>OY998173.1:41739782-43018238 GCA_963921995.1 Oxystoma pomonae
CTGCTAGATACCAATTTTGAACGAAATCGAAGATCTAGATGGTACCCCCCCCCCCCAACTCAGCGAGAAGCTATCAATTTCATAGTTTTTCAATTCTGATTGAAAATTCGTAATTCTCGACTCCGACAAAAACGGAGATACTAGTTGGTACCGACCCCCACTCAGCGAGAAGCTATGCGTTTTATAGTTTTTAAATTCTGATAGAAAATTCGTCATCCTCGACCCCGACAAAATCGGAGAAACTAGATGGTACCCTCCCACCCCAACTCAGCGAGAAGCTCAACTTTATAGTTTTTCAATTCTGATCGAAAATTCGTAATCCTCGACCCCAAAAACCGCTAGATACCAATTTTGAACGAAATCGAAGATCTAGATGGTACCCCCCCCCAACTCAGCGAGAAGCTATCAATTTCATAGTTTTTCAATTCTGATCGAAAATTCGTAATCTTCGACCCCAAAAACCGTTATCTAACAATTTTAAACAAAATCAGAGATAGTAGATGGTACCCCCCTCCAACTCAGCGAGAAGCTATCCATTTTATAGTTTTTCAATTCTGATCGAAAATTCGTAAAAATCGACCCCAAAAACCGCCAGATACCAATTTTGAACGAAATCGAATATCTAGATGGTACCCCCCCCCCCCAACTCAGCCAGATGCTATCAATTTTATAATTTTTCAGTTCTGATCGAAAATTCGTATTCCTCGATCCCGACAAAAACGGAGAAACTAATGGGTACCCCCCCCCCCCCCCAACTCAGCGAGAAGCTATCCATTTTATAGTTTTTCAATTCTGATCGAAAATTCGTAATCGTCGACCTCAAAAACCGCTAGATACCAATTTTGAACGAAATCGAAGATCTAGATAGTACCTCCCCCCAACTCAGCGAGAAACTATCAATTTCATAGCTTTTCAATTCTGATTGAAAATTCGTAATTCTCGACCCCGACAAAAACGGAGAAACTAGTTGGTACCGCCCCCCACTCAGCGAGAAGCTATGCGTTTTATAGTTTTTCAATTCTGATCGAAAATTCGTAATCCTCGACCCCAAAAACCGCTAGATACCAATTTTGAACGAAATCGAAGATCTAAATGGAACCCTCCCCCCAACTCAGCGAGAAGCTATCCATTTTATAGTTTTTCACTTCTGATCAACCTTATATTTTTTTAATTCTGATCGAAAATTCTTAATCCTTGACCCCAAAAACTGCTATATATCAATTTTAAACACAATCTGAGTTACTAGATGGCACCCCCCTCCAACTCAGCGAGAAGCTATCCATTTTATAGTTTTTTAATTCTGATCGAAAATTCGTAATCCTCGACCCCAAGAACCGCTATATACCAATTTTGAACGAAATCAAAGATCTAGATGGTACCTCCACTCCACTCAGCGAGAAGCTATCAACTATATAATTTTTTAGTTCTGATCGAAAATTCGTAATCCTCGACCCCAAAAACCACTAGATACCAATTTTCAACGAAATCGAAGATCTAGATGGTACCCCTCCGCCAACTCAGCGAGAAGCTATCCATTTTATAGTTTTTCAATTCTGATCGAAAATTCGTAATCCTCGACCCCAAAAACCGCTATATCAATTTTGAACGAAATCAAATATCTAGATGGTACCCTCCCCCCAACTCAGCAAGAAGCTATCAATTTTATAGTTTCTCAATTCTGGTCGAAAATTCGTAATCCTCGACCCAAAAAACCGTTATATAACAATTTTAAACAAAATCAGGGATACTACATGGTACCCCTCCCCCCAACTCAGCGAGAAGCTATCCATTGTATAGTTTTTCAATTCTGATCGAAAATTCGTAATCCTTGACCCCAAAAACCGCTAGATACCAATTTTGAACGAAATCGAATATCTAGATGGTACCCCCCCCCTAACTCAGCCAGAAGCTATCAATTTTATAGTTTTTCAATTCTCATCGAAAATTCGTAATACTCGACACCGACAAAATCGGAGGAACTAGATAGTTTTTCAATTCTGATCGAAAATTCGTAATCCTCGACCCCAAAAACCGCTATATCAATTTTGAACGAAATCAAATATCTAGAAGGTACCCTCCCCACAACTCAGCAAGAAGCTATTAATTTTATAGTTTCTCAATTCTGGTCGAAAATTCGTAATCCTCGACCCTAAAAACCGTTATATAACAATTTTAAACAAAATCAGGGATACTACATGGTACCCCTCTCCCCAACTCAGCGAGAAGCTATCCATTGTATAGTTTTTCAATTCTGATCGAAAATTCGTAATCCTTGACCCCAAAAACCGCTAGATACCAATTTTGAACGAAATCGAATATCTAGATGGTACCCCCCCCCCTAACTCAGCCAGAAGCTATCAATTTTATAGTTTTTCAATTCTGATCGAAAATTCGTAATACTCGACACCGACAAAATCGGAGGAACTAGATAGTTTTTCAATTCTGATCGAAAATTCGTAATTCTCGACCCCAAAAACTGCTATATAACAATTTTAAACAAAATCAGAGATACTACCCACATAGCAAGCCTTGGATATTGTATATTACAAAGATATTTAAAATTAGAATATACGTTTTGTATGTTACATGTATATTTTATATATATTAGAAAAAAAACATGATTCGTTTTTAAAAAAAGGAAACATGGACGGATATTTACTGTATGTAAAGTGTATATATGCTATCGTACATCCTAAATATATGTTTTTTGTGTATAAGCCTTATATTTTTTAACCGAATATCAGTTAATATTTTAAAATAAAATATTACCCAAATTGTTGTTTTTTAATAAAAACTAAAATATAAATTTTATAATTATCACGTAATATTCTCTAAAAAAGGCTTTTAATATTCCCCTCTGCATTTAAAATGCTACATATTTTTTACATAAAATTTATTGCAAAAAACTATATAAAAAAATATGAATATTTTCCCAATATTCAGTGTGTATCCGTTTGAGTATATTCTGTTTACCTGTTTTTTGTATTTAAGGCAGACATATCCTAGCCCAATATCATTTGAATATTTGCACAATATTATGCCCAAATCTTTGTTTTGTGAAATGGAATACTTTATTAAATATATATTATTGTTATAATATATAATATAATTAAATTTTTTTAGCATTAGAGATCACAACATTTTTCTGCTTTTTTTAATGCTTTTTTTTAAATGTACTTAAACGAGATCCTCCTTGTTTTATATATCTTTAAAAAATCGTAGGTATATTGCTATAGTTAACATATTTTTTACGCGGGTTATATTTTGACTTACCATCTTGCCAAAATTTGGCGAATCACATTGTCTCCGAGTGGCCACTTAACTTGTCGGTGCACATGGTCCCTAGTCTTATATATATTTTCTTATCTCAGTGAATCAAAAACCACTAAATTGATGAAATGTATCAAAGGATTCCTTTAGTGAGGGAGCCTTAAATAACAACTACCTAGCGGTGTATACAACCCTACGAGTTCGGTGTTCCTCTACGCATTTTGATTCGTTAGCGCGTGTACCACGTGGTTTCAATTCAACCAATTAGATACGAGATTAATAAATCCTTCCTCTTGCAAATACGGAATACGGAACTAAGCTTGTTTAGCTTGTTTCGCTTGTTTATTGACTTGTGTGCAGTGAATTTGTGCCGTTTTCTAAAGTTTTGTAGCAAAAAACAATATTTTTTATTATCGGTTGGATTAAACTACAATGGACTATCCCCCTGGGAATTGCTATCTTACATCCAGTTGTTGCTGGTAAGTAGATAAACGCGATTGAAGGTGTTTTTTATTATGATGATAATAGTAATAATAAAAAACTTAACGTTATTAGTAATAACAACAACTGCACAAACATATATAGGAAGACTATTAAAGATAGCCAGTAGTAAGATAGTAAGTTGCTGTAGTAAAGCTGAACAGAAAGGAAAAATTCTAGTATTAACAGATGAATATGGTAAACATCTATATTCTTATCTAAATGATCTTCTTTCAACTGAGTATAACATTCAAGTTGTATGTAAGCCACATGCATCTTTTAGGGAAGTGACAGCTGGGTCAAAGAATTTTATTTCAAACCTGGGAAGCAAAGACTTTGTTATTGTTCTTGCCGGGCTTAATAACTATAATGTCAAATTAAGTGATATAACATTATTAACGAATCTTTGTTTTTACACCAATCTTTTGGTGTGTACCATACCTGCAAAACATGAGGACGGCAGCCCCTATAAATTTATACAGATAGTTAATAATAAAATTGTTCAATCTATGACTTATGAACTTAAAGAAATTTGCCACAAATATTGACTTTTTAGATTTATTTAGTAAATTTAGGTATTCAGATTATGCCTTTAAAAGTATATTTCTAAATAATAAAGGACTTAAAAAGATGGCTTTTTTAATCCACAATTCAGTGACCTCGTTTAAAAGCTCTAAAGTGGTTTCTAATTTAAAATCCATTCCGCTACACAGATGTTGTTCAAAACCTGCTCTCTGTATCACGGAAACTGTGGTAGTTGAAGACGGCTGTAAAGGTAACAATTCTACTGCGTCTCTAGGTACGACTAACAATGAAATTAAGGATAGTGCTTTTTTAGAAACAACTTGCGTCAAGACAGTAACACTTGTGTGACACGCAAATCAAATATAATCAGCTTAAGAACTTCTTTACTGTCATTAAATATTCAATCCATTCGAAACAAAATTGACAATCTTAGTGTTTTCTTAGATAGTTTTGATAATCCTGATATTTTGTTTCTTACAGAACATTGGTTAGAGTTGGGAGAACCGTGTTATGTTTCTGGTTATTGTACTGTCGCAAGCTTTTGTCGTTCGTCTGGTTATGGTGGTGCAATGATTCTTATGAAGAAAGATTTTTATACAAAGTTTAGCTTTCAACCTATTAATAAGTACGATCACCTTTGCATAGAAAAGTTTTTTGAATTCTCATTAGCATTTAATAAGACTGAGAATATTTATATTATATGTGTTTATCGTCCACCACAACTGGATGTAACAAATTTTTTCATAAATCTTGAAACAATTTTACTCGATTTACCCAACAACAGTAAAATTTTATTGGCCGGGGATTTAAATATTGATTTTAGTAAAGAGGAGTTAACTGCTACAGTTGCCTTAAAAAACCTTTTGACCTCTTATGGTCTAAAAATGTTTGTAACTTCTCCAAATAGAATAAATCCTAGGTCATCCACTTTGATAGATTATTTTTGTAGTAATTTTAATTATGATGAGATTGAATGTCAAGTAATACCTACAGATCTCTCAGATCACGAAGCCTTGTTGGCCAGTGTCTGCCTGAAGCAATCTGCTAATAAACGACCTGCTAAATATGGTCGCATTTTTTCAAGCTGTAACTTTTCAGATTTTAAAAAGAAAGTGAAAGGGACTGGATGGGAATCGGTTTTGACTGCGACTAAACCTATTGATAGTTTTCATTCCATTCTACATTCTACTTTCAGAAAAAGCTTTCCATTGCGCAAGATGAGAGAACGCAAGGTTAGAAAGCTGTGGATAACATCTGGCATTAAGCTATCATCAAAAAATTTAAGATCTTTAAATCATATTCTCAAATATACTGACAGTTTTCACGATTATGTAAAAAAGTACAGAAAATTATACAAAAAACTTCTGAAATTTGCCAAGAAAATTTTTTTAAAGAATAGAATAACCGTATCAAAAAATAAAAGTAGGGAAGCCTGGTCTATTGTTAACGACCTTAGGGGCAAGAACGGATTCTCAAAGATATCTGCGGATATTGATGCCAACACAATGAATAAATATTACTGCACCATTGGTAAAAATTTGACCTCAAGTCTGGTGTCACAGTCGGATTCTTTAGATAACCTTAGTGATGATGTTTATGTTCACGAAAATTTTGTTTTAAGGCATACAAATGTGTCGGAGTTAAAGAATGTTATAAGTGAATTTGAAAACCAGCATTCAACAGGGACAGATGAAATGTCTATTAGCGTTTTTAAAAACTTAAATGATAAGGCTTTAGAGGTATTAGCATATGCCATAAATGACTGTTTCTCAAAAGGGGAATTTCCAGATATTTTAAAAACAGCTTTGGTGATTCCTCTACACAAATCTGAGTCTTTAAATGAACCTGCTAATTTTAGGCCAATTTCACTCTTAAACACTCTTTCTAAAATAATTGAGAAGTTAGTAAAGAATCGAATGCTAAATTTTCTAAAGAAACATAACATATTAAGTAAAAATCAATTCGGTTTTTAGAATTCAAAAAGCACAAACGACGCCATGTTTTCGTTTTTAGAACAGTTATATTTAAGACTAAATGACAAAGAATACGCGGCTGCAGTTTTTTGCGACTTTTCGAAGGCATTCAACTGTGTTAATCATGATTTGCTGCTTAAAAAAATGCAAATTTATGGATTTCGTGGAATTTCAAACTTATTTTTTTATTCTTTCTTAACAGGCAAACTTCAAAAAGTTAAAATCGACAATGAATTGTCTTCTATATGTCCAATTGATACTGGCGTTCCACAGGGGTCCGTTCTTGGACCTATTTTATTTCTTCTATACATCAATGATCTCAGTTTGCTTGATATTGAGGACATTTTCACTATTTTTGCTGATGACACAACAATTATCTGGCATCACAAAGATGAACAAATTCTTAAAAAAACAATTGAAGATGAGCTTTTAAAAATAAAATATTGGTTCAAATTTTTTATATTTTAATTTAACTAAAACAAAAATTTTAAGTTTTAAATTTGACTTTGATGACCTACTGGTTTCAGAAAAAAAAATCAGCCAAAGTCAAACCACAAAGTTTCTTGGTGTACTAATTGATGACAAATTAAAATTTGATGCCCATATTATGCATTTAAACAAAAAAATTTGCAATAGGTGGTTTTGCGGTAAAACAAACAGCTGCATATTTAGATTCAGATATGGCAAAAACCACTTATTTTGCTTTAATTGAGTCCCACTTGCGCTATGGAATAGCCTTCTGGGGAAATTGCAGTCAATTCCTGTTTAGATCTGTTTTCACTATTCAAAAACGATGTCTAAGATATATTTGCAAAGCTAAACTTAGAGATCACTGTAAACCCCTTTTTATAAGGGAAAAAATTTTGACATTAGTGTCTCTTTTCATTCTTGAGACAGTTTGCCTCATTTTCAAAAAATACAAGGACTCTATCGAGGATTCTACCAATCATCCACATCGAACAAGAAATCGTGACAACATATCTTTACCTATTCCAAGATTCTCATATACACAAAACTCAATTATTTATCGTAGCATCAAAATCTTTAACAAACTCCCAGCTGAATTAAAGAATGTTGACTGTTATAAGACTTTTAGAAAAAATGTAAAAGATTTGCTTGTGGCTAAGGCATATTATAGTCTAAATGAGTATTTCGATTGTAATTTTTAACATTTTATTATTTTTTATGATTATCGACTTTTAATTATTTGTATTAGCAATAAGCAAATGTTTTTTATAATTATTAATTTTAGCATAAACTGTGGGTATAGGTATATTTTTTAATCATTTTTTTTTGTTTTTTGTTTTTTATTTTTTATTGAACTTCATTTTAGCTGTTTATGTTTATTTTTTAATTTTTTGTGAAAGTAAAGTTGTTTGCTTGTTTAATTTAATTTATAAAAAGAAAATCATTTTTGCATTTACATATGCATTTACTTATATAAGTCCTGCTTCCAAACTTTCTTTTTATATAAAATTTGTTTTTTTTTAGCGACATATAACCAAAGTTGTTAGATACCTACCATAGTTTACAATTTAGAAGGTAAAATTGCTTCTTTTTGAGAATTTTAGCTTTGTCAATGAAATGTTAGCATTTTTTGACAATAAAGCACATTTCTATTCTATTCTATTTCTAGTCGTCTGGGCTCAAAATGGTGGCGTCAGATGAAATAAATGCATCTATGTATATATGGCTGAATTTCAACTTGACGATATATGATGCTTTTCGACGTTGACGCACTGCGTAAAAAAGGGACAGAAAAGGGTCAATGTCAATCAGAAACAGTAGGTGTTGTGTTATCTGAAGCTAGGTGTGTTTAACAAATATTAAATTATAAAGCTGATAAATCACCTCGTAAATCAGTGACCCCCACATGTCTGTACATTTATAAAAGTTTTGTGCTGATTAATTTAAAGTTATTTACCTATATTTTTATTTTATTCATTTATGTGTTTTGTAGAAGAAGAATCCTTTTAAAACTTATTTTTCTGCTTTCCTATTAGACTTCTAACAGCTAATATATAAGTTGTATGGTTTTATTTTTTGTTTCATAGACACTTGATGAAAATTTGGTTGGTTGTTCCCACCATCTTTGGTAACTTTACATCTCTTGGGGACTGCAGGGTAAGTAGATAAAGCCGATTAAAGTTTTTTAATTCATAAATGGTGGAGTTAGAAAAAAATGCACCTTGGCCATTTTTTTCATACCAAAATGAGGCCATTTTATAAACATAAATAATTTAGGTAAACATTTTAGTCTGATCCAAATCTGGACGAGGTTTCAGGAAATGAAATACCTACCTAAATGGAGACCCACGAACAATATTTATTATTAATTGATTATTATTTCAAAGTTGTAAATTTTATTTTTTCTCTATTTTTTATCCAAATAAATAAGTGACTTTACTATTAGCAACAATTTAAGGATTTTGCGAAATTAAGAGTACTCAGAAATAAGTTCTCCCCTGATAAATCCGGTAGGAATGGTAACTGTTAATCACCAAGTTTCTATTTCAGGTGGACTTTTGATGGAAATATGGGTAGTTTTTACCATGCCTCTCAATTTTTAAACAACAAAAATTATATTTGTGGTTCCTTTACATGGAAAAAGACTTTGCAGGGTAAGTAGTATAAACTGTCGAGAACTTTTTTTTAAATTCAGTTTAAAGCAAAATTGAGACGCTACAAAAATTTTTTGTGTGTGTGTCTTTTTATAGACTGTTCTTTTTAGTTTTTTATGTATTACTTTTGTTAAAAAGGAAAAAGATGATGTCCGAAAGGTCCCATATAAAAGTGCTCAGGATATTCACGCATAAATTTGCCAGAAATTGGCATAATCATTTTTTGTTGAGTCTAGAGAACTTGTATAATTTTTTTCTTTCCTTATATTTGTTACTAAACTTAAACATTAATTTTTTTAAAGTTTTGGTTTTATATTTTTTTTATAAGCTTAATTTTTTGTAAAATTTTTGTTTACAGCATTGTATTTAAAAGATTAAAATAATAGATTTTTTAGAAAATTTTTGCCCATGGCATTTTTATAGTTTTTTTTAAATTATAAAATGTTGCTTTGTACCACCAGCAAACTGTACAAAAACTCATAAAAACTGATTAAAAAATGAATATGTCACGTATTATCTGTTTATAAGAATATTTTATTTATGCTGCAGATAGAGACAGATATCAACCACCAAAAAAAATAGAGCTAAACATGGGGATATGTACTGGTAATAATGCGATATGGTGCCCGCGATTCTTAATATACTGCTTTGCTCTCTTTGACTT
This sequence comes from Oxystoma pomonae, assembly GCA_963921995.1. Taxonomy (NCBI): domain Eukaryota; kingdom Metazoa; phylum Arthropoda; class Insecta; order Coleoptera; family Brentidae; genus Oxystoma; species Oxystoma pomonae. Next base: position 41,749,316 of record OY998173.1, read on the forward strand.
AAATTAAATTTTTTAATGGAAAGCTTAATTCTGTATTTTTCTAAATAAAATAAAAAAGAAGTGTTTGTTTATTATTAAGAAACCTTTAAAAATTTGAAACTATTGTTGTTAAATTTTTAGGTGTCCAAGGCGTTTTTATTAAAAAAAAATTTAGGCATTTTAGGTTTTTTTACTAACAAACAGCACTTTTTTACGTGATACCGTATATTTTTGGATATATAAATAACATAAAAAACGATCTACCATTTTAAAGTACATCTTATTTATGTTAATTTTTCTAAATTTAGGATGTGACCTATTATTGTTATTGTGCTAAGTGGGTATATTGTTGTAATATAAATGACAATATATTCAGGATATCTACCAAACGTATATATCTTATATATATGATCATCATCATCATCATCATCGAATAATGGACATTCTTCATTGAATACATCAGTGTTATAAGGATTAGTATATTGCAGTATATAAATCTTATATATACCCTCAATAAAATATTATGGATACGAAAAGAATATACTTTTATGGATATACCATTGTTATATATAAACTAAAATTTGGACAAATATACATTTTGTATATCGTGACGGATATCGACAGGATATAATATACAGGGTTCCTAAGATTTTCCTTAGGGATAGGATTTCAATAAATCAAACAGAAATGGCATAGAAAGTTCTGCGCGCACAAAAGAAACAGGTATATTGAGCAATGGTGCCAGTTTGTTATTATCTCCGGACTGCTTTCATGAGAAAAAATTGTCGCCACTCTTTCATTGTGAGCATAAATCATAGTTGCAATAATAACCGTTGACAAGATGTCTGCAAATTCCGCTAGATAGCGGCCACACCATGAGATGATCGAGGAAAAACTGGGATTCACAGGCATTGCATTTTTATTTCCTTTCGAGTCGCTTCAGTTTCGTAAATTTTGTGTTTTTAAAGGTTATTGGGCTTTTTGTTTTTGCGTTTCCAGATTGACCGGTTCCTGTGGCTCAAACTGTCGACAACATTAATCATCGTTTTGAAAGGTACGGGTGCATAAATGGTTGTAGAAAGTGTTACCACGACGGCGAAATACCAGAGCATCCCGTTCTTCCACACAGGGTGGAACGAGACGAAATGGTATGCTCGTTGAGGCACATGAACCATGTTCGACGAAACCGATTGCGGAGGCACTGGATATTCCCAACAGTACTTGCCAATGGATCCTAAAAAAATACGGCTACAAGTCGTTTAAGATTGGGAAGTCGCAGGAATTGCAACCAGGTGATTATTTTCGCCGGTTAGAATATTGTGAGGTTATGAGGGATAAATGTGACAGGAACGAAAATTTCCTATCAAAAGTTTTGTTTAGTGACGAGAAGACATTTGAACTTCATAGCTCTCACAATCCACAAAATAGCCGCTATTGGTCCCGCGAAAATAAACATCTGCACGCAAGTGTTAGAACGCAACATCCTCAAAAATTAAATGTTTGGAGCGGTATTGTCGAGGATCACATTATTGGACCCTTTTTTCATTGAAAGGAATTTGAATAGCCAAAAATATGTTGATCTTCTCCAACACCAGGTTTTACTACTGTTGAGGGAACTCAACATAAATTTGGACGAATTGTGGTTTTAGCAAGATGGCTGTTCATCCCACAATTCACGCCAGGCTACAAATTACCTTCGTCAGGTATTTGGTGATAGAATTATTTCCACGTATGGAAATATCCGATGTCCTCCTCGATCACCAGATCTTGCGCCAAATGACTTTTCCTATGGTGTTGTTGGCACGACAAAATTTTCGAACACCCTCACTTTACGGCCTACGACTATACAGGAGTTGAGGGCGAAAATTTTGGAGGCAGGCAACCCTATCACCCCTAAAATGTTGGCTGCTACGCGCCAAGAGTTTTACAATAGATTGGGATATTGTGAGGCTCAAGAAGGGACAGATTTGAACATCTAATCTAATTAAAAATTAGATGTTTTCAGGTCCAAACCACAGCTTTTTCTTGCTTAAAGGAGGCGGCAGGGTCCATTATTTACGATACTGAGCAATAAACTCGTGAGGTTGTTAACATTAGAAAGAAATATCTTCGCTTTTAATTAAATTTCTTTCCATTCTGTTCTACTAGTGACATCTATCCGGAAACGGCCAAACCATGCAGCTAGCACTAGCAGCCAAAAAAAATCAATAAACGGCGCTGTTTTTCCTGCAGAGCTTTTTGCTTGCGATATTATTGATTTTAAATAAAGCTGGCCCTACACTACATTTGATATTTTCGAGGTGTTTTATGACATGATCTCGAAACATGTAGCGAACCAATTCTTCAAAACTAGCGGGAGGGTAAAAGCGAAAAATAAGGGGCTGCCAATATTTGTAACACCCAAAAAGGGGTGAAAAGATTTATTTTGCTCTGTTTCTTTACAAAAAACGTTTTTTTTACGAAAAACTTGAGCTCTGCCACTTTTTTTATTTTTTTCTTCAAATTTCTCGAAATTTTCATACCGTAGAAAAAAATTATTTCCCCCATGGTCATACTCTACTTTTATTCGAAAAAATTTAGAGACAGAGACGGGATCAGTTTTCCTAAAACGGGGGATCTTGGTTTCGAGTGAGAAGATAAAGGGCGCCGCAGGCAAAAATTTTTCAATTAAATTAGCCGAACGCAAAAATGTTAGAAAAACAAAGCACGAAATATTATTGGCGCCGCTTACAATTTTTTTCAAAAATTACGTAATTTCGGGAACGCAAAGAAATAGGTCTAAAGAGTATAATTTTTAAGAAAAAAATATCAATTTTCTCGCCCTCCTCCACTGGGACTACAGGGGCCGTGCACAAATTACGTAATGGTCATAGGGGGGAGGGGGGTTACAAAACGTTACGTAGGGGGAGGGGGGTTACAAAACGTTACGTAGGGGGAGGGGGGTTTTCGACAGCGTTTGCATTTGTGTGAAACTAAGAAAATTTGGAATGAAAATAAGTGAAAAGTTTTTTTTGGGGGGGGGGGGGGGTAGTGGTCTTGAAATCGTTACGTAATATTAGGGAAGTGGCGTGCCAAACCGTTACAAAACATTACATAGGGAGGGGGTCAAAAATTAATAAAATCACCGTTGCGTAATTTGTGCACGGCCCCACATCTGACTGTTCCTCCTTTTTGATTTCGAATCAAAGTGCAAAACCCGGGTTGGACGTTCGAAGGCGTCAACCCGTCCTATTTGCTTGATAAAGTTTCTACGGAAATATCTCAGTCGATTTCTCCGGCCGTGTATGAACGCTTTAGGTTAGGCATTTGCATGTATCTCAGTCCCCAGCCTGTAAACAGTGCTAAAGGTATGAAAATGGAAAACATTAGAAAACAACAACCTGGAATAGATTTACTACGTGTAAGATGTAGTGACAACATCGCCCCATGCCCATCCTTTTCTGCCTAATGTGCTTTTCCGTTTTTCTGCGTCTTATACACGGCTGCTTGGCCCCCTAAGGATTTGCTTAGGAACCCTGTATAAATATATACCATAATGGATATACCATAGAACATCAAATTTGGTGTAATAGAATATAACTCGAATATTTTTGTGGAGTAATTAATACATGTTCAGAATATACTTATAACGTATATTCAGTGGATGTTACCTAGTGGGTACCTCTGGATCTAAATTGGATCTTTTTTGGAGCTCCTATGAACGTCAGGTACATATCTGGGTGATATCCAGGGCAATATCCTTCTCCGTTTTCGTATATACGCTGGATATACATGCAATATTTTTTTGCTATGTGGGTAGATGGTACCCCCTCCCCCAACATAGCGAGAAGCTATCAACTTTATAGTTTTTCAATTCTGATCGAAAATTCGTAATCCTCGACCCCAAAAACTGCTATATAACAATTTTAAACAAAATCAGGGATACTAGATGGTATCCCCCACCCCCCCAACTCAGCGAGAAGCTATTAACTTTATAGTTTTTAAATTCTGATCGAAAATTCGTAATCCTCGACCCCAAAAACCGCTTTATACCAATTTTGAACGAAATCGAAGATCTAGATGGTACCGCCCCCCCAACTCAGCGAGAAGCTATCAACCTTCAATTTTTTCAATTCTGATCGAAAATTCCTAATCCTCGACCCCAAATCCTGCTATATGCCAATTTTAAACACAATCGGAGATACTAGATGGCACCCCCCCCCCAACTCAGCGAGAAGCTATCCATTTTATAGTTTTTCAATTCTGATCGAAAATTCGTAATCCTCGACCCCAAAAACCGCTATATACCAATTTTCAACGAAATCAAAGATCTAGATGGTCCCCTCCTCAACTCAGCGTGAAGCTATCAACTTTATAGTTTTTCAATTCTGGTCGAAAAATCGTAATCCTCGACCCCAAAAACCGCTATATACCAATTTTGAACTCAGTGAGAAGCTATCAACTTTATAGGTTTTCAATTCTGATCGAAAATTCTTAATCCTCGACCCCAAAAACTGCTATATACCAATTAAACACAATCAGAGATACTAGATGGCACCCCCCCAACTCAGCGAGAAGCTATCCATTTTATAGTTTTTCAATTCTGATCGAAAATTCGTAATCCTCTACCCCAAAAACCGCTATATACCAATTTTGAACGAACTCGAAGATCTAGATGGTACCCCCCCCCAACTCAGCGAGAAGCTATCAACCTTATATTTTTTCAATTCTGATCGAAAATTCTTAATCCTCGACCCCAAAAACTGCTATATACCAATTTTAAACACAATCGGAGATACTAGATGGCACCCCCCCCCCCCCAACTCAGCGAGAAGATATCCATTTTATAGTTTTTCAATTCTGATCGAAAATTCGTAATCCTCGACCCCAAAAACCGCTATATACCAATTTTGAACGAACTCGAAGATCTAGATGGTACCCCCCCCCCAACTCAGCGAGAAGCTATCCATTTTATAGTTTTTCAATTCTGATCGAAAATCTAGATGGTACCCCCCCCCCAACTCAGCGAGAAGCTATCAACCTTATATTTTTTTAATTCTGATCGAAAATTCTTAATCCTTGACCCCAAAAACTGCTATATATCAATTTTAAACACAATCGGAGTTACTAGATGGCACCCCCCTCCAACTCAGCGAGAAGCTATCCATTTTATAGTTTTTCAATTCTGATCGAAAATTCGTAATCCTCGACCCCAAAAACCGCTATATACCAATTTTCAACGAAATCAAAGATCTAGATGGTCCCCTCCTCAACTCAGCGAGAAGCTATCAACTTTATAGTTTTTCAATTCTGGTCGAAAAATCGTAATCCTCGACCCCAAAAACCGCTATATACCAATTTTGAACTCAGTGAGAAGCTATCAACTTTATAGGTTTTCAATTCTGATCGAAAATTCGTAATCCTCGACCCTAAAAACTGGTATATACCAATTTAAAAAAATCTGAGAAACATTTTATAGTTTTTCAATTCTGATCGAAAATTCGTAATCCTCGACCCCAAAAACCGCTAGATACCAATTTTGAACGAAATCGAAGATCTAGATGGTACCCCCCTCCAACTCAGCCAGAAGCTCTCAATTTTATAGTTTTTCAATTCTGATCGAATATTCGTAGTCCTCGACCCCGACAAAATCGGAGAAACTAGATGGTACCCCCCCCCAACTTAGCGAGAAGCTATCAACTTTATAGTTTTTCAATTCTGATCGATATATGTAATCTTCGACCCCAAAAAATAACTTATTTTTAGTGGAAATAAAAAAATGGCTACCCCAATACGCTCGTTACTGGTACGGATTGAAAAAATGCTATTTTCTGCTATATGTATGTATGTATTACAACAATATTAATTATATAGTACACAATATTTGCAACCAAAATCAAAATATTTTAAAGGCAAAATTAAAAAGTCAAAAAAAATTGCACTTTTTTTCGGGTTGTTTACGACATTTTCCAGCAACATTTTCAGACAGCAAAACACTTGTTCACACGTAGACGCCAAAAAATAATTGTCTCTGGAACCATAATATAAAATCAGTAATAATCTGCCTGTTCTGTTCGCGGATCACAGTGAGATTGGAATCCAGCCATTCCGTAAGCTTATTTCTTTTATTATTTACACATTATTTACATCTCACTCAACGGAGAAGTATCCGATCTCTCATTGGACAAGCACACACAATACCCGGCGCGCGAAAGGTGCGGGATTCTCATCTCGATACTGCAAATACCCAAAAACAGTGGCGGTCCCAGCCATTTGAAAAGGGGTGGGCGGTTTCGATACGGAAAAAAAATTGAACAAATGCATAGCTTTTATGAGGAACATATCAATATATACAAACAAAACTTAGTAACTACAAGCGCAGATTTGGTGTCAAATCTAGGGGGGGGGCACTCAAATTTTAAGTCGTTTATTTCATACATTTTTTTATTTTTAAAAATGTTAAAATGCGCCGAAAATTTTGGATAAAATTACATTCAAAATGCAATTTTTTAGTCGAATTAAACTAAGATCGTAAATATCAACGGTATCATAGCGCCGCGTGCGAAAATTGTTTTAAAAAATTGTACTAAAAAAATACATTTTTTATTTAAATTTAAAATAAAATTGTAAATATATCAATGGTTTGAAAGCGCAGCAGGCGAAAATTTTTAAGAAAATGACACTGCAAATGCTATTTTTAACAGAAAATTAACTAATACCGTAAATATCAAAGGTGTTATAGCGCCGCAATTTATGCCCTACTTTTGATTTTCTAAATGTTTTCATAAAAAATTTAAAGCCAAGATAGGGGGGTTAACTACCCCCCTATCCCCCTGAAATCCGCGCCTGAGTAACTATACGTATAATTTTTTCAGTTATAAAAAACATAGATGTTTGTTATCCACAAACAAAACCTAATAGCTAAATACTTTTTTTTTATACCTTCATCAAAAACATGATTTTAGTCTGCAGATAACTAAAGTATGGCTTTTTTGGTTACCGATGCAAAAAAACTTTCTTTTTTGATCACGGGTCCAAAAAAAGATTTATGTCCGTTTTTTACCCATCATTAAAGAGAAATAGCGGAATATAGTATAATATTGAAAAAATCTAATTATTCTTGCCTAAAAACTAAGCAATTTTTGCCAGTTTTCACCAAGTATTTACAAAAAAATAATTTAAAAACATCTTCAAAATATCAAACTGTCAAAGATTAAAATGTCGCAAGAATGAACGTCACCGAGTAAAAAGGAAAATCGCTATGGAAACCATAGTTATTTCATTTACCAGTCGCCTTGATTTATATTGTAAAGATGGTGTGTTGCGAGAAGTGCTCTTCGTTCGAGATTTTTAAAAGTATTTTCCTGTTTTTCTTGGATTTTTTGATAAAGGTATTAAAAAAAAATAGTGTTAAAAACTCGCGGCTAAAATGTGCTTTTTTTACTGGCGTTTTTAAATACCTCGCTGCGCTCTTTATTTAAACCAACGCTTGTAAAAAAAAGCACCATTATAGCCACTAGTTGTTAAAAACTACTATTTTTTTGAGGTCTAAAAAGCTTTTTAAGTTGAAGCATTACCTTTTATATTGCATATCTCAAACATTAGATGCCCATCTCAAAAAAAAATTAGTTTCCGGTTTTTTTGGGCAAACCGGTCAATGATTCGCTCAATGTCAATTTCAATATGTCTGTTGATATCTTGGAGGAATGTTGATATGCAGCAACGCTAAGCCCGTCAGGCGAATTTCGGTCATAGTGTTTTTAAGTACTTTTATGTTTTCAATCTTCTGAGGCAGGAGAACCTTCTTTCTGACGAAGCATTACTTCCTGACAAACATCCAAGAATGTTCCTATCAATGGAAAAATATCGCCACACTTGTTCATTGCCTCGAAAACGTTATCATATATGTTTTGATTTAAGCTTTTGCCTACTTTGTGTTAATCAAGCAGTTTATAGTATTTGGAAACGACATTAGTTAATTTTGCCCTGATTTTGGCTTCACGTTGTATAAAACTTGGGATGAATAGGTTCAGATCAAAAATACTTAGAGTCTCGTTATTGAACGTTGATTTTATGTCCGAAATGATTTTGTCTAAAACTTGTTTAAAAATTGAAACTCTATGATATTGTTCTGTATTTCTAATATCGTGGTTTTCGTCTGTTTCAAACTGTCCCAAAATACTGTGGAGGGATTCTAGAATGTCTTTAAAGGAACGTTCTGCAATTTCTCGTTTTTTCTCCAATGACTTTAGGGTTACCACCAGCATCTTTGTGGTCTACTTTTTTCTAGAGCAAGGGGGGGGGGGCGATTGCCCCCCCTGGGACACCACTAAATGAAAACATAATTATTTTATAAATTTCTACTCTAAAAAAATTGTCTAATTTGAGGGCATGTGGTGTATTACAATACAAATAATTGCCAAAATAATAGTATAGTAGTATTTAAAACATACAAAAAATAAAAGGCAGACGAGGAGAGTATCTACGCACACACAAATTTTAGGTGTGGGAGGCCTCTCCGTGCCCCGCGACTTGTGACGACACATTTGTCTCAAACAGTGTTGCCAGGAACTCTGGAATTTATTACCAGAAACGAGGTTGAAAAATTACCAGATTTGGTGCAAAATTATCGTATTTTTTCAATTGGCTAATTTTTATTGCAAAAAAAATTAACCGCATATCCCACTGAGTAGGTGTAAGGAAATAGCGGATTCTGATCTCGGCGAACTCGATAGCGGCTCTAATAACAAAAAGTCAAGCGCGGACTTTTAGCCTAAAATCGGGGGGGGGGGGGGGAGAAGAATAAGATTTTAAGTTGTAGTTGTTTATATAGGTATAAAACAACGCAGACGAAAATTTGTGAGAAAATTACAATAAAAATAATTTTTGACTTAAAATCGTAAATATATCAATAGCGTCATAGCGCCAAAGGTGAAAATATTACCCAACAAATGCCATTTTTGACACAAAATGAAACTACAATTGTAAATATCAATGTTGTTATAGCGCCGCAGGTGAAAATTTTTGCAATTTAAGCACAAAAGTCCTTAAAAATTTTGATTTTTGAAATGCTGTTCAAAATTATTTAGGATCGTCTGCGCGTAGCCAGAGCAATCAGTGCACGGCAAAACCACTACACCAAAGTAAATAGAGAAAATTATATTTGAAAAAAAATGTATTATAGTCGGATACAAAAGTGTTTTTATTTATTACCAACTTTTCTAAATTATGGTAAATTAAGACGATGGGATTCATGCCAAAATTATGGTAGAATCCGGTAATGGATGGTACTCCTGGCAACACTGGTCCCAAAGCCTCGGTAAAGACTATACTCTTAACAAAAATTACATAATATTGTTTACAATTTATTTTCATATTCAGGATCGCCAACCAAAGAAATAAGCAATGTAACCATGACGTCACACCTAAGTTAAATGTGACTTCATGGTAAGGTGTAGTTACTCCCAAAAATACCGGTCACCCTGCTACTATGCATACCGGTGCCGTTTTCTTTTTGTCGCGGTTACGGTTAACCTTGGTCCTAAAATTTCTCAGAAGTATAAGCAAACGAAGGAGACCTCGATTGTGTAATATCTTTGAATATTGTTTAAATTTACAGATAATTGTTTATGTTTACATGTGTATATAATCAAAAGTTTTTAATTTTTATGAATTTCCGGATTATGCTTAAATTTTCATATCAAAAATGCTATGACGTCATGTATTGGCTGACATGAACAGAAAAAAATCGATGTAGACATCGCATCCTGTCATGCTCGATGCCTTGAGAATCGGAACCAGCCTTTTTTTCCGGTTCAGAATGGTTGCGATTCTCAAGGTATGGATCTTTACAGGATGTGCTATCTACGTCCATTTTTTCTGTTCATGTCAGCTAGTAGATGACGTCATAGCATTTTTGATGTGAAAATTTAAGTATAATCCGGAAATTCATAAAAATTAAAAATTTTTGATTATATCCACATTTAAGCATATACAATTATCTGTAAATTTAAACAATATTCGAAGATATTACACAATCGAGGTCTCCTTCTTTTGCTTATCCTTCTGGGAAATTTTAGGACCAAGGTTAACCGTAACCGTTACAAAAAGAAAACAGCTCGGTATGCTGTGTTAACCCCCTCAAAAACTAACTAACTACTTCAACAGGCCTGTTTTTGCGGGGTTAATACAGCATACCAGCCAGAACTAATTCGCCTTGTTGCCACATTGCACGATAAAAACGTGGATATTACAAACTGTTTTCAATAAAATGCGTTTAATTAAAAAAAAGTCGGCCTTTACTTTAAATTTGACACATTTATACCATAAATTCAGTAGTAGCAGTCACGTGACATATTTGGTATTGTTGCCAACCTAAAAACAAAAAAAAACAGATTTAAAAAATGTCAGGTAGTTTGTAAGTAAAAATGTATTGATTTATATTCTATTTTGAAGAGGCAATACCAAGAAATAATATTATACATTTTTGTATCGTATTTTTGCGAGTAACCATGAGATACCTACCATGACGTCAGATATGACGTTTTACATACCATACTAACTACTTTTCGAAGTTAGTTAGATGCTCGCGGTATGTTATAATTTACGTTTATTTTACTTGTTAGAACCATAAAGTAAGGAACTCATTACTTTATGTTAGAACTCTTATGAGACAACACGAGTACAATTAATAAAATATTAAATGAATAGTAATGATGAAAGCATAAAGTAAGGAAATATGAAAGGTTCTCAAAAATTAAAAAAAAAGGAAAACTCACATGACCTCTATATCGCACGACCACCCTTTCTCATTATCCAAACTTCGCCCGTCCACCAGCGCCACCTTCTTGTTTAAAATCATAGTTTAAGCAATACTCTTAATGAATCAAAATAAAAATTTTCCATGATTCTGAATTTGAGAAATCTCTGGAACCCATTATTATACTCTTTTAAAAGGTCCGTTTGCTTAAATGATTTTTACTGAGGTTAAGATATAAGGGAATTATATTAAAATTCAATTTTTCTAGTTAAATTTAAAAAAAAACTTAAATACTTTAAATAAAACATCATTAAAACCCTAAAAAAACTAAAATTAATGAAAAAACGAGTTTTTTGTACTTCAGTGCAAAATGAACTTTCTGTATTTCGATTGCTCACACAGAGGGTGGAATCGAAATACAGGAAGTTCATTTTGCACCGAAGTACAAAAAACTCTTGTTTTTCCATTGCCATAACCATCTTCCGTTTGTTTTTTACTAAAATTAATGTCTATACCTAATAAACCATGTGTATTTACTGTAATACAAAGTCAAACTTTCTCTAACTAAAGTTATAATACCTAACACCCAGTTCTCACCTATGCGGACATAGATTTGAGTCTAGGTCAGCACGCATAGGTGGGAACCACATGTAACACTACTGTCAAGTGAAGCAGTGGAATTTTTTATTGTATAATTTAACAAGTAAATTTATCCAATAGTCAACTTTTTAGCGGAAAAGGTTTTTCTGACCTCTGCAGTAACCTAAAATAAACAAGAAAAAATATTTTATTTATTTAATTCTCTCTCTATATGATACATTTTGTATATATCAGATGTGTCAACCCACAGCAACTTAATGCACAATTTTTAATTTTTTTAACATAGCATCAGAAAAAGACAGAGATGAAAAATTAAGTACCTAATTTAAGTTGCTGCATAAACCTGCTCTTATTGTAAATTAGCTGTACTTGTACAATTTGCTAAATAAAGAAATTTAATAATAATATATCAAATAGTAACCCGGTCAGCTATAAACAACAAAAATATATTTATAAAGTACCTATCAGAAAAAAGACTGAAGGCAGATTCAGAATTCCGTAAGGTAAGCAGTATGAGGTATGCGGTAAAACGTAAGGAAAATAAACTTTAGCAAACACATGCTGCTGTTTATAGTGTTCCGTAAGCTGCAAGTGATAAGCGGTAAGAGCAGCATGTTTTTCCCATTGTTTATTTTCCTTGCGTCTTATTGCATACCTCATACCACTTACCTTACGAAACTCTGAATCCACCTTTCGCTGTCTGGTGTACAAACCTACTAGATACTGGTGTTGGTCCATTTATTGAGTATTTTAATTCCTGTCCTCATTAATCTTGGAAGTTTTAAATTCTCTGTAAAAGATTGGGCTCAAATTTACACAAGTGGTACTCAAGGGCCGCCTATTTATATTCTGAAAATACCAGGATCAACTTTAGCACAAACGATATGATATTCATTACACTAAATCGCTCTACCATTGTTGTCAGTTGACAAAACACCCACCTGTTTGAGGTCCAAGTGTCCTCGACTTTCTCAAAGAGTCTTATCGACTTTCTTAAAGCTGGGCCACACTTTTTAGCCTGTAAGTTCCATATTTTCAATGGTTTATGGAACAGGTAAACATTTACTAAAAAAATATTTTAGAGTATATTTTGGGTCGTCGAAAATGGTATTAATTAATCAATAATATATAATCAATAATATATTTTCTGTATACCTATTTATGTTTTAAGTCTTCTAAATTATTCATTTTTAACTTGTAAAACTATTTTGGGCTGTCAAATTACCTATCGACTAAGTTCAAAATGAAATTTGTTCATCTACTTATCTTTAAATTGAATTTAAAACTTTTACATATTTTTAGGATAGACTAATTATTTAAGCCAATTCCTTCTCATAAAATTATAATTAAATATTATTTATTTGTAATATAATATAAAAATTTTTTTATAAGAGGTGCAAAAGGTGTCTATTATCTTATTGAAATAGCTATAGTATAGTATTAAATTAATAATTGTAAAATGTAAAAAAACCTATGTAGTTAAAATAAATAAAAAATAAAATCAAGGAAAAAAAAGGTTTTTTCTTTACTTTGTTTGCATAAGCGAGGCAGAAATGTGTCCTATTTAACTTGAGGCTGTGTGTTTCCACCATAAAACTTCAAATATTTAACAAAAATCTAAAATAGTCGCGTTTCTGCGAGCTTAACATACCCCACAAACAATGAAAGGTGGTAAGGTGTATTTGCTTTATTGGCAATATTGGCAAGTGAATGCCATTGGTTATTTACTACAGTAGTATTATTGGCAAAATTGCGCTATTTTGCCAATGATTATTTACTAGTGCTGATGTATTGGCAAATTTATGTTATTTTGCCAATAACTGAAAAACGTGTTTTACATACTAAGTGAAACGCAATCGTTTCTTTAAAAATTGCATGCATTTCTAAACCACCTTTCCGGTCCGATCAAACGCATTGCCGGATATCGTGTCTTTTGAACGCCGCATTTTTTAAATTTCCCGCGCGATTGACATCTGTCGTGCGGTTGACAACTTGACGTACTTGCCGACGCATTTTAATAATATTCTGTGGATTCTTCCTATGTGGGTTCCTTTTGGTGGTTTGTTTTTTGTGTTTTGCAAGTTTTCTTTTAAAATTGGCTTAAATTTAGTTTGAGTTTCAAGTCACCATGGATGTGAAAGCCGATACTGCGTAAGTACTCATATTCTTTTGTTCTTAAATAAGGTCGGCCTAGAGTGGACTTAAAAATGTTCAGAACTACCAGTAAAGCGACTAAAAATCGTCATTTCTGCAAAATTAAAATAAAAAATAATAACTTTGAACCGACCACCACACAGCCTCTGCACATGTATACAAAAGTGAATGACACCAATAGTTGAAATAATTAAACTACACTCCATCATGCTGTTTTCCTTAATAATATCTGTTAAAAACAAAACAGAAACTGCAAAAAACCCCCATTTAAATTACAAAAACAAATGAAAGTGAGGTTATGTGTGTCAAAGGGGCATGCTCAAATCCGTTTTAAGATGAAAATAAATGTTAAAAGTTACTCATCCTTTTAATTATGCTGTATAAATGCCTACACTGTTCCCCATAAGCTCATTCAACTTTTATTTTAATTTTAATTATTATTATTTTTTTTATTTTTTATTTTGATTTGCGTGTATGAACCCAGCATTAAATCGTGATCTAGACTCCACTTTACAAGAAAATCAAAGGTCACATCATGATCTACAATGCTTAAGCGATACTGACACGAATAATTTACAAATTTCTTTTGTAATCGAGCAAAACCGTTCTCAACTAAAAAGCCAGTTAACTCCTACCTGTGTTCAGCCTTCAGTGCCATTTAGCCTACTGTTGCTGCCAATTTTATAACCAAATTGACAAGTAAAACATGAATTTTCTCTCAGTTTGGTGTCACTATGGCCTCTATAGTAGGCTAAAGGATACTATATCAAAAAAGAGTTAACTGACTTTTTAGTTGAAGTGTTGGATCGAGCCATCTAAAGATTCATCAATCCAGTCTACGTCCAAGTCATTTTCTAATACTGAAATTTCTCTTGCTGACCCAGAGAATGATGACCCTTAAATTTCTTGTGAAACCGAGCTGTCTTTAGTTAATATCTTAAAATCTTTTTTAAAATTAATTTGAAAAAACTCGTCTTTGTTACTATTTTTTTATTTTAACGTAGATTTGCCAGTAAAACAACTAGATTAAAGTTTTTAATTTTTTTGTTTGAGAAACCGATATTTTGTCACTTTTTAAGCAAAAAGGGCTACTATTTCCTAAAACAAAATACTGGTTTATCCAAAAAAAATTATTTACAGCTACACTTACCAAAATTTAAACTTTTTTAGATTCTGTAAAAAATCCCTTAAGAAGTCAACCAACTTTTCCTCATTCTGTCGTTGAAGATGCTACTAAGGCTTGGTTACGGGGTGCCTGTGACGGAAAAGGGGGCAGAACATCCAGGAAAAAAGATGCTGAATAAATATTCATCTTATCTTATAACAAGAAGAAGGAAGTACTAAGTTTTTAAATTTTTGGCCAAGGAATTTTTATATAAAGCAACTGAAGCAAACCTTATTTTTTTGATTCACAATCAAAGAGATTCTAAATAAAATTTTCCTTGTTGCAATTTACTGTTGTATGGAAAACCTCCTCTTAATAAATATTTAAATCAATTTATGAAAGAATTTTCCTCTATCTTTGGCATGACCAAGACGACAAATATTATTCATATGGTTTCCATTCCTGTCTTCATGTTAGGATATAAATATAAGTGTATAAGTGTTTGTTTATAGTAACATTTATTTATTTATTACATATTGGTTTTTCTAGGAATTTTTGTTCGTTTAAGGATATCATAAAATAAATGTGCATTCGTAAATTATGTGCATTATTTTATTTTTAATCCACAATCATTACAATTTTTATTTTATGCATAAATACTTTAAATAGGGAGAAAAAGCCAATTATCAGTGGTATCGAAATTTGCATCTGTATCCCTATTGAGCCGACCAATCAAAGGTGCACTTTTAAACTTTTAATTTTTACGTGGGTTTGGCACTTAGTAGTAAGGGTGATTCACCATATTTTTCCAACTACATAACTCATTTATTCTTAAAGATAGAAAAAAAAATAATACAAACGTTGCTTAGTTTCTCACAAATTTTAAGAAAATTTAACCAAAATTTTCAAAATGTCAAATTTCGACATCAACTTTCTTATTTCAAATGGAACACCCTGTATATTTTTCAAGAAAAACGTTGACTTAAGAGCAATGTGTTGAACAAAGAACCACCTAGACTCTTTTTCTTTGGCTAACACATCGCCCTTATGGCAAATTATTTTTTATTTCACTCGAGATCTGCTTAAGATAAACCCTACAAGATCTACCGAAATTTTAAAAAATATACAGGGTGTTCAATTTAAAATAAGAAAGTTGACGTCTCAGTCTAAATTTGACATTTTGAAAATTTTTATTGAATTTTCTTAAAATTTGTGAAGAACTAATCAACTTTTGTATTTAAAATATTTTTCTATCTCTAATAATAAATGAGCTAAGTAGTGGGAAAAATATGGTGAATCACCCCATACATTTTTTGCCAATATTGCCTGCAATGCCGATATTTAGTATGCAGTGCTCCTCTACATTTAAACCATGCTAAGTGTGTATTTGCCATCATTTTAAACGTATTCGTTGCCGTCGCTCGGCCGGTGGCTCACACAGGAGTGTTTAAGGTATTTACAACGCACAGATTGCCGTGTGCGTCAAATTCTCATTGCCAATAGATGCCAATATTTGTAAGGCACTTTGCCATGCCGGCATTGTTTGTGGGGTAGTTACTAATGTTCTCTTTTTCTAAATGCATTCGTCTGAGAGAGACCCAGAATACCAGGAACATACCGCCTGTACAACCTTCGCCCCCGCTGTCTAACTACCTTTGTGAGTTATCCCCTGACAGATATGCGGGGTCGAAGGGTGTAAAGGCGGGTATTTTTTGTATGGTGCATTTAGAAAGAGAAAATAATAGGGATATTTTGGAATGCTTATTTGACACTTCGTAGTGGTTGTGGTAATTACTGAGTTTGCGCAATAGCTAAACGTCATTTCGTAGTGGTAATCAACCACTACCACTACCGTAAGCTACGAATCCATTTCGTGGTGGTTGTGGTTATTTTTCTGGTTAGTTTTAGAGAACTTTGGCGTAGTTAATTTTAAAAATAATAAAATATCAGGTTCCAACATATAAACCACTTATTACGTAAAATTAAGCCAAGTTTTTTATTTTTTCTCATCTCTAAATTTTTTTACAAGTGACAGTTTTTAATGTGTTCCAAAAACTCTGGTAAAATCGATGAGTGGTAGTGGTAGTGGTTGTTAAACACTACCACAGCGGCTGTCAAAGTTGTCAAAATTTTAAGCGTCTCAAAATATCCCTAATAGTAACTATGTTACGCAGAAACGCGCCTATAGTGTACAATTTATTTTCATATTCAGGATTGCCATCCAAAGAAATAAGCAATGTAACCATGACGTCATGGTAAGGTGTAGTTACTCGCAAAAATACCGGTCACCCTATACATACCGGTATGCTGTATTAACCCCGCAAAAACAAAAAACAGGCCTTTCAACTTGTTGCATTTATTCGCCCATCATTTGATAGAGTGCGGCAATTTTTTTAAACAATTTTTGAAATTTTCGAATAACTATGTGTAATTATCACAAATTGGAAGCAAAAGTAGTGCAGGAATTAAGGGACGTAGCCAACAAACTAAGAATCCATTCTATTACATCTACACAAGCCGCCAAGTCTGGGTAAGTTTGATTTCACTCCACCATGTGGCTTTATTTTTCTGATATCCTTTTTGGCAATAAAGCCGGGTTTACCCAGGTGATCAAGCACCACTGTTTTTGTAATAGGTGTAAATTTTGTGTTTTGATTTGAGTTTTGTTTATTTTGGTTTATTTATTTTTTTAAAATGACAATGAAGACCAAAAAAATACTGCAGCTGTACTAGGCATAACCTATCTTGGTAATTATGCAGTATAGGGTTTTCTGCCATTTTTTATTTTTTTTGAGAAATTCTTTATGGGGGCACCTTCTAGGGTCCCTAGGACCCCAAATCCGCCTGCGCCCGATTTTTTTTTTTACGAGAAAAAAGGGTGCCCAGGGGGGGGTTGTAATGTGTTTTTTTGATTGTTTTGGGTTGGTTTGAATTAGGTTGGGTTGGACTGTGTTGGTTTGGGTTGTTTTAGTGAAAAAAAATTAAAAAAAAACAAAAAAAAAACAACGGGCGCAGACGGATTTGGGGTCCTAGGGACCCTGGAAGGTGCCCCCATAAAGAATTTTTCAAAAAAAAAAATCAAAAATGGCAGAAAACCATATACTGCATAATTACCCCTATCTTTTCCTGGCTGTGGCAGCCAGAACTATAACCATTTCTCAAGAGTGTGGCGCTGGGGAATGGACATTTTCAGACACTTTTTATAAAAGATATGTGGGGACTCGATGAGGACCAATTTTTTAAATATTGCGAGATGACTAAAAACAAAGTTCAAGAAGCTACTAGTTATGGTGAAACCAAGTTCGAAAAAAGAGTTGAGAAAAAACATATTTTGCCTGCAGAAAGACTGTTACTGACCCTGCAGTAAGTTTTTGGTATTCTTTATATCATTTTTGCATGATTAATTGTAAGTGTCTGCTATGTATCAACCAATTACTTAGTTTATATGGGCCCGTTAAACCATTTAAATTTCAAACCGTTTTCCTAAAATGCATGTATAAACATTACCTAAACCATTTTAAGAGGTCCAATGCGCTTTAGCATTTGTAAAACCGTTTAAAAGTGCTTATAAATCCTCAAACTGTTTTTGAAGCCAGTGCTGCCAACCGAAAAGTTCAAAATGAGTTCAAGGTCGATTACAATGTGAAACCAGGTATGTATCCACTATATCAACCAGTCGGCTTTTGGTTGCGTCAAGGTTGGCAGCGCTAGAGCATCTGATCCGAAAGCTTTTTTAATTTCAACATATAAACAGTAGGCAAAATGCGCATTGGCAGTAAACCGCATTAAAATAAAAATGGTGTACGGGCCGTATAAACTAAGTAAATGTTACATCAAATGAACATATACAATATCTATGTTGTATTCCAGAAGGAATTGACCACAGGCCTTGCCAACAGAGTTTAACAAAACAGACAGACAAAACAACAAAACTTTTTTGTAGTTGTCTATGTGTTTATGTAAATATTCATATCTAACCAACTTTATTTTTATTTACCTATCAGAAGGATGTTCAATGCAAGAGATTTACCTTATCTCTGTAAACCTAATATGTACTGAATACTCTAAAGTTTTTCAAATGGTAAAACTTTTCTATATATTAATACCTTATTTTAAATGTCTACAAAGTATTTCTAAACAAAAACATTTTTTTAATCATGAAAACAATCTAATTTTAATCAGTCATTATTTTTAATTTACCTTGATTTTGTAAACCTAATATATGAAGAATATTTTAAAGTTTTTCAAATGGTAAAACTTTTTAAAAAATAGACTTATAGATCTATATATTAATGTGTCATTGTCTACAAAGTATTTCTAAACAAAAACATTTTTTTAAAACACAGAATCTGTAAGCTTTTTTCAGATTTTTTCAAAGTGTTTTTGCTCCAAAGTCATCTACAAGGAAGAAAACTAAAAGTCACTTCAGATAAAAATTAAATCACTAAGTAAAATAACATTGAGCAGGGCAGTGGTTCAAAGTGCTTTGGAAGGCTTGGATGAGAGAAAAGGTGCAGGCCCAGATGACATTCCGGCTATCTTTGCAAAAAGATATTCCGCTTCACTTTGCGTGCCTCTTTGCAAAAAGATGTTCAGCTTCACTTTGAGTGCCTCTAACTTTGTTATTTAACCAGTTCCTTCCCTCTGGAATTTTTCCGGATACTTGGAAAGTTTCTGCCATTACTCCAATTTACAAAAATGGCCAAAAAAATAATGTAAAAAATTCAGACCCATTAGCAAATTATGCCCTTTCTCTAAGCTTTTTGAAAAACTAGTCTATCCTTACTTTTTTAACTTTGTAATAAATGACATTATACCTGAACAGTATGGTTTTCTTAAAAAAAGGAACTTGGAGCTAAGTTTGGTCGAATACTCACAATACATATATGAATCATTTGATTCATTTCATCAAGTAGACATAATTTATACAGATTTTAGTAAGGCACTCAATAAAATTTCTCATGGTATTATGATTGATAGGTTGGGGGAGATGGGGATCTGTGGTGACCTTCTTAGATGGTTTGAGTCCTATTTACTTAGTCGATCAATGTTCGTGGCCCTTTTAGGGTTCTGTTCTGACAAATTCATACCATCTTCGGGGGTCCCACAGGGTTCCCATCTTGGTCCACTGTTGTTTGTAATTTAAATTAACAACATAAGCCTGTGCTTTAATTACTGCCTTTTCCTTTGATGACCTTAAAATTTTTTAAAAAATTAACTCTATTTTAGATTGTGAGACCCTTCAAACTGGTATCAATAATTTAATACAATTTTGCAATGAAAATCACTTATTTTTAAACTATGACAAATGTTCTGTTTTATCATTTTCACGTGGATCTGCTACAATTAACTATAAACTTGGAAATTCTTTCTTGAATAGGGTTTCTCATATAAAAGATCTGGGGGTCTTATTTGACTCCAAAATGACGTTTCACTTGCATATTGATAAATTGGTTAGCGATTGTAACAGAATTCTAGGGTTTATTAAAAGACAATGTGCTGATTTTCAGAATTATAAGACAATGTTAACTCTTTATTATTCTTATGTTTTTAGCAAACTACAATTTGCCTTAGTCATATGGAGCCCTATATATAACAATAACATTGAGAGGCTTGAAAAAATTCAAAATAATTTTTAAGATTTCTGTGCTATAAGACAAACTTTCATATTATAAATCATAATTCGCAATGGCTCAATCTTACTTTAAAATTTTAAAATTAGAACAAAGGAGAACTATGACTGATATTTGAACATTATTTAAGATTGTTAATAATATATCTAGCACTCCAAATATTCTTCCTAAAATAAGGCTTAATGTACCTGCCCCTAGACTTAGAAACCATGAATTTGCCTTTTGTTTAGAACCTATTACGAAATATGATCATTTACTTATTGAGCATGTTTTTGAATTTTCCATAGCTTTAATTAAAAAATGCAATTTGTATATTTTATTTATTTATCGGCCTCCAGGCACCAATGTTGTAAGTTTCTTAGCAAACCTTGAGTTTATTTTGATGGACTTACCTGTACATTCAAAAATAGTTCTATCTGGTGACTTAACATTAATTTTGATAATCCAGAGTGTCATGTTAGGCAAGCTCTTAAAAGTTTGTTAATTTCTTATGATTTTAAAATGCATGTGGACTCTCCTACTATAATTACCACAACTACTTCTACCATAGTTGACTACTTTTGTACAAATTTTTTTCAGATCATGAAGCATTGGTAATTAATTGTCCTTTTAAAAATAACACCAAGAATTCTTTCCTTCAAAAACAAGGCAGAATTTTTAGTCAAAAAAATTTTCAAAATTTTAAGGAATATGTTTGCAATTTTAATTGGGACAGGATTTCACATTGTCAATATCCCATAGAAGAATTATATTTTCTTTTAAGTTACTGCCTTGATCACTCTTTTGCTTTGTGCAAGATGCGAAAGAGAAGGAAAAAAATGTGCTGGATCACTAAAGGCATAAGAATAGCATCAAAAAACTTGAGGTCATTGTGTTACATTAGAAAATTTACCACTGATAGATTTCTTATAGAGTACATGAAAAAATACAAAAGCATTTATCAAAAGATTATTAAACTGGCCAAATACAACTTTTATGAGAACCGTTTCAAGAACGCAAAAAATAAAACAAGGGAGGCTTGGTCCATCATAAATGATTTTAGGATGTTTCAGAGTTGGACTATTGTTCAATAGCAAATAAATTAACTGCCGATTTGCATTCGGATCTTGACCCACTCGCTAATTTGCAGGATCTGTTTGTCAATGATGAGTTCTTAATACAGCCTACAAGTGTTTTGAAGTTAAAACAAGTATTTACAGAGATAAAAAATAAAAACACTTCAGATGAAATATCTGTAAAAATATTTCAAAACCTAAATGACAGTATTCTTGATGTTTTAGCTTGTGCAATTAATGAGAGTTTTTTGTCTGGAATTTTCCCCAGTTCTCTAAAAACAGCAGTCATACCATTACACAAATCAGGTTCCTATAATGATCCTGTCAATTTTCGGCCCATATCTCTGTTACCCACTTTGTCCAAAATCATTGAAAAGATATTGAAAAGACAAATACTAATAAAAAACATCAAATTATAAACAAATCTCAATTTGGGTTTCAAGAATATCTTTGCACTAATGATGCAACTTTTTCATTCTTGGGAAGCTTATATCTCAGCCTTAATGATAAGGAACTTGCAGCGGCCATCTTTTGCGATTTTTCCAAGGCCTTTGTGTCAATCACGAAATCCTAACCAAAAAATTATACATCTATGGCTTTAGAGGATTGTCCTCATCATATTTGGAATCTTTCGTCACTGGCAGAAATCAGTATATAAGGAACGGAACTTTGAGATCAGAACTAAGGGCCATTAACCATGGTGTTCCTCAGGGCTCAGTCCTTGGACCAATTCTCTTTATTTTATACATCAAGAGTTCCAATCCGAGCAAAGCTAACTAATTTTGATGATGATGCAACACTTAAATGAGAGACAAAAATGCAGAAACTCTAAAAGTGATGGTTGCTCAGGATATTGTAAAAATAAAAGAGTGGTGTGACTCCAATTATTTGTGTTTTAATATTAAAAAAAAAAATTTAGGATTTAGATTTGCTATTTTTGACAAGATTTACAGAACGGCAGCATAAGAGCAAATCAGGATATAAAGTTTTTGGGGATACACATTGATGATAGGTTGAAATTTGATAAACACATTATTAATCTTAATAAAAAATTGTTGTCCGGCTGCTTTGCAGTGAGACAGACTTTCAACGAGCTTGGTCATCAAATAGCAAAATCAACCTATTATGTTTTAATTGAGTCATATCTGAGGTACAGGATCGCATTCTGGGGCTATTGTAACAGTCATTTGTTTGGTTCAGTTTTTGTTCTTCAAAAGAGAGCTGTTAGATATCTCTGTGGATCAAGTCTAAGGGAACACTGCAAACCTTGGTTTTTGAAAGAAAGACTTCTTACAGTAACATGCCTGTTTATTTAAAAAATATAAGGGTTCAACTTGCCGTCATTCTGATAACACCCGAAACCAAAACAATATTCCTCTCCCAATACCAAGATATACCTTTACCAAACAGTCTGTCATATATGAGAGCCTTAAAATGTATAACAAGATTCCAGAATATTGCAAAACCGAAAATTCATTGAAAAAGTTTCGTGAATTAGTTAAAAAATTGTTGGTTACTAAGGCATACTATGATATTGAAGAGTTTTATAGTGACACATTCTAATAGGAGAGTAAAAGAGTGTTTGCTTTTGTCTCTTTCTTTTATTTTCTGTTTTTTTTTGTACCCGATAGGACAATTGATAATTGATGTTAGGGTTAATGTTTTACAATTTTAAAATTCCTTGGTATTATTATTTTGGATTGACATGACATTATTGTTAAACTGTATTTTATCAGTGGCGCATACTATTTTATTATTACATTAAAATGTTTTTAAGTGACCTAAATACTTGCAAGTTTTGTTGTTTTTAACTTTAAAATTCTTATTAGTATTTTAGATGAATTTTATTATGACATTTAGTTGTTGACATATTTTAATTGTTTGCTTTATGTTCTATACTTAGTTGTTAGTCGCTTTGTCTATAAAAATCTTTATATTTTTCGACAATAAAGCATATGGAATCTTGAATCTTGAATTATTTTGTGTTCCATATTGTAGGACAAATTATTCACCCTTAATAAGAATGGTTAAAGCTGCTAACTTGCATTGCGCTGGCAGTAGTTTGGATCCCTTTGCACATAGCTTATTGTCATTCAAAAATAACCTTAAGCTTAAATTCTTAGAATAGACATAGAATTTGTGATAAATAAATTTTTTTGGAATTTTCTTTTTAGTTAATTTAAATATTTATAAATCCGTTTGTGATAAATAATTTAAAAACTATCTTTTTAATTAGTTAGATATTATACTTGAAATTGTTGTAGTTAAGATTTAATTTATATATTTATAAACATTGTAATATCAGGATACTATTTTTGGACCTGATCCCTTTGTATCCTAAAGACCTAAATAAATAAATAATTGATGATATTGTTAAATTACACTCAAAAAAAGTGTGAAAAAGAAGTTTAATTCTAACTACCTACCTATTAATTATTTATGATAAATGATCTTAACCGAATAATATCCCAAATTTGATTTTCTAGATTTTCTAATGTCGTTAAGTAATTATTGGGGTGCAATTAATTAATTTAAAAAAATAAAAAAAAAAAAAAATTTTTTTTTACCATTGTACATGGGACACTCAAAAAGGAGATGACACAGATTTTCTTCCTTTTGCAAGTTGCAAATTGTGCACAATTGGTTTGGGTTGATTTGATATATTGAGCCTCTATTTGTCAATTTGACTACATATTGGCAAGAGACTCAGTTGAGCTATGGTTCTTTGCATCTCTATAGGGATTTTTAGTTGAAGATAATTTGGAACTCCACTAATAGAAGAGTTAAGAAGGGAATAAATCGATAGAAAGATATATCTAGAAGCCTCCATATTATTATCTTTTAATTTATTATAGAAGCTTTTAAAGAATTTTGACCTATTTAGTTTTAGAAATGCGTTAGCCGTATTTATTTATAGTCAGTGGAATATCGATATTTAAAAAGAATTGTTTTATTTGGGATACCCAGTTATATTTTATTTATGTTCGGATTGTCAAGTTGTATCTGTCTAGCAAAAACGCAATGTGGTAGTCGATTAAGGTCCATATCCAGTAACTTGATTAGCCAATTAATAATGCATTTAAAAACATTAAAACAATGTTTCACTCTATTTGACTCCAATCTCACTATGCTATCAGGGGTGCAGCGCGGTAGATGAAGAAGTCTTTTAAAAAAGTTGACTTTTTCAATCATTTCAAAATAGCTGAATGCAGTTGAATAGAACGTTTAAAATTAACAATTCAAATAGTTGAGCGTTCGAGTCCCAGGAGTTCATTTTTGAGCGCGAAATGATAGACAAAGTGGATCCGCTAGCTTACTTCGCTTTGTCAGAGCTTATTCAGGCCCTTTTTCTGAACATTGCTGAGTACGAAAATTCAAGACTTGGATTATTGGTGGATCATTGCTGCCTGTAATTTCAAAAGTTTTAGAAAAGGTTTTAGCTAATCAAATAACAGTTTTGTTGAGAAACATGACTTACTCAAAAATCAATATGGCTTCAGAAAAAATAAAAACATGACCCTGGCAATTTTGGATGTGGTAGAGACCATAATGTGTTCCTTTGAGGAAAGTGTCTTTAATTCAACAACTTTTTGTGACCTGACCAAAGCATTTGAATGTGTGCCGCATGATGCTCTGCTAAGAAAACTTGCAATGTATAACTTTGACCAAAACAGTATTCTGCTATATGCAGAAAATATTGGTTTTTGAAATTTTTTAATTCCATGATACCTGAACATGTGGGGTCGCTAAGTTATTATTAACCTAGCTACCCCACCCTTTTTTTTAAAAACATAATTTAAAACAAAAAATTCTATTTTTTTCTTATATATTTGTGGAGCACATAATTTTAAAACCAAAAATTTTTATTTTGGCGTCATATTTTCTGGTGGTGTTGCTAAGTTAATATTAACCTAGCTGCCTCATTTTCTTTTTCGATTTTCTCAGAAAGCTAAGGAGCACAAAATTTTTAGATTGGGGACGAAATTAGCACATAATTAGCACAAAATTATGGTGTGACTAAATTTTTATTTTCTTGGGGTGGGGTCGCTAAGTTAATGGAGGTACAAACTTCTACTATCCGGCAGTCGCTCTGCGCACGATTTAAAAATCGCTGGAGGACGAGGATTCGTTATGGTATCTCTATACCTTTTTGTGGCCGTTTTTTGTCATTTGTTTACATAGGTCATTTAAAGCTCTAATCATGTGTGGCATGTGGCCTGCAGTTACATGATAATGATGCCATATGTATTTTAAAAAACATTTGAAAATTTCTTCATTTAATTTTTTTTCTTATGATTCTAGCCCGTTTTCAGAAATATTAAGTGAACTACGTCAGCAAGGTCTAGAAAAAAGCTAAAGCAATGAAACTTGGCACAATTGTTAAGCACTACTGGGAAATGAAGCCTATTGATTTTCAGAAAAATCGGAAAACAGCAAGTGCAGTAGAAATGGGAAAGTGCCAAAAAGATGCCTTTTTAAGATGTACCTCCGTTGTTGCGCTCTGTCCAGGAAGTTGACTAATCATTTTCATTTGCACGAATTAGGCCTCAAGTACAGTAACCAAGCCTATTGAAAATGGGCTAAATCATAAAATGACATGTGACTCATTTTGAGACTTTTCTAAAGGCCCGCAGGGCCCCATTTTACGACAAGTGGTAAAATAGATGCAAATTTGCCGGAATTTTTGCCGATTTATAAAATAACTCAAACCTGAGAAGTAGCCAACCGATTTAAACTATTTTGTACAATCATAAGGCCGAATATGTGCTCACTGACTGTATAGTTGGCTTTTGAGATTAGTTTTTAGTTTTTGAGGTTTGAAGAATTTTCGAAAATTATGTAAAAGTTTTAGAGTCAAAAATACTTGATTGAGAGATTTTTTTGCCCTTTATTTTTTTGACTGTTCCTGAACTGCTATTTTCTTTAAAAAGGTCCAAAATAATTTCTAAATAAGTTTTGAGTACTCTAGGACACACCGTTTTTGAGTTTTAGGGCAAAACATCCAAAAACACAAAGAAATTAAAAAAAAAAAAATGCATTTTTGCAAAAATTGCCATATCTCAAAAACGGCGAGCTCTAATGTGATGGAAGCTGCACAGTTCGTTTTCTTGAAGTATTTTACATAAGACTCAATTAAAAGTTTTCCCCGTTTTGTGGATGGCGCTGACGTAGTTCACTTAATATTTGTCAAAACGGGATAGAACCATGAGAAAAAAAAAAATAAATAAATAATAATAAATAAAATATTTTTTAAAATACATATGTCAATATTATCACGTGACTGCAGGCCACATTCCACCCATCATTAGAGCTTTAAATGAGGCTTATGTAAACAATTGACGAAAAAAAAACAGCCATAAAAAGGTAGACATACCATAACAAATCCTCGCCCTTCATCGATTTTTAAATCGTGCGCAGAGCGACTACAGGATCGTTGAAGCTTGTTGAACATTTGACGCGGTGTACAACAAAAACAATTAATTAAATAAAAAAAATATTCCAACATAAAATGTAGAGAATTTACTGCTCTACAATGTTTATTGAAAATTTTTTTCAATCAGAGTAACAGGAAATTAGAAATACCGAAAAAACTGATATCATTACTATAAAAGTTACTATAATTTTGAAAGACGTTGTTTTGTACGTAATGTCTTTCCTTACAAAGTGTTTTTTTGATTTTTTTTGTGCAAAATTAACAGAAGTCATTAGAAAAAAACCGATTTAACCTTTTGATTCAAGATGGCGCCGAAGTTAAGGGGGCGAGAATGGTGCAAATATATAGTTAAGCTTTCCCAGCAGTACCCTACACTTCTGCAAAATTTCAGCTTGGTCGCTTTTAGTTCCCAGAAAAATTACAATTTTCCTGGATTAATCCTGAAAGGTTTCCAGCAAAATAGCTAAATCATTATCGGGCTTAAAATATATAAAACCTATTATTAAACTATAATCTTTAATTAATAATAAAACAATTAACCACCATGGCGATTTAAACAAAACCTCTAAACCTATATGTGCTTCATTATAAACATCGAGAGACCCCCGCTCGCTCGCCTTCGCGATTTTTCTTTAATAGCCGGTGAGCTCACCACGTTGTAGAAGGAGAGAAAAGCGGCGGACGTCAGTTCGCAAGTAAGCCATGCCAAAAAACAAAATAATTTTAATCAGTCATTATTTTTAATTTACCTTAACTCTATAAACCTAATATGTACAGAAGTTTTTCCAATGGTAAAATCTAATAAAAATAAAAAACGTAACTAAAAGCTCTTAAAATTTCAAAATAAAAACAGGTGGGAAAAGTAATAATATCCAGCATAATTATTATTACCTATTAGTTTTTTTTCCACCTTAGTCTCCAATTTTGAAACTGTAAGAGCAACTAAATATGTATTTTTTAGTCATCAATGCTGTCAGACACTAATACTAAAATTTTTAATTTGATCAAAAGTTTTTTTTATTATTTTTGATTGCTTTTAAATTCTGGGCTAAAGACAGGGCAAAGTAATGATCCTCTTGGTCAATGTTTTCAAGGTCATTGGTAATAGTTTGTTTCAAGAAAGTTTGAACACTTTCATCAATGACATAGCATTTTGTACCAATTTTTCCACCTCATTTGGATTTGTATTTTTTGTCTTTGGTGTTGGTGGTTTTACTGGATTGCTTTTTCCGCTGGTATTTATATTTTCTTTTGGTGTTAAAATATTTGTAGTAGTTTTGGATTTATAATCTGAATCCACTTTACTGGTTATTTGACTGGTTTTTTTTTGTGGGATCCAAAATATTCCCAGTTTCATTTTCGTTGCCTGAATTTATTAAATGAATGGATTAAAATGTGTGCTTTCTGTTTCCGTGCTTTGAGATTCACAAATAATCGTGCTCTTGGAATTTGACTGTCTTTTTTTGAAAATATTTTCTTTTTTTTCTAAAAAAAAGAAAGCGGAATAAAGCATAAATCTACACCAATGTTTACTTTATATTTTTTTGGTCCTCGTTAGAGCAGACACTTTTTATAAATAATTTGAAACCTCTTTGTAATTCAAAAAAAAGTAATAATAAAGTAAATAAAAGCCTATAAAAACAGGGTGGCCATTTTCTGGAAAACCGGGAAAAGTCAGGGAATTTTGACGGTCAGGGAAAAGTCAGTGAAATGCCAGGGAATTTTGACAAAAATCTGGAATTTTAAAAAGCATAATAAAAAAGTGTTGGACCATAAATTCCTTGAAATTTAAAAACAACAGAACTTCCTTTCTATACCATTCTCTTAAATGTCACATTTAGTTTAGTTTTTGAATAATGTTTGGGATGGTGAGAACGTGCCTGCGTACAAGCGCTGCTTCTGTGAGCATCATCTTTTTTTTCCTGATATTATTGGAGAAAATACTCTGAATAAGTAACTATTATGGTATATTATGTATGGGGAAAAATAAATAAATTAAAAATGAAAGTAATAAATTCAGGGTTTTAATTTTACAACAGCAGGTATTTACAGACTGATTGATTCTTTAAAAAAGTTTTAATTAGTTCTAATATTTTTTTTTATTTCAAATTTTTTATGTCAACTTGACAGAGATAATTAAACAACAAGGTGAGCACACAAGCAAAACCACCAAGCTAAAGGCAAGCCACTGCAAAGTGGAGTTTAAATAGGAAGAAAAAGACTTCTTTGTAGTTAGCCCTTTTTTCTAACAAAAACAATAAAATCGGTCCCTCAGCTTTGCAGCTTTCCCAACTCGACTATTTTTGCATATAAATATTTCAGAAAAAAAACATGAATTTCTAAAGAATATCATGTCTATTATCTCAAAAACCTTTGGTTGCACTATAACAAAGTTATGATTGTTTTCGACAAACCAAAACTACACTTTTTTGCACTTGACGCGCGTTTCGCTAACAACGTTAGCATCGTCAGAAGACGATAAACAATAAACTAAATTAACCTAAACTAAAACTTCTAAAAAGTGTACCAAACAAAACAAAAGATAGACAGAACAAAGAAAGCATGACTAATCACAAATTATTAGTCTTATCTCCGCCCACTAAAAGATAGTATATAAGATAGAGTGTAGTTTAATTTAGTTTATTGTTTATCGTCTCCTGATGATGCTAACGTTGTTAGAGAAACGCGCGTCGAGTGCAAAAAAAGTGTAGTTTTGGTTTGTGGAAAACAATCATAACTTTGTTATCCCAAAAAACGTTACAACAAATGTTTACCTAGGGCAACTTCTTAAGAAAAAATATTTTAAAAATTAAATAATGACAGGCTTTGAAAACCTCTTAAATTCTTATGTAATTACATTTTATTTAATAGCTGGATTTAAAAGTATAGTCTTTACCGCGGCCTCGGGGTGAACGTGACGTCACAAGTCGCGGGGCGCGGAGAGGCATCCCACAGCTAAAATTAGTGTACGCGTACATACTCCTCTCGCCAGGACGCCCACGGTTTATCAGAATGTGCAAAATTAAACCCGTTAAATAAAAGAAAGTTTAATTATAAAATCATTCACTATAGAAAGTTCAATTTCAATTTATTTAATTTAAGTATTAATACAACGTAATTTACAATGTATGTCATTTAAGAAAACAGCATGTATCCAGAGATATGTGTGTGTCTCTTAAATTATACAAAAAAAAAACTAAATTTAATCTTTATACTAGCAACATTAGCTCAGCAATGGTAGACTAAAATATAACACAAATACTTAAAGTATATGTAACAAAAAAAAAAATATATATTAAATATTGAATTTGTTTTATAGCCAGGAAATTTTTTTGGATATAGTATGAAAATTGTCTCTTAACCATAGTTTGATTTTAAGTTTAGGCAATTGTTTAACTTTTTGTTTATACAAGTCATTAGGAATAGTATTAATTAGAATAGGACCTATGTAGTTTATATGTCTTTGAGTAACGCTAAAATTTTGAAACGGTATGTAAAAATCAGTACGACTTACTGCTCTAGTTATTATCGAATGCTTAACCATTCTTTGAAAGAGTTAATTTTTTACAGCAAAAATTACAAGACGATAGCAAAACAGTTCCCTGATAGTAAGTTGCTTAGATACCTGAAAATGTTGATCAGTTGGGTACCTCTTAGGTTTACAAAACATGACTTTTAGCACATATTTTTGAGCAAGGATTCAAGAGCAGATTCTGAAGCTGCACCCCAACAAACAATACCATAGTTTAAGAGAGACTCAACCAAAGCAGAGTAAACCAATTTTAGTAGACTTAATGTTAAAATATTTCTTAGTTCGTAAAATTTGAAAATTGTTTTCTTAATCTTGGTTGCTACATAATTAATATGTACGTCCCACCTCAAAAATCTGTCGATATAAACACCAAGATACTTGACGGAAACAGTTCGTTTAATTTCCGTAGTGCAGTTACATTCATTAGGTTTTAAAGAACAGGAAGGATCATGTAGCCGAAGCGAAACAATGTCTGAAAGTCCTCTTGAGTTCATGGCAAAATCAATAAAAACCGTTTTATCTGTATTTAAGGTAAGTTGGTTTTCATCAAGCCAACATCTAATTTTATGTAATGCTTTTTCGGCTTTTTGGCAAGCCAGGAACCATGATGTTGCTCTTATTAGCAAAACTGTGTCGTCTGCGAAACATATTAATTTTCCCAAGTCCTGATATTGCAAGAAGCTATTCACATAAATTAAAAACAAAATTGGACCGAGTACCGTTCCTTGAGGCACACCAATGCGTACGTCAGCAATATCGCTGTAAACATCGTTAATCTTAACCTTTTGCACACGCCCAGTCAGATAAGATTTAAATAAGTTGTTTCCCAAACCCCTAACTCCAATATAATTCAACCCCTCCAGTAAAATTGAGTGATCCACGGTATCAAAAGCCTTTTTTAAATCTAAAAATACTTTCCGCAATAAAAGTAGTTACTTCATGCAAAGCATTATCTGTAGAACATCCTGTTTTAAAGCCAAATTGATGCTCAGATAAAATATTATTTTTCTCTAGAAAATCATTAATACATTTTTCAGTAATTTTACTGAGTACGCTTGTTAACGCTATGAGCCTATAGTTATTAGTATCTGTTCTATCGCCGTTTTTAAAAAGAGGAATTACAATAGACATTTTTAAGACATCGGGGTACTCACCGGTAAATAAAATAGAGTTCGTGAGATGTAAAAGAGGTTTCAGCAAGCTTTGATGATTGTTCTTTATAATATCAGCTGTTATTCCATCCTCTCTACATGAGCCTGAGTTTTTTAAGGAGTTGATAACACAGACCATCTCGCTCTCAGTGATAGGTTCAAAAAATATTGTGTTTTTTATTGCAGATTTTTTTAACCCATGTATTTTATTGTACTTTTTAATTTTTTTTGCCAAGCTAACACCGACTGAACCAAAAAAAACTATTAAATTCTTTTGCAATTGAATTATCGTCCGATGTTATTCCATTTTTACTTGTTTTTATGGCGTTTATTTTTGAATCACTGACAGACTCATTGGTAGCCTCATTTATAACTTTCCAGACATTTTTTGGATTATTCAAATTGTTGTTAATTTTATTTTTAAAATAGAAAGTTTTTGCCTTGTTTATAATTTTAGACAGGTTGTTACGATAATCAATATATTTTTGAAACCTTTCAGGAGTTAGAAAATATTCCTTTTTTAGAATATTTCTTTGACGAATACAGTTAACCAAACCAGAGGTTATCCACGGTTTTAGGCACCTTTTTTTACTTTTAATCTGCACTATCGATGTTGTATTATCAATATGTAATTTTAAAACATCGCTTAGTTTAGTAGCAATAACATTGCTGGACGTTTCTTTTAAAATGTCAACCCATGACTCTGTTTTTAGAGCTTTACACAAACTAGTTCTGTCAAGTCTCCTATGTATCTTCTGTTGAGGTGTGCTCTCGGAATTGACACTAAATTTTATGTTTAAAATAATAGGGAAGTGATCAGTTATATCGCTGTCAATTATTAAACCTTTGCAATTTTTTGAACCTTTAACAAAAAAGTGGTCCAAACAGCTAGATGAAGTACCTCTAGTGACACTATTTATAAATGGAAAATACCCAAAGCTTGAAAAACAGTTAAGGTATTCGTTAACAAATTTTGTTTTTGGATCCAAAATGTTAATATTGATGTCTCCTGAAAAAATCTCTACGTTACACGAAGTAAAATATTTTTCTGAAAATAATCTATGCAGAATTTCCCAATATTTATTTGGATCCAAAGAAGGTAGTCTATAGTTTGCGATAATACCATACCTTTTCTTTTCTTTCAAAATTTCGATACATAAAAATTTTGTATTGTCTACACAAATGATTTGACTTTTTTGAATCAGCTCTTTTTTAGCCAAAATAATTGTGCCATCACACCAATTTATTGTGCTTTCGTTATAAAAAACTGAGTAATGGGGAATTAAAAATTCATTTCAATTCTGTACGAAATGTGTTTCGGACACTATGATAACATCAAAACATATATCTAGAGAGCTAAGTAAAAGCAGCAAGTTATTAAAATTTGTTCTTATTCCTCTAATATTAACATGAATAATGTTCAGATTGCTATTTTCGTTATTAATAAACCTAAGATCATTTGGTTGACTGCACACTTTATTTTGTAAACATCTAAAAGAGTCTAGTAAAGAGTTATGTTCCATTAGGAAAAAGAAGAAAATATACAAATAAATATGAGAACTATAAGTTTTCCACGAATATTGTATATTGTAGTTAATTGAGTTATTCACTGACCTGGAGCTCCAGTAGATTACTTACGTGCTCCATATCGCGGATTTTGACAGGTTTATCCCCATCGTTTTTTCTGGCTAGGACTGTACCATTTGAACACCACACAAATTTAAATCCCCTCTTAACTTTTTGGCTTCTTTGAAAAGTTTGTAAGTTGCCACAGGTAACTGCTCATTAATGTATACGAAGCTCAGATTTTCATTAATACCGCACATTTGGGTGGTTAGATTTTTCTTTTCGCGTTTTTTTTGCAACACATTTTTGACAAGTTCGTGACTTTTAAAAGATATGGTTACCACCGGTGGCCTTTCTTTTTCAAACAGCGGTTTAATATGGCTTACGCAACTTTCATCAAATTCACTATCTACACACTTGAGAACTTTAAGAGACTTCTCCGTGATGTTGTATTCAGTGTCATTTTTATCAAACGCACCATTAATGACGACATTATGGCTTATCTTTACAGATTCCATCTCCACCATCTTTTTCTGGACTGCTAAAAGCTCACGGCTTAGTTTTTGATTTTCCGTTTTTACATCATCAATAATTTCACCAAGTACTTTGTTCCTTTGTTTTTGCTCTTCATACATTGTATTGAAAAAATCAAGTGATGCTTTAACTTCATTCATATCGGTTTTCAAAGCACATATATCAGCCTTACGCTCAACCAATATTGAATGGATGGCTGCAGAATCTGCAGTTGCAAGTGCAATTCGTTAAACCAATTTTTTATCCGAACCTTATTTCATCAAACCCATTCAATAACAAATTCGAAATTTATAAGAACCGTTTTTAATCGAACCATTGTTCATCAAACTCATTCAATATCAAACTGGTAATTTGTAAAACCCATTTTTAATAAAACCCGGAATTTGTCAAACCATTATTTATCAAAACCGGAATTCGTAAAACTTGTTGTTTATCGGAAAATGTTTGCTAAATTGATTGTGCATTCGCTAATAATACATGAACCGGAGGCGTTCACGACGGTGGCGCGGTGTCGCGTCGTTTAGATCCATTTGTCGTTCTATTGGCTAGAAGCATTCACAGGTAGTGTTCAATACTTTGTGTATAGATGTCACTCTATTGCGTATACGCCGCCGGTTAATGTATTATTGGCGAATGCGCAATCAATTTAGCAAAAATTGTCTGATAAACAACCTCCATTAACCTAGCGACAACACACCAAGAAAATAAAAATTTAGTTATGCCATAATTATATGCTAATTATGTGCTAATTTCGTCCCCAATCAAAAAATTTTGTGCTTCTCTGGTTTCTGAGAAAATCGAAAAAGAAAATGGGGTAGCTAGATTAATATTAACTTAGCAACCCCAGGAAATATGGCGCCAAACTAAAAATTTTTGGTTTTAAAATTATGTGCTAATTATGTGCTCCACAAATATATAACAAAGAAATCGAATTTTTCATTTTAAATTATGTTTTTCTTTAAAAAAGGGTGGGGTAATTAGATTAATATTAACTTAGCGACCCCAAAATTAAAAAAAACAGTATTATCTGTAGGTTATGTGCTAATTTCGTCCATGATCAGAAAATTTTGTACTTGTCTGGTTTCCTAGAAAATCAATAAAAAGAATATTACATTACATCATTTGTAATAACCTAGCATTCGCAATCTGAAGGACGATTCCAAAATAAAAATATATTATTACAAAATTATGTGTTCCATGAATATGTGTAAGAAAAATTCAAATTATTCGTTTTTAGTGGAGAAAGTAGCTTAATATTAAACTTAGCTAACCCACTTTCTTTTTTAGATTTAGATTTTAGATTTTCACGGAAACCAGACGAGTACAAAATTTTCTGATCATGGACGAAATTACCACATAATATGCAGATAATACTGGTTTTTGTGATACCTAAACATGTGGGGTCGCCAAGTTAATATTAACCTAGCTACCCCACCCTTTTTTTTTTAGAAAAACATAATTTAAAATGAAAAATTAATTTTATTTTCTTATATATTCCTGGAGCACTTAATTTTAAAACCAAAAATTTTTAGTGTGGCGCCATATTTTCTTGTGGGGTTGCTAAGTTAATATTACCCTAGTTACCCCATTTTCTTTTTCGATTTTCTCAGAAACCAGAGAAGCACAAAATTTTTTGATTTGGGACGAAATTAGCACATAATTATGGTGTGACTAAATTTTGATTTTCTTAAGGTGGGGTCGATAGGTGAATGGGGGTTGATAAACAACGAGTTTTACGAATTCCGCTCTTGATAAATAATGGTTTGATAAATTCCGGGTTTTATTAAAAATTGGTTTTACACATTACGAGTTTGATATTGAATGAGTTTGATAAACAATGGTTCGATTAAAAACGGGTCTTATGAATTTCGAATTTGTTATTGAATGAGTGATGAAATAAGGTTCGGATAAAAAATTGGTTTGACGAATTGCGTTTCTATGGTGAATCGTTCTTACGATGAGTATTTTTATTAAATACGGTCTGATAAATTCCTGGTTTGATAAGCCATAGGCGTGCTAGCAGGTGATTTTAGGCCAGTCAAATAAGAATCTACATAAATCATGCCTTTTATTTTTTGTATATTTCAAATACTACTATACTATTATTTTGACAATTATTTGTCTGGGAATACACCACATGCCCTCAAAATAGAGCATTTTTTAGGGCAGAAACCTATTAAAAAAATAATTATTCTTTGATCCCTGTGGGTGTTTGCAGTATCGAGATGAGAATCTCGTACGTTTCGCGCACCGGACATTGTGTGTGTTTGTCCAATGAGAGATCGGATACTTCTCGGTTGAGTGAGATGCATAGTGATGACCTGTGTGTGAAGAAAAGGACCTTGATCCGCGAGAATAAGTAAAACAAAACAGGCAGATTATTACTTGTTTTATATTATGGTTCGAGACTCGAGAGACAATTTATTTGTCTGTACGAGTAAACTGGTGCTTTTTTGTGTGATTATTCAGCGAAAATTTCCCACTCAGGTGAAAATCTCCCTTGTCAAAACTGAAAATTTCCTGTGTCTCAAAACTGATAATTGCCCTTTTCAAAACTCAAAATCACACGTCTGTAAAATAAAACGCAAGATTTACGTTGACTTCAATTTTACGCTTATTAACTGAACCACACCCACACAGCGGGCGGTCGGCCTTTCGAGTACTTAGAAGAGAGCCTTTGATTTGCGACTAAAATTTTTGTGATTTTACAAAAAATATTAACGCTCCTCGTTTATTGTGTAAAAAAGTCAAAATTCAAAACTGGGTATTTTGGGAATAATATAATAAATATGTTTTCAAATGTTAATATTTATTTAGTTACTAGTAAGTATAAAGATTAAGCAATTGTCAAAACAAGTAAAGGGTCAGTCCATATCAAGTCAACCAGGGTATTTTACCACACCATCTCCGATGTTGATGATTTTTAGTATACATGTTTTTCCTACCAAAAAACTGGAAAATCCAAAATTTCAGACTTTTTTGACCAGTTGTTTATTTTGAATTAATTTTTGAAAATCGAAAAAGTCACTTATTTGTCCTTAACATGTGCGCACAAAATTAGGAATATCCAAAGAACCACTTATAATAGAAAAGTAGGTGAAGGTTCATTTTAAAGCTCTTATAAAGACCTTTCATATGAGAATATTGCATAACATATATTGAAAAAAAAAAATAAAAGAAAAAATTTTTGATTTTTTTTTTTGAAAAATTTCAAAAAGGCCATTTTTAATTTTTTTGAAAAAAATATATAATTTTGGTCAAAGTGTTACTTAATTATCCACAAAATTTTATGATGGAGAAATGATGGGTTCAATGTAAAAAAAAATATCAAAAATATTAAGTACATTAAAAATCATGCATTTAAAAAAATAAACATATTTTAGGAGCACCAATAGTGCACTGGATATTAAAATAAATAAATTTGTTGGATGGATACAGGTTTTAAAAAATACCCAGAGGCTTTATCTACAAATTATTTTATTTTAAACTCGCAAAAGAAATAAACAAACTTTTCTACTTCGTTGATAAAAATTAGACAGAAAACACTAAGACTAACTATATACCTTAAATTTATTTTTTTAACTTTCTTTTAAGAATTTCTGATGAATCTGACATTTCTTTTTTGCTGACATTGTAAGTTCTGCCAGTAGCAGTGTTGGGTTCAACTTTTTTTATAAGACTTTCTGGTTTAATAATTAAAATATCTTGAGGTGTTGGGTAAAAAAATGATGAGGCAGGTCCTCGTGGATGAAGAAAGCTTACTTTCAGTTCTCCGCTCTCATTATTTTTCCCCAAGACACAAGCCAGCCACCAAGCACTGTCATATTCTACAGTGACAAACCCTGACTCGATATTTTGCAAAATAATGCTTTCACCTTTAAAAAGATTATGTGTTTCGACCTCTAAGCATGTAGAAAACTGTTTTGCCAAAAACGTGCTTTCTGTAAGAGGAATTACAGCATGAATTTTTTGTGTCCCCGGTATTGTTAAGACTTCCGCAAATCTTTTATTCAAAATTATTTCATGATTTGTATAATCTGCTTCTGTGCAATATTTAAAATCAATGCCAGATATGTTTTCTTCACACCAAGTAAATAATTGTAGAGGTGTCATTATTTGATTGTCATAGGGCCTCTGCAAACTGGCTTTGGCAGCAAGTCTTTTAACAGTTCCTCCCAAGCCATCGCAGGCACTTTTGCCATGCGAGGTGGCAAAATAATGCCACTCTGCTTCAACACCAAAATCTTTTTTATGCAGGAATATATTCAGAAAATTCTGTTTGTTTTTGTACTGCGCAGCACATCCATCCGAAAAATAAAAAATTTTGTTAAGACCTGGTATTTTGATTTTTAAATCAGGCATTAATTTTTTTAAAAATAAATGAAATGCAATTGTATTATGTGTCAAGCTTTCCGAAATAAACACATAATTCAGGTTGTGCAGTTTACCATCACTTAGAAAATAAATGGCAAAAGAGTGGGTCGAAACACATAATCTTTTTAAAGGTGGAAGCATTATTTTGCAAAATATCGAGTCAGGGTTTGTCACTGTAGAATATGACAGTGCTTGGTGGCTGGCTTGTGTCTTGGGGAAAAATAATGAGAGCGGAGAACTGAAAGTAAGCTTTCTTCATCCACGAGGACCTGCCTCATCATTTTTTTACCCAACACCTCAAGATATTTTAATTATTAAACCAGGAAAGTCTTATAAAAAAAGTTGAACCCAACACTGCTACTGGCAGAACTTACAATGTCAGCAAAAAAGAAATGTCAGATTCATCAGAAATTCTTAAAAGAAAGTTAAAAAAATAAATTTAAGGTATATAGTTAGTCTTAGTGTTTTCTGTCTAATTTTTATCAACGAAGTAGAAAAGTTTGTTTATTTCTTTTGCGAGTTTAAAATAAAATAATTTATAGATAAAGCCTCTGGGTATTTTTTAAAACCTGTATCCATCCAACAAATTTATTTATTTTAATATCCAGTGCACTATTGGTGCTCCTAAAATATGTTTATTTTTTTAAATGCATGATTTTTAATGTACTTAATATTTTTGATATTTTTTTTGACATTGAACCCATCATTTCTCCATCATAAAATTTTGTGGATAATTAAGTAACACTTTGACCAAAATTATATATTTTTTTCAAAAAAATTAAAAATGGCCTTTTTGAATTTTTCAATTTTTTTTTTTCAATTTTTTATTTTCAATTTTTTTTTTTGTTAAAATTATGTTGTGATATTTCATAAAAAAGAGCTTCAAAATGACTTTAAAATGAGCCATTTATTACTTTCCTAGTGTAAGTGGTTCTCGAGATATTGCTAGTTTTGTACATTTTTGTTAAGGTCAAAATGCTGACTTTTTTATTTTGAAAAATTAAAAAAAAAAACTACGAATCAAAAAAATCTAAAAATTTGCATTTTCAACTTTTATGTTAAGAAGAAAATATATACCAAAAATCATCAAAATTGGAATTGGTCGCGTAAAATTTTTGTGATTTTTTGGTTGATTTGATATGGAATGACCCTTTGGTCATCCTCAAAAAACTGTAAATCAATACCCATGACAATAATATGCAGCAAACTATTTTTTAAATATATGCTTTTTCAATTTTTACCCCCTCCCTTTCCACCTACCCAACAGGATGAAGATTTTTGATCCAAAATTAAGTGATATAAGTTAAAATATTAAAATTATTAACAATTGCAAGTTTTTAGGGGCGACTTAAAACAAAGGGAGGTGGTAATTTTCGGTTTGGCCATCATCGAAAACCTATAAATTGATATCAATGATGATTATGCAGACCGCTTCAAGCTACTGCGAACATAGGGCGGAAGAAGTCCAGTGTACGTACATGCAGAGACACCGCACGCCTATCAGTGAAGCAACCAACACTCAGGCTTGCGATCACCACTTGCATGACTTTCCTTTGGTATTTAGTACGCCTCTAACCACGGTGCTGTGTGGAGCGTAGTCAATGAAACCGGAATTTGGTCAATAAATACGCAAATTTTTATAACGTAACAACACGCAACGCCGCTTTTTCCCACGTAGCCCATGCACTACTACGTTTGTCTGGCGTATTCAGAAAGGCTTGTTGAGCGCCAGTGCTGCACTTTCAACCCACTCGGATAATTCCCTATTTCCTGTGGCTTCAGTTAGTCCAAAGCAGGGTTCTGGCCCTAAGAACGCAGAATAGGTGATAAGTAAATTATTGACTAATTTCCTAGGTATTAAGAATTAAACCACATTTGATTTTAAAGAACTAAAGAAAAGAAAACAGTAGAAAATAAACACTATTACAAAATATATCTGATATCGTCTGAGACATGCGCGGTTAGGTTTTTTGAGTGAAAATACCAGGGGTAAGTTTTACAAAAATAATAGAAAATTAAAAAAAAAAGAAAGGGTACAACTTAAATAATATTTCAAATAGCTTTTCCTAAAAGACGATTTAC
Source organism: Oxystoma pomonae (assembly GCA_963921995.1). NCBI lineage: Eukaryota > Metazoa > Arthropoda > Insecta > Coleoptera > Brentidae > Oxystoma > Oxystoma pomonae. The sequence goes on from OY998173.1 coordinate 41,789,253, forward strand.
TGTTGGAATTTAACAGTGCAGAGGGGATCATGAAAAATATGGGTTCTTAAAATAAATAATAGAAGGAAAAATTCATGGCTTAAAAATCTTAAGACAATGATATGGTGTTAATACTAACGACATTAACTGATGATAACCAACGTTCGAAGAGATAATGACACACAGAATAAACACTAAACCACACACTAAAATAAATGAAAAACAGTTCAAAAATAATAAATTAATAGACACCCCAGATACTTTAATCGATACCTCCCTATTAAATATTAATAAAAACGAACATACGGCCATCAGGGAATAGCTACGCGGTAGAGGGGGGCGGGGAGGAAGGAGGGCGAAGGAGAAGTCACTTAGTATTTCTACGGAATATATTTTTATTATAAACTACATTAACATACAAAGTAAAAGGCAATAATTAATGAGGGGCGCGGACTTAATGTGTTTGTGAGTTAGTTTTATTTAAACTAGGTTTAATAGAGGTGATACAGTATCAATCAGAAATATATTTTATATACTATAACAAATCTATAAACAATCATTAATCACGTGATGGCTCTTTAAAAATGGTGGCTGTAGGTTAAACAAAGCGATTTTCCATAAGACGTAAGGGTCAGTCCATATCAAGTCAACCAGGGTATTTTACCACACCATCTCCGATGTTGATGATTTTTAGTATACATGTTTTTCCTACCAAAAAACTGGAAAATCCAAAATTTCAGACTTTTTTGACCAGTTGTTTATTTTGAATTAATTTTTGAAAATCGAAAAAGTCACTTATTTGTCCTTAACATGTGCGCACAAAATTAGGAATATCCAAAGAACCACTTATAATAGAAAAGTAGGTGAAGGTTCATTTTAAAGCTCTTATAAAGACCTTTCATATGAGAATATTGCATAACATATATTGAAAAAAAAAATAAAAGAAAAAATTTTTGATTTTTTTTTTTTGAAAAATTTCAAAAAGGCCATTTTTAATTTTTTTGAAAAAAATATATAATTTTGGTCAAAGTGTTACTTAATTATCCACAAAATTTTATGATGGAGAAATGATGGGTTCAATGTAAAAAAAAATATCAAAAATATTAAGTACATTAAAAATCATGCATTTAAAAAAATAAACATATTTTAGGAGCACCAATAGTGCACTGGATATTAAAATAAATAAATTTGTTGGATGGATACAGGTTTTAAAAAATACCCAGAGGCTTTATCTACAAATTATTTTATTTTAAACTCGCAAAAGAAATAAACAAACTTTTCTACTTCGTTGATAAAAATTAGACAGAAAACACTAAGACTAACTATATACCTTAAATTTATTTTTTTAACTTTCTTTTAAGAATTTCTGATGAATCTGACATTTCTTTTTTGCTGACATTGTAAGTTCTGCCAGTAGCAGTGTTGGGTTCAACTTTTTTTATAAGACTTTCTGGTTTAATAATTAAAATATCTTGAGGTGTTGGGTAAAAAAATGATGAGGCAGGTCCTCGTGGATGAAGAAAGCTTACTTTCAGTTCTCCGCTCTCATTATTTTTCCCCAAGACACAAGCCAGCCACCAAGCACTGTCATATTCTACAGTGACAAACCCTGACTCGATATTTTGCAAAATAATGCTTTCACCTTTAAAAAGATTATGTGTTTCGACCTCTAAGCATGTAGAAAACTGTTTTGCCAAAAACGTGCTTTCTGTAAGAGGAATTACAGCATGAATTTTTTGTGTCCCCGGTATTGTTAAGACTTCCGCAAATCTTTTATTCAAAATTATTTCATGATTTGTATAATCTGCTTCTGTGCAATATTTAAAATCAATGCCAGATATGTTTTCTTCACACCAAGTAAACAATTGTAGAGGTGTCATTATTTGATTGTCATAGGGCCTCTGCAAACTGGCTTTGGCAGCAAGTCTTTTAACAGTTCCTCCCAAGCCATCGCAGGCACTTTTGCCATGCGAGGTGGCAAAATAATGCCACTCTGCTTCAACACCAAAATCTTTTTTATGCAGGAATATATTCAGAAAATTCTGTTTGTTTTTGTACTGCGCAGCACATCCATCCGAAAAATAAAAAATTTTGTTAAGACCTGGTATTTTGATTTTTAAATCAGGCATTAATTTTTTTAAAAATAAATGAAATGCAATTGTATTATGTGTCAAGCTTTCCGAAATAAACACATAATTCAGGTTGTGCAGTTTACCATCACTTAGAAAATAAATGGCAAAAGAGTGGGTCGAAACACATAATCTTTTTAAAGGTGGAAGCATTATTTTGCAAAATATCGAGTCAGGGTTTGTCACTGTAGAATATGACAGTGCTTGGTGGCTGGCTTGTGTCTTGGGGAAAAATAATGAGAGCGGAGAACTGAAAGTAAGCTTTCTTCATCCACGAGGACCTGCCTCATCATTTTTTTACCCAACACCTCAAGATATTTTAATTATTAAACCAGGAAAGTCTTATAAAAAAAGTTGAACCCAACACTGCTACTGGCAGAACTTACAATGTCAGCAAAAAAGAAATGTCAGATTCATCAGAAATTCTTAAAAGAAAGTTAAAAAAATAAATTTAAGGTATATAGTTAGTCTTAGTGTTTTCTGTCTAATTTTTATCAACGAAGTAGAAAAGTTTGTTTATTTCTTTTGCGAGTTTAAAATAAAATAATTTGTAGATAAAGCCTCTGGGTATTTTTTAAAACCTGTATCCATCCAACAAATTTATTTATTTTAATATCCAGTGCACTATTGGTGCTCCTAAAATATGTTTATTTTTTTAAATGCATGATTTTTAATGTACTTAATATTTTTGATATTTTTTTTGACATTGAACCCATCATTTCTCCATCATAAAATTTTGTGGATAATTAAGTAACACTTTGACCAAAATTATATATTTTTTTCAAAAAAATTAAAAATGGCCTTTTTGAATTTTTCAATTTTTTTTTTTCAATTTTTTATTTTCAATTTTTTTTTTTGTTAAAATTATGTTGTGATATTTCATAAAAAAAGAGCTTCAAAATGACTTTAAAATGAGCCATTTATTACTTTCCTAGTGTAAGTGGTTCTCGAGATATTGCTAGTTTTGTACATTCTTGTTAAGGTCAAAATGCTGACTTTTTTATTTTGAAAAATTAAAAAAAAAAAAACTACGAATCAAAAAAATCTAAAAATTTGCATTTTCAACTTTTATGGTAAGAAGAAAATATATACCAAAAATCATCAAAATTGGAATTGGTCGCGTAAAATTTTTGTGATTTTTTGGTTGATTTGATATGGAATGACCCTAAAACAATATTAATAATAAAGTACAGTATCGAAGTAAAACCTTCATGTCAAATACTACCAAAAGTATAAACCCAAAAATGTTTTTCATTATTTAATACAAAAATTATGTACAACCTGATAGTAATAAAACTAAAAGTATTGCTTTGATGTACAGTAAACAAAATAAAATACAAGTAGTTACGTCGATTGTCAATATTTTCATCTCTCTAATAACTCTGTTTATAATAAATTTTTCACTGCGATTCTATATGAATATATTTTTTTCGACTTTTTTTTACATGTGATGGGCAATTGCTGGAATGTTAAGCATTTCGTTTTGAATAAGACCAATTACTGATGAATTTAAGGTGGGTTGGGTTGGGCGCCTTTTCTAATTTTAAGCAGCCATTTGGTCACAGAAAAACACCTTTTTTTAATGAAAAATGTCTTAAAACTTCTAATAGTTGTTTTTTTGTATAGTTGTCTACAAAATATATTTCCCATCATATATTCTTGAATTTCGCTCTTTGTGTTGTTCGAGCAGGGTACTTTATTGAGCTGTCGACTATGGTAGGCATTATCCATTACGATAACGCTCTTCGGTGGAGTATTTTTTAATAGTTTCTTGACAAATCAATCCTCAAATAAATTCGTTGTGGTATCATCATGATAATATAAACTGCTGTCTCATGTCTTTTGAAGATAAACTAAACATTTGGTATAAAGCCATTTTTTTGTTCCGGCATGTATAGTGGTTACATGACGACCTCGATTTGACGGTGCGTTGGTCTGACATTTTTCGGAAGAATCACCCAAACCGTAACAGGAGTATCGTGGGTATCAAAACAGGTCTCATCAAGGTAAACTATATTTCTTCCTTCTTTTCTATATTGATCAATTACAGTTAAAAATTTCAGTCGCCATTTTTTTAGACGTGCCTATTCCATTATGATTTTTCCCTTATTAAGTTTCTTGAATTTAAACCCATTTTTAATTAAGCATCTTCTTAAAGTTTCATTTAAGCTCTTTATGTTGGTTTTATCTGCTTGCAGGCGCCATCATCTAAGATTCGATAACTACCAGAATCTTTTCTGTCTCTCCTAGGTATGATAGAGTTACTTACAATATCCTTAATAGTTGAATACGCTTTCTTGGTGAGGGAAGCATTTTCTTGTATGGCATCGTTCCTTTACATACCACGTTCCAAAACACTGGTATATACGTCAATAATAATTTTTTGGCAATAACAGGAAAAAGCACTCTTTCTGTCACTTTAACTTCTGCAGTTTCTACACTACTTGATGTACTTGGTCCTACCGGCCACTCTTTATTTAGCGTGCACTTTGAAAAAATATATATAATTCTCTACTTACCTTATATACCTAATCTTACCTATCTTATCTTACCTAATATAAGCACTAAATCTTTATATACGCTACATTTTTCCTAAAATTTGTCTTATTTTTTTTTCCAACTATTTAGCCCAAGTTTTAATCCGTAGGTACCCCAGCTAGTATATTTTATTAATCTTTCACTTCCCAAGTCCCCGAGTCTGTATGTGTATTTCTAAGGGATTATATTTTATTGCTTGTTTATTTCTTGAATGGAACGAATTTTTTACAATAGGTGATTACTGCAGGAACAGATTGTAAAATTTAAGTCAACGATATATCTTGGGTTTTACTTTATCATCGGGTTTTTATTGTCGATGTGTCGTTTGATGATATTATTATATAAAAAGCGATTTATTTTGCACAGTTTAATGTATTTAATTTGGTAAATAATCTTCAAAATTAATTTCGGGATGGTGAAATAATCAGAAACTCATTCTTGGATTTTTTGCTCGATTTTTTTGCCATGAGGTTTCCACGGCAGAAAATCTTCGACATTATTTTCGGTAATTTCCTACTACAGAAAATAAAAAAAAAAAGACAAAAGGCCAGCCAAATCTGGAAAAATTCGTAAACATAGACTTTCTTCAACCCGAAAAAAAGTGTGAAACCTGGAGAATTATAACAGGTACTTTACAATTTTTTTTGCTTCTTAATTTTGCCTTTACAATATTTTTATTTTGGTTTCAAATACTATTTACTACATAATTTATATTGTTGATATAGATATCACAAAGGTACCTATGCATATAGCATAAAATTGCGACCATTTTTGCCGTCCATACCAGGATAGAGCGTATTGGAATGGGCATTTTTTATTTTCACTGAAAATGTGTTATTTGTGTCCAAAAGAGACATAAATATAAAATTTTGTGGTAGTTATTTAAACTTGAATTCCATGAGTGGGATTAAGTCTCTCACTTATTGGCATTTTCAACAAAAATGGGTAATTATGTAGTATACGGTTTTCTTTCATTATAGTGTTTTATGAAAAAATTCTTTATATAGACACTTGGTACTATATTTATTTAAGGAGTACAAATATATCGACGCAAAAACAAGAAAATTGGTTTTTGTATAATAAATATTTAAAAAACAAACTTATGGGATCTGGTAGGGAAAAGGGGTACTGGGCGGGGCAAAAACAGCACAATAAAAACAAAACACATACAAAACTTTATATCAAAACACATTTTATAAAAATATGTCTCTTTTGTCCAAATAATAAAAACGCACTTTATTTTATTTCTTCAGCAGAAGAAAATAAACGTCGATATACTTTCAAACGCTAATAATTATATTATAGTGGTTTATATTCCTCTTTTTGTCACTTAGCGGAAATAAAAGAGAAAGGTATATATATAAAATGTATTGGAAAAGTCCGTACACCCTAGAAAAGTCTGGCTACACCCTGGAGAAGTCTGGAAAAACTCTGGAAAAGTCTGAAAAGACCCCGGAAAAGTCTGGATACACTCTGGAAAGTCTGGAAAGACCCTGGAAAAGTCTGGAAAGACCCTGGAAAAGTCTGGAAACACTCTGGAAAAGTCTGGAAAGACCCTGGAAAAGTCTGGATATACTCTAAAAAAGTCTGGATATCAATCAATCAAAAAGTATTTATAAGTCTACAAGTATTTTTTTACATGATAATCATAAATAGTGGCGAGATCTAGCATAGCTATTCTATCTAACTACTCTTAGAAAACATGACATAAAGTGAAGAACATAAAAAAAATATAATTATTATACTTAAATTCTATAATCTATGTAAATACTTATTTAAGTACCTAATCAGTCACAAAAAAATAACAAACGTTCGCAATTTTCTATTTCAGACCACGGAAATCAAAGCAGCATGGAAATGGTCAAGATCATGTCAAGATTTATAATTGCAAAAATGTTAAGATACAACATATATTGATTTTAGATTTCGTTCCTTAAGTAGTGACTTGTAAAGATTTTTTAAATGTAGGTATTGTATCAGAGGACTTGCAACATAACTAAAACCTCGACGAAACAGAGCAGTTCTATGCCTGGGCACTGCATATAACTGTTTATGTCGTGTGATCCTATTGTGTACATCGGACCCCCTTAAGAGCTTTTTAAATAAATAGTGAGGCTGTTGAGTTCTATTAACTTTGTATACCAATCAAGTCTGAGCCATCCTGAGCCTATATAACAATTAGACATGATCAAACTTACGCACTCCATGAGCAAATCTTATACAGGCATTTTGAAGTTCTTTCAGACTTTCTTGGTCTCTTTTTAAGAGGGCTGGCCAGTACAGAGAGTCACAGTATGACAATTGGGATAGTACTAAAGAATCGTACAATATAAGTTTGACCTTTCTATTTAAATAGTTTTAAATAGTTTTTGTGCAAATAAAGCATTCTTAACTTACCATAACTGGTTTGTAATAACTTTGAAACATGCGATTCATATCTCAAGTCAGTATCAATCAATATTCCTAGATTTTTTACACTGTTTGATAAATTAATATTTGTTTGGTTTATAGAAACTTGAAATCCATTCGCGACACATTCGTTCCTAGCAGTACCGAAAATAATTGCTTGAGTTTTTGACTCATTCAGTACTAGTCCGTGATGTGACACTGTATATGGATTGACGGTCGTCGTTTATTTTATTTTTCGCTATATGCACGTCTTTTTTTATCAAAAGAGATTTGGAGTTGGTAATCATCCGCGAATTGATGCCCGACCAAATATTTGAGAAATTTTTGGAAATCAAGAGTATAAATAGTGAAGAGAAGTGGACCTAGGATGCTGCCCTGTGCGACACCTCTACTTTGAAGAGTGGGAACTGAACATTTTCCATTGAAAGAAACTATTTGGAATCTTCTGTTAAAATAATTAGTCATCATATCGACGTCATCACCACCCAATCCAAAATATTTGAGTTTTGTAAATAATATGTTATGTACCAGGGTATCAAACGCTTTGCTGTAGTCCAAAAGAACCAAGCAAGTGTTCTGGCCCTGATCCGAAGCCCTAATTATGTCATCAATAACATGTAACAAAGCGGTTGTGGTACAGTGATTGGCGCGAAATCCCGACTGTGTAGGGGGCATAAGATTGATTTTTATTAAATGGTTGGACAGTTGTTCGCATAAGTTTTTTCCAAAATTTTTGAATTTGTGGGCAAAATACTTATAGGTCTAAAATCATTTGGCCCCAAAGGATTATTCTTTTTTTCTACTGGAATTATATTAGCCGCTTTCCGTTTGTCAGGGACTTTTTTTAGACGTATGCACTTATTTATAATAAAAGTAATATGAGTATTCAGATAAGGAATTAAGCACAAAATCATTTTTAAATTTATTCCGTCCTGACCAGTTGCATTACTTTTAATTTTTGCTATTATGTTCTGTACCTTAGCTTCATTCACTTCTTTAAAATTGAGTTCAGTTATGGAGGAACAACATTTTTGACCTTCGTATTTTGATAAATAAAAGTTACCAGGATCGACCTTTGGAAATGAACTAAAGTTTTCAATGCTACCAGTTTTTTCAGGGTCGGACTCAGAATTGGTGTTGATGTTCAAGTACTTAAGAGTTTGCGAGAATTCTTTTGGATTAGTTTGAAATTTATAATTTAAATAAGCCTTTTTTTCATTCCTTACTGACGTCAACCCGAGGTTTCGTAAATCTTTATACTCCTGCCATCGAGCGCCAGACTTATGTTTTTTATACTTAGAAAGAGCTTCTTTTCTTAGTTTTATCATAAATCTAATATTTTGCGTAAGCCAAGGCGCAGGCTTTTTTGTAATTTTAAAGGTAATGAATGGCACATGAGCATCAAAATCTACCATGGCATTAATTTCAGTAAAAGAATATAAATGATCCCAGTCTATTTGTTTAAGATCCTCGTTAAAGGCTTTAATATAAAAATTCCTATAATTTCTATATGTACGGAACCTGATAGGATCACGCACTTTTTCTAAACGTAAATTACAACTCACCAGCTTGTGATCTAAAATGTCGTCTATTCTTATGACTTCTGGATCGCAGACAAAATTTACCTCATTGGTTACTATAACATCCAACAATTTTGAAGTTGTGTCTGTGACCCTTGTGGGCTCCGTTATGACCCGGTGAAAACTATATTTTTTAAAGAGTTTATTTAAATTTTTTTGTCACGGATGGTCAACCAGCAAATCTATATTTAGGTCGCCCCCAGGAATATACTCTGGAAAAGTCTTGGAAGACCCTGGAAAGGTCTGGAAAGACCCTGAAAAAGTCTGGATACACTCTGGAAAAGTCTGGAAAGACCCTGTAAAAGTCTGGATATACTCTAGAAAAGTCTGGTTGGACAACGATTTGCACGTAAAAAAATGCTGGTGGGCGGCGCACAGTGTTAAAAATATAGGCTTTTTTGGAAAAAATCCTATTTTTTTAAATATTTTAAATTAATATTTTTTTTTATGCAAGTTTATTTAGGATAAAAAAACATTGTTTATCAAAATTAAAAAAGTCCCCTATCTAATCTAATCCCAGTAGGGGAGGATGGGCTTAAAATTGAAGTTGAAAATATCAATATGGTTCCTTTCTTTAACTTTATTATATTGTATAAAAATACTGGTGATCATAAGCAAACCTACTCAACCAATTAAACTTATATTTTTTAATTTTCACTTATATCTATAAAACTAATGCTTTTAAGTAGATATATCTAAAACCTAAGTAATATTAAAATATTTTTTAAGTTATTGTTCTTTACATGTAAAAACTAATAATAATAATAATAAGTAAAATTATTATTTCTTTACGAACTAAATGTTTGTATAGGGTCTTTCACTATATTTTAGACCCCCTATCAACTTCATTAATGTAAGAATAGCTATGTAAAAAATATTTTATTTGCATATAAAATGAAAATTTACAAATGATTAACAAGAATATTATAATTAACATCTGTTAACATGTTAATTTATAATAACTATAAAAAATATTTTAATAACATTATAACAATAAGGAAATTATTTGTTTTATAATAAATATTTAGAGCCTTTTTAAATGACTACCTTGTTTGAATAACTCTAAGACTATAAGTAAAGCACCCAAGCACGACAAAAAAATATATTAATTACACTATAGTTTCATCAATTATTAAAAACTTTTATATCATCGTCAATACCACGAGTATTGGTGGTAACTTTTCTATGAGTCGATAGTCCTGGATCTGATGAAATTAATAATAGGTTTATTAAATCTTTATTTCTGTTGATCCTTGAGGTTTTCCTTGTTCTCGTTAATCTCAATGTTTTGATTTCCTTATGACTCCTATAGGGAAATCAAAAATTTCTATTACCGAAATTCTATGCACGGGAACTTTATGCACACTACTTGGCATATAGTACCAACTATATAAGTGTACATAAAGTTCTCGAGTTTCGTTTAATAAAAGTCCAAATTCGGTAACATTAATTTTTTGGCCGCTAGATAGAACCCTCAGGATAATAGAAAATTGTTTTATCAAATTTAAATGTACTCCTGTCATTTCGAAGCTTTTTTCAGGGTTCAAGAAAAATTTCCGCGCAGTATTGCCATTGCCATGGTTGATCCAAATCCTTGCTTTGGTTTGTCCGCCAATAAAGCCATTTGAGTTTTAAATTCATGCTGGATACGTTTTTTGTTTTCGCTCACAATTTCTTTATTCTCGGCCCCCTTAATTTGCCATGTAGATATACGCAACCTGTAACCAATGTGAGTAACACACTCAAAAAAACGTATCCAGCTATGTAAGGTGGACAAACCAAATTTAAGATTGGAATCATTAAATGATCTCTGCAATACTGCGCTTTGATTTATTTCTTTTGGACCTGCGCCACATATAAAGCAACGTGCAGTTGCGTTGGTACCTGATAAAATGTTACCTATACTGCCATCTAACATTGTCAGTAACATTTCGTAGGTGACAGTAGCCTCTTTGCCATAAATAAACTCTATAAGGAGCAAGATTATATATGATTTCATTCATTTTGCGCTCTTTCTCGCGCACAAGATCTGCAGTTTCTTTCGTAAATAGGAACTTGATTGGTCTACAGAATCTTGTGGAGGAAGGCCGTGGATTTTGGCAAATAAGTCTGCCATTTAAAAGAACTCTAATGGGTGAAAACGCGATAAAAAAAATAGATTCGTAAGTTGTGGAACTTTGTTCTGAAAATTCTTGTTTAAAAGGGCTGTGCCCCGAGCTACCGTCAAACCCCCACTTGTATACTAACTTTAAATTAAATTTGGCATCATTTACTTTCGAAAAATCTATTATCTTTAATAGGTTATGTATTTTTTTTGTCTAGAAGTTCCGGTAGATTTACTTCTGCTGATAATTCGGTAACTTTTATATTTTTTGGCAAATATGTGTTTTTTAAATTATTTATGAGAGCTTCTTCAGGGGACATTAAGCTTGGTTGTTGGCTTGGTAAAAGTTTTTTCGACTCTTTTACAACATGTAGAAGTTCCTGATTTGACATAGCAGAAATTTTTTCATTTATTCTGATTTTTTTGGCTTTTGGCCCCAGCTACTCAAAAGGTTTTTGAGGTCTGCCTCTTTTAAGACTCTACAAAAAAACATAAAAAAATATATTTAAACCGCATTTCGATAACTATTTTTCTTCAAAAATGTAGCCATCTCTCTCGTACCCCTTCCTAAGCCTGACCTTAAGCAATTTTTTTTTTCAGCTCTGCACATAGAAGCCCGTAGAAGTGCTTTGTGCTAAATTTGGTTTTAATTGGCTAAACATTCGTAAGAAAGTGTCGATGGTCAAGCGGACAAACAGGCAGAAGGGCACAAAGAAGGCCAATTTAGGTTTTTTGTGACTTAAATATCCTATTTTTGACAAAAATAACAAGTAAAATACAGAAATAATGTCGCCTCTCTAATTTTTCAACTTGATTTTCAGATCACTGAGAAACACTACGTTGATGATATTAGTTTTATCTTTTAGATTACAGGCTGCAGTATTATTACCTAGGAATCTTGATATCGATCCTTAAAAAAAAAACTAGCAGGTGACATTATTTTTTTAAAAGACGACTGTACATATTTTATATTAACTAACTTACGTCCATCCTGCGACTAAGGGCATTTCTAAGAAATGAGTGAGATGTTCTGTATATATTAATTATATATATATATGTATATATTAATTAAATATCCTATTTTTGACAAAAATAACAAGTAAAATACAGAAATAATGTCGCCTCTCTAATTTTTCAACTTGATTTTCAGATCACTGAGAAACACTACGTTGATGATATTAGTTTTATCTTTTAGATTACAGGCTGCAGTATTATTACCTAGGAATCTTGATATCGATCCTTAAAAAAAAAACTAGCAGGTGACATTATTTTTTTAAAAGACGACTGTACATATTTTATATTAACTAACTTACGTCCATCCTGCGACTAAGGGCATTTCTAAGAAATGAGTGAGATGTTCTGTATATATTAATTATATATATATATGTATATATTAATATATAAAAATCATATTGTCGTACATCAACGTCAAAGTCTTTAAAGTTTTTTACAATACATTATTTACATTTTTCTACAAAACTATACATCAAGTAATTAGCTACCATACGTTAAATTGAAATAGAAGGTTCAAAAGATAAGAATATCATTCAGCACAGCAGTTTTCTGAGAAGACTAACGAGACAAATATTTATTTTTAAAAATATGTCAAATTTGTAATAATAATGACATCAACTTCAAATGCTTTTAAAATTATTTTTGCTAAAGGCGATGGAAATTGCCTGTTTCGCGCAGCAAGTGAGTATCTTTTTGAAAGCCAGAAATCTCATGAAGAAGTTAGACGACAAGCTGTTCTATACATTTTACAAAATTGGGAAAATTTCGAAAGTTTTCAAGAAAATTCAACAACAAAAGAAGAATATGAGGCAAGAATGTTAAAACTAGGAACTTTTGGGACTCATTTTGAATGTTTGGCTATTTCCGAGGTATTTAAAATTAATATTTACATATATAGAGTACTTCAAAATCCTACTGACAGGATTTTCTGTCCAAGTAATGATCCATTATGCATAAGCAAGAATAAATACGAGAAATCAATTTTTCTTATTTTTTCTGGAAGCCCTGATTCAGGCCATTACAATTTATTGCTACCTCTTCAAGAAAATTATTGTTTACTGTGTAATAAATTTTTTAAAAATAAAAATCGGTTGAATATTCACAACCGAAGAATTCACAAATATTCTCAAGACTCCACATGCAGTTTAAGTTTATCTCTGAAAGAAAAATCCATTTCTTCCAGCCCTTCAAAATTACAATGCAATGAATGTAAAAAATCCTATAAAAATCAGAATAACCTGCAGCAGCATTTTAAAGCCAAGCATAAAGAAAAAGACAAGATATTTCTTCTGATCCAAACACATTTAATCTGTTTCTAAGTTCTTTAAAATCAACTATACCAATTATAAAAAGAATTCCAAAAAATGCACGCCCGTCTATTGCAAAAGAATTGAGCACACTTCTTACAAATTGTGTTATCCGAAATAATTTTAGAGCTGCGTTTCTTTTATTAACCTTTACGTATGGAGTTCTCAAATTGCTAAAAAACCTAACAAATCTAAATCATTAACCACTTTAGTAAAAGAAAATTTACAAATTTGGAAACAAAAGAAGAATTTACCATTTGGAGAATCTATGAATTTTCTCAAACTTAAAGAAGATCGAAAGAAACAAAATTCATTTAAGCATAACTACATAACCCAAAAGGTGGAGACAAAAGTTTCTGAAGGGGACATAAGAGGAGCGATTCGCTTGCTTTCTTCTGAAGATTCCTTGGCTCTAAAAGTTGAAGACACCTACAAGAAACTTCTTGAGAAACGCCCATCACACGAAAATGTCCAAAACTTCCCAGAACCAAATACTAACGCAACAAATAATTTTAGCTTTATTTTTTCAAATATCAAAAAAGCAATTATCTCTTTTAAGCCTGGTTCGGCGGCGGGTCTCGATGCACTGACTCCGCAGCTTCTTAAAGATCTAATTAATGAAGATTTAGGTACATTTTCTACAAATCTTCAAAATTCTTTATCCGATTTTATTAGACATCTCCTTAACGGTTTTGTCCCTGAAAGTATTTCGCTAGTTTTTACGGAGCTTCACTTTGCGCCCTTAATAAGAAAGATGGCGGGATTCGTCCAATTGCCGTTGGACTGTGTTTTCGAAGGTTGGCAGCAAAATTAGTATGTTTCAAAATTCATGACACTTTGGGAGATAGGCTACGTCCATTTCAATTAGGATTTGGTACAAAAAATGGCTGTGAAATAATAAGTCATTCTGTCCGTCGTTTTCTCTCTTTCCCTCAATTTCCAGAAAAAAATATTTTAAAAATTGATTTTTATAATGCTTTTGGTTAATCGAGGTACCATTTTATCTAGAGTTAAGGAAAATATTCCTGACTTTTTTCCATTTATTTCGCAATGTTATAAAACTCCTTTTTTGTCGTTTGGGGAAAAAATTATTTTATCACAGAGGCGTTCAGCAAGGTGATCCACTAGGTCCTCCGCTTTTTTGTTTATTTTTATGCCCCATCATTTCAAATTTAAAATCCAATATCAATTTATGGTACCTAGATGATGGTACTTTAGCGGGAGATCCTTGCTGCGTTCTTGAAGATTTTTATTTTTTTGAAAAAAAACCTGTATAGATATAGGTTTAAAAAATAATCTTAAAAAATGCCAGTTTTCAATTTTAAATCATGAAAATCCCAATTTTTCAAATTCTAACAAAAAGCTTCAAAGTCGGTCAAAAATAAATGTTAATGACCTAACTTTTTTAGGCGAATTGAAAATTTTTTGGACGCAAAGTGTAGTGATATTTTTTTTAAATTATCTGAAAACTTGAAATTATTAAATTCCCACACAGCCTATTATCTTTTAAAACATTCTTTTTCAATTCCACGCATTACCTATCTCTTATGGACTGCACCATGTTGGAGAGTCTCACAATGTTAACAAAAATTCGGCACAATTTTAGAAAACAGTTTGGAAAATATTGCAAATTGCAAAATTGTTTCATCTTCCTGGACACAATGTACCTTACCAGTTAAACTAGGTGGTTTAGGTATAAGGCACTCTTCAACTCTTTGTTTTTCTGCTTTTCTTGGCTCTTTGAATGATTCTTCATAATCTATTTACAAAAATTCTTCCTTCAGAAATTCTATCATATCCGGATCTGGCTTTGGACGAAGCGTTAAATAGATACAAAAATTTAACCGGCCTTTGTGACACTAAATTTAAAAAGTCAAAAGGATTTTGATTTGCAGATGTGTTAAGTAATTTTTGATCATGTTTTTTCTAATTCCAAATCTCAAGTTAATCGCGCGCGTCTTCTAGCTCGTCAAGAACCAGAGAGCAATGCCTTACCCTCTCCTTTTTTGGGAAATTTACTGGATGACCCGTCCTTTCGTATTTCTGTCGCTCTACGTCTGGGTCAGCCGGTTTGCGAGCCTCACTTTTGCACTTGCGGCGAAGTAGTTGACAAATTAGGTCATCATGGCTTGAGCTGCAAGAAAAGTGCAGGACGTTTGGCTCGCCATAGGTTGATCAACGACATTATCAGACGGTCTTTAGTTTCAGCTGGATTTCGAGCTCAACTGGAACCGTCTGGTATATGTAGAGGCGATGGAACGAGAGTGGACGGGATCACTTTGGTGCCTTGGAAGGGGGAGAGGGCGTTGGTTTGGGATGCCACATGTAAAGACACAGGGGGCAAAGGGGAAATGCGGCTTCAGTGCTAGGGACTTTACCAGCCGAATCAGGTTTAGAAGAAGTGTCTTATTTATAGCTTTTATATATATTTATTTTTATTTAATTTTTTGAATTTTTATAAATTTAGTCTATATTTTTAATTTATTACTTATTATAATAGAATTTTATTAATAAAATTATTGATGAATTGATAATTATTATTCTACTAAAGCATATAGGTAGATATTAGTATTCGGTTTTCTTAATACTTACTTCGTAATTTAGGTTTTAAATTAATTAAGTTATCAAAAAATTTCTAGATGTTAGAATCTACATTTAATTTTGTATTACTCTTTTTCTTTTTCTTAAATTTATTAAGCACATATTGTTAACCACGGAACTTCTTGTTATGGAATGTATTTCTACAAAACAATAAAGAACTGTAACTATATTAACTAACTTACAACTTTTTTTTCGTCATTTTCACTAACTAGAAAAATAATTTCCCTATTCAACCACTTCTTATGTATATTCTTAAACACAAATATTTTGTCATTTGTTCTAACGCATATTTAGAGGCTTTATTTTCTTTTTGTTTTCCAAAATACATTTTCAGTTTTTCAGCAACTGCTTTTTCTTTATCGTTACTTGACTTTCTAAAAAAAACCATATTGGCTAGAATCGCCAAAACTTGCACAAAGCAATATAACAGTTATAAACTAGACATACCAAAGTTTTTTAAAAATGCATAAACTGGAAAGAAGGTTTTTGATGTATTTTTAAAAATCTAAATTAAATTTTTCAAAAAATAAACGAAAAGAATTTGGAAAATCGGAAAATTAAGCGTTAATATATGCTTAAAATTTTGTTTTATTAACTTTATAAATAAATACGTGCCTCTGCTTACTTCTTCTATAATCTATAATCACATTTTTTTACTTAAACACACGCTCAAACAAAAATAAATTGATGCGTCATACTTAACTTTTATTAGAAACTCATTTTTTTTCAGCTGTTTTATCATTTTTCATGGCCTACTGCAAAGTTTTTAGCAACTTAGCTTAAATACTTTGGCTATAATAGAATAGTATAATCTGTTTTTGATAATTTGTGGGTATATATTTTTTTTAATTTTAAAGTTTAAATTCGGATTTTTTTCCGCTAAAATGACACTGTGCGGCGTCTTATCCTGTTACATGCAGCATCGAAAGATAAATTCGTTAAAGATGGTCTGTTACTTTTTAAAACGGGATTAGCATCTGTCGGTTACCATGGCCTAATGAACGCTGTAAATTCTACAAAATGGATAGGAGAGAAGCTTTTGCCAAATATTCCGCCAAATTCTGTAATTGTTTTGGACAATGCACCTTACCACTCTGTTTTACAAGAAAAAGTCCCTACAAAATCATCGTTGAAGAGTCACATGATAGCATGGTTAACCTAAGGGCATTGAACAGTATACAGCAGACAGAGCAATAGGCATCCAAGCAACGAAAAAAAATATTAAAATTGACAATTAATAAGAAGCAGCTGGCATATTTCACTAGGAACTCCCCCTATACAGACCGCTTCAAGCTACTGCGAACATAGGGCGGAAGAAGTCTAATTTGCCAGTGTACGTACATGCAGAGACAGCGCACGCCTATCAGTGAAGCAACCAATACTCAGGCTTGCGATAACCACTTGCATGACTTTCCTTTGGTATTTAGTACGCCTCTAACCACGGTGCTGTGTGGAGCGTAATCAATGAAACCGGAATTTGGTCAATAAATACGCAAATTTTTATAACGTAATTTTCTTATTTTTTCTCACTGATAAATAAGAGCGTTTTATTGTCAACTGCTCAGATTTATCAGTGACGACGTGTTACAATGAAAATAATAAGGAGAAACAAAATAAAAGCAAATTTTCAAAATAAAATAATACATTCTAAAAACCAAAAAGATTCTCCCAGTCAAAAAAAAATTAAAGAAAATGTTCGAAAAGTCCTCCTTGCTCGGCTAGACAATATCCGAGCCTACTATAAAAACCCCTTCTAACGTTTCCAAGCATGTTAGGGGTGATAATTTGAAAAGCTTCTTCAAAAACAGATAGAAGTCATTAGGAGCAAGATCGGAAAATAGTTCCCCGTGTACTTATAACCCGATTAGGAAATACATTATCAAGATATTCCCTAACAAGGCCAACATTGTGAGCGGAACAACCATCTTGTTGAAACCATGTTTCACCAAATCTTACACCTAACAACTGCCTACCAGTTGGAATAATGTGCTGCTGCAGTAGATCCAAGTATCTAGGACCATTCAAATTGCAATTGCCGTTAATAAAAAATGGCCCAATTACGTGTTCCCCTATAATACCCCCCCCCCAAACATTTAGTTTTTGGGGATACTGTGTTCTTACGTCAAAATACAAATGCAAATTTTCCCTCGACCAATATAGAACGTGTGTTGGGTTATGACGATTTGACCATTTGACCATCTGCACTTTTTCGGCAACTTCGTAGACATCCATTTTTGGTTTTAAAAATGTATTATTTCAATTAAGAACTTACCCATCTGTTTCTCGAGCAAGGCAGAAATAAAACAAAATAATAAAAACAAAATGAATTTCCAAAAGATAACACTGCAGCGTGCTTCGAATCCACCTCGGTCGTACGGCACGGAGAGTAAATTGGACTTGATTCCCCCTATGTTCGCAGTAGCTTGAAGCGGTCTGTATGTGGGAGTTAAACCCTTTTGAAATGATTTGGGCTTAAGTAAAAAAATACGTAGAAGACAGAAATGTGAATGGGGATCTAAGCATTACAAAACTCTTAGAACTTACACTGAGAAAAATGGTGGGCTACGAGAACTCAAATATGTGTTCTCCTAGACCCAGCCGTGTTGCCAATAGAGGACAGCCCAGGCCTCTGGGCTGTGAGAACCAAGTCCAAGGGATTGCAGGGAAACACGGTTCGTGTGTTGTGGTAGCCCAAAATATGCATAAACACTGAATGTATTTTTTTGGTCATTTGGGCTGCCAGAACTCAACATCTAGGTTGTGGTGACTTATGGTCTGCACTGGGAGAACCCTGGCTTTGGGCTACCAGAACTCAGCACCTGGGTTGTGGTAACTCATGATCTGGACTGGGAGAACCCTGCCCTTGGGCTACCAGAACTCAGCATCTGGGTTGTGGTAACTCATGGTCTGGGCTGGAAGAACCCTATCTTTGGGCTACCAGAACTCAGCATCTGAGTTGTAGTATAGTCAGTCGGGGTAACTTTGAACCATTATGGGTAACTTTGAGCAACTTGGAAAATTCAGTTTAGACACATGAAAAGTTCCAACATATAATTTTTCAAGTTGCTGAAAGTTACCCACAGTGGTTAAAAGTTACCCCAAATGACTACTAGTATTTTGAAAAAAAATAAATCTTATTTTTATTTTATTTTTATAAGAAACTACAAGGTTAAAAATGTTTTAGTAGAAAGAATAAATAGCGCTATCCATTATAAACAAGTTAGCATTTTTGACTCTTGATCTAAGATTAAAAGGGCATTCAAAAGGAATCATCACTTCTTCTGACAAATTTGATTAGGCTTTGTACATGTATTTTGTTACTTTAAATGAAACACTCTGTATTTTGTGTAATTTTTATAGCTTAGCAGGCTTTACCCTTGCCAACAATGCTGAATAACTCAAAAACTAAACGTGATTTTTTAAATTTCTCCTAAATTCAAAAAAAGTACACAATAAACAAGGTGTTACGTTGAAAATAACAAAACATATCTATGCAATTTGTAAATTATTACTGTCAAACCCATAACATAAATAAAAAAATATCGCGTGTTAAAAACAAAACCTAAAGGCTGAACTATAACGCTAAAGCCGTGCCTAAGTCTAATTTGGTCAGGAAAATGTCAGATATATATAGTTGTAAATTAGGCTTGGGAAAGAGTTAGCGCCGTTAGTAAATATCAGCCAAACTGTTTAAAATACAAAACAAACCCTATACATTTCGCACTCCACACTTTCATATTATTTAGAAAATACAATAAAACACGTTAATATTTTTCACTCGTGAATCTGCCGCTGCACCGGCCAGGATACCTGCACATATGACCTACACTACCTATATCACAACTGGAAATGAAGCTAGCAACCAGTGTTGCCAATTAAAATTTATTAGATTGCACGGTGAAGTGTTCAAAACGCACGGTTTTGCGGTCTTAGGAATCGAAACGCACAATTTTCGCACGCAGTTTTAATTTAATAGTTTAATGTTTAATTTTTTATTTACACGGTACCATTCACTATTAAAGGCCTATAAAGTCTTAAGGCCTTCACACAGAAAAATACGCAAGGGTCCGTAAGACGTAACGTCTTTTCTTTCATCGGATCACGTGACCAAATGGGGCAATTTTATTGGGATTACGTAAGAAGCCTCCGTAAAAAGTTCAACTCTACGAACTTTTCTTACGGACATCCATTATGGCGTCCGCAGTTCGAGCGTTTCTAGGTTATGAATCCATACGTAGCGTGTTACGGAGCCATGCGTAATTCCTGTGTGAAGACCTTTATTGCGGTCCAAAAAGTTCTGCCACCTATGCGTGCTCATCCTGCTTGAAAAAACTTATCACGTGACGTAACATGAATTTGCAGTTGCTTTAAATGTTCAAATTATAATCCAGTAAAAAATCTACTTTTTTATTGGTTTATTTTACTATATAATGAACATCAGTGAGTATATTTTAAAGTTATAGTACATAATGTATACATTTTTAGGTAGTTATATAACTAAAAAAATAGAGTCGAGTGTTAACTGAAATAATATACCACAAAAAACATAATCCTAAAAAAAAATCTTTTTTAATACTAAGAATCTCATAAAACATATTATTAAACTAAATTTACTTTTTATTAATACTGGCCGCAATTGCAATATTTGCAATTGTGAAATTTTAAATATTCTTATCTTCAAAAAGCACGCAAAACGCACGTTTTTCCTGGATGTTAGAAAAATGCACGGCCGACCTGAAAACGCACGCAATTCGTGCAATTGCACGGCGATTGGCAACACTGCTAGCAACCGCCAGCCAAAGCAACCCGCAAGCCAGAATATGTGCAAAACTCGACATTCGGCAAGTACTGCCTGTAATCGGATTCACATGTGTAAATCCCTGGGTTTTACTAGACGGCGAAAAAAATAAACCATGATCATGAGTTAGAACTATGCAGGCCCTGAGTTATCGTAGCCCAGACCGTGAATTACCACAGACCCAAAAAGTGAATACATGAAACTGGGCTGGGGCAATCCCATGCCTGAATTATGGTAGCCCACGACTTGCTGAGTTCTCCCAGCTAAATTGAAATGGTTTGGGACAATCATACCTTGTGCTATAGTAACGCACGGTGTGAGTTCTGGTAGCCCCAAATTTTCAACCCACGGCAGTGGTTTGGCCCCGTTTTCTCAGTGTACCAAAGAGGCAATCAATTCACTGTCAGCCAATGATTGGCAAAGTTACATTACACATGTGAAAAAGATTGAGGACGACTTTTGGGTAAATGACCAATATATGGAGGAAATAACTGAACGAATTATTATATCTGTTGGTAGGCCAGAAAGCGAAAGTGAAGATTCTGATGAAAGCAGTGATAGTCGTGAGGACGATTCGAGTTGATTTTATTTTTGATATTTGTTTTTCTGAACAAGAATTAGCACCCTTTACTACGTGGTGGAAACATCAATTTTTGAAAACAAAACTTTAACAACTTCAAAATGCTTGACAAAAACCCTAAAATATGTTATTGTTAGCACACGTAGACTTGCTTGGGAAATTATCTTGAAGGCGAAAATTTTATTCCTAAATTCAGAGAAAAGAAATGTGAAATTTAAATAAAATAATCACGTAACTTTTCTTAGATTAATGATACCTAACCACTGTTCAAATCTTTCTAGGGAATTTTGAATCGCCCTGTAATTACCACCTACCTATTTTTTTGATCAACTTATGGCCGTGTCGGATTTAAAATTTTAAATTACTTTAAAGTTAGATTACAAGATTCATACGTGTACGACGTGCTTACTACAAAACTTCGTTTGTGAAATATCGATGAAATTCTGTTTGCGATAATATCGAAAAGATGGCGTTAGTGGTTACAAAAAAATGAAGAGCGTAGGATATTCCTTTTTTTTATAATTTTTTTGAATGCCTAAAGACTACGAGTACCATCTTCCAGTCACGAAAATCTGGTGTTTCAAAAAATGAGCCGCACGTAAACTCTGAGAAGCGCGTATGTAAATAGAGGTACAAATTTAAGCCCTACTTTCTATTTATCAGATGCACAAATCTACCTCCACCTTGGGCATCGGAATATCCGAGCTGATTATAAAAATCTAGTTTCTTAATTGTTCGCGTCTGCGCGATTCAAGATAACGGTTTGCAAGCTACGTATGTAAGAGTGGCGTCAATAATTGAATCACTTTTCCTAAATTGTCCACTTGACAACATCTCTCTTAGTACTTTTTATTTAAATAGCGTTCTCACTCAATGCACGCTATTCCTGTATCCAAATTTTCGCATACGAATCCTGTATATACCCTAAAAGTGGTTTCCATTGAGACATTTAGTGCACAGATCTGTCTCTTGTTTTTGCTAAAGATCGTACAATGAAACCGCTATTAACCACTTTCTGCGTCTCTATCTGTTTCGATATCACTTATGAGGAATTTGAAGCGGCAATATTTTTGCATTAATTTCTCTAGCAAAACCGCACAAATTGAGCAAAACATCCTTGATTTTTTACAACTACAATACTTATCGCATCCAATTTTTCAGTTGGTTAGTTCTACAAAAACTGCCAAGTCTTTTTAGTTACAAGACAATTTCATTAATTTTTTTTCTTAAAAGGCAAGCAGTCATCATTGCTCAAATATTCCCTTTAAAAATATTTAGCTTCTCCTTTTTTTATATTTTTTTTTTCATGCCTAGCCAAATCTCCGCCCCCTGGCGCGTCCAAAAATACCGATGAAAAACTAAAAAAACTATAGAGAATTTTAAAAAAGAGATATACAGCTCTTTGAAATCAAAATCATGTTTTCTTCTTACGCTTTGACAGATACCGCAAAAAACTACTCTATGAAGGAAAAACAAATGTTTCCCCCTATTTTGTTATCAGTGCGTCAAGTATTTGAAAATAGCGAACATTGATTAGCGTACTAAAAGCGTTAAGTAAGTATTTTTAAGGTAATTTCAAGAGATCCTGTGCTATAAAAGTCAATAGAGTAAAAAAAATATCTGTGCTAGAGGATTTTGCACTCCCCTGTACATTTTTTTTTTACTTCCAACTGCTAAGAAAAATAATGTAATCATCTAAATTCCTTCTTCGAGATTTTTTATGATCCAGATAAGCACGTTTTCGGTGCCGTCGCTCTGTCTGCCTGTCTGTCGGTCGATCTGTCTGTCGCTCACTTTGTAGCCACTGTAACTTAAAAACCCCTGCACCAATCATAACGAAATCTTACATAATGATTACTTGTGTGGACGTCCGGACCCCTGTTGTTTTTGAGCTTTCCCCCATTACACTCTTTGAAGCTACCCCCCAAAAAAAACTTCATCCATAAAAAAATTAAGATTTTTTTGCTTACTTTGTTAGTTTAATGGCGCCAAAATTTTTGGCAATATGTAGCACATAAAAAAATGCAAAAAACTTTTGAACAATTTAATTTTGTGTGCCATATATTTCAAGTTATTAAGCAAAATGTCAAATAAAAAGTATCCTATGTTAAGATCCAGGTTCCATCCTATTTTTTTACCAATTTTCATCAAAATCGGTTCAGCCGTTTTTGCGCGATTGGTGGACAGTGTAATAGAAAAGTTCTGGAAACACCTCGGATACACTTTAAAAAATAAATATAACATATTTGAAAATATCTCAAAAACTGTTTAATTTACACAATAAAGAATTGCTGGAAAATGTAAGTTTTTTTAAGATGGCGGCTAGTGTATAACATTCGTTACAAGTGTTTGATAAAGTGCTTATTACACAGAAAAATAAGGGCGGCCATCTTAAAAAAAAAAACCACGTCTGTGGTCCAATTTTGGTAAACTTTTAGGCTTAAATATAGACTACGAGCTTAAATTTAATACACACATTGTAATACTGAATAGAAAACTAGCATCCGGATGTGATAGCGTAAGAATTGTCGCCGAGAAACTCGGAAAATCAGTTGCCAGAAATTCTTACTTTGCTTTGGTTGAGTCCCACTTGAGATATTGTCTACCATTTTGGGGATGTTGCAGCCAATATCTATTTAACTTGGCATTCGTACTGCAAAAAAGGGCCATTCGAGTAATGTGTAAAGCGCCCCCAGAAACGCACTGTAAACCCCTATTTGTATCAAATAGAATACACTTCCATCTTTATTTATCCTTGAAACAGTATGCCTTATCCACAAACACCTAGCTCATTTGCAATCTAACAATATCAGACACTATCAAAAACGACAATCAAAAGACCTCCGTTTACCTATTCCCCATCTTACTCTCGTAAAAAAATCAATTTTATACAACGGTATTAAAATGTACATCCACATACCTATCGAAATTAGAAATATTGGAGAAATAAAGAAATTTCGTAATCATTGTAAAAATATTTTAATGCCAGAGGCATTTTACCCCGTAGAATTGTTTTTAAACCATGTCTTCTGATATTAAATTGTAAACAAAATAAATGCCAAACCTAATTGTAAGTTGGTTCTGATAAAGTAATACATGTTTGTGTAATACTACCTTAAGTTAAATTATATTTTATCTAGATATATAACTACGCTTCAACTTATATTTGTAAATTTCTTCTTTTACCAGTTTTATTCCGTGAAATTTCTTTTCACAGTTTTTTTTATTTTATTTTAACTTAACATTTATGTACGTCTTTTTTTTAAACTGTAATGTATACGTTCTAGATTATACTTATATATGTATGTACTTTTTACCATCCTACAGTAAATAGATTTATTTAAAACAAAATTTGATTTTAAAAGTTATTGTATATTTAATTTAAAAAGAAGGGAAATACTATTAATTTATTTAAGCATTGGCGATAAAAAAATCTTTCTGTTCCACTATTATTCCGTGGAATTCTGTTAGAACTTTTTAAACTTGTTAATTATGAATTTTAACTCTTAATATTTTAAATATAATTTTTTCTTAAGTGTAATGTATATGTTTTAGATTATACTCATATAAGTATGTATTTTTGACCATCCTACAAGAGGTAGGTTATGTGAAACTAAGTTTGACTTTAACGAAAGATATTTTATATTTAGTAAAGGTAAAAAAAGGGAAATACTTTCTTTAAGCTTTGTCGATAATTCTTGGACAATAAAGTATGTTTTGAATTGAATTGAACTGAACTATTGGTAAAACGTTAAAAAATCTTTTGTTCCAATTTTTTGGGATCAAACCTTACTTGCAGTTGTCAGAGATAAATTGGCAGCACAGCGTTTTGCTTAGGGATTGAGAGATCCAGAAATAAAAAAGTTGCTACTTGCAATCAACTTCAACAGCAGGAGCCAGGGGCTTATTAAGGCTCTAGATATTTAATCTTTCAAGACCAAAAAAAGAGGTGTTAGTATCCACGATGAAGAGAAACCAAACAAAAACCAACAAACAGAAACAGCAAAAATTAGGCAAATTGGCTAATAAATAAAAACAGATTTTTGTGTCCAAATGAGGTCACGCTCTCCATCTAGCGGGACAGAGTACCGAGGAAGTGACCAGGAAAACCACAATTAAACTGCGGCGGGGCGGGTGTTGGCTAACGAAAATAAAAAACTTGATTCAATCAGGGGTCTACGACATACTGCTGGCAGTCTTAACATCGAAGGATTTATAACATCAGTTAAGACCAGTTAACATCACCGTCGATACAGGTACCACAATATCCTCACCTAAATTTGGGATGCAAAACGTTATGAAATCCGATCTAACACTAAAAATACGGCTTTAAACTGTGGCTGGAAAATCAGCCAATGTCCTGGAAGAGGCGGTCACAAAAGGTATTATTCGCAGATAAAGAAAATACATTT
Organism: Oxystoma pomonae; assembly: GCA_963921995.1. Taxonomy (NCBI): domain Eukaryota; kingdom Metazoa; phylum Arthropoda; class Insecta; order Coleoptera; family Brentidae; genus Oxystoma; species Oxystoma pomonae. The sequence continues at coordinate 41,814,704 of OY998173.1, forward strand.
CGCCTCGGTATAGATTTAATTGAATTTGCAAGAGTATATTTTGGCTACACCACATGGAGTTCTGATTAAAACACAATCTACACATATAATAAATCTCTAGATAGAACATTTCTATGCATTGAATATTAAAAAAAAATTCTTGACTTCTAATCAAACCATATAGGGAACAAAAATCCAATTTTTAGAATTTTTGTCTGTTTGTTGGTACGAGCGTCATGCAAAAACTACTTGATTCCCTGGAGTCCTGGACAGGATATAGGCTTTATTTCATTAAAATCGGCTAACGGTAACAAAAGTTAGGATCATTTAAAGAAAAACGGAAAAACCGGTTAAACCGCAGGCGAAGCTGCGGGGTCTTCAGCTAGTAATTTACTAAAAAAACCTTTATGCCATACTCCTGCAACGCAATTTACCAATTGGGCTATAATGTTTTCTCCATATGGAGCTAAAATACAAAAGTGCAAATCAACATAGCTGGCGACTAAGGTGACAAAAGTTACTTATACAAAAAAATCATTTTTAAAGCTTTTTATTTTATTGTTCTAAATTAATGAAAATAAATGTTTTTTATTTACGCTAAAATAACGTTTTTAAAAATGTGTTGTTGATATATTTATTATTTTATTTCAATTTGTTGCAGGCATCCAACATCATGCTCGTCGATCGCCGAAATCTTGTCGGTCCTTTTCTTCAACACCATGCGCTATAAAGTTTCTATGCCTAGAGACCCGTCAAGTGATAGATTTGTTCTGTCAAAGGTAATTTGGAAAAAAATTACATCTACATCAAAAATGCATTATACAGGGTTCCTAAACAAATCCTTAGAGTGCCAAGCAGCCGCAGACGTAGACAAACGGAAAAGCACGTTAGGCAGAGAAAGACGGACATAGGGCGAGGTTGTCACTACATCTTACATGTAGTAAATGTTAGCGCACACGCTAAATAAAATTTCGGTAATTTTTATATTTGAAAAACACACAATTGTAATCTTGCGCAGGGTACCAAATTTCGCACTTGCGCGAAGACGGCGAAAACGATTGGTTAATGGCGCACATATAGATTTCGTCTCTCGGTATTTTTATCATTTTATCTATTCTAATCCACCCGATGTGTGGTCAAAAACTCTCAAACTGTGCCTTTAGCGACTAAGAAGTGGCTGAGCAGAGAAACGAAGAACTGGGGCCCCAAAGAAGACTACAATCTGAAGTTAACCGGTGAGTACCCTGTTTTTCTATCATTGCATTTGTGTGTTTCGTTGGTTTTAAAACCTATGGATACTTTCTTTTCTTTTCAAATTTAGTGTTAGCACACGCATCAAACCCAGCTAAGTCTACTGCTAAAATATTCTCCAATGCCTAACGTGTGTGGACCTTCAAACCCCATAATTAATAAATTAAATTTGTAAAATTCAAATTAAAACTAACGGACCATTCTATTTCTTACATCATTATTTGAGCCGATCAATTCTATTGTTTTTGAATGGCCACGAATCGAATTGTTTCGCTGTCGCCACCCACGAACCTTCAGTAAAAATCAAAGCACGGCAAAAATCGCCAGAATTCAATTGTTTACACCGTTCGTTCATGACCATCTTCCCCAGAAACTGTCGGTCGTCATCATAAGTTGAAGTTGAATTTACAACCAACTTTTCAGTCAAATCAATTTTGAACAAAATATATTAATAACAATTAAATACTGCATAGTATCGATTTATCTTTCAAACTATCAAGGTATCTAGTAATGTTTTTGTACAGAGCATTACGGATTGCTATTAATTTTCGCAAAATGCAAGTACTGATTTACAGTGAAAGGAACAGTTTAACGTTAGGTATATTGACTTGAAGGAAAATTATGAAAGATTTAGTGAATGTCACAATACTGTCATAATGGATTCTGATACTGATTACACATCTCAGGAAAAGATGAGGTCAGAGGTTGAGGAATTTTATTACGCATGTAAAATTGTGCACACTAAACTTTTTCCTCAAACTACATCATCTATTTGACAATATGTTCGTCCTGATTCAATACCGCATTTAAAAGAATTGGGTATACCTATTTTTAGGGGTAATAGAAAGTTATGGCCTACATTTTTCGACCTATTTAACGACATTATTGACCAAAATACTAACATTAGCGATTTTAGGAAACTGCAACATTTGCTTTTGTATATTGAGGGGGAGCCTTTAAGATTACTTTCTGGGATCCAAATAAGTAAAAATAACTATAAAATTGCCTACGGTAAATTGGTAAATCGTTATCAAAACAAAAGGCTTATCGCAAACAATGCACTCGGCGCCATTATGCAGGCCACCTTAAATACCGATTCAGCTAAGGAACTACGCGCATTAATAGATATTTTTTTGGGATCTTTAGAAGTTTTAAAAGCTTTTTCCTTTGATGTTGATAGTTGCGATAACCTACTTTGTTTTATTCTCATAGAAAAACTAGATATTTTCACACTTACTAGTTTTGAAATGGCAAATAGTCAGGTTGAGTTCCCCAAAGATCAATCCCTATATCAATTTTTGGAAAATAAATGTAAGGCCCTAGAATCCCTACAGCATTTACAACCACTTAAGTCCAAACCTACGTACCAATCCAATAACAATCAATTTTCCAAAAATCCTAACAAACCATCGCCACCTTTTTCGGCAATGGTCAACACTTAAAATGCTAACCAATCCCGTATTAAATGCTTCAAGTGTGACCTAGGTCATGTTTTGACCAAATGTAAAAAATATCTAGAACTCACACCCGCTAATTGAATCAAAGTATGCTTGGCGCACTTGCTCATCTAAGAGACATCATTATCTATTACATATCTCTGGATCTAACCAGCCAGAAACAACTACTTCAAATAATCAAAATAATCAGCAAACCAGTTATCACGTTTCCTTTTCTGGAAATATATCTTCCGCCTTTTCTGGCACGTTTCTTTTAGCTACAGCTATTGTCGATATCTTGGATGGTTTTGGCAAATATCAGCCTGTCAGGATCATTTTAGATTCGGGATCCCAAACCATTCTATATGTAACAAAAATTGGGAACATGTTAATAGTTTACAATTAGCAGATCCAACGTATTTCTAGTCCAAACCAATAGATTTAATCGTAGGTTGCGAGATATTTGCACAAGTTTTAAAACAAGGAAGAGCTCTAGGAGTAAAAGGCCAACCTTCAGCAATAGAAACAATCTTTGGTTAGGTAATTTTAGGAAAAATAGATGACTATTTCTTCACCACAAACTAGCTCTTTTTTTTACAAATTTTCATGTCCTCTTAGAGGTCATTTTTCCCAAGTTCTGGGAACTAAGAGCAACGTCTTTAATGTCGCCTGGAGATCAAAAGGCAGAAAATATATTTTGCAAAACTGTTAGCAGACTTTTTTCGGGTTGATTTATGGTGGATCTTCCTTTCAAAGAACCTGACTACTGGAGAACTGTCTTACAAAAAATCCTAAATTATATTCCGACTATTTAGACTTCATGAAGGACTACGTAGATACTAATCATATGCCTTTGGTTTTACCAAACAGTCCAAAACCATCACACATGTTATCTACCCCACCATTGCTTGTTAAAGCCAGACACCGTTAGCACAAAATTAAGGATTGTGTGGGATTTTTCAGCCAAAGATCCTAAAAATATTAGTCTTTATCAGACCATTTGGTAATTATGCAGTATACGGTTTTCTGCCATTTTTTAATATTTTCGAAAAATTCCTTTACAGATGGTTAATATGCCTCGCCAGAAGTACGAAACCGTTTGCGCGTCAAAAAAATTCTTTTTTTTTTTCAAAAGTTACAGGCATTAAAAGTTACAAAAACAACAAACTTACGGGACAGCGGAGTGAATAGGGGTGCTGGGCGAGGCACCCCCTTCATCTAAAACACTGTAAAATATGTCAAAATGTAGGCAAAGGATCAACCTTTATGCGTCACTTTTTTGTTTTTTTTTAAACCTCAATTTTCCGAAAAATCATCGAAAGAAAACAACACAATATTTTTGGATTTTCCAACAAAACACGACATTTAACGTCATTTCAGTGTTGCCAACCACCAAACTGCGTCACTTGCAAAGAATCATGTTTTGTTGGTAGGTCATCCGCACGGGCATCAACTTGCCAATTTAGGCGCGTAATTTAAATTTGAAAATTTTCTTCAATTTAAACAAAATTTAGGCGTTTGGATTTGGAAAGGCAGGGTCGGGTTGCGTTGGGTTGGGTCCGGTTTCATAAAAGAAGGGTTGGGTTGGTTTGGTTGGGTTAGGTTTGATTTCATTCTTCAATTTAAACAAAATTTAGGTGTACAATCCAACCCAACCCTTTTTTCTCAAAATCAAGAACAATCCAAACTTCGCCCGTGCGGATGACCGACCAACAAAACATTTGATTCTTTGCAAATGGCTCCCAACCCTTCTTTTATGAAACCCAACCCAAAATAAATTAAAACAACCCAACCCAACCCTTCTTTCCCAAAACCAAAAACAATCCAAACCCTGCCCGTGCGGATGACCGACCAACAAAACATGTGATTCTTTGCAAATGGCTCCCAACCCTTCTTTTATGAAACCCAACCCAAAATAAATCAAAACAACCCTTTTTTCTCAAAACCAAAAACAATCCAAACCCCGCCCGTGCGGATGACCTACCAACAAAACAAATGATTCTTTGCAAATGACGTAGTTTCGTGGTTGGCAACACTGAAATGACGTTAAATGTCGTGTTTTGTTGGAAAATCCAAAAATTTTGTGTTGTTTTCTTTCGATGATTTTTCGGAAAATTGAGGTTCAAAAAAAAAACAAAAAAGTGACACATAAAGGTTGATCCTTTGCCTACATTTTGACATATTTTACAGTGTTTTAGATGAAGGGGGTGCCCCGCCCAGCACCCCTATTCACTCCGCTGTCCCGTAAGTTTGTTGTTTTTGTAACTTTTAATGCCTGTAACTTAAAAAAAAAAGAGAATTTTTTTGACGCGCAAACGGTTTCGTACTTCTGGCGAGGCATATTAACCATCTGTAAAGGAATTTTTCGAAAATCTTAAAAAATGGCAGAAAACCGTATACTGCATAATTACCGACCATTTTATCAGGGCGAAAACTTCAAAAAGATATCGTATCTTTATTTTCGATTAAATCCAATAGCTTACATAACAGATGTCAAAATGATGACAAATTCTTATCAGTTCACATCATTGACCTTTTCAAAGGGTTCTATGGCGATTTTCTCCCCCCAAGAAATTACGTTGGGCATGACTTGTTCGCCCTTCTTGGCAATGCGTAGTAAAATAATTAAGTCCTCAATTTATATCGACGATATCTTGGGAACTAGCCCTTCAATTTCCGATGCACTTGCCATTCAGAAAGAACTTACCGATCTATTTAAATCGGGAGGTTTTGAGATGAAAAAGTGACCAAGTAATTGCCATGAATTACTAAATGCCTTACCTGACTCCGATTGCCAAATGAATCTTTCCTTTGACAAAGAGGAACCTCACTTTATTAAGATTTTAGCGCTTCAGTGGCAGCCTAAAACTGACATCTTTACGTATCAGTGTCAACGGAAAATTAACCGTGGACAAAACGTTCTATTCCCATTCTTTCGGGACTATCTTTGATCCATTAGGTTTCCTATGTCCCATTTTGCTTCAAGCTAAATTCATAATGCAACAGTTATGGACATCGAATCTAGGTTGGGACGAAAAACCAACCCCATCTAGACAAATAATCCTTTCAAAAAATAAATCCCGCCAAATCCACCCGTTTAGCGATGCCACTATTCGAGGTTATGCGGCCGTGGTCTACTGTTTATAGTGCGCAATCTCCGCTTGACTGCACCAATGTTGATTTGGAAGAAAAACAAACAGTTTGAAACGTTATTGTTTCTTCTAATTTTCTGAATATTCATATCAATAAATTTTCACCCTTACCAAAAATTCAACGTATCTTAAGCTACGTCATCAGAATCCGTACTAGCTTTTTAAATCATTCTTTTCAAAAGCCTACGACTATGTCTAAGCTCCAACTTTTTTTCGAGAAAATTCCAAATCCTACACCTGATGAAATGAATAATTCCCTTCTAGTTCTTATCAGACATGTTCAAAACTCTTGTTTTTCTGAACTTCTTTCAACATTGTCCAACAATAAACCTATTTCTAAACCTTTCAGAAAAATCTCACCCTTTCTTGATACCAAAGGTCTCATCAGGGTAGGCGGTCTACTTCAACGATCAGGAATCCTTTCCTACGCAGCTAAACATCCATTACTTTTACCGAGCAAACATCGTCTAAAAACGCTTATCATAGAATATGTGCACAGAAAGCATTTACATCCAGGTCAAAAAACACTACATCATTTACCATTAAAACAATATTGGATCTTATCCTGTCGAAATTCGATACAGAAAGCGCTGTCCAGATGTTTGCAATGTTTTCGAATTAACCCCAAACCTTGTCAACCCCCGATAATGGGTTCCTTACCATTTCATCGAATCAACCATTTAAAGCATTTTTCACATGTCTCAATTGATTTTGCGGACCCTTCCTGGTTCTACCTCATCGATTTACGGTTTGCAAATCCTTTAAATCGTATGTCTGTGTTTTTGTCTGTACGAGTGTCCGCTGTGTGCACTTGGAACTTACAATGGATTTATCTACGGAGGGCTTTATCGCTGCCTTTCGGCGTTTTGTCGCCAGACGCGGCAACGTCACTGATTGTTGGAGCGATCGAGGAAGCAACTTTCTTGGATTCCACAATCAACTTCTCGAGTACGCCAAAGAGGCTTTGAATCAACTTTCTATTCGATGGCATTTAGGACCCCCTCTTAGCCCTCATTTTTAAGTTAAAAGTTTTAAATCTCACTTTGTGCGAGTAGTTGGTGAGCAAAAGCTAACCATTAAAGAGATGTCCACTCTCACTTGTCAAATCGAGGCCATCCTAAATTCACGTCCACTTACAGCCCATTCCTCAGGTCCAAACGATCTTCTACGTCTTACCCCAGGGCACTTTCTAACACTCGAGACTCTAAACTAAGGTATACCAAATCCAGACTTGTCTCACTTGCCAGTTAATAGGCTGTCAAGATGGAAACTCTCCAAAAAATACACGCAGATTTTTGGAAACGCTATGCGTTAGAATATTTGAATACGCTACAACAGCGGTTTAAATGGTCAAGTCCATCTCGTGAAATCGCTCTCAATGATCTTGTCCTTATTTCAATTGACAATGTTAAGTCACCTTTGAAATGGCCTCTTGGAAGGGTCACAGAGTTGCACTCTGGCGAGGACGGACATGTTCGCGTTGCTACGGTAAAAACGACAACCGGTCTATACAAGCGACTAGTCGTAAAACTGTATCCCTTGCCAGAGGAAAATTAATTTTTGTTTATCTTCTACCTATCGAAACATTTCTACTTCAGTAGGTCCGTTAGAATATTTTTTTTTTTAAATTTTTTGGTATAATTGTTTTCGTATCTACTTTTCATTAGTTCTATTCATTAGTTTTTAAGTTACAATTTCACGCCTAGATCAAATTTTGTGTGTTGGCGGCCAGTAATGTTAGCGCACACGCTAAATAAAATTTCGGTCATTTTTATACTTGAAAAACACATCCTTAGGGTGCCAAGCAGCCGCAGACGTAGACAAACGGAAAAGCACGTTAGGCAGAGAAAGACGGACATAGGGCGAGGTTGTCACTACATCTTACATGTATATAGTAAATGTTAGTGCACACGCTATATCAAATTTCGGTAATTTTTATATTTTAAAAACACACAATTGTAATCTTGGACATGGTACCAAATTTCGCACTTGCGCGAAGACGGCGAAAACGATGCTTTAATGGCGGATATATAGATTTCGTCTCTCGGGATTTTTTATCATTTTTATCTATTCTAATCCACCCGATGTGTGGTCAAAAACTCTCAAACTGTGCCCTTAGCAACTAAGAAATGGCTGAGCCGAGAAACGAAGAACTGGGGCCCCAAAGAAGACTACAATCTGAAGTTAACCGGTGAGTACCCTGTTTTTCTACCATTGCATTGGTGTGTTTTGTTGATTTTAAATCCCGCTAAGTCTACTACTAAAATATTCTCCAATTCCTAACGTGTGTGTTAACAGTAAATCCAATTCCAGTCTATTGTTTTCTAATGTTTTCCATATCCATATGTTTAGAACTGGAATAAAAATGATTTTTGCTTGATTTTAATAACAAATGGAAAAAAAAATGAAAGCTATTGTAACAAAATTACTTTTTTGGCTATTCATTTTGTAACCTGGGATACGCACTTTTTACAGGGCGCGAACTGAGAAAAATGCATATCCGCAATCTAAAGCGACCGTTGCGAAGGGACAGGTCGCACGGGAAAATCGACTGTGAGTGCATTTGCGTAGAAACTTTATCGAGCAAATAGGACGTAGTGACGGTTTAACGAACGTCCGCCCAGGGTTTCGCACTTTGATTCGAAAGCCAAAAGGAGGAGACAGTCGGGGGAAGTGAAGGGCAACTAAAATTGATTTTTTCCTAAAAATCATAACCTTCAGAGATATTTTATTCCCTTTTTATAAAATATTTCGTTGGCGGCCCAGTATTCTCCGGTAACTATTTTTTTCCCAAAATTAAAAAAAATTTGCCTGCTGCGCCAATTTTTTTCTCTTGCTTAATTTTTCTAAATTTTTGTGGCGCCCTTTATCTTCATAGTCTAAATTAAGACCTATAATGAAACACTCCCGCCCCTCCTTTTAGGAAAACTTATCCCGTGTCCGTCCAAAGGAAATATTTCTTCCTAGATTTTTTCAGAAAATAATAGAGTATGATGAAATTTCTAGAAAGTTGAAGAAATCAAAATTAAAAAAAAAGTCTCAGCTTAATTTTTTTCGTAAAAAAAATAGTTTTCTTTAACCAAGCAGAGTCAAATAAAGGGGTGCTTCCCCACTTTTGGGGTGTTGCACATATTGGCGGCCCCTTTTATTTTTCGCTTTTACCCTCCCGCCAATTTTGAAGAATTGGTTCGCTACTTATTTGGATATCAGGACTTCAAGCACCTCGTAAAAACATACATCAAATTTTTAAAGAAGAACAAAAGTGATTTCAAAGCAACGACTAGCAAAAATCGTCCGTGTAGGGGCCGCTTTATTCAAAATGAATGAGTCAATGTCATTGAAAAAGTTATTTCTCGCAAGCACTGGTGATCGAGAAGGTTACCGGATATTTCCATACGTGGAAATAACTCTGTTATCAATGTCTGACGAAGGTAATTTGTAGCGTGAATTCTGGGATGAACAGCCGTCTTGCTGAAACCACAATTCGTTCAAATTTATGTTTAGTTCCCTCAACCGTTGTAAAACCTGAGTTGGAGAAGATCAACATATTTTTTTGGCTGTTCAAATCGCCTTCAATGAAAAAAGATCCGATAATGTCCAATAATACCGCTCCAAAAATTTAATTTTTGGGGATGTTGCTTTCTAACACAGATGTTTATTTTCACCAGACCAATAGCGACTATTTTGTAGATTATGAGGTCTATGAAGTTCAAATGTGTTCTTGTCATTAAACGAAATTTTTGATAGGAAATTTACGTCTCACATTTATATTTAATAACCTCACAATTTTCTAGCCGGCTAAAATAATGACCTGGTTGCAATTCCTGCGACTTCCCAATTTTCAATGACTTTTTTAAGATCCATTGACAAGTGCTGAGCCACAGGAACCGGTCGATCTAGAAACTCGAAAACAAAACGCCCAATGAACTCGTCCGTACTGTCGCTTTTTATATAGTTTTTAATAATAAAAATATTTTATTCCCCAATATTGTAAATTTTAAAAACACCAAATTTACGTAACCTGACGCGACCCTGAAAGGAAATAAGAATGCAATGCCAGTGTAGTAAACAGATTCCACGGTACCTACAGCATACAGTCGAGGCATTTCTCCGACCGTTGCCGTCCTCTAGGAGAATTTTCAGACATACCTTGTACACGGTCATTATTGCTGCTCCGACTTATGTTCACAGTGCAAGAGTGGTGACAATATTTTTCTAAGGATCCTGCCCCAAAGCAATAATCGCCTTTGGTGATATTTTAATGAAATTTAAATATTTCCTAGATCCAGATGTATCGACCAAAAGTGATCCGGCCAGTGGTTTCCGAGATACAGGGGGGTTCTTCTATTTTGACTAGAGTTGCTACTTTCATTTATCAATTATTTGCGGGCAAAAAAGTAAAAATATTTTTTTTGCTACCCTGGAGCTGTGTTTTTGTTATTTGCGAACAGTGAGCAAAATCGTGGTTTTGATGAAGGTAGAAAAAAAATAATTTTGTGTCCTACTGCTCTATGCGCGGTTTTGACTTTGCGTGGTTGGTGCTTTGGCGGTAGAAGTTACGAGTTAAAGAAGTAGCAGGTAAAAATAAATTTAAAAACTAAAAAATGTTTACCCTGTCTCAGTCAAAAACTATTGTGAACTGGTAAGATGAGAGATTATTTTCTGATTGGTATTGGTATTTTTTAAGCTAAAAAATAAGGTTTAATAAATGAAAGTAGTACCTCTTGTCAAAATAGTAAAGATAATTAATAAAAAGTAAAATGATGAAAAAAATGCTAAAATCAACTTTGAACACCTGTATCTCGGAACCGGCTGCCCATATCACTTTTGGGAAATGATATTTTTTGGTCGCAAAACAATTTTTAAAGCGTATTTTTATAGCCTAGTAAATATTTTTATTAAATTTAGGGTCATGCCGCTCCTGCCCTCTATGCTGCTTGGGCCGAAGCTGGCCTGTTTCCCGTGACGGATTTACAAAATCTGAGAAAAATCGATTCAGACTTGGAAGGCCACCCCACCCCAAGACTAAATTTCATCGATGTAGGAACTGGCTCCTTAGGCCAAGGATTAGCCATTGCTGGCGGTATGGCCTTTGTTGGAAAGAATTATGATAAGGCTAACTATAGGTAAGACTGTTTTCAGAAATTTATAAGATAGATCTAATATAAATATTAATAGTAATTCTCTCCTCTTATATACACCCTTTTGGGTGTCGTCAACAGCAATGACAATTGTTATAACAGTCAATTGCTTTTGGGCTGATGGTATACCGTGTTATGTGTTTAATAAAACCAGTCAAAATGGAAACCACTGATATTGTCAGATTGGTCGCGATTCTTCAGAAACGACCGAAAATCTCAGCCGTCACAATTGGAGATTTACTTATTGCCCTATAATAATAATAGAAACAGCGTCCTTGATGTTTTTTTCGAACGTTATAAGAAAAAATGCGTAATTTTTTTGATAACATTTTGTAAAATGTTATAACTCTTGGTTATATTATATTATAAGTTTATGATAAATAAAGAATCAATTGTACTTACAAAACGTCTATTGGTATATCACTGCGTTACATAGATTAATATCAATTCAGTTACATTTAACACTTAACATTTATGACTAGATACAGGTGTAGACGAACAAGACTTCACATGGGGGCTTACCAAACCGAACTGGTTTTAGATTCTGTAATCTAATTCATGTAGCCCGATCTTGTGATCAAGCTGCTACGGTTGTGTGGCCAATGGCAACGCAGGATTTACAGGAAATGTATATACTTCTAGTATGGTAAATTATGCTCTGTCATTGGTCCATAAAGATCTAACGATGAATTCAAATATTCAAAATAGTTTCGCGCTGTGGTGCTACAAAACCCTCACATCAAGTTTTGTTGTCAAAAATCAAAAAGCCATGTGACTATTTATTAGTAAAGTAAAATTTACCATTACACTTTATAACATTTGATTATGTAATCAAAAAATACAATATTTGAACAATAAAAAAAATAAATTGTTTATATAACAAGTGTCAATTTATCACAAAAAAACCACAAGATTACATTCTTGAAATATACTATATACAAAATAGACAATAATTTTTTTTTACATAAAATTTGTCTAAACTTCCCTTAATACACATAGAGAAAAGAATGATATAAATAATTTTGTAAAAATTTATTTAATACACAAAAAGAAAAGAATAATGTAAAATTCATTTGTCAATCTGTTAGTTACACACTCACACACGTACATTGGTTTTGTATGTTAAAAGTTTTAAAGGTTTGTTTACACATAAAAATGAGCTTAGTAACATACATTTTTAAATAAAACAAGGGGTTTTTACAAAAACTGCGTAAAAAATTAAAATCTACATTTTTTTTTACTGAAGTATTAAGAAACTAAATTTTAAGAAATATTAGCCAATTACTCTTGACAAAAAAGCAGTCAGTGTAAACTTGGGTTTAAATATCATCCGATTTTTGTAAGGGCGAGATTTTCTGACGGTTTTCGAAGAATCTCGTCCATTTTGTCAATTTGTTACTATCAAGAAATTGTCAGGAAAGTTTTCTACTAAAACAGAACCATTTTGCAGCTGCGTTTCCTGAAAAATTTACCAGAAAATCACACTGTATCTACTGTTCATTCCAACTTTTCCGGACCAATTTCAATATGGCGGCTGACATTTTTACACAGAAACTAAATGGAACTGTCATTGTTAGTGTGAAAAAACTGGTCCGATTAAATTTGGAATAAAGTGTAAGAAAAAACGTTTTAAAAAGTACAGGAGAGAAAATACAGTAGCATCCCTATGTTGCGCATAAACGGGTACACTATTGTTGGTACTGGTAAAGCATTTGCACTTGACTTGACTATCAATGCTACTGCCGTGCTTTAAATAAGAATTAATATAGTTTTGTCCTTTTAATTATAACATTGGAGAAGAATTTTAAAAACATTTTAGGGTTTACTGCTTAGTTGGAGATGGAGAAAGCGCAGAAGGATCTATTTGGGAATCCGTTCACTTTGCTAGCCACTATAAACTAGACAACCTTTGCGTTATTTTTGACGTTAACCGTCTTGGGCAGTCTGAGGCAACGTCTTTGGGCCATGACTGCGAAAACTACAGGTATGTAAAATCATATAATATTTATATCGTCACTTATTTTACACTTTTTTTCTTGATTAAAGCTGGATATTATTTTTATGGTTATTATTGTTATTGTGCCCTTTTTAGAAAACGTCTAGAGGCCTTTGGAATGCAAGCTATTATTGTTGATGGACATGACATTGAAGAATTAGTAAAAGCTTTCCATAGTGCTGCCTCTACCAAAGGGAAACCAACCGCCATCGTTGCCAAAACTTTCAAGGGCAAGAACTTTCCTGATGTAAGTAAAGGTTAAAATTTTATCCCAAAACATTTTTTTGCAAGCCTTACTACCCCAGTGCTTTGCTGTTCGACGGAAAATTTAATTATATGATGGACCAAAACATCCAACTTTTTCTCACTAATATTTTTAACTTTAATTAAATGTGTAATTTTTGGAGACAAAAAATATACAAAAAATTAATTTCTAAAAAAAATATGAAAAGCGAGGGGGGCTGAAATTTTAAATAAAATTATACCAGTGGTTTCGACTAAAAGTCGATAGTACGCTAAATATGGCGGTTCAAAGTTGGCCGACCCGTAATTTACGAATTTTTGTCTTGGGTTTGCGAATGTCTTATAAAAAGAACTTCTCCCAGAAGAGAACACTACACAGGGTGTCATATGAATTCATAAAATTTCAATATTGTCATAAAATATAAAATTTGCACATAAACCTGAGTATTTTAAGTTTTGTGTAAACAAACTTTTCATATTCCACCTGTACATTTTCTGATGGAATAGTTAGGCAACTCCTTATACAAACCGCACGTGAAATTTACCATCACAAAAATTAGTGCAGGAATATATAGGCAACTCATGATTCAAGAGACACAACAAGAGTTTTGCCGCGCTTTTTAGTATTAAACAATAGATATGCTCGATTTTGGTTGCCTTTTTTACTGGACCAAAAAGTTGTGTGCGTACTTGTGTTGTGAGAAAATAGCCCCTATTATATCCTTTCAAAAGGTTTTGTTTTGTTTAATAAACTAAATGTAATGCATCTTGAAACTGAAGTATTCTTGGTTACTTGGGGAAATGAAATACTGTTTTTTTTGCTTGCTGCAAACTTTGTAAGAAAATATTCAGAATGGATGGATGTGGAAATTGGTCAAGTTAAATCCCACATATTACCGTTTAAATTTTCATAATAGATTTCTTTTTATTATTAGTAAACGTTTTAATTTTAATCATAAATGAACAAATGAACTTATTTCACATAATTACTGGTACCTACTTGGAATTCAATTTTTAAAATATATTTATCATTTTAATATCGATTTACATATACTTCCTGCATGGTTGGTAAGAGTTATTTTCCTACTAGCGTGCGTAAAAGTGCATTTGCGTTCGGGAAGTTGCATTTCCCGCACGTTGTGCGGGAATGGAGTTACCCTGTGTCTTTCGCGCACGACGTGCGGGAAAATTTTTATTATTTATATTTTAAATTATTCTAAATATAATTTAAATAACTATTTTACGCAAGCAGGAAAAATTTTGTCCCTGACACGTGCGAAAAGTGTCTTTTCCGCCCGTGCAACTGCCGTCGCCTGCGGAGAAGTATAACTCCGCACTTTTTAGGTAAATAACTATTACCTAACAAGTGCGGAAAATTATACTTTTCCGCACGTACCGGCGTTTTTGCCTGAACGACGCGCTAGCGGAGTTCGGGCAAGCCGTAAATTGGAAAAGACGCTTTCCGCACGCGTTAGGCACAACATTTTTCCTACGAGCGTTCATAATTGCGTGCGTGAAAAGGTTTTATTTTTTCATGCACGCTGTGCAGAAATGTGTTACTTTCTGCACGCTCATAGGAAAATATTACAAAAAATGTCATAAATTTTTTTCTAAAACTGATAAAATCATTAAAAAAATAGTTTTTTCTCAGTGCTCACCCTGAATTGACATTAAATTCCAAGCGAAAGGGGCGTTACCTCAAAAAAATTACATTTTTATTTCAAGATGGCCGGCGCTGCATATGCTAACTAATATCTGGCAAAAAATGTAGCTTATTCCGATGAAATTTACATATACATAGTCATTTTTTAATATAGTACTTTTTGTAGGGTATAAAATTACCTTTAAATCGCTGTGCCCCATAGGTGTTGTCTTCACGATAAAAATGCACGTTTAAGATAAATTTAGTAAATCGCATGTTGGCCATCTTTAGTGTACAAACCGCCATATTTAGCTTACCATCTTTTCAGTATGGAAGTCGTTCTTTTCTAACCGAATCCACAGAAGCCTCGTGGGCTACTGCACCCATTCTAGTGTCCTGCACTAGTTTGTGTAATTATTTTACAGGTGTGTGTGTTTTCCATATATTGTCTGTCTTCCGTACTTCAGAGCCTCACATTTACATATGATGTCTAATGCTGTACTGCTTTATTTTGTTTAGGTGCTGGCTTGTAAACTAGAGTCCTAGTGTTATTTGTAAATGATTCCTATTCAATGCGAGTATTTCTCGATTACGTTTTTGGATTTAAGTAAAGAATGTGTTGTCGAAACCACCCTCTGTGTCCAAAAATGCTGCCAATAATACTTCATTGTTTTCTAAGGCGTTTTTGTTATTTTTGAAGATAGGCCAAAGACATCCATAGTATGTCTGCTCAGGACATTCGAACGTCCCCGGGACGTTCTTTTTTGGAACTTCGACGTCTTAAGAACATCCCTAGGACATCTTTTGTTACAAAACCAGATGTCCATAAGACGTACGTTCCAGTACATCTTAAGGATGTCGGTTTAGTACGTCCTTGGGCACAAATCTGAAATATTTTTGGTAATTTTTGGAGACCATTTTTAAACGTTTTAAGACGCTTTCAGTAAGTTTATAATCGGACGTTACCAGAACATATTCGGGACATTAATAAAACTTGATTATAAAAGTAAAACTTTATGAATACATTCATATAAAAAGATACAAGATACATATTGCTGTATTCTGGAATGGGTCAAACTATCTACATATTAAATATAAACACCAACAAAACAAACTGCACACGTAACAAGTAAGGTAATCTTTAACACAGCCAAACTTTTAGTTTGTTATTTTTTGGGGACCACTTTCTTTTTTTCGAAAAAGAGCTTGGCCAAAACATTTTTATCAAAGATATTTTAAATAAAAATCTAAATTATAAACTGCGGAGCTCGGCCTAACCTAACTGAAAATTTTCTAACCTCCAAACTCAAAATTGGCGGAAAACCCTCTAGTGCATAATTACCAAAAAATAGTATTCCATGGACATCCCAAAGAAAATTTTGATCCTCGACTGGTCCTTAATCGGACGTGCATAGGGGCCGTATTTATAGTTGTTTACAAGGCTTCCTTCTATCTTGGGCAATGTAAATTTTTCTGAGCGAAGGAAGGGGGGAGGCATGAGGAACGACTATGAATACCGCCCTAAGACGGGATCCGGTATTTCATCCCTGATATGTCTGTTCACCAGTTCTTCAAGAGTTTTTGTTCAAATGACATAAGGCTTATTGGTCTTCGAGGTTTAGGTACGAAGATCGCTTGATCAGGCAGACAGACAGACGTGGTCGTCGCCGAAGATAAGCTTTGGTCGAGTGGCCCCCGTGAAATGTCTTGACTTACCTTTCGGTTTACACCACTGTTAAATGCCTTATGCCCTTCAGTCCTACGTCATTTGAACATCACATCAGTCGTTCTCAACTCTCCCTTTACGATTTTCAAGATTAATTAAAAATAAGATACCTATCAAAATTTGACATACATTTTCTGAAATGGATTTGATAAATGTGTAAAGCTCTTTGACCACAAAGAATGTCAAAGGAATACGGTAATATAAACAACGAAAATATACAATTTCTAAACTATATACTTAAATATAAATTTACACATAAATTATATTATTAAAATTTTACTATAATATGAAATCTTCAAAATAATTTAAATAACATGCAAAAAATAATTCTTTGGAAGCTCTCTAATAATAAATGTTTGTATTGGTATTATACAAAATAAATGTATTATAAAGTTTGTATATGGTTTATTGCAATTTAAATTTTTAACACAATAACAAAAACACAGTTCACAGCACCTAGAACATTAAGAATGTGCCGCATTCAAGCAAATTTCATTTTTAAATCTCCTGTATAGCACAGGAGAACTAGGTAATCTGTGGTTATAAGGGCCTTTTTTACATGGGAAACATATAGGTAAAACTATATGATTTTATGTTTCTTTAATTCGACAAAAGCAATATTTTATTTGAAATAGAAAATTTAAGTAGGTACTTATAAATAAGATAAAGCATTGTAATTTTTGCTCTCGTGATCCATGACTTAATAACCTACAATAATATAAGTAAGTAATACATTTTAAAACCACTAACACCTTGTTCTAAAGAGCCAAGTTTTAACTAAAGTTTACTGCTATTGACAAAACAAACCCAATACATATCAAGAGGGAGTAAACTGGTACATTTTATGCTAATGGGTAAGTTTAAGAATTAAATTAAGGTATATAATGTAGGTATGTATCTATATTATATACCTACTGTCACGAGGCAAAAAATTTGTAACCTGAGCAAAGCGAGACACCAACTGTGATTTTAGTTCAAAATTTTTACTATCATTAAAATTATTTAAAAAAGTATTAGAATTAGTTGTGGTTATTTATTTGTGCTATTTTTGTGCAATGTTTGTTATCAACTGTTCTAGTCTACTTATTTTATTGTTATGTATATATATTTTTAGGTTATCTTGTTAACTAATTATAATTATGTTTGTATTTTTACTTTTGTAATTAACTCTGCCGTCTACAATGTCAACCAGAACCAGGACCAATTCTAAATCGAGAATCCCTTTTGACGTAGGAAGAACATTTCTCTCTTCTTGACCTTTTAGTGTCAGTAGAGTGTTAAACATTACATTGAGTTTGGTCTTTTTAAAATTGCTGAAAAAAATTACTTTTAAAATTAATGAAAAATTCAATTTTTTTTATTCTTCATAGATTGAAAACCTGGATAATTGGCATGGAAAACCACTGGGTGCAGAATCAGATCGCGTTGTGGAGCACCTTAAATCTTTGCTGAAAAATCCAGGACCGTTAACTATTCATCCTCAGAAACCATTAAAGGATGACGCACCAACAGTGGATTTGTCTAACATCAAATTATCTTCTCCACCAAACTACAAAATTGGAGAATCTATTGCGACAAGAGTAGCTTATGGTACTGCTCTAGTAAAAATCGCAAAGAGCAATCCTAGGGTTATTGCTTTGGATGGTGAGTACCATTCTATTTGTAGTTTTTGGGTAAAAATAGTAATCAAAAATAATTTTTAACTTTACTATTTTATGATGAAAATCATGCCTTTTAAATTAATAATTTATCATAACCAGTTTAAACTAATTTCGGGTTTACCCAACTTCTTATATTGTTAATTCATAACTTTAATTCATAGTGGATTAGCATAATTTTAGTGTTAATACATAATTTAACAGCACCTTATCCAAGGGTTCATAAGCATAGTGCATTGGAATAAATTTTGACAATTGACATCCCAATTTTTTCAAAAAAAAGGACATAAAACTTTTTTCTTCACAGCCTCAATATTTTTTTGCTGCCTTTGATTTGGGGAACTAAAAAAGTAGAAAAAAAGTTCCTTCTTTTTCCTAGAGTTCTGTTTTCTAATATCAGCTGACATCAATCACTTCTATTTTGAGATCAACCAACCCAAATTTTTGTTTTGCTTTTGACTTGAGCATTTGAGATTTTTTAATATTAATAGTGCATAAAGTTAAAATTAACCAACTATAAAATTATGCACTGTGCTTATGTATTATGAGTTACTATGAAAACTTCCATTAACAATAATGTATTTAACATAATGATTACGAATAAAATTGTGCTTAGGTTTTGAATTATCAATATGAAAAGTTGGCTAAACCTGCGTTAAGATGGTCAACGGACTAAGATCCCCAATTGTTTATTTTGTGCAAAAATCATGAAATTTGGCATACCTACTACTCTTTGGGTACCTCTCTAATATATTGGTCAAAGAAATCGATGGCGTTTTTAACTCGGTTTCTTTTTCAAATAATTAAATTGTCGTTGTTAAGCTTCAAGTGACATTTTTATTTTCCAAGAAAAATACACTAGAATCCAACAATTTTCTTACTTTAGAAAATAGTTACTTATTCACTTGATTTTGTAAGAATTACAAAAATTTCGTACGGATATTAAGATTCGTTGATGGTAATTTATCACGAAAAACGCGATGCATTCAACATGACACCAAAATTTCCCATATTTAGGGTATTTTTCCATGTGTAGCTTTAGAATGCAGTTAAAAAATGTATTTTTATTTGAAAACCCCTTGGTGACCATACATTTTTTGTTTATATAAAAAACGCATTTTTTGAAATATTTACTGATCTAAGATAAAAACGAAAAAATGTCAATTATTTTGCGTATAAATTTCTTGACACTTTTTCGCTTTTATCTTAATCGAGTAAATCTTAACCTCTAAGTAAAATGAAAGAAAACGTTAAATAAGCACGTTTTTTTTTTAATATCAACAAGAAATTGAAGGTTTCCCAAGCAACATTTTAGGTTCAGTAAACCCGTACTAAAGGAATCCTAAGATCATTAGATAAGGTGTTTTTTGCCAAGTGCGGCAGCCTTTTTATTAGTGTTTTCAGAAGATGTAGAGTTCTCCAATAGGCCGGGTGTGCCGGGCACTCAAATAAGATGTGAAATGTCGATTCGTCGTCCTCACACAGCCTACAGATGGGTTTCTCTTGGTTAAATTCTATCGTGTGCTATGGTTTTCTCAGCACACCAAAAAAATTATTTATTTCGGTGGTTAAATTATGTATACCTAATACATCCACGCTGATGGCCTTTCTTTGAGAAAACAAATTACCATTTAATTTTCGACAACGCCGAGTGCCGCCGTGGGTTTGGTTCTTGCTCTTGACCCAAGTGGGCGCAAAGGTCGAGAGGAGTACCGTCGAGAGAAGTTTTTTTTTAATTAATCTTCTTGTAAAACTTCCCACCACCTGTTTCCTTCCTCCACAATGATACCTAAATTTGATGCCGTGTGGCTCCTGCGAAATAGAAAGAACAAACTTTCATTCAGTTTTTTATTGAGAATTTTGGACGAGAAAACAAATTAAATTTCATCTTCCAAATAGTGGAAAGAATTGATTTTTGTCATCTTGCGTGATGGCATGGCAAAATTACCACTAAATTTTTAACAAGGTCTATTGACCTGAATGGTATGGTGCTCGCTAGCGTAGGTCAGGGGTTCGAATCCCATCAAGGAGTGTTTTTTTTTTTACTTTTCTTATAAACCTTCTTGTGAAAGTTTCCACTCCACCTCTGTTCGTGGCTTTCGAAATTGCTACAATTTCATCCAAGTCGCTGAAGGAGCAGGAAAGAGAGATATCAACAGAGAAGTTCAAATCCGTAAATATTTTGGTAATCACTTAAAATTTTTGGCTTTATTAAATGCTAAATCCAAAATCTTACTAATCATATGTCAGGCAACATATTTCTTTCAAAGTAGCCACTCCAACAGTACGGAACAAAACAGGTGAAATATGCACCGACAATCTTGAAGCTGCAGATGAGTTTTCGGAATATTTTGTTACAGTGAGCCGGACGGCCAGCTACCTGAGTATTCGGACGCTGTAAACTTTAATTCATTACTCGACATTACATTCACAGCGCCCGATGTCCAAAGTATCTTCCAACATTACCACCATATTCAAAAAAGGGGATACATTAAATTATTCTAATTATCGTCTACTAAGGTTGGTGTGCATAGTGTGTAAAGTTCTTGAAAGGCTGGTTGTTAACTCGATATTACCATTTTTAACGCAAATTAATATAATCCTGTACTCTCAACATGGTTTTTTACCTGGAAAATCTGTTATTCAAATCTCATAACATCCCTTAATCAGTGGACACTCACTTTGGACGCGGACGATCCTTTAGACATTTTGCATTGCTCGGTAAATCGCTTCTTTGGATCAAAGCTTTTTTAACGAACACAGCTTGGGCAATGTTGTGCGATTTCTTGCTGGGGCCACCTTTGACTTAGCTTGTAGCAGTGTTACCTTAACTGAAGTGTTTGTTGGAATTCTGCTGTAGATGATTGCTCCGTACGCTTTTTCTGAGGAGTCGCAAAATCCAGGTAATACGATCTTCTCCGGGTCTTCCTGGTGTATCCATCTCGGAGTTTTTATTTCGGCAATTTGTTTGCTTTCCTCTTGGAATTCTTGCCACTTATTTACCATGTCTTCTGTAAGTGGGTCATCCCATGCCAGTTGTTTTATCCATAGGTCTTAAATCAGTAATTTGATCCTGATAATGAACGGTGCTAACCATCCTAACGGATCAAATATTTTTGCTATCTCGGATAGCATTTGCCTTTTTGTGTTGCAGGTCATTGATGATTCTCTTATTTTGAAGTGAAAACTGTCATCTTGGGGAGTCTATAGTATTTCTGGTGATTTTTTTACTTCTTCGGCTCCTATTTCAATGGTGCTTTTTTCTTTAAGTCTTTCGGGTATTTTTTGTAAAAATTCTTTCCGAGTTGCTTGACCATTTTCTGAGCGTAAAGCCCCCGACTGAAATAGCTGTATTAATTCCTTTTGTTGTCTGTCTGCTTCTTCTATGCTGTTTGCCCCTGAAAGGCAGTCGTCGACGTAGAAATCTTCTAATAGAATTTCGGAGGACTTTCGGTAGTTGTCTTTTTCGTCATATGCTAGTTGATGCAATTTTCTAATCGCTAAGAATGGTGCTGCTGCTGTACCATATGTTATAGTGGTTAATTGATATTCTTGAAGTGGTTGATTGGTATTTACTCTCCATAAGATTCCTTGATATTGTTGATCGTCTGGGTGGATTCGTATCATTCTATACATTTTTTCAATGTCTGCTATAAATGCTACTCGGTGTCTTCGCCAGCGCAATATTATATCTGCCAGGGTACCGATTCTGGAAGTCATAGGAAGTGATCGTTCGCGTGAGAGAAGGGAAGCAGTGTCAACCAATAAACGTGCTTAAAAGCAGTGACGAGACGATCGAAGAATTACCAATCTATTATGGGCACGCGCAGAGCTACCTCGAACAACAATTTTTGAGCGAAGGCGTTCTCTTGACTAGACCCAGTAGTATGGACTTGTAGGAAAGCTCGTCTGAAAAACATCACTCGTATGATTTCAGAGCACGCTATTGGATGAAACCATCACGTAACAGATCTCGCTAATGCGCATGCTACGGCCAACTTGACCGTCTCGTAAAGTATGACGTCACACAGTGGTCGATTTTTGTAAAAACGCGCATATTAAAAAAAACTTCCACATTGTAATTTAATCGTCAAAATATTTAGTTTTAATAAAAATATGAATAGTTTACAATATTTAAATAAGTAAGCATCTATTCTTTTTTAGCTTTACATTTTAAGAAGGTAAAAGATACATATTTATTAATTGGCTAAATTAAACTAAAAATGTTAGTTTAGAACAATCAAATTTACTTTAAAGTAATTAATACAATATATAAGTGTTACACTAAACTAGTATATTTTTTTATGTATCTAGTGTTTTGAAATTCTAAGCATTTTTATATAACATACCCTATGTCGTTTACAATATTTAAATAAGTAAGCATTTATTCTTTTTTAGCTGATACACAGGATGATGTGTGAATTTCCACATTTACTTTAAGACATTTTTAAGAAGTTAAAAGATACATATTTATTAATTGGCTAAATTAAACTAAAAATGTTAGTTTAGAACAAGCAAATTTACTTTAATGTAATTGACACAATATATAAGTGTTACAGTATACTAGTATATTTTTTATGTATATAGTTTCTTGAAATTCTAAGCATTTTTATATAACATACCCTATGTCGATCTTCACCTGTTTTCGAGATATCAACAGTTGAATACTGTCATACTCTGGGTCTTCTATTTGAAATTTGATGTTGAATACTGATGCGTAGTATCAAACTCGTAAAAAGCATAGTTTATTTTTTGGCCAACTATTCGCCTAGTATCTTGACAACCATATAAGGGCAAATTTAGACAAATTTTGAATTTTTTAATTTTTCAAGTTATGTCCGCGTTTTTCTGAAAATCGACCACCGTGCGTTGTTCGCATGACTGTGCGATGGATCACTTCTCAGGGTATGATCGTTCTATTACGCCCAGAATGGAGCCCCAGGTCGTTTTGTAATCTGGGACCTGCGTACATTGCTTCGTTGAGGCTCATGTTGTTGCTGGTTTTGCACGATGCGTCAAAGACGACTCTTAACTTCGTAGTCGTGCTCTCTTCCCGTATTACTGGCTGATGCGGAATGTAGTACTTTCCTTGGTTGTATGAGTAGGCTGGGATTCTCTTCATATGGCCTAGGTTTTCATAGTCTTTCATAAATTCATCATACTGGCTGCATATTTTTTCGTTTCTTATTAGTTTTCTTTCAAGTTGTTGGAATCTTGCCGCGGCTCTTGGTTTGGAGATTCCTAGCTGTGGGGGTTTTTCCTTAAATGGCAGCCTTACTGTGTATGTTCCATCCATATTTCTTGTGGTCGTTTTTCTGTATATTTCTTCGCATTTCTCGTATTCTGGCTTTGTATGCTGTATGTTTTCTGTTTCTCCGATTTCCCAATCTTCATCGATGCGTGAGACCATACTGCGGACTTCCATCTGGTTACTTTTAGTTGTTGTCTTCTTTAGGCCTTCCATGATTATTTTTCCGTGTTCCTCAGCTCCTAATAAGATGTCGATTGGACCGGTTGTATTGAATGTGGGATCTGCCAAAATGCTGTTCTGCCATTGATTTGTGTCAATTTCTGGTAATGGTTTGCTTGGGATGGATTTTGTTATTTTTGGTAATACGAGGAGGTCTGTGCTAAGTGTATAGCTACTTGGGAATCTTGGCTTCAGTTGTAATGTAATCTTCCATTTGGATATTTTAACTTCGTTATCCCCTGCTCCTGTAATTTCTGCTCGCACTTTTTCCCTGGGTAATGCTAGCAATTAGGCGGCTTCTTCTGTAATGATTGACGATTGAGAGCCTTGGTCTATTAATAATCTCAATAGTTGGGCAGCTCCATTTTGGCATTGGCCTTGAACTAGCGCGGCCGTAGCTAATATGACTTCCTTTTCTTCTTTGTGTGCTGTATGGTGAGTCCCTTGTTGACCACGGGATGGGTTGCTTTGTCTGTAACTTGAATTATTTTGATTGCTTGTTCTTGGGCCATTGTATGCATCACTTGGTCTTGTATTCCGGTTTGGGGGATAGTTTGTTCTTCGATTGAAATCACTGGCGTTGTTTTGTTCTGACTGCCGTTCGTGATGAAGTAACGTGTGGTGATGACGCTGGCAGATTTTGCATCCTGTAGTTGATGGACACCTCTCTCTGAAAAAATTGTTGAGGCAGTTTTGACACAACTTGTGGTCTCGTGCAGTTTTGATTCTGTTGGCTGCATCTCCAGATAGCATGGTCTTTGTTACATATATTACAAACGTGCTTTTCTATTTGTTTTACATTACGGAGTGCTTCCAGTAACTGGAATCTTCTTTTGAGAAATTCAAGGATCTCGTCAACTGTGGGGACTTCTAATGGCTCTTCAAAGTTTTGCTCAAAGATCTTGTTAGTTTCGGAGTCCCACTTTCTGCATATTAATCGTCCAATCAATGGGTACCAACTTTGTTTGTCTTACCCTAGACTTTCTAATTCTTGAAGGGTTCCCGTTATGCCGTCGTATAGTTGTTTAAGTTTATTTGCCGATTCAAACTAAATTACTGGGAAGTCATGAATTCGGTCTATAAGTTTTGCGACTATGAGCCGATTGTTCTGGTATCTTTCTGTTAGTAGTTTCTACGCTGTAGCAAAGTTTCCATCTGTAGCTGCTAAATGCCTTATAATATTGAGGGCTTCTCCTCGTACATTAGTCTTAAGATGTTGAAGTTTCTGAGCGTTTGATAGTTTCATTGAAAGCAGGCCAATCCTCGTAGCTTCCACCGAACGTTGGAATTTTCATTGGTGGAAGGGAAGGATCTGCGTTGACTGATTCGGGTTTCTTTATTTTTTCTTCTAGCTCTTGGATGATGTCTTCATACTCTTTTTTTCATTTCTCTGTGTTTTGTGCAGTATTCATCATCAGCAGTCCCATTCTCCATAATGTCGGTGTGGAGTTGATGGATGTGGGTCCACTGATCTCGGATGTTGTGTATCAAAACTTGGTAGCGGCTTTTAGGTCTATCTTCCAAAAGATCTTGTCGTGCAGTGTCAAGCTCATGTTCAAATTCTCGGCACGCGAAGATTTTTCTATTGTGCTTTAGATCTTCATGGTTTGTATCTTCTGCCTTGTGGCACGTCCTTAAATAATGTTTCAACTCGTTGTATTTCTGCTGTAATATACCAAAATATTTCTTTTCAAAATATACGTGGTCTGGGATTTCTAGTTTTCTCATTTGGACGTCGTTTTTCTGAATCGCGTCCCAAATGTCAGCTTCTTGGTAGTGCTTTATGATGTATGCTGCGGTTTTTCTCCTAACACTGTCCTTTTTGGCGTATCTTAATAGTAGATCTAGCTTGTCGGCGGCATTTTGTTGTCGTCGAGCTATTTGGTCTTCATCCATTTTTTCTGTTGGTGTTTATGTTATTGAGCGGCGTCTGGGGTCTTGTGGGCGGCGACTTGGGGCCTTGTTGTTTGGGGTAGAGACTCGGCTTTGTGGTTGCTGGGCACTGTTTCCTTGGGTGGCAAATTGGGGCCTTGTTGATCGTTGGGTAGGCGACTTGGGCCTTCTAGGCGCTGACTGGTCCTGTAGCTGTGGCGGCGCTGAGTAGTCTTGTGGCTGTGGCGGCGAGGCCTTGTGGACGCTGAGTGGTCCTGTAGATTTGGCGGCGCTGAGTAGTTGTGGCGGCGGGCCTTCTGGACGCTGAGTGGCCCTGTAGTTGTGGCGGCGCTGAGTAGTCCTGTAGCTGTGGCGGCGGGGCCTTGTGGACGCTTAGTAGTCCTGAATTTGCGGCGGCGGGGCCTTATGGTCGCTGAGTGGTCCTGTAGATGAGTCTCATGCAAGCGCTTACGCAGATGATAAAAAACTGTTTAAAAACACACTCAGCACTAACAATTGCCTTCAGAACGACTTAAACAAAATCCAATCCTGGTGCATAGAGTGGCTATTACTTCTTAACCTAGATAAATGTACAGTTGTGTATATTGACCGCAAGAATCCACAGCGACAATATTTTATGAATGGTCATCAGCTTCAAAATGCTGTGAGTTAAAAGGATCTCGGAGTTACCATTACGAGTGACTTATGGTCGCAACACATTTATCAGTAAGTCAAAATAGCAAATAGCGCGTTTTACAGAGCACAAAAAGCATTTCCAAAACCCAGACCAAAATTTGCAGCCCAACTATATATAACATATATTCAACCAATTTTAGAGTTTGCTGCACCAGTTTGGAACCCTTGGCTCATAGGAGATTAAACCTTGCTCGAAAAGGTAATACGACGAGATGGTCCCCTAATCTTAAAAACATACCCTATGAAGAACGACTGGCCAGACTTAATTTGCAACCACTGTCCATCCGGCGCTTTCGTGGAGATTTTGTATATATCTTTAGAATGACGCATAATCAATTTCCATGTCCAACGCCTTTAGTCACTATCAACAATGACGAAAGACTTAGGGGTCGTCCATTCAAACTTTGAAAAGAGTAGTTTAGAACGGGGCATAAGCTACACTTTCTCACGAACCGATACTTTAAAGAATGGAATCGCCCGCCGATCGAAATTGTTAGCGCGCCAAATGTAAACATTTTTAATAAATGGCTGGGCGAACACCTTCGCGGACTTTCTCAATTTAGTTTCATTAGAATATTTTTCCTTACCTGCTAGAATTTAATTTGAATTTTGTTTTATTTAAGTTTACTTTTTAATATGTTCATATGTATATGATGTTCATTTTGTTCATAGATTTTTATGTGTGCTAAAATAGTAGTCTCTCCTCGGCACTTATCGAAATATACCAATAATAAATTAATCCGGCCCTGATTAATAAATACTGTTGTGATTTAAAGTTAAATTTTTCTAAATTCCAAAATAATGACGCGCCGAGGGACGCGAGCTGTATCCAAATTTTAAAGCTCTCACTAATAAAGGCACACTACCATTACGAACGGGTTAGATTTTAAATAGATTTGACTATTTCATTTCATTTCATTTATTTTAAAATACATGCTACAAAAAGTAATTTATGTACAGTTTTAAAGAGAAAAAAAATGGTATCACATGAGGTCTGAATTTAGTTAGGCTTAAGGTCACTAAGACTTTGTCTGCCAAAAGTCAGAACACATTGATTATATTCGGTAAAGCAAAATATATAAATGCATTCTTATGTAGTAGTAGTAGTAGTAGTAGTAGTAGTAGTAGAGAAAGGGCGGCGCGAAGCCTGGCAAGTAGGCCTCCCTGGGCCCTTTCTGCCCTACCCCGAGCCTGCCCTTAATCCACCGCCTGCACCACTGGTCTGGCAGTCTGCTCATTTGGTTTCACTGTTCTTTTTGCAAAGTCCAGTATTTTGTCCCATTTGAGCATGTGCAGGTCCTCCTCATCCAGGGTCGGGAAACCGAATACCTGGTATCTCGTCTTCTGGTATGCCTCGCAGTTCGCTATAACGTGTCGAGATGTCTCTTCTGCCCGCCCGCAGGCCCGGCAGGTCGAGTCATTCTCCACCGCGATCCGGGTCATGTGCTTCCTTAGTCGGTTGTGACCTGTTATGATACCTGTCAGCAGACCAGCGTCCCTTCGCGATCTAACCAGAAGCCATTTTTGTCTGGCTACATCCGGGCCCTTCACAAAGTCCTTGGTCTGTCTGCATCCTGTTCCTCCTCTCCAAGCGGTCTTCATGGCATCGTTGGCCCATTTATTGAGTCGACTTTGCAATTGCCTCTTGGTTGTTCCTAGGAGTGGTTCCGGCCCTACATATGGGTGCTTGCCCCGATCCTGGCGTGCTCGTCGGCCATCTCGTTACCCGGCACCCCCATATGTCACGGTACCCACACAAGTGTCACTTGTTTGCCCTCTCCCAAGGATTCTAATGCATCCGCACATTCCTTCAACCTGTTGTTGATCTTGGGCGCCCTTAGTGCTTTTAGGGCTGATTGGCTGTCGGAGCATATATAAACATGCTCCTCCCTACCGTTCTTTATTTCTTCCATGGTTGCAGCCATTATTATGGCATACACCTCTGCCTGAAAGACTGTGGCTTGCTCTCCGAGCGGGTAGCTCTTTCGAACCTCCTGGTCTTCCACATAAACCCCCGATCCTGTGGTTTGCCTCTCCGACAGTTTCGACCCATCGGTGTAACAAATCACGGCGTTCTCCTCGAACTGTTCGCGGAGGTTTTCACTCTGCCATAGTTCCCTGTCTGGGATGACTACTTTGTACCTCTTGTTGAATCTCCAGGGGTTTTTTGGTCTTTGTGTTTTAATCGCTGCCATAGGGATTTCTCTCTCGGCGATTTGGGCAATCCTAAGATGCCCCGCAGCTTCCCTTCTTCCTTTCCATTGACCTGTATCTCTCAGCCGGAGGTGGGTCGCCATCGCTTCTTTTTTGATCCAGATCGGAAGCGGCGGCAGTCCCAGAATGGTTTCGAGTGCCTGTATAGGTGCCGTCCTCATAGCGCCGGTTATCCCTCTGCATATGGTTCCCTGTAGGCTCCTAAGCTTGAGGGTAATAGTGACCTTCTCCACTGCTGGCAACCAGACCATGGATCCGTACTGGATCCTTGGTCTTAGTACTGCCGTGTACATCCAGTGGAGGTTTCTGGGGCTCAAACCCCAGGTGCGGCCAACCACTCGACGCAGTTGCCACATCGTTGCCTGCACCTTATTGGTCAATTTCGCAGCGTGTGGTGTCCAGGTGAGCCCCTTGCCTAGGGTGACCCCTAGGTACTTCAGTTCTGAAACCAAAGTCAGGGGTCTCCCGTACATCTTGGGTGCTCTGAATCCCTCCATTTTCCTCTTTCTTGTGAACAGGATTATCTCTGTCTTTCCTGGATTGACAGAGAGACCGTTTTGTTGACACCAGTCTTCTATGATTCGTACCGCCCTTTGCATTCTGTTACAGACGGTGTTTAGGTGGTGGCCTACTACATCCACGACACCGTCGTCGGCGTATGCGTGGGCGTCGAATCCTTCCTCTGTTAGGCGTTGTAGGAGAGTATCCATGATCAGACACCACAGGTGTGGGGATAAGCATATTGGTTTCTGTGGAAAGGTTGGTTAGTTAGGACTCCCCCTAGTAGGTGTCTGTCCACCATTCTTTCCAATGCTTTCATTAAAAAAGATGTTAGACTAATGGGTCTGAAGGATTTGGCCGCCGTATAGTCTTTCTTTCCGGCTTTCGGAATAAAGACAACGGTGGCTTTTTTCCGCTCTGTCGGTACATATCCCATCGCTATGCTAGCCCTAAAGATTCTCTTTACAAAAGGTAGGAGTATCTCTTGGCCTTTTTGCAGGAGCGCCGGGAATATGCCGTAGGCCCCGGGGATGGTAGCATCCGAGACCACTCGGTCCGCCAGTCTCCAGTCAGGGTCTTGCCCCTCCTGGGGTCCGGCGGTCCTCTGCGCCCCCCGTTCGCCGCTTTCTCCCGGGAAGTGAACCTCGAGCAGGTCTCGTATTGACTCCTGATAGAGTTTGTTTATTCTCGCTGCTTAGGATTTTGAGAAGTCTGGAGGTCTCTGGAAGGGAATTAATCTCTCCGCAGTATTTCCTCCAACTGTTTCTTTTGCAGTTTCTTACCTCTTTTTTGAACTCCTTTCTAGCTTCTCTGTATATTTCCCAAGAGTCATTCTCTCCATCTCTCATCGCCTTGTTTAGTGCCTTTTTGGTTTTGCTGCGATGCCTGTCTAGCTTGCTGCTTCACCATGGCACTCGTCGGGTCGACTGTGTTTTTAGGGGGCACGCCTTTTCGAAACTTGTTGTTATGACAGTTTTAAGCCTGTCGACCTCCTCTTCTAAGTCCTCACAGTTGTCGATGTTTATTTCTAGGATACCCTTATGTTGGGAATTTGGAACCTTTGGTTGCACTAAAACAAAATTATACTTGCTTACAACATAAGCTTGCAAGTTTGCACTTTTTAACATATAGATTAGTAAATTTCCCCTTAAACAAAGAAAGATTTGAAGCAGAAAAGAATAGGATTAGGAATATAGCTGGCGAAAACGGTTACGACGAAGGCTTAATAAATAAGCTGATAAATAGACATTCTTTTCAAAAGACCTTTCGGAATTCTACCTTTTTCAGACAAAAAGATACCTGCGACTCAAAATTTGTATCAATTCCTTATAATCCTAATTATACGAAAGGATTACACAAAGTATTTAATAACACCGGTCTTAAATTAGTATATCAATCCGGTAACACAATAAGAAGCTTACTAGGAAATCCCAAGGATAAAACTACAGTTCTAGAAAAAAGTGGAATTTACGAAATTAGTTGCATGGATTGTGACAAAAAATATGTTGGCCAAACGAGACGCTCTATTCAAACACGTTTTAAAGAACACTTAGCACACTTAAAATACGGAAGAAGAGAAAAGTCAAGTGTGGCCGAGCATGCTTTTGAAAACAATCATAGATTCACATTAGATAACCTAAAACTTCTAAAAAGTGTACCAAACAAAAGACTTTTGAATGCATATGAAAGTATGGAAATCATTAAATCCAGAAATAGTTTAAATAAAGATAGAGGACCCATCCCGTTTAGTACACTTTATTCTTTGGTTGAGGGGAGATAGGATTAAAAATCGTGATCATTCACAATTTATTAGTCTTATCTCCGCCCACTAAAGGATTGTATATAAGATAGAGCGTAGATTAATTTAGTTCATTGTTTATCGTCTCCTGATGATGCTAACGTTGTTAGCGAAACGCGCGTCGAGTGCAAAAAAGTGTAGTTTTGGTTTGTGGAAAACAATCATAATTTTGTTTTAGGATACCCTTATTCAGGTCTAGGGTCGCTAAGAAGTGTCTCCAGTCCGTATTACGCGGGTTCCTTTTTTGTTCCTGGATTTTCTCGTCGGTGTCTATCTCGTACCTGATCATGCGATGATCGGACATAATAATCTCCTCTGTTACTCTCCAGTTGACAACGTCTTGGTATATACTCCGCGAGACCAGTGTGTTATGTCGATAACTTCCTGTCGGGTCTTATCGACAAACGTTGGTTCGCACCCTTTATTCACTATTATCAGTTCCGTGGTGGTCAGAAACTCAAAAAGAGCCTCACCACGCTTATTCACATCGCTACTACCCCACGCTACTTGGGGTGGCGGGCTGCAACCCAGAGGTCCCTGCTTGGTTCCCCTGGCTGGTGCTGTCCGACACTCTTTTTGGCCCTGTCGGCAGGTTGGCCCTTGCTACTTTTTTGGCCAGTTCCCTGGCCGCCTTCTCATATTGTCGCCAGGTAGGTCGTCCATTTCTCCGTCTGACAGCGGGAGAGTGTTTTCATCGACACCCGATGACTCCTTGTCACCCTCCTCCACGGGTTCCACCTCTATGGGTTTGGGGGTTCCCTCACTCTCCTCTTTTTTTGGCACTTGGTTCTCCATTTTAACCTGTTTCTGAAACATAGAAAAAAAGAAACTTTGTGGTTATAGGGGTGTGTGAAAGTAAGGAATTGGTAATTGTTGGGTGTAGCTCCATGGGTCTTCTGACGCGCCATCGCAGCCTCCCCCCGAGCCTCGCCGGTTCCAGTCACTTGGTCGTCGGCGGCCGTAGTTGAGATCCCCCCCTTAAACGCGCAGCGCCCCCCTACCAGTTACCAGCTGCACTTCTGCGTCGTTTGGAGATTTTCACCGGGTGTCCGGGGCAGCCCCCTACGTTGGTTAGACAAGGGTGGGCCCTATACTTCCCGGTGGCCTAGCTGTGCCACTTCTAGTTTTTCTGCTACTACCAGACCCGACTGTGGACCTGCATGTCCGGGGCGTTGCTGGTGGGGGGAAGCGCCTCACCACGCTTATTCGCATCGCTACTACCCCACGCTACGTGATGTGAGTTGGCGTCGCACCCCACGACTACTGGAAGTCTTTTACTCTCCGCGAATGAGATGACCCGCGCTAATTCTTCTGAAGGAGGAGGATCTACGCTGTCGTACGGAAGGTATGCGCTACATATAACTACTTTTATGGTCCTATCTCTTACCTTTAATTCCAGGATAGCTGCTGTGACGTCTCGGGTTCCTAGTTGTGGAAGCTTCACAACGTTCAGGTCCTTTGATGTCAGTATGCAGCTTCTTGGTGCTGCCTCTCTTGTGCCGACCGTGATGTTTAGGCCGGTGCTTCCTAATGCTCCTACTCTTGTGGTCCCTGTTAAAATATAAGGTTCCTATATCAAAACAATCTGCCTCTGTTGTTGTGTATCTCCCCGTGGGGGTGTGTGTTAGTGTAGTGTTTGTAAACCTGTATCTCTTCGCAGGGCTGTGATGTCAGATGTCATTGACATCCCAGCCCTCCCAGTGGGTACGACGTGGAGGTGGATACTCGGTACGTCCATGAGCTTTGTGTCCATTGTCTTTCCCCTTCGAGTAAGACAATGCACTTTTTCAAACAACTATGGTTCACCCACCCATTCTTATGTTAGTAACTTATACTAGTAACTAATAGTGCCTATAATTGTTTTGTAAATTCTTATTATAAACACCTTATACCAATAATTATATTAATGAAGACAGTTAAGAATTTGAATGAGGAAGTACAAAGTTAGTTTGCGTGAGCCATTTTGTCAAGTGTTTTTTTTAGATTTTTTTTGTAAAATTTCTATTGATCTTAGCCCACAATTCCGTAGTCCAGAAGTGACTGAACTAAGGAGAAGTATAAATATTGTTTTTAACAACGTAACGGAACAGATATATTAATGATCCTAATTTTTTGGTAAGGTTGTCTGCGTGTAGTTTCCATTTAAGCTATCAGTCCATAGTGATCCCGAGATATTTTGCCGAATTGGAGATTTTGATTGTCCAGTTTGGTTTTTTCCTGAACAGCAGTAGTACATTTAGATTGTTTTTTCAAAAATTTTTGGTTTTCTAAAAGAGTAAGTAGATAGAGTAAGAAGTTTATTGTAAGTATCTTTGAATCGAGCCAACTTTTTGAAGGTCGTCTTGGATGAACCGTTGAACCTTATCCCATGAGTCTGCCTCTACAAAAAGACATGTATTACCAGTAAATGATACCAATGTTCCGTGACAGTTTAAATTTAATAAGTCATTAATGTACACAATAAATAGTACAGATCCCAAGACTGTTCTTTGTGGTACTCCAAAGGTCACAGTTCTATAATCACTTATTTTGTTTTCTATTTGAACAGCTTGTTGCCTTTTTGCAAGGTAAGATTCAATTAATTTGAGAGCAATTCCTCTAAGACCCATCCCTTCTAGTTTTGTCAAGAGCCTTCGATGACTGACCCAGTAAAAAGCTTTAGCGAGGTCCAGAAATACTGCTGCACAATATTTTTTTTATCATGGGACTCGTAGATTTTATTGGTTAGATAAGAAATGATATCGGAAGTAGATCTGTTTCCTCTAAAGCCGAATTGAAGTTTGTGGAAAATACTGTGCTGCTCAAAAAAGTCAACAAGTCTAGTTCTGAATGCCTTTTCAAAAATATTGGATATTACTGTAGTTAAGCTTATTGGTCTATAGTTTTCGACAGAGTTTTTGTCTCCGTTTTTGTAAATGGTCTTTACTACTGCAACTTTAAAAACTGAGGGACAGATTCCGGTTTTAAAAGTGGTATTAATTAAGCGGTTTTGCGATATAGTCAGATGATTTTTTAAAAAACGTTGAGTTAATATCGTCATAGCCAGGAGCAGAGTTGTTTTTTTAGGTCTTGGATTATGTTTTTTATTTCTTGTTCCGATACAGGTGAGAGAAAAATTGATTGTGTAACTCTTTCGAAAGAAGGAGAAATGCTAGGGGTACTTCTGCTATTTTTCGTGATATCGACCATTTTTAAAGCGATTGGCTATCGATTCTGGCTGCTTAAGTAATTAGTTTTTTTCATTTAGAATAATTTTAATGTTTGTGTATTGTTTGCCTTGTTTGTGTACTCATTTTGTATATTTTGTGCTGTAAATACAAGAGATCTCTCGTTGTTATAGACTGAGTTAACCCTAAAGTTATACACGGCTTTTTTTTTAATTAATGATTTTGTACGGATGTTGTACTATTTTCGTTTATGCATTTTTTGATAGTTTGTGAAATTTGGTTTGTTATGAGCTCAGGATCATTCCTACTATAAATTATGTCAAAATTTGAGATTTTTAGCTGGCTTACTATTTTTTGATAATCTATAATTGATTTAGTAATATACTATCTGTTTGAGTTGTTTAAGATACTTTGAAATTGCAAAATCGTGGGATAGTGGTCAGTTATTTTAGAAAACATAATTTTAGGCAAAAAGGATTCTTCCTTGATATGTTTATTTTTAAATATGATGTGATCTATACAGCTTTAACTATCTTTGACTACTCGGGTGTATTTGTTTATTGTGGATTTAAAACCTAGAGAATTTAGCATATCCAAATAATCTCGTGATATTTCAGGGTTTAAAAAAATATTAATATTTAGATCTTCAATTATAATTTTGGTGTCGGCTACACGTAGGTAAAAACTGAAAAAGTTCTGTCAAAGGTATTTACATTGGTGGAGTTAAATACGCCTATGTGTTTATTGCCATGCTGAAACATTAATCTTATACAAGTGTTTTGGGCAAGTTGTTATGCTTACCACCGGTTGCTATAAATGCATTTATTTATATAAGCAGGCATCCAACTTAATAACAACAATAAACGATCTTTGTAATTGGGAATTACCCAAAAAAAAAACAGAATTAACGGAGCAAATGACCAAAATTCCCTCTTTTGGGTTTGTTACGGCCTAGCTAGGGCATTCGGGGGTTACTTGTATAACCAATAAGGGCTGATTAGGGTGGCTAAGGAAATGATGACGCTAGAGTCCATGGAATAAATTGTTTATTACAAAAACATTTTAAATAAAAATAAATATTAGACTGTACAATGTAGGTAACCACAGCAAAATCTTATGGAACTAGCACTTAGGCTGATCCTATACCGTTTTATTCAATACATACTTAAAACTAGTTGGGGAAAAAACCCCTCTACCATAATCCTTTTTCCTTCAAATAAAAAAACACTTCACTGTATGTACACTTGATTAAAAAAAAAAAACGCATACATGCAATCACAAAATTGACCTTTCTAAGTGTATAATATATACGAACTACCAGCTAAAATGCCTAAAAACTTCAAAAGTACGACAATTTGTCATATTGTTTAAAAAAGGTCTCTAAAACTGAAAATATTTTTTTACTTAAATTAAAGTATAGCATAGCATAAATAGTATAGCATTTCAATCAGTTGGTGAGATATTATGACTTATCTGCCAGAGCATGGTGCCCTCAATCCAACATCATCGACCGTTTACTCTATGTAGGTAGATTTATCATGACTCAACAGCTCGTTGTTGTTAGAGCTGGAGGTTCTTTCTCTCAGGCCTGGTGCTGCATAGGACCCCACTCCTCGTACAGTTGTTCGTAGAGTTTACCTACTTACCCTAAACATCATGGGCAGAGACATAGGTAAATAAATGTCCCATACACGAACAGCGCCTATTAAAACCACCATGAGAAGAATTACCAAGGAGTCCTAATTTCAACAATACAATACAAAAGAAGAACACAATAATTTGGCCCTGATGTACGTCTACATCAGAACTCATACTCCAAAAACTCGAAACTAAAAGACTTGGGAATAACCTAGTATTCAAGTAAACAATCCGTTACGATTCCCTTTGTCTATAATGTCATCATCTAAAGTTTCAGGTCACAGTAACATTTCCCTAATTATAAGAACACTCTTAAAATGAAACAAGAATTATATACATTTTTTCTACACTTGATTTTAAAAAAAAACGCATACATGCAGTCACAAAATTGACCTTTCTAAAAGTGTATAATATATACGGACTACCAGCTAAAATGCCTAAAAACTTCAAAAGTACGACAATTTGTCATATTGTTTAAAAAATGTATAAAACTGAAAATATTTTTTTACTTAAATTAAAGGCAACCTTATTTTTATATTAAATTTTGCATAATACTAAAAAATCAGCAAAAATAATGTTTTAGTAAAGTCTTTATTGAACAATATCAAATTATCATTCGAGTAACGCACGAAGGCTGTTCTATAAAGAGGACGGTAACCCGTTTTGACGTTGATAAAATAACAATAATACGATGGAAACAGCGCTGGATTGAAAACAATTCGACGAATAGGAAACTTGGATTAGGACAAAAACGATGGTAAACTTAATACTAATTATTTTAACTTAAAAAAGAACTAAAATAAATGATTTAGTATTTAATAGGATCACCATCTTTCTCTATTGCAAGCTGCAAACGTCTGGGCATTGAAAAGGTGAAATTTTGAAAATAATGATGGTCTTCTGAGAGCTGATCCAATGCGCGATAAATAGCATCGCTTAACTCTTCAGCATTTCGTGGTCTCCAATTTCTTTGGTATATTATTTTAACGATTCGACCCCATATATTTTCCATTGGGTTAAGGTCAGGGCTGTTGGCTGGCCAAGGAAGTGTTTCTATATTATTATTCTGAAACCATTGGCGAACAACATTAGCCGTGTGTTCTGGACAGTTGTCCTGCTGATAAACGAAGTCATTATTTTTATGTACAGATGGCAGAATAACGTTTTCAAGGATTTCAATATATCGTTCACTATCGAATCTTCCTTCGATTCTCCAAAAAAAACTCAAACCTCTAGCACTAAACCAGCCCCACATGTTTACAGGAAAATGTTCAGTTTTTTTTAATTTGGTTTGTCTATTCGGGTTCAAATCTAGAATTTGGTGGACGATAAACTAAAATTCTCCTGCTGCTTGAAGATGATTGAAAACTTTTTTCGTCAGTGACAACCACCCTCTCCCAGAAGTCATTATCACGAAGAACGTTGTTCAGTGCAAAAATCACTCTGGCCTGTTTTTGTTCTTCTGTTAGAAAAGGCTTCTTTGCAGCAACTCGACAAGAGACTTCTGATTTCGTTACTCTTCTATTTACTGTTGCTAAAGAACCCGGAAATAATGTTACATTAGCTGCTTCAACCGACGTTGAAAAAGGATTTTGTCTGAGATGGTCAATAAGTCTCTCATCTTGCACTTCAGAACTTACTTTTGGTCGTCCTGATCCATCTTTCCTATCCGTAGAATTATTTTCAATCCAGCGCTTTTTCCATCGCATTATCGTCATTTTATCAACTCCAAAATGGGTGGCCGCTCTTCTTATAGACCAGCCGTCTTCTATAACTCAAGTGATAATTTGAACTTTTGTAAATGTTGATGTCTGTGGCATTTTTAAGGATGTCACACTGAATTTTAAGCTGTCAGGCATACTAAGTTGGTGGTGCCTTATAATATACACTAATGGAAAGCTAAATTTTGTGGCATAGGAAAAAATGCATGTATGAGTTTTTTTTTAATTCAAATGTACCTTTAAATTGGCCATTTAGGTCTGCCAAGTCATACACTAACGGTGAGTTTTTTTTTAATGACAAATGGACCTAAAAATGATTGTGCTAATTTAGCAGTAAAATTCTAACTGGCATCTGACAACAGAAAAGTTTTCCTGTACACTTTGTCACCAACATTATAAGTCATCTACGTCTGTGAGCAATATCTAAACGCTTCGAAACATCATTAAATACATCTTAAATTCTGAATATCGTAACGTTAAGTCCGCTGAGGTTTGAGAAGAAAGATTGCGTAAGATGTGTCAAAAAAAATTTAGGAAATACGGAGTAAACATGCATAGAAGATCTAATAGCACTACCGACTTTCGGTAATAATTTATCCCATCTCTTATGGTTATCTTCTATATAGCAACTTAGCATTGTTTTCAAAACTCGATTTAGCCGCTCTGCTGGGTTACATTGAGGAGAGTATGCTGGTGTAAATTCACAACGTTGTACGAAGCGAAAAGATGACTTCGAAATTGCGTACCGTTACCACAAATTAAAAATCGAGGTACACCAAACAAAAGAAAAACTTGCTCTTTAATTATTGTTATAGAAGCAGCTGTGGCAACTCTGAGTGGGAAATATAAAGGAAACTTAGAAAAAGAATCGAGTACGACAAGTACGTACTTATAACCTAAAGAAGAACGTGGAAGTGGCCCAAAAATATCAACGCTTATCATTGTCCACGGTATATCAATAGTGGGGTGACGACCCATAAAACCAAGTGGCGAAGTGTTAACTGACTTTTTAGCTAAACAGGTTGGACAACGACGAACATACCGAGCAACATCTTGTCTAATCTTCGGCCAGTATTCCTTAATTTAAGACTTTCATAGATTTTCGTCACACCGCAATGACCAGCAGTGATCTTAAGTTTTGTTTTTGGGACAACTTCTTTCCAAAAGTCACTTTCATTTATTAAGGATATATAATAATTATTAGATACATACTTGTACAAAAGTTGATTTTCAATTCTCCATTCGGAGTACTATTTGAATTATTTAATACTTTTCTAAATTGAGCATTATACCACTTATCATTTTAGTAATGTTTATCAACGTGTAAATGATAAACATTACCTTCAGGAGCAGAACGACTAAGAAGATGGGTAATAACATGTTTCTTACCTTTACGATGAATAATTTCGAAGTCAAACTGCTGTAACCTGATAGCTCACCTCGTTAAGCGACCAGTAGATTTTCATAAGTTATGCAACCAAATTAAACTATGGTGTGGAATTCTTGTGTTAAAACCGCTCCAATTCCATACCCAGAAGCATCTGTCAGGACATGCGAGAACAGGTGCTGATGCTAAGTGATGTTTAAGTGATTGAAAAGAACATTCCCACTCGTCACCCCAGATACATTTCTTATTTTTACAGAGAAGGGCAGTTAAAGGACTCACTAAACTCGAAAAATTTGGCAAAAACTTACGATACCATGAGGTTATGCCTAATATCCTTCTGACTTCCGTCGTATTCTTAGATGGTGTAAGATGTATTATGGCCTTAATTTTCTCGGGATCAGTGTGTAACCCATTTGCATCAATCATGTAACCAAGATATTTAAGCTCTGGCCTACAGAACTGACATTTATCAGACGGTAAAGTAATACCTGCTGTAAGTAGTTTTTAAAAAATCTCAGAACTTCGTCATTAAGAACTTCGACGTGTTTATCAAAGGAATCAGAAATTATGATGATATCGTCTAGATATACAAACGCATAGGGTTCCATCTTACCGCCAATAACACGATCTATCAGTCTTTTCCAGGTTGCAAAGGCATTTTTTTAAATTGATAGAAGCCTCGACCTGGAATGGTAACGGTCGTCTTTACCCTGCCAATAGGCTGAATGTAGATCTAAAGATGTCAAAAATTTGGCGTAACACGAAATGGGTTAAACATCTTTACGGGTAATTCTGTTAACTTGTCGATAATCCACACAAAACCTCCTCCACTTATTATCACTTTTTGGCACCAACAAAACTGGCGAAGACCATGCAACTTCTTCATCAATAATTTTTTGTATAGCCGGGGAATAACGATAAGGTCTTCCTAATCACCTTTAGTTACTATCTTATGTTCTACAAGAGTTGTACTACCTAGCTTGTCACCCACAAGAGCATAATATTTTGAAGTAAGTTTATCAAACACACCGCGTTGTTCCACACTCAAAATATCTTGTGAAATCAAGGTATTTGCGGAAGCTATATTTGGATAATCATTTCGAAAAGTCCAACAACTATTTCTTAAATCGGGTATTAACTCCATTCGTAACCAAAAATCCATTCCCAATATGGTTGGCTGGGAAATTTTGGAAATATTACGACATCAAGTACAACAACTTATTTTCTAGTTTGATTGGAATACTAATTGAACCTAGTATTCGACAAGATTGGCTATTAGCAACTGTACATGAACTATATGACCTAGAATTCAATTTAATTATTTTTAAAATTTTCCTAACTAACTTCTTCACTAATTAAAGTAATATTTGCTCCACTGTCCAGTAAATCCAAAAATTCAAGTTCGAATACAGAAACATTTAAATAAGGTCTATTGTCACCGTTACTCTGGGAAAAAAATATTTCGTAAAATTGGCCTAAGTTCAAGTTCTTTCAATTTATTGTTATTGGTCGACTGCAATTGTAACGAAGTAGTTCTTCGACCAGCAAACCGTTCGTTTAGGCATTTCCCGACGAATGATGAGTGTTACAATTTGGACATGTCCGGGAAGTCACCTCCGGCTTACAGCATTTAAAACAGTGCCTACGAAAGGCGTCTCGCTTATCATGAGAACGCTCTCCGCCGTTCCAACAAACCAGGTTTGAATTATTCGTACGGTTATTAACATTACCCTCTCGATTTGTAGTAGGAGTATTCGCAGAATGTTGAGGAACAGGAGAATTATTCATGGTTTGTAGAGGTGTAGAATTATTTATGTTTTGTAAAGGTCGAGAATTACCAACTGTGTGGTTATTATTTGAACTAATATTAGCTGAATTAGCTGATGAATTTGGAACGAAACGTTCCATACGAGGACGTCGGCGTCGGTACATAAGTTCGGCCTCAGCTAGTAAGTTTGGATTTGTAGGAGGAGGACGCAACCGTTGAGTTCGAAAATATACATTTTCGTAATTGTGCTGCATATTCTAATTCTGCAATACATGAAATTGAATGTAATAAGTTCGGGCTCAGCTACTAAGTTTGGATTTGTAGGAGGAGGACGCAACCGTTGAGTTCGAAAATATACATTCTCAACTAATTGTGATGCGGTTCTAATTCTGTAATACTTGAAATTGGATGTAAGGCCAGATGCTCTTCGAAAGTTTCCTAAAACGATTCAGCATTTGTGCTACAAAAGTACTAACTTTTGATTGACCTTGAGTTCGCTTTCGAATATCAGTTCAGATATCCTCGTCGTACTCGGCAGGCAGGTTTTACGCAATCTTTCTTTAAGTTCGTTCGAATCAGATATATTGGCTCGATTAGCCTTTAACCAGTGAAGTGCAGTACCAGAAAACAAGGGGTCAAACCATATCAAATCAACCAAAAAAAAGGCACTTTTCGTTTTGACCATCTCCGATTTTGATGATTTTTGGTACACTTATTTTTCTGATCCAAAAACTTAAAAATCCAAAAAATTAAATTTTTTGGATAAGCGGTTTTTGTTTTATTGATTTTTGAAAATAAAGAAATTGACCAATATGCCCTTGACAGGCACTTACAAAAATAGCAATATCTCAAAAACGATTGGTCCTATAGAAGCGAGTTATAGCTTATTTTGAAGGTTTTTTAAAGACCTTTTCAACGATGTGTACCACCATGTAATTTTTTGTTTTTATTTATTATATTTTTTGAATATTTTTTTTTTGAAAAATCTTGAAAACACCATTTTGAATTTTTTTCAAAAAAATACTATTTTTTTTCAGTAGTTTTTTAATATTTTTGGAAAATTTCAGGATGGAGAAGTTATTGGTTCTATTTTTTAAAAAATAATATAAAAAACCTTGCAGGAAAAAACCATACATTTTTTGATAAATACCTATATATTTACTCTTTATATCTAAAAACTTGTCAATTGCTCCCAGTCTTGTAAATAAGATACATAAAAGGTTTTTCCAAACTTGTTTATTCCTGCAAAATTTTGAGTATTTCTTCAATTGTCCTCCCCTCCACCCAAGATCTTTTCACCCACCTATTATACATTTAAACATGTTAATTCCTGCAAAATGTTTAGCTCCTCCCATTACTTTTTATTGGCCCTTACCCCTATTTGTATCATTTCTGGTTCAGACAGGAAAAGTTTTGACAATAATTAATTGCAAACCTGCGGTTTATGTGATAAATTGCTATTATTTAATTTAAAACATTTATCGGAGTCGTGTGTTGTAAAATGGCACAAAGTAAGCCAAAACAATGCACAAAATTTTTTGTGAGGTGTTGTGATCCATTAAGTCAGGAGAAACATTCCGGAAAGTTACGGAATGTCACCAATTGGATGACTTCCTTTAAAGGGGTGGAGACTGGCATGAAAATTTGTGACAATTGTCGAATGAAACTTTCCAAGGAACACAAGGAACAGGATGAACAACCATCTCCTGTAGCAGGGTAAGTAATAGTAACGAATACCTACCTATATTTTTACTTGTTTTTTTTTTTGTGTTTTGTGGCTCTGCTAATAATTTTAGGGTAATTATTTAGTATCGGGTTTTCTGCCATTTTTGGTTTTAAGTGAAAAATTCTTTATGGGAGCACCTACAAGTCTGATTTCATCCTTTGCAAAAATTTATGAGTTATTAATTAATACATAAGAGGCTGTTAGAGGCTGTTAGATTTTTTTCTGACAAATTCACTTTTAAACGATTTTCAACATGGCAACAACATGGCTTTCTCCCGAAAAGGTCTACAGAATCGGCTCTTAATTATTCATTTATTTTGCAGGATGAAGTGCAGTCCTATCACTGGACAAATAGCCAGGCAACCCTACATCCTTTTGTAATACATTAAAAAACTCATGAGGGAAAACTGGGTCATTTAAATTATATATTTATTTCAGACTGTTTGGTACACAACACTGTGGCATTTCATCTTTTTTTAAGCCACCTTATGCCTGAACTAAAGAGGCAAATTGATAATTTAGACAAAATTATCTATTTTTCAGACGGCTGTGCCGCACAGTATAAAAATAAAAAAAAAAATTGTTAATATTGCGTACCATCTCGAGGAATTTAAAATTAAGGCAGAATGGAATTTTTTTGCCAACTCCCACGGGAAGAGTGCATGCGATGGACTGGGAGGCACCGTAAAAAGGTTGGCTGCTAAAGCAAGTCTGCAGAGACCATATAATGAACAGATTATGACCCCCGAAGATCTTTTTAAATTTGCAACAGAAAACATTCCTGGTATAACATTTAAATATTGTTCATTAAATGACTATCAGCAACATGAAAAGTTTTTGAAAAAAAGATACCTGGAAGCACAATTGATACCTGGGACTCAAAAATTGCACTCGATTATCCCCCTCAGTAATGAAAAAATTATTACAAAACCATTTTCACTAAGTAAAGAGGAAAATATTCAATGTCTTTTTGCAACCTGTGGTTTGTCAAACACAGAAATTGAAAACGTCGACTCAGGTTTTGTAACCATAAACTATGACTGTCTTTGGTGGATGGGATGTATCATTGGCAAAAATATAGAAAGCGGGGAATTAAAAGTTAGTTTTTTACATCCTCATGGTCCCTCTCCGTCTTTTTACTTTCCAAAGCTAAAAGCTGATATATTGGTCATAGATCAAAATTCTCTTTTAAGACGGGTCAACCCAAATACTGCCACTGGTAGGACATATACGCTAACTGCAGAAGAAATGACGGATTCCTCAAAAATTTTACAAAAAAAATTAACAACCTAAATATTTTTTATTGTAAATTTTCTATTATTCTTACTTTTAATTTTTTTGTTATACCCATATTAGGTAAATTAGCCCTGAATTAAATATCTTATTATTTTTTAAAAGTATGACTCCATTATTTCTCCATACTAAAATTTTCCAAAAATGTTAAAAAAACATTGAAAAAAAAAGAAATATTTATTTGAAAAAAATTAAAAAATGTGTTTTTGAGATTTTTCAAAAAATTTTTTTTTTTTATTAAGAAAAAAAAAATAAACAAACTATATTGTGTCACACATCTTTAAAAATGTCTTTAAAAACCATTCAAAATGAGCTCGCTTCTATAGGATCAATAGTTTTTGAGATATTACTATTTTTGTAAGTGTCTGTCAAGCACATATTGGTCAATTTCTTGATTTTCAAAAATCAATAAAACAAAAACCGCTTATCCAAAAAATTTGATTTTTTGGATTTTTGAGTTTTTTGATAAGACGAATAAGTGTACCAAAAATCATCAAAATCGGAGATGGTCAAAACTATTGCCTGGTTGACTTGATATGGTTTGACCCCAAGGCAATAGTACAATGAAATAAGCTTCTATAAGAGATAACACAGGCATCACATAATTCTTCAACACGTTCGATAAAATTAGTAACACTACCTTGTCCACTAAACCTTAAATCCAACTTGGATATGGTAGCAAACGTTGCAGAAAGATTTTCATTACTGTTATGATTAGAGTCAGGAGAACTTGGCTTAACAGGTGGAACATTCTGTTGTCTAGAATTATTACTCGACATAAAATTATCTGCATTACTAAGGTCTAAATTCATCATTTTGATAGAAATTTGCCGATTCAGGAAATCTCAGGTCAGGTCCTCTAGATTGATAAGACATAAAATCAACTGGTGAAAAATATCTAT
The DNA here is from genome assembly GCA_963921995.1 of Oxystoma pomonae. NCBI lineage: Eukaryota > Metazoa > Arthropoda > Insecta > Coleoptera > Brentidae > Oxystoma > Oxystoma pomonae. Next base: position 41,859,081 of record OY998173.1, read on the forward strand.
CCACAGTAAATGTCGAATTACGTCTAGGTATATCCGCATCAGGCTCAAAATTAACAGACCTACGCATATCAGAAATATCTATAAATATTGGATGTGAATTTCGATCATTGGTGGAAGGAGTTGGCAGATCCCGATTTGACAGTTCTTGTACACGAGATAACAGATTTTGTGGCCTTTGATTATTTCCGAAAGAATCTACAGGGTATGAGTCATCATCAACAACATTTTCAAATAAATTTCGATTACCAGGTAGGTGTGTAGAAGTTGTTGGGATTATTTACTAATTTAAACTTTAACAGTATCCAGGGACTGAGGTTCATCACTAGTAATTAATGGTCTATTACTGGTGTTCGGATTATTCTGTGGTGCAATCCAAATATTTAAATTTAGAGGTTCAATACTAAGTAAGGTAGTATTTGGCTGCAAATAAGGAAATAATTGTTTAGTTCGATGTTGGGGAACAGTTACAAGATGTCTTTGTAAAAATTGATGAACCATCTGTGAATTGTAGATAAGAGATTCTCTCCTTGATTTGCAATTGAATTAATATTTTATAAAGAACCTTCAGATACAGTATTACTCCCAGAGTTAGGATTAGTGGGATAAAGATTTAAACTCTGATTTTCATTCACTTGATGATTTTCTAGTGGTACCTCAATATCAGAAATCAATACATTATCAGATTGTGATTAATTCACTACTGTATTTGTAGTCACTGGCCTCGGAGGAGGCCAACATAATTGAGTTAAGTGCTCAATATTACTACTGATTCATGTTGAAAATTGTACTGGGAATCTTGTGGTAACTGCTCATCAGCAACCTGCTTATTTCTAGCTGTAGGTATGAATCTTCAACGTTCACTCTTACAACTGGTCAAGCAAGTGAACTCTATCTTGCAAATCATCCTCACCATTAATACGATCTAATCCAGTACGCAAATGCAACAATCTAGTTCGCACCTTTGCATAATCATTGTAACAATTTGCTACACTTAACGTTTGAAGTAATAAATTTATGTCATTTAATTTATTTGCACATGTAATAATTTCCGCATTTGGCTCAAAATGAATATTCCGGTAAATTACCATATTTTTCGACTTAATCTTTGGCGTTTCTCCACCACCCTGCCTCCATCCAATGCCCCCCTAATTAGTAGTTCATAAGAAAGTTCGTCTAACAAATCCTTAATTTACTTTAATAATTTTTCTATTAAAAAATATGTTAGTTTATTATGTCTATTTACTTTTAAATGTTTAGTCCAAAACAAAAAAAATCTACTGATTTCTTTTTTAATTTTTGATTTGAATAACAAACTAAAAAAAAATTTCATCCCTTATTTTTGATCGCAAAAATTTCCCTGCTTACGAGAAAGCGAAAAAAATCCAAAACCGAATACAAAAAATAAACAACTGTAACGATAGTTCTATAGGACCCCAACAACACCAAAACCTGAAAAAAATACAAAAACGGCACCAAAAAAAAATTTCTTGGTAACAAATTTCTTCAAACAAAAAAAATATATTTTAGTCTATGTCAGTAATTTTGTAACACCCTGTAGACAAAATGTATTTATTTTTACTTAAAAATATTTTAGTCAACAATTTCTAACATAAGACCAGCAACATTATTTCCACACAAAACGTAGACATATAAAAGAAACAACCTAAAAAGAGGAAAACCAAAAAAATTGTTTTTAAATGTTTTTTATGTTATTTTCAAACAGCAATAATTACCCAAAATATCAAACACCCTGTATATCTAAAAAAATGGATACGATATTAACTTACTAAAATTCTCCACCAAAAGAATTCTCTGACAACCTGTATTATTATGTCAAAATGCCAGGCAATTCCAACTATGTCAATTTCACCTTGTAGGTTAATAAGACCCTAGTTAACATAAAAAAGGTTGAGTCCACACAAAATAAAGAAAAAAATAGCCTTCTTTTTTCAAATTAGGGTGGATACTTAGATTTATTACCTTTTGCCATTTTTTTTTTGACAATAATCATGGGTCGACTCAAAGTATTGCACCACCAAAACTTTTAATGATTTCAAGAGTTTTCAGTTTTTTTTTTATTTAAAAAAAAATGTAATATAGTACCTACTGTACACCTTGCCTCATGTAGAAGCAAGGAAACGTCTTTCAGATAAACAGAAATGCCTTGCATTACGTCATACTCTTCCCCTTATAGATTATAAGTTTTAAATTATTATTTCACTGTGTTTTTGTTATTAAATTTAAGTAATCATTTAGTTTATTTTATTATTTACCACTCTTTGACATGCATAAATGGATTGTTTCTATTGCTATACTTTACTCGGCCGAGTAAGACCGAGCACCGACTACATATTACTTGGTTAAAATTCTGACCGAGCACCGAACTACTCGGTACTCGGTGCAGCACTTCCGTAATCCTTTTTCCTCAAAATAAAAAAACCATCCAAACCCTTAATTCAGTCCTTATTATCAAAATCCCCTGATATTATAAATTTTAACCCCATTAATAACTCTCTTACTAGTTAATAAATTGGTACACGCAGTGGTCAGTGCACTGTAACCTTTTACCTATCTTTTCAACCGTATAAAAAAACTAGACATAAAAAAATACCAAAAAAAACATAAAATAAAAATAAATATAAGTATAGCATTTCAATCAGTTGGTGCGATCCATGCCAGGGCATGGTGCCCTCAATCCAATATCATCGACCGTTGACTCTATGTGGGTAGATTTATCATGACTCAAGTAGGTAGTATGACTCAACAGCTCGTTGTTGGTAGAGCTGGAGGTTCTTTCTCTCAAGCCTGGTGCTGCATGGGACACCACCCCTCGCACTGTAGGCATTGAAACACTCCAAATATCATGGGTAATAGCAGAGACATAGCTAGATAAATACACACACGAACAGCGCCTATTGAAACCACTATGAGAAGAATTACCAAGGAGTCCTAATTTAATTTGCTGCTTAATATTTAAGTTATTTTTTTTTATTTTAAAATTATTTGTTTTTGACAAAACCAAAATAAATTAGGTCTTATTTTGTTCTCTAGAATAACTAAAATTTGTTTTCCCCTCAAGAATTTTTGCTTAAAAAAATGCAATGGCAACTTATAAAAAAAAAGATTTCCTATTTTCAATGAAACTGGCTGATTAGAGTGGTTTGAGGTTAGCGAGGCTGGCTCAAATAGCTCGATCTTCTGCTTTAAATGAAACTGGCTGATTAGCGTTTTATCACCAATAGGATACAACTGCCAAAATCAAATTATATTTTTTTATCGGCAATCTTTGGGATAAATTTTGACGCTTTTCTTAAAATTATTTGAATTTTCAAAAGGGTGGTTTTAGTCCAAAAACTGAAAAACTACGACGAAATATTCATGGCGCTGCTTTCTAGAAAAACAGAACGTTTAAAAGCAAAAGATTCGGAAACACGATTCTTGTCAAATGCGCATGTGCGTAGTTTAAAAAATATTTTCCCGGGTATTCTCTTCCGGTTGCCGAACCTCGAGTCTCAAATAAATTAAATTATTCAGCACTCTCTGATCTGCAGTAAATAATTATGAACACCGAACATTCTCACATTTGCACAATAAGACTCTCTTTCCAATACACTATCCAGGGGTAACCCGCCACAATCTCACAGCCCAAACGAGTCACTGGCCACGTTGAAAGTTACAGAAAATGTGTCTTTCGGAAATGAATTTTTCCTTGTGTTTCGCGAACAAAACATCAGCTGTTAATTTCAAGGTTATGTTTTTTTTTGGTTTACAAATGCCTCTACGATTCTTGGCTAATTATGAAAAGAATTGGTGGAAAAACAATACGGCCCTACTTTGTGCGTGAAGGAAAAATAATTCTCGTGCTTTCTAGATCATAGTCAGTGAATGTGATTAATTCAATTCCAAATGTGAGGAAAAGGATTTCATTTGCAAAGACAATAAAATTAGCAAGGTAATACAATCAAAGTAGGTAATAGCTTGACAAATTGTTTTCATTATTTTCAAGAATCCTTTAAGTAGAATCAGAATAAAGCAAAGATTCTTCTGTCAGCAACAACCCACAATAGTACACTCATATTACGGTAAATTCTTCTCATACTGGTAATGTCGTATATAACAGTCAAGTGAAATTGTAACAAAGGGTTACTAAGTTGTAAATAAATACCGTGTTGTTTAATGTAGATTGAGACCCTGTCGCCGTCATGCTGATTGAAGTATCCTTGACTGTAGATATTTGTATAATTCGGGAAGAAATTTGGGTTAATTAGTTTGCAAGTTTTGTGAAGTTTGTTCCAAGCCCTCTAATATTGGTGTGAAAAATTGAAAATGTGAGTTATTATTATTATTATTCTTTAGAATTTTGACTGTGCTTTGGTAGTTTTCGGTTTCGAATGTTTCGATTTCGTTATCTTGAAAGTTTAGGGCAAAAAATTCTATTCAAGAGTAAAATAAAATTTAAATAAGATTGTGATTTTCAACAAAAATATACTTTTTTGTGTCTATATCTGGCAACTAGGATACCGTTTTAATTTTTTTTTGAAGAGCAGGATATTTTATATATAATTATTAATTTATTTATTATTATTATTATATTATTTATTAAATAATAACTATAAATGCAACAATAATTATTATGTAAATAAAACTAAAATACGGTATATTTATGGAGGAAAATGAATGAGTAAAAAAAGTGCGAATGAAGAAGAATGAATGAAATCCATTCAATGTGATTGATAAATTTAATTTTAATATTTTGGAGAGTACTGATAAGTTTTTTTTCTCTGTCGCTTTGACTGGCGGATTGATGCGACTTGCACCCATAGTTTTGATGTAGTCGACTGAGCACTGCTTTTTTTGTTAGCACTTTCTGCTTTTGGTTTTGAAATTACTTTTTTCACTCTCTTCATCCGAGGAGTCGGTTTCGGTGACGGTTTCTGTGTTTGCTTCCAGGGACTGATCCACAGTGTATTTAGTGAACAAAATCTTTAATTTTGGCGGTTAGATTTTGTCCCTTTGCGTGATAAAGATGGCGTACTTTTTGATCTTCTATATCTTGCTTGCACAAATCATTTGAAATTGAGTAGCCTATTTCCCTAAGCTTTTTTAAGTCGTCAGGGTTCTTGAAAAGTGCTGACTTCTTTACATAGGAAAGAAACTAGATAACATCAAGCAAGTTTTTTTCCAGCAATGTATATGTTATTTGTATCTAGTTCCGTAATGTTAACTTTAAGGTAGTTGTTTAATATCTATAAAGATTTTTGAAGTACGTTAGCTTTTTCGATGTTTTTTGTCCAAAGAAGATTTTTGTTTGGGCAGAAATGCCTTGAATTTCGTTCTTTAGTTCTTGTGTTTGGTTTTTGTGGGCGCTTACAAGTAATTTATATAGCTGAGCCTGTTCTAGAGGAAGCTTATTAATATCTTCAGAATCGGACATGGTATTAATAATTAATAATAGTGTTCAACAGTCATTGGTCTAGGCGGTCAGTATACTAAATACCGTGCGGCTGTATACAGAAATGGTGATGTTAATTTGGTTTATATTTAAGCAACTTGCGTAATTTCTGGTGGTGGAAATGAGTTTTTCTATACGGCGTCACGTTCGTCTTTCTGGGCACTAAGTTTTGGTATAACTAACTATTTATTTTGATGTAGAGGATGTGTTTTTTTTTGTAAAAATATGGAGGAATTAGAAAGTAACGGCAAAACTATAAATTGAAGAAGTATAAGTTCATTTATCGATTAGTAAACCTACGAACTTTTCTGCTGCCTTTTTCTCCTGCTCCTTTAGCGACTAAAAATAATTAAATTATAGCAATTTCGTGAGCCTCGAGGGTGGGGGTGGCAAGTTTTACAACAAGGTTTATAAAAAAAGTTAAAAAAAGCCCTGCATGATGGGACTCGAACCTTCGACCTTCGGGTCAACAAGCGAGGACCATACCACTTACACAATTTGGCGTAATTCCTTTTCTCAATGAAACGCCATCGCGAAAGATGAGAAAAATTAATTATTGTCACTGTTTGGAAGATGAGTTTTAATTTGGCTGTTTTCTCGTCACAAATTGTCAATAAAAAACTGAATCATTTTTGTTTTTTTTTTCAAAAATTTTTTTTAGTTCGCAGGAGACACGGCATCAAATTTTGGCACCTTTGTTTGGGAGGGGATAAGCGAAAATTTGCTGCCAACTTTGAACGAAAAATCCTAATTGTAGGTAGGTAGGTAGGTAGGTACCTATACCTATATGTATTAGCTGTGCATGGACAGAGTGTGATTTTTTTTAAAACTTCGCCTATAAGCTGCAGTGCAGATTTCTTGTAACTTCAACAACTATGGAAGTTGATATACAAGTAAGTTGTAGCATAATCCTGGGAGCGATTAACAGGTGGTGGAAAGTTTTACAAGAAGCAGCGAATTAAAAAGTTTCTCTCGACGGGACTCGACCCCTCGACCTTTGCGTCGACTTGGATTAAGAAGCAAGGCTTTGTTGAATACTGAAGGGTAATTTGTTTTCTTAAACCATCTAAAATGTAAAAAATACAGCACGATCCTACGTAATATTTGTTTGCGTGTTAGACATTTGTAATATAATTCAATTCAGTCAAGAAACTTGAAATTTAAAAAGCCAAACTACACTCCATTTCAAATCTTTTGTCACTGACAATGTCTTTTCCATTTATGATGAAATGAATGAGCAGTATTGTAACTCAAAGAAACAGAGAGATAAAATTAGCGCCACCAGAAGCGGGAAGAAAAGGGCACTGCTATACCACGACCTCTTGATAGTCTTGAAAGAAAAAACGGGCGGGCCTGTTTCAAAATAGACCCCGCCGAGATTACATTTTTCAAACTAATCAAATCGAGTTGTACACCGCTTTATTTGTCACCGTATAAAAAGCAAAGAGACCCGACTCGATTTAATCGACAAAAAATGGAATTTTGGTCAGCATATCGTATTTAGTGCCAGATGACTTTGGAGGTATTTCCTTGTTCTACTCAAGATAAAAACCGTGGAGTTTATGACCAGCAGATGAAAAACCTTCGCAAAGCGAAGACGCGATTTTATATAGGCTAAGAACTTGTTAGACTGGATCACAGTTTTAAGAGCAAGGCTTCAGGTGTGTTAGTGGCATTATAATTATTTTTTTTTATTCTTTCCGGTTATATAATCAAAGTTTTAACTATGTTGACAAGCTATGCCTTTTATTGCTGCTTCAGCGTGACTGTCTTAAAAGAAATTTATATCCTTGTTGAATTTTCCCCTTCTCAGATATTCTTCGAATTATACAGATTCGACTAATTTAATCTTGTTTGGACAGGTAACCTACCATACAAAAAAAGTTTGAAATTTTTCGCAGCCATCTCTTACACATCTGACCCTAATCAAAATCTTAAAGAATTGTCCAAGCAGTAAGTGCGTCATATTTTATGATTTTCTCACAAAATAAACTATTTCAAGCTTGAGCCGAACGACCATGTACAAAGTATTAAACCTATAAAGCTGAGAAAATCGGGAGGTCACTATTATATTTAAGGAAGTTATGCCTCCAAAACTACAGGAAAATAGATAATGCGTCGTCTAAAATCCGCCCCATTGATTTTTTTCCAAATAAAATATAGCCTATAGCACTCCCGGGACTCTCAGCATCGCAGCAATACCACAGTTATTAAAATCGGTATCAAGCGAACCTCACGAACCTTGACAATTGTTTAATTTCTTTCTCATATTTTTAAAACCGCTTATTTCAGATAAAACAGCTTATTTCAGATTGTTTTAGAACGTCCAACCACTACGTTGTAAATTACCTAATATACCATAAAAATATGGCCTATCTGGAATAATTTATTTTAGGTGACATGAAAAACTCGACTTTTTCCGAACAAATCAAGAAGTTTGACGCTTCTAGGTACATCGAATGCTTCATTGCGGAACAAAGTTTGGTAGGCACTGCGATTGGTGCTGCCTGTAGAGAAAGAACTCTGCCTTTCGTATCTACTTTTGGATGTTTTTTAACTAGAGCATTTGATCAGGTAAATTATAACTCTTTCGTATCTACTTTTGGATTTTTTTAACTAGAACATTTGACCAGGTAAATTTCAGCACTTTTCATCTACAATAGCTACTGGAGTCGTTTATTATTAGAAAATTGAAACGGAAAATTTTGGGTAATTAAAACAATATATTCATATATACCAATGTACAGGCTGTTTCACAACTTAAGTATAAAAATAAAAAACGTGATTCCTAATACGGTTTGGTGTGTAAAATGATGATTCATTTCGATGCAATTTGTTCAAAAGTTTTCTCAAAAAAATATCCAAAAATGGGCTAAAACATTTTTTTCGCCTTTGACTGTACAATGAAGCTTATAAACAAAGTACCTAACAAAAAACAATAATCAAGCAAGCAAGTGCGTTGTCCCTCCCGCTCTTATCTCTGTTCGTACCACAGAAAGTAAACAAACTATGTAATGTCTCGTCGCGTTGTGGTGCGGAGTATTAGTTTTTTTAGTGATTTTGTTTTTTATTTTGTTGTGAAAAATTGACTTAATTGTGTGTGCCAATAAATAAATACTAATTTATATATAAGAGCAAGGACACGAATCCTCTGCCAAATCTAGTGTCTCAATTCTAGATTTGTTACCAAAACCATATCTTAAATGCGCCGCAGGCAATAAATTTAAGAAAATTATACTAAAAATGCCATTTTTAAGATATTTTAATTGTTGTTGAAAATTATTTAACTTTTTTGCAGTTTAAGGTAAAAATTTTGAACTTCAGGATTTTTATTTTAAGAAAAGTGGGTTGGGTTGCCTGCCAAGAGGGACTGAATTGGGTACGAATCTAGTCTCAGTTCTAGATGTTTGGAAAATCGTTATGAATACGCCGCGGGCGAAAATTTTACTAAAGATGCCATCTTTAACGCCTTTTAAATGTTGCTGAAAAAACAATCCTCAAAATTTATTTAAAACTGTAACAATCAATGATCCGTAAGTAAAATATTTTTGCACGTTATATAAACAATCAATGATCCGTAAGTAAAATATTTTGCACGTTATATAAGCGTAAAATGAAAAAAAAATATACCTTCTTTATATGTATTATGAAATATTTTAAAAAAGGGGGTTGTGTTACCTGCCAAGGACTGGGTTGGGGTTGAATCTAGTCTCAATTTTAAATACGTTGGAAAAATCAAGTCACTAATGCGCCGCAGGTGAAAATGGTTGGCGTTGAATCTAGTCTCAATTTTAAATACGTTGGAAAAATCAAGTCACTAATGCACCGCAGGCGAAAATTTGTAGAAAATGATAGATAAATGACATTATTCACATGTTTCACATTATTTTTTTTTAAATTAAACTAAAATTGTAAACTGTAACCATATTTTAATATTTTGAAGGTATTGTACGTACCAAAGGTCAAAATAGTGAAATTCTATGAGGATCGTATATGATAGGAGATATGAGCGATATAAGAACGTATGTCTAGCAAACACCTAAGAAGACTTTTTCTCAACTTGAATACTGCACAAGGGTGTATCCAGGGTTTTCTCTTACGGAGACTAAAAAGTTTGTGTTTTTTTATGGGTTTGGTCTCATTCTAAAGGAAATTAAATGCTTTTTTGCTCATATTTTTTGGGGAAAATTCAATCTTTAGGATTTAATACAGGGTTCCCACTGACCTGGAAAAGTCACGGAATTTTGAGAGCTACCTGGAAAAGTCAGCGAATTACTAAACAATCCTCAAAAGTCAGGGAATTGGCACACAAAATCTGGAATTTCTCTTTCTCAACATATTTTTTAAACCAATTTTGTAAAAAATATTATATATGATTCACGCTCAATCAGTTTCGGTCCACCTAAAATCCAAGAGCAAGAGAAAAGAGAGGAAAGCTTTTTAAAACGTGTAGGACAAGAACCCCATCATTACCCAAGGTGGCAGATCGTGTTTATTGAACATATTTGGTTTTCGTTTTGAAATAATAAATATGACCTGGTATTATTTCTCCTTGTTCTAAGCACATCGCGCTATCCTCTGTTACAACTTTCAAGTGTAGTCTAGCGCGTTTTTTCTAATCCGGCTTTAAATGATGTGGGGTGCAACTGCGATGCGAGATTTCGAGAATTTTCAATTTTTTTAAGAGCAAGAATCCAAAATGTCGAAAGAAAAAGTTTCTAGTTTAGACTGGATAAGTTCTTCCATAAGTCCACCAGAGTGGCAGTGTCTACAGGCTGTGAAAACCAATAAATTTCAAGCATATTGTAAGTTTTGTTTAAAAATTGAATTGAGTAGTATGGGGCGTCAGGCTATGTTGAGCCATTTTAAGAGCAGTGGTCGTATAAAGTACGTGGAGGCTGAAAAAAATTCAAGGAAATTGCCTTTGTTAATGAAGAAAACTGATACTACACTATCAGTCTTGGCCCAAAATGACAATGGACCTACATCTACACCAACTACTGGAAGTGAAGGAAACTCCTCAGCAAATGCTTCCACTGCCAAAAAGGGTTCTACTACTTTTTTGTAATATTTTCTTATTAAGCAATCAGTTATGGATGCAAATATATTGTGGTGCAAGGAGTCTTTAAGATTAATCCTGCTGCTGCCAATTATCCTGGTGGAATATAGCCGTTGGTGTCTCAACCTTGGCTTTCCTAATTGCATATTCTAATGCTTTGTTGAAGAGTTGGGGTGAAAGAGAGTCACGACCCTGCTTAAGCCTATTGTTGATACCAAAGAAATCAGAGTAGCTTTGTTCCATCCTTTTCTTGCACCTTATATCCTACGTACACATTTTTGCCAGGGATATCAGGTTTTAAAAGCCCAGTGTCTCTGTCAAATGCCTGTTTGAAATCAATAAACATCTGGTGAAGTTCTCTGTCAAATTCCCAGCATTTTTCCATTATTTGTCTAACGGTGGTAGTTCGCAAAAGTAGTTCTTCCATGTGGTTAGGATCTCTCTTTCGTTGGTTATCAGTTGTCCGTTGTTTGTTGAGAGGACTTTTTCGGTTCTGGGTTGGTATCGTGTCTTGTGCTTGGTTATTCCCTGAAAGTATTTTTTTATTCTGTTGTTGTTTTCCTCCATTTCTCTTATTATATTTAGATGGTGGTCTCTCTTTTTCCTTTACATCATTCTGCGTGCTTCAGATCTTTGTTGTTTATACTCTTCTATATTAGATGCTGTTGGGTGTTGAAGCATTTTTTTCCTGGTCATATTTCGTCTTTACGTCGCTCTACTACAGTCGTCATCAAACTACTTCCTTCGTTGTTTTTTCTTTTTGTCGAGCACTTGACTAGCCACCCTAGTTACTGTTTCTTGGATGTTCTTCCAGAGCTCGTTTACGTTGTAGTCCCAGTGCGGTTCTTTTATTCTTTCTGGTATATTTCCTGTGTTTGTTCTGTCTTGAGTTTTTCCGTATTTCAGCTTATGCTTATAACTTGCTAGATGAACCAAAAAAACCTTGGTAGAAGTAGGCAAATTAGTCTTTTATTTTTAATACTGTTAAGTGCCTGATTTGTTTTTAGGATTTAACGAATTTGGTCCCTGTGATTTTTGTCTTCAAATAATATTTCGAACAAAGTTTTTCGTCTGTATTATCTACTCTTTACCTTTTTATCTCGATAATATAAATACCTGCTAAATTTGAGCTTTCAAAAATTCCCGTGGTAAGTCTACATTTACTTGGTATCCACGTAGACAAGCAATTTATATCCAAAAAATACCTGGAATTTTGTAAAGAGAAAACCTGGAAGGCAGGGAATTTGGAAATCAGACCTTGTTGGGAACCCTGTAATATTTAATAGTTTGTACACCACTATAACCTTAAAGACTATCGAAGTAATTGAATAAATGTGACAAGAAATATAAATACAAAAAATAAGACTGTCCTCTGGTTTTAACATTTTTCTTATTTATTGTATTTTCAAGGCTTATACCCTCCTTAAATTAAATCCTGCCTACGCCACTTAATTCCCTTTCGAATGAGACCAAGCTCATAAAAAAAACAGCTTTTTATTTTAATCCACGTATTTCTTTTAATTAACCCTCCCTTACTTAGACAGTAAAGCCCTGTAAGATAAAATCCTGGATACGCCCCTGTGCAGTATTCGAGTACCTTTTAATTTAGACCCAAATAAAAAAAATCTTCGTTGGTTGCGATTCTCATAGAATTTTTTTGAAGAATACATATGTACAAAATGTTTAGTTGGGTAAGCTGCAAAACTGAACGACCGATTTTTTGGTTTTTGTTAGAAAAAAGGGCTAACTACAAAAAAGTCTTTTTCGCCCTACTCAAACTCCACTTTGCAGTGGCTTGTTGTTAAATGATCTCTGTCAAGTTGCCATCAGAAATTTGAAATAAAAAAAATATTTCATTAATTAAAACTTAAAAAATAAACAATCAGTATGTAAATACCTACTGTTGTAAAGTAAAAACTCTGGACCAATTTCAATATGGCGGCTGACAATTAAACACAGCAGCTAAATGGAACTGTCTGTCATTGTCTGTGTCAAAAAACTGGTACGCAGCAATTTGGAATAATAATTTCAAGGAATTTATAGTCCAACACTCTTTTATTATGATTTTTAAAATTAAAGATTTTTGTCGAAATTCCCTGACATTTCACTGACTTTTTCCTGACAGTCGAAATTCCCTGACTTTTCCCGATTTCCCCGGTTTTCCAGAAAATGGCCACCCTGCATTAATAGAGGTATGTCATTATTTGACCTTTTTATTTAGTTATGAGAATATTCAGCGATTAGGGGTTTTTCTCACTTTATATGTATCATACTTCAACGAATCGTTTGAATACTTGAATTAGTCATGTCTTGGAAAAATGTTCCCTAATTGAAACATTTTTGAAAACGGCGTAAACGTTTTTTTTTTTAATATGTATTTGTCGAGGTATTTGTATTACTTGCAGGCCACTTAATACACTCTAAAAGTTTCTGACATGTGAAACACCCTGCATGTATCGTCGCCCTAGATGTGAATGGTCCTAATCCACAAAATATTTAATTTTGAGTTAATGATAGCAACTACATTACTTTAAAAATGTCCATATTTTATGTTGATAAAAGCTCTAACCTTGTTTAATCTTATTTTACTCAGAAGTAGTGTTATGTGAATGGAACTAACCCACATAACACTACTTTTGAGTAAAATAAGATTAAACATTTTAACTTAAAATATAACATACATACATATAACTTAAAATTGAATATTTTGTAGATTAGGACCATTCACATCTAGGGCGATGATATACCGTTCGCTAAAAATTTGGAGGTGCAGGTATCTTACCTATTCCAGACAACCAAACATATTAAATTAAAAACTCACGGAAAACCCATACTTTGTACATCAATATGTGTTTTTTTTTCCAATGCTCCCTACTCATGTACCCCTCAAAAAAAAAATAAAAAAAGATTATTATCAGAAATTAAATTACCTTTCCATTGATACCCCACAATCTATACTTTCAGGGTGGCCACTTGTCATAAACTTTCATGAATTCATAAAATTTAAATATGCTCAAAATGTCATAAAATTTTGAAATTGTCATAAAATTCATAAAATTTGCACAAAAAACTGAATATTTTAAGTTTAGTAGAAACAAACTTTCGATATTCCACCTTTACATTTTCACATGGGATAGTTAGGCAACTCCTTATACAAACCGCACATCAAATTTTCAATTACACAAATTAGTGCAGGAATATATAAGTAGGACGGACACACCAAGAGGTTTGCCGCGCTTTTTAATATTAACCAATAGAAATGCTCGATTTTGGTGGGATTTTTTACTGCACCAATCAGTTGTGTACCTGATTTTGTTGTGAGAAAATAATCCTCATTATATTGTTGCAAAAGGTTTTGTTTGTTTTCCTGAGCTGCAGTATTCTTGGCTACTTGAGGAAATAAAAGACTTTTTTCTGCTTACTGCAAACTTTGTAAGAAAATATTCAAAATTGATGGATGTGGAAAAACCCTCTTAATAAAATAAATTTATTTATATTTATATATATATATTTGTATTATATAACGTTTTAATTTTAATGATAAATGACCAAATTAAAAAAATAAGGTGGATTTATTATTTGACACAATTACAGGTACCTACTTAGAATTCAATTTTTAAAATATATTTACCATTTTAATTTCGATTGGCATCCACCTTAACTAAGAAAATGAGTGGGTACTAGTTATTTACCTAACAAGTGCGGAAAGTGATACTTTTCTGCACGAACCGGCGTAAATTTGGAAAAGACGCCTTTTGTACGCGTTTAGGTACTACGAGCGTGAGGAAAATTAAAAACATATTTTCAGTGGACATTATTTTGTAAAAAAAAACTGTCCACTGAAAACAAAATTTCCGTGCTTGAAAAAGCTTTTTCCGCAAGGATTGCGCTCGTAGGAAAATATTACAAAAAAATGTCACAAAATCGTCATAAAATTTTTCAAAAATTATAATATAAAAAAAAATAGTTTTTTCCCAGTGGCCACCCTTTACATACCAAATGTTTTTTTTAATGCCCCACCCCTTTACTCCTCGCATCTATCTTGACTAAACCAACTTTTTTTGCAATAGCAACGTTATTTTTATAGTGAAAAAAACGCTTAATAACCCGTTTTATAACGTTTTTTTTTTTCCAAAAAACTTTATTTAAATGTTATTATAACGTTTTTTTTTTGTTTTTTTTTTCCAAAAAACGTTATTTAAATATTATTATAACGTTTTTTGAAAAAACGTTATAAAACGGGTTATTAAGCGTTTTCTTCTGAAAGTAATGTTTTTTTCATTATTGCTTACTGGGTTATTTTGGCGTAATCAACAAAGACTGCAGTTCTGTCACTGGATGTGCGGAAGCCCAAATTGAAGTTTCACGAATTTTTAATTTTACGCATCTCTAATTCCGCTCTACGCTCATTTAAAATTTAACAAAAGATAATATTTTATAGAGCCCTTATGTAGCTTTCATCTGAGCGAATTTGGTGAGTTTGAATCAAACTGTGCAGCACCCGTAGCCATTCAAAGCAAAAAAGTGCTGTTTTATGAAGAAAAAAAAACGATATCTCAAAAACTAGAGGCAAAACAAAAAAAAAATAGAAATAACTTTTTTCATCTCTTGACATGGATCATTTTAAGACAATTCTTTAAAAAATTATGCTGTAAATGGTAGCCATACAAACTTCTGATTTTGACACCTTTGTGTTTCACCTCCCAGCAAGTTAACTGCATCTTATTGTAGTTATCAAAATATGCTCTTTATAAAGGATAAATGGCGCTGGCAAACAAAAAAAGGTTTGTCAAAATCGGGTAATTAGTTCAGCCATAATTTAAACCCAAATTTGGGTGAAAAATTCGAGTGCGTCACTTTTATTGTTGACCAGTTTATTAATTCTATTACAATTAATTTTAAATTTGACTATTTTTTTCACTTGACTAAAATTACTTATTGTATATTATTAACAATAAATTATTTATCTCTGGCAAAAAAATCTTCAGTGTAGATGATAATTTATCAGTTTATTTTGTAATATAACGCGTTCTCACAAACTAGAGGAAAATAAAAAAAAAATGAGAAATAACTTTTTTCATCTCTTGACATGGATCATTCACTTTAAATGGTTTATCAAACAAATAAAGTTTTCAGAATGAGAAATAAATTCCCAATGTCCACAATGGAGTTAAATATAAATAAAAAAAGAGAGTTTTACTAACAGAAAAACTATTGGATTTTTGGCCTACTCCACTAGTTCTACCACTGACTGGTTTCAGACACAGTCCATCCACCAGTCGGCCTTTTTACTATGATGAATCGATAGTAAAAAAACAAACTTCATGAAATTCACCGGAGTACCACAAGAATACATACCGGGTGCGACTTGGAGACTAGATGCAAACACGTTTTTCACCCTTGTTAGGGATCTTCAGTGCGCCATAAGTTCTTATAGACGAATAATACGAACGATCAAATCAACAAGTCATTGACAAATGCTCGGCAAAACACTAGATAACAGAATGAAAAATAACTTTTACCCGCAGAAAAATTATTGGATTTTTGACCTCCTCCACTAGTTCTACCACTGACTGGTTTTAGACACAATCCATCCACCAGTCGGGCTTTTTACTAAGACGAATTGATAGCAAAAAAACAGATTCTCATTATTCTAACCATTTAATTGAAAACAATCACAATTTTAATAGGATTTTCCAAATATTACATACGGCAAATAAAGGTACCAAATTGGATCTGCTGAAGTCTTTATTAAAGATAAATAAACTTAAAAATTCCGACAATTTATTAAATTGTTATTATAGTTATTATAGAGTTGTAAAACCATGAGATTTGTAAAAGTTTTAGCAGGTAGAATTTTAAATTGCTCTTGATAAAGCTACAGTGTAAGTGTTGAAAATTTGTAATTTTTTTTTTATTTTCTTTCAATTAAGTGGAATTTACTAAGAGTTGTTTAATTTTCCGTATAGAAATAACTGAAATCTGAGTGAATACATAATTAACATATCTGGATAATTTAGTAGAAAATTCTTTAAAAAATGTTTTTACCCACCCCTTTGCCGTCGCTTTGCAACGGGTTGTAAAGATTTAGGCCGGCAAAGTTGCCGTTTTATGGATATGTTTTATGATAAACCATGTAGAACACTGAAGAATTGTCCGGGTGTTCAAAGTATATAAATCGACCAAGTTAATAAAAGATATCTATTTTATTTCAATTGGTTTACTACTTTTGAAAATATTGCAAGGTGCATTTTTATTTTGTTTTTTTTTTCCTATGCACGTCAAATTCCTGATTTAGTTTTCTTTTAGATTCGTATGGGCGCCATTTCTCAAACAAACGTAAACTTTATTGGCTCACATTGCGGAGTCAGCATCGGTGAAGATGGACCCAGCCAAATGGCCTTAGAAGATATCGCCATGTTTAGAGCAATCAACGGTAGTACCATTTTTTACCCAGCAGACGCAGTAGCTACCGAAAGAGCTATCGAACTAGCCGCAAATACTAAAGGAATAACTTTCACTAGAGTCAATCGTCCCACTACCAATGTTGTTTATTCCAATGATCATGTATTTGCTGTGAGTTGTTTTTTATGCTATAGTAGAGAGGCAGTAATCTTGGTATTCGCGCCAGATAATTAGATGACATTAAACAAGTAGTAGTAGTAGTAGTAGTAGTAGTAGTAGTAGTAGTAGTAGTAGTAGTAGTAGTAGTAGTAGTAGTAGTAGTAGTAGTAGTAGTAGTAGTAGTAGCAGTAGTAGTAGTAGTAGTAGTAGTAGCAGTAGTAGTAGTAGTAGTAGTTAGGCCGCATAATGGACCCTTTCTGCCATACCCTCCGTGCACCCCCGACTGATGCACTTGCTCCTTAGGATGCAAGTTTTCTTTCTCTAAGAGGATCTAATTTTTGCCTGACACTTCTTTGTCGAGGGCAGGGATCTTTGGACTGCGTAGCAAGTTTACACAGTGGACCGCCGGCTTTACACCCCCTCCGAAGGATGGTCCTGCTACATGTTAGAATTTCATCTATCTAAGATCGCTACCGTCCCAGCAGAACTTGGTGGACGGTGGACTTTTCTCCCCAGCAGCCCACCGTCATTAAGGTTGACCCGAAAATCGAGGTTTAGTCCCGGTTTGGCTGGTCGAGGACGCCGTCGGAGTCTTCAGACGCATTCCTTGGAGTGGTCCTGCTACCCGAAAATGCTACCGCCTCTTTCAAGTCGCCCTCTGTCGACTCCCGCTACCAAATCTGTCGGAGTCCTGCGGCGCCCCATGGAGTCCCGATCTCGGAGAGGTCCAGGTCTCCTTTTTTTTGGATCACCGGCTAGTCTACTCTACCCAGTTTGGTGGGGTCCTCGGCCGTCCACCTTTGAGTCCCGCAAAGTTTTTGGTGCAGTGTCAACCGTGCCGCCTACTTCTACTTCGTTTGTTTTTATTCTATGCACAACGTCGACTGCAGAGCTGCTGAGAAGTCGCATTCGGTGTTGTGTGAAGCAATGTGTACTTGCCGAAATCCGATCCTGCGATATCTGTTCTGCAGGTTATCACGCTGTTCACTAGTCTACGGCGGTAGTAGTACCTACCTAAAATCGTAGATAGAAAATACCCAAGATATGTAACTGATAAGTGGAAGTGAGAATAGTCCGTTGCACTTCCACTCGTTATAAACCCGGATCAGGCAACTGGTGCCCCCCATTTACCTTGCGGAAAGTATGGAAACCAAAAATTTCGTTTTGCCGGGTAACTATTAGAGGGCGCTAGCGGAGACCGCAATTAATAGGTAGTGCTGGCAACGAGGATAGAGAGGACACGTGCTAATATCCGACGCAAGCCGACGGTATCCGAACAGCAAGTCAAGCCATGAAAGGGGAATTACCGCAAGTTTTTGATTCTTTGTTGAATACCGCTTTATCAGTGGCGGAAATGAATGAACTTGTTGCTAAGGGAATGGGAGCTGGTAGAGATCATAATATAAAAAGCAAGACAGTTTTAATTATTATTAAACAATTATATTTAACTTTACAGTCTGCCTCACTATCAAATTTTGCGATTCGTTTTTGAGACACTTCCCGTAAACCGATTTTAATAAAATTTGGCACAGTAATGTAGTTCGGATGATAATACAATATTATGAAAAAAAATTGGTGGGTAGGGGTGGTTAAGGTTTAAAAATAAGGGGCTAAATTCATTGACACACTTCCCGTGAACCGATTTTAATGAAATATGGCACAGCAAAGTAGATCCGATGACAATACAATACTATGAAAAAATGGGGGGGGGGTGGTGGGTGATTGGGGGGTGTAAAGTGGGTAAAGTGGTCTAAAGGGAGCATATTCAGCACTTTGAAATGAAAACAGATGCGAACAAGTGGTTTTCAGATTTATTATTGAATCTGGTGACAATACAATTTTATAAAACAAAACCGGGGGAAGGGGGGGTGGTTAAGGGGTGTAAAAAGGATAAATTTAGAGCTTTGTAATGAAAACAAATACAGAGGTGCGGTTTTCAGATTTATGATTTGATCTGATGACAATATAATTTTATGAAAAAAAAACGGTGGTAGAGGGTGGGTGAGTAGTGTAAAGGGGGTAAATTCAGAACTTTGTAATGAAAACAGATACAAACATGCGGTTTTCAGATTTACGATTTGATTAAGTGACAATACAATTTTATGAGAAAAAAATCGGAAGTGCCCCCCACTTGACTGAGAGTGTGAGGGGTGTAAAGAAGGTAAATTCAGAACTTTTTTTATACTGGGACTTTTATGCAGAGTTAATTGGGAAAGAACTTGTCCAAAATTGACAGGAAAGAAACCTTGTAATAATAAGGCATTGCTAGAAATAGAAAGGTTGCGAAAAAATTATATAGGGTGTGCCAAAAAAAAAACTGCACTTTTTAAAATGATTATAACTTAGCAGGAAATTGTCCGATTTTAAAAATACTAAATATTAATAAATCGTTTTAGAAATCTAAGGTTTCAAAATTTATAAGAGGAATGTCAAACTTGACATTTCCTAAAAATCCAAGATGGCGGAACTATTCAAAAAATAGGCATTTTTAACCCCCCTAGATATTTTTTTGTGTGCGGCATTGTATAATTCGGACAAGAAATAAGGAAGTTTGTAATTTTTAAATAGACCGGAGTACCATCATCATGGCATAAAAATTTCTTAAACAAAAACGTTACCCCTTTAATTATGCTAAAATATCTTAAGCCAAATTTATTTATATTTAATATTTTGTTTATAACTGAAATTTTCTAGGAAATTCCCGAACTGCCCGATGTTTTTTTTTTTAAATAGTTCCTACCTACTTAATTATTAATGCGCAAAAACGGTAATTAGGCAGTATACGGTTTTCTGCCATTTTTGATTTTTTATGAAAAATTCTTTATGGGGGCACCTACTAGAGTCCCTAGGACCTCAAATCCGCCTGCGTTGTTTTTTTTTATTTTTTTTTTCACTAAAACAACCCAATCCAACACAGTCCAACCCAACCCAACCCAAAACAATCAGAAAAACATTACAACCCCCCCCCCGGGTACCCTTTTTTTCTCTTAAAAACTGTTTTTGTTTCAAAAATCACACAATCAACAAGATAATATTCTTTTTTTTCTAACACTAAATCACATAAAAAAAGTACTGATAAAAACAAGAAGAATTTCTCTATGTCGTCATAAAAAGTTAATTTCAATGATGTAGGGTTCAATTTCCACCAAATCTTAACAATGGCAGTGATATTTCTATTTTCTACGCTATCTAGCGCAGGAGGAATGTTACTGCTAAGTTAATAGCGCCACCTATACGAAGTCAAGTGAAACATTGGAGAGTTATTACAGATTGCAAAGGAAAATTGATTATGTCTTCTATGCTTACAGATTTCGCTGCGGCGAAATGCACTGGGTTGATGACAGTCGAGTTGTCCAAAAGCGACTATGCGCGCTCTGGGGAGTTATCCACGAACTTCCAATTTTTGCTAACATTTTAGCCCGTAAGGTTACCTATCTTCGGTATTTCCTCTATCTACGCTAAAATTTAAATATTTTAAAATCAATTATCCAAGTTAGCATAAAAAATAAAAATTAGTCAAAATACTTCTGCGGACAAACTGACTGGGTGTTTCATTGCAACTATTCATAAAGTTGGTACACATTTATACCTATATTAACAATAGAAACAAGGAAAATTAAAAATTTTTAAAACCTTCCGGCAACCTCCAACATAAACCGTGTTGTCACTGGTACTACTTAGCCTATTTTTATCCAACATAGCTAAGAAGACTCACTCAAGGATAGGCTCCGAACCAAAATCGCATCAAAATCAGTGCACTGGTTCGAGAGCTATATGCGCACAGACAAGGGGTCAAACTTATAAAACTTTTCCTTTCTCCATTTCGCGTCTGGGGTTAAAAGGAAAGAAGTTTTTATTTTCACATAGCAGACAATTTTTCGGCCGCTGGTTTCGAGAGCTTAGATTATCATTACTAGGCACACAATCACAATTGTCTTCAACTAATAAAAAAATAAGGCATACTGTAAGAAACGAATAAACAAACAAAAAGAATATTCAAATTTATCATGTCTCTGTATTTCAGTATTCTGCTAATAGTGTCAACCTAAATAGTAACTTACTTGTTGGAAATTATTCTTCCATAAAGATTAGTAACCGGTTCTAACCTAAACTCTAACCATTTTTGTCTAATAATATCGAAGAATGACATCTGTCAACATCTGTTACGGTTTATGCTTGGATGTCGACCCGCCTTAAGATGCGCCAGACACCAAAATTTTAATATAAATCACGTGGCCAGAACCTTTTTTAACTTATTTTACTAAAAATATATTATTTTATGTAGCACCTAATTTCTATTTTTTTTGTAGGTGGGTAAAGCCAACATCCTTCAAAAATCCAAGGACGACAAAGTCGTTATCATCGGTGGCGGCATTACAATACAAGAAGCCATTACTGCAGCCAAATCTCTTGCCAAAGAAGGTATCGGTGCGAGAGTAATTGATCCATTCACCATCAAGCCCTTAGATAAAGAAACTATCATTAAAAATATTCAAGAAGTAGGTGGCAGAGCTATTGTGGTTGAAGATCATTATTACGAAGGTGGTATCGGAGATGCTGTTTTTGCCGCTACATCCTTGGAAAGAAACATTGTTATCAAACATTTGGCTGTCGGTGAAATACCTCGGTCCGGACCTCCAAACGTTCTTTTGGACGTGTACGGCATTTCAGCAAAACACATTATTAATGCGACTCACGAAATTTTAAAAGTTTAATATAATAAAAAATAATTCCTTAAAAATGTTATGACATTCCAAGTTTTGTAATTTGCAGTTTATTTTGTTATTTTCAAAAGTTTTTCTCTATTTGATTTACAGTTTAAAAAATATTTGTTATTTTAAAATTAAAGTGTTTATAAAACCTAATTATCTGTTTTAATTTTTTTGCATGACCTTTAAAAGAATATGTATGCGTCAGCAAGAATAGGCTATATAACTTGTGGCTAAAACAGCGCTTTTAAATACGTTAAATGGGAGGCGACAGCTTGGGTTCAGTTTCTGAACATAACATGAAACATAACGGGACGGTGTACGTTGTTTAACATAATTTTGAGTATTTCACATACATGTAATTCAGGTGGAAAAGAGTAAACCAGATTTTTAAACTTTCATTGTTTTTATTTGTTACTTCCCACATAGCAAAAAAATATTGCACGTATATCCAGCGTATATACGAAAACGCAGAAGGATATTGCCCTGGATATCACACAGATATTAACCCGACGTGCATAGAAGCTCCAAAAAAGATCCAATTTAGATCCAGAGGTACCCATTAGGTAACATCCACTGAATATACGTTATGAACATGTATTAATTACTCCACAAAAATATTTGAGTTATATTCTAATACACCAAATTTGATGTTCCATGGTATATCCATTATGGTATATATTTATATATAGTATATCCTGTCGATATCCGTCATGACATACGTATATTTGTTTAAATTTTAGTTTATATATAACAATGGTATATCCATAAAAGTATATAGGGTATATATATAAGATTTATATTACTGCAATATACTAATCCTTATGACACTGATGTTTTCAATGAAGAATGTCCATTACAAATCTATGATCATATATATATATTTTGTATATACCCTGAATATATTGTCATTTATATTACAAAAATATACACACTTAGCACAATAACAACAATAGGTTGCATCCTAAATTTAGAAAAATTGACGTGTGTAAAATTAACATCAGAAACACATGCTTTCACATAAATAAGCATTTTTAGATGTACTTTAAAATGGTAGAAAATATCGTTTTTTATGTTATTTATATATCCAAAAAATATACGGTATCGCGTAAAAAAGTGCTGATTGTTAGTAAAAAAAACCTAAAATGCCTAAATTTATTTTTTTTTTAAATAAAAAAAAACGCCTTGGACAGCTAAAAATTTTTAACAACAATAGTTTAAAATTTTGAAAGGTTTTTTTAAATAATAAATAAACACTTTTTCCTCATTTTTTATTTTAAGCAGTTGAATTACATTTTTTTTATTTTATTTAAAAAATACAGAATTAAGCTTTCCATTAAAAAATTTAGTTTAAGTCAAAGAGAGCAAAGCAGGCACCATATCGCATTATTACCAGTACATTGGTGGTTGATATCTGTCTCTATCTGCAGCATCCTTAATCAGTTTTCTATGACAATATCAAGCTTTGTATTTGTGGTGGTGCATAAAAAACTAAAAAGAACAGTCTATAAAAAGACACACAAAAAAATCTTTTGTAGTGTCTCAATTTTGCTTTAAACTAAATTTTAAAAAAAGTTCCCGACAGTTTATACTACTTGCCCTGCAAAGTCTAGATGTTAAGATGGCCACCAGGATTATTGTCTTTCCATGTAAAGGAACCAAAGATATAACTTGTTGTTTCAAAACTGAGAGCCATGGGAAAAACTACCCATATTTCAATCAAAAGTCCACCTGAAATAGAAATTTGGTGATAACAGTTACCATTCCTACGGATTTTATCGGGCAGAACTTATTTTTGAGTAGTCTTAATTTTACAAAATCCTGAAATTGTTGCTAATAGTAAAATAAAACTTCAATATTTTATACAGGGAATTTTCAGAGATGAATTGTGTACAGCTAAAGTCATTTTATTTGGATAAAAAATACAGAAAAAAATTAAAATTACAACTTTGAAATAATCAATTAATAATAAATATTGTTCGTGGGTCTCTATTTAGGTAGGTATTTCATTTCCTGAAACCTCGTCCAGATTTGGATCAGACTGAAATGTTTACTTAAATTATTTATGTTTATAAAATGGCCTGATTTTTGGTATGAAAAAAATGGCCAAGGTGCATGTGACTCCACCATTTATGAATAAAAAAAACTTTAATCGGCTTTATCTACTTACCCTGCAGTCCCCAAGAGATGTAAAGTTACCAAAGATGGTGGGAACAACCAACGAAATTTTCATCAAGTGTCCATCTGAAACAAAAAATAAAACCGTACAACTTATATATTTGCTTTTAGGATTCTTCTTTTACAATACAACATAAATAAATAAAATAAAAATATAGGTAAATAACTTTCAAATAATCAGCACAAAACTTTTATAAATGTACAGAAATGTGGGTGTCAGTGACTTTACGAGGTGATTTATCGGCTTTCTAATTTAATATTTGTTAGAAATGTTTACTTTTGTTTTGTTTTGAAAAGTTCATTCAAGGTTAAGGTTATAAATTGACAATCAGCTGATGTTTAGGGCTAACAGTAAAAGCATGGCGTGTGCAGGCTGTAATTTGTTTGGTTGTTGATAGGTGGAGCCATAGGTTTATACAGAGCGGGGAGTTTTTGGGGATTTTCAGTTGTCCGCTATTCAGAATTCTGTATTTTACTTTTTGGTAAAATAAAGTTAGTTTTGTACCGTTTAGGTGACTTTTTCCTAAAACAACCTTATTCGCGAATCTCTGTTAAAAGGTTACGGGCCCAGAAATCGCTGAAAAACTGAAAAGTCGTGTGTCTGCTCGGTTTTTTGGAAGGTTGTGCGTCGATCGTTGTGTACGTGACGAGGAAAATTGTCAAATGGCGGACAAAGTGTTAGAGATACATAGTACGCCATCTATTAGTGCAATGGTAAAGCTTTCTTTGTATGTTTAGTTGCATCCTTTTTGGTAGTAATATTTTTGATAGTTGGCAACAATGATTACGTGTGTGAATACCCTTGTTAATAACGTAAAAAACCAATGCCGTTTTAAGTAGTTTTATAGTAAAAATAAATACCAGTTAAAGTTTCCGTGAGTTTATTATTCTACTGCGACTATATCCTCAATAGGTTATGGGCCCAGGGTTCGCGTAAAAGCATAAAAACGGAACTTTTTCGCCGGCATTGACTGTGACGTCACCACGTTTTACCGCGTAAAAACCGGAAGAATTTTCGGGAAACGTCGCTTAAAAAGCATAAAAAAAATAAAATAAAACCAAAAATGGGCGAGTTTAGTGCTACATTAAAACTGACTGGTGATAACTGGCAAGTATGGAAATTCCAGACCACAATAATATTAAAAGGTCGTGGCTACTACGAAATAGTGGATGGATCCAAGGCAAAACCAGCACAGTCAGGGGATGACCTCACAAAGTGGCTTAAAGACGATGCTAAAGCCCTGTGCACACCTACGCGTGCCCATGCAGGGTGCTTTGAAGCGGCGTGGGCACTCGGCGTTTCCTGTTCACACCGGCGCGTTTCCATGAAACTCACCAGAAATGCATGAAGTTGCATGCGTTTTTGCCCAAATTTCCTAGAAATACCTATGTTGGCAACACCTCGTGCGTGTCTCGTGCATCTTTTTGACGTTTAATATAACCTAAAATATTTTTTTTAAACTTCGATAAAATGAAAGAAAATTGAGTAATTTAAACAGTTTTACCAGGAAAGTGCAGCAAATAAATTATTTTGCAGAATTATCCTGAGAAAACGTGTTAAAAATTAAAAATATCATCTAAAAATAGATGCACGCGGGAATGCCAACATTGAAAATAGAACATGTTCTATTTTTCCACTAGAATCGCATGCATTTCTGGGGAATTCTAGGGACTTTTTTTTTTAAATGTTAAAAATTATTTCCAGAATGGCATTCTCTTGTCAAATTTCCATTTCTTTTTGTTTGTTTTGCAAAAGTTTTTGTTTTTGAGAGAGCTGCTTCTACAAGAAATAAATGATGTGGATCCAAGACCATAGTAAGTACTTAATTCATTTATATGCTAATTAAGGCTGTAGCAAAAGTTATGACAATTTACCGTTTATGTGGTTGGGTTGCTTTGGTTAGTATTGGGTTTCGATTAAGTCAGTCAATTTTGTTGGTTTTCTTGTGAAAATTGAGAAGATCAGGTTTTTCCCGACTTGTAACCTAAGCATTTGTGATAATAAGCTACAACAGCCTGTGTAAAAAAGATACGGACCAGTGGCATATGCAGAAATTGTTTCTGGGGGGGGGGCTTGCACATCAGCATATATTTTGGGAAAAAATTCAATCTTTAGGTTGTGATATTGAATGGCTCTTGGCGGTGACTTGGGCCACTAAGCCCTTTCTCCCCCCCTCCCAAGTACGAAGGTGGAGGTGACTGTCGTACTTAAGCCAAAGCTTGTAGTTAATTTAAATTTATAGATTGGACTTGGGGCTCTATAGCTAGGACAAACCTTCCGATTTATAGTTTCAAAAAGAATAAACAAGAGATGAGCAAACATATTGTCTATTATCCTTTTAGCCCATTTAAAAAAAATATTTCACCGAGGTGCTAACAACAGACAAATCTTGTGTACCTACCTATTGTCAATTAATGTAAATTATTCTAATTGCCCAAAAATATCCTCACATACTCTCTGAGTACTGACACTAGAGTTTTTCTGCTTGATTTGTAACTTTATTTTTATTTTTAGGCCAAGAACTACAATTGTGTGTTGGTTCCTGCCATCAAAATAAACCTACTTGAAAAAAATTCAGCAAATGAACCGTTTTACAATGTCATCATCATGCATGTATCAACCTAAAAGCCAGGAAGTATGGAAAGTCAACAGCTGTACAGTTGTAAAGATGTAGAATTCATCAGCTCCATAATGTCTCAACGTGTCAACAACAAAAAAAAACTTTAATATGGAATGAGTTTATCCATTTTTATATTATTTAAATTATGATGTAACTAAATACATTGAGATATACCTATAAAAATTTCCATAAATCAGTATCAGGTTTTATATGCTTTCTATGTGGTATGTGGAACAAACTTGTAAAAAAAAACTAAGATAAATCTCATAAATTTTGTTGTTTCTATATCAGTTTTACAGCTATAAAACAATACAAACTCACCAACTTTCATGAGAATTTATGGGTTTTTTTGCCCGGGTTTATATACTAAATAAACCAACATTTTATATCAAAAATATTTTTTCCGTTATTTGTTTTTTATTTATTTCAGATACCACAATCAACAAGTTGCCAGTTAAGTGAGTCACACAAGTCTTTATTATACATTCTTCTACATACAGTTCGGCACTTAGCTATAGAGGAAATAAATATAGTGCCTTGCCAATTTTTTTAAGACTTCTATATGGAAAATTTTTAATATAACTACTTTCATCGATAATATAGTGTTTCATTTAAATTTAATTATTCACAACAGGTGTAAATTATTACGGATAGATATCTTATTAAAAATTTAATTTTAGCGACTAAAAAATGAATATTAAAATTGTACAAAAAATTAAAATTTAAGAAGTATAGGTACGTGGGATTTTTTGTGTCTTCTTTTAGGTCGTTAATTTATTACAATATTTAAAAAACTAAAGAACAAAATATAATATTTCAGCCCTTTAATATTAATAATAATTATAAAATTTTATTATTCACATTTTTGGTAAAATGTGATCTGGCGCCATCTAGCGACAATTTAATATACTTCTTTTAGTTCAGACCCCAAGACATTTATTGATCAATATTTGGAACCAGAAAATCCACCAGATTTAACCTATTATTATTCTGTGTGAAAAAGATGCATAGGTGTGAACAGAAAAGGCATGCAACTTTTCACCCTTCATTTACAAGGTCGACACGCGCGCTTCAAAAAACCCCTTGCGTCAAAAAACCCTGCATGGGCACGCGTTGGTGGGCATAGGGCTTAAAGCCCAAGAGCTCTTAGTGACTAGAATGGAGCAGGGCCCCCTAACGCACATATTGTCATGTGAATCATCAAAAGATATGTGGCAAAAGCTTAAAACAGTATACAATAAAGAATCTACTGTAAGTATACATCTTCTTCAACAAAAATTCTTCATGTTAGAGTTTCAAAATTCAGTCTCAGAGTTTATGTCACAAATTGAAGAAATTAAGACTAAACTGAGGGCAGCAAATGAGACATTGTCAGAAAAAAATGATTATTACCAAAGTTCTAATGTCTCTCCCAGAAAAATACAAACATTTTCGGTCTGCATGGGAGTCTGTCCCCTCAGATAGTCAAACTCTAGAAGAACTAACATCTCGTCTACTTTTAGAAGAAGAAAGGTGTAAATCACAGGAAAGTTCAACCGCTTTGGGTGTAACAACCAATAATAAAGGTCAAACAAGATCAAGATGTCATATATGCTCAAAATTTGGACATCTTGCTAGAAGTTGCTACTTCAGGAATAAAAATAAAAACAATGAAAATACCACAGACAGCACTGATAATAAAAATAAAAAGTTTTGTACTTTTTGTAAAAAGAAAAGTCATAATATAGAGACTTGTTGGCTAAAGAAAGGCAAGGATAGCTGTACAAACAAACAAAATGGAGAATCAGACACAAATGCCTTTATGGTTTTCTCAGGACAACAAAAAACAGAGTGGTGTTTGGATACAGGTGCAAGCGAGCACATGTCATGGGACAAAGATTGTTTTGAGAGCATAAATAAACTAAAAATGAAAAGGCTAGTTCAAGTAGGAAATGGGCAAAAACTAGAAGTGAAAGGCATAGGAAAACTGACCTTGTGGGCATACAATGGGCAAAAATTAATAAAAACAACATTGTCAGATGTTTTATATGTGCCTGAGTTAAAATTTAACCTATTTTCAGCAGGCTGCGCCCTTGACAAAGGTTACCATATGTTATCAGATAATGAAAAATGCCAGTTTGTTGATAAAAATGGTGACATAAGGGCACTAGCTACAAGGGTAAACAAACTTTATAAAATGCATTTCACTACAATAAATAAAACAGAATACAACCCTTCTACCTGTTTTGTTTATGAAAATCCAGAGCAAAATACTCAAGAAAACAGCTGTTCTTCAGAGCATGACCCACTTTGCATGAAAATCAATACAATAGACACCATAGTGGAGTGGCATAACAAGTTGGCACATCAGCATTTAAAACATGTTAGAGAGTTTCTAAAAAGAAATAATATAGAGTTTCTTGAATGTGACAAGGACTTTGTGTGCAAGCCATGCCTTGCAGGAAAACAGCATCGCCTAAGCTTTGAAAATAGCAACTCAAGAGCCACTACACCACTGGAACTGGTGCATGCAGATTTATGTGGCCCCATGGAAGTGACATCCCTTGGTGGTGCACGCTATTTTCTATTGTTCAAGGACGATTTTAGTGCATATAGATACGTATATTTTCTGCAAAGCAAATCAGATGTTAAAAAATGTTTGGAAAAATATATAAACTTGGCTGAACGAGAAACAGACTGCAAGATGAAAATTCTGAGGACAGATAATGGCTTGGAATTTTTAAATAAGGAAGTGACAGAAATATTGGGCGGAAAAGGAATAAAACACCAGAGAACCGTAGCATACACCCCAGAACAAAATGGTCGAGCTGAGCGGGAAAACAGAACCTTAGTTGAGGCTGGACGAACACTATTAAGCAGCACTGACAAGGTAGATAAAACTTTTTGGGCAGAGGCAATTAATACCGTAACATATATTTTAAATAGAACAGGCCCGAGCCCTCAAAGGTTAAATAGTCCGTACAAGCTCTGGCATAAAAAAGATATAGAATTACTCAACTGGAAAATCTTTGGCAGCACTGTGTCCGTGCATGTACCCAAAGAAACCAGACTAAAATGGGATGTAAAAAATAAACAAGGTATCTTTTTGGGATATGGAGAGGATACTAAAGGATACAGGGTGTTTATTCCTGAAAAAAACAAGGTCGAGACACTTCGTGATGTTATATTTTTACCTGACAAGCAAAATATGACACAAAAACTGGAGGAAATTGTCATGATACAGGAGGAAACTGAAGAAAATGAGCCAGAACAGAGACAAATAAATGAAAATGAGGAAAATTTTTCTGAAAACAGTGAAAATGAGATGAGTGACAGTTTCTATGAAGATGCAGGAAGTGATGACTCGATGAATGATGAAATAGTAAATGAGCGATACAATTTAAGAAGAGACAGAAGACCAAACCCGAGATATAATGATTATGAGCTGAATATGGACAGAGTGCTAGTATCGATGAGTGATGATGATGAAATCTCTTGCTATGAAGATGCAATGGCAAGTAGTGAAAGTTGTAAATGGAAAGAAGCAATGCAAGCCGAGATAAGTGCTTTAGAAGAAAATGACACTTGGTTTTTAGTGAAAAAGGACGAAATCAAAGACAAGGTCATTGAGTGTAAATGGGTATATAAAAGAAAGAGGGATGAGCTTGGTAATGTGACTAGCTATAAAGCAAGGTTGGTAGCCCGAGGCTTTCAACAATCTGGTATGTACGATAATGATATCTATAGCCCAGTTGCAAAATTACCAACTATAAGGATATTTTTAGCTTTATGCAACAATTTTAATTACCAGGTTTTTCAACTAGATGTCTGTAGTGCATTCTTGAACGGGGACATCACAGAGGATGTTTACATAAAATTGCCAAAAGGTTTTGAGCATTTAGAAGGAAAAGTGGTAAAGCTAAAGAAATCCTTGTATGGCTTAAAAGCGTCACCAAAAAATTGGTACAAAAAATTCAGTGATTTGATGCTAAGCTTAAATTTTGTTCGTTCTAATAATGAATATTGTATATATTTAAAAATCACAGAAACCTCAAAAATTTTTGTCTTGATTTACGTAGATGATCTATTAATAGCGGGATCAGATAATCTAGAAATTAGCAAGCTAAAGCAAATTTTAAATCAGCACTTTAAGCACAAAATATTTCTAAAAATAAAATAACTATAAATCAGACAACATATCTCAAAAATGTCCTTAAACGCTTTGACATGCAAGATTGCAAGCCATGTAGTACACCAATGGAGTTAAATTTTAGGCATGATGACTTAAAACGAGATGTTTCTGAAAGCATAGATATTGAAAATAAATGTAGAAGGGCAATTGGCGCTTTAATGTATGCCATGTTATGTTCAAGGCCTGACTTATGCATTTCAATAAGCATTTTAAGTAGATACCAGTCATGTGCCAGTTCTCAGCTTTGGCAAGCAATCAAGCGAGTTTTGAGATATGTTCAACATACGTTAGAGTTATCTTTAATTTTTTATAAGAATGACTATAAAAAATTTAATTGAAGGCTATGCAGATTCAGACTGGGCAGGCGATCGAGTAGACAGAAAGTCAACCTCAGGGTATATTTTTAAAGTTTTTGGCTGTACAATCAGCTGGTCATCTCGCAAACAAGCTACAGTAGCTCTATCGTCAACTGAGGCTGAGTATGTTGCTTTGAGCTTTGCAATTAGTGAAGCATGTTGGCTTAGAAGTCTTATTTTTGAATTTAAAATATGCAATATTGACATGCTAAGTGTTTTGATTTTTGAAGACAATCAGTCTGCAATTAAAGTTTGTCGAAATCCAGAATTTCACAAAAGGCTTAAGCATGTGGATATTCGTTACCATTTTATCAGAGATAAAGTTAAAGATAAAGTTGTGTTTTTAAAATACATTCCAACAAACATGCAAATTGCTGACTTCTTTACAAAACCTTTATCTTTAGCTTCATTTAATATGTTTCGTGGTAAATGTAATCTTAAGTAAATAAGAGCATTTTTAATTTTTATTTAAGATTCACTTTACTGATTACTTCAAATTTTTAAGTTTCAAATGTAAGAATATTTAAGATTTTTCTTAAGGAATTTGAAATGTAAAAAAAAATATCTTAAGTTTTTAATTTTTTTTTTTAATTTTTAAGATTTTACCATTGAGGGGGGGTGTTAGAGATACATAGTACGCCATCTATTAGTGCAATGGTAAAGCTTTCTTTGTATGTTTAGTTGCATCCTTTTTGGTAGTAATATTTTTGATAGTTGGCAACAATGATTACGTGTGTGAATACCCTTGTTAATAACGTAAAAAACCAATGCCGTTTTAAGTAGTTTTATAGTAAAAATAAATACCAGTTAAAGTTTCCGTGAGTTTATTATTCTACTGCGACTATATCCTCAATACAAAGAACAGCTATCCGTAGCAAAATTCGACGGTAAGAATTATTTACAATGGAAATTCCAAATGAAATGTTCCTTGCGAGCGAGAGGTCTTTGGAGTCATGCTGATGGGACTACGAAAAAGCCTGACATCAACCCAGAGGAATGACTAAAAAAGGATGCTGAATCAGATTACGCTGATCGAAAACTGCGAAACAAGCAATGAAATGATTAATAAATTCGACTCGATTTATTTGCAAAAAAGTGGAACGAACAAAATGATTGTTCATGAACAGTTTCACCAGTATAAAATGGCCCTGGGGAGACCATTAGTGACGCCGCAGTCATGATGAAAATCATCAGTACTTTGCCGCCCAAATACCGAAATTTTAGGAAAGCTTGGTTGTCATTGGATGACAATAAACAAACCATAGCAAACCTGACAGCTAGACTATTAGACGAGGAAAAAAGTCTTACAGCCTATGAAGAATCTGAGTGTGCAATGGCAGCTTTAGCATTGAAAGACAAGCACAAGAATGTTACTTGTTTTAACTGCAGAAAGATAGGTCATTACAGCAGAGACTGTAAAGCAAAGAGAAAGGAGAAAAAGTCTACGAGCAACAGAAAAGATGACAAGGACAAAGATAGCAGTAAACCAAATGACAGTGGTTCAAACAGTGGTTCAAGCAGTGGTGCGTTTACAGCGTATGAATCCGCATTTAATGTAAAAGAAGAAGAAGAGAAAGAAGAAAGTTTTTTGGTGACTTCCTGGAATGATCACTGGATCATGGATAGCGTTGCTTCAGCACATATGTCATATCGAAAAGATTTCTTTTCCACTATCGATGAAAGCTTTACTAGTTCAGTGGTTCTTGGTAATGGAGAGAGACTTTGTGTGAAAGGAAAAGGAGTAGTTAAGATAGAAAAGTTGCAAAATGGTGAGTGGTACAAAAGCACAATAAATGAGGTTCTCTATGTACCAGATCTTAACAAAAATCTTTTCTCAGAAGGTGTGATTACCAGAAAAAATATGAAAATTATGAAACAGAATAAATATGCAGAAATCCTAGATGAAAATGGTGTTGCTGGGACAGCAGTAAAAGATACCAATAATATATATAAGATGTTGTTTCGTACAGTAGTAAACTCAGCAAATTCTGTGGTACGAGACAGTCTGAAAGTCTGGCATGAAAGGCTAGGCCACCTGAATGTGGGATCGATTAAAGACATGGTGAAAAAAGGACTAATAACTAGGATTGACCTAAGTGACACTGAAAAATTCTTCTGTGAAGCATGTTCTCTTGGAAAGCAGCACAAGTTACCTTTCCAGAAGTCAAAACAGCATACAAAAGCCAAACCAGGTGAGAGAATTTTTAGTGACCTTTGCGGACCCATGAGCACTGAATCAGTCTCGGGTGCAAGATATATTATGCTACCTAAGGATGAAGCTTCAGGCTATAGAGTAGTTTACTTTTTAAAGCACAAATATATAGCCAAAAAGTTAAGGCAAAATTTGGTAAAAATATCCAATTTTTGCATGTAGACAATGGTATGGAGTACTGCAATAATGAATTTAAGACGTATTTAGAAAAACAAGGCATTAGCTTTGAATTGACAGCACCCTAAACTCCTCAAGAAAATGGGAGAGCTGAGAGGGACAATAGGACAATAGTTTAGTCTGCAAGGTTAATGATGTATCAAACTCAATGTCCAAAGTTTTTATGGGCCGAAGCTGTGAATGCAGCAGTCTACATCTTAAATGGAACCTTGACAAGTCAAACTCCTGGTTCAACTCCATATGAATTAAGGACTGGACAAAAACCATACCTTGGACATCTAAAAATATTTGGATGTGATGCATATGTCCACATTCCAGACATAAAAAGGACGAAACTAGATGCCAAGAGCAAGAAAACAATGTTTGTTGGTTATGACCAAAATTCAACCAACTACAGATTGTTCGATCCTGCAATTAGAAAAATTGTAGTCTCAAGAAACGTTATCTTTAATGAAACAAGGAAAAATGTGAATCATGTGATACCAAAAGTAAAAATTAGCATGAGTGAAAATTATATCACAGATTATCCAGAAAATGTAGAGGTGCATGGTCAAGAACGACATGATAGTGAGTCAGAAGGTGAAAATTCAGTATAAGATCCAGAAGAAAATGAAGAATCATTTCAAGAGATGCCAAATTTGAGACCTGAAAGAAATGTGAGACCCCCCACCAGATTTGACGACTATGTGTTAAATTTTGTAGAAACAGACATTTCGTGATGCACTAAAGTCAGAAGATAAAGAAAAGTGGCAACAGGCAATTAACGAAGAGCTGGCTGCTTTAGAAAAAAATAAAATATGGGAAGTTGTAAAATGTCCACCGAACAGAAAAGTTTTGCAATGTAAGTGGGTATTTAAAGTTAAGGGAGACCCCAATGGTGATATTTCAAGATATAAGGCTAGGCTGTGCGCAAAAGGCTGTAGCCAGAAAGCTGGAATAGACTACAATGAGATATTTTCCCCCACCACCAGGTTTGATTCCATTCGGACAATTTTAGCAGTAGCAGCAGAAATTATGCAGTTCGACATAAAGACAGCATTTCTTTATGGAGACCTGGAAGAAAATATCTACATGAATATTCCAGAAGGACTCCAAATGGAAAATAATGGAAAGAATCTAGTTTGCCAACTTAAAAAGTCATTATATGGCTTAAAACAAGCACCAAGGTGAGGGAATAAAACTTTCCACAATTTTCTGGCAAAATTTGGATTTGTGAGATCTGAAGCAGATAAGTGTGTATATCAAGGATTCGAAAATGAAGCTAAAGTTATCCTGGTTATATTTGTGGATGATGGCCTGATTTTTTCTACACAAAAAGTGGTCATTCAGCAAGTTTTACATGAACTAAAAGCAAGATTTGAAGTTACCATAACTGATCTCAAGTACTATGTTGGAATGGAGATTTCCAGAAACATGAATAATGGAGCAATATTTGTAAACCAGACTAGTTATGTGAAACAAATAATAAAACGCTTCAATATGAGTGATGCAAAATCATGCTCAACACCAATGGACCCAAATACTGACTTTTCCATGGATAAACAAGAAAAACTTATGGAAAATGAGGTTCCATATCGTCAAGCCATAGGGTCATTACTTTTCCTATCAACAGTAAGCAGACCCGACATATCCTATGCAGTGGGAGTTCTCAGTCGTTATGTCGTCACACACAAAAGAGCACTAGCTTGCCATTAAAAGAATCATAAGATATTTGATTGGAACTCAAAATTATGGAATTCTTTATAAGAAAACAGAAAAACAGGGAGTGTTAATTGGTTTTACAGACTCTGATTTTGCCGGGAATAAGGAAACCAGAAAATCCACCAGTGGTTACTTGTTTAAATTGTGTGGTGGACCAATCACATGGTCAAGCAAAAAACAAAATAGTGTTTCCCTTTCTACCACTGAGGCCGAGTACATAGCTGCTTCAAGTGCAGTGAAAGAAATTTTGTGGTTGCATCAGTTGCTGAAAGACATTGGTGAGTCTGATAAAATCTCGAAGCCTACTGTGTTGTATGTAGATTCAGAGTGCAATAAAACTCATTAAGAACTCTGAGTTTCACAATCGTTCTAAACACATTGAAGTACGCTACCATTTCATTCATGAAAAATATGAAAGTGGTGACATTGTTCCAGTATATGTAAAAACCGATGATCAAGAAGCGGACATTTTTACTAAAGGACTATGCAAAAATAAGTTTGAGATCCTAAGAAGAAAAATGGGACTTATAAATGATGAATAAATAAAACACATTTAAGTTTTTTTTTTATTAAGATATTTTATTAGTTAAAATATTATTTTTATAAGTTTACCATATAATATGTGTGTTTAGATGTTAAGCTTTTTTTACTAAGTTTACTTTTTTAATAACCTTTACAAAAAGTGGGAGTGTTAGAAATGTTTGCTTACATTTGTTTTGTTTTGAAAAGTTCATTCAAGGTTAAGGTTATAAATTGACAATCAGCTGATGTTTAGGGTTAACAGTAAAAGCATGGCGTGTGCAGGCTGTAATTTGTTTGGTTGTTGATAGGGGGAGCCATAGGTTTTTACAGAGCGGGGAGTTTTTGGGGATTTTCAGAGTTGTCCGCTATTCAGAATTCTGTATTTTACTTTTTGGTAAAATAAAGTTAGTTTTGTACCGTTTAGGTGATTTTCATAAAACAACCTTATTCGCGAATCTCTGTTAAAAATATTTGGTACACAAAAACCAGTTTTTTTACATTTTCACAAGAAAAAAAACCAATGCAACCCCAGCAAACCTAACTTAACCCTAAAAAAGGTTGGTTTCGCTCTAGATATAACCGTCATAACTTTGGACACACAATTTTACAATATAAACCTAGCTTTAGATAAAACAACACCTGCTGTTCCTGATTGACATTGACCCTTCTCTGTCCCTTTTTTACGCAGTGCGTCAACGTCGAAAAGCAACATATATCGTCAAGTTGAAATTTAGCCATATATAAAGATGCATTTATTTCATCTGTCGCCACCATTTTGAGCCCACACGAATAAAACAACTTCAATCGCGTTTATCCACATACTTGCAACGACTGGATGTAAAATAGCAATTAGCGGTCAGAGCACTCTATCTGGGGTCCCTATAATTATTCCAAAAGATACATTTTACAAACGTATTTTAATCAAATATACATCGCACAAACAATACTTTATGCAAATCATAAAATAGCATAACGATACATCACACAAAGCATACTTTTTGCAAACCGTACATCGTACAACTCGTACTTTCTACAAATAATACATCTGTTTAAATCTGAGCTCAGAATAAAAAGAATGTTAGAGGATGTTTTTGTTGTCTAAAAAATTTTAAATATCTACTACCAGTTTGACTCTAAAAACCACGGATGTAGAAACTTAAAACCGCATTACGTGACGCGTCCTGGTTTTGGAGCTTCTAAATGGGTACGTGTCACGATCAAAGAAAAAACTGTTCTAGGCAGTTTTTTGTCGGATATAAAACTTTATATCGCTGTATCTCTCTATCCCTTAGGGGTTGTTTTCATATGCAATAGCTATGCCAAAATAAAGCAATCTCGTCATATACCTAGGCACCCCCCCCCCCAATTAGTACAGGTTTATTCATAAATTAGGGGTTGTGAAAGGTCGAAAATTTCAAGTCAAATTATTTAATTTAAAAAAAAAGTTAGTACTTTTTTTAAAAAAAAGTCGTTAAAAAAAAACCAAAACCTTAAACAGAATTTTTCGTAAAATCCCAAAGTTATAAACAAATTTCAAAATTATTTTGTTTTAATAACTGGCAAAATATTTTCTTTCCCCAAAAGTGATTATAAATTTATATATTAAATGTTTTTTTGTTTCAGAAGTAGTAAAATAAATAAAAAATAAGTTGAAAAAAAAAACTAAGTATGATAAATTTAAAAATATTTTTGTTTTCTTTCGATATTTTTTTGAAAAATATTTTCTTTTTAGCAGCCAACCTCAACGATTGTTATAAAAATTTTAGTTAATGATTTTGAAAATTTAAATATTCAAAAAAAAGTTTTCCAAAATAATTTTCATGAAAAAAAATAATTTTAATAAAATTTTTCTTCAACATTTTCTTTTGTAAAAACGGGAAATTTATTCTAAAGAAATATTTCTTACCCAAAATAAAAAACAATATTTAAATTTAAAAAACCAACAATCACAAAAAAATAACTGTCTAAACACCTACTGTGTTCTATGTCTATAGGCATAGCGCGCACTACCGAAATGTTGCTCCGGCAACAAATTGTTAAAAACTAAATTCAATTTGCAGCGCTCCGAAAAATCATACCTGCGCTTCACCTTATTTGGTCAGTTAACTAGAATTTTGCATCACATGCCCGCGAGATCATTCTAGAACCGTGTTGATAGGACGTGTATTCTTGAAAGTCATACGATATGTGGTCATTCGCTATAGCGGTTTACGCCGTTATCTGTTCAAGAATACACTTAATTTCCTGGAAATTCGGCACTTACGTCGAACATTCCACCTAAAAATCGGGTCACATTTTTAATATAAAAGCCGAGATTTCGCATCTTAACTCGTTCTCTTCTTCAAAAAGTAAAGCTAGTGAAATGTAAAAAGTGAAGTTTGGTTTGTGAAAGTAATTTAAAATGTTAAAATTTTGGAAGCCCGGTATAAGAACTGTCGTGTGGAAGTTAAGAATCAAACAAATAATGTAAAAATGTTAAAAAGTGTAGTATAGTGATTAAGCAGGATGCAAGATGTAAGTCGGAGATTTCCTGGACTACTGTATCGGTCAGACTTTGTTTAATGGTAAATTTTCATGCAAAATACTTACCGAATATTATATCACAATGGATTTGAACTTTAGCAATGGCAATAAAATACCTATTATATTTCGGAAAAATCGAATTGTCTGTTTGTACATACATCCCCAAAAATTAAATATTACTATGCACACTAAAACGCTCATGTCCAAAACAGTGTAAGAAAAATATGTGGCGTCTCTTAAGGAGTTACAAGTTTTCCGCTCGAACTTTAGAAATAACCCTTAAGGGCCGTTGTTCACAGGGTAAAAGTTAGGAAAATTGCCGTTTTTAGTCCAATATATTAATTAAAATCGTGAAATTTTGACTTTTCTTAATTTTATCAAAAATGATCGCGTTACTAAAAGGTTCCAAAACACCTTAATCGACGAAAAAAAAAGGTGTCTGTTGTCTGTCTATATACGATTTGGTACAAAAATCCTCCATCGGCTGACCATAAACTGATTAACTTTTGTGTAGGGTGGTGGGGGGTTGAAGGGGGGAAAAGGGGGATAAAAAATTGTAACTTTGGAACAAGTGCAAGTAGCGATATATGGTTTTCAGATTTAAGTTTTTACGAATATGGACTACAAATTTTGTCATTAAGTCCAAATTCGTGGGAGGTTTAGTTTTCGAGTTATTTGAAAAAACGTTGAAATATATAAAAAAAATCATAACTTTAGAAGTAAAGTAGCTATTGATATGCGGTTTTCAGATTTTGGTTTTCGTAAATATTAACCAAAAATTTTGTTAAATATATCGCTATCGTATATCGCTACTTGCTTTTGTTCCAAATTTACATTTTTTTAAAATAATTTATCCCTTTTCCCCCCTTCAATCCCCCACCACCCTACCCAAAAGTTAATCAGTTCATGGTCAGCCGATAGAGGATTTTTGTACCAAATTTCGTTAAAATCGATTAAGGCGTTCTTGAGTTATCGTTTACAGACAGACAACAGACCGACAGACAACTTTTTTTTCGTCAATTAAGGTGTTTTGGAACCGTAATATCTCATTTTTGATAAAATTAAGAAAAGTCAAAATTTCACGATTTTAATAGTCCCCTAGAAAGCACGGATAGTCCACCATACAATCAATTATTTTATGTTGAAAGAAAATGAAAATATTTTGAAAACTGTAGCTTTGAAAGATTTGAACCTTATAACAAAATTTTTGGGTAATATTTACGAAAACCAAAATCTGAAAACCGCATATCAATAGCTGCTTTACTTCTGAAGTTATGATTTTGACATACTTTAACGTTTTTTCAAATAACTCGGAAACTAAAGCTCCCACGAATTTGGATTTTATAACAAAATTTGTAGTTCATATTCATGGAAACTTAAATCTGAGAACCGTATGTCGCTACTGCTTGCTTTTGTTCCAAAGTTACAATTTTTAAAAATATTTTATTCCCCTTTTTCCCCCTTTAACCACGTACCACACCACACTACCCAAAAGTTAATCAGTTCATGGTCAGCCGATAAAGGATTTTGATACCAAATTTCGTTAAAATCGAATAAGAACTTCTTGAGTTATCGTGTAATACAGACAGACAACTTTTTTTTTTTCGTTGATTAAGGTGTTTTGGGAGAAACCTTAGTAACTCATTTTTGATAAAATTAAGAAAAGTCAAAATTTCACGATTTTAATAGTTCCCCATACCATATTGGTGTGGTGGACTAAAAAAAGGTTCAAAACCCGCAAAATTCACTTTTTTGTCGTTTTTAACTCGACAACAAACAATTTTACATTTGGGACTACTCATCGCGTACAGGGGGTCATCCATTTTAAATGTCCTCCCCCCCTTTTTCAGGTTATTATGCATTTTACAAAAAAATAGTCTTAGAAAATTTGCATAAGTAGCTTTTAGCACAGTATAAAAATAAAAATGTCAATATTGTCAAATGTCATCGCAGCATATGCAGTGGCGCACCCATAAATTGACTTGGGGGGAGGGGGTTAAGGATAAATAATTAAAAAAAACTTAATCTTAAGTAAAAATCTGACCATAATTAATACAAGGGAACCGGGGCGGACCTGAGCTTCATTGTTAACCAAATTTAAAATTGTTTATTTGCCCAAAATTTGATGTAAAAATCATGCTCCAGCAGGCAAAATTTTTTAAGAAAATACCGCTTAAAATGCAATTTTTGACTTAAAATTTGAGTTGTAGTGTATTTTAGAAAGTTAAAAAGTACTAGCTGTTTAAAATGGGAGTGCCCATAGAGTGATTTTGCTTTGTATTTGCAATAAAACAAAGATTGCATGCAAGTTCTTTATTTCCATCTCACTTCACTGGTGCTGCTAAAGCAAGCTAGATGAGAAGAGACGACTTGCAATAAAACAAGAATTGCATGCAAGTCATCTTTTCTCATCTCACTTTATAGTAGTACCAGTAAAGTGACATGAAACATAATTACTCTATGTCAAACAGGCCTTATTATGACTATTACTTGCAAAAACAAAAATGTGCTTTTGCTATTGGTCTGAATCTGAAATGATGTTGTCTTTCAATTGTTTTGGCTTATTTTTTTTTTGAATTTTTGTCTGTTCTTGTTGTTTGAAGAGTCCAGGCATTCATATTTAGTGTTAGCGGTTTCATAACCGAGAGATGGTCCATTTTTGTCATAATTATTATAATTATGTATTGTTACTTTAGTGTAAGTTTTCATTTGGCAAAATAAAATATTTGATTTGATTTGATTTGATTTATATCAGGGGCATTCATATGAGGCTGACAAAGATGGAGATTCACAGTGAGTTACAAAAAACTAACAGATGTTATTGCAAATAGGTAGTACGACAAGTATGAACAGTGGTTATTTCTTAGGACTAAAATTAGAATAAATACTATTCCAATTATGAACTACTTATACTTTATATTAATCCTGCTTGATAAACAATGTTCAACAGAATGGATAAAAACGAGCAATTGACTATAATCAGATCAAATTAAAAAATTTATATATAAATATCATCAATATATCAATCATATACTTACTCAATAATTACCTTATTTTTAAGCTGGAAAGTTTCTGTTTTTTTTTTATTTGAAATTTTTTTAATTATTTATAAACACATAGCTACAGGTTGGTTAATGTAAAATGTTCAGTGATTGAGATGCTACACTAGGGGTTATGTGACCCCATGCAAGTTTATGTGAGACAGCCTTAACTTCTCTTTTTTTTTTTTAATTTGAAAAATACATTTTTGCAACTCATACCTCTTATATATATTGAGTTTTTGTTATTTATAGGTAAGGATATTTATTCACTTTTAAGATCCCAAAATGAATGAAACAACAACCCAACATCGCTTCAATTCAAATATGCTCTTAGACGATTACTGCTGCATACAAGAGTAGCTGGTGAGGGAGGAAACTGCAGGGTGATTGATTCAACTTCATATTGTCAGTTCCCAGCAAATCTGGCAAGTCCGAAAAGGCAGTTGATATTTCTCTTGTGAGGAAATAAGGACTTAAAATGACTACTTTTTGGAAACTCCACCTCTGGAACCCAATCACTCATTCATTCTAATTAAAAATATTGTTGCCTGTTATGTTAGAATAAGGTTTTTTAATTTAAGCAAAAACATTCACTGCTATGTACAGTGCAAGGTAAAAATATAAGAAACAAATTGAATAAGTTGATATTATTCAATCATCAGTAATTGTGACTGTCACATTGAATAAATCATTTTACTTTGAATTTTGTCATTTCTCCATCCATAGTGTATGTATTGAAACCCCATTTTTTCAATATTTTTTCAAAACAAAGGTGTTGTAGCATAGTGTCAAAAAATGTTGTATTGTAAATAAATGTATCTGTTCTAATGCAGTTTTTCACATTTCTACTTCCTCCCTCCCCCCCTTTTGAACTCCTAAGCCATCACATACTTTAAATTTGTCAAGCCATCAATTTGTCATATATACAGCTGGTTTAAAAAAAATAGGACATGTCATGATTTTACTTTGAGATTTAACAGCACAAACATCAATGTTGTCCTTTTTTTTTTCAACCGGCTATACATATGACAACATATCAAATATTTTTTTAAATGATTGATTATGATTTGGGTGTTAACGCTCCAATCCTATACAAATATTAAAGAATTGGAGAAAATGCTGAAACACATCAATTTTGTTTGTAAGTGGGAGATTTTTTGGCTATATCTCAAAAACTAATTGATGGATTTTCAAAATTTTTACATGATTGTCAGGACATTCAGGAGACCTTCACAATGTATCACTCGACCCACTTTCCCTATTCAAAATATAAGTTTACCCCTGGAAGGGGATGCATGCTATAAAAATTTCAAGATAGGTAGCCAAAAAGTGTCTCGTTTACAAACAAAATTGATGTGTTTCTTCCAATTCTGAACAATTTTTGAAAAAATCCAGGTGAACCCTTTTAAATGGGCAACTCTGTATGTATATATATACAGGGTGTCCTAAAAATCCGAGTCCACCCTAATATCTCCAGAACCAAAAGAATCAGAAAAGTAAAATTTCACACAATTAGATGGTTTACAAAAAAGTATCTTTTTGGATGCTAA
The DNA here is from genome assembly GCA_963921995.1 of Oxystoma pomonae. NCBI lineage: Eukaryota > Metazoa > Arthropoda > Insecta > Coleoptera > Brentidae > Oxystoma > Oxystoma pomonae. The sequence continues at coordinate 41,901,917 of OY998173.1, forward strand.
TTGTGCCGCCCTTCATTAAGTGGTGGAGCTAGAGCGGAGACAATACTTTTTATAATTGATATACCCTGCATATTTTCGAAAGTTTGAATAGAGCTTTTTATTCTGTTTCCAAAAATACGTAATATGTTACCTTTTCCTCTAACGGTTTTTAAATAAAATTACAAAAACTTTTAAATAAGAGCAATGATTTAGAGAAAGACTCCCCGAATATCTGTTTTCTTGTTTGGTCTTATGGAAATGATTTTCCCATTTTATTTAAAAACCATTAGAGAAAAAAGTAACATATTAGGTTGTTAATGAAAGGTAAGACGACGTGAAATTTTACTTCTCTGCCTCTTTCGGTTTTGGAGACATTAGGGTGGACTCGAACTTTTGGGACATCCTGTATGTCCAAACAATATTGCATTTAATTGACTTGCAAAAGTAAAAGATAAAAACATGATACAAGAAGGTTTTGATTGACAAGTTTGGAACTAAATAACTCTGTTTGACATCTTTGCATCCAACAAAGAATTAACCGAGGAGTTAACTACAAAAAAAGTAAAAATTAAGAGTATTTGTCTTGCTTGCAGCAATAATTCTTATTTTATATACATTCTCAATTACTTTTTATGTTTAAACCACTTACAGGGAATTTAATTCTGAATTGAAATAATATATTAAAAAATACTCGTTTACAAAAATAGCTAGATTTTAAAATAATTTTACACATTGAGGTAAGGGTGAATTAATGATTTCATGTAAGCACTTCTTCCTTAATAAACTAATTTTCACTGAACATTCTCCATAAGGTATTAAATATACTCTGCATCAGTCATTTGTTTAAACATTCCAGTCCCACTTTTGCTTCTCAATTTTGGAAAGAAATTCATGGAAGGTTTCAGTTTTGGCTTGAAAGATATATCTAGCTAAAAGCCTATGTTGAACTAGCTTAAGGCACTTTTGTTCTCTATAAAATCTGCCTTAACGATAAGTAAACTCTTTTGAAGGTCTTTCGCAGCATCAACACTTTTTGTCCAAATCTAGAAGGAACTTTAATTTAGTCTCAAACTAACAAACAGTTAACATATAACAACGTTTGTTTAAAATAATTAAACTATCTGCCTTTCTTTATTTTTGCAATCAGCTGATTTTACCATATGTTTACACGCAGATTTTGAACCAGCTCAAAACATTTTTCTTTTGTTGAACATGGATATAATTTATCAAATTTCATTTTTAATTAATTTCTCGGCAAATATCCTAATATATTAAATCAGCAAGGCAGCGAATACTTTTAAATTGATGAACAAACCAACCATTTATTTAACTAATTACAGAATTATGACGTGCAATCTATAATTAAATCAGGCGCATGGTTTAGTAATGTGATCGAAGATATTGAGGCATTAACAAAACATTATGGTAAAAATGATTTTGTCGTAATATTTGCAGGATCTAACGATTTTAAAAATTTTAAATATCCTTCTTTTAAATTGCTTAACCAAAAAATTAAGCTTTGCACACACACAAATATAATTTTATCCTCAGTTTCGTATTTTAGATCCTATAAGTATTACAGTTTAAATTCAAAGGTTTTTAGATTCAATGAAAAACTAAACGAGTATTGCTTCAGATTAAATAAATACACTGGAGAAACAATTGTACAATATTTGGAAATTAACGGAAGGGGAGGCACAAAAATTAAAAATGGAGAAATTGTGAATGAAATTTTAAACAATGTTTCAAGTCAGGGTAAAGTAAGCCCCCTAAATAAAAATTTAAAAATGGTTCCAATTAACGAAAATATTTTTTCTGTGCAACAGTCTTTTTTAGAACCATTAGCACAACTAATTCAAATAGATTAACAAAGACGCAAAATTGCGCCAAACATTTTAATTTTAATATATTACACTTAAATATTCAGGGAATGGAAAATAAAAGTACCCAACTAGAAATTTATTTAAATATGTACAAGATTGATCTGCTTTGTCTCAATGAACACTGGCTAAAAGAGTTTGAATTAGCGAGTACAATAGTTGAAAGCTACGTGCTTGTTTCTGGTTTTTCCCGTAGAGCTCATATCCGTGGTGGAACAGCTGTTTATGTTCATGAAACTTACTTAGGAGAATGTAGTAAAATTTTAAAAGTAGAAAAATTGTCTGTGGAAATGGAGACAGAGTTTTCTGCCGTTGATTTTAAATACTTGCAGATTGTAACTGTGTACAGGTCTACCAGTGGAAATTTTGATGTTTTTCTTGATTTAATGTCAAAAGCTCTAAACATATTAAGTAAATTAGATAAAAAAGTAGTAATCACAGGGGATTTTAATGTTCATTTCACTACAAATGAAAATAGAGAAATTTTACTTAAGACATTGTTTGATTCTTTTGGATATACATATACTAATACTAAAAAAACACGAAAATATAATTGTTTAGATAATATATTTATTAATTTTAACCCTAGTAACTTAAAATCGTTTGTAGTCTGTCCAAATATCTCTGACCATGATGCTTTATTTTTGAAAATGGACTATACGAGGCCTAGACTGTCTGAGAGGGTTGTTTACAGGCCAATTCATGATGTAGGTCTTTTCAATTTATATCAGGCCCTGGGTGTCGTGGACTTTGGCTTTATTGAGTTTTCTTCTCTGCAAATTGAAGATAAATTTATAGATTTTCTAAACATTATTGTAGAAAACATGAATACATTCTTTCCTGAAAAAAGTAAAATGGTATCCCACAATTACCAAAAAAAGCAATTAAATTGGTATACAGAAAATCTTAAAAAACAGAGAGACTTGTTGAGTTTTCTTCATTACTTTCATCAATTACTTACAAGATTTCCATCGGAACCACTTAAAGTGACAATAAGAAACTTTAATAAAGAATATAAAAAGGAACTATCATTGGCAAAAAGGAAAGCTCATGATAAATTCATAAAGGAGTCTGGAAATCCACAAAAAGCTATGTGGCAGATTATAAATGGGAGTGCAAATAAAAAAATAGTTTCTAAAAGTAATATATCCCCTGATAGTTTTAATACTTACTTTGCCAATATAGCTGCTGAGATTATCAAAAAGTTGGACCGTTCAGAAGTATGCTTTAATCAATATCTAAACCAATTTACTATTAACCAAAATTTAAAGTTTAGTTTTAGAGAAGTCACAATAATTGAAGTGCGTGACATTGTTAATAATTTAAAAAATAGTAAATGCTTAGATCCTTATGGCTTAAATAAGAAAATCATAAACGCTATCAAAGATATTATTATTATCCCTTTGACTAAATTAATTAATCAATGTATTTTAGTTGGTAACTTCCCAGACTTTCTTAAATTGGCAAAGGTTCTGCCGCTTCACAAGAAAGATGACATTAATATACCTAGTAATTATAGACCAATTTCTATTACGCCTATTTTCGCAAAGATATTTGAAAAAGCCCTTAAGGCACAAATTTGTAGTTACTTTGAAGAAAACAACTTGTTTGCTGTTAGTCAGTTTGGTTTTAGGCAAGGTATGTCAACAGGTTCAGCAATAAATAGACTTGTGGAACTAATTAATCTAGGTTTTGAAAGATCAGAGTTTATTTCTGCACAATTTTTAGACCTGACTAAAGCCTTTGATTGTGTATCACACAATATTTTACTGCAAAAATTAGGATACTACGGGTTTGATAAAGTAAGTTTACAACTGTCATCTTCCTATTTATCTAAAAGAGAGCAATTTGTGTCGTATGAAGGGATGGTCTCTAAAAAACTGCCAATTAACTGTGGGGTTCCACAGGGTTCTGTGTTGGGACCAGTGTTATTTTTGATTTATGTAAATGACCTTGCTCAAGTTAAACCCTCAATCGATTTCATACAATTTTGTGACGACTCCACAGTGATTCAATTTGTTTTGCAGGCCAACGAGCTTGAAAGAATTTCCTCAGAGTCCTTGTCATTAATTAAGGACTGGTTCCTGTCTAATAAATTAAGTTTAAGCGAAAACAAAACTGAACACATGACTTTTACATTGAAAAACATTCATAAATCTGGTGGGACAGATCCAGAAAAACTTGTCCGTTTTTTAGGAGTTTACTTGGATGACAAACTTCGGTGGGAGGGCCATATAAATCTTTTGGTTGACAGGCTGGCAAAAAACACTTATCTTTTGAGATCATTGTCGCATATTGTCACCCAGGGGACGCTTCTGGCCTGTTACTATGGAGTGATTCATTCATTGTTAATGTATGCTTTGTTGGCATGGGGTCATTCCACACATGCGGAATTGGCGTTTAGGTTACAACGCAGAGCGGTGAGAATCCTTTCTAATCTGTCATATCGTGCTGATTGTGTGGAGGCATTTAAAACACTAAATATTTTGACTCTTCCATGTCAATACATTTTATTGTGCTTGCTGTACATTAAGGAAAATATGCCAAAGTTCACAACACACAGTGATATTCACACAATAAAAACAAGAGGGCATAATAATGTTGTTTTACCACAACTTCGCCTGGAGAAAACCAGAAGCGGGACTGGGTACTATTGTATTAAATTTTTTAATGTGTTGCCAGTTAGAATTAGAGAACTAAATCATAAGCAATTCAAAAAAACAGTTAAATCATTTTTGATTCGAAATGCTTTCTATGATTTCCGTTCATTTTTAAATGCTGACTTCTCCGAAATATAATTTTCTTCTCTCTTTTATTTAAATTGTTTTATTGGTTAAATTTAATCTTTGTGTTCTAAAATTTTAACATGTTTTATATCAGTATGTGTTTCTTTTTATATTCTTTACAAGTGCTTGTCTTAAAAATTTTTTTATTTTTTATAGTAGGTAATTTTTAAGTATTATATAAATATTTTTTACTTACTATGTAGGAGTTTTTAGTTTTTAAATGATATTTATAAGTGTGTGTCTTAAAATTCGTCTATGTTTTCTTATAGTATATATTAGGTTTATTTATTGTATTTCTTTTGACTTGTGTAAGAGTGTTACCACTCAATTAACACCAATAAAGAATCTGAATCTGAATCTGAATCTGCTGTGATTCAAAATGGATTCCCCCCTTATTTGCCATTTCGCGCAGATTCTGGCCCATTCTTAACCTATTATATTTCTATGGGCGCATTTAAGGGTTAATTCTAAAAAAAATATACGCCAATGAGACTAGATGAGACTTACCTTCAAAATTAATATTCTTCTCTCCCTTCAGTTCAATTGAACTAAGAGCTCAAGCAATAGGAACCTACCTAATTTTTAAAAATTTGCCATAGGTAGTTAGTTGATTGGTAGGTTGATAGGTAGGATAGATAGGGACCCCAGAGTCGATTTTTGGCTACGTCACTGCCTAACGCGCTCGAAACAAATCCAAAATTCACTTCATTTTTGACTTGTTCATGCTACATGTTTTGAACGATGCCCGCTTTTTTGACGGGTGGGATGATAGAACAGCTGATTCCACTCGTTGCGTATGGATCGAGGGATGTACGTAACGTTACGAACCCACGAACCATATAAAAAAAAATTGGGTTCGATCTGAAGTAGTTTGTCTATGCCACGAACGTACACTGAGAATTTTTTCAGTAAAGTGGTTTTAGCTGGCGCCTATGTTGCTAGACAATCTTGCTGGAACATCAAAGATTCTGCTACAACAGAGCAGAGTTTCTTGCTAGAACTCGGATAGGAATATAATATGTTTAGTAGCCCCAGCGAAAAAAATAGTTACGCCAGCAAACAAATTTAGTAACCTAGCTACAGTCTACCAAAAAACTTTGAAAATTTCTCAGTGTTCTGTCAACACACCCTTATTCAAAAAAGCGGTCATCGTTCGAAACATGGTCTAAACAAGTCTTGTTGGCCTTATTTCAAACGCGTTTGGTATACCGATACCGATGCGTTGAAATATTTAAATGTCTGATTTTTTGTTTGTAAAAATGGTAAAATGCGCCGCAGGCGAAAATGACTCTTAAGATGCGATTTTTGACATCAAATCTCAGGCAGAATGTTTTGATAAAATTACATTAAAAAGACCATTTTGATAAGAAATCGTAAAAATGAAAGGTGCCGCAGCCGAAAAATTTTGCAATTTATGATTTTTTCAATATTTTTAATTGTTAAAAATTAAAGTCTAGGCTCTTGTATTTTGTTCTCTATATACTTACCTATTTTATTTCTGCTGTCATTTGATTGTGCCAACTGTAACCAGGCATCTCGGGAGGGAGGGGTTGACGCTAAATCCCCCCTCTCCCTCGGTGCGCCACTGGCATATGTCAAATTTTGAAATCGACTTTCTTATTTTATATATAATCCACTGCATAAATTTCATTTTTAAATGTTATTACTTATTTTGCTGATTTCAAAAATGTATACCATGTATGTGTTAAAGTAAGTACTCTTTGAGATTCTTATACCTATATATAACTATATTGTTCCTAAAGGATGTTAAAAAAGTATATATTTCGCGAGTTTTAAACCTCTTTTTCTTTGGCGCACAATTCTATGGCTTACCCTCTATAGTAGTAGTAGTAGTATAGGGACGGCCCGTGGGTCTGGCAATTAGGCCTGTTCAATGGCCCTTTCTGCCATACCCCGTTCCTTACCCCTTCCGCTGCACCTCTCTCTCCGGGCCCCCCTGTCTTCTTTACGAAGTTCAGTATGTCGTCCCATTTGAGCGAGTGCAGCTCTTCTTCCTATATCGTCACACTGTGCTATCAAGTGCTGCGCCGATTCCTCTTCGAGCCCGCAAGCGGGACACACGGGATCTCCTGCTACTCTTATTTGCGTCAGATGTTTGTTCAGCCGATTGTGCCAAGTCAGCATCCCTGTCATCAGTCCAATGTCCTTTCGGGTCTTGCCTAAGAGCCATTTAGTTCTGGCTACATTCGGAACATCCACGAATAGCTTGGACTGTCTGCACTTTGACTCTTGCCTCCAGGACGTTTTCAGTTCATTGTTCGCCCATTTGTTGAGCTCACTCTGTACCTGTTTCCTTGTTATTCCCAGAAGAGGTTCCGGTCTAATGTATTGGGTTTGGGCCCCTCTGGCAAGTTCGTCCGCTTTCTCGTTCCCTGGTATTCCCTCATGACTTGGGACCCACATCAGTGCCACTCTTTTGTCTTGAGCCAGTGTTTGAAGTGCTTCAGCGCACTCCTCCACCAGACTGCTGACTATTTTGAGTGCACTTAGAGCCTTGAGAGCAGCCTGGATGTCAGAGCATATGTATACGTCCCTCCTGCCATTTCTGACCTCGGATAGGGTTGCTGCCATGATAATGGCATACACATCCGCCTAAAACACCGTAGCGTGTTTTCCAAGTGGTTAACTCTTCTGAACTTCTAGGCTTTCCGCGTACACTCCTGCGCCTATTGTCTGCCTGGCTGACAGTTTAGAGCCATCCGTATAGCAGACCGTCGCCTCTCTGCTTAATTCTGTTCGGAATTCTTCCCTTTGCCACTCACTCCGTTCCGGTATTGTGAACTTGTACTTTTTATCGAAACTCCATGGTTTAAGCGGTGCTTTCACTGGCAGTCTTAGGAGGGGCAACTCTTTCGTCACCTCGACCGCCAGATGGCCCTCTCTTTCCACCCTGCACTTCCACAGTCCCTGGTTCCTTAATCGCAGGTTCGTCGCCATCGCCTCCTTCTTGATCCAAGTTGGAAGCGAGCGAGAGGAGAGCCAAGATTGTTTCCAGAGCGTGGATGGGGGTCGTCCTCATTGCGCCGTTCATCCCTCTGCCGAAGAGGCCTTGCAGGCTCGTAAGCTTTTTGGATATGGTCAGCTTATCTACAGCGGGCAACCAGACCACTGATTCGTATTGGATCCTTGTTCTTATGATGGCCATGTATATCCAGTGTAGGATCCTCGGGCTAATGCCCCAGATTCGACCTTCCACTCGGCGCAACTGCCACAATGGTGCCTGGACTTTAACAGTCATTCTGGCAACATGCTCGCTCCACTTGAGTCTCTTGTCAAGTGTCACTCCCAAATACTTAAGTTGTGATACGAAAGTTAGGGGTCTGCCATACATTATGGGAGCTCTGAATCCCTCTAGTTTCCTCTTTCTGGTGAATAGGAGCATCTCGGTTTTTTCAGGATTCACTGAAAGACCATTCTGCCTACACCAGTCTTCTATTATTCTTACCGACCTTTGCATTCTTTCGCAGACTGTGGCTAGAAAGCGGCACTACACGGTCGTCCACATATGCTTGTTCGTCGAACTCCTCCTGCGTCAGGAAAATTAGTAGATCATCCATTATTAGGCACCACAAGTGGGGAGACAATAACAGTTACCATGGGGGCAGCCTCCCGTCACATCCACCTTCACCCTTACCCTCTATACATATACGGGTATTATAGTACTAACATCAAAAATGTAAGACACATAGTTTTCGTGTAAGCGAAGAAAGTTTAGTAAGAAACGGCCTAATATCTGGCTCACCGTAAATATAAAAATATTAGCCGAATCATGCACATAAGAAAAAAGCAGCTTTTGTAAATCGCATGTCGACCATCTTTGAACCGCCATATTTAGCTAACACTATCTCAAGTAAAAAGCCAGTTAAAACTCTTTATCGTTTTAGTATCCTTAAATTTGGCTTAATGTCGCGGCCGTATTGATACCAAACTGACAGAAATTCCATGTTTTTTGGTTAAAATGACGCCAGCAGTAGGCTAAAGGGCATGCACAAGCGAGATAGGAGTTAACTGGCTTTTTAATTCATAACGGTATTGATGTAGCGTAGTAGGTACTGTCGCCTTTTTTTGATGAGTCATGAAAAAATGAGGGTAGACAACAAAATGCATATTTACTAATTTTTCGGTTTTTTATAATTACTCAAAAACCACAAAACCTAGTAAAGAATTCGTGCCCATTCTAAAATCGTCTTAAAAGTGCCCATTTTTTTATATTTAAAGGTTTAGTTTTTTATAAAGTACACTCAAAAACCCCATCAAAATAGTTATTATGTATAACCAGTGCGGAAAGTTAATCTTTCCCGCACGCGAATGCCGTTGACATAAATTTGGCGCCTCCTCACCGATATTTTTTCTGAATGTCATGTTCACAGAAATCCAAGAAAATTACAAAAACATAATGAAAAACAACGATTTTATGTTGTTAGATCCTGTTTCAAGTGTTTCAAAAATTGTAGAATTTTTGTAAAGCGGATTTCAAAGGAGAGGGGCGCTTTAGTAGGTGTTGGGGTTGGGTTTGCAGGGGTGGAAACCTCCGTTGGGTCTAGTTTTAATTCTAAATCTGCTTGTATAAATACGCCGAACGCGCAAATTTTAAAAATTATTCTAATTTTTTACGAGTGTTAAATAATGTTGCTGATAAAAATTGTTTAAAATTACTTAACTAAAATTGTAACAACCAATGATGTTATAGCGCCGCTGACGATTTTTTTTTAAGTATAGACAGAAAATATATTTTTCAGGTATTTCGTAAAATGTTTTCACAAGTTTTTGTCAAAGTTGTGGCAAATAAAATTTATAAAATTTTATCTAAAGAAGGTTCTTAGCATATGTTACGGGAATACTAAAAAAAAAGAATATTTTTTTCATATTAATAGTACATGAAAAACCCCCTCTGTAAACAATTTATATTACATCTAAATTTTGTTTACTGGGATTTAAAGAAAATCTTATACCCACTATAAATAAATAAATTGGGTGCAACATTTTTCCTAAGGGCCTGCGGACAATTAAAAAGATCTTAGTTAAAACTTCCAAATCAGTTACATCAACCGGAAAGAATCTAAAAAAGAGAAGATCAAAAGATATTGGGAGGAAAAAACGAAAATTAAAAATTGGATGAGTGTCCCACAAGGAACACACAAACGACCAAAGCGAAAAGAGGAACAATTAAACGATGTTTCGCCCGGGGTGACCAGCGTGGGCTCGTCAGTGGATTCACTAGTCACCCTCAATCCAGACATCATTTAACACCATCGCACACTCTGACTTCCAACTCTGAAACACTCACAAATAGGCGTCGTTCCGCATGGTACTTATTATAAGTCACCTGATGCGAGTTCGTCCTGGCGTGTTAATCTTTCCAATAGGAATATGCTCCTAAGACTTGTCCTAGGATCAGGTGACTTATAATAAGTCCCATGCGGAACGATGCCTATTTGTGAGTGTTTCAGAGTTGGAAGTCAGAGTTTGCGATGGTGTTAAATGATGTCTGGATTGAGGGTGACTAGTGAATCCACTGACGAGCCCACGTTGGTCACCCCGGGCGAAACATCGTTTAATTGTTCCTCATTTCGCTTTGGTCTTTTGTGTGTTCCTTGTGGGACACTCATCCAATTTTGAATTTTCGTTCTTTTCTCCCAAGATCTTTTGATCTTCTCTTTTTTAAAAACAACTTGTTGCTGTGCATAATTTTGTAAAAAAAATATGCACGCGGAAAAGCCATTTTTTCCGTACGAGACTGCCTCATTGGCCGAAGGACTTAGAAGTTCGGTCAAGCAGTCGACTGCGGAAGAAATTATTTCTGCAAGCATTAGGAACAATTGTTCTTCTAAGAGCGTAAGGAAAAGTAGCATAAAATAGTAAATAAAAAATGTGTTTCATAAAAATGTTATTATAACATTAAAATAAAGTGGTTTTGCACACTAGTGTGGCATAGTAACGTAACACCCAATGCGGAAAATTATATTTTCCTCAAACTCGTAGAAATTTCTTTTTGCGCAAGTGATATTTTTTTCGCAAACAAAATTATTTCGTGCACGCTGTGCGGGAAACTGCTACTTTCCACACGCAAATGACTGCGGAAAAGGCGTAAAAACTAAATAAGGTACCCTAGGATGTTCAGTGTCATTTTAAAGGATTTTTTAAGGAAAATTCAGAAATGGTAGAATTTGGGCGATTACACATTTACAAATGCAATTTATCCATTTTTGGTCATTTTTACGTCATTTGTTAAAAAATGTTGATAAAGGGGCTTAATTTTATAAATGTTACTATCTGTAGATTCTCTCAAAAAAACTCTTTAAAATGACATCCAACATCATAGGTGATCTTATTTAGTTTGTGAGATAATCGCTTTCAAAAATTTAAATAAAAAGTATGAAAACTAGATACAAGGCATTTTAAAGCCTACTGACGTATGCTCTGACAATGCGAAGAAATGGTTTTGACATTACGATTACAGTGCGCAAAGTTATATTTTGCACACTGTTCACAATGCGCAAAATCTGAAAATTATAGTTTTTATCTTACATAACTTGGGCGAAAATTTAATCTTCCCCACACGGGACATTCGTTTGTCTGAGAACGAACGCGGACCGGAGTTCGGGAAAGCAGCAAGGATGGGAAAGAAACTTGACACATGAGTTAGGATAAATATTTTTTGTACTCATTGTGGGAAAGTGATACTTTCCAAACTAAAAAACACCCCTTTCCCGCACGGTCGTAGAAATAAATAGCAGTTTATCTAACAATTCCGGAAAGTGTCACTTTGCCGCACGCGATTGCAGCAATTATGTGCGGAAAAGTCACTTTACGCGAGTTGCAGGGTAAAATATTTTTTCAGCTCGCTTAATTGACTTAAGTATTCATTTAACCCAATAAAAGGAATTTTAAAAATGTTACTCTTTATTTATCCTAACTAACGTTTACTAACACAAAAAAGAAAATTTTTAAAAATATAGCAATATATTTATATTTTATTTTTGGTTGAGTGCGGAAAAGTACCATAAAGGGCCATTTCAAGCAAATGTAATTTTATTAAAAAAAGGAAAAAAGCTTTAACGATCTTGAAATAACTCCAAATCATAAAACGACTGTAACACTCTTTTTTGGTTTACAAACAGTTTCGTACCTAAAGCAAATAATATTTTTTCGATTATTCTATTTTTTGTACCGTCCAACCCAAAAGAAAAGCTTTACTGGTTCATGCTTCAAAATAATTTTTAACATAATTGTTAACAACTTATTGCTTTCTCCTTTAATTCCAATGCCTTTTGTTTAGTTTGGAAAAACCATGATAAAGCGTTTTTCTAAAAAATTGAAATATATAGGGTGTTCCAAAAAAAAACGGACGTTTTAGATTGCTTATAATTTTCACATTAATTCTCCGAAATTTGAAGTTTAATGTTTTCATAATCAAAATTGACATTTTTCTTAAAATTTAAGATGGCGGGCAGTTTTGAAAAATGGGTATTTTCGGCAGTAAGTTCGGCAGTTTTACATTTGATGCCTCTTTCTGACCATAGGTCGTTTTTTAGTCGACGGGATACAGTTTTGCCAAAAATTTAAAACTTTCTGACAAGCTAAAAGCCTAACTTTTATGTGCCTGTTGTCAAAATGACATCTCTTTAAATTTCAAGATGGCGGACGGATTCATGGAAAGTCTTATTTCTTAACCGATTTAAACAAGCGTTACATGTGTATGCGTTGAAAGAATAATACTATTTAGTGCACATATCAATTTTATTACAGCAGCGTACACATTTTATTTTCCAATAAGGGTTAAAAATACCAAAGAGACTTTAGAATTTTTTTTTAGTTGACTTAAGTGAGAAAGTCTTTTATCACACAAAGAGCATGAAATGTAAAACTGTAGAACTTTTTTATTCTTAACCGATTTAAACAAATGTTACGTACGTAAGAATAAGGCTATTTAAGAATAAGGCTATTTAGCGAACATCTCAGTTTTATTACAGTGGCGAGCATAAAAATTTTCAATGGGTCAAAATTAAACATTTTTCAAAACTGTCCGCCATCTTCAATTTTAAGGAAATGTCAGTTTCGACATTAGTTGCATAAAATATTAAGTCCTCTTTTTCAAAAAAATGCTAAATTTCGAATTTCGGATAATTAACGTGAAAGTTATAGGCAATCCAAAAAGTCGGTTTTTTTTGGAACACCCTATATAAAAGTAAGAATTTCCTAAAATTAGGTTTTGTTTTTTTTTTGTCCCGTCCAACCCAAAGTTTAAAGATTCCCCTATAAGCTCTTGTTAAAACTTATTGTTCTAAACTATTTTATTGCATAACCCAAGGTTTTAGGAAATTATTTATTAGAAAATGTAGTCATAATTTTAATCATATAGAAGTCACAGCTGGTTTTTCTAGTAATGGGTTACTTTATTGTCCTGTCCAACCGCTCGAAATGGCCGTTAAAGTTAACTTTTCCGCACTAGTGCAGAAAAGTATGTTTTCCGCACGCTAGTAGAAAAAATATTATACAGAGTCAGTTCTAAAATAGTGATTTTTACTTTAATTTTAATATTTAAGAAAAAATCATCCTGTACAGGTAAATAGTAAATAATTTGTGTCTGTTTCGGTTTCCTTTATTTGCCTTGATGCTTCGTCTGTATAACTTTTTAATCAATCAGTCATCGAAATTTTCAACTTTGGTGTCTTATTACATAATAATCTACATTTATATACCAATTTAGCTTGATCCTCACTTCTGGGAACTGAAGTGATTATTCTAATTATTTTGTCGAAAGATAAGTGTTTGTATTTTATGTAGACACAATAATTAATGATGATCAAGTAACCCAAAAATTCAGGTGACTTGTCAAAATAAGGTTGCAAAATATTATCTGTCATCCTTTATGGACCAAAAATGAACTTGCCAGAGCTCCCCTCTCACACTGCAATGTCAAATCTAAAAAACGAACCTGTCAGGTAGATTTCAAAAAACTGCCTGTTAAATAAGTTTTAAGCGTTTTTTGACAGCTTTAAAACAATAAGGGCGCAGAAAAATAAAGACTAAAAGTAAAGATTACGGGTCCAGAACTATCCGGAATTTGTAAACTTTTCCTAGTTTTCAGCAAGCATCAAATTTGCGCAAATTTGCCCTAATTTAAACCTTTTCGTATCTCCTACCGTTTAGGAGATATTCATGGTGAGCAGCGAATTTGACATCATAGGTTTCACTTTTTTGGACCATGTAGTCTGTGTGATTACAAATCGTAATCGAGTGAACCGATTTCTATGCAGGATAAAAAAACGAACTGTCAACGTCCCTCTCGTGGGAATAAATAAGTTACACTCTTGGCTGTCAGCTTTGGAGGAGAAGTTTTCGTATACTATCAGAATATCCTTGGGCCCTTCTATATATGGTGGGAACTTTAAATAGAATAATTTCGCTAGAGCCTTAGGATAACCCTAAAAACACATATAACCGACATAAAATCGGGCCATCGCTAACGCACTGCTGACGTTATACCGACGTTGGCACGATTTTATGAGTTATTCGACGATTTGTGTTTATAGAAAAAATATGCGGATAAAACGCAAAAACACGACAACTGAGATTTTTTATGGGCTTTCCGCGTTATATAAAAAATTCCCCTTTTAAAGGGTGAAACCTCTCTAACCCACTTAATTTTCTTAAAAGGGTTATAATACTTTTGAAGTTACAATTTTATTAAAAGCTTAATCCCCTCCTCCTCTTGCCAAGCGACACGCGGTTTTTATATTAACTTAGATAATTGGATTTTCAACCAAAAAAAAAAAATATTTTTAAATTTTTGGTTGAAAATGTAATTATGTAACCTATATTGTGAAAATCGCGTGTCGCTAGCTGCTATACGGTTAGTGAGTTAAGTTTAATCCCCCCTAATATCGTCTTGCCAACCCCCCCACCCCCACCAGAACCTAATCAACTCTGCGTAGGGTGACAAAGAATTTTGATGCCAAATTTTATAAGAATTGGTTTAGCAGTTTTTGAGTAATCGTGTTACCGACAGACAGACAGACCGACAGACAGACACCATGACGAAATTTTGTATTTAGGTATTTTTGACGATCCCAATAGCCTCCATAGGTACTATGAAAATGTGCAACGGGTCAAATGAGACCTAGGTGCTGTGAGGTTAAATCCCCACCCTCCCAAATTATCAGATCAGGTACTATGAATGCATGGATAGCTAAAAATAGATAGACCATAAAATATGTCTAAAAATTTTATTGACCGAATTATCTTAAAAACTTACTAAACTATACAGAGTGTATCCCAAAAGTCTGGAATAATGGATTTTTCGGGATAACTATGGGTTTTTGAAAAAAAACTTATGTAGGATCATTTTAAAGTAGAAAAAGCGGTTTCTAAAAATATATACCATTTTATACAGGGTGTCCCAAAAATAAAATACGTCACCTTATCTCTTTTTTAAATTGGACACCCTGTATATTATCTCATTTTCTGGATCCTTAAAAAATAACCTTTTCAAAAATACCCAACACTACTCAATACAAGGTGTCCACCGTGTATAAAAAAGAGTATACATTTTTCGAAACCGCTATTTTTCCTAAAATGATCCTATACCTATATAAGTTTTTTTTGAAAAAAGCGTTCTCCCAAAAAATCCATTATTCCAGACTTTTGAGACACACTGTATAAAGAGTTGTAAAACAACCTACAGCGAAAAAAAATCTATTTTGCCGAATTTTATGAAAGAAAAAAGCAATAGTAATTTGATTTTTATATCTAAAGGTTTTTTGCAGTCAAGGTGTCACAAAATAGTTTACCTATAGGTATATCATCACAGTTAAAACAAATTTCAATAATCAGTGGCGCACTCAGAAATTGACTTCGGGGGGGGGGGGGGGGGTTAAGGATAAGTAATTAAAAAATTTAATTTGAAGTCAAAATGTGACCATGACCAGGCTTCTAAGGGGGGGGGGTTGCGTATATTTTATCCTGAGGCTCTAGAGGATTTGATTCCGCTAAAGTTCCCACACTGCATATTAATGTCTTTTGGATTCTATATACCTATATTTATTTAAACCTATATTTTTTATAAAATTCAAAAAAAAAGAATATATCTTCTCCTTACGGTTTGCAAAAAGTATCCTTTGTGCGAAGTATCGTTATGCTATATGCTATAACAAACTTCAACCATAGAAAAGTGACAGGGACGCACGTGGCTAAGAGCAAAACCAGGCGATCCGACCAATTTTGTTCCATGGTGTAGTTGAAAATGGCTGACCCCTTTGCATTCCTCGAAAATTGGATGCGCAGTCGTCTTTGCCCATTCTCAATTTTTTCATATCTCTGGCGGAACCGGAATTCCAATACTCCAATCGAACTCACTTCAGTTTCCTTGGGCCTACTAAATTACGTGACCTTGGCGCTTCAGAATTCCGGCAGAATATTGCTTACGAAGAAAAAAACCATAACTTTTTTGTTATCAGTTAATAGGATTTATAAAAATCTACAACCGTATCCAAAGGATTTTTCAAGATTTGGTGAATTTAAAGAAAAACAAAAATTGCTGTTACAGATTTCTGTATCATCGACGAGGCCAAAGAAAAGGCCAGGTAAAATTTTTGACTATTGTTAGCCGTGTTTATTTCGAAATGAGAGAGTCCTGCAAAAAACTGTCTGGATACGGTTGTGAAAAATTCAAAAATAAACATTCCTACCAAATTGCAACAGATTCCGTTTTCTCGTTTCCGATATTCTGCCCAGTAAAGGTTGACCCACAACCAGCAAAGCAGTGTTGTTCAATCTATACAGTTTTTGTGGCCTTAAAAACCTATGGCTCTACCTATCAATAAACAAACTACAGCCTGCACACGCCATGCTTTTTCTGTTAGTCCTAAACATCAGCTGATTTTCAATCTATATATAACCTTAACCTCGAATCAACTTTTCAAAACAAAACAAATGTAAGTAAGCAAATATTTTTAACATGTCATATGACAAAAAGTTTTAAGGGTACCACAAACCTTACGAAGATATAAAAATAAGGGTACTTATAGATGCAAAATTTTTTCATTACGTCTGTATCTCCCAAAGAAATAGAAGGGTTTAAATAATGGGCTAAACCTGTGCAACAGGATCAACAATTACACCGAAAAAAAAAGTTGGTTGTCGGCGAGATATAGTACGATGACCGGACTTTCGAATTTCTTGTCAAAAATCCAATATGGCTACTGGGACAGCTGAAATAACTAAAAATATTAACTGAAACTAGTTTCCCAGTTCAACAGTTTAGTGTAATCATATCCCGACCTGTGCCATTCTGTCCCGCCCTATCCCACGTTGTCCGAACATATCCTACGTTGTCCCAAATTTTAGTTTCCGTAATTAGACCCTTAAAGTTAAGTTTCAGTTTTACCAGCAGTCGTAACCTTATCTCTATCGAGTCGACCAATCAAGCAGGTGCACTTTTAAAATCATGGGGTAGTAATCTTTTATCATTTTAGTCCTCAGGTTTAAAGTTTTTGGAACAAACAAGTTTATTGCTGGTCCATTTCCACCCTTGGGGATTAATGTTTAGAGCCTGAAGCCATAGATTTTTAGGGTCTTCCTTGGGAAATCTAAAAAATATTTTTTATTTTTCTCTTTGTTTTAAATGGGTTCAATGAAGTTAAGTATATTAAAAGTAAAAGGAAAACAAATATACATAACTTTCGGTGGTCACCAAACTACAAAATAGTTGGCTATATATTTTACAGGGTGATTTTTTATAAACATAGCTTGACATAACTTTGTTACTGTTTGTCAAAGAAATATGAATCAAAAATGTAATTAATTTTATATCATTACCTGACAATTTTTTTGTCAGCTGTCACTGGGTATGACTTAGAGCAACATAAATGATTTAAACAAAATAGCACACCATATTTTTTTTAAGATATGTGCTCTTAAGTGTTCTTGGTTTTGGAATTAAAAAGAATGATAGAGGTAAGTAGGTTTGTTTTAACACAAAAGGGATTTTTGATTTAGAATTGGTTCTGATTGATATTATTATGACAGAAATTTTGACAGGGGCTCTACAACAATGATGTCATAAATAATCTTTTAAAGATATCTGTAAATGTACTCAAAAAAAAAATAATACCTATAATATTGCGAAATTTTAGTGGTTATGTTTGCAACCAAAGTGCTGAACTAACCTCCCAGGCTGGTTCTAAAATTTAATAACCGAGTTGCAACTGTGATATCATTATTTTAAATTGAAAGAACCGGTTCAGGTTCAATCAGAACCAGGACCAATTGTAAATTGGTTAGAAAAGTATTTTTTTTTAGAACTTAAAAATTAAAGAAATAATTTATAGGGTGTTCCATGCAAACAAACATTTAGTTTGCTACATATATTTATAAAAAATCAACCTGTACCTCCTAAGCAACAAGGTATGTGGAATTGTCAAGGCAAGACATAGTTATATATTTTTTTTAACTGTTTGTTTTAGCTAAAGAAGTTTGGTTTTTTGTTTTTCTCCAGTTTTTCTCTTAATTTTACTGCTTGCCTTTTAAGAACTAGCTTTTTTTTAAACTTACAATTTAATGAGCTGAATAAGAGTTTATAGCAGCTTTGTAAATGTAAAAAATGGTTAAATATGTCTTATAACTTGTTCATTTTTCTTATTTTTACTAATTAAAATATGCTTTTCTAAGTTTTTCGATTCACTCAATCTTCAATTAAAAGGGTACCGTATACCACTCACTTTTCCTAGGTTAAATGCATACTGCACCAACACAAGCGTTTAGTCATAGTTTCATAAAATATGCAGTATGAAGTAAGAAGTAACAAATAAAACTTCTTTCTTTTTATTGTCAACTAGGACCAACAGCATATCAGGGAATGCAGAATAGTTAAAATTATTAGTAAAATTAAATTAAATTTAGTTCATCATTTTTAATCTCTGTCCTTTTCTACCATACTATGTTGGAAAAAGATAGAGATATAAAATTAAGGGTAATTATGCAGTGGTTTTCTGCCATTTTTGATTTTTTTAGAAGGGACCCTAGTGGGTGCCCCTATCAGCTGGAGCTGTCACGCATTCGCCATTAGTTTAAAAGTACACCTGCTCGATAGGTCAACTCGATAGAGATAAGGATACGAGTGCCGATAGCACCGAAATTTAACTTAAGTTTCGATTAACCGATATTGTGAGGAGTAAATAGACAGTTTAAGTAGGTCATCACAGGTACGAGGTGCAAAACTTCCTACGATTTCGTCCATATCTCTGGGTTAGCCATATAGAGCCGGCGATATAGAACGTAAGCTTACGTGTCTGTACGCTATATATATGCTAAAACCGTGACCCTGATAAAAAGCTCAACCGTAGACCGCAGAGATAACTCTGCTATCTGTATTCGAGCGGAAGTCTTTGTTTTTTACACATAAAAGAAAGACAGAATATTGCGCTATATTTTACGTCTATGGATGTGAAATATCCCTTTGTGAACCAAAATTTTTAGTTTCTAAAAAACCATGAATGTAAATCGGTTTCAGAGTTCTATTACGTAGTACCTAAATATATTTTAGTTAAAAATAATTAAGGTCCGCACAGTAAGTTATTTATTTATTTAGTTCTTCTTACCTATACACCTAGAGTAAGGTATATTTTTTGTTCTGTATAGTAAGGTATAATTTTTGGTTTTTTGTTCATTAAGTTATTACATATAGGAGTAAGGTATATTTTTTGTTTTGTTTTTAATTACTTTATTAGCACTACACGCCTAGACAGAAAAGTTACTTACCAGGTACGTACCTAGTACCTAAGCCTCGGACGAAAGGTTACGTACATAGTACGTACGCTAACTCCATTTAGGGACGTACATATTACGTGCACTTTTCAACGCTATGTACATCTTAGGTACGTCCTTGGGATATGGAAAATACGTACATTTGTGTACGTACCAAGTACGTACTTTGTATGTCCTGCGGTGGACCAATAAAAAACGTGAATTGGATGTAAAATGTACGATGTAAGTACGGGGTACGTACAGGGGACGTTTTTGGTACGTACCTTGGAGGACGTAGTACGAAAATAAATAAAATACAAATTAGTTTTTTATTCCTACGGAGGGGGGGGGGGGCGGGGGATTTTAAAACTAGCAAACTCCTGAGTACCCTTGTCTCTTAGTTTACCCCTCGCAAGAAAAAGTTCCAGAATGAAAAATACTATAAAAGTTTGCGTTAGAAGTGCGGGAAATGTTACATAAATGAACTACATCCAAATTATGACAACTTAATAACGTAGTAATACGTTTTTGCTGTGGATACATTTTACGAATACTTTTGTACGTACATCATACGTACCTAGTAGATGCCGGGACATAAAGACGAAAAATGAATGTAAAATGTACGTCCCTGGGACGAATGATTTTGTCTAGGACAGTACCTATACCTATTAATGGGATAATGGTTATATTTGCCCCCGATTTTATTTGTGGGAAATAAAAACTACGTTCCTCATATTATGCATTTTGTAATTTTTATTAATTTTTTCTTTTTCAATTACTTCCCGCCTTAAGTTTATACTAACTGAACTCAAATTTACAATCTAATAAATGAATTTTAAATGATAAATTATTTTGACATCCACGGACACCTACGGAGGCTTATGAGAGAAGTTATATATTAGAGGGGTATAACCTTTTGGACATGATTTTTTAGAAGAGCACCGTGAATTGTTTTTTTTTTACATAAAATCAGGATCACTCCCGAACGGCTCAACGGATTTTCATAATGCTTTTTTTATGGGATAAAAATATTACCCCCCTCCCCGAATCCTCCCAAACGGTAGTGGAAGGCGATTACGTTATTTGTTCAATGCAGAATAACTCGCGAACGGCTCAACGGATTTTCATAATTCTTTTTTTATTGGATAAAAATATTACCCCCCTCCCCGAATCCTTCCAAACGGTAGTGGAAGAGGATTATGTTATTGGTTCTATGCATGATAACTCCCGAACGGCTCAACCGATTTTCATAATTATTTTTTTATTGGAAAGAAATATCAGCCTACCCCAACAAATTTTTTGAACAAAATAAAATCTTAATTTTGCTGCGAAAGCATGATTGTAGATAGAAAAATATTATTTTCTTCCATGGCATGATTTGATGATATTTTTTTAGGCCATAAAAATAAAAAGAAAACTGGCAGCGACAGATAAAAATATCCCGAAAAAAAACCTTTACCGCAGCTGATAGAATAAAAAAACGTTACAATATTGTGTGATATTTTTGGGACTTTGGTAGAACATTGGTAGATTTTCTTGACTAGAACATTCGCTGAATGTATTACCCATGATATTCCCAGAATATCTCCTAAATATGCTATGAATGTGCAAATGTAAGGGCATTTTTAGGACCTTACCAGAACATTCGTGAAATATATTGCTTAGAATATTGTCTGAATGTAGGATCTAGGATATTCTGAGAATGTCTTTTAACCGGGATTTCAATGTGCCAAATCAAAGGACATTTTAAGGACTTTAGTAGAACATTCGTGGAATATCCTGCTTGTAATATTTGCTGAATGTACTACCCAGGATATTCTGAGAATGTCTTCTAAATGTGTTATTTGTGTGTTAAGTCAAATGTTCTTCGGGAGACATTTTCTGTAAATTCTAGGAATATCCTGTGAATGTGCCAGGACATTCAGACACTTATAGCACATCGAAGGAATATTCCTGGAATATCGTGTGCTAAGGCACTCAGTTAAAATAACTTTTACACTTAAAAATAAAGTATTTACCATTATGCTTGGTGATTTTTACCCCTAAGAATAGTTTAAAAGATGTTATGCCTAGTCAATTACGCACTCACATTTTGTAAAAATACACTCATGCCCACATCCGCCATTAAACACTCTAATCAGGGCTAGCTAATTGGAATTAACTTGCTAATCGCGGCTAAACAAGTTTACCTATCCACCAACTTTTTTTATGAAATAATTACCTAATCAGGGTTAAGTAACTCGATTAAAAAAAAGAGCTGGCAACGCAGCATATTTGGTTTGTATCTATTGGTAACACTGGATATGTCAAAAAAATTTTGATGTAAAAGGTTATCTTTTCTGTTTCCTTTTTAGTTTTCTTTCAGTTTTTGTTTATTTATTTTTAAAACCTATCAGAAAATATATTCCCCAGCTGTTTCGACTGAAACTCTCAAGTTAAACGGGAATGGCCGAATCGGTGCTGTTTGGAGCTGATCAGTTTATTGTCGCCAGCATCATTTCCAATAATTAACTGCTCATTTTCAGTCGTGTAGTGTGAAAAAGTGGATTTGCCTAAATTTTGTTTTTTAACACAGTGTGTGGTAAACAAAAGTAGGCATTGAACAGTATGCTGGGTGCATATAACTATGAAATACTACCTATAATGGCCCAAGGTTTGCAAAATTCTTTGCAACGAAGTCAATATAGTGACTTTTTGTAACTCACATGCGTTCAGATAAGAGGGTTAAGTTAAAGTAAGAGTGCCTTAAATTTTATCAGCCCAAAAAGTCCTTACAAACAAATAAAAAATATAGTTTAGACGGTTCGTTAATGTGAATTTTTATGTGATATGATATGTATGGGAGAATTATCAGACTAGATGTTTGAAAATATTTGTTATGTTTATTTTTTAATTTTTTTTAAGTTACTTTTAGTATTTGTATAGTTTTAGAATAGGATACTTATTCCCTTGTATTATTTGACAGGTCCCCGTTGCAAAATCTACTTAAAAAATGTTTAATAAAGCAAGACTGCCAAAATTAAATCTATCTGAGGCACCACATCTTTGTTTACTGCAACAACAACATTATATGGTAGGTGCTGCAATGGGGCTTTTTAGTTGAGGAGGAGCACAACCCACTTTTGTTAATAAAATGTCAAAAAAGTTTGTTTCCAGTTATTACCGACCTGGAAGGTCTGTGGGTAATAATCTTCTCAGCTTAAAAGTGATTTATTTAGGATTTTTGTTAATTTTTAGATATATTGAATACCTTATAATTAAGAAAGTAGTTCATAAGGTTGAGATATTTTTTATATCAAGAAAAACATGTTGTTCTTCCAAATTTTACTGAAATTATTTAAATTCTACATTTTTTGATAGTTTTAGTTTGAAACTGTTATCACCCAAAATTATGCCCTAGGTGACAGAACCATTCTAAGAAAAAAAAAGGTTTTAAAGTTATAATAATTAAAAAAGAAAAATTATAAAATATGAATTTAGAAAAATCAAGTTTTATAGGACCTCGACTTAAAGGTTGCAGCAATGAAGTTTTGTACACACTGTCTTTCAAAAAAATGTTTTTTTTTTATATTACAAAGAGAAAAAAAAATTAAAAGTTTTAGATTAGAATGTTTCAGGATCTTTAATTTTTTTTCTTTCATTCTCATTACTTTAAAATTTTAGGTAGGGTAGACTTTTTATGATGACTGGTGATTGACAGTGTCAAAAAGAGTCTTTCCTCAAAGTAACCACAAGTTACCAGGTAAATCAGTTGCTCATTTTCAGTTTTTCTTCGTACAGCAATCCAAGTCATGACATCACGAGTAATCAGACTATGTTACCAGCCTATGGGACATGGTTACTTAAAAAATGTAAGGTTCAAAGTGTGGTTTACCGATTGTTTATGGTTTTTTAATTTGTATTATTTTTTTTATAAATCTTATGTTTTTCTATGATGATGTCATAACTATGTATGGTCACTGAAAGTAACCGTGATGTCATGACAAGTAACCCAAACAAGTTACTATTGTCCTTCAGCAAAAAGCCTATATGTAATACCATTAAACCATATAGACAGTTTTAAAAACTTAAACAAAATCGGTTGAGATGGACCATTGTTTTTTATTATGATCCTAATTGATGAGTTTATTAATTTAGGTGTATTTTCTGCTGTTGAAAGACAATGTTTTTTGTGATATGCAATATCTAACTGACCAAGGTGATTTATTTAGGCATGTCTATGTGCAATAGTTGTCTGCATTTGCTCTTTGTTTTATTAATGTATTTATTTGGTTTTTAGATAAATAAAACATTTACTTCACTTTTAATTGTATTTGTTTTTATTTTATGAAAATTATTAACTACAAACGTTGGTAATTATGCAGTATACAGTTTTCTGCCATTTTTGATTTTTTATGAAAAGTTCTTTTTGAGGGCACCTACTAGGGTCCCTAGGACCCCAAATCCGCCTGCGCCCAATTTTTTTTTTTAAGAAAAAAGGGTGCCCGGGGGGGGGGTTGTAATGTGCAGCAGAAAACTGTATACTGCATAATTACCCAAATGTTAATCAACACTTAAATAAAAGGTGAAATATATAAAAATAAACTTAAAAAAAGCTTATGAAAGTGAAATAAGTCTGAAGTCTGAAAGCTTTGTGAGCCGAAACCTTCCAAAGAACCCCCTGTTGTCCAGTCTCAAAATAATTTGGTCTCTCGTTCCATCGCCTAGGAAGTCCATCATTGATTATGTCTAACACATCCAAATTGTCATGATTCAATATATCTTCCATATTTAAAAAAAAAACAATTCAACAAATAAAACTGGAAATCAAAATAAACAGAAAACATAACCAACAAAATGCATATTACAGCGACTTAATTGCTCAATTAAGCTTTAATCGCCCAACATTGGCCGGGTTGGTAAACGGCGCGATTAACGCAAAATTTTTGTTGGTGGATACCGAATTTACTCGCTAACCGCAATTAAAAGTTAATTGGAGAAAAAATGTGTTGGTGGATACCGGCATCAGTCCTTGGCTTTTTCAATTCTTGCTCGGGAGGAAAAAGTGTTATTATTTGACTAACTTAACCCGATTCAAAGGTTAAATCACACCAATATTTCACCATACCTAGGGAAAATGATAATTACACTCACAAATGTGGACAAATACAAATCACTTTGAGTGTTAGTTTAGTGTTAATTTTAATACTCCATTTTTGACTGTGTACGCGTACATCCTATGGCCAACTTAAACTGTCCAATAAGCGATATTGTAAACCTTCAAAAAGTCTCTATTGTGTTAAAAAATCTTTCGTTAAATGCTCCAAAAATGCAAAATTTCAATAGAACAAGCGAAAATCTGCCAATCTCTCATTTACTTAACAAAGGAAAGTGTAGTCAATTCAATTTATCCGCATCGATCACTCTTAGATTTGCGAAAACGGATTATGCGTGACTAGACCAAACTAAAAATGTTAAAAATAAAATAAATTGAAAGCTACTTTAGAAAGAATGTAGATCGTTTGTTTAAATTATATCTAGAATCACGCATTTTAATTATGGCAGTGCGATTACGCGTATTTGGAACGAAATTTAAAAAATGCATTACATGAATAAATATTTGAAAAAAATCTTGTTTCTGACTTTTTAGTGTAACGCAGCGTTGGCGGGTTTTATTTTTTTAAGTTTATTTTATTTACTGCTAAAATTATGAACACATGATAAACGTACTTAAACCCCTTGGTAGAAAAGGTGACTAAACCATACAAATGACTCAAAAAAAAATGTCTTTTTATTGTCTACTACATGGGTTCTAAACATCACATATATCACATGTATTTTAATTGTTAAAACATCAACTAAAATACATAGTATCACTTGTAGAGTATACATATATATATAAAATGATAGATCAAAATAAAACACATCAAATTTGTATTTATCAAAAAGGGGTAATTAAAAGTTTAATTTTTTTGTGGCTAAGCCACTGTTAAATTTTATCTGAAATCTACAAAAATAAAATTAGCATAAATTTATACCGAGACCTATTATAATATTTTCCAGTTTTCTTTTCGGTAAAAGATCGAGATTTTCTATGTCAAAACTTTCTTAAGTATATTGCAAATAATAAATCTACTAAAAATCTAAAATTAAAATAATAACAATATCATACAATAGCTAATTACTATAGGTTTTCATGATGACATTAAATCGCAATTTATTTAAAACAGATATGATGATTTCGATACAGATTTAATTGCGATTTAATTCCATCATGAAAATGTACTACGTATTCTGTCGTGCTAAAACAAAAGTCCTAATTACGTTTCCATGACGCCAATTCTGAGGGCATGCAGGCTACTACTTTTACTAATGTACGTAAAAGACGGGGTTGCAAAATCCCAAACGCAGATAGGACTTCTGCACGGCAGTATCTTAGAGATTCGATTTATTTGGAGCTAGGCTTTAAAAATTTCACATAATAATTATTTAATAATACCGCAATTTTTAAATTAAAAACTAATCTAACAGTACGTTTATTTCTTTAAAATTTTCAGAAAATATGTAAGATTATTTAAACCTTTATGACATGACACCGTGACTATATTGCATTTAAAAGTCAAATAATTTCGGCTTACGTCCCATAGAGGGGCGATAACCGAATTTTAAATAAAAAACGAGAAAATCAAAGCATTGCTCAAGTTTTTTATGAATATCTCAAAAACTAATATACCCACTTAAGAACGGTTTTCAATTCCAGTAAGCCGAATAATTGATTTATTTAAAAAGGTATTCGTTTTTGTTTAAAAAACAGTAATACGAAAGCAGTATTAGTTAAGCATTTTTTGACATTATATTACAAGTGTTACAATATTAAAATTACAACTACAATAAATACAGTTAACCCAAAAGAGTATTCTCGAGCTTGGGTGTGCTAAACTATAGCTATAATTATTATATTTTTTAATTGAGCTAGATTAACATTTTAATGTCAATTTATTTAGTAATAAAATTCATACCTAATAGAAATGAATTTAACAAATGCCTAATTTTTACAGATTAATAAAAATAAAAGTAAAAGAATAAAATAAAATAAAATGCGAAGCTTAATTACATATTAACTGCAATAATTTTTGTAATTGGTTGATTGATTAATTTATTAATATAATAACGTGGTAAAGAGGAAGAAAAGTTAATTATTTTTGAAATCTATAATTTGTGTATTTCATCTCTTATGAAATTTGTGTGTCTGAGGTTTTTTAACAGTTGCTTAAACAATGAGAGTGTGTTACTGGTTTTCAGAATTAAACAGATTTTTTCGTAGATGTTGGTGACTATATATAGAGAGCTTCTTTGTCCTATTGTTTTATACATTTTTGGTTTTTGTATAGATGTTTGTTTTTGTCTTGTCAAATATTGATGTTCTATATCATTGATGCAATTTTTTTATAGACTCGAATCGATAAGGTTTAAAAAAAATAGGTTTAGTTTTTAGGTTTGATTTCCGAAATTATATTTATTAACTTTTATAACCTTACATTTATTGTGCTGCTTTCTCAAATATTTCTTGATACAGATTACGCTACCCGTTTTTTGCATAAAGGGTACCAGAATAATTGTTTCTTTTTTAATATGCAGCACCAGGGACTATATTTTTTTGCTTACAGATATCTTGCTATTTTTGTTGTTATGCATATTTTTCAATTCATCAATCATATATTTTTTTTTCCAGTAAGGTCCTCAGCAAGAAAATATTAATAACAGCCATCCAAAATGTGATAGAACTATCAGATTTAGCACAAATATTTTCCGCTATATTAGCTTAAATTAAAAAAAAAAGTTTTATGTGAAGGATTTTCAAAAAAAAAACAACATTAAATATCACCTAATCACTGGGTCCCTTAGTACCAAATTTTCTAAGAGCATTTTCAAGGGACTGCAAACTAACAGATCGTGTTTTAAGAGAACAGAAGTCCTCTTTTTTAAAAGTAAACCAACTTTTGCATTACTGACGGGTTTATTTATTTAATAATTAGTTCTAAAGTTACTAAATATTATGCTGATCTACAATAATAATTCGAAAGCATATTTCATTTGACTTTGGAGGAATTCCATGATAACTGACGGGACAAATCTTAAGTAATTAATTTTTTATTGTCATGTTTCTCTCTTTTAAAGATATTCCACAATGACCACGTCTTAATGCATTATGTAGAGGGTTTTTCAGAATAATTTAACAATAAAGGCAAATTAATTTTTTATTTAGGATTCAAGATAAACAAAAAAATTTATGATAACAACATAACATTAAAAACAGGCAGAAACATGGACTTTTAAAGTGCTTTTCCTCTTAATCTAAAAGTAGTTTTAAATTAGTTGTTTCAAAATATACTTTTGTTCCCTACTAGATATAATAAAATGGTATGATATTATTTTTCTTTGCTTGGAATTAAGGTAAATTTAATTTTGTGATAAATGACGGAACATTTCTTATAAAACGCTAATATTGTGTAGCTATGTGCCAATATTTTGGCTAGTGGCTATTATTTTATGATTTAGAGAAAGGTTATTACGTTATAATAATTGTACACGTTTAATGATACCCCAGACACTTCTTTGTGGTTATAGTTATTTAAATATAAAAATTGAAAAAATGCCAAAAACCTTTATCGCGTGTGGAATTGCCTTTTCACCAGCAAGTAGTAGTGGTTTACCTAGACGCGTAGCGCGTTACCTTAAGATAAGAAAGTATTTTCTTCTCTAGAGACGAAATATTTTCCTCCTAGTGAGTCATTTTCCCCAATAGAGACGAAATTATTTTCGTATCTAGTAACGTTTATGTTAATATGCGTATAAACTGTGCACCTTTTTTACACAGAAAAAGAGTGAAAATTTCGCTACTTTCGTATATGGTCGTAATTGTGCGGAAAAGTTTTTTTCACTGTTTTCTGTTTAAAAAAGGTGCATATTTCACACGTATATTAATGTTTGTTCTCGTCACGAGATACGAAAATAATTTCTTCTCTATTGAGGAAAATGACTCGCAGTATATCCTTGATATATTTTCCTTTCTACTTTTAAGAAAAAAATATTTCGTCTCTAGAGAAGAAAATACTTTTTTCTGTTAAGGTAACGCGGTACGCGTATAGGTAAACTACTTATCTTGTTAGTCAAAGTTAAATGAAATATCTGTATTCGAATTCTTAATGTAGATGAGCATGTTGTCGACACTGATCCGATTTAATGCTGACGATTTGTGTTTGCTGGGAATATGCGATTTTCGATGGGTATAGAAGAACCTCTCTAACTTAGCAATTTTGTTGCATATGTAATAGCAGCCCTAAAAGAGAATAAATAGAGCTACAAAAAAAAATTTCCATATCAAAATCTCACAAAGTTTGTAGAAATGCCAGCGAGGGATATTGCGTTATTATTTTTTGACGAAAATTTTCACAATTTTGAATTACTGGATTTTTCATATTTAAACGTTGCTGAGGACGATACTCGAAAAAAATTGAACAAAGTGTGACAAGATTAAAAGGCATGTTTAAACGTTATTCGAAAAATATACATAACAATAAAAATAACAACATATCTATAAGCATAAAACATAAAGTACCTGAAGCTGCAGATTAAAAAAAAAAATAATTATTTCGATACCATTTGTGCTAAAAAGGCCACGGGTAGCGTAATCTGTAGCCGGAAATATTTTTATTATTTTAAAGCAGCACAAGATGGGTAAGAGAATGGGTAAATTTTGAAAGTTAATAAATATAATTTCGGAATTCAAACCTAAAAACAGAACCAAGGAAAGTAACTTGCAAAGAAGTTGAAAAAGCTGAAATTTTAACATTTTCCCAAAACGAGCCGCTACCGTTTTCCTACCACTGTAACTTTTTAAATAAATCAGTGATTTGGCTTTCTGGAAATGAAAACCGTTCTTAAGTGGGTGCCTTAGTTTTTAAGATATTCATGAAAAACTTGAGCAATGCTTAGATTTTCTCATTTTTTATTAAAAATTCGGTTACCACCCCCCTAAAGGACGTAGGCCGAAATTATTTTACTTGTAATTGTAATATAGTCAATATAGTTTAAACAATCTTACTAATTTTTTGAAAATTTTAAAGGAATAAAAGTACTATAACGCTTTCCCTACATGCAATATGTCAATTTTGTAACTAGATAGGCATTAATATCAGGCATTTGAAATAAAAAGCGAAAAACGATACCTAATACCTAAGTATATAAGTATGTTAAAATCAAAAGTTATCGATTTTTCTATTGAACCAAAGCAAATAATATTTTTTTAACATGACCACTGAAAATCAAAACAACAGAAATATTACTAAGACTTTGCTTGTTTAAAGTCAAATTATTTTTGTTTATACTTGCACACTACAAGACGACAAAAACGACTCCTCTTAACTTTTTTATCATTTTAAAAATATCTTAAATGTTTATTGAAATGGAAAAAATACCACCTTTTTTTCCCTAATCTGCTTTACGAACGCCAAAATGGTTCTGCTTATATAGGTTCTCTTACAAAAAAGTAAGCAGTGGAGTGAGATATTGGAATTTAAAACAAATGATAAAAAGTTTTAAAGCTGATCACACACAAAATTGCATAGTACAATAGCATGCTGCATAAAAAGTTCACCCTTATGGAAATCTATCTATGTATATTCAATATGGCGGCTCCAAATCCATCTCTGATTGGTCGAACTGTCATGCTATGTGTTATGTAAGTTTGTGTGTGATCAGCCTAACAGTTTTGTACGTGGGTTTGACACTGGTGACACTCTTTTTCACTCTTTCAACCAATTTTTTGTTTGTATGACGTTTGCGAATAAACATTTGGTTATTAAAGGGCGGTTACGCACATAGTCAGATTTTTTTACCTATTATTTACACAAAAGATAATTAATAGGACTTTATGTGATAAAAAATACGCAACCTTAAAAAATTTTAGCGGTAGGTATAAAAAAAAAATTAAAAATAGTCGTTAAAGTTACAAAAGTATTTTTTTTAAATCCCTGCGAATATTCCTCGGAATATTGCGCCTAAAATCTGACAAAAAACCCTTTAAAAAATTACAAGAACTAACGGACTTTTATGAAGACATATGCGGTATTTTTGGTAGAGAAAAGTACCTAGCCCTTCTAGTTACTTAGTGGCCTATAAAAATGAGCTCCAATTAAGTTGTTACCCAGCGATCAGTTTTTATCTTGGGGTCAAAAAAGATCATAGGAAAATTCTCTTCAGCCTACTTTTAGAAGCTCCAAAAATTATGAAACATGATATGACTCATTAATTAACCTACAATACTTAACCAAAGGAAAAAAAAACAAAAAATATACATTTAGGAGACACAATTTTTACAAAACGTCTCTGTAAAATTGGAGACCGCCGTCGCTTGAATTCCGCCGGCCTCCGAAGCGCAGTGGGTAGTGTATCTGCATGCCACACAGAAGGTCCTGGGTATAAATCCCGGCTAGGTTCTTGAAAATGTGTATTTGTTTTTAACTTTGTAAAAACATTCCCTTATAGCTGACGAAAAAATAATAAAGTATATGACCATAGGTTCAAAAAAAAACTATTCTACTAGGCATTCATGCACCAAATGTATAATTTTCACTTTTTTTCATAATTTTTAAAAGAATCAAAATTAATTTTCAAACATTTTTTCCCTGTGGCGTAATTTTCTTTAAATATTATTATTTTTGTAGCGTGCAACATTATTATTTTTGGTTAAAATAACACATGACGTACCTTAACCAACCCCCACCCGCCGTGCAAAATGATTTTCTCAGTCCTCTACTGTATAACCACATAATCACATTTTTATACATATTAAATGTGACTACCCCAACTGCTCAACCCATTCCTAGAGTCAGTTTCTTGGTACTCCACTGGATAATTTACAACAAATACAGGATATAAGTTCGAGAATTTTTTTAATGGAAATGAGCCGCTTTAATAATGGATTTGAAATATCCGGAAATTAATTGTTATTTTTTACACAGAGTAAAGGAAATTTAAAAAGAGGAGCGAAGGTATAGGCTTCAGCGTGGACGCCGACCCCTACACCCGCGCAGCTGGCTGCCCCGCGACGGGCCATCAACTGGTGTAAAATATTGTTTCGGTAGCTAGCGAGATCAATTTGGCAGTGGGATTATAATTAATGCATGTCGGCAATCCAAAATGTGAGAACGCATTAGATTTAGATGAAACTACTGATAATAAAATATTAAATCTGTACAATGGGTTATCTTTAGGCAACTATTTTACTAAATTGATTGCTAAATAAACTATAATAATAGATGATCTAATTTAACTTATTTCTGCCCTTTTCAGGTATAATGGTTTTTATGGTGCTTTTTTCCTACATGCTTGTAATATTTGAAGCCTCCAAGAAAGCGAGCGCCGTTTTTATGAATGATATGACAAAAATTAAATACAAACGGTGCCTGTTAAAATTTGATTATCAGGAAAAACATTTTTATTAAAGAGGTCGTTATCTTTGGAGATGAAGTATATATGTGCCACGCTAGAAACTAAACGAATGAACCGATTTTGATAGCAGTGGTATCGATGGAATGCTAAGAATTCCGATAGTGATATACTAGGCGTTTAAGTTGTCTGTTAATGGATAAAATCCAATTAGTTTTGTTAAACCATTGTAATATAACAGTTAAACTTAACCTAGCATGTCAAGACTTCAAGGGTGTCCATACGAGTACGCGTGCGAGTACCAAGGCGAGTAGGCGTTTAACTTATCTGATAATGGAAAAAATCGAATTAGTTTTATTAAACTTAAACCAGCATGCCAAGACTTAAACAAGAGTATCCATACGAGTACGCGTACGAGTAACAAGGCGAGTAGCCGTTTAACTTATCTGATAATATGAAAAAACGAATTAGTTTTGCTAAACTTAACCCAGCATGTCAAGGCTTAAACAAAAGTGTTCATACGAGTACGCGTGCGAGCAACAAGGCGAGTAGCCATTTAACTTATCTGACAATGGGTAAAATCTAATTGATTTTGCTAAACTTAACCCAGCATGTCAAGACTTAAACAAGAGTGGCTATACGAGTACGCGTGCAAGTAACAAGGCGAGTAGGCGTTTAGCTTATCTGATAATGGAAAAAATCAAATTAGTTTTGCTTAACTTAACCCAGTATGTCAAAACTGAAACAAGAGTGTCCATACGAGTACGCGTGCGAGTAACAAGGTGAGTACGCATTTAACTTATCCGATAATGGCAAAAATCGAAAAAGTTTTGCTAAACTTAACCCAGTACGTCAAGAATTAAACAAGAGTGGCCATACGAGTAAGAAGACGAGTAGCCGTTTAACTTATCTGACAATGGGTAAAATCTAATTGATTTTGCTAAACTTAACCCAGCATGTCACGACTTAAACAAGAGTGGTCATACGAGTACGCGTGCAAGTAACAAGGCGAGTAGGCGTTTAGCTTATCTGATAATGGAAAAAATCAAATTAGTTTTGCTTAACTTAACCCAGTATGTCAAAACTGAAACAAGAGTGTCCATACGAGTACGCGTGCAAGTAACAAGGCAAGTACGCGTTTAACTTATCCGATAATGCAAAAATCGAATCAGTTTTGCTAAATTTAACCCAGCACGTCAAGAATTAAACAAGAGTGGCCATACGAGTACGCGTGCGAGTAACAAGACGAGTAGCCGCTTAACTTATGTGGCAATGGGTAAAATCTAATTGATTTTGTTAAACTTAACTCAGCATGTAAAGACTTAAACAAGAGTGGCCATACAAGTACGCGTGCCAGTAACAAGGCGAGTAGGCGTTTAGCCTATCTGATAATCGAAAAAATCCAGTTAGTTTTGCCAAACTTAACCTAGCATGTCAAGACTTAAACAAGAGTGTCCATACGATTACGCGTGCGAGTAACAAGGCGAGTACGCGTTTAACTCATCCGATAATGGCAAGAATCAAATAAGTTTTGCTGAACCTAACCCAGCATGTCAAGACTTAGACAAGAGTGGCCATACGAGTACGCGTGCGAGTAACAAGACGAGTAGCCGTTTAACTTATCTGATAATGGAAAAAATTAAACTTAACCTAGCATATCAAGACTTAAACAAGAGTGTCCATATGAGTCCGTACTCGAATGGATACTCTTAGTCAAATATGGACATACTAGTTTAAGTTTACCAAAACTAATTGGATTTTTCCCATTATCAGATAAGTAAAACGCCTACACTCGCCTTGTTACTCGCACGCGTACTCGTATAGACACTCTTGTTTAAGTCTTGACATGGTAGGTTAAGTTTAGCAAATCTAATTCGATTTTTACCATTATCAAATAGGTTAGACGCCTACTAGCCTTGTTACTCGCACGCTTACTCATATGGATACTCGTGTTTAATTTTTCCCATTATCAAATAGGTTAAACGCTTACTTGCATTGTTACTCGCACGCGACTCGTATGAACACTCTTGTTTAAGTAAGTTTAGCAAAACCAACTAGATTTTCCTATTATCAGTTAAGTTAAACGCCTACTCGCCTTGTTACTCGCACGCTTACTCGGACATTCTTGTTGAAATCTTGACATGCTGTGCTAAGTTAAATGCCGACTCGCCTTGATACTCTCACGCGTACTCGTATAGACATTCGTTTAAGTCTTGACATGCTTGGTTAAGTTTAGCAAAACTAATTTGTTTTTGCCCACTATCAGACAAGTGAAACACCTACTCGCCTTGTTTCTCGCACTCTTGTTTAAATCTTGACATGCTAGGTTAAATTTAGCAAAACTAATTGAATTTTTCCCAACTATCAGTTAAGTTCAACGCCTACTCGCCTTGTTACTCGCACACGTGCTCGTATGGATACTCTTGTTTAAATCTTGACATGGTAGGGTAAGTTTAATAAAACTAATTCGATTTTTCCCATTATCAGATAAGTTAAACGCCTACTCGCCTTGTTACTCGCACGTGTACTTGTATGGCACTCTTGTTTAAATCTTGACATGATAGGGTAAGTTTAGCAAAACTAATTCGATTTTTCCCATTATCAGATAAGTTAAACGCCTACTCGCCTTGGTACTCGCGCGCGTGCTCGTATGGACACTCTTGTTTAAATCTTGACATACTAGATTAAGTTTAGCAAAACTAATTGAATTTCTCCCATTATCAGATAAGTTAAACGCCTACTCGCCTTTTTACTAGCACGCGTACTCGTATGGACACTCACTCCATTTTTTTTATCCACTCTGAACTTAAAAAATAATTTTTTTTTTACTTTACGATTGAGACAGTTCCAGTAGTTTTTAAAATTCTAAGACAATTTTTTAATGCGATACAATACGGGATTGCCGAACGTGTATAAACTTGAGCTCGAAGCGAAGGAAAACAGCATTGCGGGGAACTACCAAGCCAGCGCGAGCGCCATCTCAGCGCCAGGACCAAAAAGCGTCCACGATATTTTACTTAGACTTCGCCCATCTTTTTATTTTTCCTTTAATCAATGGTAATACTAAACATTTATCCATGATTAACTATAACCTTCAATAGTCGGGAGTCACCTTACTTATCAATGAGAGAGAATTGACCTATGAACATTTTTTACCTGCTGGTGAATTTAACTTCTATAGTCTCTGCCGAAAAAATGAGAATATTAAAATTATTCGTAATGAATAATATTTTACCCAATTTTAACGAAGATCTTTGGCTATTTGAGTGTTTTAAACTTGACCGGAATCTTGTACTCTTAAAACGGTTGACGCTGGTTAGTGTTGTAGTACATTCAATTCCTCAAACCTACATTTTTTAAACCAACACTAACATTGGTCATGTTAAAGCAAATACTTCCAGATATATAGCATGTTCCAAAAGTAATTGATAATACTGTATTTATGTACAATTATAATTTTAAATCACTTCATAAAAAAACCATCATTCGATAGCAGTGAAAATGCAAATTTTCGCCATCTTGGATTTTAATACGGTATGAAGGAAAATTGTCAATTACTTGAAAGTTCCCCACTAAGCAAGGTCTGTTACATTACAGGTTTTCAACGTTGAAAAAATGTAGACTTTATGTAACTTTGTGTACGTTAAGGAAAATGTTTAAAACAAGATATTTTACTTGTTTAAAATTAACATTCTATGTGAAAGTATCGCTGATACACGAAATGTAAACGATAAAGTAACTGAAAACTAACATTATTTGAAGTTTAATAAATGTCAGTGTCAAAACAAATTTGCTTCTTTATTTTGACATGACAAAATACAATATTGTAAGTGTAATAAACATCGAATTTAAAACAAGTTTAGTTTACTAATGATCACATGGAAGCAGCTAGCAGTATTTTGAGCTCAATTAATATCAACCTTAAAACAAACTTGGTTAGTTGCTATTGGGAAATGACCATATACAATTGTAAGTTTTATGCAAAAATTCCAAAATCAATGAAACTTTTAACCCAAATATGGCGAAAATTTTAAAAAAAGTAAGGACTGATATCAAAAGGTTTACTGTTTTCATGAAAATCCTGGCTGACATTTTTTTGAAAACTTCCCATCATTAATATACCGTGAATTGGTGACAGTTCTTAACAAAAACGAGATGGCCTAGCGGTCTAAGGTGCTAAAACCTTCGTGTATAGTCTTTGTATCAAGGGTTCAATTCCCATCAGCGCATGTTTTTTTTTCTTTAATTTTTATTATTTTTTTTTAATATTTAACCACGAAGGTCAGATATTTTAAAGCACAAACATATATTTTTATGTTGTTTGAACCAATATTCAACGAGTTTGAGGTATATTTTAAAAAAAATATTTTACCTAGCCATGTAACATTAAATGTTACATGCAAGTCACATACTTGTTAAAAAAAAACCGAATGTAACACTTACGTAAATGTTTAGGACAATTGATGTACTGGCAATGTAATATCCTCGTTAAGGTTACAAGCCGTGTTACATAACAGGTCACAAAAATACGTTAAGATAATATAAATGTAACAGGTTTCTGCTTAGTGGGTCCCGCTGATTCCAAATAATAAAATATTTCAGTGCCGGCAAATGTACTTAATTTATTAAATTCAGTTTAGAACTAGTAAACATAGCGGATTTAGTTCACTTTTCTAACAGAGTATAACTATATCTTGTAATCTTATTTTAATGTAAATGAGCACGTACATCATCGTCGCGTTCTTAACTAATTTTGTTATAATGTAAAAAAATTTTGATTCGTCATTGAAATAATGCTTTATTGACAAAAATAAACTTTTTTGGAATGCTATTATAAAGTATAAGTCTCATCACCTTATGGGTGGTCCAATAACAACTGGCCACCTGCTTTATCTGGGAAACTATGAGCCCTACAAACTTGAGGAAAATGTTTCTTATATAAATAGGGACCTGCCTTTTTACTAAAAATATTTTTGGGCGGTTCAACCCTTCCAAAGCCTAGTTATAAGAGCTCTAAAACTTTTCCCAGATAAATCCGGTGGCCAGCTTCAATAAACCACAAATATGCTTCTCAATTTTTTGTTTTTTAATGTCGTCATATCACAACACTGACCGGCGTCCGCAGGTTTTTAATTCATTAAAATCGGGTAAAAAGTCTAGATTTTTAAAGTCTTATTATTTATGGACCACTTGGTATATTATCGCTGGAGCATCCTTTTTTACAGTTAATCGACCATTCTTGGCAGGTTTATTTGCGGCCTTTGCTTTTCGAAGTCACCAACATCTCCACGTTTTTTGTCCAATGGCTAAAAAACAAAACAAATATCTTAAATTAAAGAAAAAATAAATTAGTACGTCGACGACTTTACATAATTAAAACAAGCGACGAGGATCAGTATTTCTAATTTGAAAGGAATTTATTAATTAACAATTGGGATTTACCATTAAAGGTTGAAAGAATAATAAATTACATCAAGGGGTTGGCCTCTAAGGCGAGGAGAATAACCATACCATTTTGTTATACCAATATTTATTTAATAATTTTGTCTCTGGGTGCCTTAACTCTAACCGTTAATTGTATAACCAAAAAAGACACGATATGTAATGCTAATAAACCATCGTTTTTATGCCCTTAGCCCTTCTTTTAAAACTGGTCTAACAAGTTTTTAGCCTATATACAATCGCGTCTTCGTTTTGCAAAGGTTTTTCGCCTGCTGGATAGAAATACCTTTAAGGGCATCCAAGGGCGTAGATACGGTTTCTACTTGGGGGGGGGGGGCATATACCACAGAAAAGACAGAAATGATGCAACATAGATATTTTTCGTAGTTATTAGTAACGGTTACGGATACCGGTTTGGGGGGGGGGGACATTACCCCCTGGTCCCCTCCCTTATCAGCGCCCTTGAGGGCATCTGACACTAAATACGATATGCTGAACTCTGAATTAAATCGAGCCTCTTTTTTATACGGTGACAAATAAAAAGGTGTACGACTCTATTTGATTGAGTTTGAAAAATTGAATCTGGGCGCGGCCCATTGTCAAATAAACGCGCGCGTTCATTCTTTTAATTTTACAGCCGATCGTTTTCAAATCAAGACTATCAAAAGGTCGTCGGATAGCAGAGTCCTTTTCTTCC
Organism: Oxystoma pomonae; assembly: GCA_963921995.1. Lineage (NCBI taxonomy): Eukaryota > Metazoa > Arthropoda > Insecta > Coleoptera > Brentidae > Oxystoma > Oxystoma pomonae. The sequence goes on from OY998173.1 coordinate 41,939,896, forward strand.
CGCTTTTGGTTGCGCTAATTTTATCTCTCTTTCTTTGAGTATGACTGATTTCCGTTAAATTAAAAATGTTTAACACGCAAATATTTGTTTGAAAGTTTGAGACAATGATGTGTTTGAAATTAACTCTGTGTTTGGGACTTCCATGGTTTATATTTTATTTATACACGACATTTCGATCAGTACAATCCCTGATCTTTAGTTTGCACCTGAAGACGATCAGATATTGTATTGATCGAAATGTATAAATAAAATATATACAATGCATGGAAGTCCGAAACGCGGAGTTAATTTCACGCAAATATTTATTACGTAAGAAGATCTCGCTACGTTTTTTAAATTTTATCAAAAATTATAAATACCTATAAATCCGCGCCCATGACCTCTCTTTAAGAAAACAAATTACCCTTCAGTATTCAACAACACCGAGTGGCGCCGTGGGTTTGGTTTTTGCTTCCTAATCCAAATCGACGCAAAGGTCGAGGATTTGAGTCCCGTCGACTGTTCCTCGCTCTCAAAATTATGCTACAAATTACTTGTATATCAATTACAAAGTTGTTAAAATTACAAGAAAGCTGCACTGCAGCGTATAGGCGAAGTTTAAAAAATCACACTGTGTCCATACACAGCTAATACATATAGGTAGGTACCAACCGACTTAAAATTAGGATTTTTCGTTCAAAGTTGGCAGCAAATTTTTAATTTTATTGAGGATATACTCTCAGTGGAACAATAAAATCGCAAAAACTTTAACTTGTACTTATTTTAAAACTAAAACTACATAAATTTTTATGTTATGAAATCACACACGCATTTTATTTTTATGTCAGTAACTGTAAAAAATAAGTTCTACAAAAGATATGCAGCTAAACATACAAGAAAAGCTGTACCATTTTGTGCCGTAAGGTTTAAATATCGTGCGCGTCCCCAGACATTACGTGCCCCGCACCACTGCTCAAGAAATTGGTGCATTTTTGGAAATCAGTCAGAGGGCTTACTGAGAGGGTATGTTGCCTTGCTCATGTGGCTGAAGTTAGCTTGGGATTGGGATTTCAATCTCGGTTAAATTACAGTGACCCAAACAAATATTGCATTAAAATAGATTTTAGCCAAACTACAAGCGCCAGAACACTTTTAATGTATGAATGTAATTATTTTGGGTCCAGATATTTCACAAAAGTGTGTAACTCAATTTCTTTACCCTTAATAAGGTTTTACCAACCCTTAAACTAATTTCCTTTATTCCAAAATTTGCGCATCTAAAAAAACAAGAATAAAATACTTTTTTTTTTCTTAATCGCAACAAGTTGGGAAAATTTTGTTTGAAGTATTAGGGGATGAAAAAGCAACCCTTATTAAAACCGATTGTTTTACTTGTAGATGATTTTGTGCCGCTTTAGAACTAGGCTGAAAAAATAGGATATATAGATGCCTCTTTAGTAAACAACAGATTGAGAGAAATTAAAAGTTTTAAGGTATATGAAAAATCACCCCTTCATTAAAAAACCTTTTGTTTCACCCTGTGGATGATTTTGTGCCGCTTTCGAAATAGGCTGAAAAAATAAAGTGTATAAATGCCCTTTTTAGTAATCAACAGATTGAGAAAAATTCAGAGTTTTAAGTTATAAAAAAACACCCTATATTAAAAAATTGATTGTTTTACTCTGTAGATGATTTTGTGCCGCTTTCGAACTCGGCTGAAAAAATAGGTTATATAGTTGCCTCATCTAGTAATCAACAGATTGAGAAAAATTCGGAGTTTTAAGTTATGAAAAAACACCCTATATTAAAAAATCGATTGTTTCACCCTGTAGATGATTTTGTGCCGCTTTCGAACTAGGTGGAAAAAATAAGGTGTATAAATGCCTTTTTTAGTAACCAACAGATTGAGAGAAATTCAGAGTTTTAAATTATAAAAAAACACCCCATATTAAAAAATTGATTGTATCACTCTGTAGATAAGTTTGTGCCGCTTTCGAAATAGGCTGAAAAAATAAAGTGTATAAATGCCCTTTTTAGTAATCAACAGATTGAGAAAAATTCAGAGTTTTAAGTTCTAAAAAAACACCCCATATTAAAAAATTGATTGTTTCACTCTGTAGATGATTTTGTGCCGCTTTCGAACTCGGCTGAAAAAATAGGTTATATAGTTGCCTCATCTAGTAATCAACGGATTGAGAAAAATTCAGAGTTTTAATTTATGAAAGAACACCCTATATTAAAATAATCGATTGTTCCACCCTATAGATGATTTTGTGCCGCTTTTGAACTAGGCTGAAAAATTAAGGTGTATAAATGCCTTTTTTAGTAACCAACAGATTGAGAGAAATTCAGAGTTTTAAATTATAAAAAAACACCCCATATTAAAAAATTGATTGTTTCACCCTGTAGATAAGTTTGTGCCGCTTTCGAAATAGACTGAAAAAATAGGTTATATAGATACCTATCTTAGTAATCAACAGATCGAGAAAAAATCAGAGTTTTAGGGTATGAAATATCACCCCTTATTACAAAATCGATTGTTTCATCTTGTAAAAATCGATTGTTTCATCCTGTAGACGATTTTCTGCCACTTTTGAACTAGGCTGCAAAAATAGGTTATATAGATGCCTATTTTAGTAATCAACAGATTGAGAAAAATTCAGAGTTTTAAGTTATAAAAGAACATCCCATATTAAAAAATTGATTATTTCACCCTGTAGATGATTTTGTGCAGCTGTCGAAGTAGGCTGAAAAAATAAACTGTATAAATGCCTTTTTTAGTAATCACCAGATTGAAAAAAATCAGAGTTTTAAGTTATGAAAAAACACTCTATATTAAAAAATGGATTTTTTCACCCTGTAGATGATTTTGTGCCGCTTTTGAACTGGGCTGAAAAGATAGGTTATATATATGCCTATTTTAGTAATCAACAGATTTAGAAAAATTCAGAGTTTTAAGGTGTGAAAAACCACCCCATATTAAAAAATCAATTGTTTGATCCTGTAAAAATCGATTGTTTCATCCTGTAGATGATTTTGTGCCGCTTTCGAACTCGGCTGAAAAAATAGGTTATATAGTTGCCTCATTTAGTAATCAACAGATTGAGAAAAATTCAGAGTTTTAAGGTCAGAAAAACAACCCCATATTAAAAAATCAATTGTTTCATCCTGTGGAAATCGATTGTTTCATCCTGTAGATGATTTTGTGCCGCTTTTGAACTAAGCTGAAAAAATAGGTTATATAGTTGCCTCTTTCAGTAATCAACAGATTGAGAAAAATTCAGAGTTTTAAGTTATAAAAAAGCATCCTATATTAGGAAATCTATTGTTTCACCCCGTAGATTATTTTGTGCCGCTTTCAAACTAAGCTGAAAAAATAGTTTATATAAATGCATTTTTTAGTAATCAACAGATTGAGAAAAATTCAGAGTTTTAAGTTATGAAAAAACACCCTATATTAAAAAATCGATTGTTTCACCCTGTAGATGATTTTGTGCCGCTTTTGAACTAGGCTGAAAAAATAGGTTATATAGATGCCTATTTTAGTAATCAACAGATTGAGAAAAATTCAGAGTTTTAAGTTATAAAAAATCACCCCATATTAAAAAATTGTTTGTTTCACCCTGTAGATGATTTTGTGCCGCTTTCGAAATAGGCTGAAAAAATAAAGTGTATAAATACCCTTTTTAGTAATCAACAGATTGAGAAAAATTCAGAGTTTTAAGTTATAAAAAAACACCCCATATTAAAAAATTGATTGTTTCACTCTGTAGATGATTTTGTGCCGCTTTCGAACTCGGCTGAAAAAATAGGTTATATAGTTGCCTCATCTAGTAGTCAACAGATTGAGAAAAACTCAGAGTTTTAAGTTATGAAAAAACACCTTATATTAAAAAATCGATTGTTTCACCCTGTAGATGATTTTGTGCCGCTTTCGAACTCGGCTGAAAAAAAAAGGTTATATAGTTGCCTCATCTAGTAATCAACAGATTGAGAAAAACTCAGAGTTTTAAGTTATGAAAAAACACCTTATATTAAAAAATCGATTGTTTCACCCTGTAGATGATTTTGTGCCACTTTTGAACTAGGCTGAAAAAATAGGTTATATAGATGTCTATTTAAGTAATCAACAGATTCAGAAAAATTCAGAGTTTTAAGTTATAAAAAAACACCCCATATTAAAAAATTGATTGTTTCACTCTGTAGATTATTTTGTGCCGCTTGTGAACTAGGGTGAAAAAATAGGTTGTATAGATGCCTATTTTAGTAATCAACAGACTGAGAAAAATTCAGAGTTTTAAGTTATGAAAAAACACCCTATATTAAAAAATCGATTGTTTCACCCTGTAGATGATTTTGTGCCGCTTTTGGACTAGGCTGAAAAAATAGGTTATATAGTTGCCTCATCTAGTAATCAACAGATTGAGAAAAACTCAGAGTTTTAAGTTATGAAAAAACACCTTATATTAAAAAATCGATTGTTTCACCCTGTAGATGATTTTGTGCCGCTTGTGAACTAGGGTGAAAAAATAGGTTGTATAGATGCCTATTTTAGTAATCAACAGACTGAGAAAAATTCAGAGTTTTAAGTTATGAAAAAACACCCTATATTAAAAAATTGATTGTTTCACTCTGTAGATTATTTTGTGCCGCTTGTGAACTAGGCTGAAAAAATAAGTTATATAGTTGCCTCATCTAGTAATCAACAGATTGAGAAAAACTCAGAGTTTTAAGTTATGAAAAAACACCTTATATTAAAAAATCGATTGTTTCACCCTGTAGATGAATTTGTGCCGCTTGTGAACTAGGGTGAAAAAATAGGTTGTATAGATGCCTATTTTAGTAATCAACAGACTGAGAAAAATTCAATGTTTTAAGTTATGAAAAAACACCCTATATTAAAAAATTGATTGTTTCACTCTGTAGATTATTTTGTGCCGCTTGTGAACTAGGCTGAAAAAATAAGTTATATAGTTGCCTCATCTAGTAATCAACAGATTGAGAAAAACTCAGAGTTTTAAGTTATGAAAAAACACCTTATATTAAAAAATCGATTGTTTCACCCTGTAGATGATTTTGTGCCGCTTGTGAACTAGGGTGAAAAAATAGGTTGTATAGATGCCTATTTTAGTAATCAACAGACTGAGAAAAATTCAGAGTTTTAAGTTATGAAAAAACCCCCTATATTGAAAAATCGATTGTTTCACCCTGTAGATGATTTTGTGCCGCTTTTGAACTAGGCTGAAAAAATAGGTTATGTAGATGCCTATTTTAGTAATCAACAGATTGAGAAAAATTCAGAGTTTTAAGTTATAAAAAAACACCCCATATTAAAAAATTGATTGTTTCACTCTGTAGATGATTTTGTGCCGCTTTCGAACTCGGCTGAAAAAATAGGTTATATAGTTGCCTCATCTAGTAATCAACAGATTGAGAAAAACTCAGAGTTTTAAGTTATGAAAAAACACCTTATATTAAAAAATCGATTGTTTCACCCTGTAGATGATTTTGTGCCGCTTGTGAACTAGGGTGAAAAAATAGGTTGTATAGATGCCTATTTTAGTAATCAACAGACTGAGAAAAATTCAGAGTTTTAAGTTATGAAAAAACACCCTATATTAAAAAATCGATTGTTTCACCCTGTAGATGATTTTGTGCCGCTTTTGAACTAGGCTGAAAAAATTGGTTATATAGATGTCTATTTAAGTAATCAACAGATTCAGACAAATTCAGAGTTTTAAGTTATAAAAAAACACCCCATATTAAAAAATTGATTGTTTCACTCTGTAGATTATTTTGTGCCGCTTGTGAACTAGGGTGAAAAAATAGGTTGTATAGATGCCTATTTTAGTAATCAACAGACTGAGAAAAATTCAGAGTTTTAAGTTATGAAAAATCACCCTATATTAAAAACTCGATTGTTTCACCCTGTAGATGATTTTGTGCCGCTTTTGAACTAGGCTGAAAAAATAGGTTATATAGATGTCTATTTAAGTAATCAACATATTCAGAAAAATTCAGAGTTTTAAGTTATGAAAAAACATCCCATATTAAAAAATTGATTGTTTCACTCTGTAGATGATTTTGTGCCGCTTTCGAACTCGGCTGAAAAAATAGGTTATATAGTTGCCTCATCTAGTAATCAACAGATTGAGAAAAACTCAGAGTTTTAGAGTATGAAAAATCACCCCTTATTACAAAATCGATTGTTTCATCTTGTAAAAATCGATTGTTTCATCCTGTAGATGATTTTGTGCCGCTTTTGAACTAGGCTGGAGAAGTAGGTTATATAGATTCCTATTTTAGTAATCAACAGATTGAGAAAAACCCAGAGTTTTAAGTTATAAAAAAACACCCCACATTAAAAAATTGATTGCTTCACCCTGTAGATAACTTTGTGCCGCTTTCGAAATAGGCTGAAAAAATAAAGTGTATAAATGCCTTTTTTAGTAATCACCAGATTGAGAAAAATTCAGAGTTTTAAGTCGTAAAAAAACACCTTATATTAAAAAAGGCGATTGTTTCGCCCTGTACAGGATTTTCTGCCGCTTTCGAATTAGGCTGAAAAAATAGCCTATAGAAATGTGTTTTTTAAGATTAATATTTTTTTTCTAAAGTGCACCTTAGAACTAAAGTGTTTTTTAATCTCTCGACGCATTATAGCCCTACCGTTGGTCGAGCTATAAACTTGTCTCAGGATTAAAAGTACCTCTTTAGCCCCTATGTGTAATGTGCCATTAAACCCATATATCCAGGGATTAAAATAGTAATTTAAGTCCCTAAAATGAGTAATTAAAAGTACTAAGAGTGACATTATGCAAATAGATTACCCTTAAGTGGCATTTCATTATTATTTCTTTAAATGTTTTTTTTCCAATCTTCCAAATATATTGTGCCTCTTTCAAAATAGACCCAAACAATAACTTTTGAAAATCCCATTTATAAAGTTACTGCCGTCCGTGTCTAAATATTGGAAAAACTGTTCATAACAAAGTTATGATTGTTTTCCACAAACCAAAACTACACTTTTTTGCACTCGACGCGCGTTTCGCTAACAACGTTAGCATCATCAGGAGACGATAAACAATGTTTGTATTGTCTCCTGATGATGCTAACGTTTAGCGAAACGCGCGTTGAGTGCAAAAAAGTGTAGTTTTGGTTTATGGAAAACAATCAAAACTTTGTTATAGTTTTGCTTAATGTCAAGTGGTTTTCCTTCTTTGGTCCGCGCTTTTGATTTTTACACTAACTGAAATACAAAAGAAAATCCCCTATCCGCCACCTGGGGACGCGTCCGATGGGAGAAAGGAAACTCCGCACGGATTTTTTTTTTTTTTTTTTTGTAAGGTATAAAAGAAGCAAAAGAAGCGTTGTAACAACAATTTTGATTTTATTTTTTTTTTGGTATTTTTTAACCTATTGTTCGTGAACATACGGTTTTCTTTTTGTTATTAACTTACTTTTCTAAGAATTCAAACAGGAATAATAATTTAACAAGGCACTTTTTATTTACTTTATTTTTTGTTTTCTTTTGTATTTTTTTAACCTATTTTTAAGATATAAAACCAAAATTTTAACTGCGCATGATTTTTTTTTTGTTTTTTATCTTGTTAAGTTACTTTTGTAAGACTTATTTAAACAAGAATATTTTAACTTACTTCAATTTACTTTTGTTTTAAAAAACTTACTTTACTAAGTATAAAACAAGAAAAAAAATAACATTTTAACTGATCACTTATTTTTTTAACTTTTACTTATTGCTAACGATTACGATAAAAATAAGTGGAAAAATAATAAGTAAAAAATAATTATTTTTACTTAGCTTTACTTATAAACGCTTTAGTAGTTCATTATAAATTTGATCTAATGTATATGGACTAGGATATTGAAATTGCGCATCTTCAATACTAAACAGTTCCTGGTAAAAATGCATTAAATCAATATCTTCATCGAGACCATAATAAGAATAACAAATTTTTTTATTTATAAAGCTAACTAGAACATAAGCTATAAAATGATCGTCAATTCCTTGTGTATACTTTCTTAAAGTAAAAGCAATATTAGCCGATGTATCATAATCTATAAATGGTGTAGTCTGATCCCATTTCAAATGTTGGCTTTTATCTTTTAATTGAAAGTACCTTTCGCATAATATATTCGTAGTCCTTGTGTCAAAAATATGTTTGACTTCTGGCAAATAATGTAAGACGAAATACTCTATAATTATGTTGTTTAATACAATTTGTGTTTTTTGCTTGCGGTTCTTAAAGGGTAATGGAACAGTTTTGCAAAGCTGACAGATCGTAGTAGTTTCTTGATTTTTAAAGCACTTAATGTGAGTTAGTCGGTCACAATTAATACATTTTAAGCATTTTTTCGGAGTTGTTATATACCCACAAGTCAGGCACCTTGATTTCATGTTATCTGACGTTAATAACAGTAATTCTTGTAAATGTAGTCTGAAACTTTCAGCGTCGAAGTCATTATCAAAATGTTTATAAAGTTCATTCATATTAATAAGCGCGCCGAGGGTACTGATTGTAAAAATATAATATAAAATAAAAACACCGCAATTTACACCATCTTTTTGTTTTGGAAATGAGTGGTAATCGATTATTTTCCATTTGTCAATATTTAATCCAATACCAAGCTGATATTCATTTCGAAGTCGAAAATATTTGCAAACTACACTTTCAATAAGCCCATGGTCGACAGTGGAATATTGTGATGGATCAAAAACATAAACCTCTTTAACAGATATATCCAACACTAGAAGAATCCAGTGGTTCCCTGTATTTACAGGTATCAATATATGAGATATATTATCCAGCGATTTAAATAGCGGAGGAAAGTTGCCGTAATCTTTATAATTTTTAGAAAATAATATCTGAGAGTTTATGGTATCAATGAAATAAAAATTATCTTTTTTACTTAGCAATGAAAAAGCGGTGCAGTCTATTACTGTATCAGTAAGCCATTTATCAGTAAATAATTTAGGAGCCTTAACATCGTAATTAAAATTAGATATTAGGGTGGAATATGATTTTGCACTTAATTTCTCAACATAGTTATTGAATGAATAGGTGCCTACAAAAAATGAATGGTCTAGGGCATTGTTCAGATAGTATTGCGAGTTAAATAAAAGACCATTTTCTAGATGGTAAGACTTATGCTTCAAATCAAATTTATTTGTAATAGGCATATCTATTTCACTGTCATCGTTTGAAACGTTTAATTCTTTTAAAGTCACTTTAGAATCTTTGAAATTAGCGGTTTCGAAATTTTCTTTAACTATCTTTTCCTGATTGGTTTGTACTTTTAAAGAATTTTTTGTATTACCAGTAATAATGGGCGACTCATTTTTCGTATCTGTCTTATTTGGAATATATTGTTTTTTTATCTGTCTTTCTACATTTTTTAATGCAAAATAATTATTTTTCTGCCGTTTTGGTCGCCAGTTCTCTTGTTCCAAAGGATGATCTATTTCAGTGCTTAGTTCGGAACGCTTCCGTTTATTGTTATGGGGCTTAACACCAACATTGTATTTAATGGCCTTTAATGACGTTGTTATTTTGTCTTTAACTGCCAAAACAAAATTTGCTAATTTAACATTTTTTTCCCCATTCAGCAATTCATGTTTAACAATTTTAAACCAACATTCAATAATGGAGTTGGAATATTTTGTTACATTAGGGTCAATAAGATCATTTAGCAAACCTGTCCAAAGAGGGGCAAAAGCCATGCAATATTTAAGCAAGTAGCTGGCAAATTCTTCGGATTTTAATTCATTTTTTAGTGGCAAAGAAACTTCTGAAAGCGACAGGTTGGTTTTTACTGATTTTTCGGTTTCCACGTATATTTTATGAAATATCAAAAAAAATGGAGATTCGGCGTATTTGCCTCTCTCACGACAAAAATCTTCCTCTTCCTCCAACTCGAACTCTAACTCTATATTTTCTTCAACATCTAAAAGTTCAAGCGATACGTCATTTTTCATGTGTTTTAATGACTCCTTTACGGAATCATTCACATAAGGGCTTAACAAAATTAGAATAAAGGCCTTGAAAAGAGACTTTAGCATTTCTATATTATCAGCAAGCATCAATGTCGTAACCAGTTCAACAATAATTTTTCTACTTTGCTTTTTGATTTTAATTTTTGACAATTTGTTACAAATCATTTTTATAAAATGGGCACAACATGATCTTATTATGATAAAATCACCCAAATCTTGCGAATTATTTGTAACAAATCGATAGGTCATTTTTAAGTATCTATATAGCGTTATTTCATTCATTGATTGACAAATGCTTGTTATTATAGCAAAACTCCAGTCAGTTACAATACATGAGAAAAGAGGCCATTTTTTTCTTAAAGTTACCGTTAAAAATCTTTTATATCTTGCAAAAAAGCTAGATAGTGCGCTAGCGTCATTCTCTACTGAAATAAATTCGGCCAGTGGTACAATAATGTTATTTATTTTAACAACCAAGGAATAATAAAGCACGCTAGACCCTGCTATTACTGGCTTAACCACGGATCCGGTAGCGTCAAAATAAGCAACAAGTGGTTTTTTATATTTAAGTAGATCAGCCTGTTCCTTAGAATATAAAAAAATTGGTGGGGTACTAGGTATTTGCACATAATCCTTTAACGACTTGTCCTCTGATATTCTTATAAGTAGATCTAAATAAGTATTTGTACTGCGATCTGACTCACACTTAAGTTCGGACTTAGTTTGATAAACAGTTAAAGCCCTAGTTTTATCCCAATTTCCATCGTTTAGAGCATTTTCATTCGAAAGCTTAATATGTTCAGTTTTTATTTGGTTTGGAGTACAGGTTTTTAGTCTTTCTTTAACTTCTTCTCTTTCTTTTCCTTTTAATTGATATGTCTTTTGCTCTTTATGATTCTCTTCCTTCCGATCAGATGCTATTGAGACGTAAACTGCGCTATCACCTTTAAAATAGTCAAATCGAAATTTTTTGCACTCTTTTTGACTACAAATGCCATATTCGGTTATAGATGGGCCACTAGATCGTTTTTTAAAATGAGAACCCTTAAAAGCTATTACGCAATATATGCCTTTTAAGAGCAACATTTCTTTTATGGCAGATTGTCTAATAGTGGCTTCATTAAGTTTCTCACAAACAAAATTTTCCATAAAAATTAGGTAATATGGATAATTTTCTAGTTTTGAGCACTGTTTTGAAATCCGATATTCCTTACAATTTTTCTCTTGGTTCTTTATCATCGTCGTGTTTTCTTCTGACTGTTCTAAACGCTTATTATTTCCATTACCTAAATTATCCTTATTAATTAACAAAACCTCTTCTTTAATTTTTGTAGTTATCGATTTGTTTTCATTATTTGTAGTTTGGTTTTCGTTGTTAAAAGGCGCCACTATAGTTTGTTTTCCAGTTTCTTTTAAATTCGCTTTCGATATGTTTTTATTTATTATTTTGTCATTAAATTCAGGCATATTATAATTGCTTTTAAAGGATACTCCTTTTGTTTTGTTTGTTTTTATTAAAACCGTATTTTGTCTTTGAAGTTTGACCGGTTCACACTTTAAGTCAGTAAATTCAATTTCCTTAACTTTAAAATCATTTAAGTCACTTCCGTTATTGTAATTTTTTGAATTAATCTCACCTTTTGCATTAGTCAGTTCTCCATAATCAGTTTTTATTTGTATAACTTTTTGATTGGAGCTTTGTTTTGCTTTTTTTGTTTTTTTTGTTTTTTTTGTTTTTATTACACCAACATCTTTCGTTTTTATGTTAGTTTTATTAACTTTCTTGGAATCATTATTACAGTTGAAATCCTTTTCATTTATTTTTACTTTTGGGGAAGTCATTTTTAGCTCGCCTTTGTCCTTATTATTTTGTTTAATATCAGATTCTTGTTTAGCTTTTTTAAAGGCATCTTTTTCGCGTTTGTCAAAGCTGAATGTTGAATCTTTTGCATTGCAATTCTTATAGAATCGTTGTAATCTCGTCTTTAGACGTTTTCTGTTGATAGAGTTGTCTCTAATAGATAAATGAAAACACAATTTGGACAAAATTGAATTCTTTGCACGCCAGGAACAAATTATCATATCATCAGTGGTGCAGCCTTCCCTACCACAAAAAATTCTAACATCTTCTAAGAAAGAGCCGTTAGTCATATCTTTTAACAAATTCATCTTGAAACCTTATTAAGCAAAAGAAAATTGCTATTGAATCTAACAAGTGAAGTCGAGTAAGGTTCGGTGTTGGGTGCTTACATTTTTTTTGTTTGACTTAGTGTATTATCGCGGGACCGAAAAGGTCAATACTTTAATGATCTACTGTCGCGGGAATGGTCTAAAAAAATTGACAGGACTTTTGCTGCCATTTATAAATAATATAAAGTCTCTACCGTCGATAGCAAAAAAGATAGAAAAGTATTTGCTCAATAATAAAGACCCTAACAACCAAAAGGCATGGGGTCCCACAAGGCACGGTGTTGGTGGCTACAATTTTTATTTTTTATTTTATTGGTACAGAGTCGCGGGACGAGTGCGATAAGAAAATTGAGAAAACTTTTTAACATTCTTATGAATAATATTGTGCCAAAAAATCATTTTTAAATGTAATATTACTAAGCTAAAACGCTAGTCAATAGTTGCTCTATCATAGGGAACCAAAGAGCAAAAAGCTATGGAGCCCCACAAGGTTCGGTATTGGGTCCTAGAATTTTTTGTATTACTTTAATGATATTTTGTCACGGCGCGGGTGTAATATAAAAATCGATTTAACTTGCGCTGTCATTTTTATATAATATAAGGTCAATAACATTCTTATACGTAGTAGCGTAGTGTCAGAAAAATTTTTTAGATATATTATCACGAATTTAGAAAACACTAGTCAGTGTTTACGCTGTTCAGTATTTACGCTGTAACAAGGAACCTAACAGCCAAAAGCTATGGGGCACCACAAGGCTCGGTGTTAGGTCTTGCAATTTTTCTGTTTTAATATTATGATATAGTGTCGCGGAACGGGTGCGATAAAAAGTCGGCGAAACTTTTGGCCCTATTTATTGAACACAACAATCGTCGATACCCAAAAAACTTTTAATCGATCATTTTAACTTTCTTATACTTAGTACTTAGTACTTAGTATAAAAAGTATTATCAGAAATCTAAACCGTTATCACAAGGTCCTTTGTTGAGTCCTAGAGTTTATTTTAAGAAATGCTTGCTAGTCTATTGCTTTTGTTTTTATAAACCCTCACTAAAGCGGCCCTCACACAATCAATATTATTGTGCATATTTTATATTGACAATATATTGTTAATATCATCACGCACTTCTAAAACGGAGGAGAAGAACTGTGAGAATCGCTTTTCAAAGTAAGGTTTCCATTTTTTCCAAAATAGAGGCGTTATAATTCAGAAACAGTAAAATAAAACGACCTGATTTCGCATAGATAGAACACTGTTTAATGCGAGACTCCCTTTTTGGTTTCCATACCTTATACCGGCCTAGTGCGTCTGCTAGTATATTATAGATTGGGTTTGCATCAATATTGGTATTCATATAATTAGTTTCCTGGCATGTTTTCTACTTGAAACAACTAGTAAAAAAAGCATGTGCTTTTATTTTTGGTAAATTTTTATTAACAATTTCTTGCCCTATTTTTGTTTTCTCTGTCGGAAATCCATCAATATATTGACTAATGTCCCTTAAAGGCTCAATAATTTGCAAATATTGACAGTATACCTATTAAATCGTTTTTAATTTTTGCCCAGTTTGAAAGCGGCAAATACTCATATACAGGGTGAAACAATCGATTTTTTAATTAAGGGTCGTTTTTCATACCTTAAAACTCTGATTTTTTTCTCAATCTGTTTGTTATTAAAAAAGGAATTTATGTTTTTTGTGTTTTTGCAGACTAGTTTGAAAGCGGCAAAAAATCATCTACAGGGTGAAACAATCGATTTTTAATATAGAGTGTTTTTTCCTAACTTAAAACTCTGAATTTTTTAAAAATCTTTCCATTATTAAAAACGGAATTTATATACAATATTTTTTCAGAATAGTTCGAAAGCGGCGCAAAATAATCTACAGGGTAAAACAATCGATTTTTTAATATAGGGTGTTTTTTCATAGCTTAAAACTCTGAGTTTTTTTCAACCTGTTGATTACTAGATGAGGCAACTATATAACCTATTTTTTCAGCCTAGTTCAAAAGCGACACAAAATCATCTACAGGGTGAAACAATCGATTTTTTAATGTAGGGTGATTTTTTATAACTTAAAACTCTGAATTTTTCTCAATCTGTTGATTACTAAAAAGGGCATTTACACACTTTATTTTTTCAGCCTATTTCGAAAGCGGCACAAAATCATCTACAGGGTGAACCAAACAATTTTTTAATATGGGGTGTTTTTTTATAACTTAAAACTTTGAATTTTTCTCAATCTGTTGATTACTAAAAAGGGCATTTATACACTTTATTTTTTCAGCCATTTCGAAAGCGGCACAAAATCATCTACAGGGTGAAACAAACAATTTTTTAATATGGGGTGATTTTTTATAACTTAAAACTCTGAATTTTTCTCAATCTGTTGATTACTAAAATAGGCATCTATACAACCTATTTTTTCACCCTAGTTCACAAGCGGCACAAAATCATCTACAGGGTGAAACAAACAATTTTTTAATATGGGGTGATTTTTTATAACTTAAAACTCTGAATTTTTCTCAATTTGTTGATTACTAAAATAGGCATCTATATAACCTATTTTTTCAGCCTAGTTCAAAAGCGGCACAAAATCATCTACAGAGTGAAACAGTCAATTTTTTAATATGGGGTGTTTTTTTATAACTTAAAACTCTGAATTTTTCTCAATCTGTTGATTACTAAAATAGGCATCTATACAACCTATTTTTTCACCCTAGTTCACAAGCGGCACAAAATCATCTACAGGGTGAAACAAACAATTTTTTAATATGGGGTGATTTTTTATAACTTAAAACTCTTAATTTTTCTCAATTTGTTGATTACTAAAATAGGCATCTATATAACCTATTTTTTCAGCCTAGTTCAAAAGCGGCACAAAATCATCTACAGAGTGAAACAATCAATTTTTTAATATGGGGTGTTTTTTTATAACTTAAAACTCTGAATTTTTCTCAATCTGTTGATTACTAAAAAGGGCATTTATACACTTTATTTTTTCAGCCTATTTCGAAAGCGGCACAAAATCATCTACAGGGTGAAACAAACAATTTTTTAGTATGCGGTGATTTTTTATAACTTAAAACTCTGAATTTTTCTCAATCTGTTGATTACTAAAATAGGCATCTATATGACCTATTTTTCAGCCTAGTTCAAAAGCGGCACAAAATCATCTACAGGGTGAAACAATCGATTTTTTAATGTAGGGTGTTTTTTCATAACTTAAAACTCTGAATTTTTCTCAATCTGTTGATTACTAAAAAATGCATTTATATAACGTATTTTTTCAGCTTAGTTTGAAAGCGGCAAATACTCATATACAGGGTGAAACAATCGATTTTTTAATTAAGGGTCGTTTTTCATACCTTAAAACTCTGATTTTTTTCTCAATCTGTTTGTTATTAAAAAAGGAATTTATATAACCTGTTTTTGCAGACTAGTTCAAAAGCGGCACAAAATCATCTACAGGGTGAAACAATCGATTTTTTAATGTAGGGTGTTTTTTCATAACTTAAAACTCTGAATTTTTCTCAATCTGTTGATTACTAAAAAATGCATTTATATAACCTATTTTTTCAGCTTAGTTCAAAAGCGGCACAAAATCATCTACAGGATGAAACAATCGATTTCCACAGGATGAAACAATTGATTTTTTAATATGGGGTTGTTTTTCAGACCTTAAAACTCTGAATTTTTCTCAATCTGTTGATTACTAAATGAGGCAACTATATAACCTATTTTTTTAGCCGAGTTCGAAAGCGGCACAAAATCATCTACAGGATGAAACAATCGATTTTTACAGGATCAAACAATTAATTTTTTAATATGAGGTGGTTTTTCACACCTTAAAACTCTGAATTTTTCTAAATCTGTTGATTACTAAAATAGGCATATATATAACCTATCTCTTCAGCCCAGTTCAAAAGCGGCACAAAATCATCTACAGGGTGAAAAAATCCATTTTATAATATAGAGTGTTTTTTCATAACTTAAAAATCTGATTTTTTTCAATCTGGTGATTACTAAAAAAGGCATTTATATAGTTTATTTTTTCAGCCTACTTCGACAGCGGCACAAAATAATCTACAGGGTGAAATAATCAATTTTTTAATATGGGATGTTTTTTTATAACTTAAAACTCTGAATTTTTCTCAATCTGTTGATTACTAAAATAGGCATCTATATAATCTATTTTTGCAGCCTAGTTCAAAAGTGGCACAAAATCGTCTACGGGATGAAACCATCGATTTTTACAAGATGAAACAATCGATTTTGTAATAAGGGGTGATTTTTCATACCCTAAAACTCTGATTTTTTCTCGATCTGTTGATTACTAAGATAGGTATCTATATAACCTATTTTTTCAGCCTATTTCGAAAGCGGCACAAACTTATCTACAGGGTGAAACAATCAATTTTTTAATATGGGGTGTTTTTTTATAATTTAAAACTCTGAATTTCTCTCAATCTGTTGGTTACTAAAAAAGGCATTTATAAACCTTAATTTTTCAGCCTAGTTCAAAAGCGGCAAAAAATCATCTATAGGGTGAAACAATCGATTATTTTAATATAGGGTGGTCTTTCATAAATTAAAACTCTGCATTTTTCTCAATCCGTTGATCAATAGAAAAGGCATTTATACACCTTATTTTTTCCACCTAGTTCGAAAGCGGCACAAAATCATCTACAGGGTGAAACAATCAATTTTTTAATATAGGGTGTTTTTTCATAACTTAAAACTCCGAATTTTTCTCAATCTGTTGATTACTAAATTAGGCAACTATATAACCTATTTTTTCAGCCGAGTTCAAAAGCGGCACAAAATCATCTACAGGATGAAACAATCGATTTTTACAGGATGAAACAATTGATTTTTTAATGAAGGGTGTTTTTTCATAACTTAAAACTCTGAATTTTTCTGAATCTGTTGATTACTTAAATAGGCATCTATACAACCTATTTTTTCATCCTAGTTCACAAGCGGCACAAAATCATCTACATGGTGAAACAATCGATTTTTTAATATAGGGTGTTTTTTCATAACTTAAAACTCTGAATTTTTCTGAATCTGTTGATTACTTAAATAGGCATCTATACAGCCTATTTTTTCACCCTAGTTCACAAGCGGCACAAAATCATCTACAGGGTGAAACAATCGATTTTTTAATATAGGGTGTTTTTTCATAACTTAAAACTCTGAATTTTTCTGAATCTGTTGATTACTTAAATAGGCATCTATACAACCTTTTTTTTCACCCTAGTTCACAAGCGGCACAAAATCATCTACAGGGTGAAACAATCGATTTTTTAATATAAGGTGTTTTTTCATAACTTAAAACTCTGAGTTTTTCTCAATCTGTTGATTACTAGATGAGGCAACTATATAACCTTTTTTTTTCAGCCGAGTTCGAAAGCGGCACAAAATCATCTACAGAGTGAAACAATCAATTTTTTAATATGGGGTGTTTTTTCATAACTTAAAACTCTGAGTTTTTCTCAATCTGTTGATTACTAGATGAGGCAACTATATAACCTATTTTTTCAGCCGAGTTCGAAAGCGGCACAAAATCATCTACAGAGTGAAACAATCAATTTTTTAATATGGAGTGTTTTTTTATAACTTAAAACTCTGAATTTTTCTCAATCTGTTGATTACTAAAAAGGGCATTTATACACTTTATTTTTTCAGCCTATTTCGAAAGCGGCACAAAATCATCCACAGGGTGAAACAAAAGGTTTTTTATTGAAGGGGTGGTTTTTCATATACCTTAAAACTTTTAATTTCTCTCAATCTGTTGTTTACTAAAAAGGCATCTATATATCCTATTTTCTCAGCCTAGTTCTAAAGCGGCACAAAATCATCTACAAGTAAAACAATCGGTTTTAATAAGGGTTGCTTTTTCATCCCCTAATACTTCAAACAAAATTTTCCCAACTTGTTGCGATTAAGAAAAAATAAAAAGTATTTTATTCCTGTTTTTTTTACATGCGCAAATTTTGGAATAAAGGAAATTAGTTTAAGGGTTGGTAAAACCTTATTAAGGGTAAAGAAATTGAGTTACACACTTTTGTGAAATATCTGGACCCAAAATAATTACATTCATACATTAAAAGTGTTCTGGCGCTTGTAGTTTGGCTAAAATCTATTTTAATGCAATATTTGTTTGGGTCACTGTAATTTAACCGAGATTGAAATCCCAATCCCAAGCTAACTTCAGCCACATGCCTTGCTCGGCGCTCTGGCATACAAGGTAAGCTTCTCGACCGTTACATGGTGGCAGCGCGGATGTTAATCAACCCAAAAATACATAAAAATCTTGTCGCGACGTGTCGGGCAAGGACTTAGAAAGTTTCAATTTAGACGAAAAGAAAATTAAAAAATTTAAACCCAGGCGGGGTTTAAATAGTAAACACTCTCTAGAATAAATTAAAATTTTCCAATTAATACTACACACAACGATTTAGATGGCTAATAATGAAATAAGGAGTAGATTAATTTTGTATATATTTAAAAGATGTTTTTATTTATAAAATATATTAAAAAACTTAAATGCAAGTTTTGTTTACATTTCTGTCACTGTCGAAATGTCAGTTACAAAATATTTGCTGCGTTAAAATCACAAAGAGCGAGTTTGAATTTCTTACCTCTGCTTGTACCTTGACTTGTACCAACCTCTACTAATAAAAGCTACAGCCTTGAAATAAATTAATATAGTTGTTTTTTTTTGCGTAATCAGTAACCTTCCCTTATGTTTGTTTTGCCTTGTAGGGCCCTTATAAATATATTTTTTTGTGCTGAAAACGGGTTCAAAATATGGCGTTTTTCTGAACAAATTTCAAGGTGTTTTAGTGATTAATGAACAACTTGGGATAAAAACGGTTACTTAGGGAAATTATAAACGAACTTTTACCAATTGCCACAAAACAATCCTTTCTGGGGGCTATAGATTTAAACCACCCCCCATAGGTGGTCTAAAAAATCACCCACTTTATAACCTTAAACACAGATAATGAATTAAAGTAACACTCGTGGCATATCGGACAAAGCGTTTTTGTTTCTCACTTCATTACGACCAGGCCTCCAATGTCTAATGGAGAATCCAGACACCTACAGACCTGTTTCATCCTTATTAGGAATCATCAGAGAGTCATAGGATTGTACCTGACAGTTGAAGCTACACAGGCACCATACACACCTCTCGAATTTAAAACAAAAAGTTTGTAATCCGCGGAGACATAGTACCCGTGTGCGCCACCTGTCGAATAAACTGAGAAACAAAAACATCAAAATTGAAAAGTGCAGAACACCGTAAATACAGAATTCTGTAGTGGTTTATTTGCGGGCACGAGATTTACTTTGTTTTTTTTAAACCGATAATGAAGCTATTATGCGCCAAATTTTTGGCGTATTCACCATTTGCCATTTTAAAATCTGTCAAAAAAAAATTAGTTTTAGGGTATTTTCTCCTTAAATATGTTATATTTTGAGGAAAAAATCATATTTTCAGTGGTATTTTGCAATAACAATACAAAATAATCAATAACTTTGTGTCTTTTCTGTATGGGTAAGTATTTTTCGAAAATTGGTTTTAAAGTGCAGAACACCGTAAATACAGAACCCTGTACCTTTCAGCAGGTCATAAAGAAGAAACCTGTAAAAGTATACGGTCACTGTAACATGACTCTTAAAAAGAGGTAACGTTCGCAGCAGCACCGCCCCCAATTGGAGCTTCATACTACGTGGCCCTAATTTTAAGGCATCAGCAAGCAATGGCTCCGGAGGAGGCTTGTTGCACACAACTAAAAAGCCAAAATATTAAAAAAAACAAAGTGAATCTCGTGTACGCAAATAAAAATTAAAGTAACACTCGTGGCATATCGGACAAGGCGTTTTTGTTTCTCACTTCATTACGACCAGGCTTCCAATGTCTAATGGAGAATCCAGACACCTACAGACCTGTTTCATCCTTATACGGAATCATCAGGGAGTCATAGGATTGTACCTGGCAGTTGAAGCTACACAGGCACCATGCACACCTCTCGAATTTAAAACAAAAAGTTTGTAATCCGCGGAGACGTAGTACCCGTGTGCGCCACCTGTCGAATAAACCGAGAAACAAAAACATCAAAATTGAAAAGTGCAGAACACCCTAAATACAGAATCCTGTAATGGTTTATTTGCGGGCACGAGATTCACTTTGTTTTTTTTAAACAGATAATGAAGCTATTATGCGCCAAATTTTTGGCGTATTCACCATTTGCCATTTTAAAACCTGCCAAAAAAAAATAGTTTTAGGGCATTTTCTCCTTAAATATGTTATATTTTGAGAAAAAAAGCATATTTTCAGTGGTATTTTGCAATAACAATACAAAATAATCAATAACTTTGTGTCTTTTCTGTATGGGTAAGTATTTTTTGAAAATTGGTTTTAAAATTTAGTGCCCCCACAGGTGTAAATATTTAGATCAGTGGGGGGTACTATTTCAGATCTTAGTAAATCTCACTGTAAGTGTTTTACAACCGTGGAAAATCGGGAAGACGCGTTAGTTGGTTTGAAAAATTCGTAATTGGAGCGTAGAAGCAAGTGTTGACTCTCGAAAATCGGTCACGTAGGCCATAAGTAAACAGCACAAAACTCAGCAGTTTCGGTGTAGTTTTTATCTCGCGAATTGCGTGAGTGTTATACCTAGTGCAATCTAAGGATTAAAAAAAGCCTAAAAATGGGTAACAATGATAACAAAGGTGTTAAGCCCTCAACTCCTATTAGTATAGACGCTAATGAGTTCTTAAAACAGCAACAATTATTGACACAAATTTTGCAAAATCAGTTGAGTTTACAACAACAAACTTCGGTTGCCAATACGAGCGGTATTGTCACGCCGATGCCGGCGGACATGCAGCCTCCCGTCGCGATTCCGCCACCCGGTAAATTCTCGTTTAAATCGGAGGACTGGGAAGACTGGAAAATCGCGTTTATGCGCTATAAAAGAACAGGGTTAGCTAGTTATAGTTCTGAACAGCTTGTTGACTATCTGATAGGTTTTTTAGGCATCTAAGGCCAAAAAATACTAAAATATTTCCATTTATCGGACACTGAGGCGAATGACATTAATAAAGTCGTCAGCGAATTTGGCAATTTGGCACTTTTTTTACTTCAACCTTATATACGAGCGCGTCCGGTTTTTACAATGCGTCCAAAAAGCAGACGAACCGTGCGACAACTTTATAAATGATCTTACCGCTTTAGTCCAAACGTGCGAGTGGGGAACGTTAGAAAAATAACTCATAAAATTGCTGAACTCTCGGACGCAAGACTTTCTGCACAACTGCAAGCAAAAAACGATGATAAACTTGAGGAGGTGATCAAACGTGTACTTTTAGCAGAATCACTGCGTCTTCAGCAGTCTACTGTACGCGTAAGCGGCCTGCAGGCACCTGCAACCGTGCGGATCCAAGCCCAGGCTCACCAACTCCAGCAGCAGCTCGAGGTTGATGGCTGGGTGGGCACTCATCGGTAGATGGCAACAGCAATGCTGATTGTAGAAAATGCGGACAAAAACCTAGGCATGCGTTTATAATCTGCCCAGTCAAAAAAGATACTTGCAACAGATGTGGTTTAGTGGGACATTGGCAAAGTAAATGCAGGTATAAAAACCCGCAGAAAAATAACGAAAACAACGGTGATCAGACCAAAATGGCAGCCGCTATTACTGAGTCTGCGCAGAGCGAGTCACAGGTGAGAAGTGGACAGTAGGACAGTTCTACTGACAGCAAAGATATTGATTTTTTCTTAGGCAGCGTTACGGAGAAGAAAACTTCAAGTCCTTGGAAAACGTCAGGATACGTCAGTGGCGTACCTACAGAATTTAAAATAGACACAGGGGCGGACGTTACAGTCATAAAATCTGATATTTACCAGAAATTATGGGCTGGAAAATTGGAAACTTCAGCATCTGGCGATAAATTAAACATTTTAGGCACTTTTGACGTAAAAATCCAGTGGCACAACAAAGAGGCCATCACAAAAATCTACGTAGTAAATAGGTTACACGAAGATCTGTTGAGCAGGGGCATTATTGAAAAATTAGGCATGCTTTCGTGGGCAGGATCAGTTAGCATTGCTGAACAATATTCTTCGCTTTTTGAAGGCATCGGCAACCTAGAAAAACAGTACCACATAAAACTAAAAAATAACGCAAGGCCGTTTTCCATTTCTACACCCAGATGAATAGCTATCCATCCAAGACACGCTGTAAAAAGCACCTGGAGTTCTTAGAAAAGGAGCGGATCATTTTTAAGGTCACTGAACCCACCTCATGGTAGTTGTACCAAAAAAGAATTCAGGAGCGGTTCGCACATGCGTAGATTATACTATCCTCAACCAAAATGTTGAAACTGAAAAATTGGTTTTGCCAGAAATCACAGAAGCTTTAGCTATGATAGACCCTGGATCGCAAAATTTCTCCAAGTTGGACGCAGCTTCTGGCCTCTATCATGTACTATTAGGCAAGGAATCGCAGCTTCTTAATTCCAGCGAGAGATGTGTGGTCAATGTGGCAGACGATATCCTAGTTACTGGCAGAACAAAGGCCGAGCACGATAGCAGGCTTGAAAAAGTGATACAACGTTTCAAAGATAGTGGCCTAAAGCTCAACAAGAATAAGTGTGTCTTTGGGGTTCAAGAGCTTATTTTCTTAGGACACGTGGTATCAAAACCCTTTGAATCAGTGGTTAAGCAAAAATACTGAATTTTGTTGGTCTGAAGTCTATAGACAGGCGCTTAAAAAGATAAAAAAAGCGTTGACAACTGCTGCGATTCTGGCACATTTCGCACCAGAACATCCTACCCAAGTCGCCGGGGATGCATCTTCCTACGGTCTGGGTGCTCAATTAGAACAAAAAATGGCGACCAGCCGTGGAGACCTGTGTGTTATGCGTCAAGCACCCTCTCTGACAAAGAAAAGCAGTATGCGCAAATTGAGAAGAAGAAGACAAGAGTTCACTATATTAAAAGATCACAAACCCCTAGTTGAACTACTTGGCAACCTATAATTGATCTATCGGCCAGAATACAGCGATTTCGCATGAGACTTATGCAATTTTCGTACAAAGTCCAATACATTCCTGACAAGCAAATGATTATATCGGACATGCTTTCGAGAGCACCAATTCAATCTACAGATCCTGGCATGGACGAGTTGCTCATCGATGACGTCACAGCTTTTGTTCAGTATATTATATATATATAAAGATATATATATATATATATATATATATATATATATATATATATATATATATATATAGGTATCATATACAGGGTTCCTAAGATTTTCGTTAGGGATAGGATTTTAATAAATCAAACAAAAATGGCATAGAAAGTTCTGCGCGCACAAAAGAAACAGGTATATTGGGAAATGGTGCCAGTTTGTTATTATCGCCGGACTGCTTTCATGAGAAAAAATTGTCGCCACTCTTTCATTGTGAGCATAAATCATAGTTGCAATAATAACCGTTGACAAGATGTCTGCAAATTCCGCTAGATGGCGGCCACACCATGAGATTTGAACATCTAATCTAATTAAAAATTAGATGTTTTCAGGTCCAAACCACAGCTTTTTCTTGCTTAAAGGAGGCGGCAGGGTCCATTATTTACGATACTGAGCGATAAACTCGTGAGGTTGTTAACATTAGAAAGAAATATCTTCGCTTTTAATTAAATTTCTTTCCATTCTGTTCTACTAGTGATATCTATCCGGAAACGGCCGAACCATGCAGCTAGCACTAGCAGCCAAAGAAATCAATAAATGGCGCTGTTTTTCCTGCAGAGCTTTTTGTTGCGATATTATTGATTTTAAATAAAGCTGGCCCTACACTACATTTGATATTTTCGAGGTGTTTTATGACATGATCTCGAAACATGTAGCGAACCAATTCTTCAAAACTAGCGGGAGGGTAAAAGCGAAAAATAAGGGGCTGCCAATATTTGTAATACCCAAAAAGGGGTGAAAAGATTTATTTGGCTCTGTTTCTTTACAAAAAACGTTTTTTTACGAAAAACTTGAGCTCTGCCACTTTTTTTATTTTTTTCTTCGACTTTCTCGAAATTTTCGTCATACCGTAGAAAAAAATTATTTCCCCCATGGTCATACTCTACTTTTATTCGAAAAAATTTAGAAACAGAGACGGGATCAGTTTTCCTAAAACGGGTGATCTTGGTTTCGAGTGAGAAGATAAAGGGCGCCGCAGGCAAAAATTTTTCAATTAAATTAGCCGAACGCAAAAATGTTAGAAAAACAAAGCACGAAATAAAAATGGCGCCGCTTACAATTTTTTTTCAAAAATTACGTAATTTCGGGAACGCAAAGAAATAAGTCTAAAGAGTATAATTTTTAAGAAAAAAATATCAATTTTCTCGCCCTCGCCCACTGGGACTACAGGGGCCGTGCACAAATTACGTAATGGTCATAGGAAGGAGGGGGGTTACAAAACGTTACGTAGGGGGGAGGGGGGTTTTCGACAGCGTTTGCATTTGTGTGAAACTAAGAAAATTTGGAATGAAAATAAGTGAAAAGTTTTTTTTTGGGGGGGGGGGGTAGTGGTCTTGAAATCGTTACGTAATATTAGGGGAGTGGCGTGCCAAATCGTTACAAAACATTACATAGGGAGGGGGTCAAAAATTGGTAAAATCACCGTTAGGTAATTTGTGCACGGCCCCACGTCTGACTGTTCCTCCTTTTTGATTTCGAATCAAAGTGCAAAACCCGGGTTGGACGTTCGAAGGCGTCAACCCGTCCTATTTGCTTGATAAAGTTTCTACGGAAATATCTCAGTCGATTTCTCCGGCCGTGTATGAACGCTTTAGGTTAGGCATTTGCATGTATCTCAGTCCCCAGCCTGTAAACAGTGCGTAAGGACAATGGTTACAAAATGAAAAGCCGAAAATATTTTTTTTACGATATCTTTCATCAGTTTGGTATTAAAGTCGAGCAAAAACAATTTTTATTCCAGTCCTAAAGGTATGAAAATGGAAAACATTAGAAAACAACAACCTGGAATGGATTTACTACGTGTAAGATGTAGTGACAACATCGCCCCATGCCCATCCTTCTCTGCCTAATGTGCTTTTGAGTTTATCTGCGTCTTATACACGGCTGCTTGGCCCCCTAAGGATTTGCTTAGGAACCCTGTATATACCTATTTTAAAAACACAACTTTACCTTTAACTTCATCTCTGATAAAACGGTAACGAATTTCGACAAACTTTAATTACAGACTGATTGTCTTCAATTAAAAACTCAAAATACTTAGCATATCAATGTTGCAAATTTTAGATTCAAAAATAAACTTCCAAGCCAACAGGGTTCACTAATTGCAAAGCTCAAGGCGACATATTCAGCTTCTGTCGATGAAAGAGAACTACTGTAGCTTGTTTGCAAGAAGACCAGCTGATTGTACAGCCAAAAACTTTAAAAATATATACTAAGGTTGACTTTCTATCTACTCGATCACCTACTCAGCCTGAGTGTGCATGGCCTTCAAATAAATTTTTATAGTTATTCCTATGACAAACTAAAAGATAACTCTAAAGAGTGTTGAAGATATCTCAAAACTCACTTGATCGTTTTCCACAGCTGAGAACTGACACACGACTGATATCTACTTAAAATGCTTTTAGAAATGCATAAGTACATAACATGGCGTATATTAAAGGGCCAATTTCCCTTCTACATTTAGTTTTAATGTCTATGCTTTTAGAACCATTTCCTTTTAAGTGATCATGCCCAAGGGACATTTTTGAGATATGTTGTCTGATTTATATTTATTTTTATTTTTATTTTTCGAAAAATGTCTAACTAAACCTAAATGTCCTAAAGTGCTGATATAAAATTTGCTTTAGCTTGCTTATTTCTAGATCATTTGATCCCGCTATCAAAAGATCATCTATATAAATCAAGACAAAAGTTCTGGAGTTTTCTATGGTTTTTAAATATATACAATACTGCAATTATTAGAACTCTGGGCATTTTCCTTGACATAGAAGGAGCATTTAACAACGCACTACCACAATTCCTTTTTGAGGCAACGTCCGCTAGAGGGATTGAATCCACTATCAGTGGATTCATAAGAAGCACGCTAGAAAATCGAGTAATCGACACGACCGTAAACAACGGAGTTGTTAGATTCAGGGCCGCAAGAAGCTGCCCTCAGAAGGGTGTTCTGTCACCCCTCTTCTGGTCGCTCCTAGTGGACGACCTCCTTGCGAGTCTACAACTGATTGCACAAGGCACAAGGCTTTGCTGACGATATAGTAGTCGTGGTAAAAAATATTCCAGAGAGGTCCATCTCTGGAAAAACACAACAGGTCTTAGACACAGTAAATGACTGGTGCAACAAGTAACAAATATCTGCAAACTCTAGCAAAACAATCATTATATCGTTCACCAAAAAAGGAAGCTTGGTTTCCTTGTTCCTCCAGTACTAAATGGTGAAACAATTCCATTCGCATCTGTAGTAAAATATCTGGGGGTGACCCTCGATAAAACACTTACATGGAATGTGCATTTGGAGAAAGTAAAGCAAAAGGCAGCACTGTCTCTATGGACGTACAAACGAATCTGCGGTAAGTCTTAGGGCGTTAGCCCCAAACAAATGCACTGGCTGTATATCACGGTAGTTAGACCCATGATTACATACGGGGTAATAGTTTGGTACACGAAGGGCAGGCAAACGCTGGCTCGTGCCAAACTAACAAGCATCCAACGTCAAGCAAGTATGATAATATGTAGTGCTATGAGCACCACACCATCAGCAGCGCTTGAATGCCTCCTAAACCTTCCTCCTCTACACCTTGCCTAGGAGAAAGAGGCTATGAAGGCAACCTACAGAATCATAGCCAACCGATGGGGTGGCAGAGCAAGTCAAGTAGTACCAAACCCTTTAACGCGGGCAATTTAGAGCCACTTTATTCTAGAGCTGCTACCGGAACAGTAAACAGCAAAAAGCTATACAACACTATTTTCCCATATAGGGAGGACTGGACGACAAACAGAACAAGTTTCTTAAGTGAAGATAGCTGCTGGTACACTGACGGATCCAAAATTTCTTTAGGCGTTGGATCCGGAGCCGGGAAAATATCAGGAATAAATATAGTCTTGGACGAATGGCTACAATTTTCCAGGCGGAACTCTTCGCCATTGAAATGAGCGCACGTTGGATGATAGATCATAACTGGCGCAACAGATCAATAAAGATACTCTCCGACAGTCAAGCGGCCCTTACGGTTCTTGAATCTTATAGGTGCTCATCGAGAACCATTAAGAGCTGCCAGGACACATTGAGGGCGAATAAACACTGTGTCGCTGGTATGGATTCTGGGCATCGGGGAAATGAGACTGCCGACCAGCTGCCGCGTGAAGCGGCCTCTGCCATCTTTATTGGCCCCGAACCAGCCCTTGGAATAGCATACAACACAATCAACACTGCCTCTCAGACTGGATGGAAAACAAGTTCCACCAATACTGGAGAAAATTGCCGGGACTGGCACATTCAAGAGTTCATTACAGAACCCCGCAGGAAGAGAGCCGGGAAGCTCATTGAGCTCACCAGGCAGGACATCCGGAGAATGGTTGATCTATACACCGGACACTGCAGGCGAAAGTACCATTACACAGAATGGGTCTAAGTGAGGACACCGAATGTAGGCTCTGTATGGACTATGATGAGACGGCCAGACATGTGATGTGTGAATGTCCGGCCATTGCACGTCAGCGTCAACGTATCTTCGGTAAACCACAGATCGACGGACTGGATCTGAATGATGCTTCACCAAAGCAAGTTGTGAGCCTATTTAAGGGGCTGAATATTCTGTAGCAACAAAAAATGTTAAAAGTGAGCCACAATAGACCCAATAGTGGTCGCAGTGGACAGTGTCATACTGGCACACTCATAAGCGAATCAATCAAAATCAATCAATTATTAGAACGAACAAAATTTAACAAAATTTAAGATTAGTATCAAATCATTGAATTTTTTGTACCAATTTTTTGATAATGCTTTCAAGCTACAACGATTTTTTAAGCTTTACAACTTTTCCTTCTAAACCATCAAACCTTTTAGCAATTTTATATAAACATCCTGAAGAATATATTACAGATATCTACTTGAAAAACCTGGTAATTAAAATTGTTATATACAGCTAAAAATGTCTTTGCAGATGGCAATTTTGCGACTGGGCTATAGATATAACTATTGTACATACCAGATTGTTGAAAGACTCGGGCTACCAACCTTGCTTTATAGGTAGTCACATTACCTAGCTCATCCCTCTTTCTTTTAAATACCCATTTACACTTAATGGTTTTCTCTGTTTACGCTAAAAATCAAGTATAAGTCTTCTAATGCATTTATCTCTGCTTGCATTGCTTTTTTAGATTTACAACTTTCACTGCTTGTCATTGCATTATCATAGCAATTGACACCAACACTCTGTCCATATTTGCCTCATTATCATTATATCTAGGATTTGTTCTTCTTTTTCTTCGTAAATTATATCTTCCATTTATCGAGTCATCAGTTCCTGCATTTTAGTAGACACTGCCACTCATCTCATTTTCACAGTTTTCAGACAATTTATTATTAAGACATTATTTATTTATTTATACTAGACTATAAGTTAACATGAGCTTAACACATCGGAAACATGAAAAAGAAAGCGGAAATCACTCTATCAGAGATTAGACACCTACATGGGAAACAGTGGGAACTTAGGCCATACATGGTACACTGGCTGTACAAGACTGTAGTGATACCATCCATCACATACGCATCTCTGATTTGGTCGCCAAAAGTAAGTCAGTACACTGTGATTGTCAAATTAAGGAAGGTGCAATGACTTGCTTGCCTGAGCATTACATGAGTGATGAAATCCATTCCGACAACAGCGATGGAGGTGATCCTAGACCTTCCCCCACTTCACCTAGTGATACAAGAAGAGGAGAGGAGAGACCTCTGGACATACTAATTCTACAGATGAGATCGAACCAGATGTCCCCAAAACACCATGAACCATCGTTCGAGGTAATCATACCGGAAAGAGCAGCATATTCAAGATCAAACCACCCGCTGCCACTGGAGGGATTGATCTGGTATACAGACGGATCAAAGACTGACGAAGGCAGTCGAGCAGGAGTATTCGGGGAAAAGCCCAGGAAAGAGAGAAGAATAGAATGGGTCACTTCGGTCAAACCATATCTATATACTTAAATCGTGAGGCGGCCCTCAAGGAACTTATATTATAGAACTAGTGTGGCAATGCCTTAGTGAACTAGTGAATCTGGCAAAACATCTTAAAGCAAAATTATTATGGGTGCCAGGATACAGAGGTTTTCAAGGCAATGAAAAAGCTGACGAACTAGCAAGACAAGGATCGTCTGAAAAATACATTGGACCAGAACTAGCCCTGGGGATACCAAATATACCATAAGGTCCCAGGTCAAACTCTAGGTAAAAGAAAAATACAAAAGCCACTGGCTAGAAAGACACATAGCAGCCCCTTTATCAAAGGACTGGATTCCAAACTCACAAAAGATCTGCTAAGGTGCAACAGTTAGCAATTGAAAACAATAACAGGAATACTGACCGGCTACATGGCGGTTAAAGTTCACCTAAACCGAATGGGCCTGTATCAAGCAGACCTGAGTTGCAGACTATGTAACCAAGAAGCGGAAACAGTGGAACATGCTGCCATGTCAATGCAAGGTGTTGCGTCGCAAAAGGCACTCAATTTTTGGGGAAGTTAAACTAGATCCAATAACCACTAGGACCGGCTCTATTAAGGACAAACTCATACAGGGGATAAATCTAATGGAGTGGTTAAACCAGAATCAAAGGGTGCACAATAAGCCAATAATGGTTGCAGTCTAGTGACTCTGGCCAGCCATTAGGCTGGTCGGCGCCACAATCGGGAGTTTTTAATCGGTAAGGATCCGACACTACCCGGGCTATCCTGACAGAGGGATGACACTCTGTCGGGGAACTGGATGGGACGGTTGTACCGGGCGTCTTATGCAAGATTTTCTCTCGATACCCTTGAAAAAAAAACATCTGTGACAAAATACCACCATATCCGTGAGCATTTGATGTTAAATTTAGAATTATATTTTTTATTTGATCTGGGGTAGTCAAACGAAAAGAAAAATGCAAGTTATCCTCGTACTTCACCAATACAAATAATTAATGGTTTCTTCACAGTTATGCAGAGGGCTCTAAACCGAGAAAAAGTAATTTTTTACATCGTTTAGGTTCTTAAGTTTTCTGGGAGAGAACGATTTTTTTTCTTTAAATAATTTGCCTATTGCTTTCCACAGCTCTTTACTATTTTGAAGTCATTGAGTAAAATCAAGATACGTTTTTTTTTCTTGTCTTATCGTATAACCAACAGTGTTTCTGAATTTCCCATAAGAATCTCAAGTTTGATCATTTTTGTCTTTATTGTATCTTGTAAAATCTTTATTTCTCCCATCCATCATTTTTGTTATATTCTCCGTAATCTAAGGGGAAACTGGTTTTGTCACCCTTGATGTTGAATAAGACACGTATTTGTCAACATCTTTTAGAAGATGAACGGTCTTTTTTTTTTTTCGGTGTTATTTAGGTAATAAATGTTGTTACACGGAAGTCTGAATATCGAACAGAAAATAATTATAAATTAATACAAGTGTTTTTTAGTTAACAATTTTTGGTTTTGATTTCTGTAGCAAAAAACTAGCCTGTGTTCTGAAATGAGATCTGCATTTTCTGTAAGAGAGTTTATTACCATTCATGCGTGGTTAAAATAAATCACGTCAATTATCTTTTAAATTGTACTGTTTATTCTAGTGGGTTCGTTTACAAACTGAATAAAGTCATAATTTAACAAACACTCTTGCAGAATATTGTTAGCAAGGTGATCGACAATCCTACAGCACAGTAGAGCACTGCGAGTATTGAGTATTCACGGAGGTAAACACCAACTGCTCCTTCCCTACCCACCAAAAAGTTGAAAATTTGTAAATCCAAAATTGGAACGGACGTCATAAGAAATAAAAGGCCGAAAAAGAATTGTGATGCCACGCTACTACCGATCACCCAACCCTTATAATACAAATTTTATTAGAAGAATTGTGTTAAATAATTAATTTATGAAGTGCCCTCAGAGTTATACATTATGGTCACCAATAAAATACCAATACCAAATTTACTAATGTTAGTAGGTAGGTACCTATTTTTAATTATAATAATCAATTAATTATTATTAGGATGGGGGAAAGACCGTGGCTGCACATTTTTTCGGGTTTTACTTCTCACAGCAAAAAAATAATTTTAAAACTTTTTCAGCTCCTTTTTAATAAGGGAAGTTTGCTATAGTTTTGGGACCCAATTTTGAGCGGGTCATCAGAAACGTGACGATGTGTGAAAAGGGAGTGTAGGGAAAAAATGTCCGAAATAGTGTGACATAATTTGTGTATGGCCCCTTTAGTTTATTACACCTAGAGATGGCTAATTCAGTACCCAATGTTTATATTGACCTACAATTTGGCTTTTTTTGGCACAATAAGAGAAGTGTGAAAAGTGATTACTAAAACTAACCCCGTCGGGTTAAATCATGCAGTCGCTGTACAATACTATAGTGAAAAATAGAAATAAAAAAGAATCAAATACTCGTTAAAAAACTCTGTTAAAATAAAAAGCTTAGCAAATTAAAGTGATAAAATACAAAAGTGACAAAATAGGTACATACTAAAAAAAGTTGACACAGGCCATGCCGCCAAGATTGATTGTGTTCTGTAACGTTGAAAGATGGTGAAAATCTTTAAAAA
This sequence comes from Oxystoma pomonae, assembly GCA_963921995.1. Lineage (NCBI taxonomy): Eukaryota > Metazoa > Arthropoda > Insecta > Coleoptera > Brentidae > Oxystoma > Oxystoma pomonae. The sequence continues at coordinate 41,971,938 of OY998173.1, forward strand.
GTTGCAAATAGAGACTGTTAAGGGCAAATTTGAATACCTAAGCAATAAAGGTAAGTGGCAATATTTTGAAAAGTATAAAAAAGTCATTATTTTGGCTACAGGCCAAGTTATATTGGTAGATTGCACATAAGCATTCTCTGATGAGATTAAATGAAATCGGCTACGTAATTTCATTTTAACACACCAGTATGATAAAATCAAAACAAAAATATTAAAGTATTTTAGCTTACTAGTTTTCCAACCAGCCAAAAATAGAATAAAAATTCTTTGAATCACTAGGTATGTATTTGTATGCAAGAATAACTAAAAGAAAAACAATTAACTACACTATTCATTTTTCAACTGATTTAGATCAGGTAGCCGATTTCATGCAGAATAAAATTGCTTATGGCAATCTTATTAGAGAATGCCTGATAAAAGGAATCTTGCTTACCTATAAAATATATGAATTGTACTATTCTGCTCGCGATTATATTTCTTGTTGATTTTTCGTTCCTTCTTTTTGTCTGTGAATTAACCATTTTGTAAAAATTATATTAAATATATATCTTTTAAATATTCGGTTTATTTGTATATTCTCTTGTTCTTCTGTCGTCTCAACATCATGACTAAATTATTAGAAAAAAATAAAAATATACTGACATTGACACACGAAAATCTATAAAACATTCTCCTCAAATGGGCAAATGTCTACTAAGCCTTTTTAACATCAAGAACACATCATTTTGTAATAGGACGTTTCCAAATTGATTCATTGGCAAGTTTGACAACAACGCTGCCATCTCTTCCGGGATAAACTTGAACAATCTTCCCTTTTGGCCAAATGTTTCGAGGGCTGTCAGGATCAATAATAATTTATTTTCGGAATGCCATTTACTTCTTATAACCAAGAATGGCATGTACTCTGTTACCCATCTTCGAAAAAATAAATCGGATAACTTTTGAGCAGCCTTCCATTTTGGCAATAAATTTATATTTATTTTTGTAGTATCAGCACAGGGTAGGGCAGCATAGGAGTGTCCGATAAGAAAATATTTTGGAGTCAATGGTTCCATGTCTTCTGGGTCAAGTGGTATGTGAGTTAGTGGCCTTGAATTCAAAATGTCCTCAGCTTCTGCAAACAAAGTTCTAAGTACATAATCTTGAGAACACCTTGACGTCAAAATCTCTCCCAAAATCATCTTCACGCTTTGTATCGGTCGCTCCCGAACTCCTTCCATATTTGTTGTTAATGGCGTGTTAAAAATCCATCTGATATTTTTCAAAGTACAAAAATCGGTAATATCTGTCTGATTTAGTTCCTTTAATGATGAACATAACTCTTTTTCTGCTCCACGAAAGTTTGATCCATTATCACTATAAAGTCCTTCTACTGGAGCTCGTCTACAAATCACAAAATCACAGTATTGGGCCAATTCACAATCTTTTATGCATTTGTTTAAGTCGTTTATATAAATAATGAAAAGGAGAGGTCCTAAAATAGATCCTTGAGGTACACCGCGGTTTAAACTAACTGGCCTGGAGCTTTTACCGTCGACTTTAGTTGTTTGGCATTTCTCAGACAGATCTCGACTCGAAACCATAATAAAAAATCTTAGCAAGAAGCAAATTATGATGGAGGGTATCGAAAGCTTTACTGTAATCTAGAAGCACGAGTGCTGTAGTGTCACCCCTGTCAAACGCGGAAATAATATCGTCCAAAATCTTGCGTAGAGCGGACGCTGTGCTATAACCTTGACGAAAATCAGATTGGTTTTCGGAAAGAAAATTATTGTCAACAAAATTTTTCATAACCTGCTTGTATATTAGTTTCTCGAAGATCTTGGAAATTACAGACAGCAAACTGATAGGTCTTGAATCGGAAAGCTACTAGGATTGGATACCTTAGGCAGCGGCAACACAACTGCTTCTTTCCATTGTGAAGGAAATTCGCCTTTTAACAATTAAAAATATGGACTAAAACCTGCACGACACCAGGGCAACACAACCTTACCATTTCCAAAGAAATATTATCTTTTCCACCTGAATTTGATTTTATTTGTTAAATGGTCTCAGTTACAAATCTGTTAGCTGTTGCACGACTGCCCAAGTAGTTCCGAATAGTTTCGCTAGACACTGAGGTGGACGCCAGTCGCGCGTATTCTACAAAAACGTCATTGATTGCATCGGGATTTTTTAAGCTTTCGGGAAGATGAGGGACGCTTCTCGCCTTACTGTACACATTTAACTCGGATAAGCTATTCCAAAATGATTTTTTGTCTTTGTGAACAAAATTTAAATAGCCTTTTTTTAATTTCTTACGGCTGTAGTAAACATGTTCCTCACGTTTTTATAGGTTTCCCAATCCTGAAGTTGTTTTGTTCTTTTATACTTTGAAAGTAAATTGTTTCGGTACTTTTTCATTTCCTTCAGGGTGTCGGTAAACCAAGGTGCTTTTGCTTTTGTTATTTTTACCGTAGAGAATGGCGCATGTTTGTCAAACAGCCGCAATATGGTGTCTGAAAATAAGTTAACTGTTTCATCTACTTTTGTAAGATGAAAAACATCTCCCCAGTCTACGCTTTGTAGATCGCGGTCGAAATCCGTTTTGCTAAAATTCTTAAAATTCCGAAAAGTCACCATTTTTGGAGGTATCTTGGGAACTTTAATATTAAGGATGCAGTAAGTTAGTTGGATTAATGTCATAATGTTCCACATTTCCAACCAAAAGGTTTTCATTAGATAACACTATAACATCAATCAGACTAGCTTTTTCCTTTAGAAACCTAGTAGGGTTAATAACTATTTGCCTAAAGTTAAATGATTCCAACAAAAAGTCAAAATGTTCGTTTACGGTCCTGCATTCTATAAGATTAATATTAAGGTCCCCCATTATTATAGTTTCATCAACCAAGGGAAGTTCTAATGCTCTAAAAACATTAAGCCGTGGTGGACGGTAGAAAACTCCGAATCCTATTTTAAAGTTATTTATTTTTATGACAAACTTACGTTCAAATCTGATCGTGTATACACAATTAAGAAAGAATCGTTAGAGAATATTAAGGATATAGAAAATATACAGAACAATGAAAGAACCAATAAAAAGAGGCAATTCCAAGAAAACAGTACCAAAACCAAAATATCTTGAGGACTCAGTTGGGGGCAAAATCGTTTGTTAAAACAATGTTCCAATGTTTGAAATAAGTAAATAAAAAAGATGGTTTGGTTGTTTTTTTTTATATCTTAATAAATGAGTCATGCAAAGGAATAGGTTTATTGATATTTTTACACAAAAAATACAAATTTTCAATTAAAAATTAAACCGGTTATTTAAATCTGCAAGAATTATATCTAAAATGGAAACATAATAAACAGTTATTTTCCAATAATCGTTAGATGAGAGATTGGCAAAATCAGGAAAAGGTAATTGTCTTTGAGTTTGTCGTGTGAAAAGGCGGGAAATTGTTGTGGAAAAATTATTGAGAAAAAATATGAATGAATCAACGTTGCCCCTTTTTGGATGTGTATACTCTGTAGGTATTTAGCTAATGGTAGAGTTAAGCTAAAATATCAGACAGTCAAAACACTGTAAAAATAAAATCGCAGGCACAAATTACTTTTAACAAAATACTTTTAATTTTACTTTAACTTTACGCCTTGACTATACCTAATTATTCATATTGCAGGATTAATAACAACGACACGTCATTCTATATAAGTACTCTGTTCCAAACTGAAATAAAAGAGCGCGTCGAACATCAGGGGCGCAAAGTTCAAAGTGCAAAGGAAGTCGGCGCAAAAGGGCTGCCGTATGGTAGAACTAATATTAAAAGAGTTAATACACATATTAGTCTAGGTGTTTTAATCACCGTAGAAAATTGTTGAAAAATCAACAGATCCTCGTTTTTGTATCCAGGAAATACAAAAAAAGTGTTACATAAATTATGGCCTAATAGAAAATAGAGGTGGATAAGCTGCCACACCTTCTTCGGTAAAATATGTGATGTAATCGAATATCTCGATTTTAAACCATTGGTGGGGGGCGCCCCCCCCTCCGCATCCCCCTACTAAAGCCGCCACTGCCGTGTGGTCCCAAAAAAAGCTTTATAATTAATAATTAAACAGCTTGTAATTTTAAGTACCTTCCTATTTAAATAAATAACTGGAAGAGAATTATAAAAAAATAAAAGTAATTTAAAATTATTTAATTTTGGACAAAAAAGAATCACAGTATTTAAAGTAAATAAAAAAAAAATTCAAAGCGGTTAAGTGCGATTTGACAAATTCGTTATTATGAGCCACGAGTCTTTATACTTATAAAATAAAGTACAATCTTTTTTAGAGTCTTAATCTACGACTTTATAACATAGGTTTTTAGGAATAATAACCAATTTAATGCCTGAGCTAAGCCCTAAAGCTGGGTTTACACTATTATATTAAAAATAAACAAAGTTACGGTAATTATTTTATATAGAAAAAAAACTCCTGAAGCCTTAATAGAAGTTACCATCCATATTAATAAATGACAAGTACGATTCTTTAAAAAACAAAATTTTAAATCAATTGTTAGAAACAGGACAATTTTAAGTTGTCGCTAGTGCTGATGATATTAAAGTGTTCTCTATGTATCAAGAAATGGGGCAGAAAAACAAATTTTGCATGCAAAAATATTACTCCGCATTTCAAAGAATCGTAATATTCGAATTCTCCTTTCCTAGTTGGCCAGACTCCTTTGGCATAATAGGTACTTCTTACAAAAAACTAGGTACAAAAAATAAATATCCAGACATCTCGTTCCACTAAACACACGACTTCCCCTCCGTTCCTCAGGTGTGGTAAGTAAAACTTTCGCTAACGCTAACTCCCTACTTAAACCCCAAAGAACACCTTATCGCTTGGTGTCAAATAACAATTTTACAGCTACAATGATGCAAATGAACAAAAAATAACAAATATTTATATATTTTAAAAAATGTAAACCCGCTTTACTACCCACGTACTAATAAAGGAATTAATAATATAAAATCATATCTATTATACGTCGCTCTACAGTAGACTTTAGTGGTGGTTATCAGTCAGGTTTAGCATCACTTACCTTGTGTTTTTATCGCTTATATCTCGTAGTTCAGTGTATTTAGCACTTGCCGGTCTTTTTCTATCTAAAATCGACATGTATTGAGATCTGCGTTTGTAGATACATATCCTGTTGACAAAAAAGACATATTATAGTATATATTGTAAATTATTTGTGTAAAAATAACTTAATGGTATATATATATGTAATATATGTAATATATGTATATATATGTAAAAAACGAACTCATGTACCAACTCAATAAAATGTATTTACTTATATGTAAGTTCTTCCACAATACGAATTCGTTTGTAAAAATATTACAATGCAGTAATAATGGATTTGATAGATTGGGAAAAAATGCCTTACAGGTTTAGTGGTATTATATTTTTTATATGCAATTTTTTTTAAGTAAAAAAAACTAAAAATTAAATAAAAAAAATATGCCACATAACCCAGCCGCAGTCTGTTCAATCTATCAAAATCAAAAGGAGGCGGGCAAGGCCTAGTTTCCGGGCCGAGGGACTTCCTCCCACTGGTCGTGGATAAAATACAGTGCCTCCAACCATTACAGCATGTAATGGGCCATTACACGATCTGATAAACAAAGACGCTCGCGTTTGGCTTGCATTACATGCTTGTGTAAATATAATGTTATATTAGAAATTTAATGTCAGGAAGTAACTGGTGTATAGGTAAATAAATAAACAAAAGTGAGTCAAGTTGAAATAACTTTTATTTAACTCTTTTCACTTTTAACTGTTGAGATATTTTTTTCTCGATAAAAGTTTTAGTTTAGGTAGAATATAAAATATTTGTAAAAACTATAATTAACATTCATGACATTAGAAATAAAGGCACCTATTTTGTGTGTGTTTTATTTATTGCAGTAGTTTAGGTAATTCCTGGGCATTTTTTGATTTGTAAAGCAATTTTTTACCCAATCCAAAAAAAATTCCTCAACTCAAAATAATTTTTGTGTTCGAACTTTTTTTTAATTTTTGGATGGTCTTAATTTATCAAACGTTATCCTTTATTGTAACATAAATAACGGTAAGATTTAAGTCATAATTATTTATACGTAAAGTCTCGTTGGTATTTTTAAATATAAAAATTACCGAATCGTCATTTTACAGTCAAATCATAAAATTAAATAAAAAAAATTGCTCCTAGCAGGCAAGGATAGTTCACCATACAATCAATTATTTCATGTTCAAAGGAAATGAAAATATCTCGAAAACTGTAGCTTTGAAAAATTTAAACCTTATAACAAAATTTTTGGATAATACTTACGAAAACCAAAATCTGAAAACCGCATACCAATAGCTGCTTTATTTTAACGTTTTTTCAAATAACTCGGAAACTAGAGCCCCCACGAATTTAAATCTGAAAACCATATATCGCTACTTGCTTTTGTTCCAAAGTTACAATTTTTTTAAAATATTTTATCCCCCTTTTCCCCCCTTCAACCCCCCACCCCTTACCCAAAAGTTCATGGTCAGCCGATAGAGAATTTTTGTAGCAAATTTCGTTAAAATCGATTAAGGCGTTCTTGAGTTATCGTGTATATAGAGAGACAACAGACAACTTTTTTCTTCGTCCATTAAGGTGTTTTGGAACCTTAGTAACTCAATTTTGATAAAATTAAAGAAAGTCAAAATTTCACGATTTCAATAGTCCCCCATACCTTAATCGATGAAAAAAAAAGTTGTCTGTTGTATGTTGTCTGTAGGTCTGTTGTATGTTGTCTGTCTGTATACACGATAACTCAAGAACGCCTAAATCGATTTTAACGAAATTCGGTACAAAAATTCTCTATTGGCTGACCATGAACTGATTAACTTTGGGGTAGGGTGGTGGGGTTTGAAAGGGGGAAAAGGGGGATAAAATATTTAAAAAAAATTACGATATACGGTTTTCAGATTTAAGTTTCCATGAATATGCCCTACAAATCTTGTTATAAAGTCCAAATTCGTGGGAGCTTTAGTTTCCGAGTTATTTCAAAAACGTTAAAATATATTTAAAAAAATCATAACTTGTATGGTGGACTATCTGTGCTTTCTAGCACCAAAAAACAATTTTTTTACCCAATCCAACAAAAAGCCCTTAACTCAAAATAATTTTTGGATTGCAAACTGTTTTTTTTTTTAATTTTTGGATGGTCTTAATTTAGCAAAGTTGTCCTTTATAGTAACATAAATAACGGTAACATTTAAGTCATAATAGTGAGATTTTGGTCAGGCAGTTTAACGGCAAATTTCGTTACTCTTATGGTTACCGTTACGGTAAATAAAGGTAACTTTCAAGAGGTTAAAAATAGAGCTTTTGAACGTAGTCAATCGTTTGGCGGTAAACATAACCTTACTTTTTTATTGACTTTTGTTGTTTTTTTCTCAAGTCTCAAGAAAACATTAATTTAGTGATAGGACTGGGAGACGGACACCCCAACATAAATTTAGTCGGGCAAATGATTTTGCAAGATATCTTTGGTGGAGTAATAGAAGAAATCGAGCCTTTGCAAACTTATTTGTACTTACTCATCTGTTTACCAAAAAAAAAAAACCGGTAAAAAAGTCACACCACTACTACTATAAACACAGTTAACAAAAAATAAAATCCAAATACACAAAATTTTTGTAAAACAAAACAAAGTTTTAAAACCTAAAAATCGTCCACCACAGAATCACATCAAGTTTGGTTGGTTGTCTTTTTAACGGTAAAGGTAGTCGCTATTCAACGCTAATTATGTAATTTTTTTTTGTAATGGCTCTTGCAATTCGGCACACAACAAAAGAAGTAGGCATTTCTAAAAAGAGAACATAAAATATTTATACCAAATTCACTTGTTACAAAATAACACATAGGTACCTATAACAAAATTATGATTGTTTTCCACAAACCAAAACTACACTTTTTTGCACTCGACGCGCGTTTCGCTAACAACGTTAGCATCATCAGGAGACGATAAACAATGAACTAAATTAATCTGCGCTCTATCTTATATACAATCCTTTAGTGGGCGGAGACAAGACTAATAATTTGTGATTCATCACGATTTTTAATCCTATCTCCCCTAAGCCAAAGAATAAAGTGTACTAAACGGGATGGGTCCTCTATCTTTATTTAAACTATTTCTAGTTGGGAATTTGGAAACTTTGGTTGCACTAAAACAAAATTATGATTGTTTTCCACAAACCAAAACTACACTTTTTTGCACTCGACGGGCGTTTATTTATGAGCAAATTTGAATCAGATATAAGTAAAGAATTTGAGTATTTCCCCAGAGTATGGTTCAGGTATGTAGACGATGTATTTGCAGTATTCAACACTAAAGTAACTAGTGTTGAAAATTTTATGGAAAAAATAAATAACAAATTTCCCACTATTAAATTTACTTATGAAACAGAGAACAACGGTACACTGCCATTTCTAGACACTTTAGTTATAAGAAATAAAAATAAATTGGACTTTGACCTATACAGAAAAGGCACGGCCACCAACAGGTATATTCCAAATGACTCTTTTCATTGCTTACAACATAAGCTTGCAAGTTTGCACTTTTTAACATATAGATTAGTAAATTTCTCCTTAAACAAAGAAAGATTTGAAGCAGAAAAGAATAGGATTAGGAATATAGCTGGCGAAAACGGTTACGATGAAGGCTTAATAAATAAGCTGATAAATAGACATTCTTTTCAAAAGACCTTACGGAATTCTACCTTTTTCAGACAAAAAGATACCTGCGACTCAAAATTTGTATCAATTCCTTATAATCCTAATTATACGAAAGGATTACACAAAGTATTTAATAACACCGGTCTTAAATTAGTATATCAATCCGGTAACACAATAAGAAGCTTACTAGGAAATCCCAAGGATAAAACTACAGTTCTAGAAAAAAGTGGAATTTACGAAATTAGTTGCATGGATTGTGACAAAAAATATGTTGGCCAAACGAGACGCTCTATTCAAACACGTTTTAAAGAACACTTAGCACACTTAAAATACGGAAGAACAGAAAAGTCAAGTGTGACCGAGCATGCTTTTGAAAACAATCATAGATTCACATTAGATAACCTAAAACTTCTAAAAAGTGTACCAAACAAAAGACTTTTGAATGCATATGAAAGTATGGAAATCATTAAATCCAGAAATAGTTTAAATAAAGATAGATGACCCATCCCGTTTAGTACACTTTATTCTTTGGTTGAGGGGAGATAGGATTAAAAATCGTGATGAATCACAAATTATTAGTCTTGTCTCCGCCCACTAAAGGATTGTATATAAGATAGAGCGTAGATTAATTTATTTCATTGTTTATTGTCTCCTGATGATGCTAACGTTGTTAGCGAAACGCGCGTCGAGTGCAAAAAAGTGTAGTTTTGGTTTGTGGAAAACAACCATAATTTTGTTTTAGTGCAACCAAAGGTTCCAAATTCCCAACATAGGTACCTATAAACAAAAAATCTCTGAATTATATACCCAAGCACTTTTTCGAACAATTTTCCCATTTATACCGCTGAAAAATTGTTCATTTACCCTATTAATACACGACCCGACCGACCATTTGATAAAATCTCTGAACCTATTTACCACAAAAAACACAGGCTTTTTCGCAAATTTTGATACAAAAACAATAAATTACCTGCTATCATTTTATATAATGCTGTTATTTAAACATTTAAGAAACTCTTTGTAAGATTTAAATGAAAAATTAACCACGAAAAATAAAAAATAAAACCTTCTTCACCGAATGTAAACAAAGCACTAAGTACGCGCCATTCGCCGCCATCATGACGTCATCAGGCATACGATATCTCGCCTGTAGTAGAAGTCGTGTTGGTTTAGCTAACTATTTTCCTAAATTCGACTAAGTTTCTATATACTTATTACTTAGTAAACATCCAGCTTTGCTACTTTTTGCTCCTTTTGGCCAAAATAGAAAAAACTGCTACAGTGTTGTCACTGTAAAGCTATACATTAGGATGTTTAAAAAAGACGCGGTAATATTTAAGGTTATGATTCTTACGTCATTTTATGAAAAAAACGTTCACATAAACATAGGTCCGGAAGTGCATAGTTTCCAAGATACAGGGTGTTAAAATAGGGTTGCCATCTCTAAAATTGTAAAACTAGGACAAAAACACTTAAAAACCGGACAAAATCCGGACATTGCTACAAAAATCTACTTAGCACTTTTTAAAACGACCAACTTAATGGTTCAATCCAATGACGTCTTAAATCCGCAGCAGGCGAAAACTTTAAAAAAATTACATTAGAAATGTAATTTTTTACGCGTTTTAAATGTTTTTGACAAAAAATTATGTAGTTCTAGAAAGTTTAAATTTTTTGTAAAATATTTATTAAAAAGTGGGTTGAGTTACATATAGTTTGAATTATAGATTTGTCGCCAAAATCACGTCATAAGAATACTGTACATATAAAAAATGTCATTTCTTCTTGAATGCATTAAAAATGCCATTTCTTCTTGAATACTGTTCCTGACAAAAATTAAACTAAAATTACAACAATTAATGACATTTTATACAAGGTTTTCCAGGTTCCAGACTTTGCCAGGTTTTTCCTGACCTAAATTTTAAAGATCCAGCTTATTTTACAAGCTCCAAGCATTTTCATTTAAACTTTAAGGTAATCACAAGCTTGTGAACCTATAAATACTTTGCAATTTTTCTGCAATATAAGCACAACACAAAAGTTTACACATTAAAAAAAAAGTGGGCTGAAGTGGGATCCAGTCTCAATTCTTCAAAAATGTTTCATTTGTTTGTGCAATTTTTAAAGAAATGCAGTAACCTAAAAAATTCAGGCCACCACAAAAATATTTTCTTGTTGATTGAATTTTATTTAACAGTTCAGACTGTTCCGGCTGCAAAAGAAAATCATAAAATTCTAAACATGTGTGTTGATAATTAAATTTGGTAAAAAATCATATATTTTATGGTTTCAAAATGATTTTTGATGGCACTCAAATTGCCGTGATGCCTGTTGCAGAAATTCCGGACAATTTTCAAAAATCCGCTCGGACGTCCCCGGACGCCTCCAAAACCCGAATATGTCCGGGGAAATCCGGACGGATGGCAACCCTAGTTAATATTTTTGTTTTTTTCTTATAATTTTATAAATAATGCCAATATATTGTTGAAATTCGGTATTTTTGGGTTTTTCATATTAGAAATTTTACATTTATATTAATTAAGCTCTAACTTGAAAATTGCTCGCAATACTCTCTGAAATATTTGGCTGTTGCGGAATTTTATTATTATCCCACTGTGCGACGTTTCGGTCAAGATATGACCTTTTTCGATTCTTAAAAAGCTAGGTGACGACCGCTGTTGTTTTTTATGCTGTTCCAACCGATCATCCTGGCGAAGTAGTACTAACAATTATATTTTACAAAAAATTTAAACTTTCTAGAACTACATAATTTTTTGTCAGAAACATTTAAAACGCGTAAAAATTACATTTCTAATGTACTTTTCTTAAAGTTTTCGCCTGCGGCGGATTTAAGACGTCATTGGATTGAACCATTAAGTTGGTCGTTTTAAAAAGTGCTAAATAGATGTCCGGATTTTGTCCGGGTTTTTAAGTGTTTTTGTCCTAGTTTTACAATTTTAGAGATGGCAACCCTATTTTAACACCCTGTATCTTGGAAACTATGCACTTCCGGACCTATGTTTATGTGAACTTTTTTTCATAAAATGACGTAAGAAATCATAACCTTAAATATTACCGCGTCTTTTTTAAACATCCTAATGTATAGCTTTACAGTGACAACACTGTAGCAGTCTTTTTCTATTTTGGCCAAAAGGAGCAAAAAGTAGCAAAGCTGGATGTTTACTAAGTAATAAGTATATAGAAACTTAGTCGAATTTAGGAAAATAGTTAGCTAAACCAACACGACTTCTACTACAGGCGAGATATCGTATGCCTGATGACGTCATGATGGCGGCGAATGGCGCGTACTCAGTGCTTTGTTTACATTCGGTGAAGAAGGTTTTATTTTTTATTTTTCGTGGTTAATTTTTCATTTAAATCTTACAAAGAGTTTCTTAAATGTTTAAATAACAGCATTATATAAAATGATAACAGGTAATTTATTGTTTTTGTATCAAAATTTGCGAAAAAGCCTGTGTTTTTTGTGGTAAATAGGTTCAAAGATTTTATCAAATGGCCGGTCGGGTCGTGTATTAATAGGGTAAATGAACAATATTTCGGCGCTATAAATGGAAAAATTGTTCGAAAAAGTGCTTGGGTATATAATTTAGAGATTTTTTGCTTATAGGTACCTATGTGTTATTTTGTAACAAGTGAACTTGGTATAAATATTTTATGTTCTTTTTTTAGAAATGCCTACTTCTTTTGTTGTGTGCCGAATTGCAAGAGCCATTACAAAAATAATCGACCAAATATATCTGTCTTTCAATTTACAAATAGTGCTGAACTAACAGAAAAATAGCTGAATGCCATTAAACGTGAAAATTTCACTCCAAACAAAAGTTCAAGAGTAAGATAAAGAAGTGACAAAATTAGTGAAATTTGTGGTAATTTTAAAGAAAATTAAGTTGAACGTTCAACAAAATTTTTCACAAATACTGGGGATCTTTTGGATGTTACGCTTTTAAAGCCCCGACTAAAAAAGGTAGGTATATGTACCTGCTGGTTTTTGTTTAATGACACACACAGGTGCTACTTATTATAATACCTAAATAGTACCTACTATGAGCCACACTTGGTATACAGGGAGATTCAAAATTCCCTATATAGGGAGAATTTGTTGTTCTGAACAAGAATTAGTAAAATATATTTTTGTAAACTCTCGTTTCAGAGATATTTGCATTTAAAAATTGTTAATATTTTCTGAGAAGCAGCCTTCACTCCGTGGTAGAAACATCAATTTTTGAAAACAAAACTTTGGCAACTTCAAAATGCTTGACAAAAACCCTAATACTTGTCATTTCAGCCACACGTATAACACAAATATAAAAATTTAACTCCAAAATTCAGAGAAAAAAAATTAAACAAAATAATCACATAACTTTTCTGAGATTAATGATATCTAACCACTGTTCAAATATTTCTAGGGAATTTTCTGTATATATATCCCAAAAAATCAATAAGAAATATGAATTTCATACATTTGTGGCACAGATGGGATACATATGAGATTTAAAATATTTAATTTTCAACAAGATATACTTATCTATGCTATTGTATATTTGCATTATATGTTTGCACTGTATTGTACCCATATGATAATTTAAAAAGCTATTTTCTCTTAAATCTAGGACTTGTCTATAGTGTGACAATTTATAGTATTTTTCAAGTTACTGTACTCTTTTTTAGAGCTTTGTACTCTTTTTTTCCCATATCGCAGAAAATGGCCTCGGAAATGGTCAAATTTTTAAACCAAAATAAAAAGTTCACATCAAACGATAATAGGGCACATGTAAGTCTTAAGATAACATTTAAACAAATTATTAAATTTTGTGCTATTAAATTAATATTGTTGACAATTTTAGTTAAATTTTACACAATTTTTAGCAGCTACTAATAGCCTTTAGTATTACCTATTTTGGTTCGCGATAATGTCCCCCCTATTTTTTGCCCCCCCCCCCTCCTCAAATTAATTTTTTTTAACCCTTTTTTTAACTCTTGCCAAAAAAGTAATCCGGGAAAATTAAACAACAATCGCTTTGAAAAATATAAATGGGGCAGATATGATGTCATTTCTAGGTCACATTTGCAAAAGACATGAAACCATTTTCATTATTAATAGAATTTGATTTAAATTTGCAAATTTGCTACTTAGGAATTAAGAAGGAAAAAAACGATACAGTTACTTCAAACAACCTCATTATGCCTCAACTCAAAAGAATTAAACCGTCGGGATTAAAAAAAAAAGAATATATGTTTTAATTTAAATGAGTTGGTTTAACATTTAACATTTAATTTGGAATTAATTTATATCATTTTTGTGAACCCTTAAAAAATGTTGGTAAGTATGCTTTTACTTTAACTTGAAATATTATTGAAATACAAAAATCATTAACATCTGTAGAGGTGGTGTTGGCTAAACCTCAATGTCAAAGTCATACTTTATGTTTTTTGAACCCTTTTTATTAAATTTAAAAGATTATTACTTATAAAGATAGCTTTTTGAAAATTAATATAATATGTTAAATACACACCAGCAGGTTGGTCATCCATCTTAAATCGAGGCCCAGTTTGCTTGTAAAAAGACACAGTATTGAATCTAAATGATGAATTCACACATAAAAAATCAGAATTTATTTAACATTTGCTCTAAGTCGTATCTTTGACGTAAAATGACAGCCAAATGATTCAGATAAACAAACCAGCGCATACTTTTTGATTTTCAGTTTCATATTGTGAATTCCGCAGTGTGCGTCGCCGATAAAGGAATTGCTGTTTTACTTATTTAGCTCCTTATAACCCACTAAAACCTGGAAAACAATGTTTACTAAGGGGACGAACCACACACAATTAAATTTTTATTTGACCATTCAATACTCTAATTTTTCTTATGTTTCCGACCTTCTAAATGAGACTTTAATGCTTGAATACCCAGATTACTAAGTTTAACACTTATTTGCACTGAATTTTTTTTATTGGTTTAATAACTATGAGACTAACAACTTTTATGCGCCGACTCTATTTCTCTTTTTTACAGCTATTAACCGGTACTCTTAATCTAGATTCCACATAACATGACAATGCTGTTAAATTGGTATCGAACAGGGTGTTCGGAACCACCATTTAGACCTCATAAGTAGTGTTTACCGCGGTGAACTCTACTTATATACAGGGTGGATTCTTTAAACGGAACGGTGCTTCTAGCGGGTTAGAATTTGGTTTTCAAAAAAATTCAAAAACACGTCAACTGAGATTTTTAATTTTGTTTATTCGTGCTATCTTGGATTTTTTTTTATGTCATTTTGTTTACGAGGTATGGCAAAAAATATATATTTTTTAAATAGGACACCCTGTATATACTGACTATTTTGAATTCTAAAAAATATTATCTTTTTAACAATATAACACACACTAATACTCTATCTCTTATGGTTTCCAAAATAGAGGCATTCTGTTTTACGGGGGATATTTGAATGAATATCGAAGTTTTCCATACAGATTTAGATAAAAATATTTTGATTATCGTAAAAGATAGATCCTACTGTGTAGTATTGCTGAAGAGAGAATTGTTTGCAGATTTTAAAAATTGCAAAATATACAGGGTGTCCTATTTAAAAAAATATATTTTTTTGCTATACCTCGTAAACCAAATGACATAAGAAAAATCCAAGATAGCACGATTAAAGGAAATTAAAAATCTCAGTTGACGTGTTTTTGGATTTTTTTATTCAACCAAATTGTAACTCGCTGGAAGCACCGTTCCGTTTAAAGAATCCACGCTGTATATAACGTTTAAAGTCACAAAAGTGAGTGTAATTTTTTTATTTTAATAAGAAGATAATTCCCACTTTTTAGTCGCCTTAATACTGGGGAAAACACGGAAAACCAATTTTTAAGAAAGAAGGCATGTGCTACATTTTTTCTCGGGAACAAAACTTGTTGTCTTTTACTGCACTCAAAAACAAAAATACAGACCTATCTATGCAGCCACCAAATTACCAAAATATGTATCGCCCTTTTATAATCTAATCCTCATCAAACACTGTCTTAAACTCAAGCATGTTTTTAAGTGGCCAACGTTCAGCACTTACTTAATAAAGCTTTAATGGATACATTTTATAACTCCTATTTCTGTTTGTGAGGTTTAAATATTGTCAGGGTAAAATCAAACAAAAAAAATCTAGTGGTCATAATAAAGTTTATGGTTTTTTAATAAATAAAGTTCTTGGGCCCATTCCGGAGGTGGTTATCTATTTAATTAATTTATCCTTTAAAACGGCAATATTTCCTAAGGGTTTAAAAATTAATTTAGTAATACCCATATTTAAAAGGGGAACTGAGAAATACGTGAATACAGTTTCTTACCTAGGCTCGAGGTTTTTTTTTTTTAATAAACAAACCTTCTGGTGGATAACCAATTTGGTTTTAGATTTAATTGTTCAACACTTTTATGACTAAATTTTCAAATATTTTGGAAATAGTGAATGCCCTGCTGGAATTTTTTGTGATTTGAGTGGAGCATTTGACTACGTGAATCACAAAATCTTACTTTTTAAACCTCAAAGCTATGGAGTTCGAGATTTACCTCTTCGGTGGGTTGAAGGCTTTTTAAAAGATATTATGCCGTATGTTGTGGTAAAAAATGATAGCGAAACTGGATGCTCTAGTGAAGTTATTATAAAAACAGGCGTACCATAGGGGTCTGTTTTGGGACCATTCTTCTTTAAGGTTTATGTACACTCTTTAAATCAACGCATGACAAATGCCACCCTTACCCCATACTGTGATGATTTTACTGTGATTGTTTCTGGTAGGACTAATGATGATGTTCAAATTAATTACGGTTCGTTTGAACAAGTGGTTTAGTCAAAACTCAATTTATTGTATTTCATAATAGTGAGAATCAAAACGAACTGAATGTGGAACTAAAATTAAATAACTTACTCTAACAGACAACATAAAGTTTTCGGGATTGACTATAGATCAAAATTTAAATTCGAAAAGTTATTGTGAGGTTCTTTGCGCAAAACTAAACTTCATGTTGATTTTGTTTCGAAACTTAAAAACAGTACTTCAAACAGATAGGATATTTTTTGTTTATCACGCATATTAGCAATTTTTTGTGAGCTCACTATAGTAACTATTGTTCTCTTCTTTTAATTGCATCGGTCTGAGAGAGATCAAGCTTACCAGAAAATGCTCCCTCTGCACTCCTCTGCTCATAAAATATAACCTTGATATAGTTATCGTTGACAGAGATACGGGGTGGAAGGGTGTACAGGCTGGTCTGACAGGCCACTTTCCTGGTATGTTGTGGTATGCTGGATCTCTTTCAGCCGAATGCATTTAGAAAAAGAGAACAATAGTAACTATAGTAAACTCACAAATATTTGCTATAAGTTGCGTGTCATCTACATTATTGCATTTGTTTCTAGGGAGTGTTCATAAAACAGAAAAGAACTTTAAGATGTTTTCTCAATGTACTCAATCTTAAACAAAGTGAAAGCTGTAGAACTAATTTAGACAGTACAAAATCGTAACAGTTTTAATTTTAGGTTAGTTTAGTTAAGTTTAGTTAAGTAATTATTACTTTTGCTTTGTCTACAAAATTCTGACATTGTTTATTATCTTATCAGATAATAAAGCGTATATTCATTATTCACTTATGAGTTATCAAAATTAAATTTAAGAACAAAGGACGCTTTTTTGACCATCATTCAAATACACAATTACAATACCCGCCAAAATTAACTTTGAACTAGTGTCGCCTTACAAAAACCCAAAATTCACCAAATTTCTTGGGAATCAGGGTTTTCAATAAGAGCTGGTGGAAAAATCTAACGTCATTTTGTACACGATTTATTTTAAGCCCATTAGACGGAGGATGTAATAAACACAAAAAAATCAGTGGCGGTCCCAGGAGAGAGGGGGGCCGATCGGCCGTTGCTCGAGAAAAAAGTAGACAACAAAGACGCTGGTGGTAACTGATGTCTTTGGAGAAAAAACGAGAAATTGCAGAAAGTTCTTTTACATATATCGACAGTATTTTGAGACAGTTTGACCTTCAGTATTATAGAGTTTCTATTTATAAACAAGTTTTCGACATATCAAGTTTTATACAACGTGAAGCCAAAATCAAGGCAAAATTAACTAAAGTCGTTTCTAAATACTATAAACTGTTTGATTGATTCAAAACACAAATTCTTGAACTTTTATTGGAAGAAGTCAGTATTTGGAAATAATATTGGTCAGAAGTAGGCAAAAAATTAAATCAAAACATACCTGATAACGTTTTCGAGGCAATGAACAAGTGTGGCGATATTTTTCCGTTGATAAAAACATTCTTGGATGTTTGTCAGTAAGTAATGCTTCGTCAGAAAGAAGCTTCTCATTTCTCATAAGATTGAAAACATAAGTACTTAAAAATACTATTATGACGGAAATTCGTCTGACGGGCTTAGCGTTGCTGCATATCAACAGACATATTGAAATTGACATTGAGCGAGCCATTGACCGGTTTGCTCAAAAAAAAAACAGGAAACGATTTTTTTTTAGATAGACATCTTATGTTTGAGATATGCAATATAAAAGGTAATGTTTCAACTTAAAAAGCTTTTTAGACCTTTGTAGTATGTTTGTTATCTATATTTTTTATAACTGAAAAAATTATACGTAGTTACTCAAGCGCGGTTTTCAGGGGGATATAAATTGTGGCGCTATAACACCTTTGATATTTACGGTATTAGTTTAATTTTGTGTTCAAAAATGGCATTTGTAGTTTCATTTCCTTAAAAAATTTCGCCTGCTGCGCTTTGAAACCATTGATATATTTACAATTTTAGTTTAATTTTAAATAAAAAAATGCATGTTTTAGTGCAATTTTCTTAAAAATATTCGCCTGCTGCGCTATGATACTGTTGATATTTACGATGTAGTTTAATTTCACTCAAAAATTGCATTTTTAATGTAATTTTCTCAAAAATTTCGCTTTGCATATATTGATATGTTAATCATAAAAGATGCTTTTATTCCAGTTTTTTTTCCTATCGAAACTACCCTCCCCCCCTTTTTAAATGGCTGGGACCGCCACTGGAAAAATTGCAACTCTGGCACTCCAGACCGGGGAACGAAAAGGGGAGTAGTTCATCAAAGTCGGTAATTTTTGTCAAAATTAACGACATTTGTACATGGCTGAAAATGCTCAAGATTATAGGAAATGATGAAATTGACAAATGAGCAAGGAAAGTAAAAATGTTCGAAATGGACCACGATATAATCTCTGTATTAAGACATGAAAAACGGCTCAGAGACTGAAAATGGTAATGAAACCCTATTTCGTCGTCACTGACATTACTGTGAATTTTCATCCATGTACCAGTGACGTTACTTGTTTGCAATATTTTTCGCAACTTTACCGCCGTCTGGCGGCACATCGTGCTCCACCCGGATGTCTGGCAATAGTCGTTCATTTCTAAAGACATCATCTTCTATAAAACTGTGCATTTTCAGCCGTGTACAAATGACGTGAATTTTTTCAAAAATTACCGGCTTTAAAGGACCACCGCCTTCTAGTTTCCGATTTGAAGGGGGCAGACTTGTAGTTTTGCTGTTTTTAACATATTTGTCATCTTTTATACGCGAAAAAAAACGTTATAAAAAAGCTAATTTATTTCTCTTTGCGTCTTTAGCGCCGTCTGGCGGCACGGTGCTCCACGAGAAAGTCTGGCAATAGCAATCTGTCTTTCAAGACGTCGCCCCTGATAATACCGTGAATTTTCATCCATGTACAAATGAAGTGATTTTTTTGCATTTTTTACAACTTTGACGTCCTTGCTGCCGCCTTGTGCTTCACGAAGAAGTCTGGCAATAGACGCTCGTTTTTCAAGGCATCATCTCCTATAATACTGAGCAGCCATGTACAAATGACGTTAATTTTGACAAAAATTACCAACTTTGATGGACTACCCCCCTTCTCGTTCCCCGGTATGGAGTGCCAGAGTTAAAATTTTTCTATTTTTACCATTCTCTCCGTCTAATAGGTTCAAAATAAATCGTGTACAAAATGACGTTAGTTTTTTCCGCCAGCTCTTAAACGAGTACGTAGGTGGTCGTTTTAATTCATTTTGTTTTTTTTTTGTTGTTTTGTCAAGTGTGCTTATACATATATAAATATTTTTATTGCGTTGTCTTATAAAATAACTATTTGTTCTTATACAAGAATGATCTTTATTATTTTTTATTATTTATTAATTTATACATTCTGTTTTTTTTTTGTATTGACTTTCCCATACAAATGTATTTTGATTTGATTGCTTTGATTTGATTAACATAATATTTCCCTAGATGTTGGTAGAATGCAGCACTCTTTGGATCGTCAGCAGTCTTTAGCCAACCGCTAAACTCTGGGGGGCGCTAGAGTATAACCATTGTTAACCAAATAAAGTCTGTTTGTGGGCAGCAAAAAGCACACTCCACTTCAAAAAACGTGTGCATGAAAAGCCAGATTCAAAAAATTAAAGTTAGGATAATCAGCTATACTTGCAAATAGTTTTAATCAAATAGACACTTTTTTAACTTGAGTTTATGCAGCAAATATAAATATTCCACAAATTGAAATATTCATATTTGTTTTTTTTTCTGAAATTTATCTTTAATTCTAAAACAAAAAAAAAATACAGAAATTATCCTTACTGGAATATATCGTTCACCATCTATCGAGGAAAATATATTCTTAGATTCATGTGAAGCATATCTAAATCAGGTTAGGCCCTTTTGTAAATTTCACATTATTTTCGAAGATATAAATATTGATTCAATTCATGTTGAGCGAAATAATTACATCTCAACTATTAACAAAACAACGCGACCAAGATCAGGAACTTGCATTGACCACATATTAGTAAAAAGTCAGTATAATGATAATCATCGAAACACTTTTTTCCGGTTATTTACCAAACCCAAATTACTGACCATACCGAGTCAAATAAACCAAATGCAAAACAACAATAACAAAATTAAAAAACTCGATTTTAAAATGTTTAAAACCGAAATAAATAAGATAAACTGGGATTATTTTTATGTGGAATACGTGAGGAAAAAAAAAACTTTTTTATTAAAGAAATACAAAATAAAGTAAGCATGTGTACAAGTTTCATAAAAGTTAAACATTTATTGATAACGCAACGCTTGGTTAACTACTGCTATCATAAATTCGCTAAATGAAAAAAATCCATTATACATTCAACAAAAACAATATCCGGAAAACGAGCACTATCGAATTAAATTTACAAAGTACATAACAGCTTTAATATAATAAGAAACAGTGCGAAATTAATGTTTTATTGATTGCAAATCGAAGATAACAAAACAAACACAAAAAAACTCTGGAACAAACTCGGTGTGTGCTAAAAATAAAGAGATGTGCCAGATGCAAATATTGAAGAAGTGGGAAATATGTTTAATAGCTACTCTACGAAGACTGGGAAAAATTTTGCAAAAAATATATAAAAACCAAAAGGTTTTTCAGCCCCCAAAAAAGTGTTAAAAAATAGTTTTGTTTTATAAAATGGTAAAGCTCCATGTATGAACAAAATAAAATTAGAAACTATTAAACATGTTTGCCACGAAATTGTTGCCTCATTAACACATTTAATTAATCAAATATTTAAGGAAGGAAAGTGTCGCAGCCTATTTAAAGTTTCGGTAACAAAACCTCTTTTTAAAAGTGGTAACAAAAATCAATTAACCAATTACAGTACTGCAAAATAAGTTTATTACATTTTTTGAAAAATATAAACTATTATCCGAAAAGCAGTTTGGATTTAGGAAAAATAAAAACGCGCAAGATGCAGTAACATATTTAACAGAACAGATATATGACAGTTTAGAAGAAGTTAGCCATCATTGTGTATATTTTTTTATTTTGCCAAGACTTTCGACACTGTAAGTCATACAGAATTGCTGGAAGTCTTGCAAGATTCTGGAATACGAGGCACATCTTAGAATTTAATAAAAGAATATCTTTTTGGGCGAACGCAGCACGTACTCATAGAAAATCACCTAAGTGTGGCATACTTGTTCCTGTTTTATTTATACTTTTATTAACAACATTCTATCCGTTCCTATTCCAGGGAAACTGTAAAATCATTGGTGGAAGGATCCTTAAAAATTATTGCAGATTGCGTCCACCCCAAAAAATTGACAATTAATTTTTCCAAAACAAAATTTATATCTTTTTTATGTACATCTAAATCTTCACCGACTTTTTGAACACTTTGTTGATAATTCAACATAACAGATAGATTTCGTTCAAAAAATTAAACATCTTGTGGTTTGGATAGATCGGCATCTCAGGTGGTATCAAGTCGCAAATAATTTATTTAACATCTTAAGATTTGCTCTGTATAAGTTTAAATATCTTTCGAAATTTTCAAACAAAGATGAATTAAAAATAATTTATTTTGGACTTGTGCAGTCAAGATTGCAGTATGGAATTTTAGCTCCTGGATGCGCACATGAAAAAGTTAGAAATTATTTAAAAAAATAACGTAGATATCTCACAGAAAGATTATATCAAGAATCTAACATATTCCATCTAAAACAACTGTATTTTATCCAAATAATGATTTTTCCTTTTATAAATAAAACGAATTTGACTTTTGTAAACCATAAGTATAACACTAGAACAAAAAAAGCATCAGTGGCCAAAAAGGCCAAAAATATTTTATGTTTTACGCCCAAAAAATTTTCTTCCTATACAACAAAAAGATTTAATGCTTTCAAACATATATCTAAACAAATTCACACATTCACAAAAAATATCAATAGAAAAGTAATTCGTGACTTAATTTAATCATTATTATTAAATAATAAGTAAATAAAATTAATAAAATCTGCTCTTTTTGTGTGTCATTTTTTTTTGGAAAAAAGTATTAAGCTTTTTCGCACACTTTAAATACTTTTATTATATTCTTAGTTATTTATTAAGTAGTGTAAGTTTTTTTACAGGATAATTTGGATTAATTATTAGTCTATGTGGGTACAGATAAATGCTATACTGAGCCACGGGCGACGTTTTGCCTTTGTGGCGTACTATGGTATTTGTTTGCATTGATATGGACTAGAAATATTTTAAATTGTTTTTGTAAAATTGTAAGTTTTTGGTGCAAATAAATGTCATTATTTATCACATTATAATAATATTATTAAAATTAAAGGATCCTACTATTTTATAGTATGAAAACTAGAGCACCTAAATATCCCCCTTAAATTGCTATCATTGAGGAAAATTCCCTGACTTTTCCCGACCAATTTGAACTTCCCTGACCAATCCAAACTTTCCCTGACCACTTTTGAATTCACTGAATTCTCTGATTTTCCAGGTTGCAGTAACTCTGTTTTAAAAACGATTTCTGATTCGTCCTTATATATCGAAAGCTTTAACCGTAACCAAAAATTGTGCTACGCCAACAAAGTATTAAATTCTTTCTGAAAAATTTATTGATTTAATTAAAATTTAGTTAATACGGTTTTAAGGTGTAAAAAGACTCCGTATTTAAAGTAGTTTTAAAAAATATTGGGTATTTAGCTAGCGGATGAGACGGACTTTTGATCACGTGACTGGCTCTACTTTATTTAATTCGTTGGCGCGTCTTCGGGAAAAAAACGATTAATATAAGTCGTGACAGAAGTAATCATATTAGTGGAGTAAATTCTTAAAAAGAAACTGCAAAAAGGGTATATTTTTTGTATTTGGCATAATAATACATAATACCAAAGGCTAAAATTCCAGTCGAGGATTTCCCTGTCAGAGTTAGGAAAAAATGTGTTTTCTATGTTTTCAGAAAAATCAAATCGAAATCAATTGGGAGTTCTCACTTAATCTAAAAATATAAAAAAAGTTGACATATGTCACTTCAAAACAAAATGGCGGTCAGATTTAAAAAATGTAGTTTTTCTTCGATTTTTTTTACTGTTTCAGAGATGATCTTTTTTAATGTCTCGTATTACCGCTAATGACCGATTTCTTGATTTCACCATAAAAAAAATTGGAGCTTGTAAGCGGGTACAAAGATGGCGATTGATATGTCAAAAACAAGAGACCTTAATAACCTATAGACAACATTAAAAAAATATTTTTTTTTAGTGGATGCTGTTAGCGATGGGTTCGTCTCTGCTACAATTTTAAAAAATCAAATGATTTGACATTTATTTTGATATTCAAAATGGCGGCCGAACTATCGAGAAAAAGTAATTTTGCCCTTCTGGTATTTGTACTATTGCACTAAATCGAAAACGCTTGTCACATGTCATTCCTAAATCAAGATGGCCGCTACTAAAATTGAGAAACGTCATTATTTTTCTGCACGTTGGCAATTTTGCCCAAACCAAAGCAGTTTTAGGATGACTTAAACTAATTTTAAGTTTTTGTGTAAAAAAACAAATTTTAATGTTTCAATTAAAATGGTGGACGATTAAGTAAAAAAACTGTTTTTCTGTTAAACACAAAGCACTTGGTAAAATATTGTGTTGCGCTGTCTTTCACAAATTAAGATGGCGGCGACTAAAATAAAAAAAAAACATTATTTTTCTGTCCGCTTACATTTTTTCACAAACAAAAGCACTTTTAGGATAAGCTAAATTAGTTTTAAACTTTTGTGTCAAAAAAAAAATAATTTTATACCTCAGTTAAAATGGCGGACAATTAAGTTTTAAAAAAATAGTTTTTCGTAAGATAAACAAAAAACACTTGGCAAAATACGGGAAACGTCGATCAAATCACGTTTTAGATTGTCTCAAGAAAAGCAATTGAATTGATTTTCCCCAACCGAACAATATTGTAATATGTATTAAATAAGATTTAAAAATATTGTTTTTTTTTAACCCAGTACATATTATTTAGAATGACGTAATGTTACAAATAAGGTTATAGTTTTTTTTAAGGGAAACATATCAGATATAAAAGTATTTAGCAGGTGTCCAGCACCTTAGCATCCGCGTAAGAACATTTACAAATATCGATAATACCTGACTTTAAAATGACCTGTCATTTTAAAACAAACATTTTGCCAAGTATTTTTTGTCTTATCTTATAAAAAAAAACTTTTTTTACCTATCTGTCCGCCATTTTAACTGAGGTATTCAAATAAAAATTTAAAAATAATTTAGCTTATCCTAAAACTGCGTTGTGAAAAAATGTAAACGGACAGCAATGTTATTTTTTTAAAATTTTAATCGCCGCCATTTTGGCACGAAAATGACATATCACTTTTTTTAATTTGTATCTTTAGTTTGACAAAAAAACATTAAAATGACAAAAAAAAATATTTTATAATCTCCTTTTGGTTTAACTTAAAAAAAAAACAAAAAAAAATACTTTTTTACTGAAGTATTAAAATTAGATTTTTTTTTGACACAAAAATTTGAAATTTAGCTCATTCTAAAACTGCTTTTGTTTGTGAAAAAATGTAAACAGACAGAAAAATAAAGTTTTTTTTTTTATTTTAGTCGCCACCATCTTGATTTGTGAATGACAAATGTCACCATTTTATTTTTGGAAGGGATATCTTACTTATCGCAACCCAATATTTTTCCAAGTGCTTTCTGTTTAACACTTTATTTTACTTAATTGTCCGCCATTTTAACTGAAGCATCCAAATTTGTTTTTTTACACAAAAATTTAAAACCAGTTCAACTCATCCTAAAACTTCCTCGATTTAGTACAAATTGATTTATTGCATGACGTGTAGACACCACACCCGAAGGAGAAAATTACTTTTTTCTCGATAGTTTGGCCGCCATTTCGAATATCAAATGTCAAATCAAATGTTTTTTACAATTGTAGCAGAGACGAAATCATCGCTAATAGCATCTACTAAAAAAAATATTTTTTTGAATGGTGTCTAGGTTAAGAGAGCTTATATTTTTGACATATCAAGCGCCATCTTTGTTCCCGCCTATAAACTCTTTTCTTTTTATTGTGAGATCAAAGTGAGGCTAGTAGCTTTAATACGAGACACTAAAAAAGATCATCATTGAAAAAGTAAAAAAAAAATTAAAGAAAAACTAAATTTTTAAAATCTGGCCATTTTGTTTCGAAGTGACATATGTCAACTTTTTTTTATATTTTTGGATTAAGTGGGACCTCCTCACTAATACTCAATTGATTTCGATTTCATTTTTTGAGCCGGAAAATAGGGCATCCTCGAATGGACTTTTAGCTTTTGGTATTAGGTATCACTATGCCAAATATAAAAAATATACCCTTTTTGCAGCTTTCTTTAAAAAATCCTCACGAATTTACTCCACTATATGTGATTGGCAGTTGGAGACAGCCAGTCTGACTTGAACGAATCAAAATACACAAAGCTAGTCACGTGATTAAAAATTTATTCAAATTTTTTTTTGCAAGGCAACTACTGAACGCAGCTTTTGTCAACACATAATAATGCTTTTTAAAAATAGCGTTAAAACTGCAGAGATTCAGAAACAAAGCAAAATAGCTGTAATTGGCAACACTAAACTTACTTTATCTATGGAATGTCGTTTTCACACACACACACACATATATATATATATATATATATATATATATATATATCCACAGCACTGGAAGTTTTTTGGCAGCGTTGCCATTTTTTTGACGCGCATGTCGTTTGTCTTTTTCCAGCATATTGTAGCATCAAGTAATGTTGGCGTCATTCCAACTTTAGATTCAGACTTTATTGTTTCTAAAAACATTTCGTTTCATAAAAATAGCTTTGGCCTTTTTTTAAATTTTAATGTTATAGCTAAAGTAATATTTAAATTTTTGCTCATACCCGGTATTTTAACAAAAAATTCTTTAAAAAAAACTAATTTCTAAAAATTAAATCACTTGTTACCCGAAAATAATATTACTTTTAAGTTCATTATTTAATATTTTTAAATAAACTTTATTGTTTTAAATTGATTTGCTTCGTCTCTGTATTTTAAAAGTCTATGATTTAAACAATGCCAAAACTTAGCGCAACCACACTCAAAATATGTGAAGGGAATCCTGTGGAACTTTCCTTATCTGAGGTTAAGAAGTTTAAAATTTAAGCAGGAATTATTGTATTGCCGATATTCCGGATGATTTTAGGCGTTTGTATCTATACTATGGAATGTCGCGCTCAAGAACACCCTGTATCTTTACCCCCTCTAGTACACTTTTTTTTTGATATTTTAAGTTCCTGTTTGAGAGATAACTTCAAATGCATTGTATAATTAAGGATTTAACGACTTACCTGTAAGGAAGTTCAATCCAAATTATACAAGATTGGACACATCCTATTAGATATATACCATGTAGCACATCATACGCAAGTTTTAGAGATAAGAAAAACATACCGCCCCTGCAACCTGCCAGATCTCTGCTAGGTACATCAGTATACTTCTAAATCTTTCCTGAAAAACTAAGATCGCCAGGGGCGGGTTGACTAGCGATACTTAAATAGTTTGCATGAAAAATATATATAAATGGGAGGGTGTCTAATAGGATGTGTTCAATCTCGTATAATTTGGATTGAACTTCCTTATAGGTAAGTCGTTTAATCCTTAATTATACTTGAATTGGTCACATCCTTTAGATATATACCATGTAGTTGTTTAGAGAACATGGCGATATTAGTTAAAAATAAATTAGTTGATATTAAGTTCTGTCACCAGTTTTATATATATATAGTATAAAGTTAAATAATTAATAATAAGTAAACCACAAGGTTTAAAATTAAATAAGGTTTATTAAAAAATCGATTGAACTTTTCATTTTTTCCAGACCATCCCGCAATTCTTTGGATTGATGCACCAACCTTTGATCTTGCGGAAGACGCCTCATGTCGTGTGCTATATCCTTGCAAATTTGGTTCTATTCCTGCGTTTTTTAGACCTTTTTTAATCCACCTGCTAAAATAAGTGTATCTTCTGTTCCTCGAAATAGTTTTATTTTCTGTTTGTAATATATAATTCTGGGTCCAGATATTTTTAAAATATCTTTACAAATTATTTCTATGCCCTCTTTGTTAGTTTTGATGTCACTTAACTTAATCATAGAAAATGTCTGAACTCTTTGAGCAGAACAAAGAGCCAAAAGAAGTACCATTTTTATAGTTAATAACTCGAATGTTAAATTTGCCAAGGGATACACATTACTTATATAAGTTAACACTGGTTCCGGATCCCAAGTTTCTTCATATTTGGGAAACTGAGGAGGCAGTTTAAAAATGCCTCTCATAAACCTATCTACAATTTCTGATTTTCCTGCATCGTAAATTAATTTTAAGGTAGACCTATGTATGTTAAGAGTTGAATATTTCCCACTATTTTGAGATTCTGTTTTTAAAAACGATAAAACTTGATTTACATACACTGCAAGATAGTCTCAACATTATTGTCCCAAAACTTGCACCAGTTGGAAAAAATAGAGCTGTATTGTTTTGCTGTTTTACATAACGAGGCTAGCTCTATATCCATTGCGTCCCCCCGAACGCCCCTTTTACTATAGGCCAACTTGATAAGATTACTACCCCCAGAAAAAGATTCTTTTATAGTGGGTGGGGTTCCCTAAAAGGGGATAAGAGTAAATCTTATTTAGGGTTTAAAACAATTATTTGAGCGATTCATGGATTTTAATTTTGGATACCATACCGGTTTTCCAGATAGGATGACCCACCAGACATATCGCCTTATCGTTTTCAATTTTATTTAAAATTTTTGGTAACAGTGAGGAAGGAGGAAATATATAAGCATTAAGGCCTTTCCAATTCATTGTAAACGCATCCACGGATATGGATTCAGGGTCTGGAAACCACGACACAAACCGATGATATTTTTTGTTCAGATAGGTTGCAAATAAATCTATATTTGCAAGATCTAAATTTTCAGTTATTTCTAAGTATGTCTGACAATTTAAAGAATACTCGGTGTCTACATTTTTTATATGAGAATTTTTGTCAGCTATATAATTATCCAACGTATTTATGTAGTAGGCAAATACAAAAGTTCACACCACTGCCACAACATTCTCGCAATAGCATTCAGTTTTTATATATTATGCTGGTTATTTTCTTTATGACGGCCATAGCCACTATGCAATCAAAATGTTTATGTGTTTCTCTTGTTCACCTTGTTGCCAAACCCCTTTTGCTTCCTTTCCGTTGTAACACGCCCTCCACCCCGATTTGGACGCATCGGAAAAAATTTTAATATTATAATTATACTATAAAATAGTTTGTTTGGTTTGGTCTATGTGGTTTAAACACTACTTCATTTTTAACCGAGAACCTAACAAGCATCTTTTTGTTATAGTTGTTGTTTGTTGTTAGGTTTTAATGCACGATATTTTTTTCTTTCAAACCGAGACTTTGCTCTCAAACTCTCAATTAATGACTGTTTTTATTTTTGTTATCCTTTTTTGTGCGATAGATATCCACATCTTTTTTTTTTGTCAAGGATAAATCCTAAAAATTCTATCTCTTGCGTCGGCTGTGTGGGGGTGAAAACTTGAAAAGGTTTGTCCACAAAGGGAATTTTTTTAACTTATTTTGAGTTATTTGATTCCACTCTTCTGAAAAAGAATTTTTTTTTAGACCGGAATACTTTATTTCACTGTTTACCTCTATTATTTCCTCCCGGCACCGGCAAGCCGCCTTTCTTGTAAGGCCTGGACTGGACCTTGTCCCGTCGTTTGTAGTGGTGAGGTTTCGAGGTTTCGTCTCGAAGGGATTTCTCTTTCTTTCTTTTTCAGAATTCTCAAGTTTTATATTTTTGAACTTCTCGGCAAAATCTTCGCTAAAAAGGAAAAGATCTGGATTTTCGACAGTTCAATTTTTTTGTATTTTTGCATGAAACAATATTGTGGCCGATGCAAAGCAACTGCGCCTATTCGGCAAGACCCAAAAGATCTTCATCAGGTGCTTCCTGTCCTCCCTTTTTTGTTTTGAACAAATTAGAGAAAACCAGCTCTAAAGCTGTCAAACCTTTTTCCAAAATGATTTACAATTCCAAGCATCACTTGAACTTCTGGATTTAATTTGGATCCTAGAAGAATTTGGCAATTTCCGAGAATTTTGTATTTTTCGAGGAGATTATTTTTTTTCTTTTTCTTTCCATCTGGAAGCTAGCGCTGCTGATATGTCTGGACCCAATGTACTATCATCTGTCCCATTAATATACTTTCTAAGGCGTGCCTCTCTATGCTAGAGCTACTAGTTTCTGACAAGAACTGTCAGATTCGATAATATCATGAAAAACGTCGTGCTAATAATAATTTTTTAAGTAACCATATGGAGTTTTTAGTTGAGTTAGTGAGCATAAGTCAAAAACTATGTAGGGTTTAAGTTTTTATGAGCAATAAAAACAAATGTGTGTTTACAGAATACACAAACCCATGCCAAAAAATATTAGCCAAAAGCATAATATTTGTCTCATTCCATTGTTTACAACTGACAATTTGCCTATTTTCCCCTTACTTGAATCATACGCTTCCTTTTCCTTTCCTTTCTCAGTTTCCTCATTTTCTTCTTTATGTAATCCATTTGCTTTTCACGTTTTCTTCTGTTAGATTTTTTCGGCATTTTATTCGTTTATTTTTCTTTAAAAGCATACTATCACACTTCGCGCGCATGAATAATTTTCGATACCGTCTTAACTTGTTGCGTGACAGCGCAAGAAGTATACTGGATTACCCAGCAGAGATCCGGCAGGCTGCAGGGGTGGTATGTTTTTCTTATCTCTAAAACTTGCGTATGACGTGCTACGAAGTATCATTACATGGTATATATCTAATAGGATGTGACCAATCGAAGTATAATTTCAGAAATCTCTTTTACCAAAATAATTAGAACCAGTTTTACAGAGCAAGGGGCGAGCAGGCCAATTGGTTTCACTGACCTATAAAATGATCACTGTATCGTAGCCGGGAAAATGTCAGGATTATACAAAGTCTTGGACAAATAGCTACAATCTTCGAGGCGGAACTCTTCGCTATTGAAATGAGCGCACGTTGGATGATAGATCATAACTGGTGCAACAGATCAATAAAGATACTCTCCGACAGTCAAGCGGCCCTTAAGGCTCTTAAATTCTATAGGTCCTCATCGAGAACCTTTAGGAGCTGCCAGGACACACTAATACTCTTGGGCGAATAAACACTGTGTCGGTGGTATGGATTCCGGGACATTCTGGGCTCGGGGAAATGAGACTGCCGACCAGCTGGCACGCGAAGCAGCCTCCGCCGTCTTTGTTGGCCCGAACCAGCCCTTGGAATAGCATACAATACAATCAACACTGCTCTCTCAAGCTGGATGGAGAATAAGTTCCACCAATACTGGAGGGAATTGCCGGGACTGGAACATCCCAAAGAGTCCATTACAGAACCCTTCAGGAAGAGGGCCGGGAAACTCATTGAGCTTACCAGGCAGGAGATCCGGACAATGGTTGATCTATATACCGGACACTGCAGGCTTAAAGTACCATTACACAGAATGGGTCTAAGTAAGGACACCGAATGTAGGCTCTGTATGGAGGATGACGAGACGGCCAGACATGTGCTGTGTGAATTCCGTAAACCGACGGGCTGGATCTGAAAGATGCTTCACCAAAGCAAGTTGCGACCTTCTTTAAGGGACTGAATATTGTGTAGCAACAAACAATGTCAAAAGTGAGTCACAATAGATCCGCTAGTGGTCGCAGTGGACATAACTGCACTCTGCACTAACTCTTATACAGTATGTTATAAAATTACCATTTTTTATATTTTTTAAGTAGCACCCAGTAAATAAACTATTTCGTTAACTCAATGCACAAAATTTAATTATAACTAATTAAAATTTAAGGTAAAACACATTACCGGTAAAATTAATTATTCCTAGGCATAAAACTATCAAAACTCACAAACAAAAAACAAAGACGAATACAGCGCCGCATATAGCCCAGTCAGGAGGGGGTTTTCGAATTCAAAAGGTGGGGTGGCTAATAATCAATCTTTACTACCTAACCATGAACCATGGGTAAGTACAAGAAAATATTATTTTGGTGGCTAGTCATAAAGAAAACATTATTTTGCCAGTCAGCAATTGTAAAAAATAAACGATCGAAAAAAGGTCCTGGGTTCTACACTGGAGATATATTATATTTGTAAGAGCATGTACATTGCTTACCTTTACATAAGCATGAGTTTTTCAAAAATACGCTGGTATTTCTTTGTATAATTTGCTACCCAAGGTTTTTCAAGAATTATCATTAAATAGGTTTAAAAAATCCTTAAAAAATTACTTTGTGAAGGGGCATATTATAATTTGAACGAAGTCAAATCATTTTTTAAAAAAATGTAAAAAATTAAATGTTAGTTTGTCAGATTATATGTACCTAATTGATGTATGTTTGTACTTTACCTATTTATATACTAATGTTAATATTTATGTAAATTATCTTACTTAACCTGTTCTAGCAGTTGCTAGAACCAACTAGTTTGTATTACTATTATTTATTTATTTTTATATACCTACTTATTGACATGTTACATCCTATTTTTATAGGCCAAAGTAATTAATAAACATTTTGAATTTTGAATTTGAATTTGAACATCCTTACGATTTCCATTTCACTTCTAATATCCGGTTCCTTAATGTTCGTTATTATTATTAAAATATTTTGGGAATGTGTTTTTTATTTAAAGGTAATGTTTCTTCTGTATGAGTATTTGCAATTACGAAAAAACGTTTATTTAGCGAATATTCAGCCTTTTTTCCCTATGAAAATAACATTTTTTTAGTTTTGTTTTGTGGGTACCTATTTAATCATTCATGAAATAATTCCCAAACAGAAAACACCCTTGGGTGTATCTTGGTACTGAGCGCAGTGAACTTTTTTGAAAAAGTTTTGTACCAGTTTGAAAGTGTATTTAATATGTAAATATATAGCGAGTGTGGACGCTGCGGAAATAAGTAATTAAATTTTAAAATCTAGAAGAAATGGAACGTCACGTCGTGCACTTAACTGCCTGTAAATCTGGTTAGGAAACTCAGTTAGAGGCGGCGGCGGCGACGCGGCGACTGTTTAAGTATTTTGAAGGAGGAATCATCCTATGCAGGGGCGGACACAGCACCTCCAAAAAGAGCGGGGCTGGGGACAATAAAAAAAAATTGAGGAAAAATCTAATTAGAAAAAATACTAAATATTCTATCACCGAAGCGAAATATGGTGTAAAATTTTAATGTCTCGTTTTACAGAAATTACGAAAAAAAGGCATTGCAGGTTAAAGTTTTTGGAAATCTAACATGTCATTTTAAAGATTTTACCGAATTTTCATGAAAATTTAGATATTGTTTTTGAAAAAGTGGTTGCCCCCCCTCAGCCATTTTATGTCCGCCACTGCTATGACGTAGCTTCAACTGTCAGAGAAAAAAAAAATTCGGTGCCGCTCGACAATCAACAATTTCGTTTCGTATTATTTTTACTTGTTTAACAAACGAGATGGTACTAGCAAGTTTATAGTCCCAGGAAATTTACACCTACTGGTTTATAACCTTACAAATTTCAAATGTAAACAGTCATAATAGAGGGTTTTTTCGGTCAACCAAAATTTCGACAGCCCATGTGGAAACAATTACCACTTCAAGCCAATTTTTTAAGCGATAAGAAAAAAATTAAGCATTAGTCTTTGTTTTACAAAACGAATGTTTTAACCAATGGTACTGATAATAATTTATTATTTCTAATAAATAACGCAAGAATCCATTAAAAGGGAACAATAAAATAGCCATCACTGCCACAACTACAGCGATTTATGCAAAGGCAGTGGTTTTGGTTAATTAACACTAGTGTATCACATTTGGCTACTGCACATACGCAGTAATAACTACAATCACGATAAAGCGCCCCAAAAGTCCCTAATGTAAGGTAACAAATGGCGTCAACAACAAATCAATTTAGGTTTGTTAATTTGAACACACGGAGTAAGCGTGTTTTATTAAGTGCTAAATTTGTGATTTCCTTAGATGTATTTGACACTCCGTCTCCTTAATTTTATTTATTTTGATATTGCAGATTAAAAACGGACTTTTCTAGACGACTAATTTTGTAATAAAAAATAATAATCCGAAATTACATATGTTTTTTTCAAGGGCATTCGTTTTTTTTTACATGTTGCACTGAGAAAACATATCGAAGTAGGATTCTTACTTAGCATGTTCCACTAGTGGTAAGCGAAGTTTTTGTCTACCCTAAACACACAACTCAGTTACCTTAAGCAGATCCACCTATTTGGCTTGAACTTATTAGCCCTTAGTGATTTCTTATTGACTAAGGGAATTTTTATTTGTCATTATTATTTATCAACTTACCTTTAATATATTTGTGGTAAAAGAAGTATCTATCTGTGGTAAACGAGTAAGTTTATAACCAAAATCAAATTATTAGCCAAATAAGTACTAACCCTTAATGATTTTTCTATTTACCGCTAAAGGATTTTCCGTTAGTAAATCTAGAACCACAAGTGATCAAATTATTAACCAACTAGCCATTAACCCATAACAATTTTTCTATTTACTGCGAAAGGATTTTCCGTTTGTCACAAATATTCTGAGTACGTTTACATACCGCGAGTTTGACATTTTTCGTATAGAAGCGCAATGGTGCGGTGGTAAAGGGTGTTTCATTATAAATGGCCCCCCCTGTTATATCTGTTAATAGTTTTTGAGATATTGGATTTTAAAGTTTTTTCATTTAGGTCGCTATAACTCATAATGCAGGATGTTTATCATTTTTTAAAACGCAAAACACTTCAATATCGCCTACTATGATTTAGCAATTTTTTAAAGACAGCGAACAACATTATTGCCTACTATAATTTTGATGACATGTGACACAAATTTTAATTCACAGCCACCTAAGTGGAAAAACTTTAAAGTCCAATATCTCTAAAACTATTGAACCCAGAATTCAAAAATTGCAAAAAATACAGGGTGTTGTATTTAAAATAAGAAAGTTACTATCAATATTTGACACTTCGAATTAGGTTTTTTTTTTAC
Organism: Oxystoma pomonae; assembly: GCA_963921995.1. NCBI lineage: Eukaryota > Metazoa > Arthropoda > Insecta > Coleoptera > Brentidae > Oxystoma > Oxystoma pomonae. Next base: position 42,006,714 of record OY998173.1, read on the forward strand.
TTTAATATTTTTGAAGATCTTTATAAATCAAACAACTTTTGTATTTAAAACTTTTTTCTAGCTCACATATTAACAGATATAATAGGGGGGGGGGCATTTATAATGAAACACCTTATACAAGCTTCGCCTGGCAACCCGTAGGTTGAGAGTTCAAACCTCGTTGTCGTCTTGCACTTTTTTTTTTTTTATTTTTTGTTGTTATATCTTTTTCTTATGGTGTATTGTGAGGTCATGATTTTTAGAACACAAATATATATTTTTTATTATATTTGAAGTCATATTTTATGATTTATTTAGTTTTTACGCAATTGTGTAGTTAATAGATAAATCGTTTAAGGTAAGCAGAAAATGTATCAACACCAAATGAAGTTTCTATTCATCATAAATAGTTTTTTTTCATTCACTAATGAGTTTTCCATTAATAGATCGGCCCTTTTGCCTTAAATAGATAGATATTTTGTCTCGTATTTAAGTGAAGTATTTATTTGGGGTAAGTTAATTCTTATAAATGGTAAGTGGAAATTTTTCTGAGTGTGCGTTTTATTTATTATTTAACGTTTCGTCTTAGTCAAATCAGTTTCATTAGCGGTAGACGTTCGGTTAAAGTTCATTCATTCATGTTTAAAATGTTCTTTCTACATTTAGAGCTCTAATTGATGACTAATTGATTTTTGCCAAAGGAACAAGATTGAAAATATAATAATCTGCTGCAATTTTTACCCCCCGATCTAAGTCTGAAGCTGTAAATACACATTTTGTGAGCAGGTACTATTTTGTTTAAGAGAATTTTGCGGTAATTTAGGATTTTAATTGTAAATATAAATTTAATTGAATACAAAACACGTTACATTTTTTTTTGGAGCATTTACAATAAAAAGTACCAAAAAATAGTAAAAGACTACTAATTTTGTTGATATAGTTTTAGAACTTCAAAGAATTCAGGAAATTTTTTCTATAAGGACAATAAAAAGTTGCATACCATAATTAGGTATCTAAAAACTGTATCTGTTTACACAGAGGAAACTAACCAAAATTAATGAAGGATTTTAAATAAAATTAATAAAGTTAGGTTTTGATTTTTGATTTTTTTAAAACCTATTAACTCTCAAATATAAATCACGTTTTCTCCTCAAAAGATCACAGATTGATAAAAAAGTTAAAAAGTTTTTATAACAAATAAAAAATAAGTTGTTAGTACCAATCGACGAGTTAATAAGATAAACATAATGCTTTACTACTCGTGAATTGCTTGGTTAATATACAGGGTTTAAACTATAGCCCTACGAACCTGTTAGTGAGTGATAGAATAATAAAAAATAAGAACAAAAAATTACTATAATATAGGGCTCAAAACTTCTTTGTTTTAAGATATTTGGTTTTCAAAATTTGAAAATTGAAGGGGATTCCAAAAAAATGAAAAATTTAATAGCCCCAACTCATTTTTCAATTTATTGCATTTCCAAAATATTTTATTTTGTTTTTGATAAGGTTATCTAGGGAGATACAAGCTGTCAAACAAATACCTGCAATAGGTAAATTCATTTAGTTTCCAAAGAAAAAACCTTAACATTTAGAAAAATGCCAGGGTTTGTTTTTATTAGATTAAGTGTACCTGGGGACCTATTTTAAACATCTAAAAAAAAATTAAGAAAAAGTAAATAATACTAAAAAGATACTTTCTTACAAAAATAGGGAAATTTTGGAACGCTTAAAATTTGTGTGTGCAACCACTTCCACTACTACGCACCGATTTTACCTGAACATTTGCAACACATTAAAAACTGTCACTTGTAAAAAAATTTAGAGATGAGGAAAAACACAAAATTGGACAATATTTTACAGTATATAAGTTTTTTATATGTTGGAACCTGGTGGTATTTGATTATTTTGAAATTCAATTGCGCCCAAATTCTCTAAAATTAACCACACATACGAAAATGAGTTACTAATTACCACACCGGCATGACGTTTAGCTATTCCGCAGACGCAGTAATTACCACAACCATTACGAAGTGTCAAATAAGCATTCCACATCTCCCTAATATTTAAAAAAAATATGCTTAATCATTTGCCTTATTATAATGTATGACTCTGAAAATTTTCCTTGTATTTTTAAAAAAAGACTTAACAAAAAAATTCGCTCACTTTGACAAAGGACTTTTACTCCCCATATATAACACTTTTTTTAAATTGTGACCTCGTCTATTGCATACTAAAAGCTTTGCAGACTGATCGTTTTGACCCTATATTACTAGTCATTTGTTTTTGAGGTCTTATTTTACTTTAAACGTATCTAAATCCTAAAAATTAGAAAAACATTTTATGTACAAAAATAACGATACTGTTTTATACACACAGTTTTATGATTGTTAAAGGGAAACACTTTTAGGCAAAAAAAGAATTCTAAACCAAAAAAGGATTAATAAGCATATATCTACATAAACAAATATTCGCTCAAAAATTATGAAAAAACGTAAAAGGTGTTAGTGATTTATTTTATTTTCATTTAATATTAAAAAGGTAACTCTAGCTACTCTACTTAATATCACTAACACAAACAAAAACTACTTTTTTACCAATATGTTTTTAAATTACATCTTTAGATAAGTCTTGCTGGGCAGTTACAAACTACTTTTGTCCAATATTTTTTTTTTAATTACATCTTTAGATAAGTCTTGTTGGGCAGTTTAAAGTTTAAAAAAAAGTTAAAAACATTTTGGTAATTTTTTAAAATAATGACATGCCCACTAAAAAAAATCAAACATGCCTTGGCTCACTCGATAGCAGGTACCCTCGATATTAAAAAGTATTAACAAATCACTATAAATTAAATCACAATTTAAATAATACTATAAAACCTTACTTATCACCATCACAACATATCTTAAATAATCGGCAATCCATTAAAATATATTTTTTTAAAATGACTGTACATACTCATCCCGACCAAAACCATTAAGAAAAATACACAAAAAGTCCTTACCTTAATAACGCCATTTTTTTGAAAATCTAACTTTTTTAGAATATACTGTGATCAGTTCCAGGCCTCCAAAATTTCGACAATAAAGATAAATTTATTTTAATAGATTTTTTTAGCAAATAATTAAAGGTAACAAGCCCTACATTGCGTAAAAGAACCAAAAAAAAAATTGACTGTGAACTGAACGTATTTCTAGACTGTGGCAATTGAGATCTAATTTATATACTGCCGAAATTCAGACTATGAACAAGAAAGTTGTTTTCTCCAGAAACTCTCCACAACATAAATAAATGGATATAACACTCCCCAACTCTTAAAATAATTCTAAAAAATCTTACGCCCTGAGCTATACCAACGAATAATTTAACTTATTCGATTTTACGGTGGTTTAATATCACACCCGGGCTAGTCTCTTTCTAGCTGATATCTCCAGAAATAAAGTGTCCTAAAACAAAGAGAAAAACAAAATTAGAAAGTAACTAAAAAAATAATTGAGTAACTAGACGGACAAGCTAAACTCCGGATCATAAAGTAAGTTACTTTATGCTCCGTATATAACTAACACCGAAGCACTTATTTGATGACTGAATTATTGTTAGGTTATGGTTGACAAAATAATTAAAAGATCTTTATTGCAATGATGTGTTTGATCGCCGCGTTTCTCTTTAAACGCGCACTGACTAAAATTGCGCGACCCAAAATCGCGAACGTAATTCTTGCGCTTTAATACAACCGTGCCTGCCCAAATATCGCGCAGCCCATTGTTACATGCGCCCTTTCTAATTATACGCGCAATCTAAGCTAGGCGCGTTTGGCATAAATTATAAAAATACACAAAAACCGTGCGGGGGGGTTGGGTCGGGTTGGTTTGGGTTGGTTTTGCCATAAGCCCTTCAAAATTTATTTGTTAAGACAAAGGGTAGGTAGTTTTAGGCTAGCGAGAGAGTTTTTTACGTTTTAACTCACCGTGTAATGAGGAGAGTGTGGAAATGGAAAAAAAACTTTTATTTTGCGATCTAAATGTTTTTGTGGTCTTGATTTTCAGTTGGCGCGGTAATAACTTGTGTAATATTTGCCTTGCGCGCTACTTGTAAAGGCGACATTTTTGTAAGCGCGGTTATTGTTTAGCGCTGTATTTTATTGCGCGGTATTCGGCTTGCGCGCTAATTGTTGGTGCGATATATATGTAAGCGCGGTCATTACTTGGCGCTGAGTTTGAGCTGTAAAAATTTGCGCGATTTTGTATCGTGCGGTTTTTGATTTCGCGGTAAATTTTTCGCAGTCGACGCCGCGAATCTTGATTTTCTGTTCCCACAAGTAAATAACGCTAAACAATGGTTTGAAATTTAAATAAATCAGTTTATGCATCTTAATATCGGACCCGAAAAAACAAGGTGATTGCGCCTCTTGATAAAAGTTACTATACATTGCAATATTTGTGTTTTGTTGCATTTAGAACCCGCAGTCCACTAATTGTTTCGCATCGATACAAAAAAAAACAGATAAGGTACAATATCATCACAAACAAGCATATATATTTATGACAGTCACACGACACTACAAAAAAATAGTTGGGGTTCGAAAAATAAATTATTGTTGTCCAAGAAAACATTTTAATAAATAATAAACGCTGTTAAATGCAGTAAAATAATAAATGTGTTTATTTAAAAGTCTTAAAGTCACTTGCACCGACTTTTTTTATTGGCCCTTTAGGCTAAAAAACCTTTAAAGTTCCTTTAGGGTATTTTCTGTCTTGCACCGACTTTAATGGTCTTTTAAACGTTCTTTAAAGGAGCATTAACTAATTGGCCAAATTCAGTCAATTAAACGATTTTTAAAGCTCAGTTAGCTCTTTTAAGGTTAGTTTTGCGACCCATATTATTTTTGTTCAAAACTCAAGAAAAAAGAAAATGTATAAAATATTATTATGGATTATGTAAGCACTATTGAAGATGAGATGGTAGAGGATCCTCTTGAAGATGATCTTGAAGTATTGGATTCGCGAAGGTTTAGGTTGACGAAGGCAACTGCATGTACTTTATCTGTTAACACAGATTGAGGATCAATTGGAATATCCAGATAACAGGTAGGTACTTAAGCATAGTTTTACACAGGGGGTTTATAAACTCTATTTCGGCGTTGGTTACCAAAATGTTTATAATTGCAATTGTTTTGTAAACACTTTGAATAACGACGCGCCTATAAATTTAACCAAAGGTTCTAACTATAAAGTTTTTAGGCATATTTCATATAGGTGGTTGACGAAGGCAACTGTACTTTATCTGTTAAAACAGATTGACAGGTAGGTACTTAAGCATAGTTTTACATGAGGGGGTTTATTAACTCTATTTCGGCGTTAAAAGTTGGTTACCAAAATGTTTATAATTGCAATTGTTTTTATTCATATACAATGGATGCAGACCTTATTGTTTCTTATCGCCTTGATAAAAATTTTGAACAACGACGCGCTCATAAGTTTAACCAAAGGTTATAACTATAAACTTTCTAGGCATATTTTATATAGGTACCCTTAAATACCTTTCTATCTATGCTTTTACCTTCATTAAAAAGTAAACTTTTTAGGAACTACAGTTTATCGCCAATGAACCAGCTACTTCTGACCCTGTGCTTTTATGCAAGCAGTGGACACCTCATCCAAGTAGCTGACTTTATGAATGTCCACGAGTCAACCGCAAGTCGGGTTGTGTTTCATACATCAGGGGTCCTTGCAGCAATCCGACCACAAAAGGATAAAATACCACAGCCACAGGAACCTGTTCGGGCTCAGAATTACTTTTTTAGTATTGCTGGATATCCAAAAGTACAAGCCATAATTGATTCATTTTGTAATTTTTAATTTAATCCATCTCTGATTTAACAGAAAATTATTTTTTTTACAGGATGAATTTACCCCAATTAATACATACGAAATAAGCAAGTTAGAAAATTTTAATGAAATATTTGCACAGCATTCTACGCAACTTAATTTAAAAAACTTTTTTTCAATTTTTCATCAAAACATTTGCAGTATATCAAAAAACCTTGCGGAACTTGAGATCTTTCTTAGCCAAATACAGCCCTTTGATTGCATTTTTCTAACAGAAACTTTTCAAATCGAAGATATCTCAGTTCATTCATTAAAGGGTTATTATACAATTTACAATGAAGGTAAGCTGAACTCTCATGATGGTGTAATTGCATACGTCAGAGAATCGTTAAATTTTACCTATAAAATAGTAAATATCGGATATTTTAAAGCAATAAAAATCGAAGTCTTAACAAAAAAAAACAACAAAAATTATCCTAACTGGAATATATCATTCACCATCTATCGATGAAAATAGATTCTTAGATTCATTTGAAGCATCATCTAAATCAAGATGAGCCCTTTTGTGAATTTCACATAATTTTGGGAGATACAAATATTGATTTAATTCACAGAACAGATCAAATAGCCGTAAATTACGTTAACATGTTAAGCGAAAATAATTACATCTCAACTATTAACAAAACAACGCGACCAAGATACGGAACTTGCATTGACCACATATTTGTAAAAAGTCAGTATAATGACAATCATCGAAACACTTTTTTTCCGGTTATTTACCAAACCCAAATTACAGACCATTACGGCACATCTTTGCATATACCGAGCCAAATAAACCAAACGCAAAACAAAAATAATGAAATTTAAAAAATAGATTTTAAAAAGTTTAAAACCGAAATAAATAAGATTAACTGGGATTATTTTGATGGAATCCGGACCATACGCCAAAATTTTTGACTACATATATATGTATCACATAAAAAATGCAAAAAAAATCTTAAAAAAATCAATTTTCTTCGCTATATATCTCGAGTTACGGAAAGAAATGTCCAATAAAAAGTTAATGGACAAAAATCTTTATATACGAGTATATATATATCGCACATGTAAAACGAATTGTTTTTAGAAATAATATATATGTATATATATATGTATAAATAGGCAAACCTCCCTCCAAAATACATGTAAATGCGGCGTACTTCTCTCATATATAACGAACTACCCTCCAAAATCGGAGGGCACTACGTATCCCATGTAATTTTGTGTTAATTTTATTTTATGAGTTCACCCGAGTTCACACGCGAAAATTTGCCTGGAGGGTAGATTGACCATAAATATGTAGAAAAAGGGGGCCCTAATGTTAGGTTTCGACGTTGGGCTAGTGCCGCACTCTTAAAGGTATGCAGCGGTTCTTCTTCCCTCCTTGAGCAAATTTTTAAAAATTGTTGCCAAATTGTGCAATTTCATGATTTAAACATATTTTAACTAAACAATAAGGGTTAATGCCTGTTGTTGTATATTATTGCTAATCCCTTAATTAAAACAAGTTAGTTAGTATTATTAAAACAAATACGGTTAAAAAATATATTTTACAGATTGGCTAACTAATTACATTTTTTTAGAATTTGCTAAAAAATGCTATTTAGAATAATTAGTTATGCCTCTTTACAGTTTTCCGCTCAAAATGTTTCTTAAAAATTATATATTTACGCGGGAAAATATTATCAGTTTTTTGTTAAACTTCGTCAGGTGAGCTTGTGCAGCTTATATGATTTGGGTGTGATTTAACATGCACTTTAGAACCAAAATATTGTTGGAAATGGCCAAAAATAAAACAACTGATAAGTATCTACACATTTTTTATGTTTTAGATCTTAATTTTTTTACTTGTCCATACCGGCTAATAAAACCTAACCTCACCGTAACTTCACCGCCAACTTAACGCTGCCCTCAAAAGTAAAATTTTGAAAAAAACTTTGGGGAATGATTAATCACTTTGTGCCCGTGATTGCCCACTCTTTAGATTTTTTTGCCCACCCCCTTTTTTTACAAAATTAAAAATGATTTTACGGGGGTCAACTTCACACCCACAATAAAAATTTTAAATAATTCCAAACTTTAAATACTCCATACGTTTGACTACCTTTTCAAATGTGTTCACCAAAAATTTTAGTTCATAACCCCCTTAGTTTTTTTAAAACCCTCTCTGCCGGGGGCAACTTCACGCTTCCGCAATATCCTCGGTTTTAAATATTTCTATATTTCTCACTAAAAATTTGTGTTTGACCACCAACCTCACGCTTTTGCAAAATTAACAAACTTTGAGTTAAGTATATACTTTTTTCGAGTGATTATTTTCAATAAAAACTAGACCCGTAAATAATAAAAAATATAGGAAACGAATTTTTCTTTCGTATTTCTATTGACAAAAAAATAATTAAAAAAATGCTTTTATTATAAGTAATTATTAATATTCTATTTTTTTTAGCTTGGTCTGTAGAAGACATAAATCTTATTAGAAACCGTTTTCAATCATTTATAAAAAAGAAAAAATATCCATCTGGGGTCGAAATGAAGGAGTCTATGGAGCAAAAATTCAGCACCATTTTAAAACAGGTTGATTACCAAACACCTTTTTTATTTAAATTTAGTGTTTTTGTTTGGGTGTACACACAGGTTAGAAAAGTGAATTTGGTGTCCGCAATAAAATAAAAATTATTCTTTAGTATCATTGTACTCTTTAGGGGCATCACCTTTTTTAGTTTACTTTAAATTTAACAGAAAATTATTAGGTAATTAGCTGTTAAACTTTATGTAAAATGAAAAACAAAATTAAAATCGCAGTTGTTGTGTATCTTTAGAAAATACTAAATCACTCATGGGCTGGTACTTTGGGGTAACTTATTTTTCGCACTACACTAGTTATCTGTCAAATCTGACACAGCCACTAATACTGCATTCATCTTTTAGCTCCCGGAATAATCAAGCAAGGAAAAACATGCCTTTTTTTTTTGTTTTGTTTTTGCGGTCATATTAGAAATAGTGTATAGAATATGAGATTATTTTACAAATATATGTATAAATATTAATGTATAATATAATAAAATAAAAGAAAAATAAAAAAGTAAAACAAGGAAAAACAGTTGGTAAATTGTAGACACAGAAATACAAAAATTAAAATAAAAATTGACAAAAAATAACACAAAACACACTTAAGGGCAAGTGGATTACAAACAAACATACATAATTTGGTTTTAAAATATTAAAATATATATAATTAAATGTACAGACAAAATAAACTAACAAAATGCAGGAAACAAAACAGTAATGAAAAAATAATAAAATCGGAAAATATTACGATGACTGTGACTGGTAATTAGTGGTATAGTTTAGATATTCCTTCAAAGCATGGGGCTCAATATTACAAATGTACACAAAAGCAGATTTTCTAAAAGGATTGTAGCTACTTGTGTTTTTTATTGTTTCCAGCAATTTCTTAAAGTACCTAAGTGGGACGTAGTTAGGACTGTTTTCAGTAGATGATAGATCAAATATCTGTGTTGGCGAAAGATGCCTCTGCAGCTCTCTCCAAATTTCAACCCAAACATAATCCTGCCTATTCTTTTTTGTGAAATAAAAACATTTAACGCATGACTACTACTACCCCACAAATCCCACAATAGAATACCATATTCCATAATAGATAGACCTAAGACCATTAGAGTTTGCCAGAAGTTTTGCCATAACTCTCACTGAATAACCTACCTTACTAAGTTTTATGCACAAATTGTGAGTATTTTCAGAATAATTTAAATTTTTGACAATTACGACACCCAAAAACCTAGTGCTATTTACAAATGTACCTGTTCATTAATGAACAAGAGATTTCTATTTAAATTTATATTTTTGTTGCTTATGAAAATAATTTTTGTTTTCTCTTCACTAAGAAGAAGCTGGTTACGAGTCATCCAGTTTTTTCTTGTTAGAAGTACTTCTATACACATTTGCTCAATGTGCTCAATTGTTTCAACCGGTATACATATATATATATATATATATGTGTTTTGAACGGGATTTTCAAAAATGTTATCAATATCGTTTATATAAATGACAAACAAAAGTGGTCCCAGCACGCTACCCTGTGGAACCCCAGTCGTGATCTCACCCAAGTTAGATTCAGCACTAGAAGCATTTGACTTAATGAGCATTTTTTGTTTTCTTTGATGAAGATACGATCCAAAAAGGTTTAACGGGATCCCACAAACACCATATGCTTCAAGTTTTTTTAGCAAAATATTGTGACTGATTGTGAAGTATGCTTTTGATAAGTCAAGCAGGATTCCACGGCCCGTGCACTTTTCCACTAGTATATCTGTATAATTTTTGATAAATAATAATAATACATAAAAATAAAAATAATTTATAATTTTGTTTGGTATAAACCCATCTTGATCTTGAACGTTTTTTTGTGAAGAAGAATTTCAAACAGTTTAGAGAAAGGGGATAATAAACCTATTGGCCCAGTTTCCCAAGCTATTGAAATCGTCTTTTTTATAAATCGGAATTAGACGAGCCATTTTTACTTATTCTGGATAAATTCCTGTTGTCACGCTTACGTTAAAAATATACGCTCTGTTCTAAGAGGTATACATTTTTTACGGAGATTTGATGGTATTTCGTCGTCTCCTGCGCTATTTTTATTTTTTAGTCTTTGAAATTTCAATGATTCCTTCTGTGTTTGTAGGATTGAAAAACATGTTTTTGCAACATTCTAAATTTGGTGTATTGTTAAAATCAAGTTGCAAGATATCTTTATCTCTGGGAGGGTTTGATGGAGCTTTAGTAAAGTATCCGTTCAAATGATTTGCTAATTCTTCTGGATCTGAATGCTTAGGAAGTAAATTTTACCGTTTTTTACAATTTGTGAATTTTCGTCTTTTGTCGCTTTTGCTATGTTTTCGCTGGACTTTATTTTTAATAAAACATGAATACTTTTTACTTTATTAATTTCTCGATCGTAATAAAATATACATTTTTTAAAAAGCTGTTTATAATCAGAATTCTGACAGGACAAAACCTGAAGAGCTACTAACTGCTCTTTAAGCTGGAGAGTTCGGGAGTAATCCATTAATGCTTGTCTTTTGTATTGATTAGCCTGTGTTTTTGTTGTATTAGTTATTAAAGAGATTAATGGTGCAGTGTGATCTGAAAGACAGGATTTGTATATGCTTAAAATAACAAAAATCTTGTAATTTAGTTTTAGTTTACCAACTGAATGTCCTATAAAATTTATATTTATATCAGGTACTCATAAAAATGTGATTTTCATAACTTGTGTAAAACACTCGTACGATAACATCACACTTGTGTAAAAACCTTCACTTTCGACACTAGTAATATAGTAGGTGCCATTGTTTCATAGTTATTGTAAAGAAAGCGACCGATAACAAAAGGAATAACTGCGGCTGCTATTGAATTTTTTTAAAAAGTTCATTAATTTAAAATTTAAGTTAAATCAACATACCACTAGATATTATATTTAGTAGCCTTTCTGCCTTCCAATCATTTGGTAACAGCGCGGAGGGGTCGAGGTACTCCATTTTTCTATATATGTATACGAAATATATGGTAATCTTGTTTGAAAAAATTGCTACCTCTCTTTTGATATTCTGGTAAAGCAGGCTCCCCTCTTCCCAAATATATATAGTTTTACTATAAAAATATGCCTAGAAGACCCGGAGGTTGGTCCGTCCAGTCTATACCGTGGAAGGAAGTACGATACACGTATACATATATATATATATATATATATATATATATATATATATATATATATATTTAGCACACATAAAATGTATTGGAACCGTCCGTCTACTCGAAAGAAATTCTGGATACACCCTGAAAAAGTCTGGATAAACCCCGTAAAGGTCTGGATACAACCTGAAATATCTGGATACACCCAGGAAAAGTCCGGATATGCCCTGAAAAAGTCTAGAAACACCCAGGAAAAGTCAGGATACACTCTGAAAAAGTCTGGATATACTGGAAGTCTGGGAAGACCTTGGAAAAGTCTGGATACACTCTGAAAAAATCTTGAAAGAACCTGGAAGTCTGGATACTCTCTGGAATAGTCTGGAAAGACCCTGAAAAAGTCTGGATACACTCTGGAAAAGTCTGAAAAGACCTTGGAAAAGTCTGGATATACTCTGGAAAAGTCTGGATACACTCTGGAAAAGTCTGGATACACTCTGGAAAAGTCTGGAAAGACCCTGGGAAAGTCTGAAAAGACCCTGGAAAGTGTGGATACACTCTAGAAAAGTCTGGAAAGAGCCTGAAAAAGTCTGGATAAACTCTGGAAAAAGTCTGGAAAGAGCCTGGAAAAGTCTGGAAAATGCTGGAAAAGTCTGGATACACTCTGAAAAAGTCTGGAAAGACCCTGGAAAAATCTGGAAAGATCCTGGAAAAGTCTGGATACACTCTGGAAAAGTCTGGAAAGACCCTGGAAGTCTGGATACACTCTGTAAAAGTCTGTAAAGACCCTGCAAAGTCTGGATACACTCTGGAAAAGTCTCGAAAGACCCTAGAAAAATAAACACCCTGGAAAAGTCTGGAAAGACCCTGGAAAAGTCTGGATACACTCTGGAAAAGTCTGACCGACCCAATCTAACCCATGTGTATATGAGTAGTGGTTTTTTATATATGTTCTTCTGAGCGAGGGGAGTTTTAGAGTAAACTTTTACTCGATTTATTTATTAAATGATTTTTAGCTAATATTGAGCAAAATTAGAATAATCCAGTGTTTATAAACGAGCTTCTCCAACACCTCCCTGAAAATAATAAATAATATACCATATAAACTGTGACTGTTTTAGTTGTCAGTAAATTAAATCCCTCTACTTACCTACTTTTTCTTGTTTTTAGGAGACAGTGGATATGGTTTTTCAAATTATCTCATGACACCTTTAGCGAATCCAATTATATCAGGTGAACAACTGTATAATGATGCTTTAATTCGAACAAAAAATGTTGTCGTTATGGCTTATGGGCACCTGTGCATTTTACTGTTTTACAATTGCTGTTTTTTTTTAATTGTTGATTATGATAATTTTTTCGTGGTTTCGTAATATATGGGTATGACAGTAAAATAATTTTATTTTATATAATTAATAAAAGTTATAGCAAGGGACGTAACATAAAAAATCACTCAGTACCTGTAGCTAAAAAAGGACAAAAATATAGGTGCTAGCCTATACACGTCCTACTCCAAATAAACAAATTAACGCTCGATTACAAAAGTCCAGAGAGGCCTGAGACAAAATAAGTAATAACAACTAGTACAACTCCTAAACTTATACTACTAATAATAGTAAAACCCTGTGAAAAACAGTGAAATGTTTCTTATCTAGCAAAACTAATAAAATGCAAAAACGATAGGTATTTTTCATGTAATATGTAACACATTCAAGAGATATTTCTAATAAAGCTTTATATAGATGAATATATTTGAATTGTAAAATGTGACGTAATTCAGTCTCGGCAGACAATTGAATGTATTGCATAGTGTTAAAAAAAAAAACAACGAGACAGTTTCTCAAGTGGCTTTTTTACTTCTATTTCTATGTCCAGGCTTTTCTTCCGAAGCTGATGCTCTTCATCTCTTTCCAACTTTTTAGAGTGATGTCAGCAATCATATTCTTTTTGTCCGCCAGGAAGTCGTATTTCCCTGCTAAGGTACTTGATGCTATGATTCTGACTACGGTGGCAGATGGCCTCCTGCTACACTATATATAAAAGATTCTCAAATATTTAATTTGGAATGGCGAGAATTGAAGTCATTAATTAAGTGCAACAAACATATAGAAGTTTCTTATAGATTGATTTTTAAAAATATATCTTTTGTTAAACTGGAGAGTTTTGTCTATAATCCACTAGGCCGAGAACCACTTAAAAAAAAATGTTGTTTACAATACTTGCTCTTTTGGCTTGCCTCTTTGTCCTTGTCTCTTGTCCTTGTCGCTTGTCCTCTAGCTCCTCTGCTAGCATGTGCATTTTTCAGGTTCTACAAAAAATTGTCATTATAAACCTTAAATCAATATCAACTTGCTCTGACAACTATAAGATTTTGAATTGTGGTTTATTGTCATAACTTTCTCCTTAAGTTGAAAGGCAAGGCTTTAGTAGATTTATTGAGTAATAAGTATATATTATATCATAATTAATATTTAGTGTAATCACGCTACATTACTACATATTATATTTATTGCCAAATATGACGATATTTTTTACCTAACAAGTAAAATTAAACATTTTTAAAACCCCTGACAGCCTGCAAATTTTTCTAAAAACTATCCCTATTTGCTCCACTCCTGAAGTTATTATAGTTTACATGACAGAACTAAAATAAACTAGGGCCTAACCTACATCTACATCCCAAATTTCATCATAATCGGATGAACGGTTCAGAAGTTACACCCGATTATATTTGTCATATGATATCTCAAATTCATTGACAATTGTGTGTAGAAAGAGTATTATTACTCCTGGAACTACGTAGGCTATTTATATTAAACTTTCTTACATGCCCAGAAGAATAAGCTCCAAACAGAAAAAAGCGCATTGGCGTCAGGTGTTGAAAAACCGTTAAAATACCCACCTGTTTTTTTAGATTTATCCATCATATTATGTCTGACTAAAATTGGATTTGCAGGCCTTGTCTCTGTTTTCCTAAAATCGTTAATATCATACACAAAAATATTTTTTTAGTTAAGAGATTAGTTACAATCAGGAGCGTGTCAGTTTTCTCTGAGGCCCCCCCGCAAATTGTTTTAGGGTGCCCCCTGATCTACTCGATATTTTTTTTTCGACAACAAGAAAGTCAATGCATTAATGCGGAGGTCATTTTTATTGTGAAACCCTGATATTTTAGCTTATATTTTATTATTACAAATATTTATAATATATAATAAAACTAACTATAAAGAAAACCAACAAACTAATGGGTCTCATATACTCTCACTATATTAGTATTCAAAATGTCTGAAGTTTAAACGAGTCGAAAGGTATTTGGCTGCGTTTTTTTATATATTATATTCTTTCTTTTTTGTTTTTTTTTTAAGGCAAGACGGCTAAGAGGCCCACAATATGCCTTGGGCTCTCCTGCCTTGTGGGGGCAGCGGGGGCATTTGACACGCCCCTGGCGACATTGATTATACAAAGCAATTGAGGTTATAAGTTTTATCTTAAGTAGATACCTAGTTGATTAGTCTGTAAGTGAGTGTAAATTCCTACCTAATATGTAATATGCTCTCAGTGTGTGTGTTTATCTTAAGAGTATGCAAGGGCGGATCCAGGGGGAGGGGGAGGTCTCGGGGGTTCACATATTATTTTAAATATCTAAATAACAAAAATACTTTAACTTGGAGATCATTTCTCGTCACTTTCTGAAATTTTATGTGAAATTCTTACAATATACGTAAAAACTATTGTGGAGTCAAAAAACGTGACATAACATTCATAACCCAGTGCACATTTTTTCTGCAAATTGAAAACACTGTTATTTTACGTCGTCGCGTCGTGCAAAACGAAAACGAACGCTGTCGGTAATATTATTTTTGCAGGAGCGTCTACATTCCTCTTCTAGACTCCATAATAAACGACCTTCAAGAGCGGTTATCTCTAAAGGTACTAACAGGATTGGCGCTTCTTCATGTTCATAAAAACGTTCCTATGGAAGTTGAGGAAGTAATTAATCGTTTCGCGAGAAAACAGAAGAGAAAAATTGATTCCATTTTTTAAGCAAAATCCCTAGTAACTTTTGCACAAGCCTCGTCTTTTTTGTTCGTCTTGGGAGGGGGAAAATATGTCCGCTTACCATTATGCTACAGATGTGACCCCCCTTACTAAAAATTTGAATCCGCTCTCGAGAGTATGTGTTTATAAGATTGTTTTTCAACTACTGTCCCTAGTGTATTAAACTCGAGATGCTTTTTTTGAACTTACCATCAAAGTTTTTGTTTTCTGTTGTTCCAAATGTTGTTCATTATTATTAAGTTTCTCTGAACATGAAATAATTTGTCTCTTAGTCTCTTCACCCGACCTTGATAAGATTCTTTATATGAATTTTCTGAGAAATTTATTATAATATATTGTCTTCCTAAAAAAATATTGGATATTATTACATTTTTTTCTTGACTGGTAGGTATGTGATATGGTTGGATAATACAGCAGTAGATATTTTTGTTTAGTTTCTTAGTTATGTACCTGCCTCTGGCCTAAATTTGATAAATAGGTAGATCAAATATATACATAAAAGTATGTTTTGAATTTTATACAAACAAAGATCTGGTGCCAGGTTTACTAAGCAATAAAATCAAGTACAATTTGCTTAATAAGAGACAAACTACCGAGGAGTAAACCACTTATTTATCCAATACTTACCGCAGAATTTTCAAAAATAAATTCAATTTCTGGATTTGTCCCCCCTGGCATTGGATAAAAGTCGTCAGAATCAAATTGGTTTGAGTTTTCCTCTACTTTCTGGTGGTAAGCCCCCGCCCGTTTTCAAGGCCTCCTACCTCATCTGAGCCTTTTTTCTTAAAGTTTGTTTTTTATTATTATAACACATTTGTAGCTGGTCTGTTGTTCGGTTATTTAAGTCGCTGGTCGCAACAGCATTGGTCTCCTTATTTTCCAAAATGCTTTTGTGTTTTAGAGCAATATTGAGTAGATTGGCAGCCTCTCTGGGACTAAAATTTAGCCCTCTTTTTCTCTTTTTATCCTTGATTGACATTGAAGCACTGCACAATAACTTATAGTATTTTCATATTCCATGTAATAACTAGCTACCTCGACTAGATGAACAATTCACCATTAAAAAATATCAAATCAAAACAACAAAACCATAAAAAATAACAAAATTAAAAAAATAGATGTGGAAGTTTTAGGTTATGTGTCTCTTGAAGACAGGAATGCCAACAAAAAACCCCTGCGACGTTACCGTACTATGAAGAAAATAAAGAGCTTTTAGTAAAAGTTCAAAAAAATTAACCTTGTGCAAGTCCTTTAAAATTTAAGGATTCTTTTGTTAAAGAACTATTAGAAAAAAGTCGGTGCAAGTGGCTGTTACAAACTAAATTATAAAGCAGATTGATGTCGTTGGATGCGGTATAAACCAGCGTGCCGAATTATTTTTTAAAATTAATAATTAGAAAAAATAGAGTACTGTTTTTGTTTAGTTTATAAACCTCATGGACTTTTAATATCTATGGCCCAGGGTTAACCAACCAGAAATCCTAAAACTCTCAGATACATGATAAAATATGCGCAAACGATAGCATTAGTACCTCAAATATTAATTCTGCAGCTTTTGAAAACTTTCTTGGTAGATATTCTAATGTAGATGTCAGGATTTAAGTTCAAAGTAAGATTTATATAGTACTTATAAGATTTTTGTATGGCATTAACCTGATTTTGGATTGCAAATAAAAACCAGTGTCCTTAGTTTTTGCAACTATCAGAAAGTTTATTTTTTTTTATCTAAACTAATACTAAAATTAGGGTGAATAACTAAATATTCCTTTTCAGGTTTAGAATTAATTGTGACAAATAAATCATTAGTAATTTTGTCTACGGTTGGCTCCGGATCGGATATTTTATGTGAAAAATGTAACTAAAAATCGTCGGCGTATTGATGACTCATGCAACTATTGACAAATTTGGGAAAGTCTGCCGACAGAAAAAAGCCGTAGGATTCTTCCTTTAAGTACTTCTTTTCTTAAGATCAATAAATTCAGATGTCTCGTTATTCCAAACTAATCTTCGAGAACGACCTGATGACTAAATTAATACTAAAATTAGGATGATTAACTAAATATTCCTTTTCAGGTTTAGAATCAATTGTGACAAATAAATCATTAGTAATTTTGTCTACGGTTGGCTTCGGATCGGATATTTTATGTAAAAAATGTAACTAAAAATCGTTGGCGTATTGGTGGCTCATGCAACTATTGACAAATTTGGGAAAGTCTGCCGACAGAAAAAAGCCCTAGGATACTTCCTTGAAGTACTTCTTTTCTTAAGATCAATAAATTCAGATGTTTCGTTATTCCAAACTAATCTTCGAGAACGACCTGATGACTAAATTAATACTAAAATTAGGATGATTAACTAAATATTCCTTTTCAGGTTTAGAATCAATTGTGACAAATAAATCATTAGTAATTTTGTCTACGGTTGGCTCCGGATCGGATATTTTATGTAAAAAATGTAATTAAAAATCGTTGGTGTATTGGTGGCTCATGCAACTATTGACAAATTTGGGAAAGTCTGCCGACAGAAAAAAGCCCTAGGATACTTCCTTGAAGTACTTCTTTTCTTAAGATCAATAAATTCAGATGTTTCGTTATTCCAAACTAATCTTCGAGAACGACATGATGACGAATAATTAAAATGATTTAAAGCTATAAATGAAAGAAAATATAGTTTATTGTCCAAGAAAAAATTATCCATGACAAGATATTTCTTAATGACAAAGCATTTAGTTAAACATAGAGTTTACGAGATACAAAATAAAATATAAAGTAATGATAAAAAAATTAAGAGATAGAACATCCAAAAGTAATAATATAGCTTAAATTTTTTTAAAAAATCGGTCAAAAACATCATAAAAATTCATCCCAAAAACAAATATAAGTTATTAAAATTTTAACCGTGTAAAAATGTATAAATTTGTAAAAATCTCGTCACAAAGTAAAATTGCAAAACAAAAAAAAATGTAAAAAGATTTTGACGATAAAACACACGCAAAAAAAAATAAAAATATACTTTATCGTTTAAAGAACTCGTCTACAGAATAAAATGCCTTTCCTATTAAAAACTTTTTTAATTCTTGTCTGAAGCATTTTAGATCTTGAACATTTTTCGACTGCAGGACAAGATGATTGTACATATTAATGCCATTGTAGACAAATGAATTTCTTACCTAGACCAAAAATTTGTAATTTAACATACAAGATTGCGTGTCATAGAGGTATAACTCGTTATTCGTAGCTGTAAAAATATCATGTCTTTATTTTAGTAAAGCCGTAAATAGTGTTCTGACAGATAGGTCTTTTATAAGGTAAGTATAACATAATTTTGTCCGGCTACTTTTTATAAGGTAAATATAAACAATACTTATAAGGCGATAATCAGATAAGTGAACTGGAGAAGAGTTTTTCAATATAGTAATAGTAGAGGAGGGTCTGGTTTTTAAGTCTAGCAAATGGGCCTTTATAGACCATTTTTACCAAACCCTCATTCACATCGCCCATCACATTTACACTAATATTGCAAAATAATACCATTCAGTTGCCGATGAGTTTGTTATTGCGATACGATTTACTGATATGTGCCGAGTCAGGAAAATTCTCCCGACGGATGTTTGTGCTATGGAGCTGGAGTTTTGTTGAATATGAGATTATTATTATTCCTAATGTATTATTCGTAAGAGATGTATTAAAAACTAATTTGTAATCTATTAGAATCTCTTAATAACAATGTATTTCGAAAATAATTTCGTAACATCAGAAGTGATTTAAAGAACCTACAGTGCCATAAACCGCTCACGGGCATTTTTTGTTAAAAATAAACATAAAAGGTATTAGATTACGCGTTGTTTTAAGTGAAAATAACTAATAGCAGGGACTGATATTAAACGGTATATACAAAAACGATTCGATAAATAAAATTGAACAACAAAAATGAGTAACAGTGGAAGCAGTGACGTAGAAGAAAGTGGACTTTATAAAAGTTTGTTGAATCAGCTTAACGCGAGAAAACTAAGTGCTTTCTAAAAAGAAAATTTGGGCAGGATCGGCCAGGAAAGTCTTTAGAGGACCCTTTGGCGGATGGAGATGCAGGTAGAATTAGATCTAAGGCGGAAATAATACTGATTTTTCACCCGGATAATGAAAAGTTTATGGTAATATCGTGGCTTCAGAAAATAGAACAGTTAGCGTAGATTCTTAGTTGGACAGATTACGAGAAAATTTGTTTCTTTAAAATTAGATTGGTGGTAGTTAATAACGTAGAAGACTATTGGTACGTTTATTTATTTAAAATTTTATAAACTTTTATGACATGACACCATGACTACCTTACAATAAAAGGTCAAATAATTTCGGCCTGCGTACCTTAGGGGGGGCGGGAAACGAATTTTTAATAAAAAAGGGGAAAATCTAAGCATTGCTCACGTTTCTTGTGAATATCTCAAAAACTAGACACCTACTTAAGAAGAAAGAATTTTTTTTATTTAAAAGAGTATTCGTTTTTTTTAAAAGTCAGTGGTACGAAAACAGTAGCGGCTCGTCTTCTAAAAATGTTCAAATTTTAGCTTTAGCAATTTCTTCATACGTTACTTTTTTTGTTTTTACGTTTGAATTCCGAAATTATATTTATTAAAATTGACCCATTATCTATCGGGAAAGCAGTAAGCGACCCCAAAGAGCCTATCACTGAAGGGGATCCCGCCGCGGATTCTCCTCAGAGTCCTTCTGCGGAATACCCGGATACAACTGGGGACGAAGCAGAAAAGAATAATAAAGGTGGGGAAAAGTAATGGGAACATGCTAGCATGATACTCATTACTTTACTTAACCCGAAAATATATATATATATATATATAAACAACATGCCCTTAAAAATTTTGCAGGTAAATCTACAACACGGACGAGCTTCAAGCTCTTCTTTCAAAAAAGCTCAGACAGGACTTCAACATAGCGCTAATCCAGGAATCCTCTATAATTAAGGGAACCATCCGGGATGTAGGAATAAAAGGAGGAACAGTCATTTACTGCACCTCCTCTCCAAGACCCAGGGCCTGCGTCTACATAAACGAGGTATACGCTTTACCACTATCGGGATTACAAAACGGAGACCTAGCTGTTGTAAAGCTAACTACTCAAGATGATAATGTCACGAGGGAGATGCTCAGCATATTTTCCAGATGAGGGAATGAGAGGCCTGGTAGAGAATCTTCCCCTAGTAATAGGATGTGATGCGATACACCTTTTAGGAAAACGTCGTTACAAACGACAGGGGAAGGAACCTACATGGGAACATCTTTTTGCATGACCTTGAACTCCTCAACAGAGGATCGGTACCTACCTTCTTTACACCTAGGAGAAAATATTTTATAGATTTAACTCTATGCAGTAAGGTTCTTATCAGAAAGTTTCTTGGCTGGCGTGTGTCACAGGAAGACTCAATGTCTGACCACAGACACATAACCTACGAACTTGAAGGACTTGCAGCCAATAAACCGCCGGAGATGACAAATCCTAGGAAAACTGACTGGAAACTCTACGAAGGGGATCTACGAGGCAAGCTTAGTCAGGTTCAAGCCCGGTATCTTTTAGTGGGAGAAGTCAAAACGGCTGTTAACAGTCTAACTGAATACATCAATGATGCGTTTGAAACGAGCTGCAAAACCAAGGGCGGTAAACGCAAAAACACCATGGTAGAACTTAACTCTTGAGAACCACCAACAAGAAGTCAGAAGGCTCCTTCACAGGGCAAAAGTGACACAACTCGAAACCCACTAGGACGAATATAGATCGTCACAAAGGGGCCTCAAAAAGGCTATTCATAGTGCAAAAAGGGACTCATTAGTCCGCCATCCCACGCAGCAAAGTTAAACAAAGTCTTGAGCAAGGACCCGGGAGAAAAGCTGGGCGCAATTGAGAATCTATATGGTGCATACATGTCAACAGCTGGCAAAACTATTAAAATCATGCTTAACACGGACTTTTCCGAATCTGTACAAATCCCACAAGATTTGGACCTTTCAGAGAAAGTGCTCGAAAGGCGCAAGGCAGACCAAATACTGTCCAAAAAGGTTATAAATTATGACAAGGTATAATGGGCTGTAGCAACGTTTTCCTCTTTTAAATCACCTGGAGAAGATGGCGTATTTCCAATCCTCCTACAGAAGGCTCCGAAGGTCCTATATACCCATTTACTTGAAATTTTCAGGATCTACCTGACCTGGAGCTATATTCCAGAGGTCTGGAAACTGGTTAGGGTAGTTTTTATACCAAAACTTGGTAAATTGGACTACAGTCAGGTCAAATTCTACAGGTCTATAATTTTCTCCAGTTTTATTCTTAAAACAATGGAGAGAGTAATAGACCATTAAAGAAAGTGTAATGACTAGGAACCCTCTTAATCCAATGCAATATGCCTATTAGTCTAGTAAATCCACTGAAACAGCCCTCCATCACTTGGTGCATAAGATGGAGAGGTCTATGGCTCGTGGTAGACCAGTACTCAAAAGGACTTTTAGCTGGGGAATTAGCTGTCGTGAGACCTATCGTGACGTATCGGGCCATAGTGTGGTAGCCAGGCACAAAAACAGATATTGCAAGGACACAATTAGACACTACAGCGGTTAGCGTGTTTGGGAATAACATGCACCATAAGGGCGACACCTACTAGGGTTATTAAAAGGCTCGCAGGGCTACCTTTTTTGCACCTATTCATAGAACATGTAACTTTGAGGACTATGTACAGACTTCAAAGTCATTTTGCAGCAGCACCATATAGGTATAACGGAGATCTGTCCAGTGCTACGCATGAACAAGGACATTGTTGAGATTTCATTATTATAAAATAACAGAACATTACAGGCAACCTATTTATATTGACTTTCGTAAACTTTGGACAAGCCATATACAAAATTAATGGGTTCTTAAGGTCGTTAGTCGTTTGTCGCCATATTCTTCTCTTTATCTGACTTTTCTCTTTTTATGAAGAGAATATGTTTTTGGGAAAGACCAAAGAGAGACGCTTTTTAACTTTGAACACGTAAACAACGCGCTGCCGATCTCTTCGGGGTTTTTTACAAGTACATCGACGCAACTAGAGTTTCTTAAGATTAGTTTAGTTATATCACTAGTGTAATTATCAAGTTTCCGTATCAAAAACAATATATGTTCCAATTATACATTTAGAACAAACAAGGTGCTGGTCAATTAATCAAATATTGAAGTGCTATCGAAAGACAATTAATTTATTTATTTTCCAAACTAAAACTGGATCAATAAAATTAGACAAGTTGACCAGATACAAAGTGGTCCTTCGAGCCGGATAAAAAGGCTTTTGAGCAAGAAATTATAAGCACTAGTGATTTGAGACAAAAGTTAAAAAAGTGAATTAAAATCGTACGAGAAGGCGTTAACGGACACTTTTACGTACAGAATTGTTGTTTGAATTGAGTAAAACAACAATTTGGGATTTGTGAAAAGAATTTGTGGTAGTGCATTTGTGTAAGAAGACAAAAGGAGAAAGTGTTAAAGGACACTTCCACCCGCAGACAAAAAAGGTCATATCTTTTCATAATATACTTATTGAATGCAGTATTAGATGGGATTGGTTTACAATGATCAGAGACTATAATGGTCAATAAAATTGGGATGCTGTTGAAAGCCGCAAAAGGGATTTTATTAGTCGGAAGTAATGAAGATGAGGAAATAATTGGTCCAGTCAAGAAAGTTGTGATAATTAGGGAAGGGTAAAAAGGGTAAGCTATAAAATAACTGGGATAATTCTTTTTATATTATAATCAGGGCAGGTAATAAACATGGACAAGCTTATTAAATCCAGGGAATCTGTTAAAGGGTCAATAACTAGGATTGAGAATTTTGTTAAGGCGCATGAAAGCGATTTTATAGATGTAGAGATTGAGGAATTTACTACTAGGAAATTAAACTTGGAAAAAACCTTTGAAGAGTATTGCCAAATACAGTCAAAAATAGAGAGTGAGAAGGATGAGGAAGAGGTTGATAGGGCGGATGTGGAGACAAAATACTTTAAGATTTTTTCAAAATTAAAGTCGTTTATTCGAAAAATCGAAACGGCCAGTAGGGAAGCCAGCTCGAATAGTCAAACCATGCTACCACCTCAACCTACTACCGTGATTGTCCAGAATAGTCCAGAGATAAAGGTTCCGTCATTTTTGGGAAAAATTGAGGATTGGCAATCATTTTGGGATTTATTTCAAGCCATTGTTGATGAAAATAGTGCACTTACCAGCGTAGAAAAACTTTTGCAATTAAAAACAGCTGTCAAGGGTGAAGCGAATTAATTATTAACAACTTGTCATTAACAAATGAAAATTATGAAAAAGCTGTAAAACTTCTAAAAGAAAGGTTGGAAAACAAGTTACTTGTCATTAATTCTCACCTAAGAAATTTATTGCTTGAGGTACCACCAGTTACCAAAGGCACTGGGAGTCAGTTCAGGGCATTTCTTTGCCATATACGACAACATCTTAATTCACTGGGAGCTTTAAATATACCAGTCGAATCATGGAATTTAATTTTAATATTTTGTTTCTCGCAAAAATTGGATTTTCAAATCAGCAGGGCATACGAATTGCACAGAAATAATACCTTGTTGCCAACTCTTTCTGAATTTTTGGATTTTTTAGATAAACTTTGTATCGCTTCAGAAAATGTAACGTCTACAGAAAATTCTGCGAGATGCGATAAAGAAAAACGGATGAAACATTCTTTATTGGCAAGTGAATTCGAGGGGCAAATAATTAAATGCAATTATTTCAATCGAGAGGGGCATACGATAGGAAAATGCTTTAAATTTAAAGGGTTACAGCTGTCAGAAAAAAGACACTTTGTTAAGGAAAAAAGATTGTGCTACAATTGTTTGGGTTCCATGCACAATATTGCGCAGTGCCAAGCAGAAAAATGCAGGTCTTGTAACAGAAGGCATCATACAAGCTTACACGATAGTAATTGGCAAAAAGGTCGCGAAAATAAAATCCAAACTAGGGTTGAAACGGTGGGTGCTCAAGAAAATAATTCGCAAGAGCAAAATGAAGGGCAATCTGAGCAATCTTGCAACACTGCACAGGTCATTTCAAATTATATTCCTCGGGGTCATGAGGCAATTAATCAGATTGTCGCTATGGCAAATTCTAACTCGGAAATTTTATTGGGCACGGCACTGGTAAATATTATATTACGTAATGGGAAGCACGTGCAAGCAAGGGCATTGTTAGATTCGGGTTCGCAGACTTATTTTATTACTACGGGGCTACTGCAAAAATTAGGTGACGTAAAATGTAATTCGATAGAATTGCAGGTGGGGGGTATCGGTAATAGCATTACGCAAGTAAACAAATTGGTAGATTTTACAACTGAATCTCGGGTAAACAATGGGTACAGCGTGAAAATGTCTTGCGCAGTTTTAAATCAAATTACAGGTCCGTTGCAGCGGGTGTTTATTGATAGTCAAAAAATTAGCATACCAAAAAATATTGAATTGGCTGATAAGTCATATTCCTTGCCACAGGATATTGATATGTTAATTGGGGTAGATATTTATGCAGATTTGCTTCTTCCAGGGATTATCAGCTTGGGAAAAGAATTACCTGTATTGCAAAACACTAAACTGGGTTGGGTTATATGGGGTAGTGAACCTACAGGCAATTTAGGCATAAAATCGGTGCGGGATAATTTCCTTTGCACACAGACCATAAATTTATTTTGGAAGATAAGTTATGCGAGCAAAAGTTTATGGACACAACAACACCCACAATATTAGATAATAAGGTTTTTCAAGTGGATTTGCCTTTAAAAGAACATAACAGCTTTTTAAAATTAGGAGACTCGTTCACAATCGCTAACAAAAGATTTAAGGCTTTAGAGAAAAAGCTACATCAAAATAGAGATTTGTTTACGCAATACAAAAGGTTTATTGATGAGTATTTTGATCTAGGGCATGGAAAATTTGTTGAGTTTATTGGGGAGCAAAATAGGGTGTTTTTACCTCATCATTGCGTTTTACGGAAAGAAAGCTCGACGACCAAATTACGGGTGGTTTTCGACGCGTCGGTAAAGACATCAACGGGGTATTCATTGAATGATATCATGTTAAAGGGTTACACTGTTCAACCGGACCTATTTGACATTTTGTGTAGGTTTAGAACTTTTAAATATGTTTTGACTACTGATATCCAAAAAATGTATAGGATGATATTAATAAATCCAAAGCAAAAAATTTTACAAAACATATTGTGGCGTGACTCACCTAACGAAAAATTAAAATGCATCGAGTTGCAAATGGTTGCTTACGGGACAAACTCAGCTCCATCTTTAGCAACGAGATGTTTAAATGAGTTAGCGTTACGAGAATCAGCAACCTATCCGTTGGCTTCAAAGGCATTGTTACAACAATGTTATGTTGATGATATCTTATGTGGCGCTAACTCTAAACAAGAAGCTTTGATTCTGAGGGACCAGTTGATTCAATTATTGAGATCAGCTGGGTTTTCGTTGCATAAGTGGTGCGCGAGCAATAGTTTATTATTAAAAGTAATAGATTTCAAAAATCGGGAAAATGAATTAGCCTTACAGGATGAAATTTGTTTAAATAAGGTTTTAGGGGTTACTTGGCTACCAACGCAAGATAAATTTAAAATCGAATTGCCCACAAAAATCGAGTCTAATGAAAGCGTGACCAAGCGGTTAATTCTGTCAAAAATTGCACAGATGTTCGACCCTTTGGGGCTAGTGGGACCGGTTGTTGTGGTGGCCAAAATAATTATGCAAGAAATATGGACTAGTAAAGTTGACTGGGATGCAAGGGTACCAACAGACATTTTAAAACGTTGGATAGAATTTTCAAATACCCTCACAGAACTAAGTAAGTTACAAATACCACGGTGTTTGTTTAATCTGAGCGCGATCAAGGAAATTCAAAAACAGGGGTTTTCAGACGCATCATGCGCTGCTTTGGAGGGTACAGTTTATCTAAGGACTATTTATGAGAACGATGAAATTTCGTGTAATTTAATTTGCTGGAAGTCAAGAGTAGCCCCCTTAAAAACAGTTAGTTTACCGCGTCTTGAACTTTGTGGTGCGCTTTTGTTGGCTAGATTAGTTCATAAGGTTGTAAATATTATAGATCTAAAAATAGATAAAACTTACCTCTGGACCGATTCAACAATTATATTGGGTTGGTTAAAAAGACCACCCAATAAGTGGACAAATTTTGTCGCGAATCGCGTTTCGGAAATGTCAGGTCGCAGGAAAATCCTTCAGATTTCATTTCACGGGGTATGTTTCCGTCAGACATTTTGAAAAATAAAATGTGGTGGCACGGGCCAGAATTTCTTTGTAATTTAAATTTTGGATTTACAAAAACCATAGAAGATTTTTTAGAAAATTTACCAGAACAAAGAGCTGTTACGGATACACAGACAGTGATTGAGAGCTTAATGGATTGGTCAAGATTTTCTCAATATAGCCGTTTACAGCGAACAGTTGCGTACTGTTTAAGGTTTATTAATAATCTGAAACCAGGGTCAGAAAAACAAAAGGGAATTCTGACATCAAACGAATTAAAATTTTCAAATTTAAAAATTGTACAGTTACTTCAAAAAGAAAATTTCGCGCGAGAAATAGAAGTACTCAAAAGCGAAAATACAATCCACATCAATAAAAATAAATTCAATCAATCAATGTTAAATGATAGCAACATAAGGTGTTTAAACCTTTTTTTAGATAAAATGCAAATTTTACGAGTTAACGGGAGACTGTCAAGCGGACATTGATTATAATTAAAAATTTCCAATGTTGCTTCCATCAAAAAGTCACGTGGTGAAGCTGCTAATTAAATTAGAACACATTAAACTTTATCATGCGGGTCCTCATGCGGTTCTTGCGAACTTGCGCTTAAGATTTTGGCCAATTCGTGGATTAAATGAAGTTAAATCGATTGTCAAAAACTGCTTAACTTGTTATAAATTTAAGGCTAAAACCGCATCTCAACTTATGGGATCTTTACCATTAGATAGGGTGTGAATATCGCGACCATTTTTAAGGGTAGGCGTAGATTATGGTGGCCCATTATTAGTAAAACAGGGAAGAATTCGGGGACAAACTGGAACTAAGGCGTACATTGCGCTCTTTGTATGCATGGCAACAAAGGCAGTACACCTGGAACTGGTGTCCAATTTGACCACGGATGTATTCATTAATACCTTTAAAATATTTGTAGCTAGGCGCGGACATCCACCAACTATTTATTGTGACAACGCTACAAACTTTCAGGGGGCCAATAATCAACTTAATGACATGTACATATTTTTTAAATCGCAAGAAAATATACAGGATATTTGGCTCAAAAGGAAATTACCTTTAAGTTTATTCCTACCAACAGTCCAAATTGGGGTGGCCTATGGGAGGCTGGGATAAAATCTACTAAATACCATTTGCGTAGGATAGTAGGTACTATGATTTTGACCTTTGAAGAGGTATCAAAGGTTCTTGCTGAGGTTGAGGCAATATTAAACTCTAGGCCTTTATGCCCATTGTCAAATGATCCCTCAGATTTCAATTGCTTAACTCCTGCACATTTTTTAATAGGAGAACCGCTGACTTCATTTCCTGAAAAGGATGTTTCTAATATTCCAAGTAATAGATTATTCTTTTGGCAATTAGTCTTAAAAGTACGTCAAAATTTTTGGAAACGCTGGTCGGTGGAATATTTATATAGGTTACAACAAAGGCCAAAATGGTTTAAGGTAAATCCCAATATAGAGATTGATAGCATTGTCCTAGTTAAGGAGGATAATTTACTTCCACTAAAGTGGAATATTGCAAAGGTTATTCCGGGTAAAGACGGTAAGGTCAGAGTAGAAAAAATTAAAACAAAAAATGGAATCTATACACGATCCATTAATAAGCTATGTCCTTTGCCATATCAAAAGGAGTGTTGAAGCAAATACTTCAAGGGGGGAGTATGTTGAGATTTCATTATTATAAAATAACAGAACATTACAGGTAACCTATTTATATTGACTTTCCTAAACTTTGGAAAAGCCATATACAAAATTAATGGGTTCTTAAGGTCGTTAGTCGTTTGTCGCCACATCCTTCTCTTTATCTGACTTTTCCCTTTTTATGAAGAGAATATGTTTTTGGGAAGACCAAAGAGAGGCGCTTTTTAACTTTAAACACGTAAACAACGCGCTGCCGATCTCTTCGGGGTTATTTACAAGTACATAGATCGACGCAGCTAGAGTTTCTTAAGATTAGTTTAGTTATATCACTAGTGTAATTATCAAGTTTCTGTATCAAAAACAATATACCTATGTTCTAATTATACATTTAAAACAAACAAGGTGTTGGTCAATTAATCAAATATTGAAGTGCTATCGAAAGACAATTAATTTATTTATTTTCCAAACTAAAACTGGATCAATAAAATTAGACAAGTTGACCAGATACAGACATAATACCGATGCAAACCAGTTTGAAGCTTACAATTAGGTTTTACACGCCTGATAGAGAACTCTGGAAGGAATGGATGTATGTCCCTCGCCCCCCGAATGGGACAGTCTCGTTCACAGATGGCTCAAAAATGGGGGCGGGAGTGTACTGTAAAACCACGCTGGCAAAGTTCTACTTCTCCCTAGACTGTTCGACAGGGCATGAGACACGCCAAACTCCTGAGTGGTGAGATGAGCGTTAAGAAAACAAAGTCTTTGCTTCACCTAGGTAGGAAGGATGTGAGACTAGCAACAGGGCTCCTAACAGGACACTGTTGCCTTAACAAGCATGAAAGAGGAAGAGTCGTCCTTGCATGTCCTGCTGGAGTGTCCGGCTGCTGTAAGAAGGTTTCAACCCAGAAAAATCTGTTCTTTTACAAAAGAGGCAGGCTTCCAGGGCTAAACCATGGATAGTGGGCGTGCAACGGGCCCAGAAAGGTGACCTACGTACATGGGAATTGTCCCGCCCGCATTTCTACATTTATTCATTCATTCATATTGTTATGCATATTTTTCTAATAACGTTTAAATATGCCTTTTAATCTTATCACATCTTGTTCAATTTTTTTCCAGTAGCGTCCTCAGCAAGGTTTAAATTTGAAAAATCCACTAATTCAAAATTGTGAAAAGTTTCCTCAAAAAATAATAACGCAATATCTCTCACTGGCATTTCTACAAACTTTGTGAGATTTTATAGGGCCATATTGTTTTTGTATCCCTACAAATACTATAAAAATTGGGTTGGGGCTAATCTTTCTAAGAGATTCTTCTATACACATGCTAGTCAACAGACTGGACGATGAGCAGTTTAATTAAGAAAAAATAATAACTAAGCAATGAAATTTGGCATGCATAATAAGTAGATCCTTAAATAATTTTTGATAAATGTTGCTATCATAAAGTCTTCTGAAAAGAACCTCTTTTTCCTAGAAAAAACTCAAAAATTGTTAAAGGTTTAGAAATTATGGTGGAGCGATGAAATTTGTAACAAATGATCACTGAAGCCGCAATTTTTTTTGTATTGTGTTATTTACTCGAGGTCAAGAAGATCAAGAAGACGGAAACTTAAAGCCAATAGCTTACTTTAGTAGCGTGACGTCACCAGCTGATAGGGTATGTCACATTTATGAGCTCGAAACACGAAGCAATAGTCGAATCCTCAAAACGTTTTCGAATTTATTTTTTGGGTTTTCAATTTAAAATCATTACTAACTATTCAGCTGTCAGATATAGTTTTGCCAAAAGAGACTTACTTCCCATGGTAGCAAGCTTGTAATTGCAGTTGCAGGACTACAACTTTGAAATTATTCACAAACTTGGAAAAGCGATGCAACACATTGATGCACTGAAGTTTTTAACTGTCCAGATCTAAGATGATCAATTACGACATATAGTCAACCAACTTAGACAAAATTTAAACGGTGATTTAAATAACGAATATTGCATTCGAAATGAACGACTTTATAGGAAAACTCCGGGACGTGAAAGATTGGTTGTACCAAAGTCAGCCAGATGAAAATTTATGCAGCAATATCACGATGAAATTGGGCATCCGGCATAGGAAAAACAATGGCAAAAATTAAAGATATATATGCACTGGTTTGCCAAAATGACTAGATTTATTAAAAAGTTTGTTAGCTCTTGTCTGGACTGTATAAAAAGGGCAATTATGGAAAACAAGAGGGACAGCTACATCCTATTGCTAAACATAATCGACCATGTTGGACTTTTTCCTAAAACAAAAGCCGGAAATCGTTATTTATTGACTTTGGTCGACTCATTTTTTGAAATTCTATTGCATTCGAAATGAACGACTTTATAGGAAAACTCCGGGACGTGAAAGATTGGTTGTACCAAAGTCAGCCAGATGAAAAATTATGCAGCAATATCACGATAAAATTGGGCATCCGGCATAGGAAAAACAATGGCAAAAATTAAAGATATATATGCACTGGTTTTCCAAAATGACTAGATTTATTAAAAAGTTTGTTAGCTCTTGTCTGGACTGTGTAAAAAGGGCAATTATGGAAAACAAGAGGACAGCTACATCCTATTGCTAAACATATTCGACCATGTTGGACTTTTTCCTAAAACAAAAGCGGGAAATCGTTATTTATTGACTTTGGTCGACTCATTTTTTGAAATTCTCCATTGCAAAACCTTGCAAAGCTCTTGGCGCTAAGGAATGCACTTAAAATCTTCTTTGGATGCTATTTGAGATATCCAAAAATAATTATTTTGGATAATGGCAAGGCTTTTAAGAATAAAAAGTTTAAATCTTTTCTTGTTGAAAAACAGATTAAGTACGTTTTTGCAGTAGTCAACACACCTCGAGAAAATGGGCAGATGAAGTGATACTATAGAACTTTGCTTGAGAGATTACGAGCCTCTAGACTTAATGAGTTTTATTGGGATACGAAATTGTCAGATGTTCTGTTTGGAATGAATACCACTGCAAATTTTAGTACGAAGTATAGTCCCCATGAGTTAATGTTTGGAAGTAAAGGTAGAATTTTGAATGATTGCGAACCAAGTGTCCGGTTTCACGAAACAGAGAAAAATATTCCAGACATGAGAGAAAAGGCTAGATGAGCAGATGAGATAATTCCTGAGGATCTTTAGCTTTCTTTTGGATCCAAGGTCCAATCATGCAATGTTGAATCACGCGAGGAAGCGTGTAGCATCAGTCTAAAAAAATTCCTAAGAAACTGAAAAGGTACTATGATAGAAAAATAAAAACCCCAAGAGAATATAAGAAAGGTGATCTTATTTTGCGAAAGAGTGGTTCCTCTGCGTACGTGCAAGACGTGAGTAATAAGTTACGTTGTCAGACAAGTATAAGATTAAGAGTGTTAAAGGTATGACAGGTTATAAAAACTATAATTTTGAGGTTGCTGCTGATTCTTTGCGGTCATATAGTAGAACCACTGGTGAAAAGGATTCTGAGGATTCTGATGACTCTTTTGGCAACGATGGCAAAAATGATGATGATAATTAAAATATTTGTGATATAGTTATTTGTTGGAAAGTGTAGCACAGCGTTACAATGACCTGTGGAGTGTATAGTTACCCGGAACAGAACTGCGTTACAATGACCTCTGAAGTATATATTTTGCCAAAACAGGACGGCGTTACAATGACATGTGTACAGATCTGTGGTTAAATTGATTTATGCTGGCACAGAACGGCTGTAAACAGAAAAGTGGTTTAGAAGAAATATGTGGACAATGAATAAAACAGATGACTTTCAAACATATAACACGTGATGCTGTGTTATTGTTATAAGATTTGATTCCTGAGGATCTTTAGCTTTCTTTTGGATCCAAGGTCCAATCATGCAATTTTGAATCACGCGAGGAAGCGTGTAATATAGGATGGCCGACTGTAAAATAATAATATTGAGTTGCCGATGACTTAGTTATGGCGATACGATAAACTGATATGTGCCGAGTCAGGATAATTCTCCCGACGGATGTTTCTGCTATGAGTGTTTGAGACCCATTACTGACCCTGCTATTACATGTTACCATTCCACTCTCGTTGAAGGACCATAATATCGTTTTTTGCAAATTATTGCATAATAACGTTTTTAGGAAATTATAAGACTAAGGTTTTCATCAATTACATCAAAAAATTGAACAATATTAGCAGGAGGTGGTCGGTAAAGCGTTCCTAGACAAATGACTTTTTAAGCAATTTTATTTTGGTTCAAAGTTGCTTAAGCAATCTGGTGATATAAAGCGAAGTATTAGCATTTTTTTTAGTTTAATGTGATTTTTGTAGTAAAAAGCCAATCATTCCCCCGAGTAGGGCGATCAATTCTTAAGATTTTTTAACCATTAATATCTTTGGTTGCATCAGACAATCCTGCTAACCATGTTACTGATAAACCAGTTATATCATAATCCGATTCCATAAGAAAATCAAAATCAGCAGATAAAGAAGGCGTGTTACAGTGTGCAAAAGTAAACAATTTATTCTTAGGTATCTTTTAACCAAAAAACGGGGGAGCAGAACAAGCACTGGCTGTTGCTATCAACAGATCTTTATTTTAAAGCAATTCAAAAACATTTTCACATCCATATAAGTATGAATTGCATGAGGGTAGGTATTATAAAAAAGAAAACTATGTTTGTCTAAGGGCACAGAGGGGTTTATTTGAATTAATTGGGTTACTTGAAGCTTCTTCACTAAAAATTTTGAAAATCTTTCATCTAGTTTAAATATTGCGAACACGGTTTTTACGAGATTTTATTTTAAACCAGGGTGGCGTAATTTGGGCCCTCATTAGTCAGCGCCTTCTAGATGTCGAATCCGAAAATCAAAGTAGCTGCTTTTGTTCAAGTGCACATTTCTATCACGTTGTCATATTTATGCTTTAACATTTTAAAAATAGTTTTATCTATGTTGTGGGAGTTTTTAAAAGTTTGTACTAAAAATAGACAATTGTCTTGATAATTTAATAAAAATAAATGTGGATCACCAAAAAATAACTTTATAATTTGGTAAAACCATTCTCACACATTTTTAGATCTTATAATTTAATATAAAAACAAAGCAAAATGAGGATAGACATACCTCACCCTATAAATCCAGCCGACAATGACACCAATAACGCTATTAGTGCGGTGGTAATCGAGCTAATACTACTTGAAGCCATCTGAGTCTCTTGAATAGCTGCCGCTGACGTCATAACGGGAGGGTCGTTTACCCTGAGCTGATCTGCGTATCGGTACAAGAGGTCCATGATCACCCCGTTGCTCCACCCGAAACCTAGCTGTACTTCGTACTCTCCTCCGGTTCCCGAACCACCGAACACGGTGGCATCGTACTGTAACAAGAAAGGAACTGTTTTAAGGGGTTAACTTTACAGTGATTTTAGGTCTTAAATAATCTTCCTTACAGCGAATATTACAATTATGAACGTCTCTTTAAATTGACTAGAATTTAAAAATCTTTGCTGTTATACAATTGATTTATAACTTGCGACATTTTTAAATGTATTTCTAGGTTTCCTTAATTAAGATAAAACAGATTTTATAGTTTTAAATCTTACGTTTCTTGTATGTCGATGTTTACAGAAGGTTTAAAGCTAAAGCAGCTCTTCTTGTACACCAGTATATTTATATATTTACAATTTTATATCAAATTTTTACCCAAAGTCGAATAAACAAAATAAATTATACAAACATCTCATTTAAAGACACTTGCTTTTGGAGTAAAGAAGAAAATAGCTGAAAGCTTAAAATTATCAAGAAAAATCAGAAAAATATTGAAAAAGTCGAACTTGTCAAGATTTGTCAGTCAAAAATTTTAAATTCAAAGGAAAATTTTAAAGTTTTTCCTGTACAAGGAGACGGTAATTGCTTATTCAGATCGTTTAGTCAACATATATTCCAAAATGAAAATGATCACCTCAGAATTAGGAAGGACACAGTCGAATACATAATAAATAACTGGGGGGACTTCCGAGACTTCGTCCTTGATCCAATCACAGAGAAAGAATATGGTTTCAATATGCATAAATCGGGTACATATGGTACCCATTTTGAATGTGTAGCAACTTCAGAAGTTTTTAAATTAAATTTATATGTGTATGTATCAAACACAAGGCTTCCATCTAATGAATTATTTATTACCAAAGAAACCCCATTAAATTTGAGTAAAAATAAGCACAAACATTCAATTTTTTTAAATTTTTCTGGAAGTCTTGAAATTCCTGTTCTCTATGTGGTAATATATTCAAGAACAAAAAAGGTCTTAACCAACATATTCGCCTGAAACATCAAAAAGATGCAAGTTTCTCACATAGCCAAAACACGAATAAAATATTGGACCAGTCTACAGAATTTGAACAAACAGAAGGTCTTCCATGCGGAAATGGTTTGGAATGGAAAAAATGGTTTAAATCGTCATGTAAGAATGATACATCAAAATAATTCTAACTTTTCGAACATTCCAGATTATGATTTGAATGCAGAATTTTTATCAAAACATCTCTCTTTTCTGAAGTTGTCCACACCTATTTTACACAGAATCCCAAAAGATGCCAGAAAATGTATCGTCGAAGAACTCTCCTGCCTTCTAAATAAATGCGTTAACGAAAATTCTCCTCAAACTTGGATTTCCCTATTTCTCTTTTCATATGCAATTTTGAAATTACCAAATAAATCAAAATCTTCAATTTCTATTACCTCCAAAGTAAAAGATAACCTCGAAATTTGTAAAAAGACAAAGTTAGTGCCTCTCATAGAATTATTAGAAGCCTATCCAACCAAAATAAACAAAAGAAAATTCAAAACAAAGTTTCTCAAGGTGACATCAGCGGTGCAGTTAGAATTTTATCTTCAGATGAGAGTCTTGCTTCTTCTAAAGATGCTTCCAATTTTAAAAAACTCAAAGAAACACATCCAGAAGCCGACATCGACCGAGAATTCCCAGACGTATCAGAAAAAAATATCCCAGAAGACCTCACTTATACAGACATTAAAAATGCAATAACCTCTTTTAAGCCTGGTTCTGCTGGTGGTCCCGATGGTCTGACACCTCAACATCTCAAGGATCTTACTTCTGGTGACCTGGGCGGGTATTCCGCTGATATACTTGCATCTCTTTCGCGATTTTCAAATTTCATTTTATTTAACACCATATTGACAGCAAAATTTTTCTAATTTTTTTTTGGCGCTTCGCTCTGTGCATTGCTGTAGGTTTTACTTTAAGACGTCTTCTAGCGAAAATTGTTTGTTCAAGAATACATACAACCGTTAGTCAAATATTTCAACCCCTACCGCTTAGTTTTCGATCTAAATGTGGCGCAGAAGCTATTTCACACAGTGGTCGCCGTTTTGTTAACTTTCGACACTCATCAAGTAAAATATTTTTTTAAATTGATTTTTATAATGCTTTCAACATGATTCATAGAGATGTAATTCTAAAAAGAGTAAAATATATTATTCGAGAGTTTTCTAATTTTATACATCAATGCTATAAAGAACATTCAATGCTTTCTTTCGGTCAAAATTGTATTCTATCTCAAAGAGGAGTCCAGCAAGGAGATCTTTTAAGACTACCCCTTTTTTGGTATGGTATTTGGATGAGGGTAGTTTGGGAGGTTTCACTGAGCACGTTTTAAATGATTTTGGAAATATTATTTTTAAATCTAAAGACTTAGGACTTAAAATTAATACCTGCAAATGCGAACTATATTTTCTTCAAAATTCAATACCTGATCAACACATTTTAGATTTTAAGAATCTAGCCCAAGACATTAAAATTTGTGACTTTTCATCATTGGAATTACTAGGTTCTCCTCTGTCATCTAATTGTATAGAAAATTCTCTTGATAACAAATTAAAAAAAATTGAGCTTTTATGTAAAAATCTCGAGATTCTAAATTCACATTTAGCTTATTTTTTAACAAAAAACTCTTTACCTGTAACAAGACTGTCATATATTTTAAGATCTTCACCATGTTGGAAAGCTAAAACTTCTCTTTGAAAAATTAATTATCTCTTTAGGCAAACCATGCAAAACATTTCAAATATAAATTTTAAGGAAGAAGTTTGGTCTTTAGCATCTCTACCAGTTACATTTGGAGGACTTGGTATTCGTAATGTTGAAAATTTCACTTTTTCTTCATATTTGGGCTCAGTCAATGATACTGAATCATTAATTTCTTCGATTCTTCCAAAATACATTCTTAAAGAAAACTATCACGACCATGAATTTGCCTTGAAAAGCTGGTTTAGTCTATGTAATTTACATTCTATTGCGTCTCCTGGCACCAAAACTCAAAAACAATTTGGTAACGTTCTCTGTGAAATTATAATTTTAAATAAAATTCAAAATTCAGTAGATCCAAAATCAAAAGCTCGCCTTTTAGCTCTTCAAGAAAAAGAAAGCAATGCCTGGCTTGGCGCCCTTCTTTCTCCTCGACTCGCAAGTATAAAGAGTTAGTGGATAGGTTGATTTTTGTGCCCTTTAGTGTGGAGACCTTGGGACCTTGGGGTGATGATGCAAAGCGCATGGTCAGTGAGATCTCTGCGCGAATAAAAAATAAATTCTAGCAGAGAGTCACTGACCAGGAGTTTCATTGTCCAGCTGATTAGCTTGGCTATTCAGCGGGGGAATGCGGCCTTGATCCTCGGGTCCCTCCCAAACCAAAATGGCTTGGAAGAGGTTTTTTATTTAACGAATTAGTTATTGTTATTTATGTTTTAAATTTTTAAACAAGTTTATTGTTAGTGTACCCAGTTGCAACATTTTTATTTGATTTGAATAACTTGTAAACTAAATGAAACTTGCAACTTATCACTAGTTTACGAGACAAAAACTTGGTATCTCAGTTCTTCGTATCTTTAAAAAGCAAGTCCCCATTTGCAGATAATTTTTTTATTGGTTCATTAAGTAAGAGATCAATAGCTTTTATTGCTCTCTTACTAATGGAATTATACCAGAGTGCGATATGACATGTGACACTCATCTAGTTTTAAATTTCCGTTGTCTTTATTTTTTACTTTTTCACAACGTTTCGAATGCTTAATGTATCTGGAATCGTCATTAGGCGAATACTAACAAAAACTAAGACTACCTAATTTTATATCAAGTGTTCAGTGAACCATGAAGTTTAAACTTGGTTGGTTCCGATGTTTCGCGGTTGAAATCTGTTACCTTTTGATGGTGACGCTTTTTTGAGAAAGTTCATTTTGATTCCTCTGTATGAATGTTGTTTTTTTTTCAATTTCAGCTTGGATAGATTTTTCTTCTTACCGATGATCTTTGCCTTTTTTCATTGCATATGATGTTGATTTTCCCAGCAATGTTGAACTATTTTCGATCCAGTTGTATCCCCTTATCGAGTTTTGCGTTTGTGTAAGGCTGGTTTCTCCGATGTAGATATTCCCACACTTGCATGGTACCTAGTAGATGAAGTCCTTGGTGTCGTGGCGTTGTGGTTTAGTTTGTGTTAGTTGACTTATTATTATTGTGGCCGTTTTGAAGAAGGTCCAAAGATGGTATTGGTTGCCTATTCTTCTTATCTTTTTGAAGATTCCTTTGATGTATGAAATGTCGCCTTTGTTTCAGTATTTACATCTGTCGTCCTTTGTGTCGGTATGATCCAAAGAATTTTATCAATCGTGTAGTTGGAGAAACCGTTCCTTCGCAGATAGGAACAAATTTTTGACATTTCTTTATTTAAAGATTCTTCTGTATTGCAGATGTAGATGGCTCGATCTATAAAAGGTTCCCAGTTTCGTTAATGTGAAGTGGCTTGGTGGTTATTATGGTTGAATTTTTTTTTGGGACTATAGTTTGGTTCTCTTCAAAGGATTCCATAAAGATGTTGGCCACTACCGGCGAAAGTGGAGATCCCATGGGTAGACCATCTTCCTGTCTAAAACATCTGTCCTTTTCCTGGAAGTAAGAATTCTGCAGACAGCATTTCAACAAATCCGTAATGGCATTGACTAGTAGATTGGTCTTGTAAGACAGGTGGTTGTCCTTGAGTAGCTTCTGTTCAATGATTTGGAGTGATTATTTCAGTGGTACGTTCGTGTTCAAACTTTGTTCTACCAAGGGATATAAGTGATTCCTATCAGTCAATGATGAGTTTAGAGAAGGTGGGCAAAATAATTCAAAACTACCACAAAAAAAGTTCCCCTTCAAAAAATATATTACTGGATCAGATAGTAAATGACCACTGACACTGCCTTCCATAAGATTTATTTGTTTAATTCTGAAACAGTTTTTGTTTTTCCAAGCCATTTGACTGACCTTCCTAGGGAATTAAAACGTCACATTGACCTTCACCAAAATAACGTCATAATGGATTACCCATCAGGTACAGAGTAGGGTATACAGGGTGTTTCACAACTTATGTCAGAAACTTTTACAGCATATTAAGTGGTCTGCAAATAATACAAAAATATATAAAAAACGATTACGTCGTTTTCAAAAGTCTCTTCAAAAATGTTTCAATTAGGGAACCTTTTTCCAGGACATGACTTTACCACTAAAAGTATGCAAAGGATTTGTTGAAGTATGAGTAGATAAGCAACAAGAGTTCTAGCCATTTTCCCATGTTAATTCCCATAAGAAAACGTAAAGGTCACAGGCCACAAAGAAGCAAAGCACCTGTCAGCTGCCAAGTCACCTGTCAGGGTTCTATTTAGTTCGGGCAGGCAGGTAGATACCAGACAGTCGAATGAGTCATATTTGCTGTCAACCTCTGGATGAGTTATTTTTTAAGGATAATAATATAATCTAAGATGGACACCCACAAGTAGTTTGATGAGTCATCCATATTTGCAACGCCGTCTTTAGGATCACATAATAATAAAAAAGTGTATTTTATCCAGGGGATCGAACTGGCAATACACAGTACAGGAGATCGTCGCTCAAGACCACACGACCACGAATACTTGTTGATAAGCTTTTGTTAAATGGTGTATGGATAAAAAACATGATAACATTTGTGGTAATATTGTGTGCAGTACAAACAATAAAATATGCAATACAAATGGGTGAACTAGTGTGTAATATTAGGGGATTGTTCGAAAGTAAAAATATACAAATACTTTCGTTATTGGTTTACACCTATTAAAACCTGATATAAAACTAAAAATATCTTTGATAAACTGCGGAATTATTTTAGTATTAATTATATGGTACTTTATTAGGTATCTACCATACATATACATATAGTTAAATCGATAATTATTATTTTAACAACCTTTATTTAGTTTAATAACTTGAAGAAAAATTAAAATTTTAGAAAATGTATTTAATTATTTACACAAAACGTAATAAAAACCATTTTTGCGCCTATTTGATTGATCTATAAATAAGTTTTTCTAACTTAAATTAAATAAAAATTTTATTAAATAATCAACCATATGGGGGAAATATTTGTATAAAGTGCCAATCACACTTTAAAATAAAGGCAAACACCGCTAATTAATTTGTTTTACGAAAGTTGGGCTCTCTGCAAGCCTAAATGTGGCTGATGTTGCGTTCTGGGAGGTATTTGTTCCATAAATCATATACTCTATAACGGGCAACTGAAAACTAACGGAAACAAAACATTTTTACATGTAGAGTAAAATCTGGTACTTGCAACGATGCAACGATTTTGTTTCCCCATAATTTTCTATAGATTGGTTGTATTTATTTTGATGTTTGGTTAAAGACATACATTTTTTCTTCCAACAATTATCTAAAAAATTAATTTAATAATATATTTTTTAATTATTTTTATATTTTTATAATGTAATATGGTGAAATTTTTAAATACTATTTACGTCCTGTCGTGAGATCCGTAGTTCTACAATATTATGGAAAAAGCGCTATGTGGCGGCGCAAAAACTGAAGAGGATGTAAAATTTTCTTCTTTACCTAGTAGAAGTTAATAAGACTTTACCACAAGTACAATTCTTAATAAATGGTTGCCTATATAATTAATAAATTTAGAAAACCAACCCCCAGGTTGTTTACGAGGTTATTTTTTTCAATTACACTTAGTTGAAGTATACAAGAGTAGAAAGTTTATATACCTGTTTCTCTTCATGGTAAGAAGTTGGTAAGCAACTAGTCCCTAGATTTCCGTGTTTCCGCTGCACTCTCGCAATATTCGAATCTGTAACGACAGAACCCTTACACCTCGATGTAAAGAAAATTCAAACATTTATATCACAAAAACCCCTTAAATCTCCTAAATTTGACCATCATTGCCAGCATCTATTTATTAATAAATTATGTATATCTAACTGTAAAAGTTTTTTTAAATTATCCGTTTTCCATATCATCCCATCCAAATACCATATGGCTGTGGTAACTTAATCGATTAGAAACCAATAATATCATGACGTATTCATTTACAATACTTAAAAACTAGCCGCAGGATTTTCATAGAAATTGTATTAAAATTGGTTTACTAGTTTCGGAAATATCATGTACGTATTTATAGGTACTTTAGATATTATATTGAATATAGACCAACATCTTATCTTTGTTAGCGAATATTTGCCACAGTTATAGCTTAGAAGAGAAAATTAAAAAAAAACATCCTTTAGTCAGCAACCAGAAGGGTACAAACCCTAAGTTTCTAAGAATGAAAGATCGCTATCAGCGGGCATACCAAAGGTACTTGTTCTTCAATGTATGCATATTTTACACCCAGTGATTCCGAGAAAAACCAATTTCGGTCAACTGCGCACAATGGTAAAAGGACTTAAGTGGGTTTTTAACAATATCTCGGCTACTGGTTGGCCGATTTAAAAAATATTTTTTTTAATAAAATTATTAATTTATATTCAACCTAAATAGTTTTAAAGTATAGACGTAGATCAACCCTAAGGACCTTATTAACCATTGTTTCTCCATCAAATGGAATATAAAGATAAAAAAATTAATCTCTTTGATAAAAGATAAGTATAAATTTATGCGTTTTTCTCGTGGATTTTGAAAAAATCTAATAGACCAATTTATCACATAATTATCGTCAAAGTAGCTTGCCCAAATAAAAAAAATATCCAATCCGTAAGAGTTAAATGATGTCACACTACTGGTTGCTTCCCCCCCCCTCCCCTCAACTCAAATCTAATCTGATCTAAGACGATGAACTATCTCTCTTTAAAATGTTATTTAAAAAACATGTTTTATATTTAATATATTTTGTTTCCTGTAAAGTATAATACTACTTATAACACTATTAACTAAGTTAAAACATTCTAAACAAGATTTTGTATTTATGTACAAAATCCATTCTTCCTGTTTTATATAGGACAACCTAACGTTCTAATTTTAACTTTTTTCTCAAAAGTTCTATTTTTTTATATATATTTTACAAAATTCATATAGACCCTAAAAATAAACGAGGAACAAAACGCACTTAATCACTACGACAGCGATACCACACGAAGAATACAGTTATTTTTTTTTTAACGCAAGTAACCTATAGGTACGGTTATTGTTTCCGCTGGTATTGCAAGAACACATTTTTTGAACTAGAGTATTCCTATAAATGTTTACTGCGATGTAAAAATAGCGTATTACCAAAAATGTCCAAAAATAAATAATGACACATTGGTCGCGATTCTTCAGAAACGGCAGAAAATCTCACCCGTCAGAATTCTGGAAAGTGACGATTTTTACTTATTACCTTATTTGAAATAAAAAACACAGCGTCCTTAATATTTATTCTAACGTTTCAGAAAAAACTGTGCCATTTTTTAAGTAACATTTTGTAAATTTACAGCCACTTGCACCGACGTTTTTCTAATGGTTCTTTAACAAAAGAACCTTTAAATTTTAAAGGACATTTAATTTTAAATGACTTGCACTGGCTCAATTTTTTTAAACTTTTACTAAAGGCTCTTTATTTTCTTCACAGTACGGCAACGTCGCACGAATTTAGGGATTTCTGGGGTTTTTTTGTTGGTATCTCTGTCTTCAATAACCTAAAACTTTCACATATTTTTTTTTATTTTATTTTTTATGGTTCTGTTTTCATTTGATATTTTTTGATGATGAATTGTTTATCTAGTCAAGGTAGCTATAGTTGTTATATGGACTATGAACATAATATAGGCTATTGTGCAGTACTTCAATTTCAATGGAGGCTAAAAAGAGAAAAACGGGGCTGAATCTTAGTCCCAGGGAGCTGTCGCCCATCTATTCAATATTACTCGAAAACATCCATGGATGCTGCACATGCTAGTAGTGAAACAGCTAGAGGTCAAGGAACAGGACAAAGAGGCAAGTCAAAAGGGTAAGTATTTTGATAACGAAATATAGCAATCTATATATAATGCTAAACAACATTTTCTTTAAAAGTAGTTCTCGGCCTACTTAATTATACTCTCCAGTTTAACAGAAGATATATATATATTGAAAGATCCATCTATGACAAATTTTTGATGCAGTTAATTAATCGCTTCAATCCTTGCCATTCCAATTAAAATATTTGAGAATCTTTTATTATTATTATTAAATCCTTTATTTGGCAAATACCTAGTTTGGTTTTTAATTTATTGTAGGGTACCAATCAAAGGAGGCCATCTGCCACCGTAGTTAGAATCATGGCATCAAGTACCTTAGCAGGGAAATATGACTTCCTAGCGGACAAAAAGAATATGATTGCTGACACCACTCTAAAAAAGTTGGAAAGAGAAGAATTACATACTAGCTGACAAAGAGCATCAACTCCGGAAGAAAACCCTGGAGATAAAAATAGAAGTACTCGTTGATTTTTTTTAACACTATGCAATACATTCAATTGACTGTGAGAGTGGATTTGGTCACATTTAACAATTCAATTAAATATATTCATCTATATGAAGAATTAGGAGAAACCAATCTCTCTTGAATGTGTTACATATTACATGAAAGGTACCTGCCGTTTTTGCATTTGATTAGTTTTTTAAAATAGGTAACTTATAATTGTTTTTTTTTGCGCCCTAAAGGAGATTTGTTGTTAAAGTGGTTATCTTGGTAGATAAGATTTGACTGTTTTTCACAGGGTTTTACTGTTAGTAGTAGTAAAAGTTTAAGAGTTGTACTTATGTACATTTTGTTAGTTATTTTGTCTCAGGCCTCTTTGGACTTTTGCAATCGAGCGGTATTATAATTTGTTTATTTTGAGTAGGAAGTGCGTGAGCTGGCAGTTATTTTTTTTGTCGTTTTTTAGTTACAGGTACAGGGTGAAAAAATCGCCTTGTGTACAGAAAAAACCATACAGCTTATTAAAATAAAGAAAATTTAAAACATGTTGTTTATTTTACTGACATACCAAAATATTAAAAAACCTCCAAAAAAATTATCATAATCAACAATTTAAAAAAAAAACAGCAATTGTAAAACCCTAAAATGCACAGCTGCTTTTTTGTACGTTATAATTTTGCCAAAGAAATGAAATTATTTTTTATTTTTCTTTAGCACATAATATATAATTTCCATTCTGCACAACATTATGACGTTGGTGGTCCTGACCATATATTTTAATTTGTTGAGTTTCCATAAGATAATTTAATATTCGTCCTTGTTTATATCTTTATTATTGGAGGCTCTGGCTCGTTCATTTCTTTGGCAATATTATGAAGCACAGAAGCAGCTACTATTATTGTCAGAACTGTGTCCAGTATAAGGCAAAGCCCATAAGCCATAACTGGAAACTAACGTTTCCAGATCCCAAATGTAGGTTCTATTGAAGTTCTTGTTCGAATTAAGGCTTCATTATACAGTTGTTCACCTGGTATAATTGGATTTGCTAAAGGTGTCAGGACGTAATTTGAAAGACCATATCCACTCCTGAAAATAAGAAAAAAAGTAGATAAGGAGAGGGCTATAATTTACTGATAACTAAAACAGTCACAGATTATATAATATATATATCATTCATTCATTCAGGAAGCTGTTGGAGAAGCTTGTTTATAAACACTGGATTATTATAGTTTTGATCAATATTAGCTAAAAATCATTTTATAAAAAATAATAACTGATCCTGGAAAATGATCAGAGTGTTGGGCAAAAATATGCATCC
The DNA here is from genome assembly GCA_963921995.1 of Oxystoma pomonae. Lineage (NCBI taxonomy): Eukaryota > Metazoa > Arthropoda > Insecta > Coleoptera > Brentidae > Oxystoma > Oxystoma pomonae. The sequence goes on from OY998173.1 coordinate 42,051,388, forward strand.
AATGTATATAAACAAAAACAATTGCAATTATAAACATTTTGGGAACCAACTTTTAACCCTCTCTCACCCCGTGTAAAACATTGTGACTAAGTACCTACCTGACATATCTGGATATTCCAATAGATCCTCAACGTGTATTAACCTGAATCTTCGAGGCGCCTTCGAGTGAAGCCAAAATTAACAAAATCCAATATTTCAAGATCATCTTCAAGAGCATCCTCTACCAGCTCATCTTCAATAATGTTTACATATTCCATACTAACATTTGATGAATTTTCTTTTTTCTTGCGTTTTGAACAAAAATAAACTATACCATGAAAAATGGGTCGTAAAACTAACCTCAAAAGAGCTAACTGAGCTTTAAAGATCGGTTAATTGACCAAATTTGGCCAGTTAGTTAATGCTCCTTTAAAGAACGTTTAAAAGACCATTAAACTCGGTGCAAGACACAAAATACGCTGAAGGTACTTTAACGGTCCTTTAGCCTAAAGGACCATTAAAGAAAAAGTCGGTGCAAGTGGTGGTAAATATTTTAAATATATTTTGCATGACTAGTTTTACGGCGGAGCTACATTGCTACTACGCGTACCAATAAACGTCAAAAAGGGGCCGATTCTTAGGCAAAACGACGAAATTTTGTCGCGTCAATTATGTGGCAACGCCGGATCTGCCAAATGCGCCTGTATCATACCGAAGGTAAAACCATCAAGTTGGCCATGACCAAAACCGCTGACTCCTAAATGTCAAAGTCACTTTTAGGTTATATTTTTATAAAAAAATTTTGTTTTGATATCATCGGAATATTTTTTGTCCATTTTTAAATAAAATGTGTTGAGAAAGAGACCAGACTAGGCGTAGATTTGAAGAAGACAGATGGACCAACAAAAATCACAAAGAAATATTTTGGGAATGCCAGCCATATTACAGTAAGTCGCAGTTTAAATAAATCTTAAATAAAAGCTTTTTACAGTTGTACCTGGGCCCGTATTCTCGTAGTTATAAAAACGCTAAGCGTTTTTGAGAACTATAGGCAAAACAGCAAGTGGTTGGTAGATGTTTTGTGAAAAAGGTACGCGCTAGTGTTTTGTTTTGGAAAGCGCTTCTTAGCGTTTTTCATTACGAAAGTATGCCATTAATTTTAATTTGTGCATTTTTATTAAAATTTTAGAGGGACCTAGGTAAATAATTTTAGCATGAGTAAAAATAAAATCGGGGCGTCCTGGGTTTGGTACCTATTTATTCAGTCAAATGACCTATTTTTTATTACCCAATTTTAAAAATTAAAGCACGTTTTTTTTTTTTATTTTTTTTCGTTCTCTCAACAGAAGCAAATATTTTATTATCTGATCACAGTCATACTTTTTTTTTATGGTAAATCCATAATTTTCTTATGGTAATGGTCAAGCCATGATGGTAAAATTTAAGGCTTAAAATATTTTAGCATAATTTAAGGGGTAGTTTTTAACATTTTTAGGCGATAACTTTCGATTTCTAGAATAAAACACTCACCTTTTTCAAGTTTTCACTGTTTTTTTAGCGTTTAAAAAAAAGTACTGCCAAAAAACATTTTTTCTCTGTTAAAATAAAAAATATGTAGAGAGAGAGGGCAGAATTTTAGAGGTAGATGAATAGACATTTTAGTGACGTGCAAAAATATTTAAGGTTGTTGAAGAGAGACAACAGGCTATAAAAAAGTATTTTAGAGAAAGGTGGACATAATTTACGGCAATTGTTTACTAAAGATTTATGTTATGTCATCTGTTTGTCAGTGAGTGGTGTCGTGCATATGATTTTTATTTTGTCATTTTTATCCAAAAAACAGCAAAAATTGTAATATTTTAAGCGTAAAGCATGTAAAACACAAGGTGGTATTAATTTCTTTCAATCAAAGTTCTTTACAGTCTTTAAATTTATCAAAAAACGTGTCATACTAAAGTGTATTTTAGCATATCTAAAAATAATTAAACAGGTATTTAAGAAAATTATTTTAAGGATCATCATGGCTTTATGGTAAAGCCATGACGACCCTTATGTTAAAATGGCAAAATAAAAATCATATGCACGACACCACTCAAGATGACAGACAGATGACATAACAGAAATTTTTAGTAAACAATTGCCTTAAATTATGTCCATCTTTCTCTAAAATAATTTTTATAGCCTGCTGTCTCTCCTCAACAACCCTAAATACTTTTGCACGTCACTAAATTATCTATCAATCTACCTCTAAAATTCTGCCCTCTCTCTCTAAATATTTTTTATTTTAACAGAGAAAAAATGTTATGGCATTACTTTTTTTGAACGCCTGAAAAACATTTAAAACTTGAAAAATTTGAGTGTTTTATTCTAGAAATCGAAAGTTTGGAAAGAAAGCTTTAAAATGTGAGCAATATCATGGCATAAAAATGTGAAAAACATAGTAAACATTGGTTAATCAAAAACGTTACCCCTTAAATTATGCTAAAATATTTTAAGCCTTAAATTACCATCATTGTTTGACCATTACTTAAAAAAAAAATTTCCAGCTAACCCGACCCACTTTTCTTAAAATATTTTTAAAAAAACTCGAAGAAGATCTGACACATATTTTGGCAAAAAATCTAGAATTAAGATTTGTTTATAAAAACTTACTAAACCCAAAAACCTACTAAACATCTTCCCTCCCTCCGCGTCTGTAAAAAAATCTGCGACCGCCTCTGTATGAAGAACAATATTTAAGTTTTTTTTTATACATTTTTAGGAAAACTACTGAACTGGACTACTTCGACAACAATTACCTACTAATTTAAAGGCAATTATAAGGAGGAAAAATAGTAGGCATATGTCATTTCGGATTATGGTGTAGTATCAATATTTTGTTTGAAATTTTAGGTTTTAGCCAAGCAAAACTGTCCCAATTAAAAAATGTATAATTTAATTTGTCGAGGGATTAAAAACCACTTCCTCAGTCCTGAGGTGTACATACTATTTCTAGTAGTAAAATATAATCCCGGAGAAATAAAGTAAAAATTTAATCCTTGGGAAATAAAGCAAAAATTTAATCCCCGAGAAGCAAAGTAAACACGGTGGGTCTAGAGAGGGGTTTTAAGAAAAAAAATATATAATCTTTAAAACATAGATTTTTGTTTTCGATACATCGCCAACTACCATTTACCGTGTAGCCCTTTTCTGGGGGCTATTTTTGGAAAATATTCTGAGAACCTTAAAGAGCAACCCCCTATTTTGACTTCATATTTGAATTCTCGCTGAAATTCTCTTTCTCTAATTTTCGAGATATTAACTTTCAAAATGTCAAAAATTCAATTTTTGAAGGCCTTAGAAACTAAAAAAGATATCTCTATTGTGTTGTGTATCGATTTTAAGGATATTTTAAGACCAAATAAAAAACGATAACAGTTTGACGTTTGCACATTCTTATTTACAGTTTATTGATTTTCTGTGATTTTGACGATATTAATCCCAAAATATGAAGTAGAAGGTAAAATTGTCACACTATTGTCCTTTTTTATTTCCTCGTAAAAAAACCATAAAATCAGAACTGAACACAATAGAGATATTTTCTTTAGTTTCTGAGATTTGGTCCTTTAAAAATTCAATTTTTGACATTTTAAAAGCCAATATCTCGAAAACTAGTAAAGTAACCTTATGATATGGGGTGCCATTGGAAAGAGAATTTCAGCGAGAATTCAAATATGAAGTCAAAATAGTAATATTTTCCAAAAATAGCCCCCCAGAAAAGGGCTACATAGGGGATTTTACTTTTTACTTAAAACCCCTCTCTAGACCAACTGTGTAAAAATTTAATCTATAATAATAATTTAATGATTTATAGTAGTAAAATTTAATGCTTGGGAAATAAAGTAAAAATTTAATCTCCAGAAAATACAGTAAAAATTTAATCCCGGGGATTAAATACCCCACTTTACTCCTTAAGAACAGGAAATAAAAGGCTACTTTTAATCTCTAAAGTGCATAAACACGCTGTTAGGGAAAAGTCAGTGAATTTTTTAAAAAATATCTGAAGCTCCCAAACTAATTTTTTCAGTTGAAAAACTTGATCACCATATTTTTTTTCTGCTCCCTTATTTTTATGAAATTTTTAGTGTTTATTTTTTTACATTTGTACACAAGATGTTTGAATGCTCGTTGGAAATTTATTATCTACCGTTGATTTTATCCGATTTTTTTCTTGCAGATACTGGATAAATTTGAAAAAGTGGAATAATTGCTGCAGTGTTAAGAGGAAAATGATACTTCCCGGGCAAAGACATCCCTTTCAGACTTCATGAAGTTTTGCACAAACCCAAGATTGCATATGTATCCCAATGAAGGTGTTTGTATATTTTTTTATCCAAAAAGACAAAGTCTCATTTGCTGTTAATGAAGTATAATATTATTCAACTACTGTTTTTTGCAATATTTTCTATAGAAATTAAATCATTTATTTTTTTTAAACATTTTAAAAACTAAATTCGTAAAATAATAGCGGCTATGAAGCTATAGCAGCCCATCTCTTGCTTTTTTACTCCAAACTGTAAGTATAGTTAATTGGAGCAATTTGGTGCTAATTTTTTATCGCAAAAAAATAAAGTTCGCTTTTTAAAAAAGTTGCCGCCTGCGATACAATATTTTGCAATAAAAAATATCGATTTAAAAAAAACAACTAGATAATAAAAGCTGATTTATTTCTCCACAGTTATATCGGTAATTCGTTAAAAAAATCTTGAGAAAATCACATAATTTAAAAAAGAATGAGGCTTTGCCTTTTTTATAAAATATACAGGCTGAGTAAAAAAATATCGAAAAAAATAAATATAGTTGGCAACGAGATAATGAAAATCACAAATCACTTAATCCTCAGTAGTTGGAGCGGACAAACAAACACCGGCGATCTGAATGCATTTGATTTGGAGCGATTAAAAGCGATTCCCAAGTGACCTAAAACTTTGACATTTTTTTTTATTATTGTTTGAAGAAATTAGAAATACAAAATGTTTTTTAAAATGTACTTAAATTTCCCAACTGAACCTTCATATTTCCCAACAGCAAGCAACTGGAAAGCAACATTGGGGGGATTCCCCCCCCAAGGTATCGCCAGTGCAAACAAAATATTCATGACCAGGATTTGACTTTTCGTTAAGCATTCTGCATAACATGCAAGTTGTATTTATTAATACAACAATAATAGATATTTAAAGAGCGCCTCTGCCTACCTGTAGTCACTATTTTACTGCAGACCCTTTTTTGCTTTTGGGATTATTTTCTTCATAATAGGTATTATAGAAGCTAACCGATAGTGATAATGAAGAATGTTTTGCGACGTCCATATATCTCAGAGCCAACCATATACATAACATAACTTTAATTTTGCAAAAAAAATATATAGGGTGCAAAAAAAAATTCCAACGCATTTTTAGTGTTTAGTTAAAGTTTAAAGCATTATCTTAAATTTTTGCAAGTCGTCATTTTTTTATGCTTTTAATAAAAGTGAGTTTTAACCACTTTCAACCAAGCCTACCTACCTATTTGCGTAGTAGTGTAGTGTAGAAGATATAAATCTAAAATGTTATTCAATAGTCCGATTTTTACGTTAATTACTTAGTGACAAAGTGATCACTAATGACCACAGTAACTTTAGTTTGACCCGTGGTTAACTAAACCACACAAGATAAAATTACACATTTTTACTTTTTTAAATTTAAATAGTAGCACTTTTAATATGTTTAAAAAAAATGTTAAAAAGTAGAATGTTAACAAATTGGTCCCTGCACCATTTAAAAAAATTAATATAACTGGTAGTCAAAAAAATTGGCAAAAAAATTGGTGAAATGGTTAATTCTTTCATAAAACTTAAATGTATAATAAATTAAGAAAGTTAAATTTCTGTAAGGTTTAAACCCTAAAATTTAACACCATTTCTTTTTTTTTGTGTCAGATTAGCGGTGCCCAAGCTGTTCAGCAAATATGCAAGGAATTGAGACCATCAAAATGTAACTTAAAGTAAATTTACTTCTAAATTTTAATAAAAATATATGTAAATAGTTGGCAATAAATAAAATAAACTAAATCAATATTGTGTTTTTTAATTTTTTTATTCTAATTCTAAAACAAAACAATTTTGAGATTTACTTAAATTTTAAATAAAAACCTAAATTGGCTTGCTCTCTGATACCTAGAATAGCTACTAGTTTTGTCCTTAAAAAATATCAGGTGAAGGTGTAGCTTGAAATTAAGCTATTTCCTTTTCCATGCGTTTAGGAGGAAAATTTGAGAAGCTATTAGGTCATAGTTCTTTACTCGTTACAAACTTGCAGGAATTCCCAATACTCAACGAAACGTCGCGTCGAAACTTTGTCGCCAAAAGTAAACGACAAAATATTTGACGAAAACGGCCTACTAAATTCCAAAATTCTGCCAGTTTGAACCTCTACGAACAAAATATGGCAACACCGGAAAGGGCCAAAAATCGTCATGATACCGTTCAAAAATCCGACCGGCTTCTCGTGGGCTCAAAATATTACGCAAATTTCATTTGTAAAAATTCTAGTAAATTACAAATTTAAGTATTTAATCATCTCTAGCATCATTTAGCTTTTCTATAATTTTTGTATGGGCAGTAAACTATTTTTAACACCTATCTTAATTAAAAAGCAATTGACAATTTGGAGACTGCAGGAACATACCCCAAATAGATGACATTTATTATCACAAACTGACTAGAAAATGGCGAGTGAAAATGTTTTAATTTGAAAATCTTTATTAAACCCCTTAAAGTTGTACTAAAGTCATTTGTGCTCGATGAAAATATGTGTAATCAAGTACAAGGAATGAAAATTAAGCTACACATATCTCAGGTAATTTATTACTACTGTGAAATACCTCAATATATTTTGAAACGTCGGAAATTTTGACGCGCCGAAATTTCGTCGTTTTGTCTAAGAATCGGCCCCATAGTGTCGAAAATTATCACCATCTAAAAGGAAAGACAGAATATGTGTGACTTTTCTGAACGGTGACAGCGACATATTCCATGGCTATCTATGGTTTTGTATGTTAAAAAGTTTTAAAGCTTTGTTTACACACATAAATTAGCTTAATAAAATACATTTTTAAATAAAAAAGAAGGGTTTTTCACAAAAACTGCCTACAAAAATTAAAATTGACATATTATTTACTGGAACATTATCCAGAAACTAAATTTTAAGGAATATTAGCACGTAAGTCCTGACAAAAAAACAGTTAGTGTAAACTTATGTTTAAAAATCGTCAGATTTTTTGTAAAGGTGAGATTTTCTGAGGGTTTTTGAAGAATCGGGACCATTCGAACAATTTATTTTTGACACATATTCACAATTTATCCTTAATAAAACAGAAAAGTAGTCAGTCATATTATGCAAAGAATAAGCAACGTTAACGTGAGTAGCTTAACAGTTAAAACTATACTAAATTATCACTCAATGTTTAATTTTTTTAAATATTATTGTTTATTACAAAAAGGTTTATTCTCAACCAACAAAAAGGTGTAATAATATATTAAAATTAATTATTTTAAGAAATGGAAAGTATTTTTTAGGCAATATTTTTCTAAGTTAAATATTTATCCTTAATTTTTGGTTTTAGTTTTACAGAATTTTAAACCATCACTTAATTTCACGGCTTCACCGGGAAATTAAGTGATGGTTTAGAAGACATTCTACCTAATCTTCGAAGGTAGTTTTGGTGTTAACAACTGAAGATTTGATCCCTTTTACCTTCTTTGTAACATGCAAATTTGTTATGATGGATTTAATTTTTGTCAGTATTATACTCATCATCTTGCATCCTTTTTCTTTTCCTTAAAATATTACTCTCAGTGGTTAAAATTTTCGTTGCATATAATTTTGATCTAAGACCTACATAGTCAGTCATAGGTACACCGTTATTTTCATCAGTCATCATTCCTAACACTTTTTTATTAACTTGTGGAATCTCAAAGGTATTATCACAAGGATAATCAGAATTATCAACGTACTTGAAATAGTCTCGCTTTAAAACTTCATACTCATCAGGCTGTCCGTAGTGCGCTAAACAATCCTCAAAAGTAGGCTTCCTATACCCATAGTAAAAATCATATATGGTTCTCTTTGCCAAATCTACAATTGCTTGTCCAGCAAAGATCGGCTTATTAAACAAGACTTGCAGTTTGTTTAGCTCAACTGCAACCAAATCGGGGTTTTCGCTGTATATTTTTAAATTTTGGCTTCGCCAGATATGACTCATCTCCACAACGTTCACTTCATTTAGTTAGCAAACGGATATTAACCCTTGCTTGCTTGCGAACGTTAATGGTGATGCCTGTCTGAGATTATGGAAATAAATAATTGTTCTAAAAACAAAACCTCAAAACTTGAATGATTGAATGATCTTCATCATAATATAAAACAATTTTAACTCTCTCTCAAATTCATTCAAATTCATTCGTTGCATTCTTATGAAGCTACGTATTTAAATCTATGTAGGGCTTTAGCCAAGGAGTCTGTTTAAATTTAAGGACGCGATGTACTTTTCTCAATACTAGACCATATGCAATTGCCTTATTTCCAAGTGTTGCCATTAATTTGGTAAGCTCTTTAGAATTCCGAGGAGGCTTCCAGTCTTCGGATTTCTATGCTGCGATCAGAATAATATATCTTTATGTTGAATATGTCCACTTCCATGATATTCCCCTCACCAGCATCGTCAGGGATGGTGATGACATCAATGCTAGTATCACACCATTCAAAATTGCCATAACGGAGGTACTGGGACATTGCCCTTCCATACTGGAAAAAAAATATATAATTTTTATAAATCACGAAAATTTATTATTTTCTAAATAAACCACGAAAATTTTTTATTTTTTAAATAAATGAAAAGTTAAAAGTGATTAAACGCACCTGATTATTTACATCGAAGAACATCAGGAAAGACTTCGGCTTGGAAGATTAGGTTTTCCTTTTACTGGAGACTTGACTAAGAACGCTTCTAAAACCCCGCTCCACAAAGAGAAACATATCGGCATCAGTGAGAAGCTCTAACTTTACATCAGTAAACTTTAACATTGCATCCCAAGTATATCCTGTTAAAGTGAAATAGTACGCAGGATAGAGTTTATAAGTTTTAAGGCAGCTTTGACGAAATTGTTCGTCGACATCGACCAAAAGCATTATATCTGTCTTCATGTATAGCTCAATATATTCGCTCAACGTTGTAAAACAAAATTCTTTCCATACGTACTTGGGTTGAAAGTAGAGTCGGCGGAGACAAGGCTTGTTCAACAACTTATTATAGAAGGCACCTTGAGCCGGTAAACATGTTTCAATAAATTTGTCGAAGGAGTCAACGTAATCGTAGGGCATGACACCGTTTTTCGTTAATAGTTTAAACTTTTCTTTCGTTAGATTCGGAAACTGCGATTTCCAATTTTGATATTCTTCTAAGTAGGATGCTAGCTTATCTATTGAAGAAGCGATAAAACGAAAACTGTCTACAAAACGGAATTCTATTAGAAACTCATCAACATGTTTTGTAAAACTTATATATTTCTCTTTTGTAATGGGAAGCAAATCAATAGATCCCTTCATCCCCGTTGCAATATCGGTTACTATAAAATGGGCATCATAACCGCTTAGATTGTAAAATACAGCAGGAATAGTATGACTATCTTTATAATTAATGTTGCAAGATTCGTGAGGTGTACCGCGATAGTTGTTATTGGGGATCAGGTGGATATGACCTCTTGATTTTGTACGTTTAGGAACAAAAACCAGACGTGGCAACGCCATCCGTGTCATATCAATATCGTAAGGACACCAGAATACGGTTGCCAAGTCTTCTGCCAGACTATTCATTTCATCAGTAAGCCACTTCATGCAATCTTTACCTCGGTATGAACGGTAAGAGCTTTTGGAGTCGTCGTAGCTACATTTCAGATAATAGCCAACAGCCGCAGGAATATGTTGTTGCCGTCTCTGTGGTTTTTTAGAATCATTTTTTGGCTTAATCATGCTCTCTAGATCGGCGTAGACTATGAATGGAGTTTTCTCCTTATTCTTAAAGTTTTAAATTTTAAAATATTTTTCGTGGCTCAGGCGTGCTGATTGCAGTTTTATTTATCTTTAAACAGTCCTCGATATGTTTGCCAAATTTCTCTTTTGACCTGCAGTAGATGAGACAAAGGTCACAAAAGAATTTCTGGTATCTGCTAGCAAGGGTATGATGTGGTTAAATCTGAATGTTTTTCTACAGGATGTAACAGCCCAAGCAAAACAGGCATCGTTATTATTTTCTTTTTCTTAATCTCAGAAGGTAAATAAATGTATGAGGACCCTAGCTGTGGTGTATATTTATTTATGTTTACTCACAAGTTAATCACCTTCTTTAATACCCACCCACTCTCTCGTTCTTGGAATTCTTCCAATTCTTTCATTATAGGAGTCACAACTTTAGAGTCAAATCAGGCATGTAAGTCGGTATTTTCTAAATATGGCCAAGTTTGATGTGGTAAAGTACTATGCTGTCTCTGTATAGCGTCACTCTTCAACGCTTCAAATTCCCCACAGAAAACTGCATTGGCCTTTACCGCTGTGTCTTTATTAGGAGCGTTCTGGATACGTTTTCAGTCAATGAGAAAAGCTTTAGTATTTTTATGACTCATATATGTGAGAACCGCCAGTGTACTCTATCTCTGGCAGTTTTCTTTCTTACTGAAATCCCTGCCTCCTGCTTCACAGCTGCTTTAATTTTGTTTCTTAGACTTCTTATATTTCGTAAACAGGACTCAATATGCTGTCTTTCATCCATACTTTTACCTTTTTTTAATTCTTTATCCATTCTCTTTATTCCAAGAGCAAATTCTCGTATAATAATATAATAATAGACAAAATGTATGAGACTCACTTATCGTCCAGCTCTTGTTGTAAGCAGTAATGTCTGAAATCAAGCGAGATTTCATTAGGTTAACTCCAATTTAGTGTTGCACCGAACAAGCATTTATTCAAGCAAACTACGGCGTTGTATGCTTAGCTGCAACTTTAGTTTTCTATGAAGTAACTAAGATTTATTCAAATGGAAATAAAATTTCACCTCATTTCTGGATTGAGGATAATGATTTAATATACGATCCTACTATTGCAATAACACAACACCATCTACCCCACAATCTTGATGTCTCTCATAGAAAAGGTGAATTTGTATACAAAAATATAGAAGATTTTAAAATGTTGGAAGTTTTCCACGAATTTAAGAAGAACAAGTAAACAACTAGTTATTTTCATAAGGCTCCATATCATTTGATTATGGTGCGCGAAAATATTCATCAGATGGTAGGCAGAATGTTTAAAAATAAAAAAAAGTACGTTCTATGAAACTAGATATTTAACATTATTTAATAGCAACTAAAACTAATAAATGCTTATCAATCAGATGAGTAAAGAATATGTCTTAAAGAGTTAATACATATATTAGATGTACTGAAGACGTACTGCAGACGTACTTCAGCTGAACTTCAGATGTATTTCAGCCGTACTTCAGATATACTTCAGCTGTACTTCAGACGTACTTCATCTGTACTTCAGATGTACTTCAGCTGTACTTTAGCTGTACTTCAGCTGTACATCAGTTCGATAAGTTTTAATGAAATTAAATATTAATTACTTTTTTATAAAAATTAATGAGATATAGCTAGAAAAAAAATAAAAACATAAACTTCAATTTATTTAAGGTTTATTTACTCATCACTTTAACTGAATGCAGTAGAAAATAATTTTCGTGAAGTTTTTATGGTAAAAAAAATAAAAAAACCATGTAACACAAAGTAAGTGTTACTGGGAAGAAAAACTTTTCCAGTTTATCTAGAAAATACTAAAACATTAATGTTTGCTCAAAAATAATTTTTGTATTTTTATATCGGGCAAAATATTTTTTTTTTTTGATACCTTTATCAAAAACATGATTTTAGTAACTATCTGCAGATAACTAAAGCATGGCTTTTTTGGTTACCGATGCAAAAAAACTTTTTTTTGATCACGAGTGCAAAAAAACATTTCTGTCCGTGTTTTACCCAAAGTTAAAGAAAAATAGCGGAAAATAGTAATAGTGAAAAAATCTAATTATTCTTGCCTAAGAGTTAAGCCATTTCCGCCATTTTTCACCAAGTATTTACGAAAAAATCATTTAAAAATATCGGAAGATGGCTATGGCACCGTAAATCTAACGAAAAAACAAGAGTTTTTTGTACTTCAGTGCAAAATTAACTTCTTGGATTTCGGTTGCTCACACAGAGGGTGGAACCTAGGACGACGCCGTTTCGCCCTTATTGGGGACTCGTCAGCTAGGTGTACCACAACAACAGAGAAACTCGTTCGCGCTCATGTGCCAAAGATCACGGTTCAAGCGGAGAGAATTTCTGTCGAGTAACGACCATGGCACCCTCTGTGTGAATCTCCGACAATCAAGGATAATATTCAATTCAATTCAATTCAACATGTCTTTATTTTAGATTCAGCAAACATTACAGGCCATAGATTAATATGACGGCGAGGTCTAGCATAGCTACTCTAATCTTACCGTCAAGTTGTAAATAAATGATACAAAAAATATAAAAAAGTAAAAATTATTAATTAGGTACAAACCTGTTAAAAAAAAAGGACACTAACTTAATACAAAGTGCCATTAATCTTTTCTTTAAAACTGGGTACGGACGTGCAAGAAAGTATATGTGGTGGAAGGGAGTTATACAACCTAGGGACATTGTACAAAAAAGATCTCTGAAATATAGCACTACGGTGCTTAGGTATTACAAATTTTTGTTTATTTCGGGTTGCTCTACTGTGGACCTGACTATGTTAAACAAAACCGCTATAAAGATAACTTGGTTGTTTCGCAGTTAGAATTTTAAAAGTTGTGGTCGCTAAATGTACTGAACAACGTTCTTCAAGAGTTAACCAGCCTGAGGCCTTAAGCAGGGGTGAAACGTGATCCAACTTGCGTGCACCATAACAAAATTTAAGGCATGCGTTTTGCAGCTTTTGTAGACTTTGTTTGTCCTCCAGCACAAGGGCGGGCCAATACAGTGTATGACAGTAGGCTATTTGCGAGAGAACAAGAGCATCGCATAATCTGAGTTTGATATCTTTGCTCAGAAATATTTTGTTCATATACAAAGTTTTTAATTTATAAAAAGATTTTTGAGGCAAATTGGATTGGAGAGTCTTAACAAAGTTGGAGGGATTTAAGATGTTATCCTTAATTTCAATTTTCAATGTTTGCTGGCTTAAATTATTTAAGCTAAATGAAGAACCAAAGTTGATTAGCTGAGACTTATTTTGATTTAAAGATAAGCAGTGATAGTCAGACATTTTTTCAATAACTTCTAGATCCGTATTAATGCAACCTTGGGCATTTAGCAAATCAGGTAATTTCCAGGAAAAGTGCAATTGGAAATCATCAGCATACTGATGAGAGGCACAGTCTGTTAAAAAGTTTGAAAAATCAGATGTGTAAATTGAGAAAAGGAGAGGTCCGAGAATGCTTCCTTTTTCTATCAAGACCCAGGCAGACAGCTGACCGCCCAAAGTAGTCCGTTGTTTTCTACCTCTTAGATAGTTTTGAAAATGTGTCAGTGGTATTAGGTCTAGCCCAAAGTACTGAAATTTGAGTAACATTACCGCATGATCCAAAGTATCGAAGGCCTTGCTATAATCCAAAAGAATCAATGAGGTAATTTTACTTTGATCACAAGCCTTTAGAATTTCATTAGAAACATGAAGTAACGCTATGCTAGTGCTATGATGCGGCCTAAAGCCAGATTGAGTTGGAGGTAAAACTTTGGATTTAACACAATACTCGAAAAGCTGGCCATAAACAACCTTTTCTAATACTTGAGAGACCGATTTAAAATTAAATCTTGACGACACATTTGGAAAGGTACCACTATAAGTATCTTTTAGAAACTGTTTGTTGTTTGTGGTTATTTGAGGAGCGGAGTTGACAAAATATGAATTAAAAGTATCAGCATCGCCCAGGTTGTTTGGAGGACTTTGAGCCAAAATGATTTGGGATCTGATTTAAACTTTTGCTGTAAATATGCCCTTTTTTCGTTCGGCAGTACCGTTGTAATATAATTACGCAATTGTTTATATTCGATCTAAAAAGACGGTTTTTTTGTAGTTTTATAATTAGTGAGAGCCTTATCTCGCAGTTTCATCAGAAAACGTAAGTTGCTGGTTATCCAAGGCGCAGGTGGCTTAGTGATGCGAGATGTTTTAAAGGGAGCATGGTGGTCCAAAATATTGTTTAAGTTTTGATTAAAAAAAGTAACCATTTCATCAACATTTTCCTTGGTATATATGATATCCCAGTTGACCCACATCAAGTCACGCAAAAATAAATCTTTGTCGAATTCAGAATAGTCGCGATATGTACGAAAAACAATGGGGCATTTATTTTTTTCTATATTTAAATCTGCAAAAATTAAGCGATGGTCTGAGATATCATCCATCCCCAGAACCCCGGAGTTTTTATTTATTTCTGGAGAGGAGACAATAAGGATATCAATTAATGTTTTACAATCATCCTTTACTCTAGTATAATCAGTAATAAGTTGTGTTAACCCAAATTTTTCAAGAAAAGTGGACAATAGGCGAGCTCCATCAACATTCCCACCAGACAGATCCACATTAAAGTCACCTCCGAGAATAACGTAATCATATTCCCGGCCTATGATAAATTCAGATAAAATATCTTCAAGCTCATCCAAGCATTTTTTTAAATTAGCATCCGGTGGCCTATAAACAGAACCCAAACAAACATTTTTTCCTTTGAGCTTCAAGTTCACCCATATGTGCTCCAGTTCACTACTAATTTTTTAGAATAATCTTTAATGGATAGAGCCACTCCCCCACCATTTGAGTCCCTATCCTTTCTCAAAAGCCTATATCCAGGGATGTAATAAGGTTAATCAGGCAAATTTTTATGAAGCCAAGTCTGTGCTAACCCAACTACGTCATATGACTCCTCAGTGACATGCTCAATAAATTGGTCAAACTTTGTATTACACGAACGTATTTTAAAAAAAGATGATGAAAAAACATTTTTATCTCTATGCATTTCTACTACTTAAAGAGTGCAGTGTGCCCAGCAAAAAAAAAGGTAACTTAAAATAAATTTAAATGCGGTATTTAATAGAAATATAAATAATACAACATAATTCTTTCTTCCTACGACTGCCATAAAAAAAACAGTTTTCTCGCACCGAGAGTTGTAATTGAACGCTCTACCATACATTTTTTTGTTAGAATATTTTATAACAACTTATTAGTGCATAAAAGCAACAAAATAAATTTATTGTAAACTGCCATTCTTAACGGCAGTCGCCGAAAAAAAAAGTTAACAGCTCGAGCTGTTTTCGAACCTTTCGTTTAATTTAGTAGTTAATACATTATCTTTATTGATAATAAATACAAATTTAAAAGATTGTTTTTTAATCAAAAGCTTGATTTACAAATCAAGAAAATGGGAAAAAATACCCATACTTAAATAAGAAAGATGAATTCAATTTTTTAGAATTCAAAACAGAATAAAATAAAAAAAATTTTTAGTAGCCAGACATCTGATAAACTATATTAAGATAAGGTATAAAAACGAAAAAGTATAAAGTTAATACAGAAAATATTCTACCGGATCGACGTAAACACAGACTGTACATTTATTCCAAGAGTAAGTTGCTGGTAACTACTTTTTTTTGATTGCTAGTTCGATTAAAGTGAAAGATCTTTCCACCTGACGACCAGGCATTGTTGTTTCCTAGCTTTTTCTTAGCTGCCATAGGCAGCTTATAATTAGCAGCCGTAAGATCTTCAAATATCTTAAGCTTTTTCTTGGTGGCAAAAATTTCGCTTCTTTTGATATACCTTGTAAAGTTTACGATAATGTTGCGCGATCTTGAAGAGTCAGCAACGTCCACGTTTGCAGTGGACTTCACACGAAACACGTCAATATCCCAGGTATTACAAGCAACCCCTAGTTTATTAGTGATAAGTGAAGCTAGTACTTTGGGTAGATTTTCACCCTCCTGCTCCTCCATCCCAGAAATGCGTAGAGAATTGCGTTTGCTTTGTTGTTTTAGGGCATCTATGTGGTCCTTAACACTTGAAACTTTTAAATTTAGCTCATCCATTTTCGAAACAACATCGTTAAGAGACTTTTCAAACGTACAAAGCTGCTTTTCTATCTTTTTTTCAAGCTTATCAGCAAAATTTTGGCACACTCTATTTATGAGACTTTCGATCGCTTTGTCATCCAGAGCCGAGCCGGATGTGGCATTTGCGTTACTGCGTGTGACAGTGGTAGGGGGACCTATGACGAAATTCAACTCGTTAACTTTTTTAATTCAAGTGTGTCTTAGCAACAGATGCGGCGACTTGATCGACCAGTAAGTGCTGCAGACGCGATCTGATTGGTCCAATTATTTTCGGCTAATTACTCAGCTACCACTGACTGAACCAAGATGACAATTAAAAAGGTGATTACTTACAGTCTAAATCAGCTATGACACTCAACTCACTAAATCAAAACTGTGGAAAACCGCAAATTTTAAATAATTTTTGCAGAGCACGTGGCCGAGTCTACTCTTTATTCATGCTCACGAATGTCTGAATGAATATAATACCCACTGCATAAGCAGTAGGTGCATGGCGTAGCATCGATCCTGCGAGAGACATATTACAATGCCATCTGTATGCAGGTTTCGTCTACAAGCATGCCATTATAATCGCAAAACAACCGAAAGTGCCGTACTGCACGATTTAAAAAACAAACGGAAGATTGCTGTGGCACCGTAAATCTAACGAAAAAACAAGAGTTTTTTGTACTTCAGTGCAAAATTAACTTCTTGGATTTCGATTGCTCACACAGAGGGTAGAACCTAGGACGACGCCGTTTCGTCCTTATTAGGGACTCGTCAGCTAGGTGTACCACAACAACAGAGAAACTCGGTCACGCTCATGTGCCAAAGACTCAATTCCAATTTCTGTCGAGTACCGACCATGGCGCCCTCTGTGTGAATCTCCGACAAACAAGGATAATACCCACTGCATAAGCAGTAGGTGCATGGCGTAGCATCGATCCTGCGAGAGACATATTACAATGCCATCATTTGCGATTATAATCACATGCTTGTAGACGAAACCTGCATACAGATGGCATAAAACCAAAAGGGCAATTCTGAACTTTCAAATAGCGGTAAAGTTATCGTTGTCGGCAAAGTTATCGGGCTCAAAAAATAACTGTCTAGTTTTTGGTCATGCCCATAACGCCCGGGTCCAAGCCAGGGGCTCGATTCTGGGCGTAATAGAACGATCATACCCTGAGAAGTGATCCATATCCACAAAAGTCATAGGGTGTGTTATATAAAAATGCTTAGAATTTCAAAACGCTATATACATAAAAAATATACTAGTATACTGTAACACTTATATATTGTGTTAATTACTTTAAAGTAAATTTGATTGTTCTAAACTAACATTTTTATTTTAATTTAGCCAATTAATAAATATTTATCTTTTACCTTCTTAAAAATGTCTTACAGTAAATGTGAAAATTCGCACGATCATCCTGTGTATCAACTAAAAAAGAATAAATTATTATCGATCGATTATCGACCACTGTGCGACGTCGTACTTTACGAGACGGTCAAGTTGGTAGTAGCATGCGCATTAGCGAGATCTGTCATGTTTCATCCAATAGCGTGCTCTGAAATCATACGAGTGATGTTTTTCAGACGAGCTTTCCTACAAGTCCATACTACTGGGTCTAGTCAAGAGAACGCCTTCGCTCAAAAATTGTTGTTCGAGGCAGCTCTGCGTGTGCCCATAATAGATTGGTGATTCTTCGATCGACTTGTCACTGCTTTTAAGCGCGTTTATTGGTTGACACTGGTTCCCTTCTCTCAGGCGAACGATCACTTTCTATGACTTCCAGAATCGGTACCCAGGAGAGTATTCCCCACATCTTGTTCTCTGGGGAACGGTCACTGTATTCTTGAAGACCCATTGATCATTTGGAGTGCTGCCAAATTTATTTGGTTGAAAACTATCTACTTTTTAACTAACCAAAATTTAATCTTCGCCAATATTTGACATATTTAGGTAAGCATTATTAGAAAAAGTATATTTTTCGTTTTGTTTAATTTTATTTACGTTTCCAGTCACTTTTTTATAGGTTAAATTTTGATGTCAATGTTACCACAAAGAATATTAGAAAAGAGGTGCAAAACGGGCCGAAATGGATGGATGCAGGTGTGATCGTAGAAAAGCTTGGCGAGAGCTTTAAGTAGTAGACATTTGATGATAAAATATTTATTTTTCTTTTAAAATAATTAATGCCTCAGACTTTGCAGATTCGATTTATAATAGTTTTTTTAATAGAAATTTGATGATAAAATATTGATATATCTTTTAAAATAATTAATGCCTATAAAAAAAAGAACTTTATAAATCTTTTTAGGTTTTTATGAACTGGCATACTTTATTGTAAATCGTAAAATATATAAGCCAGATTATAGGATCTTAGGTAACAATAAATAAACAAGTGAAATTTGAGTGATTGTGGAATAAATTGAAATTGAAAAAATATATAAAACTACTTTAATCTTTTAAAAGTCCAAAATTAAATAACCTTAGATGACGTATTATAATACATGCCAAAAAATAAAAATATATTCTGCAATAATCTGATACTTATATGATATTAAAAATAGTATATTAAAAAAACAAGGCTGGAAAATGACCCTTTGCATACGAGCAACCAACAAGATGTTGGTGAATTGAGCCGGAAGGCGAAGTCCAGGTCAAGCGAGTGTGCAAAGCGGTTTTCCTACAACTACATATGAAAATGATGGATTTTACACAATTTGCATCCATAGAAAACGTTAAATTTCACCCATATGCAGACATTTTTCCACACATGTGCGGAAAAGCAGTTTCATTTGATTTGTGTAGAATTAAGGACCAATTTTAACAAAAATTAGTGCAATTCATCATAGTGGGGACGTTAGCGAACAATTTCAGGGTAAACCTTGATTTTTAACCTGACGGTTTGAGCTTTTTCACAATAAACGTACATGTCCTAAGGTAACTTTTAAGAAGTGTTGTAACGGTGGCAACACTGTCAGAGTTCGGGGGAAGGGGGTTGGCCATAGCGGTGCCTACAATCCCCGAAATATTTTCTATTTTGGTCCATATCTCGACAACCAGGCGCTATAGGCTAACGCGGTTGGTCTCGTTGGATTCAGCACACCTGCAGATACTATATGGTCACAATATTGGGGACGAAAAACAGGCCAGAAAGGGTGATTTCTCGTAAGCGCCACTCTTGAGTCTGTACACTTCTGTGTATCTTCGCGTGTCTGTGTGAAATTATGTGCATGTGTGGACGCACGTGACGTGAGTTAACGCCTGTGTGTGCATCGTAGACATTAGCCGAGCAAATAACAAAAATTAGTTTCTCCCATATTTTTATTTGGTTAAAAATATATATACGTCTTGAATATTTCTTACTTCACCAAACACTAAACAGTTTTTAAGCGAGTGCAACGCAAATGCACTTGCACAAGCCAACAAAGCAATCCACGCCGTCTTTGCTGCGCTTGCACTTTGGTCCACACAAGCAATTTTGCATTTACAACCAACAATAGCTATATTTTTGACTGTGTTTGCAGACAGTGTGGTCCATCTTTGTGCCTAGTGACTCCCTTGCAACTTCCATCCGCAGTCAGCAGGAGACGAGACTACTTGCATAGGCTCAAGTAATTGTTCCTAAGATATAAGACACACACATGCGTGGAAAGACGGCAATGCGATACTTTTCTCAGGATCTGACAAAGCAAATGTTTAAATATTAATATTAGTAGCGTTTTGCTTGCGTAGGGCTTGGGTACATCGCAATAAATTTGTGTACCTTGCTGGCCGTATCACGAATCCACAGCTCCTGTAAAGATATGTTCAGCTGCACGAAAGCAGAAACCACTAGAATGACGACATCTGTCACATTGAGTAGACCATTATCTTCGCACGGTCCTCACCCGCAGTGTCTGCGACGTGCATGTAGATTCGAGTGTCGGCCTCCTCATGATTACATGGTGCTAGTTCTCTGAGGTCGTCGCAGTTGGAGTTCGTCATGACATTCGTTCCTTTTGTAGAGAACCAGGCCACCTCTCCAAGCGTCGGAATGCCCTTAGCGAGGAACTCGAAAAATGATTTCTTGTCTTCAGTGTCTCTCAGAAAATCTTGCCATTTTTGGGAAGTTTGGTGTCGTGAGCAACACGAATTCGTACACCCACACCTCTTGTATCTCTTGCCATTTTTAAGACTATTCTTTGAACACAATGTCCATCCTGGAAACACATTGAGATTCCCTCTTGAGGTAAAAGTAAAAAACATTGTCTCGGAAACTGGAAAAGTGTACACAGGTAGCACTTAGTTTCAACAGATACTGTGACTCGGTATAAAGTTGCTAAGATTTTATAATTAAATAACAAAAAAGGTACACGCACACCCACACCCCCCTATATACTCCCACCCTCGCACACTCACATATACACAGAAAGCGTGGAGACTTAAGGATGGCGCTGATTTTATCAGTAAACAAATATTATTTAAAATATTTTTTTCTAGTACAGATACGACTTCCAGACCTTGACTGCATGATGCAGACTGCCTTAATGTACCAAATTAAGGTTTAACCCGAAAAATACAAATTTTGTAGATACGACCTTCTATCTTAGTAAGGTAGATGGTATCAGGTGTGCTGAATCCAACAAGACCAACTGCGTCATCGTACAGCATCTGGTTGTCGACATATAGACCAAAATAGAAGATTTCGGGAATTATAGGCAACTCCATGGGCAACACCCTCCCCCGCACTCTGACAGTGTTGCGACGGTGGCAACACTTCTTAAAAGTTGCCTTAGGACATGTACATTTAGTGTGCAACAACTCAACCCGTAAGATCGAAAATCAAGGCTTGATTCACTAACAGCCTAGCTATCAGTGTTCATATGAAAAATAGCATACATAACTCGATACAAAGTAACTTTCTTACACTCGCGTGTTGTTTCACTCAGCTAGCGCCTCGTTCACAACATTCATGCTTGTGTGAAATTTGTCACTTTTTTCTCTTATTGTTATGTAATGTACTATTTCAAACGAGTTTTTTACAATATTTTTTATCCAAACTGCAAATCAATAAAAATAGGTATTTGTTTTGACATTTGAGTTTTTTATAATTACCTTTAAAAATTTGCATGTTAATTTAACCACTCTGTGTGCAAAATATTTTGCGCATATATTGTGCAAAATGCCAATTTAGGAGCAAGTTCTCAGTGCACAAAACCTCATTTTCTGATGCAGTTGTATAAAAAAATGTAACTTAACTTAACTTACATCTATAACAATAAAACTACTGTTTATTTTTTCTACAACTGCCTTTGGAAATAAAGTTTTTACATGCTGCTAGACAAACTCTGAAAATGTCTCCTCTTTCTCCTGCTCCGCTACCGGTGTTCCTTCGTTCAAGAATACAGACAGGCGATCACTCTCTCAAATGAAGTTAGCATTCGCATGAAATTTCACACGAACACAATTCAAGAATTAGCGCTCCGAATACTAACGCTAATTGACACTGATGACATTTGAACGTCATATATGATAAAGGGCTGCCGTGAAACGCCGCAAACGTACGGACGGTTAACATAAGAATTTTGATATATGAAAGAGAGAGAGATAGAGAGAGAAGAGATTTGTGTTTTGGCGAGATTCCATTAAATTATTAATTAAATTAAAGCATGTTTTTCTGTTTGAGCATTCTTTCATGAATAATTAAATAGGTACCTTCTTTAAAACGCATGTAAATAAAAGCAATAAAATTGGGTAGTTTTTATCCTCTACTTTCTCGGAAATTAATTAAGAAGGTATAAATTCTGCCATGGAATGGAAAACCATAATAAACTAATTTTATTTTAAAAATTAAAAGAAAACTAGTAAAATATCCCAAACGTCAATAACCGGACAGTCAACGTAAAACCTCTACTAAAAAAACTATTTTAACTATCAAATAGTGTTAAAGTTATCGTTGTTGGCGAAGTTATCGGGTTGTAAATTGGCACGACCATAAACTATCTAACTTCAGTGTTATGGTTAGTTAATGATCTTTAACTTAATTATTTACAAACAAATCTATTAATTGACTTTTCGTGCAGTTCTTGCAACATATATTTCAATTAAAAAAGTTCAAAAAACTTGATTAAAGAGCAACACAAAACCACGTTTAATTATTAATTGCATAATAAAATTTATATTAATAAAAAGAAACTTTATTTTAGGCTTGTTAAGAGTTAAAAAATGATTTGGGTTTATATCCCAAAACATTAATTTAAATTAACACAAACGGATTTGGTACAAGGGGACTATAAATAAATATAATACGAATCACTGCAACCGTCAATTAACAACAAAAAAATACAGAGTGTTATAACTCGTAAGAATTTCACTTAAAAGAATTTAACTTCACGATACAACGATTGATTTTTAGGCAACCATATTTTTTCTTCTCCGGTCTTGATTTGTAGTTATTTTTTTTTGTAGATGAAAAAGAAGAGTTCTACGTTTAAAAGTATATTTTACTTTGAATTTAGGGAATGCTTTTTAAAGTTTGTATTAAAATAATCAATATTAATACAGTTTCTTATACGAGACATAGAATCAGGTCATCAGTTGGTGGTAGGTTCATTATCAAATATATAGGAAAGTCGGACAACCTTATGAACCAAACAGTTGATAATTTTTTTGCCTTCAAATCATTAAATATCTTGGACAAAAAAGGTCGCACAGTTTTCATTTCATACAGAATTTATTTTGGATAAAGTTTAAAATAATATCTGTATAAAATGAAAAGCGTTCGACTCATTTTGTGCAAGATATTTAATGATTTGTACCACGATTTGGCTCAAAAAGTGTCAACTGTTTTACCCATAAGGTCCTTTCCTATATGTTAGACAATGGTTACCTACAGTTAGCAGTAATTTACCTACTTATCTTTAATTTTTCTATCTCATATAATGAGTTTCAGGCTACTGCGAACATGGGGAATCAAGTCCAATTTACGCTCCGTGCCGTACGATCGAGGTGGATTCGAAGCACGGTGCAGTGTTGTCTTTTGGAAATTTATTTTGTTTTTATTATTTTGTTTTATTTCTGCCTTGCTCGAGAAACAGATTGATAAGTTCTTAAGTGAAATAATACATTTTTAAAACTAAAAATGGATGTCTACGAAGTTGCCGAATAAGTACAGATAGTCAAATGGTACTATCAAGGCAGATCATTGAGACTTATTCAAGAACTTTTTTTGGAGAATTTTGTAAATCGCCCAGAACCTAGTTATCAACGATTCATAGGTTTGTGCAGAATTTTGAAAAGTTTGGTTGTGTAGCCACTGTTTTGAATGACGAGCAGGAAGTACGAGGTGTGATGATTTGCGCTGCAGTGGAGGAAAATCGAAAGTTAACTATCCACCAAACTGCCGAAGTAGTTGATACGTCTTCAACCACTGTCTTACGTGTTCTCAAAAAGAATGGGCATCATTCTTAAAAAGCGTGAAAAACGCATCAAATTTTTCCCGACGACAACTATCGTCGTATGGAATTTTGCGAAACAATGATGGAAACGGCTAATCGTGCTGAAAACTTTCTGAGATCTATTCTTTTCACAGATGAAAGCACTTTTCCATTATTGAATCTTCATAACCCAACACACGTTCGATATTGGTCGAGGGATTTATTTTATGTATTTTTTTTATGTTGGGGGGGGGGGGTAATTGTAGGGAAACACGTAATTGGGCCATTTTTTATTTACGGCAATTTGAATGGTCCTAGATACTTGGATCTACTGCAGCAGCATATTATGGTTTCAACAAGATGGTTGTCCCACTCACAATGTTGGTCTTGTTAGGTAATATCTTGATAATGAATTTTCTAATCGGGTTATAAGTACACCCGATCTTGCTCCTAATGGCTTCTATCTGTGGACTTACATCAAAATTAAAGTTTACGGCCATGAAAGGGCTAATAATTTGGAAGAACTTCGGATTAAAATTAAAAAAGCTTTTAAAACTATCACCCTTAACATGCTTGGAAACGTTAGAAGGGGTTTTTATGATAGTCTCGTATATTGTCTCTATTTTTTTTTTGACTGGGAGAATCTTTTTGGTTTTTAGAATGTATTATTTTATATTGAGAACTTGCTTTTATTTTGTTTCTCCTTATTATTTTCATTGTAACACGTTGTTAGTGATAAATCTGAGTAGTTGAAAATAAAGCGCTCTAATTTATCAGTGGCAAAAAACAAGAAAATTACGTTATAAAAATTAGCGTATTTATTGACCAAATTCCAGTTTCATTGACTACGCTTCACATAGCACCGTGGTTAGAGCCGTACTAAAATACAAGCCGCGAACGGCGGCGAACGGCGATCGCAAGCCTGAGTGTTGGTTGCTCCACTGATAAGTGTGCGGTGTCCCTGCATGTACGTACACTGGCAAATTGGACTTCTTCCGGCCTATGTTCGCAGTGTCATGAAGCGGTCTGTATACTAGATACACAGCTACTAGAATTTCTATTTACATATACGATGTGGACGTCAAAACTAAATAATGGTGAAATATTTTAGCCATGGTCATAATAGAACCCAACTCGTCAAAAAAATCAACATTTTTGGGAGAGAGCCACACAGCGCTTTCCGGGCACAATTAACAAAGAAATTGTATTAATTAAAAATTTTGTTTTGTTTGTTTTTTATTAAGTCCTGTTTAATATCACATAACTTTTTTTTAAAGGGACACTTTTTGACGTTCTTGCTCTAGCGTGCACCCGTTCCGTTGACAAAGTATCCAAGCCTGAATCAAGTTTTGTAAGTTTTAATGCCCTGAGACGTATGGGCTTCAATTACCCTCTTGGGCATAATAGGCCCACATGAGGCCACAGTGCATGGTTCAGCTTTCGTAATATTATTTTGTTTTAGTGGCTTAATCAATGCCCTTCATCCATCAAAATGCCAGATGATTGACATTTTTATTCAGTGGCGTACCTTTTCTTATTTTTAGCTAAAAATTTTGCAGTTTTAAATATTCTGATGATTAGGTAACAATTATATAAAATAATATTTAGGCATAAGTTCAGTTATCTAGTAAAAAATGCTAAAATTGGCAAACGGTACTGGCTAGATTATTGTGGATGTTCGCCTGGGCTGTCCAGTGCCGATTCACGGTAGCATACAGGTCCAATGCCGGTTAGCCAACACGACGCTACTGGCTCACGCAAACGTTGGCACGGTATCGGCTTAATTCAGGCAGCATCTAGTGACCCGAAAAATCGTAGATATAGGGTAGATGTCATTTTTTAGATACTACATGATAGGATATCCCAGGGATGTTCGGAACGTCCCAGGGATGTCCTGAAAGTTTCACAAAAGTCCCATACATGTCGCCGTATATACGTATTACGTACAACGGAACTCCTATGGACGTGAGACGGGTTAGTAGGTGTGTCCATAAGATATTCCAGGAAAATCCTGGTTGGCAAAACAGAACAGTCTTTTATAGATGTATAACCATCATGTAATTCCATGTTCATAGACTTCTTGACGTTAATTAGCAAGTTTACACTTTAGTAATTTTTGCTGTCTATATGTATATTAATATTATTTACCATAGGGGATAAATATTAAACCAGCGCCATCTACTTAAAATTCAGTGACCTATGCAATTCCCTTTAAAGGCGGGCAAATTTATTAAACTAGAGGGCATTGGCACGACTGCGGCCCAATTCAAGCAGCGTTTAATGGTCTCAGAGCCGGGGTTAGTCAACGGGATGTTATTGGCGTCACTTTCGTGACCAATACATAAATAATGTCAATGTCATTTCTCGCGACCCGCGACTCTAGAGAATAAAATGGTTAGTTCGGTTAGACATGAACTGGCCATGCAGTTCCACTGCTGGCAAGACTACAACGGAACTGCACGATTTAAAAGCTAGATTTTGGGCCGTAACAATTTTTCAAAATTAGGCGACTACGTTGGCCTCCGACGAGCCTACTATAGTCTGAAGATGCTATACCCCAGCAGACATACCTTACCCAGGAGCCTTAAAATAAAACTAACAGACACGCTTGTCCTAAGTCACTTCAACTATTGTGACACTGTGTACGGTCCCTGTCTGGACGCAGTGGATACAGAACGTATTCAAAAAGTACAAAAGTCTTGCCTAAGATATATCTATGGAATACGCAAATTCGAAAGAATCTCACATAAATTAAAGGAAGCCAAATGGTTGTCAATGAAACAGAGAAGAAATCTTCATTCATTATGTTTATTTCACAACATTATTAAATCAAAAAAGCCAACATATTTATATAAAAAAATTAAATTTCGATTTAACAAATACTCTCTCGGCTATAGACTGCAAACGTACATTGTCACGCCTCAACATCGTACAACACTCTTTGAAAGATGTTTTAGCTACAACATATGTAAGTTATACAACTCGATTCCAAAAAAGCCAAAATCTCTGAATCTCTCACAATTCAAGAAATTTTTGAAGACAGAACTCCTTAACTCTACAAATTGATATTTTTTGTTTTTTTTTCTTGTATTTTTTGTTCTTAATTCAGTAAAAAATCTGTATGGACTCGAACCAATCAAAACTAATAAAAAAAATCCTCGGAAAAAAAACTCTTAACTCGTCAAATTTATTATTTTTTTTTTTAATTTTAGTATACTTTTTCGACTTAATTCTATCAAAAATCTGTAGGGACCATATTTTATATAATTAACGGTGACAGCGCCGCGCCATCATTGCCAATGCAGGCCCACTTTGGCACCCTGGCGCCGACAGTGAGTTTTTGCTGGGTATGGTTAATAAAGTAGTTTTTTTACACATTATTCAGTGGCGTACCACATGTTTACAGTTAAAATATAGTACGTATCCTGCTGCATAAAATGTTAAAATATTACCTTATCAGAAATAACTTAAAGGACCCAAAAGCAGGGCGAATATAAACAATTAAAGAATCTGGGATGCCACTATAAAAATATGTTAATCCATTACCTTCCCAGTCCTAAAACCAATAAACGGACAAGTAAATGTTTTGATTTTTATTGATTAAAGCCTGATGCTCATGGTGCAAGTTCTCGCCGCGATTGCCAATAGTTGCATAGAAAAAAAGCAAGATTTATTGAGTTAGAACGTTTTCTTATTGATTTTTCAGTATTTTCGGTTTTACCAATATTAGCTTTATAGGCCTTGTAGGCAGTTAAATCCTAAAGATATTCTGTTTGGTTTATTAATAATTTTTCGTGTCAGAAATAGATTTTAAAATAGATCTTTTAATATATCTATGTAATCAACAAGTTGCAGCGACAGCTCGCCGCGTCAAATCGCGGTGATAAAGTTGCACCTTCAGGATTAGGCTTAAGTCTTCAAAACAAAATATTTTTTGCATTTTCTGGGCAAATATCTAATTATAACATTTACTTTAGTGCTTCTTTCACAACCACATAGAGATCTAGGGATTTTGAGATTTTTTTACTGTCTACATCATATAAAAATTTCAAAAAAAATCTGTTTATTTTGGCGCACCGCGGGGAGTTCGATGCGTGGTTTTTTTCTTAGAAAATAAGGTTCCTAACTAAGAAAGTTATGATTTTTGAAACATTAACACTTTCGGGCAAAATTAAAAATAGCGCAATTTTGAGCGTGGATTGACGGGAAAGAAATTAATCGATCGGAATAATCTAGGGTTCAGGTCTCCATTAGACTCCTTTGAGAGAGCAACAAAGGAAAACATATCGGGTTACTCCTATAAATTTTTCCTTATTGCACTGAACTAAAACTATAACTATCAAGAATAAATTATTAAGAAAATTATACGGTTTAGTATTTTATGTAAGAGCATTACCAAAAACTATTAAATATTATCACTTGATATTGTTGAAAGTAACAAGACAAGAATATATCTAACCCCGTTTAACAATCTAAACAAAACTCAAAGTAAGAATAAAAATTAAAATGTATACTTTTGTAAACTTTTAAAACGTTGTGACTGAGGTTCTTATCAGTGATGAAACTTTTGGATAAACATTTGCACTCAAATATGTAAAACACCTATGCCCTATGGTCTTTTTCATTTGCAGCACAGAATAAATCTTGTAGCCTCGTGTCCACTCTCTTGCGAAAGTTTTTTCACCAAGTACTTGCCGGCGTGTCTATACTGTAATCTAATTGTTTAGAAATTTATTAAGGCAAATTACTGTAGCATGTTCGTTTGCTTAAGTAACGTGTAAATACACTTCCAGAAAAATGTCGACATGTCGACTCAGCAAGGGACTGCTGCAGTTGTGACATATATTCAGTTAAAAAAAACAAATAAATGAAAAGGAAAAGGACAAAAAGCGTAGAAAAATTTGGGTCAGAAACTGGATTCAGCGGAGATCTACTTTAGGTATACATGAGAAGCTGCTCTCTGAATTGAGAATGGAAGATCCACAGCAGTTAAAACATTTTCTACAAATGTCTGCGAAAGATTTTATTTTTTTCTGAATTTTACAGTTCAAAATTTTCAGTTAACAGAAGAGTTTTTTCCCTATTCCAAACACGGCGTTCCTCCATTTGTGCAAAAAAAAATCAGAATTTTAATTCAGATTCAAAAAATGTAATAAAAACAGTTTCACAAAATTTCACTACTTTATGCAAATATTTCGAAACAGTCTCGAAATAAAAACGCGTAAACTAATTTGCTTAGATTAGCCGTGTACACTACCTCTAACAAGTCGGCAAGTACTTGGCCCGAGAGTAAACTTTCAGCAAAATTTCTCTAGCAACTAGTAATTACTAGTGGATACGAGTCTTAATTTATTGAACAACAAACATGTGTGTTTTTGCTACCATTCTCCAAACAATTAAATTATAAGTAAAATGACACTGCACCAGAACGAAATAAATTACAAAGTGCCTTCCGTTTTTCGTAAATACTTTTGGATTAAACCGAAACAAATTTACCAGGATCCTAATTTTTTATAATATAATCAACATGTTAGTCCCATTTTAAGTTAGTATCAATAATCATTTTCAGGTATTTAAACTTTAGGAATGAAAAGTGCTTTATTTTCCAAGAGGTATCACAACAAATAAACCTTATTATTATTACTAAGATATATCACAGAGGGTTTCCTTTTATGAATAAAGTGTCGGTAATTTTTAATATTAATTATAGTTTACACACATAAAAATTATAGAAATATTTTTGTTTTAAAGACAAAAGATTGAACAAGAGTACTGGTATAATACAAAATAAACAATTTTACATACCATGAAATTTAAAATCAATTTCAAACAATAACATACTAAACATCATTATTAGAAATGACCAAATAGAGCATATTTATTTATGCATAAATCTCTTGGAAAAATTCGTCAACAATGTAGAATGCTGTTGACAGAAGGTTGGCTTTTAATTTGTTGCGAAACAATTTAAGGTTTTGGATATTTCTTATTTCCAAGCTCAGGTGGTTATATATCTTTACTCCATTCTAAATGTAGGAGTCTCTAATGAGTCTCAGCCGTGGAATTGGTAAAGGTATATTGCCTATCTGTCTTGTGAAATAATCTGGAAAATGAGTTTTATTTTTATGGATAAGGCATGCTGTTGGAGCGTCAACTTTACAGAATATTTAAAGGTAAATTACACTTGAAATAATTTAATGTTACTTATATAAATAATATTCAAAAAAACCTGAAAAAAAATATATAAAGATACCGTACACTAAGAACAACTATATGAATGATCTTATAATTACGAAAAATATATTTTAAGGGGGGAGGAGAGGCCGATAAGAGAAGAAAAATGCTAAGCTAAGTCAGGTTAAAAACATCTTTTATTTACTTACACATATATTAGGTTCCTTTATTATAATTCAGATTTAATTTGGAAAAGAATGAGATGCAAGAAGAGCTTTTTTAACAAGTTTTTTAAATGTGCTGATGGAGCTGTTTAAGTCAAACATTTTGAAGTAATGGTTAACAAGATATGCAATTCCGTACGAAAATCCTTTTTTTTAAAGTTTGTTTTTTATGCTTTGGTAATTCTAACAAGTGCTTATAACGAGAGTTGCGATTATGAATTTGATTATGGCGAATAATTTTGGTGCAAAGATATATAGGTTTTTTACGTTTTAGAATTTTAAAATATAAACAAAGAGAGTGTCAGGTGCAACGATCCAACATACTTAGCCAACCCAGATCTTTTAGCTTGAAAAATTCTTTCTCTTCGCCGTATGCCA
The DNA here is from genome assembly GCA_963921995.1 of Oxystoma pomonae. Taxonomy (NCBI): domain Eukaryota; kingdom Metazoa; phylum Arthropoda; class Insecta; order Coleoptera; family Brentidae; genus Oxystoma; species Oxystoma pomonae. Next base: position 42,081,790 of record OY998173.1, read on the forward strand.
AAGATAAATCTAAGCCATGAATTTTGTGCTTTTTGGTTTCTTTTCTTCGAGATCCTGTCAAGAAAAGGCCCATAAACCGTAAAAGCAAAATTAAATTGAGATAGTACAAGTGAATCACATAAAAGTTTTTCTGTTTCTCTGGATATATATACTTTAAAGCGGAGTATGCTCTCTTTAAAGACAGATGTTGATATGTTTGGCAAACTTTGGTTTTTCGTCAAGAACTAAACCAAGGTTTCTAGCCGTGCTTTTATATTCGATTGTAGATTGTCCCATTTGAAGCTACACAGTCTGTTTTAGGTTCTCTCGTACTTCATCACCACTGAACACCATGGCTACGGTTTTAGTAGGGTTTAACTTTGAGAAGATGATCATTTGATGACGACAATATACTTTCTAAATCACTATTGATTCTTTCTAGTGCTACTAAAGCCTGAAATGGTTTATATGAGAATTTCAACAATACGTCATCGCAATATAAATGATAATTGCAGTGCTCGAGGCTCTTCCCAATGTTTACTGTGTACAGACTGACCAAGAGAGGTCCAAGGATGCTAAGTTAAAGTATTTTATTATTAACAAAAAGTGGCCTACAGTGAGATCTAGGATGAACATTGCATAAGTTCCTTGCAGCTCCTTTTTGAAGACTGAAAACAGATTGGAAAAGATACTGTGTGCAAGCTTACCAGAATGAAAGGGCATATATCAGATGGGATACATCGCAATTGTTTGACTTTAATTTTTTGGAAATTGTGCTGCTAAATGGTAAAGGCAGGATTTATTAAAGTTATTATTGAGCAGATGGTTGCTGAAAACCAGTTAATGTATTTTGAAAATTCCTGATTTAGTTTAAAAACTCCTCCGGGCAAAACTTGTCAATTCGACTTTGCCGTCAGCCCTGTGAATAAGATAATAGTACAGTTCCTTACGGGATGCCGCAAGTAATGTAAAATAGGTCGCTGAGGATTCCATTTATGTTAACACACTTATGTTAACACACTGTGGTCTATTTGTTAAGTAGCTTTCCATAAGTTTTAGGGCGTTTTCATAAAAGCCCAAGTATTTGAATTATTTTAGTCAAATTTTGTGAAAAATCGTATCAAAAGCTTTGGCAAGATCAATATAGTTATAAAGGGTTGAGACGTTTTTGTTTACTGGATTATATACTTTTGAAATAAAGTCCGCCAATGTATCTTCTGTTTAGTGACGTTATATTCCTGATAATGGTTCCGCTATTTTGACCAAATCTACAGCGGAGGGTTTTAGGCCGTAGGCGTCCTCAAGAGAGGATGAATCGGGCACCAGAGACCGGTGTCTATGAAGATTTCTGGTCGCTATAAAAAAAAATGTATCTTCTGTTGGCCTTGCTTTTCTAAACCCATATCGGGCGAGTCCCTATTTGTCCGTGTATTTTGGAATAGGGAACACGAAGGCTGGACCTCAGGGAACTGAGATAGGGGGACTGACCGAGGGTATACCCGTTCCCAGCTATTTCGGCCCGCCCTTTTACATACGATGCGCTGGCAAACTAGACGAATTGAAAATGAACTAACGTCCAAAAAGGAAGGAGAGGACTCCAGTAGCGACTGTAAAAATAAACAACCTGACGTAGGAGTGCTTCCTGTAGGGGATGACATTTCTGCCGGAAGCCAAAACACACCCGCAAGCGGGGACCACTTACGGGAGGTGACAAGACCTTTTCTGTGGCTCTGAGAGAGCTAAGGATGGTGCTAATTCACAGACACCATCCACAAAACAACCTGATTCAGGAACAAGCAGATCTGATCCATTCATTATTGCGGTAGAGAAGACACCTTCGGAAAGTCAAAATACCCCACAGTTTGAGGGAATAAGGTAAAATGGGAGACATTTAGGAGACATTTAGGAGGAGCTGACCTAAAACTGGTCGAGCCAAAGAGGCCCAAAGTCACTGTCTGGATGCCAGACAAAACGTCTGAAGAGGAAGACAAGAGCTTACTGAAGCGTCAGAACTCCGACCCAGGCTGACTCTTAGCCAAAAGAATGAGGAGAAGGGATCTTTGCCTCCTCCATAGATGAGGCCTCCTACAGTGCCCTTAAACGATCCCAGTTCAAGGCGTACTACAAGCTCAGAAGTTACCTTCTGGGTGATACGGCAGGGAGCCTTGGAACCCACATGAAAGTCACACAGATTAATCTCCATCACAGCAGCAGAGCAGCATCAGCGACTCTGTCTCGGGAGATGGCGAGGTATGATGTGGCCCTCATCCAAGAACCTTGGGTCAACAAAGGTAAAATAAAAGGGGTTCAGGGAGTAGGTGGGGAACTAATTTATAGTAGAACCACCGACAGACCGAGGATCTGCATTCTTGTAAAGAAGCTCGTAAAAGTACTGCCACTGACCAAGTTCTGCGAATAGGACTTGGCATCTGTGCAATTAAAACTTGAGGGAATAATATTACTATCGGATGGGCATATTTCCCTCCTGATGAAACCGACTCGCCACCCCCAAGTACAGTGGAACAGCTCATAGGACACTGCGGTTCAACCAGAACGCAGTGTATAATCGAAGCAGACTCAAATGCATACAACGTCTTTTGGAGTAGCACCAAACAAACCCAAGAGCGGAGTCGGTACTACAATTCATTATTGCAAATAGCTTAGACATAATAAATAAAGGAAGATAGCCCATCTTTGTAACCAGACTAAGGAGGGAGATGTTGGACATAACATTTGCTACCACATATGGGGGCAACTTTGTTAAAAATTGGAATGTGTCTGATGAAGAGAAATGCTCACACCACAGAAACATATGCTTCGAAAAGCCAAAAAAACAGGAAACTGGGAGAACTACAGTGCCTCTCTAACAGAATACAGCAAGGAACTGCGAAAGGCAAAGAGAGAGTCGTGGAAAAGGTAACGTAAAGCGATTGAGAGTACCGCAGAAACTGCCAGACTTCGAAAAGTCCTTTCCAATAATAAACAGTTCTCGCTAAACACTCTTGATAAGAGAACTTAAAAACTTTGAAAGGAGAGTTTTAAGGGTAGACTGACAGGCCTCAAATAAGGTGAACCAGGCAAAAATCAAATGGGCAATCTCAACTCATTTACACTATACAAATCACCGAGACCGGACGGAATTTGCCCAGCAATGCTTCAGAAGAGACCAGACCAACTGATAAGCAGATTATTTAGAGCAAGCCTGGCCCTAAGCTATGTGCCTAAACTGTGGCGGCTGACCAGGGTCGTGTTTATATCAAAATCTGGGCACAAAGACCACAATACGGCAAAAGCATACAGGCCTATAAGTCTTACAGCCACTTGCACCGACGTTTTTCTAATGGTTCTTTAACAAAAGAACCTTTAAATTTTAAAGGACATTTACTTTTAAATGACTTGCACAGGCTCATTTTTTTTGAACTTTTACTAAAGACTCTTTATTTTCTTCACAGTACGGCAACGTCGCACGAATTTAGGGATTTCTGGGGTTTTTTGTTAGTATCTCTGTCTTCAATAACCTAAAACTTTCACATATTTTTTTTATTTTATTTTTTATGGTTCTGTTGTTTTCATTGATATTTTTTTATGATGAATTGTTCATCTAGTCGAGGTAGCTATAGTTGTTACATGGACTATGAATATAATATAGGCTATTGTGCAGTGCTTCAATTTCAATGAAGGCTAAAAAGAGAAAAAGGGGGCTGAATCTTAGTCCCAGGGAGCTGTCGCCCATCTATTCAATATTACTCCAAAACATCCATGGATGCTGCACATGCTAGCAGTGAAACAGCTAGAGGTCAAGGAACAGGACAAAGAGGCAAGTCAAAAGGGTAAGTATTTTGATAACGAAATATAGCAATCTATGTATAATGCTAAACAACATTTTCTTTAAAAGTAGTTCTCGGCCTACTTAATTATACTCTCCAGTTTAACAGAAGATATATATATATATATATATATATATATATATATTGAAAGATCCATTTATGACAAATTTTTGATGTACTTAATTAATCGCTTCAATCCTTGCCATTCCAATTAAAATATTTGAGGATCTTTTATTATTATTATTATTACTATTCAATCCTTTATTTGGCAAATCCCTAGTTTGGTTTTTAATTTATTGTAGGGTACCGATCAAAGAGGGCTATCTGCTACCGTAGTTAGAATCACGGCATCAAGTACCTTGGCAGAGAAATATGACTTCCTAGCGAACAAAAAGAATATGATTGCTGACATCACCCTAAAAAAGGTGGAAAGAGAAGCATTACATACTGACAAAGAGCATCAACTCCGGAAGAAAAACCTGGAGATAAAAATAGAGGTACTCGCTGATTTTTTTTAACACTATGCAATACATTCAATTGACTGCGAGAGTGGATTTGGTCACATTTGACAATTACATTAAATATATTCATCTATATGAAGCTTTAGGAGAAACCAATCTATCTTGAATGTGTTACGTATTACATGAAAGGTACCTGCCGTTTTTGCATTTTATTAGTTTTTAAAAAAGGTAACTTATAATTGTTTTTTTTTGCGCCTTAAAGGAGATTTGTTTTTACTGAAAGTCGTTATTTTGCTAGATAAGAAAAATTTGACTGTTTTTCACAGGGTTTTACTATTAGTAGTAGTATAAGTTTAAGAGTTGTACTTATGTAAATTTTGTTACAATTTATTTTGTCTCAGGCCTCTTTGGCCTTTTGCAATCGAACGGTATTATAATTTGTTTATTTTGAGTAGGAAGTGCGTAGGCTGGCACTTATTTTTTGTCGTTTTTTAGTTACAGGTACATGGTGAAAAAAATCGCCTTGTGTATAGAAAAATCAGTAGTATCTGTTAACCTGAATCTTCGAGGCACCTTCGAGTCAAGTCAAAATTAACAAAATCCAATATTTCAAGATCATCTTCAAGAGCATCCTCTACCAGCTCATCTTCAATAATGTTTACATATTCCATAATAACATTTGATGAATTTTCTTTTTTCTTGCGTTTTGAACCAAAATACCATGAAAATGGGTCGCAAAACTAACCTCAAAAGGGCTAAGCTTTAAAGATCGTTTAATTGACCAAATTTGGCCAGTTTATGCTCGTTTTAAGAACGTTTAAAAGACCATTAAAGTCGGTGCAAGACACAAAATACGCTAAAAGTACTTTAAAGGCCCTTTAGACTAAAGGACCATTAAAAAAAAGTCGGTGTAAGTGGCTGTTACACCTTTTGTGCTTAAAACCCTTGAGAAACTGTTAGATAGGCATATAAGGGATGACATTACGGAATCAAGACCTTTTCACGAAGATCAGCATGCCTATACAATAGGAAGTTTAATGAAAACAGCACTCTACCAACTAGTAAAGCTGGCAGAGAAAACGATCGAGGACAAGGAGGTGCTTTTGGGGGATTTTCTGGACATACAGGGAGCATTTGATAACACTTCCTTCGACTTAATAATGAGATCGCTAGGGAATACAGGCCTCAGATGGATAGGTGCATGCTTGAGTTTAGGATTGTATTTACTGAAATGCTAGCTGAGACTGTAGCAGTCCGGGTGGCAGGGGGCTGTTCCTCCCTGTAGAGTTCTCTCCCCTTTGCTCTAGAACCTTGTCATGGAGGGGTTTCTAAGGACACTAAAGCAGTTGGGCTTTGAAGTGATAGGATTTGCAGATGACCTTGTCATTCTGGTTCCTGGAAAATTCAACACAACCATTAGGGATCGAATGCAATGGGCCCTAAGGAAGAAAAACTAATCATCAGCTACCAGAAGACGTTTATAATCCCTTTTACCAGAAGAAGAAATTTAGAGGGACTCATGCATCTAGCTCTGGGAATTGAGGAAGTTCAGCTGTCGAGAGATGCTAAATACTTGAGGGTAATACTAGATTCTAAGCTAACATGGACTCGACATATCGAGAACATAATAAAGAAAGCATAAATCACCCTCGTGGAGATTAGACGCCTACATGGAAAACAGTGGGGAATCAGACCACATATGGTATACTGGCCGTACAGGACGTTGGTAGTACAATCCATTACGTATGTATCTCTGGTTTGGTGGCCAAAAGTAACACAACACACTGTGATGCTCAGACTAGGTGCTAAGACTTGCTTGTATCAGCGTCACAGGTGCAATGAGATCTACACCAACAACTTCGATGGAGGTGCTCCTAGACCTTTCCCCACTTCACTTGGTGATACAGGAAGAGGCAAATATCGAACTCTATCGTCTTCAAAAAACCATGAACCTGCAAACAAGAATGCATAATAGAGAGGAGAGGTTTTTACATATACCAATCCTACACATGAGATCAGATCAGATGTCATCAAACGGACCAACTCTAGAAGTAATTATACAGGAGAGAGTAGCGTGGTCAGGACAAAACAACCCGCCACAGGAAGGACTGATCTGGTACACAGACGGATTAAAAACTGATGCAGGCAGTGGGGCAGGAATATTCGGGGAAAGACCCAGGAGAGATCTGCATTTTTCACTGGGATTTTACCCGACAGTCTTCCAAGCAGGAATCTTTGACATCCTAGAATGCGTTAGAGCGAATAATAGAATGGGATAATACGGTCAAACCATATCTATATACTCAGATAGCCAGGCAGCCCTCAGGGCGCTTAAGCGCCCGAAGGTCACCTCAAAGCTAGTTTGGAAATGCCTTACTGAACTAATGAAACTGGCGGAACATAAAAAAAATCAAATTAGTATGGATGCCAATCATAAAGGTATCCAAGGCAATGAAAAACCTGACAAACTTAAAAGACAAGGATCGTCACAAAAATATATTGGACCAAAGTCAGCCCTGGGGTACCGAAATGTAGTCCAGGTCAAACTGTGTATAAGGGAAAAATATGAAAGCCACTAGCTAGAAAGACAGGGGCTAAGACACAGCAGAGCCTTTATCAAAGGCCTGAATGTCAAACTTACGAAAGACCTGCTAAGTTACAGTAGGATGCAAGAGGGAACTATAATAGAAATCATGACCGGCTATATGGGGGTTAAAGTTCACCTAAACAACATGGGCCTGTATCGCGAAGTCCTGAGCTGCAGACTTTGCAATTAGGAACCGGAAACAGTAGAACATAATATGACAATGCGAGGTACTGTATCGTAAAAGGCACCTAATATTTTTTAACAGAACTAGACCCAATATCGACTGGGGACTATTTCATTAAGGACCTGTACAAACTTGCACAGGGGTTAAAATTAATGGAGTGGTTAACCTAGGAACCAATAGGGTGCACAATAAGCCAGTAGAGGCTGCAGTGCAGTGACTGTGGCTTGCCACCAGGCAGGTTGGAGTCACAATCGAGGGGTTTTAGTCGGTAGGAATCCGACACTACCCGGGCTCTCCTAGTAGAGGAGAAATGACTCTGGCAGGAAAGTATTTTCCCCTTGTTATTACTGTCTAGGTAGCCTGTTATTCGTTCTTTTAATACCTACTTATTTCCGCAAACACTCCTCACTGCTATCTCCCGACTTACTCAATGGTTCATGTGGTTGAAGACAGATTTGGATTCAGATTCGAAAACAGCTCCGGTCGCGCAAAATTACAACCGACCAGATAAATAGTTGCGCCCAACACTTTAAGAGTTTTTGAGAAAAATAACGTGATTTTATTATACATTATTGCTAATATTTTACAATTGACATCCATAGAAAGGCCTAAGATAACCCTATTGTATTTTTTATTAGCCTAACAAGGTAAAATACCCTTAAACATTACAAATTAAAAAAAACTGCCATTAAATGCGATTTTGCATGAAAATCTACAAGACAAATTTCTGCTTTTAAGACCTTTAAAATGACCGAAAACATTTTTTAGTTATCAAAGATTATGGGGTCGAAATAGCCGCCCTTCAGAAAAAAATACCGAATCTGGACATAAGCCGTTTTTTTGCATCAATCAGACTATACGCAAAATTTGCCTTTTAAATAGCTAGAGGAAACTCTAATATATAAAAATATATAATACACAAATTTTGCATCTAGTTTGATTGATGCACAAAAACGGCTTATGTCCAGATTCGGTACTTGTTTTCTAAAGGGTCGTTTTTCAACCCCATAGGCTCTTACATATAAAAAAATTATTTTTGTTTTTTAAAGAGCTGTTTAAAAGGCACTTTGCTTATAGTCTGATTGATGCACAAAAGCGGCTTATGTCCAGATTCGGTACTTGTTTTCTTAAGGGTCGTTTTTCAACCCCATAAACTCTTACATATAAAAAAATTATTTTTGTTTTTTAAAGAGCTGTTTAAAAGGCACTTTGCTTATAGTCTGATTGATGCACAAAAACGGCTTATGTCCAGATTCGGTATTTTTTTCTTAAGGGTCTTTTTTTCAACCCCATAAACTCTAATATATAAAAAATTTATTTTTGTTTTTTAAAGAGCTATTTAAATGGCATATTTTGTGTATAGTCTAATTATGTCCAGATGCGGTACTTATTTTCTTAAGGGTCGTTTTTTTTAACGCAATTAACTCTAATATATAAAAAAAAATATTTTTGTTTTATAAAAACCTATTTAAAAGGCACATTTTGCGTATAGTCTGATTGATGCACAAAAACGGCTTATGTCCGGATTCGGTAATTTTTTCTTTTTTCAACCCCAGAAACTCCAATATGTAATTTTTTTTTTAAAAACTATTTAAAAAGAAAATTCTGCAGATAGTCTGATTGATGAACAAAAACGGCTTATGTCGGTAATATTTTTTAAGGGTCTTTTTTTAACACCAAAAACTCTAATATATAAAAAATATATTTTTGTTTTTAAAGAGCTTTTAAAAAGAAAAATTTTGTATATAGTCTGATTGATGCACAAAAGCGGCTTATGTCCAGATTTGGTAGTTCTTTTCTTAAGGATCTTTTTTTCAACCCCATAAACTCTAATATATAAAAAAAATATTTTTGTTTTTTAAAGAGCTGTTTAAAAGGCACTTTGCTTATAGTCTGATTGATGCACAAAAACGGCTTATGTCCAGATTCGGTATTTTTTTCTTAAGGGTCTTTTTTTCAACCCCATAAACTCTAATATATAAAAAATTTATTTTTGTTTTTTAAAGAGCTATTTAAATGGCATATTTTGTGTATAATCTAATTATGTCCAGATGCGGTACTTATTTTCTTAAGGGTCGTTTTTTTTAACGCCATTAACTCTAATATATAAAACAAAAAATTTTTGTTTTATAAAAAGCTATTTAAAAGGCACATTTTGCGTATAGTCTGATTGATGCACAAAAACGGCTTATGTCCGGATTCGGTAATTTTTTCTTTTTTCAACCCCAGAAACTCCAATATGTAATTTTTTTTAAAGAACTATTTAAAAAGAAAATTCTGCAGATAGTCTGATTGATGAACAAAAACGGCTTATGTCGGTAATATTTTTTAAGGGTCTTTTTTTAACACCAAAACTCTAATATATAAAAAATATATTTTTGTTTTTAAAGAGCTTTTTAAAAGAAAAATTTTGTATATAGTCTGATTGATGCACAAAAGCGGCTTATGTCCAGATTTGGTAGTTCTTTTCTTAAGGGTCTTTTTTTCAACCCCATAAACTCTAATATATAAAAAAATTATTTTTGTTTTTTAAAGAGCTATTTAGAAGGCACACTTTGCGTATAGTCTGATTGATCCACAAAATCTTTTCTTAAAGGTCTTTTTTCAACCCCATAAACTCTAATATATAAGAAATTTATTTTTGTTTTTTAAAGATCTATTTAAAAGGCACATTTTGCGTATAGTCTGATTGATGCACAAAAACGGCTTATGTCCAGATTCGGTATTTTTTTCTTAAGGTTCTTTTTTTCAACATAAACTCTAATATATAAAAAAATAATTCGTGTTCTTTAAAGAGCTAAAAGAGCTTAAAAGGCACGTTTTGCATATAGTCACAAAACGGATTATGTCCAAATTGGTATTTTTTCTTAAAGGTGGCTATTTCGACCCCATAATCTTTGATAAATAATTTTTTTTTCGGCAATTTTAAAGGTCTTCACAACAGAAATATTTTTTGTTTTATAGAGTTTCATGCAAAATCGCATTTAATGGGAGTTATTTCTAGTTTTATTATATTTAAAGTTTGGGGGTATTTTACCCCCTTGGAATAATTAAAAATAAGATAGGGTCATCTTGGGATTTTTATGGATGTCAACTATAAAATATTGGCAATAATATGTAATAAAATCACGTTATTTTTATCAAAAACTCTTAAAATAGTGTTGGTCGCAACTATTTATCTGGTCGACTCTGATTTCGCTCGACCGGAGCTATTTTCGAATCTGAATCCGAATATGTCTTTAACCATATAATAGTTCTACTTCTTTTAAAATGTCGTGATAAACACAATCTTTTATGGATTTCTTTATAAGGTAGACTTACTTTATTTTAATATTTAGAGGTTAAGCAGTCTTAGATCCAAGTTTTTCTTTAATTTTTACACGATTTAGATTTTTTATTTGTAAAGATTTTAAAACTCTTCAACTTGTACTTCATTAATAAGATATCTTGTACTTGTATTTACGTTGGATTTTGCATAAACTTCTGGCCAAAATATTTTTTTATTTTAGATTTTTAACCTTTACATAATTTTACAAAAAACATTCCATTCGATGTATTTGAGAATAATGGTCTTAAGGCCTATTTACTCAACTGTTAATGCCCAATGGGTAATTGATAAACACAATTAAAAATATTTAATGCATTTCACTTGTCACTTTTTCGACCTCCTTTAGATTTTTTGGGCATAATGGTGGTAAACACTGTTTAAAAATCATTTAAAACCCAACCTACCAAAACACTATTCCTTGTGTAAAATTGTAAGTAACTATTGTACTACAAAATCTATTATTTTTCTATGACTTTTTTTATTAAGTGCAACTAGACTATTAAAAAATTTCCTTTATTTTAAAAATGTAATTATGTTCGCTACGTACATATACAGGGTTCTTCAACGAAAGTTTGGTTATAGGAATAACTTGCGACAATTTAGAAAAAGTGATTCAATCTTTGCAAATTATTGACGCCACCCTTACATACGTAGCTTGCAAACCACTAACTTGAACCACGCAGACGCGAACAAGTAAGAAACTGGGTTTTAATTACTTATTGTTTATTAGCTTTCTGAGTGCTTCCTGATGCGTAACGTTTGGTGATTTTCAGAAATGAATACCGTGTATACTCGTTAAGAAAGAATTCTAATGGTTAAGTGGCTATTAAAAGGTGAGGGTTTTCACAACTTAATTGGGCGATTCGTGCCTACATTTCCAAATTGCCGGTTCCTGTCCTTCAAACGGACCTCATCCAGTACCATATTTTGAAAATGATGGGTGCATAACTAGTGGCGTAGCCAGGGGAAGGGTTTGGTGGTTAACCCCCCCCCAGGAGGTCCAACCCAATCTACAATAAATTAATCATGATCAGAGACCCCAGGGAGAGCTATAGCTCCCCCACATCTTTGACCCTTTACTCCGGTTTGTGTGATATAATAAATTATAAAAATTTTACCGGCGGTGCTATGACGTTATTAATTTTAACAAGAATTTTACTTTAATTCTACGGAATTTTTCTCACCAGCATTAAAAAAAGCATTCTTTGTATAATTTTTCTTAAAATTTTCATCTGCGGCGCATTTATGATATAGCAACAAATCTATATATACCACCGCAACCCACCCCTTCTTGGTATCTAACCCAATCTACTTTTCCAAAAATATTTTACAAAAAACAGATCAAAATTTTTTCAGAATTTTTTGTTTCTTTTTGTCAAAGTTTTCGCCAATATTAAATATTGTTACAATTTTTTTTTTATTTTAAGTAATTTTTTTGTCAACAATATTTTAAACGATTTAAAAATAGCAGTTTATTGTAATTTTTGCCTGCGGCGCATTTAAAAGTTAATTTTACAACAAATCTGCAAATGAGACTAGATGAGACTTGCTCTTAAAAATAAGTGTTTTTGTTTCCTATACACTAACTCAACACCTATTAAAGTGCCCCTTTCCCCTCCCTTCATTTTAAGAGTTCAAGCAATAGGCACCTACCTAATTTTAAAAATTTTGTAGTAGTTGATTTTTATTAAATGATAAAGCCCCCCCCAGACTACGCCTTTGCATAACTGCTTGTAGACCGCGTAGACACGATGGCCATATACCAGCTCGCGCCGTTCCTCCTGGGTACCGATTCTGGAAACCATAGGAAGTGATCGTTCGCCTGAGAGAAGGGAACCAGTCTCAACCAATAAACGCGCTTAAAAGCAGCGACGAGACGATCGAAGAATCACCAATCTATTATGGGTACGCGCAGAGCTGCCTCGAACAACAATTTTTGAGCGAAGGCGTTCTCTTGACTAGACCCAGTAGTATGGACTTGTAGGAAAGCTCGTTTGAAAAACATCACTCGTATGATTTCAGAGCACGCTATTGGATGAAACCATCACGTGACAGATCTCGCTAATGCGCATGCTACGGCCAACTTGACCGTCTCGTAAAATACGACGTCGCACAGTGGTCGATTTTTGTAAAAACGCGGATATTAAAAAAAAACTTCCACATTGTAATTTAATCGTACAAAATATTTAGTTTTAATAAAAAAATAAATAGTTTACAATATTTACATAAGTAAGCATTCATTCTTTTTTAGCTGATACACAGGATGATCGTGTGAATTTTCACATTTACCTTAAGACATTTTTAAGAAGGTAAAAGATACATATTTATTAATGGGCTAAATTAAACTAAAGATGTTAGTTTAGAACAATCAAATTTACTTTAAAGTAATTGACACAATATATAAGTGTTACACTATACTAGTATATTTTTTACGTATATAGTGTTTTGAAATTCTAAGCATTTTTATATAACATACCCTATGTCGATCTTCACCTGTTTTCGAGATGTCAACAGTTGAATGCTGTCATACTCTGGGTCTTCTATTTGAAATTTGATGTTGAATACTGATGCGTAATATCAAACTCGTAAAAAGCATAATTTATTCTTTGGTCAACTATTCGCCTAGTATCTTGACAACCATATAAGGGCTAATTGAGACACATTTTGAATTTTTTAATTTTTCAAGTTATATCTGCGTTTTTTTGAAAATCGACCACCGTGCGTTGTTCGCATGACTTTTGTGTGATGGATCACTTCTCAGGGTATGATCGTTCTATTACGTCCAGAATCGAGCCCCTGAAAGGGTATAGGACGGGATGAGATGGTATGCGCCTATGTTGAGGGTCATGAACCGTGTTCGACAAGGATAATTTCTGTATGCAGTTTTGTGAAACTATGAGGGAAAAATGTGTGGTTTAAATAACGAGTGCAGCGAGGTACTTAAAAACGCGAGTAAAAAAAGCACAGTTTAGCTGTGAGTTGTTAACACTATTTTTTAAAATACCTTTATCTCTCGTAACACACCATCGTTACACTATAAATAAAGGTGGCTGGTAAAAATAACAATATTTTCCATGGCGATGTAAGTTTTTACTCGATGACGCTCATTGTTACGACATTTTAATATTGGACAGTTTGATATTTGGATGATGTTTTTAAATTGTAAAATAACAGTAAAGGTAAATTTAAAATTTTATAAAGAATATATAAAACTATATAAATAAAACAAAAAATCAAATGAGGCTAAAGATAAAAAATCTCTCCCAATCCTACCTCCTCTTTTATTGTGCCCAAGACGCAAGCCGCGTTTCCTCTTTGCAGAGCTATTCCGATCCTCTGTATTATGAATTTTCGAGAACCCTTTTCCGGAATTTTGGGACTTATTTCCGAAATTAGTTTTTTCGCATCTCAACCCAGAGGACCGAAGGTTTCCACAGCAAAAAAGACGAAGATAAAGCGATCTAGAAGTTCCTCATATTTTTTGTCTTTCGTTTCTTAGCCATTTGTGCAGCCCCACCACATTCTTTTGCTGTTACATTTAAATATCAAGTTGCAAGGGTGTGCCTGTACGTAGCATTTCAAAGCAGCTCCCTGCCCAACTTCCACGGTGTTAAAGTCATTCCATCGATTACCAATCCTTAGAGCCACGTAAATCCTAAATGTAGTGTTATTCAAAAGATTGAAGAATTTTTTCGTAAATACTTGGTAAAAACTGGCGAAAATGGCTTAATTTTTAGGCCAGAATAATTAGATTTTTTTAATATTACTATTTTCCGCTATTTCTCTTTAATTTTGGGTAAAAAACGGACAAAAATCTTTTTTTGCACCCGTGGTAAAAAAACCATAAAAACCATGCTTTAGTTATCTGCCGACAGTTACTAAAATCATTTTTTTGATGAAAGTATAAAAAAAAATTCCTTCACAAAGCAACTGTCAGAACACAATACCCTCAAAAGTTAAACGTCTGGAGTGGGATCACTGGCAATTTTATAATTGGGCCTTAATTTATCGAAGGTAGTAGGTTGCAGGAACTCAACATTAATGTGAAAACAACATGGTTTCAGCAGGACAGTTGTTTTGTATTTCTACAAATATCCTTAACTAGCGAGATTTCTCGATTTAGCGCCCAATAATTTTTTTATCCGGTAAGTGGGAAGTCGCGTTTTTTACTTACCGGATTTGAGACCTTTAACTCTTGACGAGTTAGAGGCCGAAATCGGAGATGAAGCTCTCACAATTTTCCCTAAAATGCTTGCAAATACGCGCCGCGATTTTTTTGGTCGATCCGATAAATAAAAAATTTTATTAATTTTTTATCGTGCTTATACCGTAATAAAAGCGATGGGCGCTAATTAAACATTTTAACTTTAGGTATCTTATATCGGTCACATCGACGATTCACCTAAGAAACAGTTGTATTACTCTATAACGTAAGGACATTTTTAAAGGCTTGGCTAGCACCGAAATCTCACCCGTTCTCAGCTTCTTTAGATGAAAGCATTATGTTTATCATTCGAATAGAAGAAGAATTTAGTTCTTCCTTCGTAGTTCTCTCTTTGGCACCGTAAAGTTAAAATTTTTAATTTGCGCCTATCGCTTTTATTTTGATATAAGAAAGATAAAAAATTATTTTCTACTTTTCAGCGCACTTGATAAAAGCTTGTTCTTTAAAAAAAATTTTTAATAAAAATTTATTTTTTAATTTTTAGATTTGTACCCCAAAATCGTCCATTTTGAATCCGCCATATTGAAATTTTCAAATATGATCAAAAATTTATATCTCCTTCCCGAAAAACCCCTGTATGCCAATTTTGATTTAAGTCAAACAAACTAAATCTTTTCCCCCCCTCCACTTCCCTCGTCAGAGGGAAGTGTGTATCTAATAATACCATATTATTGTATTGTCACCGGAACTATAAACGCATACCAAATTTGAACAAAAACCTTTAATTTTTAGATTTGTACCCTTAATCGTCCATTTTGAACCGCCATATTGAAATTTTGAAATCTGATCAAAAATTCATAATACGCCTCCTTAAACACCCCTGTGCCAATTTTGATTGAAATCGAACAAACTAAATCATTTTCCCCCTCCACTTTCCTCGTTAGAAGGACCTGGGTACCTGAGAATAACATATTATTATATTTTCACCGGAACTATAAACGCATACCACATTGGAACACAATCGGATGTGGATAAGGCAGTTAAAATTGGTTAGCAAAATATGACCAAAAATCGTCCATCTTGAATCCGCCATATTGAATTTTCAAAATCTGATCAAAATTCGTATTCCTTATCCCCAAAAGCCCCCGTATACCAATTTTGGTTGAAATCAGACAAACTTAGGTGTTTTCCCCCCTCCACTCCCCTCGTATGGGGAAGGGGTGCCTAATAATGACATATTATTGTATTGTCACCAGAACTATAAATGCATGCCAAATTTGAAGGCAATCGGATGTGTATAAGTTAGTTAAAATTGGTTAGCAAAATCTGATTAGAAATTCGTTATCTCCATCCCCAAGTGCGAACTTCAACTGTACCCCCTCCACCCCTTTCAAGTAGGGGGGAGCTGTCAATTTATCACACTATATTCTTGTGTTGTCACCGCAACTATATAAGCATGCCAAATTTGCAGACGATCGGATGTCGGAAAGTTGGTCAAAATTAAGTCGCAAGATTCCACCCGAACAAACATACATATTAATTGAAAAGATTTGTGGCGTAGGGGGCAAAGGGTGAGGGAATAAATCGGAAAAAAGTTTTTCCTCGACCAGAATTTGAACCCGGGACCTCTAGAATACCTATCTATCTATATCAATTTATTTACAAACTTAGTCCTATTTACATTATGTACAAGTAAAATCTATAAATACAGAGTCGAATGGGTAGCGCTAGCTGGTCAGACCAGGCGTTCTCATTCGTAAAGATCGTGCGGCTGGTCTTATGCCTTAGGTCGTCCTTGTTTATTTGTTGTCTGTTTGTCTGTCTGCAGCCTCCGTCTAATGCTCATGCTGCGCTCTTGGTTGTTTTCGTCTTTTTGTTAAAAGCTATAGATTTATATTTTGTTTAATTTTTGGGAGGATGGATTTTTGTTTCTATACAGTGGAAAGATAGCTAAAAACCACTTTATGATAATTAAATCGTGAGTGTATCACATTCAGTTTGTTTGGAACTTTGTCTTTGTTTGTGTGTCTGTCTGTGAGAATGTTATGTCTAAAACTCGTTGTTTGGGTGTTTTTTGTGTTATCTGTCGATTTCCACTTCTTGCCCATTTATTTCATGGTAAATAGGCAATCGGTGGTAAATCGGTTTGTGCTTGAAGTTGGAGTTGTGGTGTCGGTAGTGTGTTAAGTCGCGTGTAAGTGGTGAGTTTTGAATGTGCGTTTCAAAAAATTTTTGAGAAATTTCGTCTATGTATTCTGTTATTAATGGTATGTTTGTTTGTCTGTGTAGTTCGCGGGTCGTTGTGTATCGGTCCGCGTTGAGTACGTGTCGTAGTACTTTGTTTTGCATCACCTGCAACCTTTTTCGTTGAGTGTCTGATGCTCCTGCGAATACCGGAGCACCGTAGGTTAGCGCGGGTCTTAGAATTGACTTGTAGATAGTTATTTTGTTGTGTGTTGAGATGGCGGAATAGCGATTTATTAGGGGATAGATTTTTTGGATGGAACCCGCGGTGCGTTGGATGAGGGAAGTGATGTGTGGTTTAAAGGATAGGGGTGTGTCGAGGGTGATGCCTAGATATCGAACTTTATTTTGGGGTCGGATTTGGGTATTTTTTATTTGTAGGGGTCGGAAAATTCGTGTGTTGGTAAATTTTTTAGTAAGGACTATTTGTTCGGTTTTTTGAGGGTTTACTTTTAATTTCCACTTATCAAAATAAGGGAGGAGAAGGTTAAGGTGATATTGTAGTTTGCGGTTGGCGACCTCTGCATAGTACGATTGTGCGTATAGGCCTTGGTCGTCAGCAAAATGTCCTGTTTTTGTGTTGTGGTAGGTAGGGGTGTCTGCAGTGTATAGGGTGTACAACTTAGGAGCTAAAACAGTGCCCTGTGGGACGCCGGCTTTTATGGGGTAGGTTTGGGATGTGCTGGAGTTTACACGGACTGAGAACGTTCTAGGATCTAGGTAGGAATATAGAAGGGATATAATGTTTTTTGGGATTTTATGGGTCTCGGAATACTTATAAATTAACCCGGCATGCCATACGGTGTCGAAGGCTTTTTCCATGTCTAGGAGCGTCAACACCGTACACATGCCTTGGTTGAACTTAAGGTAGGCGTCGTTGACGATTTTTGCTGCTAGGAGGGTGGTACTATGTCCTTGACGGAACCCAAATTGATGGTCAGGGGTAAGGGATAGTTTTTTATCAATATTGTTAAGTCGGGTCAGGATTACTTTTTCGGCCACTTTGGAGAAGGAATTTAGTAGGGAAATGGGGCGGTAGCTATTGGGGGAGGTTGGGTCTTTATTTGGTTTTGGGATGGGTATTATAACAGCATGTTTCCATGCTAGGGGAAAATGTTGTAGGACCAGGATTGCATTTATGATGTAGGTTAATTGGACAATCGCTTTGCGCGGGAGGTTTTTTAGAAGGATATTTTGGATCTCGTCAGGGCCGGGAGCTTTGTTGTTTGGTAGGAATCGGATAATTTTGGATATTTCTGTAGGGGAGGATAGTATTTTTTGTCGTGTGCGGGTGTTTAGTGTAATTGTGTTTTTGAGTGTGCGTGCTGTTGTTTCTATGCGTACTTGTTCTGGTGTTGTGTTCGGTGTGGATGTGTGTACTTGTGCAAAATGGTGTGCTAGTGTTTCAGCCTTTTCGGCGTCCGACATGACAGACCCGTTCAGCGAAGGTATAGCCGGAAAGGAGCGTCTGATCCACTTTGTCATGCGCCAAAGTGAATTGTCCGCCACCCCAAGCTGTCGTAGTCTGCTGTGCCAAACGTCGTTTTTGTGTGTATTTATTTGGTCGTGTATTGTGTTTTCCAACGTTATTAGGGTCTGTCTGTCTCTTGGTAGTCTGTGTCTTTGCCATTGCCTGCGTACTAGATTTTTTTGTCGTATTAGGTTTTTTATATTATTAGGTATCCGATCTTCGGCAGGTTTGATGGTTACCTTTTTTGCAACTTTGTTTCTGGCATTTTGTATTATGTTTGTCAGTCTGCTTACTTCGTTTTCTAAAGTTTGTATGTCTGTGATTCGGTTATTAATGTTCAAATTGTTGTTTATTGTTTGTCTGTATAAAGTCCAGTTTATGTTTTTGTATATGTATGTCTGTCTGTCTGTGCGTTGTTGCCTAATCTCCTCTAGCTTAAAGATAACAGGATTATGATCCGAGGATAATGAGCATAGAGAGATGGGCTCTATAAAGCTCGTTAAATTTTTATTGACAACGATGTCGAGGTAGGTCGGTGTTGTGCCATTCCAAGGATAGTGTGTTGGTGCGTCTGTCGAAATTACGGCGTAATTATGGTCAGTAACGTAGTCATAGATTGTGTTTCCGTTTCTATTGTTTCTGTGATTTTTCCATGTCGTGTGTCGCGCATTGAGGTCGCCAACAAGGAGGACTTTGGGGGAGGATTGAAAGACGTTATCTAGGTCGCGGGGGGTCAGATTATTTCGGGGAGAATTATAGGCGCAGGTGATACAGATACCATTTGTTAGTTTGATTGTTAGTTGTTCGAAAGTTGTCTGTATGTTATTTACTAGTATGTGTGAAATGCTGTTTTTTATTATTATAGCAACCCCTCTTTGTCCTTGTGCCGTTATGTCTCTAGAATACCAGTCTAATGCTCTACCAACTGAGGTACCGAGGAACTGGGGTTTTAACTGGCTATTCGGAAATCCTTTCGTCCGATTCATTTGTTAGTAGTGGGGAGATCTTTGAAGCCTACTGCGGCTTTAAAAACCTAGACATGTTATAAAGACAAGGAGGTACACATTCACGATTATTAGTCGTACAAAATTTTTATTTATCTATTAACCAACGATACACGACATATAGCGTTTTTTTGAACTACGCCACAAATCTTTTCTGTAAATTTATTAGGGCGCTAAATTTTCCCCTCATTTTATACATATTAATAGTCCTGGCCCCATCGTATACCCCCGTAAATTCTAGGTCCGGAGATTGTAACTGTTGATTCATGTTTTTGGATTATTGTAGCAGTAATTTATCTTGGGTAGACATTAATCACCCAGGCCAAACTATTTTAGTAATCTCCCTGTATTTTTGTATTAAAAAGCTTAAAATTTGGATTTTTTTGAGTGTTTCCCTTGTGGGAAAAGGCTAAATATCAAAAAGTACTTGGCCAATGGAAAAAAGAAAACTACTGATCGAAAGATAATTTCTTTCTACGTTTTATGTATTATGTCCTGTCTATTAAAGATAAGGGTTGCCATGGAAACCAAGATAAACAGGATGGTTACACCAAATTATGTACGTTTTCCAAAAAAATTAGCAGATTCAAGATTTTATTTATTTTTAAAGAGGTTATTCGCTAAGCCAAGATAAACTATATTTAAATGAACGTAATTTTCATTGTTATACAGGGTGTCCAAAAAACGATTTGAAATTAAGGTTTTTAAAATATTGGTCAATTTTTGCAATTTTTTAATATGCAATAGAGAAGGTTTCAGCAAACATTTTTTTTCATTACCATTTTCTTGTAATTGTACAGGGTGAGCGAGCAATGAAGGGTAAAATTCCAAAAATGGACGTTTTGGACCTTGGTTTATGAGAAAACTATAAGGTTTATAAAAAAAATATCCATCAAAATATGATTCTACATGTCATTGTAAACAATTTTTATCTGGCACTTATCTTTGTATATGTTTGGGGTGACCCAAAGAAAACGATTGAAAATACCCTTAATCGCACCCCCTAAAATTGAGTTTCAAAGAAGAGGTAATAACAGAAATTTAAAAATATTTTTTTTTTCCAAAGGTAACAATCTTAAATTTTTTTTATAGGGTCAGCCAAAAAAATGGTTTTTAGAAGTCGCTAAATAAATTATAAATCGAATTCGCAAACATTTTATATATGATTCCTTTGACCACAATCTGCTTATATTATTCCTCATTTATGTACAAGGTGAGTCAAAACTACGTCCTATAAAGATTTGAAAGCTGAAGTTACCACCTGTAGAAAAATTTAATTAGTCAAAATTTTTAACTATTTACCAAAAAATACAAATTAATGTATGACAGTGTTTTAATATTTTGACTCACCCTGGATATATATGAATACTATTCTGCAATAATATAAAGAAAAGTAAGTAGATCGTGGTCGAGAAAATTTACATAATAAATATTTGCAAATGGAATTTATAATTTATTTAAAGAATTTTAAAGTCTTTTTTTGGCTCACCCTGTATACAAATTAATAGATTGTTACCTTTCGAAAAAAAAATTACAATGCCTTGTATTAAATTAGAAAAAACTTTTATTGTGTTACTCCATTTTGAAAATCCAATTTAGAGGGTGGGACTAAGGGTATTTGGACACGTTTTTTTTGGGGTCACCCCGAATATATATAAAGATAAGTGGCAAATGAAAATTGTTGATAATGGCATGTACAATCATATTTCAAAAGGAATTTCTTTATAAACCATATAGTTTTCTTATAAACCAAAGTCAAAAACGGCCATTTTTAGAACTTTACCGTTCATTGCTGGCTCACCCTGTACAATTACAGGAAAATGGCAATGAAAAAAATGTTTGTTAGAACCTTTTCTATCACAAAAAAAAAATGACAAAAATTGACCAATATTTTAAAAACTTGCATTTAAAGTCGTTTTTGGACACCCTGTATAAGATAGAAAATTACGTTTATTTAAATATAATTTATCTTTGCTTAACTAACAAATCAGAAAAGCTATATTGAATCTGTTAATTTTTTTGGAAAACGTACATAATTTGGTGTAACCATCCTGTTTATCTCGGTTTCCATGGCAACTCTTATCTTTAATAGACATAATACATACATAATACATAAAACGCAGAAAGAAATTATCTTTTGATCAGTGGTTTTCTTTTTTCGATTGGCCAAGTACTTTTTGATAATTAGCCTTTTTCCACAAGAGAAACACACAAAAAAATGCAAATTTTAAGCTTTTTAGTACAAAAATACGGGGTGGTCACTAAAATAGTTTGGCCCGGGTGATCAACGTCTACCCAAGACAAATCTACAATGATTCAAAAAACATAAATCAAAAGTTAAAATCTCCAGACCTAGATTTTTTTGCGGGGGTATACGATGCGGCCTGGACTAATAGATACATTGAAACTTAAATAAAAGCTTGTAAAAAGTAGGGCTTAAATTTGTACCTCTATTAACAAATCCGCTTCTCAGTATTTACGTGTGGTTCATTTATGAAACACCAGATATTCGAGAATGGAAAATAATACTCGGAAAATCTTTAAGCATTCAAAAAAATTATAAACAAAAAGGAAAATCCTACGCTCTTCATTTTTTGTAACCACTAACACACCACTAAACACAATATTTTCGCAAACAGAAATGCCGTGGATATTGCGTCGATATTTCATAGACAAAGTTTTGTAGTAAGTAACTCTAAATTAATTGATTGATTTAAAAAGTAGTTAGGGGGCAATTGTACTCTTTCTAGTACTCTTCAAAACTGAAGATTTTCTCTGCACGACCAAAAAATTATGCAAAAAAATTGCTTTTTTTGGTTTGGCGTCTGACAAGAAATCAATTATTTAAAACAGCTTTAAAGAGAGTATGAACTAATCCCCAAGATAATATCCAATCTGCGATAGCATTTAGGAAACCTAAAGAAGAAGGAGAATGAAAAACTGTTATTTGACAAAACATAAATTTTTTGATAGCGCCGCAGTCATTTTAACTGTTAAAATGCGAATTTTTTCAAAAAATTTTATAAAATTTTAGTTTGTTACTTTAATAATGCTGAGGGGGGAAAAATATCTCTATTGCTTCCTGGATCCGGGTTGGGTTGGGTTCGATTAGGTTGGGTTACAAAATTTGAGAAAGGGCCAATTTCACGTATTTTAAAGAAAACAGAAAGCGTTGTAGGGATCCTAAATTAAAAAGTTTAAATTACTATTAAATCGCGGCGGCAACGTGCATCGATTTCATATGCTTTTTGGCACTGTTGCCCTTACTCGATGCCCATATATCGGTCCTTTTTTATACGCATTTTGCGATATACAGACTTTCGCTGTCTTACTCTGTATAATTATTTTTATTGAATTGCTCCAAATTAAAAATTAAGTTGTAGTCCTGAAGTTGATAGAGAAAGTTTTGCTATTTTGTGCTCTTCTGTAAGAACTACACAGTCAAAATTCTTCAGGTCAGAAAGAGAGTTTTACCAACAGAAAACTGTTGATTTTTCGCCTTCTCGACCAGTTCTACCACTGACTGGTTTTAGACACAGTCCATCCACCAGTCGGGCTTTCTACTATGACGAATCGATAGCAAAAAAATGAACCTTATAAAATACAGCGGAGTACCACAAGAATACATACCGGGTGCGACTTGGAGACTAGACGCAGACACGTGTTTCACTCTTGTTAGAGATCATCAGTGCGACATAAGTTTTTATAGTCGAATAATATGAACGATCAAATCAACAAGTCATGGACAAATGTTCGGCAAAACATTAGTTAACAGAATGAGAAATAAATTGGAATTTATTTCTGATTCTTTAATTCCACAAATGACAATTCAAAGTAATAAATTTTTCTTTATACTGCTTGTTTTACTGTGGTATAACATTAAAGTTTCTAATATACTCGTTCATTTGTAAAATTTATAATAGAAAATTAAAATGTTCATAAATAAGCAGCATTAAAGCCGGACAAAACAAAGAAAACTATTTTTTATTAAGGAGATATTTTATCCCCAGATATTAGAAAAAAAAAGATTACAAGTGGCAATGTGGTTTTCCATAATTTTTTAAATATTTGCCGCCGTTCAAAGAGAAAAATAAACATGAAAGTAAGCTGAAATTTGGTGTTGGTATCTTTTTTGAATAAGGGTTTAATTTAAGTGCGGTTTAGGATAAACACTTTTAAGTAAATTGGAGAATTATTAACAATTTTCTCTGGATAACATTACCCCTTTTTCTAATTCCCCACTTTAGAGGAAAACAAAGTAAGTTTTTTTTTCTAAAAGCTCGGTTATATCGTAAAAAAAGTTAAGAATTGATAAAATTGTTGCTTTCCTAGCGTTTTTATCTTTAGATTATAATTTGGAGAAAAACGGGTTACTTCAAGGGTTGTGATATACATCGCAGTACTGTTACGGTGCGTGGTCGGGTAATAGCCGACATGCGTGCAGTGTTGCTAAAAACTATTTCCCGAGATCGTATCTATGACCTTAAGTTTTTATTAAAGCACATTAATAAATTATTAAATAATAGGTGCTTAGCAACGACAAGGTAAATTTTTCATATGTTTTATAATCAGTTATAAATGCTTTACATTTGTCAGAAAGACTTTTAAATATCGTTAAATGAGGTATCTTTGGCCTTGGTGATAAAATAAGCCAAATTCTGAGATAACTTAATTTTGTCACTGTGTCACTTAAAGGAGTTTTTAGTTTTGTTTATAGGTTTAATTTGGTGCTACTAACCCATATAAATAAATTTAGCTAATACTTACTTATTCCAAATTTTTACACAACTTTAAAAATAATGTTAATTTTTGTTACGATACAAAGCAATTCAGTGGAATTTTTGTAATAAGTACTTATAACCTATTAATGACCCAAAGTATCATTGGGCAGTGTGGCCAAAAACTATAACTATGCCAGATTCGCCCATTTTTTTTTTATATGGATTGGGTGGCTTTGAGCAAGATCTCCACCACCATTGTAAAGATGGGTTATATGTGTGGTATCAGTCAATTAAAGTAACCTAACGTGAATGTTATTGAAAAAATAAAAAAAAAATAGCCCTGGGAAACTGAGGATTTTTTAAGATCCTTGAAATGGTAAAATATGATGGGAAATTGGCAGATATTTAGGATCTAGATTATGGGCTTTTTTAAAAGTAAAATAATTCCTAAGATAAAACTAATATAGCTGTAAAGTTGCAAAGACAAAAATAGTTAATATAAGTTTTGTTTTATAATAAAAGATTTCGGTGTAGAAACTTATATTTTATAAAAAAGTGCATCAAAAGTAGCAAATAACGGGCAAAAACCTAACGCATTTTTTGTTTATTTTTTTAGGTGGTCAAAGTAACCCATAGCGTCGCGTCGCTTGAAATTGATCCATTTGCATATTTTGGTATACATGGCCATCCTAGTGGAAAATGGGACGCCCGGTATTTTTAGAGATTAAGTAAACAACCCAACATAGACTAAAATTTTTTAATAGGTTGTGGACACGTGTTTGTAAAATATGGTATCTTAAACTTAGAAATCATCCAAATCCTATTTGTTCGTTTATTTTTTTATAGACTTAAAATTGATTTTGTTTGTTCTTTTTTTTTAACTTTTCGGAATATATTTTCGTGGGGCTCCCTAAAGGCGCAATTACACAGACGAACATGCTCAAATAAAAGCTCGTGCAAAAGAATTGAAATTTTTCGCGCGAACATTTTTGTGAGCTTTTCTTTGAACATTTTGTCCGGGTAAATTTTTGAGCAAGTTATTTCTATCTATTTTGGAAACATATTTTTAAAGATGAGAATAAATATAATTTTACATCAGTGATCAGTGATCTCAATTCTTTAAAAAAATGGAACACCAACTTTTATTTTAAACTTTTGTGAAAAAAAGGCGACGGCAAGCGACACATTATTATTGGCTATCAGTTTTGTCATATGCAATGTTAAAATAGTTAATGATGGAGGTAATAACATTTAATTATTTTCTTTAACTTTTTTAGTTTTCTTTCATTACAAAAAGAAAACGGAAATGTCTTCGAAGTAATTACTTTTTAAAATGCAGGTGGATATTTTTAGAAAACTGTTCTGGAGAGTAGTTAGTTGTTCCCTGGGGGGGATAGGGAGGTTTAGACAGTCGGAACACAGCGCTGTCAAACACAGCTGTAATTTTGTGTGTCAATGTTCATTTGACCAAAACCCCCTCTCACTAGTCTACGGTTTTTACCTTCTCCTAACCCAGCAACAGCAATAAATAAGTGCCAATTTTTATAAATTAAAAAGTTACAAGTATACTGGCATATCCCCTATAAAAATCAGATCAATCGAAGTTGCTTATGAGGTAAAACGTGAATTTCGACATCAAATCGTTTTTCTGTCGGAAAGCACTTAATTAAAAATACCTTGTTTTAAAACTTAGTCTTTCTATTTTCAGTTAAGTTCAATGAATTCCCATAAAACTATAAAATTTAAATTTGTAAGAAATTTTTATTACCAACATTTCCTCAAACAAATTTTGCTCAACATTCTCTCGAAAATTTACGTGTGTTTTTTTGTACGCGATTTTGCTCGAACATTTCTTTGAACCTTTTGCTCAAGAGGCTCGTGTAAATGTTTGTCGGCATTTCAACATCAAAGGAAAGTTTGTCTGTGTAAATGCACCTTTAGGGGTTCTCATGAAAAGGGTGTTTAGTAGTGTAATTCAACACAAAAGGTCTGTTTTTGTAAGCTTAACATATGCTACGTTTTCATGGGAATTGAGTTCGTTCTGAAAACTGTTTTTCCAGTATTCAAATCGATTTCAATCTAGATCCGACCCTGAAAATTTTTAGGGTTGGATCAAGATCGTATCTAGATCGAAATACCGATTTTCCATGAAAACGGGGATTGAGTTTACACATGCGTATTGCGTCGGATTACCAAACAGCCGCCAAATTATATTTTATTGCTCTCACTCTTTTTGAGAGAGAGAGAGTGAAATAGAAGTGAAACTGTGGAACCGGCATTCTAAAATTTGGGGGAGTGTATAGAAAAAAGAAGATTAATAATATAACCTTACTTAAATAACTAAAGATTTGTTTTTTTTAAGACTTTAAAAAAATTAATTATGGAAAATAAAAGAAATATTTGGCCAGAAATTGTATGTGCTATGCAAACAGAGTAGTAATTAAAATTAAAAAAAAAATGTGTGGCAAGGGCCAAATCGATTTGAAAACCTGTCATGAAAACTCATGAAAAAAAAATTTTCAAAACATATTGAAAATGAATTCAATATCCATGAAAACATAGCAATAATTACTATTGCTGTCTTTTTTTATGCATGCAAATGCATGCGTCTAAGAGATATCCAGCATACTACCCATACCAGAAAAAATATCCGCTCGCACACCCTTCGACCCCTCATATCTAATCTTCATGAGTCAGTCAGTTATTCAATTTTCGATTTCATATCTGAAATCAGAGGGGTTGACTAAATAAAAAAAGACCCCTATTAATATATATCGTTTTAATCTGATTAAAACAGTTTAAGCGGAGTGGCAGACGGGCAGTTTCTAAATATTAATATAACTAAAACTTTTTGATTCTCGCGGGCTTTAAAAAAATGGCATTTTCTATTCTTGCTTACAGTTTTACTAAAATCTCGAAAACTATTAAAGTTATGTAAATTTAGATTACAGATTTGGTATCAGTAGGGTCGAATTAGTATAAAAGACAGAAGGAAGAACAACTTAAGGATCCACATTATTTTAGCAAAGGGAGGGGGGTACCGGAGAGTCGATTGCTGGCAGACGGTTCGTTTTTAGTTAGGTATGGTTAAGTCTTTTAAATGCCATTACTTGATTTGTATCCGATGAGGGGGATAGTTAGACTATGGGCACCGGTCTATTAGAAGAGGAAGGAAGGTGGGTGTTCTTTTAACACATTCCCATGTCAAATTCTTGCATTGTATTAGTGATGGGAGGGAGAAGAAAACTTCATTTTGCAAAAGTACAGCTTTAAATAGGTTTCAAATTATTTATCAATTGAAATTTTATGATGAGTTCCAAAATATATATTTTTTTTGTTGAGTTTAATTGATTATGTATCTGTTGTATCAATAACGTACGTATTGTAAGCAAATATTTATCATCAATCAATTCTCTAACAAAGCTTTGAAAAGATGTCCTACATACTGGCTACTTTATTAAACAAATTAATTAAATGACAAAATTCATCAAGACTGTAATTTAATTACTTTATTTATACAAGGTGAAATGAATGCCAGTTACTATTTTGTAAACATTTTTTGAAGTAGGTGTCCATAAAGGCATTTTTTTAAAATTTTTAACTAGTCAGATTTTTCCTAAAACTCAGCTACTACTTTACTTTATAGAGCATGGACGTAATCATAATTTCTTTCTCTCCATCTCTTAAATTTTTGGACGAAAGAAGATATCGAAGTCAGATAAAAACTTAATGCAATGGATCGCTTTTTACAACTTCTTTTGGGGACCCTGTCAAACTTGTAATTATAATTATTATTATAAATGTCTTTATTTTTCAAACTTTTAAGATAAGATGCAACTATATGATTATGAGATATACTTTAATGGCTCTGCCCTTGCATTTTCCGACAAAAAAGCCGTACCGATAATAATTCTGCCAATCAGTTAGCTTGAACAAAATGCAGTTTGAAGTTTTTTACTGCATTTTTTTCAGGCATGCGCAGTAGATTTTTTGCCTTTGGTCTTTCCCAGTCAGAGTTATTAGACCAAAGAGTTGGATCAAAACAATGGGCATAACCTTACTTTGTTATTTTTGGTTCCTTTTAATTTTTCAACGTTTATGGTGTCTTATTTTATGAACATTACTTCCTTAATGAGCCTCAAAAAAGGGTAAAAATTATGAATTTTGTGCAAAAAGTGATGCCCGAATATACAGACAAAAGGAAAAATAACCGCCTGCACACTCTTCGACCCGCATATCTAACTATCTTTTTGGTATAGCTGTCCCTGACAGATATGCGCGGTCGAGTAGTATTTTCCTCGGATGGTGTAGTATCCTGAATGTCTCTCATACGAATACATTTAGAAAAAAACAATAGTAACTATACTAAGCTCGAAAAACTATTTAGGTCTGTTTTGGTGAGCTTTACATAGTAATTATTATATTCTCTTTCTAAATGTATTCGCCTGAGAGAGATTCAGCATATTACACTATCCCAGGAAAATACCCGCCTGTACACCCTTCGACCCCGCATATCTGTCAGGGACAACTATGCCAAGAAGATAGTTAGACATGCGGGGTCAAAGGATATGCAGGTGGGTATTTTTCCTTTTGTCTGTATATACGGGCACCACTTTTTGCACAAAATTGATAATTTTTACCTTTTTTTGAGGCTTGTGAAGAATGGTCATAAATTCGATGTTTGATCCATCTGTTTTCAAAAAAGATGCCATAAACGTTGAGAAATTAAAAGGAACAAAAAATAACAAAGTAAGGTTATGTTTGAAATTAATTCTGTGTTTCGGACTTCCATTGTCTATATTTTATTTATACACGACGTTTCGATCAGAGATTGTACTGATCGAAACGTCGTGTATAAATAAAATATAGACAATGGAAGTCCGAAACACAGAGTTAATTTCAAACACATCATTGTCTCAAACTTTCAAACAAGGTTATGTTTATTGTTTTGATCCAACTCCTTGATCCGTCAATATTGACGTTGCACAACAAAAAAATATATATTTGGAACTCAACATTAAATTTCAATTGATAAAAATTTAAAACCTATTCAAAGCTGTGCTGTGCAAAATTAATTTTTGTTGCCTCTCCCATCACTAATAAAATGCAACAGTTTGACCTGAGAATGTGTTCAAAGAACACCCATCTTTCTTCCTCTCTTAATAGATCGGTGGCCCAGACTCAAACAACCTCCTCATCGGGTACAAATCGGATACAAATTTAGTGAAGGCATTTAAAAGACTTGACCAAACCTAACTAAAAACGAACCGTCTGCCAGCGATCGGTGGTTTCCTTTCCTAAAATAATAGGGGTCCTTAAAATGTTCTTCTTTCTGTCTTTTAGACTAATTCGTACCTATTGATTTCAAATCTGTAATCTAAATTTACATAACTTTAATAATATTCCAGATTTTAGTAAAACTGTAAGCAACAATAAAAAATGCAGCCCGCAAGAATCAAGAAGTTTTAGTTATATCGGTATTCAAAAACTGCCCATCTGCCACTCCCGTGGCCATTCCTTAAAAAAATTAAGGGCGCTTAAACTGATTAAAATGATATATATTGTGAGGGGTCTTTTTTTAGTCAAGCGCGCTTCCAAAGTACCCAGACAGTGGTCGCACTGACCCTTTGATAATAAAAGTAGGAGGCTAATGCATTGGAGGCGCGCAAGACGAAGCATATAAAAAATGTGTGTATAAATTGCGCCGAGCCGCGCCGTAGGGAATGAGGAAACATTTTCGCAAAAGTATAACATACATATAATTTTAGCAAAAAAAAAATGATAAAATAATGTAAGCTTTGATTTGGAGTTCTGTTCCAAGTGACAAATGGTCAGGAAAAACCTGCAAAGTTCAGGGAATTCGATGAAGTATAAATGAAGACAATAAGTAACCAGTCTGTTTTCTTGGTTGAAGTAGAAAGTTGTCTTAATTTTGAATGCTTTTAAAGTTAAATTAGAGTTTCCCAATTAGACAACCCCGTTTTTCTTCAGGTTTTGCTTGAAATTAAATTTTTATGAGAAAAACCGTTTCCTGATTTAAAAAATGATGTCAAATCTGTGTTCAAAACAAGACCTCAAGAAACATATTTTATTGGATCAAAGTCGGTTATTGTCGCAATTCAATTCAAATTGCTTTAAATGAATAAATTCTTTCGAAAAAATAACTTTCTATCATTTTTGTATGTTGGCTTATACGCTTCCACACACACCGCGCGTTTATATTTTGGAGGCGTGTAAGACGAGCATATAAAAAGTGTATAAATTGCGCCGCAGGGTACAGGGAAAAACTGCAAAATATAGCATTTTACCAAAAAAAATTGATAAAATATCGTAAGCTGTGATCTGGACTTTTGTCCTAAATGACAAATGGTCAGGAAAAACCTGCACAAATCAGGGAATTCAATGAAGTATGAATTAAGACACCAATAAGCTTGTAAGAAGGCTATAGCCAATCAAAATATTAATCCTTTTAACAATCATATAAAATAAAACGTTCAAAAATTGAATATTAGATACCTATAAACGTATCACAAATTAGAAGAAAATACCTATTTATCTAGGTATTAACATGACTAGGTATTAGGTTTGCGAAACAAAACTTACGAGAAAAAACGCAAAAAGTCATTTATTATTATTCCACCCTATCGGAGGTCAAAGATGTGAAATTGTGTACATACCGTCTCTAAAACCGGTTTTATTCCACAAAATACAATAATATTTGAAATTTACATAGCTTTACAGCGTTAGAGGAAGTGGTAAAAATGCTGGATGCCTATAGTACGGTGCGGCCTATATTTTTATGCAAAAAGGAGGTGATTTGACTGCTGCTTATGCGGAGGCATCTTCCATTTAAAAATATACCAAAAAATTGTATATAATTTTGTTGAGACATTCTTACCCGTCTAATGGTTTTCTGATTCAGAAAAAAATTAGATGCCTATATATACAGGATGTACAGGCGTAGATTAAACGGTTAGGATGGAGGCGTGGGTGCCTGTTCTGTATGTGGAGGCGAAAAGGATAGAAATGCATATACAGGGTGGATTCTTTAAATGGAACGGTGCTTCTAGAGGCTTTAGGGAAAGGTTTAAAAAAAGCTAATAGCGAATCTTTAATGATTTTTTACAGACTTTCTGCCCATCGCCCCCAACTTGAGTGGAGGTAATGACATCTGTTTTTCAAGAAGCGAGTAATCATGGTCTTCAATAAGAATACCAGTTCGGAAAGCGCAATGCCTTAAAAATTTATGTTGTATTCTTTCAAGAGTATCGATATGAGACTGGTAGTAGGGAGACCACACTACTGAACAATATTCCAACAAGGACCGTACCAAACTATAGTAAACTAGCCTAGTGGCATCAACAGAAAAGTATTTACAGTTTCTTGTAACAAAAAAACTAAGCTAAGTACAACTCTCCAACATTTTAGGTCATCAGCCAACAATAAACATTTACTGTTATGGAAACACTTAACTATATCATTTACGTCCGCCCTGGGCCACACCAGAGCTAATAATAATGGATTCAGATAGATGATTACCAATCTTGACCCTTTGATTACGACCTGAAGAAGAGGTTTTTATGCACTTGACAAAACTTACATGAAAACCAAACGCTATTAATTTATTTAAAAGAATTTGGTGATCTACACGATCAAACACTTCTGTGTATATTGCGTCAACCTGGTTTCTACCTTCCATTTCATGTAAAATGTCAGACTGGTAGCAAACTAGATTTGTTATGGTGGATTTATGTTTGCATAAGCCATGCTGTGCTCCAGTTAT
The DNA here is from genome assembly GCA_963921995.1 of Oxystoma pomonae. Lineage (NCBI taxonomy): Eukaryota > Metazoa > Arthropoda > Insecta > Coleoptera > Brentidae > Oxystoma > Oxystoma pomonae. The sequence goes on from OY998173.1 coordinate 42,113,544, forward strand.
TAAGCCTTTACAGAGCCAAGATAGTTGCTTATCCACCAAACAATCAAAAAGCTTAGGTACGGCAGATTGAATGCATACACTGCGATAATTTTCAATATTGTCTTTAGAACCATTTTTAAAAACAGGTACAACATAACTCGTCTTCCAGATCTCTGGATACATAGAAGTCTCTAAAGATGAATTAAACAAAATAAATAGAGGCTTAATAAAGGTACATATGCACTTCTTCAAAAGAAAATCAGGAACACCGTCCGGCTCAGCTGTAAGTTTGTTACGAAGTGAGCTCATACCTTCAAAAATATATGTTACAGTCATTTTAGAAAGACTAAGAAATGTATTTATGTTATCATACTCAATATTGGTATCCAAAATTTGCAATGTTGCTAAAAACGAGTTCTCTAGATCGTAGCTATGGTCTTATTACTGATTTTTTCACTCTCTACGTTATATTCTAGTGGATTTTTATTTTTTGCGTTTAGTAAAAAAAATTATACAGTTATATATTAGGTATATCTTGTCTAAAGTTGCGCCTTCCCGAATTCCAAATTGTTCTAATAAATGAATTAGGTTTATTAAATGTTTTATTTGAAAAAATGACAAGCAAATCGGCTAACTGCAATTTATAGATCTTACGTGATATCCGAGAAATTTTTGATTAATCTTGAAACCTTTTTAAAAGTATATTATTAAAATTATGATGTTTTGGACAAGATGACATTCTACGGACTGTGTCTTCAGGGATAGCCGCCGAATGATCATGGACCAACTAACATTAAAATTGCATACTACAAACAGGGCTCGTTCTAGGGGGAGGGCAACCCGGGCATTTGCCCGGGCGGCATTTTTGCTCTGAATGTGACAAAATATTTATAATACTCGAAATTTATAGTTATCGATATTTTCTTTAATGACAATTAAAATGCATTTAGTATATTCTCAGTTAAAAAAGTACGACGTTGAATTTATCTTCATATTCATATTCATGTTAATTACAGCGGACCACACAAATTTAAAACTTTTTAGAAAAAATGGGTTTTAGCGTAAAATACTGGAAAAAAATATCTGCACTTAACAGACAATAACTACACATTACTCAAGCCGTCGAAATTGCTAATTAAAGGCAGCAAAGGAAGCTTATTAGCTAAAGAGATGCATTAAAAATTAAAAGATATTAAATATATAGAAGAGTTGGCGATGTATAGTAACCAACTTAACTGATGTGGAGTACAAACCCTTCATTCTATTAAACCCACCACATAGCTGAGTACTAGACCTTTATTCTATCAAATCCACCACATAGATGAGTCAGCTTGGCTTTGGAAGCTGAGCTATGGGGCTCTCTTTAAAATCATCAAAATGTAAACATGAAGATAAGTGGCCGATGTATATCAACAAACTTTATTGATTTGGAGTACTAGGCTTTTATTCTATCAAACACAATACATAGCTGGGTCAGCTAGACTTTGAGAGCTGAGCTATGGGGTAATCTTTAAAATCATAAGAATATAAATATGAAGATAAATGGGCGATGCATATCGACAAACTTTACTGACTTGGAGTACTAGACTTCTATTCTGTCAAACCGACCACATACCTCAGCTGGCATTGGGAGTTGAGATATGCGGGTCTCTTTAAAATAATAAAAATGTAAATATGAAGTTTAGTGGGCGATACATATAACCAAATTTTACTGATTTGGAGTACTAGACGTTTATTCTATCAAACACACTACATAGCTAAGTCAGCTTGGCTTTGGGAGCTGAGCTATGGGGATCTCTTTAAAATCATAAAAAGGTAAATATGAAGATAAGTGCGCAATGTATATCAACAAACTTTACTGATTTGGAGTACTAGACCTTCATTATATCAAACCCACCACATAGCTGAGTCAGCTTGACTTTGGGAGCTAAGCTATGCGGGTCTCTTTAAAATCATAGAAATGTAAATATGAAGTTCAGTGGGCGATATATATCAACAAACTTTACTGATTTGGAGTACTAGACCTTTATTATATCAAACCCACCACATAGCTGAGTCAGCTTGACTTTGGGAGCTGAGTTATGGGGTAATCTTTAAAATTATAAAAATGTAAATATGAAGATAAATGAACGATGCATATCAACAAACTTTACTGATTTAGACTTCTATTCTATCAAACCCACCACATACCTCAGATCTTGGCTTTGGGAGCTGAGCTATGCGGATCTGTTTAAAACTATAAAAATGTAAATATGAAGTTAAGTGGGCGATGTATATCAACAGACTTTACTGATTTGGAGTACCAGACTTTTATTCTGTCAAACCCACCACATTGCTAAGTCAGCTTGGCTTTGGGAGCTGAGCTATGGGGATTTCTTTAAAATAATAAAAATGTAAATATAAAGATAAGTGGGCGATGTATATTAACAAGCCTTACTGATTTGGAGTACTGGACCTTTCTTCTATCAAACCCACCACAATATTGAAGAAAACAATAGAATAGAAATTTATTTATTTGCCATAAACATGCTTTACAGCCTCGGCTTCGTCAAAAAGTGTCAGCTGTGACACTCACCATGTAAAAAAACGAATAGTTATGTCTAGTAATATAAATATAATAAATCATAAAATTTCAAACCTAAAAGTGTTTACACAAAAAAAAAAGTTAAGGCTTCTCCAACGTCCAAAACTTAAAAAAAAAATAATTCAACCTTTGGCCACCTCAATATTAGTTATATCTAATAATAAAACAAATCACAAAATTTAAAATTACAAAAAAAACAGTACAGAGCAAACTAAAAAATAAAAAACAGGAATCCGTCTTTTAACAACCTCAGTAATAAAATTGCGAACAAAAATAATCCATTATTCATATAATAAAAAAAAATAGCTTAGAGGAGGAAAGAGTTATTTATTATTAATACAATAAAAAATACATAAATGTTATTTTAATTTGTATTTCAAGCTTTAGCAAAAAAAAAGACGTTCAATCGAATTTTGGAACCGTTTCGTCAATCAAACTCGCTAGTTTGCAAAAACTTGTTAAATCTATAAAATGGATTTCTACAAACCAGGCATTTTACCTCTTTCTTAAATATATTTTTATTTGTTAATTCCGTTAGCTTTTTAGGCAGCTTGTCGTGAACTAAATATCCTGCATATAGTGGTGATTTAGTAAATTTATTTGAACTCTGCTTGAAGTTGATTCCTATTTCTTGTAAAATGAGTATCAGTTTTTGCACCAGTGATAAAATGATATTTATTTTGAAAGAAAAAAACAAGCACAGTTAAGTAAGCAGATATTTATGACAGTTAAAATATGGTTTATTTTAAAGTTTCACTGAATGTTTCCTTATAATTTGTACCAAAAATTATTCTCACAATACGTTTCTGCATGACCATTACTCTATCTATATCACAGCTTTGTTCCCAAACCATATTATTATACTTCGATTGGGCACATCCTATTAGATGCACCAGGTAGTGATACTTCGTAGCACGTCATACGCAAGTTTTAGAAATAAGAAAAACATACCGCCATGGCAGCCTGTCTGATCTCTGCTAGGTACTTCAGTATACTTCTTGCGCTGTCATGCGACTAGTTGCGGTATCGCGCGCGCGAATTGTGAAAATACGCTTTTAAAGAAATAATCTAACAAAAGAAAACATGAAAAGCAAATGGATTACCTAAAGAAGAAAAGGAGGAACCTGGAAAAGGAAATGAAAAGGACAGCAAACTGTCAGTTTTTAAACAATGATGTGAGAGAAATATTATGCTTTTGGCTAATATTTTTTGGCATGGGTTTGTTTGACTTATGCCCGCTAAATTAGTCTCAATAAAAAACTCCAAATGTTTACTTACTAGCACGTCGTTTTTCATATAGTATATGTGACGACGAATCTGAACGAATAAAATCCCGAAAAAATTTAACAAAAGAAAACGTGAAAAGCAAATGGATTACCCAAAGAAGAAAATGAGGAAACTGGGAAAGGAAGGGAAAAGGAATCGTCGTGATTCAAGTAAGGCGCATTGTCAGTTTTAAACAATGAAGTGAGACAAATAGTAGGATTTTTTGGAATGGGTTTGTTTATTCTGTAAACACACATTTGTTTTTATGACTCATAGAAACTTAAACCCTGCATAGTTTTTGACTTATGCGCGCTATATTAGTCTCAACAAAAAACTCCATAATGTTAATAAAATCCGTTTCCCCATTATCACATTTTAATTTCCAGAATAATTATTATAACAAAAACCCTTCACCCGTCGTAATTTAACAAAAATTCTCAACCGAATTTTCCACTTAGACGGAGCATGACTCAGAATTTTTTTGCCTAGCACGCTATATCCTATATGCTCCACGTAAAAACAAATACTATCATATCTCACCCATGCTCCCGATGCATGGTTTACTCTACCGGGTGTCCAATTTTCTAAGAAGATTATAATATGTTTACTTAAAAAAGTATTATTACCACATAGTTTTTCATATTATTATATGTGACGACGAATCTGACAGTTCCTCAACTCGTCAGACACTAGTAGTTTCTCGAACTCTAGCATAGAGAGGCACCCCTTAGAAAGTATATTAGGGGGGACAGATGATAGTACATTGAGTCCAGATACAGACCGCTTCAAGCTACTGCGAACATAGGGCGGAAGAAGTCTAATTTGCCAGTGTACGTACATGCAGAGACACCGCACGCCTATCAGTGAAGCAACCAATACTCAGGCTTGCGATCACCACTTGAATGACTTTCCTTAGGTATTTAGTACGCCTCTAACCACGGTGGTGTGTGGAGCGTAGTCAATGAAACCGGAATTTGGTCAATAAATACGCAAATTTTTATAACGTAATTTCCTTATTTTTTGTCACTGATAAATAAGAGCGTTTTATTGTCAACTACTCAGATTTATCAGTGACGACGTGTTACAATGAAAATAATAAGGAGAAACAAAATAAAAGCAAGTTCTCAAAATAAAATAATACATTCTACAAACCAAAAAGATTCTCCCAGTCAAAAAAAATTAAAGCAAATGTTCGAAAAGTCCTCCTTGCTCGGCTAGACAATATCCGAGCCTACTATAAAAACCCCTTCTAACGTTTCCAAGCATGTTAGGGGTGATAATTTGAAAAGCTTCTTCAAAAACAGATAGAAGTCATTAGGAGCAAGATCGGGAGATCGAGCTGGCCATAAATTTCCTACAAACTAAAAGATGCTAATTGGTTAAAAATGAAACAGAGAAGAAAGCTGCATTCTTTGTGCTTTTTTCATAAGGTCATAAACACAAGACAACCCCCATATTTGTTTAAAAAAATTAATTTTAAAACGAGTTCTTATGGGCTTAGTGAGAGATTAAAAAACTGCTTAACAGTACCTCCACATCGCACCAGTCTCTTCGAAAGATCATTTTCTTATAACATAACAAAAATATATAACAGTGTTCCTCGTAACATTAAATCTCTTAATCAGTCAAGATTTAAGAACGAAATAAAGAAGCTTTTGTTTAAGGGTTAAATCAAGTTCCTAAGTACCTGGACCGTGGTATGTCCTGTTTTTTTGTTTTTTTTTATTTTAAATTTATTCTGCGGATGTGCATTTTTGAAAAATCAACAGTATTCTACAGTGTTCTTTTTAATTATTTTATATGTTAATTTATTAATATCCCGGTTATTATTTATTTATTTGTCGTTATTTGTTTTTTTCTTTTTTGTTTAGATATTTATTTCACAGGTTCTCTTTTTCGATTTTTTTTTAATTATTTGTTTTGTTTAGATTAGTAATTCTATTTTTTTGGAAATTATTTAGGTACAGGTAAATATTTTTTTTTTTACTTGATACTTATTCTTAGTTTGTATTTTTGTGGTACTAACAATAGGGGCCAAACTTTGATAAATTTTTATTGTTTTTGGCTCCTTTTTGCAACTAAAGCTAAACCAATGTATAATCTCGTCTATGATAATCTTGTTGCAAATAAATGTATTATTTATTTATTTATTTATTATAAAATGGTTCCCCGTGTACTTATAACCCGATTAGGAAATACATTATCAAGATATTCCCTAACAAGACCAACATTGTGAGCGGAACAACCATCTTGTTGAAACCATGTTTCACCAAATCTTACACCTAACAACTGCCTAGCAGTTGGAATAATGTGCTGCTGCAGTAGATCCAAGTATCTAGGACCATTCAAATTGCAATTGCCGTTAATAAAAAATGGCCCAATTACGTGTTCCCCTATAATACCCCCCCCCCCAAACATTTAGTTTTTGGGGATACTGTGTTCTTACGTCAAAATACAAATGCAAATTTTCCCTCGACCAATATCGAACGTGTGTTGGGTTATGACGATTTGACCATTTGACCATCTGCACTTTTTCGGCAACATCCAGTAGACATCCATTTTTGGTTTTAAAAATGTATTATTTCAATTAAAAACTTACCCATCTGTTTCTCGAGCAAGGCAGAAATAAAACAAAATAATAAAAACAAAATGAATTTCCAAAAGATAACACTGCAGCGTGCTTCGAATCCACCTCGGTCGTACGGCACGGAGAGTAAATTGGACTTGATTCCCCCTATGTTCGCAGTAGCTTGAAGCGGTCTGTATATCAGCAGAGCTAGCTTGCAGATGGAAGAAGCATCTGTCTATGGGAATATATAGATAAGGAAACTAAAAATAATATCCTCGAAAAATTCCCGGAAAAATTGCCAAATTCTTCAAGGGCCCAAATTATATCCAGGATGCTAGCATCCACAGAGCAAAAAGAGATACGTAATTCTTGAAATTGCAAACCATTTTGGGATAAGGTTTGACAGCCTTAGAGCGGGTTTTCTCTAATTTGGCCTAAACAAAAAAGGGAGAGACGAAGCACTTGATGAAGATCTTTTGGGTCTTGCCGAATCGGCGCAATTGTTTTGCATTGGCCATAATATTGTTTCATGCAAAAATATAATAAATTGCTACTGCGCAAAATCCAGATCTTTTCTCTTTTAGCGAAGATTTTGCCAAAAATTGCAAAAATATAAAAAACGAGCCGAGAGGAAATATTAGAGCTAAACAGTGAAAGAACGTATTCCTGTCGAAATTTTTTTTTTTTAGAAGTTTGGAATCAACTAACTCAAAATTAGCTTTGAGTTGGACAAAAGGTTACAAAATTTCCTCTGTGGACAAACCTTTTCAAGTTTTCACCCCTAAAACGTCAAAATTTACCAAAAATGTGTTAAAAATTTATTCGAAAAGCATACAACATTTATAATGTTAATAACTGCCAAGATCAGTTTTTGTATTTTTAAGACAGAACGCTAACAGGGAATTTTAGGTTTATCTTTAATCCTAGAAACCTACATAAAGTTCTTTCGCCCACCTCATTTTCAACTGGAAGATATTAGAGAACTTAATTACTAAAAACTGCTTCCTTGCGACATTAGATCTTAAAGATGCATATTTTTTAGTTCCAATGTTTGATGAATATAAAAAATATTTAAGATTTTCTTTTCAAAACAAAAGTTGAATTCCAATGTTTACCGTTTGGTCTAGCCACTGCACTTTTTTCTTCCACCCTTTTAGGCTTGTTTCTCTTATCTAAAAGATTAGGGTTTATATAAACAATTAAAAAACCATACAAAACCGACTCAAGAGATACAATTTTTAGCATTTAACAAAAATAAAAACAGCTATTAAGATTATTCAAAGAAAAAAAAAACAATTAAAGAGGTTTCGCAAATTATAGGAAGGCTAGCCTCGGTTTGTACAGAGTACGGCTTGTTGTACGTAAAAACCTTTGAGCGAGAAAAAGATCGTACCTTAAGGGCTAACAGGAACAACTATAACAAAAAGATGCTTGTTAGGTTCTTAGTTAAAAATAAACTTGAGTGGTGGTTAAAGCACATACTATTTTAGAGCCTAATTATAACATTAAAATTTTCTCCGATGCATACAAATCGGGATGGGGGCGTGTTGCAATGGAAAGGAAGCAAACGGGGGTTTTTTGGCAACAAGGTTAACAGGAGAAACATATAAACATTCTTGAAATGAAGGCAGCTTTTTATGGCTTAACAAGCTTTGTAAAAGACTTTAAGACGTTAAGACTATTGGGAGAATGATATGGCAGTGAGCTTAGGTATATTTTTTCTGGTATAAAAAATAAATCTGGTATAAAAATTGTATATTTATTTGCAAGCTACCTGAACAAAAAATGCCACCGGTTTGTGTCGTGGCTTCCAGTGGATGCATTCACAATGAATTAGAAAAACCTTAATTATTATATATTTTCTCCTTCCTCACTGTTTTCAAGAATGTAAAAAAAAAGAAAAAATGGAAAACGATAATGCGATATATCTGGTGGTTTATTCTATCTGGAGAACTCAAGCATGGTATCCAAAATTAGAATCCGTGATTCGCTTAAAAGTTGTCGTTTTAAATCCGAAAGGGTATTTACTCTTATCCTCCCACATCCCACCCACTATGAAAGAATCTTTCCCTGGGGGTAGCAATCTTATCAAGGTGGCCTATAGTAAAAGGGGCGTTTGGGAGGATGCAATTTATTCTTTCCAAATGATGGAAGTTTTGCGACAATAATATTGAGACCATTTTGCAGCCTAATGTAAATCAAGTTGTATCCGTTTTAGAAACAGAATCTCAAAATACTGGGAAATATTGAACTCTTAACACACATAGGTCTGCCATGCGCCCTTAGTTTCCGAAATATAAACTTGTCATCCGGAACCAGTGTTACCTTATATAGGTAACTTGTACCCTCTGATAAATTTAAGATTCGGGTTATTAATTATAAAAATGGTACTTCTTTTAACTCGTTATTCTGCTCAAAGATTTCCGACATTTTCTATAAGTTAAGTAACATTAAGGCTAACGAAAAGGGCATAGAAATAATTCTTAAAGATATTGTTAAAATATCTGGACCCAGAAGAATTGGCTTGGCTTAAGTACCCTGTTTCAAAGAAAATTTACAGTTCTATTTGTGTTTTACCATTATATATTGCGTACAGAAAACAAAACTATTTCGATGAACAGAGGATACACTTATTTTAACAATTAAATAAGCCAGCTACATCCCAAAACATTAGCAGGTGGATTTAAAAAGGTCTAAAAAACGCAGAAATAGAATCAAATTTTAAAGGATATGGCACACGCCATAAGGTGTCTTCCGCAGCATTAAGGGTTCGCGCATCAATCAGAAGTATTAGAAAGGCTGCGGGATATTCCGAAAAAACCTTTAATTTAAAAAGATTTCTTAGCTAATTATATTAAGAAATATATTTTAAACCCATTTAAATTTTAAACCTTGTGGTTTCCTTATTACTATTTAACTTTTTAACTAATATTGCCATATTCTCTAAACAACTACCTGGTGTATCTAATAGGATGTGCCCAATCGAAGTATAATTGAGGATTAAACGACTTACCTGTAAGGAAGTTCAATCCAAATTATACGAGATTGGTCAAATCCTATTAGACGAAGAATTTACCTAAGTACTAGTCAAGCCGCCCTTGGCGATCTTAGTATTTCAGGAAAGCTTTAGAAGTATACTGAAGTACCTAGCAGAGATCAGGCAGGCTGCCATGGCGGTATGTTTTTCTTATCTCTAAAACTTGCGTATGACGTGCTACGAAGTATCACTACCTGGTGTATCTAATAAGATGTGACCAATCTCGTATAATTTGGATTGAACTTCCTTACAGGTAAGTCTTTTAATCCTTAATTATATTTAAGATTGGAATAAACAAGAGAATAGTAGCATGTCATAAGTTCGTTTTGACTGATTCCCTTTTTTAACTTTAAAATTGCAAAAGACGCTCTTGAAAGTTTTTTACGCACTATATCCACTTCTTCCTTAAATGTAAGGTTTCTGTGTATTGTGGTTTCTAAAGATTTTACCTTACTGGGTTTTCTTTAAATTATTAGGTTCTGGCTCGTTAGCGAAGTTAAAATTGACAAGGACAGTTTTTTGCAAGTTTATTATTAATTGATTTTTACATCCGTTTTGAAATTCATTCATAATTATGTTGATATTCCTTTCGAGCTCTTCATAGCTTTGGGCAAAAATTATAATCGAAGTGTCGTCACAATACATATAACAAGTACCATTACTGATAAATTCTGGAAGATCGTTTACAAATATGAGAAACAATAGCGGACCCACTATTGATCCTTGAGCCACCCTGTCCACATTATAAAGTTTAGATAGGTCAGAATTTATTGATATCAATAATTTTCTTTCTGTGAAAAAGGATTTAGCCCATTTAAGACAATGTCCCCTAAATCCCAATCTGTTCATTTTTTCAGTTAAAAATTTGAAATTAACCGTGTCAAAAACAAACTAAATAAATAAATAAAAAAGTGTTATAAAGTATCTACCTGGTGAAAAAGCATTTTCAGAGACTTCAGTGTGTGATAACTCTATTTAGATACTCGTGGGTACAATTTTTATTACTTTCCTCATAAGGAAAGTATTGTAATCAGTCAGAAATCACATTTTTATATTTTGACGGATCTATTCGTTTTCGACCTCAGGGAATTCCAAAAACGTATTTTCGCGATTCCGTCGTTCTTTCTGTCTGTTTCTGGGCGCGATAGCTTCAGAACAACTAAACCGTTATAAATCAAATTTGCGTCAAAAATAGTATGGGTTTCGACGAAAAATCAGTTTCTGGTGGGGGTTGGTGGGACAAAAGGGGGCGATGGAGAGGATGTTTTAAAAATTCATAACTTCGCAGCTTGAGCAGCGGCTTTTTTTATATGGTTAGTGAAAAGTACTTTAAGCGTAATTCTCAAGTAAGCGTAAATAAATTGCTGCAATTTATAGTTTATAGTTCTATAATTGTTTTTGAAATCTTAAAAATAAGGATGGAAATAGAGATCGCAGCGATTTATTGCATCATGTGAATTGCGCTTTACACAATATTGTATCAAGGATCGAAGATTTTCTATTATACAGGGTGTAACAAATAAAAAAACTAATTTAATATATACGATTTAAAGGTGATGCCTAAAGAAACGGTATTAAAATATTTCAAGGATTTAGAAAGTAATTTAACCGCTGGTGATTCTGTTGACATAAATAGGGTAGAGCTAGCAGAGAAAATTTCTGCAGTATCTGCGCTTTTGGATAAATAGTTAGGACTCTTATCAATCCCCGTTTCGATTGCGTGCCGAAATTGGTTTGACCACAGATTCTAAAAATATAGATCCTCAGGACATATGATCTGCTTATTGGACGTTTTGCAAACGCAGAATAAACTTACTTTTTCGGACGATTTTTTGATTTTTTCTCGAAAACTATTGAGTTTACAAAAATCATTTTATAACAAAAAATTTAGAGCTTTTTAAGTGGAATTCAGAATGGATTCAATTTTCACCATAGGATAGGTACTTTACGAGTTATAGCAAAAAAAGCGTAAAATCGGCCTGGGGGTAAGGGCCCCAGCGATGAACTTTTTGGTGAAAGTCGTGACAACTATTGACAACCCAGTAAAGTTAAAAGGTGTTATGCATTAAAATAAATATAGATGGGACAAAGAGGGCCGACGACGAAAAAATGTATTTTTAGGTTAGTTTTCTCAGTGAACCTTTGGCCCAAAAAAGCCTATCTTATAGAAAATTTTTTAGTCTTTAATGAGGTTAAAAGTTTGAATCTGGCGCCAATAGCTTTTTCAAAAAATTAAAAAAAACTAGAGACATATTTTGTATCAAAATAAAAGCTGTAATTTGACACTTTTTATTTAGTCTGTAACTTTGACAAATCTTATCGGATTTCAATAGACTTTACTGATTTTAAATGGGAAAACTTCATTCTAAAAAACTGTGTTGTTCAATTTGACATATTTGAAAAATTCAAGATGAGAGCTAAATTTAGCCTCACTCCAAAAAAGAAAACGAGAGTCACTGCGTAAAAATACTAAGACCTATAAAAAAGGTACATCATTACCATGCACATCGAAGTATCAATTATAAAAACCGGTTCAGATATAACAAAGTAATAGCGCAGCGAAATCAGTCTGTTTTAGTACTGATTAGCTATGTAAAAGGTGTAATTTTACTCTTTTTTTAGATGTCTGTAACTTTAACAAAAAACTGCGTTTTTGAAAAAAAAAGACTAAATTTATCCTCACTATAACGAAAAAAATGAGAACCACTGCGTAAAAATACTAAGAGTTATAGGAAAGGTATATCTGTAGCAAACACATCAAGGTATCAATTATTAAAATCGGTCCAGAAATAGCAAAGTTGTAGCGCAACGAGAAATAAGTCTGTTGTAGTACCTGCAGGTAAAACAATGCGTTAAGGCATACTTTTATTACTATCTCGTCTTGTAAATAATTTCTTTTAACTAAGTAGATAGCTATATATTTTTTAGGCGTTGCGACTCACCCAAAATATGTTCATTTTTTAATTAAAATTTAATTTTATTTAACCATTTTGGTAGTTTGTGTGCCTTCATTTTTTCAACTTTGCTCCAACGATACATTTAACTAAAAATTTGAATTCGGCAGACTTAAAAACCACAAAATTTATGTATCACATTTTGTTGCTTGTTAATTATAATTTTTTCTAAAAACTACCCCTCTCCCTCTCTATTATATTATCGTCTACAAACAAAAATCAACGCAAATTTAAAATTAAATGAAACGAAAACCACTGAAATGATAAGCAAACATACCTAGGTATATTTTTTTTAAATATCTCTTATTCTGCTAGAATCAGCAATAAAATTTGTCAAAACAAAAAAATACACCTAGTTAAAATAGCAGGTTTTTTTAGGGCTATAACTTTTTTCTGGACCGTAGATTAAAAAGAGATAAGATATCTGGTCCAACGAAAACTCGTTGGCAAATAATAACCACTGTTTATTTACAAAATTTGCCATCACCCGACAAAACCAAAACAATGGGTTGAAATAAATTCCATATCGTTTTAAACATTATAGAGGAAAAGCGACGGAGATATGTAGGGTGTAAGGCAGTGGCGAAAACAAGCCTAAATGAACAGGTGAATGGCAGAGTAAGCGTCTGTTTTGCCGCGGTCATTCTTGTGCTTTGGCTGTTGAGTGATCGATTCCTCTCGCGGCTTCGAAAATTAGGTTCCAAGATTTCTCAGATAATAATATAACCAAAGTCTCCGTAAGCATCGGGTATCCTTAAGTAGTTCATTCAATCAAGTTCTGGACCGATTTTTATAATTGATACCTCGATGTGTTTGGTAAAGATCTACCTTTCTTATAGGTCTTGCTATTTGTAAGCACTGACTCGCATTTTCTTTAAGAGTGGGGGTAAATTTAGTTATTTTTTTCAAGAGCCGCCATCTTAAATTTTTTAGAAATGTCAAATCCAACAATACGGTTTTTTAGTCATATTACACCTTTTATTTTGATACAAAACATGTCTCCGTTTTGTTTATTTTTTTGAAAAAACTATTTGCGCCAGATTCAAACTCTTAATCCCATATTAAAGATAAAAAAAATATCCTATAAGATAGGCGTATTTTTTTTGGGCAGTGGTTATTTTTTTACTAAAAAAACTAACCTAAAAAAGCAAGATATTTTTTCGGCCATCTTTAATCGACCCTATTTGACAAAATAATGACTTTGTGAAAATTTGTCCCATCTACATTTATTTCAATGCATAACACCTTTTAATTTTACTGGGTTGTCAATAGTTGCCACGACTTTCACTAAAAAGTTTAAAATCGCTGGGGCCCTTACCTCTAGGCCAATTTTGCGTTTTTTTGCTATAACTCGTAAAGTACCTATCATAAAAGTTGAACCCATTTTCAATTTCCCTCGGGAAGCTCTAAATTTTTTGTATAAAAAATGGTTTTTATAAACCCAATAGTTTTCGAGAAAAAATTAAGAAACCGCCCAAAAAAGTAAGCGGTTTGAGGAAGAAAAAATGTTCACATAAAAAAACTCTTTTTATGAAATTTTTTTCTTTTTCTAAAAATTCCGTTAATTTAAAATATTATATATTTCATGAAAAGCGGTTAAATACCAATAAGATACGATTTTTTAAAAAATACCATGCAAAAGGCTTGACCGCCATCTTTGAACGGCCATATATTTTTATTATGCTTTTTCCTCGGCTTTTTCCAAAAGTCCAATAAGCAAGATCACATGTCCTGAGGACCTATATTTTTAGAATCTGTGGTCAAACCAATTTCGGCAAGCAAGCGAAACCGGAGCCCTTTTTGATCAAGTAAGAGTCTAGACTAAAAAAAGAAAATGCAAGCAATTTACCAAAAATAATAACAGCATTAAATTTTTCCCCAAGCCTTAGTGTTACCTTATGAACATTGTTGACTATACCAATAACTGTCAAGTGGGGAAAGGACTGAAAGGAGTTCCTCTTAGCTAAAATTAATAAAGAACTATTTACGTTCTACGACCACACAAGATTGTATTGTCTTAACGATTTAATCATTTTGGCAATTGAGCATATAATTGCTGATCAAATAGACTAAAAAGACATAATAAAAGAATTTGCAGAAACAAAAGTGAGACAGAAAAATGTGGTTTAGTTTATGTGTTTTTGTAATAAAACATTTTTTGTTATAGCATTAACAATGCACGAACAACTACTTGACGAACTAGACAAAATAGGAGTAAAATGGAAAGCTTGCCAACTGCTCAAAGTCTACCTAGAAAAAAGAACACAAATAGTAAAACATAAAGAGAAATCGAGCGACCCAAAAGCTATTAAATAGGGCGTTCCACAGGGAACAGTTTTGGGCCTTATTTTGTTTAATATTTATCTACATAAACTTCACGAACTTGATATAGACGGCGAGCTAATTAGTTTTGCAGACGACACAGTAATTTATTTTACGAATAAAAACTTGAAAATCTAAAAGCCAAGGCTCAATAGGAAACAGACAAAATTATACACTTTCTTAACAAAATGAATTTGACAGTAAATTATACAATGGCGTAGCCAGGGAGGGGTGGGTTTGGGGATTGTTCAAAGGCCTCAGGGAGAGGTGTAGCTCCCCCACTTTTTTGACCCTTTACTCTAGTTTGTGACGTGTCTTTGATGTGATGTCTTAAATTTTAAAAATTTTGCCTGCGGTACTATGACGTCATTAATTGTTATAATTTTAGTTTAATTCCAAGGAATTTTTTTCACCAGGATTCAAAACGTGTAATAAATGGCATTCTCAGTATAGTTTTTCTTAAAATATTCATCTAAAGCGCATTTATGATTTGGCAACAAATCTATATATACCAACGCAACCCATCCCTCTTGGCATCTAACCCAATCTACATTTTTAAAAATATTTTACAAAAAATCTAAGAGATCCAAAATTTTTAAAGAATTTTTGGTTTTTTATTGTCAAAGTTTTTGCCTGCGGCGCTATACCAATATTAAATATTGTTACAATTTTATTTAATTTAAGGCAATTTTTTTGTCAAAAATATTCGAAACGCGTAAAAAATAGCATTTACTTGTAATTTCTTCAAAATTTTTGCCTGTAGCACATTTAAGGGTTAATTTTTTAAAAAATCTGCAAATGAGACTAGATCAGACTTGCTTTTAAAAATCAGTTTTTTTTGTTTCGTATACATTAACTTAACATCTATTAAACCGCCCCTCTCCTCTCCCTTCAGTTCAAGAGCTTAAGAAATAAACACCTACGCCACTGAATTATACCAAAACATATTTCTGGCCATTTACATCTTACGCCAACAATTTACCAAATTTAAATGAACTAAAATTATTCAATATCAAAAGCTGCGATTGCCCACTTACGTGCTTGAAGAAAACTCTCAAAATAAAATATCTTGGCATTTTTATTGATGCCCATCTTCGCTGGGATATACATATAAAGTTTGTGATAAACAAAGTAAGATCACTTTATAAATTCAAACACTTAAGGCTGCTATATCACGCCTTAGTAGAACCACACTTATCATACGGCATCGTGACATGGGGCGGAACTACAAAAACACACTTACACAGTTTGGAAAAAATACAAAAGTGGTGCATTAAAATAGTTTACAATAAGCCGTACCGATACTCATCTGAAATGTTATATGAATAATAAAAGTTTTTTGATATCAGAAAATTATTTACACTAGCACTAGCAGTAAGACAACACATACAAAAAACAAATTTAATTAAAATCGAACACAAATACAATACCTACTAGAAAAAACCAAATTGCATACAGAATTCCAAAAGTCGAGAAAACAATAACACGGAGAAGTTACTACTATTTAGGCCCTAAAATATATAGCGTTCTTCCAAAACACATATTGGATACAAAACAGTTGCGTACGCGGGGTCAGCCTTGGGGGCAGATATTCAACGCTATACCTACAGTGGCGGTAACAGCTTACAATTTAAACAGAAAATTCTTTAGAAATTTGCACTATATCGCGTTTCTTGTGAAATCTGTCGGTTGACTCAACTGGCAAGAAAAGGTTAGATATAGTTTCAAGTAAAAATGTGTTGTCAATATCAGGTCCTAAAAGCGGCGTGAGCGAAATTTTTAAGAAAATACTACTTGAAATGCGCGTTGTAAATGCTGATGACAAATTTGACCCAACCTCTTCATCCCCCCCATCTCCGTGCGTACACCACTGAGTAGAAGAAAATTTTTAATAGCAGTATTGAAAACTTGGAAAATTGACATATTAGCCTTTGGAAGATAGCCTTGGTGTGGATTTAGAACCTCTAAAGCGCAATAATTTAAACAGTATCTAGCTATATTTTACGCTTATTGTAGTAGGTAGTCCTATTGTTAAAAACGAACCAATCATGTTTATCAAAATAGGTGTAATAAGCAAGTTTTGCCAAGACCTTGGTTTAAATGACAGTAATTTCAGATAATTAGTAAATACCTAGATAAATACGCACTGTTAAAAATATTTTTAATAATAATATTTATTTTAGGTTTCAACCTAGCAAAAATTAATTTAATTTATTTTTCAATTTTAAAATGATTTGGAGAAACACGTCAACTGCTATGATATGAAACGCGAATCTAACTAAAACTATTTTTTTACAATTTCACCAAAAGAAATGATTAGAGCTTTCTATATAAACGTTGGATTACATACAAGTCAGACACAAAACTAAACGATTTACTCAAAATTCCTCCAATCGGTATAAAAAAAAAAGTGTTTCCGCACTTGTTAGGTAAACTACCCAGAAAACAGAAGTAGTCCGGGAAAAGTCCATCCCGTTGCCCTAACTGCTGGAAAATCATCTCGGTCGGAGTTTTACTGGTCAAACAGCGCTGGCCCGTTGTAAGTTTTCATAGAATTTCCCAGTGCGCACTTATTGCCAAAACCGATCCGGACTAGCAAAGTTTGGGCCTGTGACGATCCAAAGTTTTACTTTTGCCCATCTAATTTTTATTTTACTTTCGACTTAAATTTTTTTGTGACAAGAGCAATTTCGAACTCGATGCGATGCCTGTCGGCTGGCTTTTTTTTAAGTTAGAGAAAGTAATCACACAGGCAGCACACATTGCTCATTGGATAGCTATTTTTTGTTCAAAAGCATTCGCTTGACCATGGACCAATATTGTTAGACATGACAAAAAACTTGGTCTAAACAACTTCAATTTTTGGGCAAAAACTAACCGGTGTTTTTTCCTTATGTTTTGGATATACAATGGACCTGGACTTTTCTTATCCCAGTGGATTAAAAGTAAACTATATCATGTGGACGTCCATTTTATGTCCAGTAAATTAATTTACTTTAACACATTGTTAAAAGTACTTCTATGGGATATGTCCATTTTATTTAGGTATTTTTTAAATATATTTTATTCAATACCGCCTCCACTAAAGTGCTTCAGAGAATGATTTCTTATAATATTTTTAACATAAAGATTATTTTGAAATATACCCGTTTAACGGGACGACATTCAACGTGTTGCGCGCGCAGTCTATCTCCGATTTATTTATCGACTTATGGCCGTCATGCCTGGAGAGCGTTGTGTCGTGCGGTGACGCTTTCAAGTTTTGAAGGCGAAAACAGAAAGATAAAACCATCATATTCGGTTTGATTAAACGACGAAGGACTATCCTAGAGTGAGTAAATAAAGATCAAGCCGACTAAAGTTCTTTTTATTATTGTGGACTAAAATGGTAGTGTCAAAAAAAAATAAACGCACTTATTTATATGGCTAACCCCGATTTTAAACTTGACGATATTGTTGCTTTTTGACATTTACGCATACCTATGCAGGTATGTTATCTAATGCTCGGTTGATATGGTAAAATTAAAGACTGTGCCTATTTTTATGACAGCCGATCTTCAGCATGGGATTACGTTGGTTAGCTTGTTTATTGTGTTGGGTTGGTATGGTATTGGTATATACCTGTGAAAGCGTAAAAAGCCACAAGCAAAAAAAATTGAACTATGGGGACCAGCGTAGGCGTCTATACAAAATAACTTTTATTTTATTTTGCTTTGTTTTACTAAATATTGCATTACCTCCATCTGCCTCATAATAATAAAATGCATCGTTTTTTACAGATGGATGCTTGAAGGAAATATGGGTAATTTGTGCCATGCGTCCCAAAATTAAAACAAAAAAAAGTGATACCGTTAGTAACATGAAGAAAGACTATTCTCCTGGGGACTGTAAGGTCGATTAAAGTTCATGTTTGTTTGAAAGTTTGAGACAATAGACACTTAAAGTAAATACTTCAACGCATTGGTATCGGTATACCTAAGGCGTTTAAAATAAAGTCAAAAGACACTACATTTTTAACTTGTTTACGGCATGTTTCGAACGAGGCCTGCTTTTATGCTGAATGCGGTGGGATAACAGCCGACTCCACTCGTTGCGTACGGAGGGATGTACGTACCGTTACGGACCTATCAACGTACGCAACGATTGGAATCAGCTGTTCAAACCTCGCGTCCACTATAACAGCGGGTCTCGTTCAAAACATGGCATAGACAAGTGAGAAATGTAGTGACTTTTGGCTGCGTTTTGAACGCGTTAGGTATAGCGATACCGATGCGTTGAAATATTTACTTTAAGTGTCTAATGATGTGTTTGAACGTTGGAATCCCGGTACGGATTCGGTATCAGCGATCTTTTTTGAGGCTACGAGAAAACTTTAATTAAGCATACCAGAGACGACACGCACATCGAATTCCTATGTCAAGCAAGAGACAGCAACATTATTCCGGTTGCGTTTCGTCTTATAGCATCATTTCTAGGCACTTATACGATCCCAAATCGGCTTTCATCGCTGGAACAAGTCCTTACTGACAGAAGAATTAGGATAAAAGTTTCAGGAAATTCGAGAAAATACTATAGAGGAAGATTGTCAGACGATTCTGGACAAAATCACATGAACCTGCGACCATTTACGACAGACTTGGCAAGCAAAGCACCAAAGGAAATTCGCCCATCAACAGCCACAAAGCCAATCGACCACTGACACTGTAAGAACCATCATTAATGCATCAAAGAAGACATTGACATCCATAGAAGAAACCTTGCTTGCCAAAGGACTTAAGTTTTCCATCACTCCTAAGAAGATACCCACTATCGATATCATCACCGCCATAGAAAGGCATCCTATTCCACAACAAGATGCCGACGAGTTCAGACATCAAGTAAGGACCATTATTGACAAACCTATTAAGCATACCTCTAACATAAGCAAGACAGAGGAAATCGCGTTAAAGAATCTTCAAAAGGACAAATCTGTTAAAATCTTACCGGCAGACAAGGGCAATGCAACAGTGATTTTGGACACGTAAACCTATGACCGGAAAGTTGAAGAGGCACTTGCCAAAGGAAACTACAAACTTCTCCCAAAAAGACCCGACACAATCAATCAAAAGTAAGGTTTATAGAATTTACAAAAAGTATTCCCGAGCAATCCTCCTCATCTAAACGGTCTTCCCAAAATTCACAAAGATGCAATGCCCTTACTCCCAATCACAGGTTCCAGATATTTTCCAACAAGCAATCTGTCTGTATATTCCTTCTGAAAATTATTCAACCTCTTGCAGGCAAGACCCCTTCATTTGTAGAAAATTCCAACCATTTTGTTCAATATTCTTAAATCTTTTGTTTTAGGACCCGAGTATAGATTTGTCAGTTTTGGTGTCGAAAGTCTATACACCAATGTCCCGATAAAGGAATCGCTAGATATTATTAGGCAAAGACTGGTTGATGATGAATCCCCTTATGAATGTACCAGCCTGCCGCTGGAGGAAGTTATGGAGTTGTTGTAATATTGTCTGCATATCTCTTATTTTCAGGTGAAAGAAAGGTTTTATATTCAGGATGACGGTCTGCCAATGGGTTCATCGCTTTCGCCAGTGGTGGCCAATATTTACATGGAGTGGTTGAATCACACGAGGTTCATAATTTCTTTACCAACTAAATAACATACCATCCACCATTAAATTCACAATAAAGTTAAAGCAAAATTGTCAAATTCCTTTTTTTGATGTACTTCTCAAACGAGTAGAAAGCGACATCAGAACAACAGTCCATTGTAAACCCACTCACACAGGGCAATATTTAAATCAAGGTTCAAATCATTCTGCTACAACCAAACGAGGCATAATAAGAACTTTGTATAACAGGGCCGTTCAAATTTGTAACAATTCTCATAACTTGGAAATCGAAATAAGAAACACTAAGAAGGATCTGCAGCAGAATGGTTACAGCCTTAAACTTATATCAGACACTATTTCTAAATTAGTCTTAAGAAAACTTTTAAATTATGTATTAGGTGTAGTTTTTTAATTGACATGTGCTAATTACAAATTACTTTTGTTTTGTCGTCATCTTTTTTACAATAAATTTTATCCAATCCAGATAAGCAAGTTTCCAGACGACTTCGCTCTGTCAGCTGTCTGTCCGTCGCTCACTTTGTAGCCACTGTAAAAATATCTACATATATATATTTATATATATAGCACATATAAAATGTAAAATATAACCGTGGAAGATATATGGCACAGAAAATTGAACTTTTCAATTGTTTTTTGCATTTTTTATGTGATATATATATACGCAGTCAAAAATTTTGCCGCCATTCAACTACAATTTTTTATAAGCTTTCCATGGAGGTATCACACGGTAAGGAATGAAGTTTTTTGGGGGTAGCTCCGAAGGGTCTACTAGGAGAATGCTCAAAAACAATAGGGGTCTGCGCGTCAACAAAAGTAATCACTATGCAACATTTTGTTATGATTAGTGAAGGAGTTTTTGAGTTAGAGTGGCTACAAAGTAGGCCACAGACAGACCGACAGACAGAGCGACGGCATCTGGATTCGTGCTTATCACTATTCGGAACCTCAAAATTCGAGGAGGATCATGAAAAATCTCGAAGTGCGATTTTTCGATGATTGCATTACTTCCCTTTAGCGAGGGAAGTAAAAATTGGCAATATCTTAAACCCCCAATTAGAGCTTTAAAAAAAGTTTAAGTACAAAAGTTAAAGTTAGGCTAAATGTCTATATGTCACTAATGTGAAATTTTGACATCAGCAGATAGAGTCAATCTGCATAATCTCTCACCAGTTTTCTATGACAATATTAAGCTTTGTATTTGCATCACCTTAGATGGCGCCTAAAGAAAAGGAATTTCTTCGTACTGCACCTGCATCTCAAAATAAAATATTTTAAGTATTATTTATAAAGAGATAACAATAAGTGTCATATTCAAAAAGGGGCTGAACCTTGTTCTGCTAAAAACAGCATTAATTTTTTTATCAGTTTTTTTCTATGAGGCTTTATAGTTTACTGTATAGTGGGTGTGGATCTGAAGTTTTAATATGTTTTTAACGAATTTTTATTAAAATACAGACAAAAGTTTGTTTTTTAGGGATGATGATGATGTTATTATGTTATTTTAATTTTTGAACACAATGCTGCAAAAACAAGAATTTCAATAAATAGAATAAAGATTTCCCAAAACTTCCCTTGCTCAAGAAAATACATACTTTTCCAGGGTGTATCCGGACTTTTCCAGGCTGTATCCGGACTTTTGCAGGATGTATCCGAACTTTTCTAGGGTGTATCCAGGCATTTCCAGGGTCTATTCAGGCTTTTTTAGAGTGTATCCAGACTTTTCCAGGAGGTATCCAGACTTTTACAGAGTATTCAGACTTTTACACGGCATATCCAGGCATTTACTGGGTGTATCCAAGTTTATTTAGAGTGTATCCAGACCTTTTTAAGAGGTATCCATTTTTCCAAGGTGTATTCAGACTTTTCCAGGGAGTTTTACACGGCATATTCAGTAATTTCCAGGCGTTTTTAGAGCGAATCCAGAGTTTTCCAGGAGGTATCCAGATTTTTTCTGGGATTATCCAGACTTTTTCGCGGTTTATCCAGACTTTTCCACGGTTATATTTTTTATTTCATATGTGCTATATATATAAATATATATATGTAGATATTTTTACAGTGGCTACAAAGTGAGCGACGGACAGACAGCTGACAGAGCGAAGTCGTCTGGAAACTTGCTTATCTGGATTGGATAAAATTTATTTTAAAAAAGATGACGACAAAACAAAAGTAATTTGTAATTAGCACATGTCAATTAAAAAATTACACCTAATGTTGTATACGATGATATATATATATATATATATATATATAGCACAAGTAAAACGAAATGTTAGCACATATAGGATGTATTGGAAAAGTCCGTGCACCCTAGAAAAGTCTGGATACACCCTGAAGAAGTCTGGGAAGACTCTGGAAAAGTCTGGAAAGACCCTGGAAAAATCTGGATACACTCTGGAAAGTCGAGAAAGACCCTGGAAAAGTCAGGAAAGACCCTCAAAAATTCTGGAAAGAACCTGTAAAAGTCTGGATATACTCTAGAAAAGTCTGGATATACTCTGGAAATGTCTGGAAAGACCCTGGAAAAGTCTAGATACACTATGAAAAAGTCTGGAAAGACCCTTGAAAAGTCTGGATACACTCTGGAAAAGTCAGGAAAGACCCTTGAAAAGTCTGGATACACTCTGGAAAGTCTGGAAAAGTCTGTAAACACTCTGGAAAAGTCTGAATATACTCTGTAAAAGTCTGAAAAGACCCTGGAAAAGTTTGGAAACACTCTGGAGAAGTCTGGAAAGACTCTAGAAAACTCTGGAAAGACCCCGGAAAAGTCTGGAAAGACCCTGGAAAAGTCTGGATACACTCTTAAAAGTCTGGAAAAAGCTTGGAAAAATCTGGATACACTCTAGAAAAGTCTGGAAAAACCCTGGAAAAGTCTGGAGCGACTCTGGGAAAGTCTGGAAAGACCCTGGAAAAGTCTGGATACACTCTGGAAAGTCTGGAGAGACCCTGGAAAAGTCTGGGAACACTCTGGAAAAGTCTAAATATATTCTGGAAAAGTCTGGAAAGACCCTGGAAAGTCCTGGAAACACTCTGGAAAAGTCTGGATACATTCTGGAAAACTCTGGAAAGATCCTGGAAAAGTTTGACTACACTCTGGAAAAGTCTGGAAAGACCCTGGAAAAGTCTGGATACTCTGGAAAAATCTGGATACACTGTGAAAATGTCCGAGTACACCATGGAAAAGTCTGAATACACCCCTGAACAGTGTAGATACACCCAAGAAAAGTCTGGATATACCCTGGAAAAGTCTGAGCAACCCAATCTAACCCATGTATATATGGGTAGCGGTTTTTTATATAAATATGTTCTTCTGAACGAGGGAAGCTTTGGAGTAAACCTTTACTCGATTTATTTAAAAAATACTTTAATATTAACTTTTTATTTTATTTAGTTAATATAATAATCGTTTTAAAAAAGGCCTTGGACTTGTCGATTTTTATATTCAAGGACAAATTTTGGAGACATAAAATAGAAATTTGAATGGGCAACACCATTACGGCACGTGAGATTTACCTCTACAACTTGAATAGGGAAATTTCCCTCTACAACTTGAATAAGGAAAGTGCCGCGAGTAATAAATCCTACCTAAGCATACCTACCTACAAGATTTACAATGTTTAAATAGCGATTAGGCTGAGATATTCGTATTTTAATTTGCCACATAGATCTAACTGAATTTTAGGAAACTTTACTCAAACATTAAACTTTCATTTTGTTTTGTAAAAGCTTTATTTTAACGTGGGGAAGGAATTATTTCTTACAAGTTTTTCATCATCTCTATTATACAATTTTTATGCCTCCAAAATATGTCTCTTTGAAAAACAAAATCAATCCCTTTGAGGGTTTTTTAGTCACGTTAAAAACCTAAAAAACCCTGATTCATATTCTTAAGGACACCCTGTATATTAAATATTTGTGGAAAACAACGAAGATTTTTTTATAATTACTATGACTAGTTAAATGAACATTTTGTTAAAAAATTTTTTACTCAAGTATTTACAAGGTATCTTTTTACTTGCACAAGTTTTGCTCCTTTGAAAAATTGTATTTTTACTTGATGGTTTGGTTTAGCCCAGTTAACCCGCCCTTTAACTCCGTAATATAAACTAAGTAGCACATTTCCGTACAGTGTGCGGAAAAAAATTTACCCCGAGACTTACAAAAAAATTCCACACTTAGTGCGGGAAAGTTTAAATTCATTCCGGTACTCAGTCAGGGAAAGTGGTACTACTATATTTTCCGCAACACTATACAAAGTATTGCATGGTAGGAAAATCGTACGCGCGGAAGGAAAAACAGCTACCAATTTCTCAAACGGTCGCCGCGCGCTGATCGCGTTTCGTCTACGCCTTGCGTGCAATACAATTGATTCGTCCACGCCTTGCGTTCAATATACGTGAATACCATTCTTGTTACTTTGCTCACGTGGTATGCGAATATTACGTTATCACACAGTCAGCGAGAACGAAACGCCGAGCGTATTTACTTACGAGAATACCGGTTCTGAGCGACACGGCTCCAGTTCGATGGCGGTAATTGGCCGACGACGACAAAGTCGGCTCATAAGTACTGGGCCTTTACTTCTCTGACAATTTTTATTTTTTTTTGCTGGGTACTCTAAAAATCCAGCGGAATTTTCAAAGAACAAAATGCTCTAGATTTTCACCAAAAAAACTTACTTTTCGTTAGGTAACAGTGGTTTTGTCTAAAACCCTGTTATTGTATGATAGATTTTATGCAACAATACCGTGCTTATAACTATTACAAAATTCAACAATCTTCTGAGTTTATCGTCGACACGTGTTTTTAAGAGATCCCCCGCAAAAAAGTTATCTCATGAAAAAAGCGGTACCAGTTACTATGTCTGGGCCAGGCCCATTTTGTGGATATGTCTTATTTTCTTTATTTTTTTTCTTCAATAATTAATATTATTTGTTGCTTTTCCTTTAATTTAAATATTAATTTGTTTCTTTTAGGTAATCTACTATTTTAGTAATGTTTTTTGATGTTGTGTTGGACCTTGGACTCCTTTCATTATTTCTAAATATGATATGTATAGATGCCAGTCCTTTCAAGGGGCAGTTAAATAAAAGATGGTTTAAATTTCCAACTCTTTGACATTCATAGTTAGGTTGGGTTGGGTTGATTTTAATTTCAAAAAAGTGTTTTTTCAATTTTATGTTGTAGTACCGTGAACTGAGGTTAGATTGACCCCACGGGGTGAGATTGATTAAAATTAGAACTATTTTTAAAAGTTATAAATAACCGGTACCAGCGCTCAAACCCCGTCGCGTGGCCTTGAAGCTGCTACGTCACTTATGCCTAAATCGTTCGATGTGTTTGATGACCACAAACAACGGTAGAAATTATAGATTTGATAAGCAATCTAGTCCCGTAGGATCAATCTAACCCCAGTTCACGGTACCAAAGTTTTTGTTGTGGAAGGTTCTGAATATCTGCATAATATTGTCCCTTGCCCAGTAGCCAATTTGCATATTGGTTATTCCAGCAATGCCACAGGTATCTCTTGACAAATAGAATAAATCTTGCATAATGAATTAAGTTGTTTTACGTTACTGGGTTTTGTAAGCGTGCTTGATCTGCTAGTTGGTATGCATGCTCATCTCCCTTAAATCCAGTGTGCAATGTTGCAATTTGCGATTAATATGTTTTCCCTTGTACTCAATGTTATATAATCGTTTTTTTTTAAATAATTCCCTGTCCTGTTATATCTTGCAGTGCACTTAGAGAATCTAAAAAAATTGCCGTCAGTACATTGATCTTTTAAATTCTTGACAGCCTCTCTGATTGCATTAGTTTCGCCTGTGCAGATTGGTGTTTTGTGTCTCGGTCTTCTTGGTATCTTAAGAATGGGTTTTTCACTGTAAATTCCTATGCCACAGGTTAAGGATTATTGATCCACCAACCAAGTGTCGGTCTTATCAATATGATCATGATATTGTAGTATAATATCCAATCCTATATATGGTAGTCTAGGTTATAAATTGCATAGAAATCTAGGAGTTGTTCTTGTATTTTCTTATTAGTTTGTGCTATGATTTTTGCGAAAAATTTTGGCCCCAGCTATATAAATTACTTTTTTCCTCAAAATATATCATATTTTAGGAGAAAATTACTAGTATTTTTTGATAGGTTTCAAAATAGCAAATGGTACATGAGGCAAAAATTTGACACAGAATAGCTTCATTATCTGTATTTGAGGTTATAAAGTTGGTGGTTTTTCAAATTTGATGGTTTAAATCCACAGCCCCCAGAAAGTACCGTTTTGTGGCGATTGGTAGTCAGTTCGTTTATAATTTCTGAAAGGAACCTTTTTTAAAAGGATTAATTTGCCTTATTTAAAAGTCCTAAGAGGCAAAACAAATAAATGAAGGTCACTTTTCGACAAGTGATCTAAACGCACCTAGTATTTTGGAACTGAAATTTTGACAATGACAGAAATGTATACAAAATTTCAATCAATGTTTTTTAATACCTTTTATAAAAAAAACCTTGGAAATAAATGAGAATTTAATCTAATACTTCTTTTATTATTACACATTTAAATCGTTGTGTTCTAACATAGAGTATTAATCGGGAAAATCAATTAACAATGTTAAGTTTTAATTGGAGTGACATCCATTTTGCCTCTGTTAAAGACATTTTGGTTAATGAATGTTACGATATCATAGGACTGTCAGAAACTTTTTTATTAGACAAAATATCAGATGTAACACCTTAAACTACACTCTAATTAGGAAAGATCTTGAACGCCGTTGTTCACGATTAGCTATTTACATTAATAAAAGAATCGATTTTGAAATTTTGGATACAGGCTGGTTTGAGTCATTTAAGCAGCTTTTCTTGAAAGTTAAACTCTTAACAGAAACTTATTTTATTGGAACGGTATATAGAACACTAAAAAATAATTTAATGATCTTTGAAGGCTTGTTGGAACGCTTTGCTGGATACTTTGTTAATTGTGGCGGTGACACAAATTTAGATTTATTAACTCCAACGTCAAAAACAGAAAGGTACGGTGACCTACTAGATATTTTTAACATAAAACAAGTTATCAACGATCCACCCGGATCACCCCCACTAGTAAAACACTAATTGACCACATAATGATACCAATTAATATAGTGGATTTTGCAGCTGGAGTTAAAAATACAGATCACATATCGGACCATTCTCTAGTCTAATGTATTTTACAAACTAAACATCTAACACAAACAGAAACTCTTATATCGCGCAATTTTAAAAACATAGATAGGGACCTTCTTGAAGAATTTTTATCATAAGCTCCGTTTGAAAATATACCCAATATTAACGATAAAGTAAGATATCTTAACGAAGTAGTGCTAAATATCTTCGACGTTCTGGCTCCGGAAAAAACTTACCGTTGCCAAAATAAAAACCCCGGCTGGCTCACCCCAACAATAAAAGAAATTATTAAACCCTTTAAAGAACAGAGCATTTCAGATAGGCAAAATAACTCTCAACAAAACTGGTCCTACTATAAACAGCTTCGTAATCAGTTAAACGCGGCCACAAATAATGAAAAAAAATCATTTTTTCAGGATACCTTACAAACTAATACAGCCCAAAACTTCTTTGGCAAAAATTATAAGAGTTTGATATTTATACAAAAAAGACAATTGGTACAATACCGGCCGCTCTAAATATATCAAATGGAATTAATGACTATTTCTTAGTTGCAGCAACGGCTAACTCAACAGTAGAAAAAGAATACATGGATTTTTACTTAAATAATAAAAAATGTAATTTTTGTAAACTTGCAATTTTCGACAGTCGATCTCGATGGTATAAACCTTAACATGATTCTTTTTTGTTGTCCAAGAATACTGCCTTTTCTAACCAATATAATTAATTCATACCTACTAGAGAGTTTTTACCCCGATTCATGAAAAACTGCAAAGATTATACCATTTCCCAAAAAAAAACAATGTTGAATCTTTTAACGATCTCCGTCCTGTAAGTATTCTCCCCGTACTCTCACAAGTTCTGGAAAAAATCATGCATGAGCAAACAAAACAACACCTCGACGTATACAAAATAGTGCCAGAAAAACAGGCAGGGTCCGACCGGGATACAGATGTATTGCAGCTTTAATGAACATCACCGATGACATTATAAGCGTAGTAGACAGAGACCAAACAACGGCCCTGGTTCTCTTAGATTTCTCGAAGGCGTTTAATCGGATTAATCATGACCTTCTCTGTGCTATATTAAATTACTCTGGCTTCTCACATCAGCTATACAACTGATAAAATGTTTACTTAAAGAAAGGTTTGAAATTGTTGCTAGAGAACGGATTATCCGATAAAAAACGAGTGACAAGTTGCCCAGGGTTCAATCCTAGGACCTATTCTATTCTGTATATATACCTCTAACCTTTTAGCCTCTTCTCAGGCTACTCGGTTTTGTAATCCACACGCGTTTGCTGACGACACACAACTTGAAATTTCTTATTACCCAAATCAAAAACATACTGCAGAATTACAAACCGCCAAACTTTAAAAGTTGCTAAATCTACTAGAAATCTGGGATTACAGTTCGATAGTGACATGCGGCTTGTTTAAGATTTATATACGGAATTCGAAAATATCAAAGAGTCTCACACAAATTAAAATGTGCTAATTGGCTAAAAGTGAAGCAGAGGAGAATTTTGCACTCTGTCTGTTATCACAAAATATTAAAAAATAAAATGCCAAATTATCTTTTTAAAAAAGTTAGATTTAGGACCGAAGCATATGCTCTAAATTCTAGACAAAACGCCATAACAGCACGTTCAACGTACGACTTTCTTTGAGAGAGGCTCTTCATATAAGATTTGTAAGCTTTATAACACGGTTTTACGTATAGCGAAAGGTTTAAACCAACAAGCGTTCAAAAAATTTATGAAAAAAACAAACTGTATTTACCAAAAATCAAGCTCATATTTTATATTTTTTGTATTTTCTCTTTTACTTTTTGTCTTGTTATGTTTATGTATATTTAATTATGTTTTGTTTTTACTACTTCAATAATTTAATTGTCATTTTATTTTATCTCCAATTTAATTTTTTTGTATATATTTAGTCATACCTAATTGCCTATCAACGCTTGAATTAAATTAATCTCAAGTAAGTGTGATTCTTTTTTTCTCTTCATTTTCTTTTATTATTTGTCAAAGTTATGTAGCATTATGTTCATTGTCTATTGTATTTTCTTTTTCTTATAATATTTTATCAATAAGATGTGTTTCTAAGATTATTTAAAGCTTATTAATAGATAGTTATAAGTAACATTTTATTGTTTTAATTGTTTAAATTAGGAAGTTTTTACTGTGAGTATTTTGCTATATTTTTAGCCATTGTTTTTCACCGTATTACCTACTTAAAGGGAGCGAACTTAGATCAATTGTTAATTGTTTTCGACTCCTTTTTGCAACTACTAACCAAAGTATAACCCCAATTTTAATTTTTCCTCCAGAATTTTTACTATTTACACCCTGCGTAGGTTTAAATTTTTTATTTTTTTTTCTTCCAATTTTAAACTTTCTTAAATCCAACAAAATATTTTAAGATAATTATTCACCAAAATAAAAATACTTAACTACCAGTCCCTCAGAACCATACCATGTCGTTTTACAACTACATTTCACGGCAGTATGGGTAATGAACAACCGGCAGCCTCAGGAATCGCTATAAAGCCATGAACGAAGTTTCCAGTATCAAAAAGAAACTAAAATTTCTCAAGAGATGTAAGAATGAATATTAGAATAATTAGAATGATGTTGTTTACGTAATTTTATGTTCCCTTCCTTTCCCCCCCAGTTTGTGATATTTTGATTAAAGCCCCCAAAAAGGGCGAACCGTCAATACATAAATTAGACTGAAACAAATAGAAAGGTTGTTTTTTTTTTGGAACCCTCATCAATAAATAATTCTGACAACCTGGAACCTTCACTAGAAAATTTGAAAAAGAAAAGAAGTCCCTACCAGAAGATCCCCCTAGAAAGATACCTTTAACCTACTAGTCCCTCAGTATCACACCATGTCGTTCTACAACTACATTTCACGGCAGTATGGGTACAGAACAACCGACAGTCTCAGGAATCTCTCCAAAGCCATAAACGAAGTTTCCAGGATAACAAATAAACTAAACTGTCTCAGGAGATGTAAGGACAAAGATTAGAGTAAGGAGAATGATGTTGTCCACAAAATTATTTTTATGTTCCCTCCCCTTTCCCCCCAGTTTGTGATATTTTGATAAAGCCCCCCCAAAAAGGGTGAAAGGTCAATAAATAGATTAGATTAAAAAAACAGAAAAGTTGTAGTATTTTTTGGAACCCTAATCAATATAATTATTTTTTAATGCTATCCGGATTAATGTTATTAGTTCTATATTCACATTATTATCATAATCACCTCTCTCTTGTCTGTCATGTAGTTGATCTGTCTGTGTTATTTTTATTAGTAGTTTTCTTAACTATTCTTCATTCTTTTGTCTGTGTGGACGATCTTGAAAGCTTTCTGAGAATTTATTGACTGTTTTCCAAACTGTTTAAATTAAAAATTAAACGATTTAGTCCTTCATAAAAATGCTGAAAATAATTTTTCCTTTTTTGTTTAAGGTGTCTTCTGACCTGTGCTGTTATTATTTGGTATTCGATTAGATTTTCGGTTGTTCTTTGTAATTCATGAATGCTTCTTGCCTCCTTTTTACTTGTAAATAGCAGCTTTCATCCCATCAAATAGAATATTTCATGTTAAATACATTTTCCCCATTAATAATGACTGTTTTAGGGACTGTTTTATGTGCCGAATTTGATATCTCCAGAAATTCCCTGTAAATAGTCCAGTTTGCGTATTTTGTGTTACGTTCTCCTTGAGGGTTATTTGTCATTTGTAAAAAAATTTGCATTTTACATAGGATTGGCCCGTTTGATCATCTAGGAATTTCCAGTTACATAGGGGTGAAATTTTCGGTGACATTATTGTTACATCAGTGTAGCTTGTCACTTTCTTTCTTATCCTTTGTCCATAATTCACTACTACGTTTTTAGTTGTGTTTAGAGCTTTATTTGGATGCTTTCCTGCTGTGTTTGATTTTATTGAACCCTACATTTTGTGTTGTATATTTAGATCTCTCGATATAATAGCATTGTCATCGAATTCTTGCATCATGTCTATAAAATTCTGTGTAGTTGGGTTGGCTCCTGGTGGAAAACATGGATTTATTATTTTATAGCTGGTAATTTCTAAGGCTTAAATTTGTACTTTTTCATACACATTGCCCAGAGTTATTGGTAGTTTCAGAAATGAGAGATTATCATTATTAATTATCCTATTTCTCCGTACCCAACATTCTATCTTGTCTCACTATTGCACTATCCTTAAATCTTATCTTTATAGTTTAATTAAGTTTTGCTTTATTCAGTTTCAATTAAATCTACTTTATGTTCTAATATTATTCTTCTTAGTTCAATTTGCTTATGTCTTAGACCATTCACATTTCAGGTAAGGAATTCATATTCCTTACCTGATCCATTATTTTGAAAAGCATTCGTCGTCGCCGCCTCCGTTGCCTGGGAACGGGGAGTCCTTCGCTCCTGTGTCTATAATTTCTATGTTTTGCGTAATATTTTCCATCTGTTGCATGGTTACTTTTGCATGGTTACTTTATTCTTATATTAATCTACCTGAGACACAATTTTGTAAACTAAGTCAGATAACCCAACTGTTTACTTATTTTTTTTTTCGATATAATAATATACCGAAGATGGTGAGCTTGGAGTTCTTCCACTTGTGGGGAAGGAAAGATCTTTTAATATTCTTTTGTCTATAGGAAGCGATGATAAATCTGCGTTTTGTTTCCTTTTATTTATTTTGGCACATATGCATAGCTGGGTCCAAATTTCTGTTGGTGTACTTTTTTTCTTCCTCTTTAACCTTGTTTAGTCTTGGGTACTCTGCAGCTTTAGTTTTGTACTTATTTATCACGTATGGATTTCTATTTTCGCTTGTAATACTGCGTGTTTTTGTCGTCTGTGGTTGATATATTTTTGACAGGTTTCCCTGGCTTCAAAGAAAGACATGTTGTTAAGGCCATTATTTGTTTGATTTTCGTTTGTCTGGTATACTCTTCAAAACAGCAACATTTGTGTTTTTTTATCACAGTCTTAATGCTTTTCATCACAATAAATACATCTTTTCAAGCATTTGCACGAACTCGTAGTGCTCATATCGCAATATTTTCTACACTGTGTCAAAGGGGGTGTATAAACATGAACTTTGGTGCAATAGTAATCACACAACGAAATAAGAAACATTAAGAAGGATCTGCAGCAGAATGGTTACAGCCTTAAACTTATAACAGATACTATTTCTAAATTTCAGCAATCAGGACAGATATTACAAGACCAAAACCAGGCAAATGCGTTCCTTACAATTCCGTACATTAAAGGAGTATCAGAGAAAATTCGAAGAGTAGCGAACAACTTTAGTATTAAAACAGCTTTTAAATCTAATAATACAATTCGAAGCCTTCTTAGTAAAACAAAACCGGATAACAAACAAAATAAGTAATGCATTTACTTAGTTCTTTGTGAGTGTGGTGAATCATACATAGGTGAAACAAAAAGACCACTATCTGTTAGGCTTAAAGAACATCAGGCGAATACCCAAAAAGGTAAAACAACGAAATCAGGAATCGCCGAACAAGCATGGTCAAAACAACACCAAATGAAGTGGACACAAGCAAAGGTTTTGCACAAGGAGTCGCACTGGAAGAAGCGAAAATTCATTGAAGCTGCTTTTATTGGGCAGAATCTTCTTAAACTTCACGATTGAGTGATTTCCCATAGTATATAAGTACGTAGCCTTAGGAATAGATTGTAGTTTGCACCTGAAGACGATCAGAGATTGTACTAATCAAAACGTCGTGTATAAGTAAAATATAGGCAATGGAATTCCGAAACACAGAGTTAATTTCAAATTCATCATTGTCTCAAACTTTCAAACAAACACTATATTTGTTATTCAGAGACTTGTTGTACCATAAACCAGTCTTACTTGCGGGGGCGGTTTCACATTTTACTGAACTATTATATCACAATAAATTGAGATTTTTTTTGTCTGATCCACGTGAAACGTGATCCCAGGGCTGGGGGGGGGGTAGGCCCCCCTAAATTTTAGCTGTCCCCCTCCGGAATTCGATTTATATTTTTTCTTATGCGTGCTACACGTAGGAAAAGCATCAGCTGGCGCCAGTGTAATGAGCGGTCATCTGAAAGGTGTAAGCATTGTTTAAAGAAGAAGTTTCCTCTGCGGTATACATCTACTGCTGTTATAGACTGTTGTAAAGGTATTTCAAAGTTGTATGTTTTTATGAGTCATATCCCTTTA
Source organism: Oxystoma pomonae (assembly GCA_963921995.1). Classification (NCBI taxonomy): domain Eukaryota; kingdom Metazoa; phylum Arthropoda; class Insecta; order Coleoptera; family Brentidae; genus Oxystoma; species Oxystoma pomonae. The sequence goes on from OY998173.1 coordinate 42,147,303, forward strand.
CACGCTATTTACGCTATTTATAAATGTCCAAAAAAATATTTATCTTGTTGGCGGCGAAAGGATTGCTTCATTCCTTAACCACATGTATACATTATTACATACTCTGTTTTAAAGATATTATGCTAATAATATCTTTATCTGACTAATTACAGTCAGAAGATATGGACTATATCCCAGCAAATATTTTGGTAGAATGGGCTATTAAGCAGCTACAATTAATGAGAAGGCATAGTTTATATTGAGATGTCATTTGGGAAAGAGTAGAAAAATTATGGACGGAAACTGGTAACAATTCGTAAATATATAAAGCAACTACTTGCTCGTTTCAATATGTTGCTCGCAGGGGTTGAGCCTAAAAATGAATTGAACACTTCAAAAAAGACCTAAAAGTTGTAATTTTTTCCCAGTTTTGGATAAAATATTAATTGAAATCAGGTCCTTTTTTCAAACAACAACAAAATATTTAATGGACTACTGCAGCCAGAAAATAAAATTTTAAATTTGGCATACCCTCTATCGATTGCTGGTTCGTACAATAATATTTGTTTCGATTGGGACAAAGAAACGCTACAAGCAGAAAGTATTCTGGTATAAAGGTGCTAGAAAAATATTATATGTTACCCTGCCTTTGAAAATATTTATTTATTAGCAACAATGCTTAAGGAAAGACTGGATTGGATGGTTTTTCTATTTCTCTGCTTTTTCTTTAACTCAATGTTACCACACAATTCGTTTTATATATAAGTTAAATTAAATAATGTATCAAGCTAAAACTCTAAAAACAGGTAAATTTTTCTCGCCTTGTTTGGCTGGCCCTAGTAGAAAATCTTGGCGTCGGCGTCGCCGCTACTCCTAATGACGCCAGCCGGAACACTCAACAATCTAATATTTTATTTTCACTTACCTTTCTTTTTAAGAAAGGTAATGAATTGTTAAAAAATCAAATGTTTACATACATTTAATTTTTATGAATTCGGCTTTCTAGAATCCAGAAGATCACTGGAAAGTTTAATTTCACACTGCTTCACCGTCCTCGGAAAATGGAAAAAAAAGTATGTGTTTACAAGGTAAAATACGCTTAGGATGTTATATGTATATAGAATATATAAAATATATATATATATAAGATATATAATATATATATATATATAAAAAATATAGAATAAAGACACAGTGGCGTAGCCAGAAATCGACTCTGGGGGAGTTTTCATCATTAAATAAAAATCAACTACCTACCTACGGCAAATTTTTAAAAATTAGGCAGGTGCCTATGGCTTGAGCTCTTGAACTGAAAGGGGGGGGGGGAGAGGGGCGGTTTAATAGGTGTTGAGTTAGTGTATACGAAACAAAATTTTTTTTTTTTAAAGCAAGTCTCATCTAGTCTGATTACAGACAAAAAATTTGAAAAAAATACACGCGTTTCAAATGTTGGTGTCAAAAAAATTGCTTAAAATTAAACAAAATTGTAACAATATATATATTCAATGTTGGTATAGCGCCGCAGGCGAAAACTTTGCCAAAAAAAAATTCTTTAAAAATTGAAAAATTTTGTAAAATATTTTTGAAAAAGTAGATTGGTTTGGGTTGGGTTGCTAAGAAGGGGTGGGTTGCGGTGCTATATATAGATTTGTTTCCAAATCATAAATGCGCCGCAGATTTATTACACGTTTCGAATGCTAGTGAGAAAAGTTCCTTATAATTAAACTAAAATTGTAACAATTAATGACGTCATAGCACCGCAGATAAAACTTTTTAAAATTTAAGGCATCACACCAGGTTTTTTGTAAAATATTTTTGAAAAAGTAGATTGGGTTAGGTGATAAGAAGGGGTGAGTTGCGGTGGTACATATAGATTTGTTGCCAAATCATAAATGCGCCGCAGATGAAAATTTTGAGAAAATTACACGTTTCGAATACTGGTGAGAAAAATTCCTTAGAATTACACTAAAATTGTAACAATTAATGACGTCATAGCACCACAGGCAAAATTTTTAAAATGTGAGACATCCCAACGGACACACGTCACAAACCGGAGTAAGGAGTCAAAAAAGTGGGGGAGCTATAGCTCTCTCTGGGGCCCTTGATTATGATTAATTTATTGTAGATTGGGTTGGACCTCCTGGAGGGGGGTTTAACACCCAAAACCCCCCCTGGCTACGCCACTGATAGAAACGAACGCCAACATAAAATTTGTAAATCAAAAGTTTGTTAATTTATTTATTTATTGTTTCTAATTCTAGTTCAGTTTGTAATAACATGTTAAACTAATTACTTTTACAGTACAGCTAAATGGTTAGTAACAAAAAGAAAAAAGTTCGATTAATGTACGTACTATCCTAAAATTGCGAAATTTTAATGACAAAAAATAATATAAAAAAGAAAGCTCAGTATGTATAATTGAAAAAAAAATAACAAGTAAGAAAAAAGTGACAAGAAAAAAGCCAAATTTATATTTAATTAGGTATACATAGCAAAGATAAAAGATTTTGTTTTAGGTGGAGGCATAAACTAAGATCAAAATTTAAATTTAGAGATCACCTAAAAGGTGTGAACGTGTTTTAATTAACGTTCTTAAAAAGACGAGAGAAAAGAAAAGTTTTTTAGCACACAGTTAGAAACAACTCACAATGTTTTTCTATGTAAAACAACCCTTGTAAAATAAACATAAAAATAAGTACAAAAATAAGCACAAATTCGCGAAAACACCTTCGGGTAAAACGTTTCTACTTAAAGCTGCCCTCAGGCCGCAACCAGTTTCCCTAGTAAATACTTTACAATCGGTCAATGGTATGATGAAGTCACTAGCATTCATTGTAATGTCACACAGTTAAACATTTTAAGTAACGCCGCGTTAAAAATATTTTAGTCAAGCCCATAAATTGGGAGAGATTTTGGAAAATTTAAATAGAACAATTCCTCTTGCTTCCAAAAAAATCTAATATGTTACCTTTTACTCTAACGGTTCTTAAATAAAATAATTTTTTAGTAAGAGAAAGAATTGGTATTATGCAGGAGCGTAGTCAGAAATCGGCTCTGGGGGGGAGTTTCGCCATTTAATAAAAAACAACTCTACCTATTGCACATGTTGGACGCAGAATGTTTTCAGGAATCCAAAAATGTAAAAATATACAAGGTGTCTTATTTAAAAATTGAAGGTTGAATCAGTTTCCGGTGAAACCAGAAGTCATGTAACCTGTCAGAAAACGTCAAGTTTGACATTATATAATATTCTTAAGTTTCACTTCTTTATCCTTAAAAATAAAGAAAAATAAGGGGTGAGCCTCTCCCGTGTTCAGTTTAGTTTAGTTTTTTATTTGTACTCTCAATAGAGGTAGGTATTCTTGTTTAATGTGTATGCACTTACCATTAGGTAAAAGTATAGTAATGAAACACTATTCAAAATACAAAAAACAAATATAGGAAACGGTAATACTATGAAAAAATAATTATTTGTCCTAAGCGAAATATTGGGAAATCAAAATAAGAAAAGCGCCCTCTCACCTAAAGCCCCCAACTATCCTAAGGCCCCCGATACCATGGCAACTGCAGGTGTTTTTTCAACAAGGGCCGCGGAGGGCCAGAAGAGTATTTTTTCGTTTTTTGACAGAAAACCATTCGAGGTTGTTTATCTTTCAAAAATATGTTTTCAAAAACATTGTTCTAAAACAAATATGAAACCACTTCGCGTGTGCGGTCGCCCGCCGAAAATGGCCTAACGCTACGCGGGCATTACCCCGAGTTTATCAAAGAACCAAGAGAACTTTACTGGCTTGCTGGATAGAAATATTCAGGGTCCATCACCCCAAATCATTTTGTTTTTATTTTCATTCAATAATTTTTTATTTAATTTAAATTATTGGGGCATGGTTATGTGCAAGTTTACTAGTGAAATCTTGGGAGTCCAAAGGATAGATTTTAGTAAAGCTCGATTTAGAGATTGGAAAGACTCTTGTTAGTCGTTGACGCTCCTGTTTAAAATAAAATATGATTAGGTATTTCGTGTACCGTCAGCAGCCGATTTTTTACTTTTTAAGTTAACCTGTTGTCCTTAAACCGGTGGTAGCAGCTAGCAGGAGTGCTTGCTGGAATTGCTAAAAAAAGTGCTGGGTTGGTTTGAGTTCAGGGTTTGGGTGGTTTAGTTACGGCTTCAGTTTAAAAAAAAATGAAAAAATGACTTCACTGGTAAATCTGAACTTCCTAGGGGCTCAGGTAGTGCTAAATAGTTACGTATATCCATTCCATATTTTCCTAGTCTCACCAAGGGGCACATGTATGTCGCATTAGCAGAAACCGAGTCACAAACACAATAGAAAAACTTATTGTTTTTGTCTGAAAAATCAAAATAAACACGCGGTCACATGGACCTAAAGATTTATTTGCGCTGTGGTACGGTACAGTGGCGGTAATGACGGTACGGCAAGTACTGTGTAAAACAACGCATCATGACTGACACGGACGCATGCCAGACCGCACACACTTTACGAAAAGAGCAAAAGTAAAAAAAATTATGTGCTTAGCGGCGCAGAATGCGAAGTCTCTGGTGTCCCACTGTGGACAAACATAAATAAACTTTCCGCGTTGCCATGGAAAACAAATGCAATGACGTAAAATTTTGCAAAAAAATCAGGTCGCCACAGTTAAAATTGATTTCCCAATAGTGTTACAATAAATAAAAAAAAGTTACTAATAAAATGGTACAAACCTATGAAAAGAAATAAAAAATACGCAGAACAGAACAACTAAATTTATAGAAACTTTGATAAAATTGTTACCTTGTACATATTCACTTACAGAATGGTAATTTTTGTAAATTTAACTTTAACAATAAAAATTAAAACAATGACGAAGAAAATACTACAGAATAAAAAAAATTACAGCAAATGATATGTAGAACGCAACATACATATAATTATAGAAAATTGTGTATTAAAATCCCGAACAGAATAATACACCTTTTCCTTCAGTAGTTTTTTTTATTAAAAATTTAAATTTAATAAAAGTAACCTCGAGCAATTATACCCGAATATTCTGACCTTTGTTCAAATTTTGAAAGTTTGTATTTTGGGACTTGTGAAATTTGTTTTCATTTCGGGTATTGTAAGACTAAAAATAAGAATTTTTATGATATTCATGGCGGTTTGCTTTTATGTATAGTAAGGTAAACTCAAGATATTGTTTTTTGCAAATATATTCCGACAACTATCCTTGAATCTCAAATTAAATATAAGCCTTAAAATCTTTCTCTGCGAGAGGTGCGAGCTTAATAAATATTAAGTAAATCAGTTTGGCCTGGTACTTACTTCATTTTAAGGATGGCGAAATAACCTCTGCTGAGCCTCCCAAGCACACCCTTTATGTGTTTATTCCATGTTATAGAACTATCAATATTTACTCCCAAAAATGTTGTTTATTCAGTTACTTTTACGTAGTTCACGTTTAAAGACTTCCGGTGCAAACTACCAGTAGTATTACGTTATTTTTCATGCACCAATTTTAAACGTCATGCAAAACTCTACAAATCGTAACTTCTAATTTCATCACTGAATTGGCTGCAATAACAATTGAAGTGTCGTCAGCATATACAATTACTAGACATTCCATTAGTTCAGGAATTTAATTAACAAATAAAACAAACAAAAGATGACTCAATATAGAACCCTGAGGAACGCCAATAACAATATCAAAGAAATCTGAACTATAATTCTTTACTTTAACTAGATACTTTCTATTACAGAGGTATAATTTAATAATTTTAGAGAATTTTCCACGAATCCATAGACATTAACTTTATATATTAAGGCAATCATATCCACAGGACAAATCAAAAAATAAACTGGCCACGTTTTTTTCCATTATTAATGTTTTTATAAACAACTTTCATAAAACGACATATAGTACCTTCTGTAGAACAACCCGCTCGAGCTCTAAAACCATACTGTTGAAAAATACATGGGGCTCATTTAAGAAATCAACCAGTCGGTCATAAATTACTCTTTCAAATATCTTTGACATTGTATTCAACACAGTTACAGGACGATAATTTTCTAGTTTGGTTCTCTCCTCTTAAAAATAGGAATAATTCTTCCAACTTTAAGCACGTCAGGAAATTCACCCCAAGACTTAAATTAACTACGTACTCAAGATGCTCGACCAGGCTCTCAGCAGCTTTAATTACTTTAATGGGGATGTTACCCACCCCACAACTATTCTTATTTTTTATTTTACTAATTATATTTAGAATTTCAGTTTTACATACTGACCTTACTGCTATTGACGTAGGAATATATATTTTTAACAACGTAAATTGCTTTGACAGATTATTATCAGCAGCATCAGTAAGGTACAAAAGTGGAAATGGGCCTATATACCCACCTTTCGTTTCCGACATGACGCTCTTGCATGATTTATTTTAGATTTTAACCCTCTCCGCCACTTTTTTATGAAGGAAAATTTAACATATTAGGCACTTTTGGTATCAAAAGGAAGACTCCTATTCAAATTTGCCAAAACTACATCACCTTACCAAAACGGCAAATATGGAAAAAATCCTAATGGAATTAAGTAGGTGGCGGAACTCAATATATTGGACAAGGGGGCAAGGGGGAGTTTTAAATTTGTAATGTTTCACTTTATAATTTATTTTTGAAAAAACTACTTAACTTATTTAAATGAAAATACTGTCATCTGGAAAGTAATACTTAACCGCAAAGCATGTAATAAGTTTAAGACTTCGACATTAGTCCCGGAGGTAACAATAAAATTACAAAGTTTTGATTTAAAAATAAAAACTAAAAATTTAATTTTTAAAATTCAACTTTAGTGTAGCTTAACAATTTTAATAAATAAGTTAGAATACAATTAATATTAAAGCATACTACGTAAAAATGGTATAAAAATCTTCAAAAGATTTCTTTTCATATTTAAAAAAAAAATATTTTTTTCTTATTTTTATGCAATTGGTTCTCATTTAAAAACAATTTTTTCCTGTTGAAATAAAAACCTATTTTTATCCGGAAATATTTTTTTTGTGCTTCCCGTTAGTTGGCCAAAATAAAAAGTAGCCACAACATTGACCTTAATGATCTTGTGGTTGTCTACATGTCGCCAAACTAGAAAAATAGAAAAAAAATATTTTTCAAAAAAAAGCACCATTTTTAAACTCTCCCTATTATCAATGCATTTTTGATAGGTGATTCTGGTTTTGACTATGCACTTGTTACCTCTAAGGCCGGAGCTTTCAAATGATATATAAAATAATATACGGTTCTATGAAAAAAAAATGAGTTTTAGAGAGTTAAATTCCAAGAAAATTGAATTTATAGGGATTCTGCGTTGTTCTTGGGCGGATGCCTTATGTTAAATAGATTTTACGGCTACTACCGCAAAAAATTTACCACGATTTTTGTTACAGCGAGGTTCGCTATCGCGTCATCATATACAGTGCAAAAAATTTACCGCGAATGGAGCTACCAGCGAAATAATTTACAGCGCAAGCAAATACGCGCTATGCACTTATCGCGAAATACTTTAAGAGGGTCTGCACTTACCGCGACAAACAAAAAAAAACTCGCATATGTATTATAGCGCATGACTTATACCGCGAAGAAAGTTACCGCACTCATTAAGATACCGCACACTACCAGGTATCGCGAAAATTTAGAAAAAAAATTATATTTTTTCATGCTTTGCACGCGTGTTTTTTTAATTTTAAGGCCAGAACTAGAACGTTAGTAAAACTTTTTTTAAAATATTTTGATCCTAAATATTTAAGTCCATATCAGAACGTTGTCATAAGATGCCGTTGTTAATGATCTAAACATTTTTTGGTAAAAATTACTGCGAAACTGTAGAAAAAGTTTTACCTTTTTTTTCATATATTAATTAGCCGCCAGGTGTGATTCACTTTAGGCCAGAATTGGAATTTCGCTTTCTTTTCTATTTTTTTTTAAAATTACTTACAAGGTTTTAGGAAGATAAGAAAAAAGAGCATTTAGTTTTCTTTCTGCTAAAAAATATGGTTTTTCAAAAATAAAAACTGTTTTTTTGTTTATATTAAATTGCTTTATTTTATTTTTTCAAATTATAACAATAAGAAAGCTTTGTTATTTTTCTCGTTCTTAAGGACATATAACACTAAATCCTTAAATTAAAAAAAAAAACGAGTGGCATCAACCTTTTGATATTTTAGTTTCTAAATAAAATAGACAACCAAAACAATTTAGTAACTCAAAAGAACCTATGTCATACCATCCAAAATTAGAACTATCGATGCCGTTGCTAAAAGTAGCAATTAGTTAGATAGGTCCTTGAAAGTTGTAGACAATGCTTGGTTTACAATGAAAGGTTTTGGACTTCCATTATCTTTATTTGTAATTTTTCACAACATTTCGACTGAAGATATTACATCAGTCGAAACGTTGTGAAAAAGTACAACCAAAGACAATGGAGGTGTAAAACCTTTCACTTGTAAATTAGATAGGTAATTATCGAAACACAAAAAAGTAATCCATATTTCTCACTTTTTAACATTTTTTTGTTCCAAAACAAAAACGTATATAATATTACACAACACTTTTATTACCCATTATTTAATACTGAAAAAAAAACTAACAATAATTTTTATCTTATTAGGACTATCTGCGTGCTCCCAAATAAGAGAAGAAAAGTTGGACAGACCTTTCAGATGTACTAAAAATATAGGGTTTTCTGAGAAAAAAACTTGAATAGAGGGTACAATTTTAAGAAAATTTGATTGATAGTTACACTCACTCTTATATCGTTATAGAACAGATATGCCTTATTAAATATATATTTACCATCGTACTCCAAATTTCCTCTGATAGTAGCTCCAGGGGCATCGGCTTGCTGCAAAAAAATATTTTTTGCACTTCAGGAACTAAAATGGCACTTTTCGTCCCGGGGACTAAAATAAAATTATTTTTTAAACCATGTAAATTTCAGAATAGCATGTTATTATGTATGTGTCAAAATTTTGTGTATATTGACATTTATACGTACAAAATCTGACATTGATTTTTTATTGATTTTTAATTTTTCGGTTTTTAACATTTTTCTCCAAAATTTTGAGAAAAACGGGATCCACAAAAAAAAACTTTAGTCCACGGTAAAATCAAGTAACGACAACACAACATCCTTATTATTTGAATTTCGTTAAAGTTTACCTACCTCTCTAAAACTCATTTTTTTCATTTCAGTCATCAACCGTACTATATACATATCATGTACATTGAACATTTTTTGAATAGTCTTGGATTCTAACCGAGTGAAATACCAAAAATTCATTTTTGAAAATTTGTCTGTTTGTGTCTTAGCATCATGTAAAAACCACTGAACTACACTATTGCATTCGTCAACCGTACACCTAAATACATATCATGTACATTGAACATTTTTTGAATAGTCTTGGATTCTAACCGAGTGAAATATCAAAAATCCATTTTTGAAAATTTGTCTGTTTGTGTCTTAGCATCATGTAAAAACCACAGAACTACACTACTGCATTCGTTGGGCTCCTGGGAGATACATATATAGGCTTTATTTCATCAACATCGGTTCACGGGAACCAAAGTTATGATTATTGAAAGGAAAAAAAACGGGAGAATACGTGTTAACCCGCTGGCAAGGGGAGGTGGAGAGAGTCGGGGAGGGGATAGAGGATGGCAGGAACCAGACATAAAAAATCAAACAGGTTTTTAAGGAATGCGGTATTCTTAAGAAAAACTATTTTTTTAATTAAATATGGAAACAGTTCTTTTGAACATTTTTGCCTTATATAATTACTTTAACAAATGTAAAAATCCAATGTGTTATAGCTGCTTTATTAAAATTGTAAATTTAAGAAAATTATTTTTTGTTGTTGTTAACCTCCACGACTATACTTTTAAAAGCAGTTTTGGTCTCTAAAACTCACTTTTTCTCATAGAACCGTATATTATTTTATACATCATTCGAAAGCTTTATCCTTAGACGTTAAGACTCCAAAACTCCTCAAAACCAGAATCACTTTTCAAAAATTCATTCAAAATAGAAATAGTTTTAAAATGGTGCTTTTCTAATTTGGCGGCATCTAGACAACCACAAGGTCATTAAGGTCAATGTTGCAGCTACTTTTTATTTTGGCCAACTAATGGGAAGCACAAAAAATATATTTCTAAATAAAAGTAGGTTTTTATTTTACCAGGAAAAAAATACTTTTAAATGAGAATCAATTAAGTAAAAATAAGGAAAATGTGATGTTCCGAAGAAAAAAAATATATTTTTTAAAATATGAAAACAAATCTATAAAACATTTTTATACCATTTTATACGCAGTATATTTTAAGCATAATAAAAAATTGATTAGTTGTATTCTAACTTATAAATTGAAATTGTTAGGCTACAACAAACTTTAAATTTTAAAAACTCAAATTTTTTGTTGTTTTTTTAAATTAAAATTTTGTGGCTGCCTCCGGGACTATTGCTGAAGCTTTAGACTTGTCACATGTTTTGCGGCAACAACCTTCCAACCGATATTATCTTTAACTAAATTAGTTAAGCAGTTTTTGAAATATAAATTATCAAATATAATACATTACATGTAAAAAAAGAAATTAAAACTTCCCCCTCCCCTGTCCCCTTACGCACGTGCATATATAATAAAAAATATTTTTTTGTAATCAGCTAAGGGTCCCGGACCTCCTGTTAAAAGTGCATTTTCAGCCTACGGTAACTTATTTTACATGGGGCTACTACTACTACTACTACTACTACTACTACTACTACTACTACTACTGCTACTACTACTACTACTACTACTACTACTACTACTACCACTACTACTACTACTACTACTACCACTACTACTTACTACTACTACTACTACAGGGTGTCCTATTTAAAAAATGTAACAAGGCTGCCCTAGCTCCTCTTTTTTAATGACTGTGTTGTGAACCATTTAAGCACGGGAAACTTTACCTTTCTGCCTCTTTTGGTTTCGCAGATAGTATAGGGGATTCGAACTTTTGGATTACTTCGTACAAAATAAACAAAAAAGGACTTTATCTCAGGAGAGCTGTAAAAAAACCGAAGGCTAGTCTGGAAAATACCGGACGATCACCCTAAACTGTTTAATGATTCTCAAATAGGCGAGAAATGACAGTTCATTAAATAAGGATTACCTTAAAAATTAATAAACAATTAAGTTGTTATCTGTCTTCTTTAGTCCTTAATAGGTCAAGATGTTAATAAAAATCAGTCTTAATGAAAAATAAATCTTTTGCACGTAGGCATGGTCCGCAGTTAGGTATCATAAACTTTCCGTTCATAGCTACCGTTTCCGTCAGGTACACAGATAAAACGCTACTTTGGTATGAATTGGTAAGCCATTAAACCAATGGGATCTTGTAATCCGTATTCCTGGATAACAATTTGCATAATTTCAGTAGGTAGGGATTTGTAATCGTTAGCTGTTTTTATATTAACACCAGTGTAGTCATAGCTCCTAACCCTATTCAATAAACTACTGTATTGGCAATAAAATAAACTACATTTCTATAGACTAATGTATTTGGCTACCTAACCACTAATATATAATAACATATATTGAACTCGTATAAGTAGCTATCTTCGGTCAAAGGCTGTGAGAGAAATGTTACTATAATAAGAATTTTCGAGAAACGTGATCAGCGCGTCTTATCCAATCAAAACTGTCATTGCATGAAATGCAAGAGTTATTGGAGTTATAGCAATCACATTAAGGAAAAAGTCTGATTTTTAATCAAAGTATAATGCTTTATTGGTCTAAAAGTGAATGTCGTCTTTTTCTTGAATAACAATAGCTCATTTATTAATCAAAACTACACCATTTAAAGAAATACTGTGCAGGCGTAGACAGAAATTGGCTCTGGGGAGGGTTTTCCGTCATTTAATACAAATCAACTACCTATACCTATTCCAAATTTATAAAAATTAGGTGGGTGCTTGTTGATTTTTAAAAGTGGGGGACTTGAGCTCTTAAAGGGAGGAGGGGCGCTTTAGTAGGTGTTGGGTAAGTGTGTACGAAATAATCTGGCTGATCTCAATTGCAGATTTTTTTCAAAAATTTTGAGAAAATAACACTAATATGCTATGTTTTACGCATTTGAAAAAAATTGCTTAAGATTAAACAAAATGTTAACAATTAACATAATAATGTTATAGCGCCGCAGGCTAATATTTTGGCAAAGAACAAAAAGCAAACAATTCTTTAAATTTTGATTTCTAACATTTTTTGAAAAATATTTATGAAAAAGTAGATTGGAATGCGTTGGTAAGATTTGTTGCTAAAATCACATTATAAATGCGCTGCAGACGAAAATTTTAAGAAAATTATACTAAAAATGCCATATCTGAGTATTGTTTAAACACCATTGCCGACTACTGTTAGGAAAAAAGCAGATATATAATTACGTTGCGTCATAAAACGAAATAGATTTACAACAATAAATGCTTTTGCATTAAGGGAAAATTCTATCTAATTTTGGTTTAATGAGATGTTTTTGGTACAATATTAGATTTTTTCTCTGTACCGATAGAAAATATATAAAACCATTTATAAAAGGCGTAACCCGTTACCACACAGAAAAAAAAAGTACTTAATTTAAAAAAATGAATAATTCCCTTCAGTACATAACTTATTGATATAGAGTAACTACACATTTTGTTTACTCCATGTACTTAATAAAAATGATTTAGCCACCTACTAAAAAAAACATTTACTTCGTTTAAGAATATATTTTAGTATGTTAAGTAAATGTGTCTGTAATTTAAGAGAATGGATTGTTATTACAAGAGTGTACTCGGATGAGTGCATTAATTGGCAATAGCACTAACGAGTTAAGTGGCCACTTAGTTAAGTAGGCGGTTAGAAACGCCGACTTAACTATGTGACCACCTAACTCGTTGGTATAAATGGCCCTGAAGCTTTTATTTTAAAGCCACGATACACCTAACACGGTATGCCAGTGCGCAGAGTCTTGCTATCTCTCTCGCATAATGTGATGGCACGTTGGAATCATAATTTGAAATCTTCAATATCAAGTGTATGCTTTATATGACCTTTTATTTGGAAATATAGAATATTTTGTAACCAAGTGGATTTTGCAAATGTAATATGTGATGAAATTACGTCTTTTAATACACTATACACATATTTTTATTGAATTTATCAGTTAAAATCTCACGTAAGGTAGGGAGTAACTTACAAAGAAAATAATGCTTACTCTGTTGAAGTTTTAACTATGATTAGAATGATTAGATTTAAAAACATTATTTGAGAGATTAAAGAACCTATCACATCTATACGGGGTGAATTTCGAGTTGAGACATTTTTTTCAACAGCGTAGCCTGTAGAAATCCATTAGACCAACCTAATATTTCCAGATTTACCAATACTCAAAAAAAACCTAGCAGGAAGACTACTGTGAATCATTGGCGCACCGAGGGGGGGGTGGGGTTAACCCCCCAAGAAACCTGGTTATTGTCACATTTTTACTTCACGTTAAGTTTTTTTATTATTTATCCTTAACCCCCCCCCCCTTTCCGAAGTCAATTTCTGGGTGCGCCACTGTGTGAATTATGACATTTTCCATTGTTCACGTTTTCATTTTTGCACAGCTTTAATTATTACTGAGTTTTGATTAAAAAAGAAGCTGAAATATTGTTTGTCTAACTTAAAACTCAGCCTATGTCAGATAGTTTTTAAAATCGTTTGTTTTTAGTATTTTTCAAAATTATTTTACGAGAATCCTTTCAAAAGACTAAAATTAAAAAAAAAACAAGTTTATTATCAAGCAAACAGCAATTCAGCACTAGATCATAAATCTATATTAAGGATTGATGAACTGCCTTCTACAGTTTTTTTATGTCTCTGCTTTCTACTCGTGCTACCATCTATAGCTTCATGAACAAATTAGAGTAAAATCACCCGAGGCAAGTACGGGGAATCACCAGATTTAACTATTTAGTGTGCTTTATTTGTTGTAAAGTAGTTCAAGTTTCGATAGTAGTGATGGATACAAAACATCCATGTTTCAAGAACATCGATGTTTTTTATTCAACATCGATATTTATAAAATATCATCGATGTTAAAACATCGATACTTTTTTTAAACATCGGAACATCGAACATCGATACAAAAAAAATTATAGGAAACAATGTGTCTGAGAAGTCTGCAATTTTAACCCAACGCATCAGAGCTCTTGTTTTCAAAAGCTTGTTTCTACAACCAATAGAAAAAAGCTTTTGGGACCTCTATATAAGAGTGTGCTCCGATGAGCAACATTTTTTATATAATATACAGACCGCTTCAAGCTACTGCGAACATAGGGGGAATCAAGTCCAATTTACTCTCCGTGCCGTACGACCGAGGTGGATTCGAAGCACGCTACATTGTTATCTTTTGGAAATTCATTTTGTTTTTATTATTTTGTTTTATTTCTGCCTTCCTCGAGAAACAGATGGGTAAGTTCTTAATTGAAATAATACATTTTTAAAACTAAAAATGGATGTCTACGAAGTTGCCGAAAAAGTGCAGATAGTCAAATGGTCAAATCGTCATAACCCAACACACGTTCGATATTGGTCGAGGGAAAATTTGCATTTGTATTTTGACGTAAGAACACAGTATCCCCAAAAACTAAATGTTTGGGGGGGGGGGGTATTGTAGGGGAACACGTAATTGGGCCATTTTTTATTAACGGCAATTGCAATTTGAATGGTCCTAGATACTTGAATCTACTGCAGCAGCACATTATTCCAACTGCTAGGCAGTTGTTAGGTGTAAGATTTGGTGAAACATGGTTTCAACAAGATGGTTGTTCCGCTCACAATGTTGGCCTTGTTAGGGAATATCTTGATAATGTATTTCCTAATCGGGTTATAAGTACACGGGGAACTATTTTATGGCCAGCTCGATCTCCCGATCTTGCTCCTAATGACTTCTATCTGTTTTTGAAGAAGTTTTTCAAATTATCACCCCTAACATGCTTGGAAACGTTGGAAGGGGTTTTTATAGTAGGCTCGTATATTGTCTAGCCGAGCAAGGAGGACTTTTCGAACATTTGCTTTAATTTTTTTTTGAGTGGGAGAATCTTTTTGGTTTTTAGAGTGTATTATTTTATTTTGAGAACTTGCTTTTATTTTGTTTCTCCTTATTATTTTCATTGTAACACGTCGTCACTGATAAATCTGAGCAGTTGACAATAAAATGCTCTTATTTATCAGTGACAAAAAATAAGAAAATTACGTTATAAAAATTTGCGTATTTATTGACCAAATTCCGGTTTCATTGACTACGCTCCACACAGCACCGTGGTTAGAGGCGTACTAAATACAAGGCGAACGGCGGCGAACGGCAGCGAATGGCGATCGGAGTGTTGGTTGCTTCACTGATAGGCGTGCGGTGTCTCTGCATGTACGTACACTGGCAAATTAGACTTCTTTCGCCCTATGTTCGCAGTAGCTTGAAGCGGTCTGTATAGTTTCTTTGAATGTATTATTATGAATATCTTATTTGCATGCTTATTATAAGTTTTGTATTATATTAAGAATAAGTCTTAAATAAAACGGTTTGTTTGAATAACAGAATACTCTAAAAAAAGTAAAAAAAAAACATCAATGTTCAGAAACATCGATGTTTTTATTCCGAAGTTTTTCCTCCATCGATGTTGAGTTTCGATGTTGACATAGATGTTCAACATCGATGTTTTCTTTTGATGTGCCCATCACTATTCGATAGTACTATCGATAGTATCTCTTGAGACTCTAAAACTATCGATAGGGCTGACTATCGATAGTATCCGACCAACAAGGAACGAGTTTCTGACGAAGGAATTGAGTTAGATGTGAGAGATATTTTACAAACATAAACTTCTTAGCAACGCAACAAATGTATAAAGATGCATCATAGAAGGCGAATTATATGTACACTTGAAGATGGAAATCAACTCAACAATTAGTTTTTTGGTTTAACAAAATACTATTTTAGTTAAAAAACTAGTTTACTTGAAGTAACGTGTTTTAATTTAACATATATTTCATTCACTGAGAGAAGTATGGACTATTTTTTCAACATATATTTCAATCAACGAAATATAGGTCAACATAATGATTTAATTGCCACACAGACATTTTTTTCTAGATATTTTTTTAATGACCTGTTTTATTTTGTTAGGAATCAGCAAGCCCAGAATTGTACCCACCTGTCGAATCAACTGAAAAACAGAAAGGAAAACACCTGCAAAATGTAAGTTCACTGAAACAGAAGTCTTACAAAGTTTAGATGAAACGGCCGTTGCTACATTTTTTAAATCGCAGTTTCGTTTTATTAAGTTTATTTGGTATATAATAAGAACAAAACAAGTCTAAAGGTGTCTGGATTCTCCATTAGTCCTCGTCGTAATGAAAACAAAATGCTAGTCCAATATGCTCTGATAATTTTTATTTTTACTGCGGACGCAAAATTTTTTTGTTCCAGCATAATTTTCACAATTTTATTTTATATGGGGCGAGTGTGTAAATTCATCCGACTTTTTTCACCGACGTCATCGGTTTTTTGACAAATGACATATGACGTTAAATCTGACATTCCATGTCGTTGAGCTCAATGAGCCATCGAAAATTAAAAAAACGCGATAAAATTCAGTCAGAATTTAGCTATAGCCCAGATTTTTTTTGATTTTTTTCCAATTGAGAAGTTTGTGCTTTTTTGAAAAAAATTAATGTGCTACAATAAAGATGAATAGAAAACTTCTCATGGGTCTTAAGGAGGATATGGCGTGGATAAAACTTAGGTCCATTTTATACCAGCTGAAATTGAAGATTTAATTGTCTCCTTAGTCCTGGAAAACTGTCTTCCAAATAGTTTTAACTTTTATTGACTTTTTATTAACCAAGGGAGTCAATTTTACCGCTTTTAGATTTAGATCTTGATTTAGCATGACGTCACACTACAACTTCACACTGTTTACACGTGATTTGATTGGACTTTAACTTCTTCAACTGTGAGTGGATGTAAACCAACTAGTTTGGTAACTAACGTTCCATGACTAAAAGGGTCACGTGTTTTAATTTAGGTCACATGACCATTATAAACCAATCAGAATAAACCAAGTAAACTTCACATTGGCAATTCAAAAATAAATCACTTTTTACCAAGATGTTGCGGTGAGTAAGTCATTTCTCCAAACCCTCTACCCTAAACAAACTAATATCAACTAAATATAAGAAATCGAAAAACAAAATTTTCCACGTTTTGTTTTACTTTTTTAACTAACAATAGTGTTTATCTATGAGCTAAACAAATATAAAATTTATGTGCAAATAATATTGCTAAACAATAAAAGCTGATTTAATAAGGTGGGTGTTCCCATCTAAACATAAGGCGTCAATGCGCTGTTGTTGATAGAAGCACCCTATGATGTTACAAAATATTTCTTTTGGAGATATTTTATGAAATCAAGTAGGCTGAATTGTTCTTTGACGTCATGCTAAATTGTTATTAAAAAAATAACAAATAAATTTAAAAAATAATAACAACCACAGCTGATGACCTTACATTAATCGAAAAGGCTCACCGTGGCCCCCAGAGTCGGTGAGCATTGATGCCATCAATTCGTGAATTAGTAAAATCAATCGGGTAATTTAAGAACCCGATGAGTGTCACCAAGAATCATAGATTAATTTACAAACTCGATTGTTTTCATCGGTGAATTTACAAACTAGATGGTCTAATTTTATTAAAGAACATACTTTTCCCACCACTTTCACGACAAAAATGGAAAAAAATCTATTAAGTCTCAAACGGCTCAAACGATTTTCATAATTGTTTTTTTTATTCGTTTTATTAGAGAGCTACTTTTAGAACAAAACTGAAGAAATCTATTAACTGCCAAAATGGCTAAACCGATTTTAATAATTATTTTTACATTCGATTCAGGCAAACTTCCACCTTTCCCCATTACTTTTACGATAAATTAAAAAAAAACTTAAAAAACTACCTTAAAGAATACACTAAAAGTATGAAATAAAATAAATTTTATTTTTATACAAAAACCAACTTCTTCGGCTTTTATAGTGGCCTATATACCAGTGGCGTAGCCAGAAATCGACTCTGGGGGTGTTTCATCATTTAATAAAATCAACTACCTACCTATGGCAAATTTTTAAAAATTAGGTAGGTACCTATTGCTTGAGCTCAAGGGAGGGGAGAGGGGTGATTTAATAGATGTTGAGTTAGTGTATACGAAACAAAAATACTTATTTTTAAAAGCAAGTCTCATCTATATAGTCTTATTTGCAGATTTTTTTCAAAATTAGCACTTAAATGGGCCGCAGGCAAAAATTTTTAAATGGTAACAATATTTACTGCAGGTGTAGCGCTGCAGGCAAAAATTTTGACAAAAAAAAAACAAAAATTCTTTAAAACTTTTGTCAAATATTTTTGAAAAAGTATATTGTGTTAGATGCCAAGAAGAGATGTGGGTTACGGTGGTATATAAAGATTTGTTGCTAAATCATAAATGCACCGAAGATGAAAATTTTAAGAAAATTTATACTAAGAATGCCATTTATTACATGTTTTGAATGCTGGTGATAAAAATTCCTTAGAATTAAACTAAAATTATAACAATTAATTTTATGTCATAGCACCGCAAGCAAAATTTTTAAAATTTAAGACATCACACCCAAACACACGTTACAAACCATTTAATTTATTGTAGATTGGGTTTAATCTCCTTGGGGGGGGTTAACCCCCTAACCCCCCCCCTGGCATCGTTTACCCATTCCATAAAATAAGGAAAAATGGTTGCATGGTGGGGGTCTTACCTTTTAAAAATATTTTAACTAAACTAGCAGAAAAATGTGAATTTCCCCCCGCTTCCCCCTTACTGTATGTTTTTGAGGGGAATCAATTTTCGGGTTTTACCGTTTTCAAGGCTTTCTCTTCAAAAATCATATTTCTTGACCTATTGAAGGTATCGACTTAAATTAAACGAGAACCATTAAAGGAAATAAGACTTCTTTTCAAATGACTAACTTTTTTTCTTGTTTATCAGAGCCGTATTGTTTTTTTATAGATTTTTTTTATAAAATAATGATTTTTAAACAATTATATATTTTTAGAAAGTTATAAATGATGCAGCAATTAAAATAGTAGTTTTAACAACTAGTGGCTAAAATAGTGCTTTTTTTACAAGCGTTGGTTTAAATAACGAGCGCAGCGAGTTATATAAAAACGCGAGTAAAAAAAACACAGTTTAGCCGCGAGTTGTTAACACTAATTTTTTTAATACCTTTATCAAAAAATCCAAGAAACACAGGAATATACTTTTAAAAATCTTGAACAAAGAGAACTTTTCGCAACACACCATCATTGCACTATAAATCAAGGCGGCTGGTATGTGAAATAACAATCGTTTCCATAGCGATGTGCCTTTTTACTCGGTGACGTTCATTGTTGCGACATTTTAATCTTTGACAATTTGATATTTTGACGATATTTTTAAATGATTTTTTCGTAAATACTTTGTGACAACTGGCGGAAATGGCTTAGTTTTTAGGCAAGAATAATTAGATTTTTTCAATATTACTATTTTCCGCTATTTCTCTTTACCTTTGGGTAAAAAACGGACAGAAATTTTTTTTTGCACCCGTGATCAAAAAAAAAAGTTTTTTTGCATCGGTAACCAAAAAAGCCATGCATTAGTTATCTGCAGACAGTTACTAAAATCATGTTTTTGATGAAGGTTTAAAAAAAATTATATTTAGTGTTCTTGATCCATTGACAATCCCATGGGAAAAACAATAAAAAATTCTTATTGGTTAAATTGCCAACTGACATGTTTTCGACATACAATTTTTTATCATCATTAGGAAAAACTTCTTTTATATTTTGTTGAAATAGTGATTTTGCATTTAAATGGTTCCGTGTATAATTTAACCAACGCCAGAAAAATACATAAATCTCATAATTCTAACATAAAATTAATTTATGATATATAAATGTTTTATCCTCCCCCCTCCTTTATTTATTTATGACCTTCTTCATGCACGTAAAAATCCTTGATAAAATCATACACTTACTAGCGGCTATGATCCCAAGTACAAATTAATTAAACCAAAATTCTGGGTCAATATTTCGTAATGAAAGACAAACCGTGAGTTAACAAAATTAAACAATTTATTTTTTTTGACATTAATTAATAATAAATTAAGGACTAATTTTTATTAATAATACAAAATTATATTGACTCTGAAATAGTGTAGTTTTCCTAACCGTGTGCAAAGTTGCACGCGAAAGCACTTAGACGAACGACTCGAATCACATTGGGCACGAGTCAATATAATTTTGTTTTATCAATAAAAATTTTAAGCCTTTAATTATTAGTAATTAATGTCGAAAAAACTAAATTGTGTAATTTATGTTAACTTACGGTTTGTGCTTTATTACGAACTACTGACCCAAGATTATTTTAAATTAATTTATACTTGAGAGTAAGCTAGAGTTCTCGAACTTCCATTTTCTTTACTTTTTACTTGTTCTTAACGTTTCAAAAGTAAATACTAACTAAAACTAAGACTACCTGATCTTATAAACTAGCATGTGTTCAGTGAACCATAAAACTAACTTGTGTTCAGTGAACCATGAAGTGTAGACTTGGTTGGTCCCGCTATTTCGCAGACAACAGAAATCTGTTACCTCTGCTTTGTTTAGAAAATAAATTCTCGTTCCTCTGTATGAATGCTGTTTCTTTGAACTTTCGCTTGAATAAATTTTCCTCCTTGGCGACGAACTTTGCCTCCTTCCATTCCATATGATGTTGATTTTCCCAGCAATGTTGAGCTATTTTTGATACAGTTAGGTCCCTGTCGATTTTTGCGTTTGTGTTATCCCTACACTCGCGGATGCAGTTCTTGGTATTGTGACATTGTGGTTTAGTTTCTGTTAATTGACTTCTTATTGTTGTGGTCATTTTGAAGACCGTTTAAAGATGGTATTAGTTGCTGTTTGACTGATGTGGAGTTGTTTGATTTTATGTTTATATATAGACGTGATTATGGTTGCATTCTTTTTGGTGACTAGAACGTCGAGAAAAGGGAGCTGACAACTTTCTTCTTTTTCCAGAGTGAATTTTATGCAGTTTCTTATGCTGTTGACATGATTGAAGAATTTTTCCAGTGTATTGTTGTCCATATTCCATATCATGAGTATGTCATAGTCTGTCATGTGTTTGCGGAGTTTCTTCTTCAAAGGATTCTATAAAGATGTTGGTCACTACCGTAGGTAGACTATCTTCTGGTTGAAAATACATGACCTTTTCCTTGAAGTAAGAATTCTGCAGACAGCATTTCAACCAATCCATAATGGCATTGATGGGTAGATTGGTTCTATCAGAGTGGTGGTTGTTTTCGAGTAGCTTTTTTCAATGATTTGGAGTGATTTTTCCAATAGTACGCTCGTGTACAAACTTTTGACGTCAAAACTAACAAACTGTTCGTCAGGTTGTAGGTTAATATTGTTACGCTGCAAAATATTCTGGTCCAGTTGCAAGTAGGGGGGGGGTTGCTCCCTTTTTTTTCTTTTAATCACATTAGATGAAACGGGGCAGTTTTTATTATTAGCTATGCTTGGTACAGAAAATAGCAACACCCAATAAAATAATTGCCTCGGGACGTGGGTTTGTTGGTGGAGGGTTTGTGAGAGTCAAACAGAGATTGGATAGCAAAATTGTATATAATAACAATAATAAAGTTGGCTAAACATTAACAATGCCAAACTAATTTTAATAATTGTAAAACCTATAACCTAATGAGAGTGGGTAGAGAATATTTAATTTTACACACAGCTTGATTATCATAGGGCCTAGGAAGGTGATCACCTCCGTTACAAAGGGTCAGGTACTTATCACAGGGCTTAAGAACGTTTAGGTTTGTTACCAGGGTAATATTATTTTTACTCTAATCCACACTTTACTTACTTTCCATGGCTTTGATGGAGGTTGTGACGGGATACCTTGGTATCAGGAAGGTTATCATAAGGTTCTTATCGTATTACGGTACAGGTCCTCGGTCTGCAGGGACAACCTGTAGTATAGCCGCTGTTCAGAGAGTATTAACCTCTACATATACAAGCTCGGTTGACCGACGGTCAAGCAAATGGGACTGCTAGTCAGTGGATATGACCGATTTGGTGTTGAAACTGCAGGTAACTCAACGAGCCTATGAAAATGGGACAATACACAACTTAGTGAAAGCGACCAGGGAAAATATATGGTCCTTAAAATGATGCCGTCTACTATATTACGACTCACCTATGGGTGGTGGGCGGCTCAAATGGGTTCACAGTAGCCTGTTTGAAGCCAAGAAGATCCAATATCCATAGCTGGAAGAAACTACAACAATCTCAAAAACCGAGAAACGAGGGCAAGAAGGTGACGCGATGTTAATGATGATAATTTAGTCAGGCTTACCATGAACAACTGCAAACTACAACCCCTCTGGGTAAAAATACGGGCCTTAAGCCTTAAAACTTTGAATTTGAAAACTTTGTCTTCCTGCTTCGGCCATGGCTTCTGGAAAAAAGGACGACTTCTCGTAATTTCCCTCCAGAACACGCAAGACAGCTGTCAAAGTTGTCAACTTTCGCGTGGAGTTCAAATAAAATATCGAATTCCTTTATCTTACGGGTACAACCCCACCCCCCATTTATGCACAAACAACAATAATTAGTTATTACGGTGACGATGCATTTTTTATTTCTTTCGCTTTACACCCCGAGGGGGTAATACGGGAACATGCGATCAGCTGATTTTTCTTTGCGAAATGTTCGCTGTTTGCTAACTTCTGGTTTTGTTCTTAGGCAATACGAGGGAGAAGTCATAAGGAGTTTATGTTTAGAAAGTGATTCAACGGGGTACTTCGTTTCTCAGTACCGGGAATTATGAAATTAAACCTATCCCAGCTCAAATCAAATCCCTATGAGATTTCTGGAGAGTGGTCGCACTATGAGTTGCTCCCATATTTAATGCGTAAATAAGCATTGTATAACTACCAACCTACGCTTCGATCGGCTCCGTATCCGTTTCTTTATCGATCTGTAGAAACCCACGGAACAGAGGTTAGTCATTTGCGGTTGCCCCAAAAATGACACTAAAAGTAAACAGCTGATTCCGCAGAAGGTTAGGTATTTAAAACAAAACAACCGAGGTGAAATTATTTTGAATTCTTTAATGTTTTTATCTTGTTATTTGAACGTGTAATACTATTACTGTATATATATATATATATATATATATATATATATATATATATATAGTTTTATCGGATTGCATGCATATCTGGACGTTGATTAAAGTTACCCCACCACAAGCAATGGAAATCGAGCATATATGGCTCTGTAGAACCGGCTACTTCCTTAAAGAGGCTTCAGTTCTAACAGTAATGCTATGTAATATTATGAATCCAGGACTACTTTAAATATTTTATTGGGCCTATCACTACGATAGTTTAAATGGGAAATAAACCCGTAACAATATCTCCAAAGAAGTCTACGAAATGCTTTTGACGAATATTGGTGGCTTTAGTTGAAGAGGCTGGATGATTCGTAGAAGATATTTAGCAAGATTATAAATAGGAGAATTGCGAGAACTGATTTATCGGTGGAAGAAGCATGTTTTTCTTATGCATTTTCGGTAGTCCATACACATGCAGTACTTTTCTGTAGTGCGGTATGGCTTTGCTCCTTTCAATGTCGTTAAATTGTTTTCTGCATTGATAGAGAGTTTGTGAAAAACAAAAAATAAAGATAATGGATATTCGAAACTCTAGTTAACTCTCAAGTTTAACATTGACTACTATCTTCAAGCAACAGTTAATTTATACTTGCTGGTTTGTCTCTTTTTTTAAATTTCATAACTCTGAAGCATTGGGATTACAGCCACTAGTGAGTGTGTGATTTTTTCATGAATTTTTACATGCATAAAAAAGATCATAAAGGCAGGAGAGGAGTGGTGTAAAACATTGATACATCATAATTCAATCTTATGATAGAATTATAAGACTTATTTATTTTTCTGGTATTGGTTAAATTGTTGTACTAAGTTGAAGAAGCGTTGACGAGCGGATACTACACGGAATCACTTGAATTACAAAACATCACTATTTAAACAAAATAAACAAGAATTTTTCTTAACTGCTTGTCGAAAACATGTAGGGCAATTTGGTTTAAATGGATGAAAGCAGATCTGGACAATTCGATCTGGATACCCAAAGATGCAAATTTTTTCGAATTAATAAGCAAAGAGTATTTTTTTTAACTTATATGTAAAGTTTTTTTCTTGAAAAATGGAAATTAACCCCCCTCAAGAATATACAGTAGTGGGGGAGAAGAGCAAAATTCACATTTTTCTGTCAGGGTAGGTGTAATCTAACAATAGTTAAAATATGTTTAAAATCTAAGACTCCATCCTGCAATCATTTGCATTTATTTTATGAAGTGACCCTGCAATCACCATGTGGAAGGGAAGAGTGAGACAAATAAAAAAAACAGTATAGGGTTACCTATACCACCAGATTGCCAAGCTTTCTCGGAGCATGAATGAAAGAGGAAATTTTTTTTGACTGTTCTACGAGGTGGATACATAAGTGAGGCATCAAATGAAAGGTCTCCATCTCACCTACAAATTAAACTAAGGTTGCCTACCCAAAAGCAGCCGAAAGTATATGCAGCTCGCCTGGACAATTTTAGGCCGACAATGATATTAAAAAAAAAATCGTAACTTTATTTATTAATCAATTTTTGTGAACCTGGATATCTGGATCTGCACGGGAGCTTGTCAGGGTGAGGGTCGGCAATCCGATACCGTTTTATTTGTCTCTTACTCTTCGCTTTCATATGGTGATTTTTTTTCGTCCAACGTTGACAACCATATCAATCCTTTTAAGGCAAGGTCTTAACTATCATTCCTATTTTTCCCATTTGTCCAGCTACAACAGATATTATGCATTTATTAAGTATTTTTAATTTCAATCATGAGTGAATATTATAGCAAAAATTTGTTTTCCTACGATCACATATGAAAATGATGGATTTCACACGATTTGCATCTTTACAAAATATTCAATTTCATCTGTGTGCTAAAATTTTTCCGTACATGTGTGAAAAAGTGTACGATGACGTTAACTGTCACGATGTGAGGAAAAGCAGTTTCATTTGTTTTTTGCAAAATTAAAGACCAATTTTTACAAAAATTAGTGCAAATCATCAGTGTTTGTAGGCAAAATAGTGTACAAAACTCGATAGAAAGGAGACACTTTAAGTTAGTTCTAGGACGTACGCGCAAACGTGGAATATAGCACAATATTCTGTCTTTCTTTTATCTGTACAAAAGCAAAGACTTCCGCTCCGATAAAGATATCAAAGTTCAATCTCTGCGGTCTATCGTTGAGCTTTTTTATCAAGGTCACGTCTTTATTATGTATAACGTTCAGACATGACGCTAACCTTTGTAGTATAGTATGTAGTGTAGTATATCCCAGAGCTTTCTTACTGCATCTCTTCTGTTCTTCTGTAAAGATCTTGCGGTCTTCCAGGTAAGTATAAGTCTTGGTGCATATTATAGAGGTGAGTATTTTGTACATAGTCGGAAGGCAGGTGATGGTTCTATACTGGGAAGGGTCCACTGTGTTTGCGCTTTTTGAAATTAATTAAGTTGTACCCTTAATCAGGAAAGCCGGTAGTTTTTTTGTGGGTTTTTGACCTCATTGTACTGCTCAGCAAGATAATTGTGTACACTGGTTAATTTTTTGAGTCATAAATTGTGAATTTTATCACTACCTGCGGCTTTCCAGTTAGAAGTGTTTTTTATCGCACACGTGACGTCTTGCAGTGTTATTAATATTTGTTACATAGGTTGAATATTTGCATGCTTATTGATTTCATCCTATATAGATGTTGCTTTCTCATTATATTTGCTTTCGTTGGACCATGTGTTCTTCCAGAATTGTTCTGTCTCTTGGCGGCTTGGTAGCTCTGTAGGAAATCGGCCATTCTTCTGTGTCATTTGTCGTTAGAATGCTCTTTGGTTGTTTCTAAAAAGTCAGTTTTGCGCTTATCTTTGTGTTGACTTTGTATAGCTTTTCAATCTTGCCGCGTATACAGCTAGTCTTTGTTTCAGGGTATCTAAGTGGTTCACAGTTTCACAGTTTAGCAAGTATTGAATTATTATTGAATTCAAGTCACACCAAGTAATGGTATCACCATAGGTTTTATCGGTCGGTGAGCGACAAGATGATCCTATTTCAGGCCAATAACCCTTCTCACAATGCTGCACGTATCCAGTACCACTGATTTTTGGATTAGTTTGTATAAATCCCATTCGATGGCAAGTGCTGATAGGCTGTCTTTTAATTTTTTGGGTATTTCACTTAAGGTTCCTATTACAATCGGTACGAATCCATGTGCCACATCTCCGTTATTTAATCGCGAAGCGGTAAGTACTTGTTGATTTTCTCTATGTAAGTTTTGGTGATGTTTATAGCTAGAGGTACAGCAAAATCCACAATAAACGTCTTTTTCTCCTTCTTAAATTTCAGCAAAAGGTCAGGTATATTGTTGGGATTCTTCTATCTGTTTGTATTTGCCTGTTCCAGTAGATGCGTACGTCGTCGTTTTCGCAAACGGTTGGAGAGTCATATGCAGCTTCTGTGATTCCCATATATTTTTCGCACAGTTTCTTATGAACTATTTTGCCTACTCTATTGTGGCGATCCAAGTAAGCTTTCCGAGCAAGCACTGTACAACCAACAGTAACGTGATCATCATAACGTGGTCATGTAATTGTGTGAGGTCCCCGCACCTCTCAGCCTCATCTACAAGAACTTTGTTTACAGATTCTAGGATTTTCTTTGTGTCACTAGTTGTCCTTAGTCTTGGGATATTTGGTCTGGATGTGGGGTCCATGCCAACTTCTGCAAGTTCTCATGAAGCATATCATAAGCTATTCGATCTTATGGCAGGATGCATCGCAAATTCTGGATATACCCTAGAAAAGTCTGGATACACCCTGGAAAAGTCCGGAAAGACCGTGGAATGGGTATGGGGCAGCTTCTGTGATTCCCATATATTTTTCGCACAGTTTCTTATGCCTACTCTATTGTGGCGATCCAAGTAAGCTTTCGGAGCAAGCACCATACAACCAACACTAACGTGATCCAGGTTTTCTTCTGTTGAATTACAAATTTGGCATATTAAAAATTCGGAAATTACCTGATCTTGGATCGCGTTAATGAATCCCTCCGTTTTGTTGAAGAGGTTGCCTTGTGAAACGTATGTTAGTGATGCAGCTGCTTCGATTGCATCATCTTCGATTCTTACCAGATACTTGCCATGTAGAGCTTTACTTCTTCATTTCAAGATCAAGTTTTTTATCAGTCAGACGTAGTGGGGTTGCTTTTTTGTCTGTTTTCACCACCGCTTTGTGTAATGTACTTTGCTCGGATTTTTTGTAAAAGTACTGTGTCAGATTGCGAAGCTGCTGATGATGTCTATCTTTTATATCTGATATTCCTCTACCCCCTAGTTTTTGTGGCAAGTGGAATCTTTTGACAAAGGATCGGGGATGGTGAGATCGGTACTTGCAGAATTCTTTTCTTGTTTTTATATTCAATTCTTCGAGATCAGTGTAACTCCATTTGATCACGCCAAAGCTGTAGCTGATGACGGATACGACGTAGGTGTTTACTGCCTTAGCAATGTTTCGGGCTGATAGTTTTGATCTAAGAATTAATCGTACTCGTTTCAAGTATGTATCTGTAAGTTTTTGTTTTGCTGGCTTATGGTCTATATCTCTAGCTTTTAGGTATCCTAAATCTTTGTATTTTTCCGATTCTTCCATCTCTCTCTCTCCATGCCACTTATTTTACATTTGTCAAGGCCAAATTTCATTTGGATATCCAAACTGAATTTTCCCACGCAGGTAAGTAAACCTTCAAGTTTTTATTTTGTGGGTGCGAACAGTTTCAGGTCATCCATATATCACAGATGGCTGATATATGTACCCGGTTTATTGATGTTGTAGCCTTTGTTCTCTTTAGAAAGCAGCTGAGTAAGTGGTCGTAGAGCATGGCAGAACCATAAAGTATCTTCCTGAAAAATTCCTCTTGAGCTATAATTGGGACTGCATAGCTATTGATGGCTGATGTTAAGTTTTGTGCCGATAGTTTCATTTTTAAAATTGTATTGGTTCTGTGCTTAAACTTTGTCAATTCCACGGGCCTGGGAGAATCCGAGATATTTATAGGTTTCATCCTTTTGCATGGTATCAATAATTCCACCCCCCAATGCGTGAGTGAGCTCATGACCTTCCGATTCGTGCTACTTTCCTTTCCTCATGCTGTTTCTCTTACATTTGTCTAGACCGAACTTCATTGTGTTTTCATTGAAGAAATTCTCGATACATCTGAGCTGCCTCTTAAGACCTTTCTCTGTCGTGGAGAAAAACTGGATGTCATCTATATACATTAGATGAGTGAGCATGACACTGTTTCCAAGTTGGTATCCACAGTTGAGGCTGTTTAGGGTGGTTGAGAGAGGGTTGAGCGATACAGAACCACAGGGCGCTCAGTGCGTCTCCATGTAATATTCCCCTCTGGATTCTTATAGTTTTTTTACATGGATAAACACATTGATAGTCGATGTAGGCAGTGTAGAGATCCTTCTTATTTTTGACAGCATGCCGGCTACTCTCTGGTCTATTACGAGTGGCTCCTTGCATCACTGAGAGCGTTTTCTGCATCCCTTTTGTTCTTCTGCAAAAACATCGTTTCCAATAAGATGTTCGTATACTTTGTTGCAAAGAATGCCACTCAGAATTTTGTAAATAGTAGGTAGGCACATAATGGGCCGGTATTTCGAAGGGTCCTCTACTGGTTGATCTGTTTTGGGGAGAAGGTATGTGACTTCTTTGGTCAAGAAAGGTGGTGTAGACTCCGGGTTTCTTAAGAGATTGTTGAGGAAGTGGCTGAGCTTGGGTCTCAAGAACTTTTTTTTACAGATTCTAGGATTTTCTTTGTGTCACTAGTTGTCCTTAGTATTGGGATATTTAGTCCATGCCAGAAAACTTCTGCAGGTTCTCATGAAGCATATCACAGGCTATTCGATCTTCTGGCAGGACGCATCGCAAATTCTGGATACACCCTAGAAAAGTCTCTATACACCCTGGAAAAGTCCGGAAAAACCGTGGAAAAGTCTGGAAAGACCCTGGGAAAGTCTGGATACACACTGGAAAAGTCTGGATACACTGTGGAAAAGTCTGGAACACCCTAAAAAAGTCTAGATAAACTCTTTAAAAGTCTGAAAAGACCTCTGGAAAAGTCTGGATACACTAGGAAAAGTCTGGAAAGACCCTGGAAAAGTCTAGCTACACTCTGGCAAAGTCTGGAAAGACTCTGAAAAAATCTGGCTACACTCTGGAAAAGTCTGAAAAGACCCTGGAAAAGTCAGGATACACTCTGGAAAATTATGGAACGACCCTGTAAAAGTCTGAAGACAAGCTAGAAAGTCTAGATATACCCAGAAAAAGTCTGAATACATCCTGGAAAATTCTGAATACACTCTGGAAAAGTCTGGATACATTCTGAAAAAACCTGGATGCACTCTGAAAATATCCGAGTACACCATGAAAAAGTCTGAATGCACCCATGAACAGTGTGGATACACCCAAAAAAACTCATGATACACTCTGGAAAAGCCTGACCGATCCAATCTAACCGATTTGTATGCGAGTACTTCTTTATATATATGTTCTTGACCGAGGGAAGTTTTAGAGTAAACCTTTACTCGATTTATTTATTTTTAATTGTAAAATGCAATTATGTATGCAGTTTTTTTGCAGTTTAAGGAGAAAATTTTTCTAAAATTTTGATCTTGTTGGGAGGACTGGGTGTTGGGTTAGGATCAAATCTTAATTATACGTGTGTTGCCAAAATCATATCATAAATGTGCCGCTGCAAAACTAAAAATGCCATTTTTACACGTTTGAAATTTAAATGCTGTTGTCAAAAACTGCTTGAACCAAAACAATCAATGGCGTTAAACCTTCACATTTTAAGCCAAAAATTCTTGAAAAATCTTTTTTTTTAAGGTGGGCTGAGCTAGTAAGTAAGGCAAAAAAGTTCTAAAAATTTTTCATTTATCTAAAGGCTAAAATTCTTTGTCAGTAACGTAGAGTTAGGAGAGCTTATTAAAGAAAATAAATTGATGATTAATTAACAATTTTGCAAACGTAGACATAATAAATCATAATAAATCGTAAGTAGCACATTTTATAAACGGGATAACATGCGTTAAATTAACTATGTCATCTTTGTATATAGATATACTATATATACAAGGTATATCATAAGTTAAACCATTTTTACAGAGAGACCCTTGGTAAGTATTGGTAAAATAAACATATTTCTCTATATGATACATAGCGCTAGTGTGCTTATTATATGGTTAACGGGTCACTGTAGGTACATACAGGGTCTTTTTGTATAACTGGAACACTCATTTACTTTTTTATTATTGAAAATTAGGGTTAGTCTAAATTGGCAAATTGATTGATAAATTATGGGAAACTTAAGTTTTTTAGCGTTTTAGTCGTTTTCTGTATACAGGGTGTAACAATAAAATCAATTTTGTTAACGAGACACCCTGTATATTTTTGCATTTTTGAGTCCCTTGAAAATTTAGCTTTACTAAAATATAAAACACTCTATCTATTTTAGTTTCCGAGATATTTACGTTTAAAGTTGTCAGTGATTTACTTTTTTGGTCGTTTAATTACACTTTTAATTTTCGAAGTATTGAAAATTTGAACGTAAATATCCCCAAAGCTACAAAAAATATATAGAGAGTGTTTGGTATTTTTGTAAAGCTAATTTTTTAAGAAGAAGATCCATGTTTAATAATTCCTACAAAACTAAACTTTACCATAGGCTCGGACTAAAAAAATTATCTAGTACCTAATTTATTGCCATTAAAAAAGTATTTTACATGCAATCTTTACTATAAAAAACTGTTTATCTTATGTTTATATCTGCACCTATTAAAATAAATTAATTAACTTAAATTGCGCCCTGTATATGTATATAAAAAATGTGTAAACCAAAAATCAAGGCTTTGGATACTAATCATAATAATCATAAATATGGTTGTGGCTTCTTCAAAAACACAATATTTTTGTTGCAATAAACCACAACATTATTCTCGTCTATTTTGGTGAAACAAGCATGTTATGATGGTCATTAAACGCCAAAATGAAGTTTGAGATACGAGCCGCAGGCGAGTGTCTTAATTTATCTGAGTGTGTAATGACCATAACATGGGAGTTAGTGTACTATACTTTACCTACAACCAATGAAAATGTCATGATAAATATCAGAAATTATTAAAATTATCAAACGCGAACACTCTTAAGTCAACAACCTTTATAACCTGAAGTTTCAATGACATTCCATCTAAAACGCCAAAACAAATAAGGTTACTAAGGGACTTTTCATATATTTGCTTAATATGTCAATTTTACGGGACTTATTTTTGGTTAGGTACTAAAATTATATTGATTTATTTACGTTTAACAAATATTTATTGTCTTCAAAATATAGAAAAAAATAATTCACATTTTTTCTTCAATTAGTGCTTTTATAAAATAAAGTTTCATCGCTTGTCACGCCACCTTGTGGTTTACGTTTAACCTTTATTATTATCCTAGGACCTTAAATGAGCCATTAAAATCGTGTTGAGATGGTCGTACAATTAGTATTATTCGTTGGTCGTAGGTAAAAGTCATTACTTAATCGACTTAACGAATGATGTTAATGAAGTAATATACAGACCGCTTCAAGCTACTGCGAACATAGGGCGGAAGAAGTCTAATTTGCCAGTTTACGTACATGCAGAGACACCGCACGCCTATCAGTGAAGCAACCAATACTCAGGCTTGCGATCACCACTTGCATGACTTTCCTTTGGTATTTAGTAGGCCTCTAACCACAGTGCTGTGTGGAGCGTAGTCAATGAAACCGGAATTTGGTTAATAAATACGCAAATTTTTATAACATAATTTTCTTATTTTTTGTCACTGATAAATAAGAGCGTTTTATTGTCAACTGCTCAGATTTATCAGTGACGACGTGTTACAATGAAAATAATAAGGAGAAACAAAATAAAAGCAAGTTCTCAAAATAAAATAATACATTCTAAAAACCAAAAAGATTCTCCCAGTCAAAAAAAAAGCTAGACAATATCCGAGCCTACTATAAAAACCCCTTCTAACGTTTCCAAGCATGTTAGGGGTGATAATTTGAAAAGCTTCTTCAAAAACAGATAGAAGTCATTAGGAGCAAGATCGGGAGATCGAGCTGGCCATAAAATAGTTCCCCGTGTACTTATAACCCGATTAGGAAATACATTATCAAGATATTCCCTAACAAGGCCAACATTGTGAGCGGAACAACCATCTTGTTGAAACCATGTTTCACCAAATCTTACACCTAACAACTGCCTAGCAGTTGGAATAATGTGCTGCTGCAGTAGATCCAAGTATCTAGGACCATTCAAATTGCAATTGCCGTTAATAAAAAATGGCCCAATTACGTGTTCCCCTATAATACCCCCCCCCAAACATTTCGTTTTTGGGGATACTGTGTTCTTACGTCAAAATACAAATGCAAATTTTCCCTCGACCAATATCGAACGTGTGTTGGGTTATGACGATTTGACCATTTGACCATCTGGTTTTAAAAATGTATTATTTCAATTAAGAACTTACCCATCTGTTTCTCGAGCAAGGCAGAAATAAAACAAAATAATAAAAACAAAATGAATTTCCAAAAGATAACACTGCAGCGTGCTTCGAATCCACCTCGGTCGTACGGCACGGAGAGTAAATTGGACTTGATTCCCCCTATGTTCGCAGTAGCTTGAAGCGGTCTGTATGTAATTATTACGCATTTGCTGATGACACCATAATATTTTTTGAGGGAGACTTGGAGAGAGGTAAAAACCGATATTAAAGAAGATATAAATAAAATAGTGACATGGTTTGCTATGCATCTTGTGTCAGTCAATCCCGAAAAAACCTTCTATGTACCTTTTTCAAGCTACAATACGGGATTACCAAACAATAACTTTATCAACATATTTCCATATTTTCCAGAAATAAGATATGGAAAATAAAAAAATCAAACTCTATATACTATTTGGGATCGATCGATTATCGACTCTAACTTACGATGGGACAAACCAATTGAAAGCCTCACAAAAAAATTATGTTTCAACAACTTTCTAAAATAGTCTCTTTAAAAATCAGTAAGACAGTTTATTTTGCATTAGTACAATCAATTAAATTCAATTCAATTCTTTATTGTTTCTAGAAAATTGTAATATTTCTATAACAAGGGTTCCTTACTTACTAAAGAGAAAAAAATATGGGATCATTTAATATAGAGACTTTCTCAGTTATGTGTATAGAATAGAAAAATAAAATATCTTTAAAAAAACAGAAAAGATAAACTTATGCAACAGGAAAAGATAATAATATATAATTACCATGAAAATTAAATTACCATTAAAAATTAAGTTTAAAATAGTATATAAATAGGATAAATAAATACTCAAAGTTTTACCTATTCATTCCTTAAGAAGGTCCGAGGTCTCAAGATACCAATTACAGTATTTGCAATTGCCTTAGCATTTTGAGGGTTCAAATTAGTGATGACGTGGTAAAAGCGATTTGGATCTAAGAATTATGTACTAACTCGTAAGGTTTGATAAAGTGGACATTCAAGAAGTACATGGTGGATAGTTTCATAGTGAAGAAAGTTACATACCGAACATATTTCTTTTGGGTCTATTTTGAAAGTTCTTCCTTTGTTGGTGAATCTACTGAATTTATTAGTGGAAAGTCGTAATTGCGCTATAATTTTGGTTATGTAAAGTGGCATTTTTTTGGATAGGTAATTGGCAGGATTTTTGGAGTAGGTAAATGTTGAATAAAAAGTAGTGTATTTTGAGTTTAGGGCAGTACGACGGTCAGATAAGTGTCGCAATTATCTAAACCTGACAAGAAGTTGTGTTTTAGCTCTTTTGAGATCAGTGTAATTAAGATTATTCCACAGCTCCTCGGCACCAATATCGTGGAACCATTGCCTTATCGGTGAGGCCCAATTAAACTTTGTGCCAACATTGATGAGTGAGCATTGCCGAGTAAAGCAAATTTTCGGCAAGCGCGTGTTTTCCAATTTTCACAACTTAAGGAGGAAATTAAGACAGGCTTTAAAAATAAGATAAGAGATGTGGAAAGAGCCAGACTCGATTCTAATAAGCGCGTATGCTGTGCTTTGCGGGAGGGGAGTAATCTTTTGTAGAAGCATGTCTGAACCCTTTCCAGTATATCTGTGTATCGTGGCGCCTAAACAGGCAAGCAGTTAGCAAAGCTATTTAGCACGAGAGACTCAAAAAGTTTAAGAATGGACCTCCAGTTACAAAGTTTAGCGGCTGGTTTAGCGGCTGCCAATTTTGAGAGCACGACACCAGTCGCCTGATTTGCCCTATGTTCAGCATTATTTGCCATTTCACTAAACTGTGAAAATGATGTAAATTTTACACCTAAGTAGGTGTCCTTGTTGACTACCTCTATTTTCTCACCATTTAGGAGGAATGGAAATTTCGCGCCAGATGGGTCTCTAGCAAAACGAATTATTTTGGTTTTAGTCGTCTTGATAGTAAGAGAGTTTTGGCTGGAATAAGTGTTAAGTGTGCATTTTTTAAGCTCTATTTCTGAACTAGCTACTGCAACAAAATCATCGCAGTAGAGTAGTATCTGTAATTTATTGTTACTATCGAGACTTACTCCGCCCACACCCGTGTCTTTAAAGTATTGTTCTATATCGGTTAAAAAATCGAAAAGGAGAAGGGGCTAAGAGATTCTCCATGCAAAACTCCTGCAGTGATATCGAAAGCTCTGGTCAACCCTTCTTCCGCTTTAACTTTTCCTGACGCCTGATTGTAGAAATTTTTCACCTGTAAAAATCTGGCCGAGACTCCCATATTGTAAAGCTTGCTCCAAAGCAGAGAATGGGAAACTGTATCAAAAGCACGTTTAACCTGTCTTTTTTTTCAATCTAAGTTGAAATTGAATGGCAGATGTCAACGTATAAACGTTATCGACACAACCTCGTCCCGATCTAAAGCCCGATTGGGTTTTAGGAACTTTACTATTTCCGAAAGCTCAGGTTGAAAGCCTGCTCAACAATATTTGAGTAAATAGTTTAGCCGTGGTGTTTATCAATGCAATAGAACGGTAGTTATTGGGATCAGCTATATCACCTTTTTTATGAAGCATGGAAAATAAAATATTTCCCCAGGATTTTGCAACTGTCAAGAATTTTAAAAACTCATATGGCACCAGATCGCTACCAGAAGCTTTATGGTTTTTACATTGTTTTAAAATTTGATTTAATTCTTCCTGTGAAATAGGTCTGTCTAAGACAGAGTCATAGTACCAAGAAAAAGAGTACAATCTGGAGCTCGTTCAGTGTAAACTGAGCTTAAAAAATCTCCCATGTATCAATAGAAAGGTGGCGTTGAGTAAAATTGTTATTATGATTTTTAATGCACTGCCAAAAAAACCTTGAGTCTTGAGTATTCGATGAAATAGTGATAACAAATTTTCGTGAAGCGTTTTTTTCGTCGACATTAGTTTTTTATAAGCATTTTTGGATTCTATATAAGCGTGTTTAGAATGTACACTAAAATTATTTCGCTTGAACTCTTTTAACAGATGTTTTACGCAATTTTTGCCTAGACACAGTCCTTATCAAACCAAGGTTTGCTGTTGAACTTAAGTTGTTTTGCTTTAGGAAAGGAGACCAAATTGCAAATATACGCAGAATCGTAAATAGCTTGAAGTAAAATTAGAATAAGAAAATTGCAAGTTCTCTGAAAAGACAGATCTACTTGAAAATAGCATGTGGGTTTTATATTCACTTGGGTATTTGTTTGTCGAAAAGTAGTTGTTTGTTTTGGAAAAGGCATATTTAGTTTTATGGTTATTGGAAAATGGTGTGATGCTAAAGGAGTTAAAATAACAGCAAAATCTTGTACTAGATCCAGAGCAGAAAAATTAATAAGACCCAAATCGATAATACTTGTTCCTTGCGCGTTACGAAATGTAAATCCGGCAGGATAATCACTTTTACTTCTACCGTTCAAAAAAATTAATCCATTTTCATTTATGCACTCTGAAAATCTGGGCCCCCTTACATTAATTCGCAAATCTTTTAAACGTCGCTCGCAGGATAGGGCCGCCCCCCCAAATATTTCCGAATTTAATTGACCTAGTTTGCCAATTCTGGCATAAAAATCTCCAAAAATAGCAAACGGAATATTGGGGTGCCGCTCTGAAATACCAACGACGGTCATTTCGAACAGTTCTAGTATTTCAGAAAAGTTTAAGACATTAGTACAATCACTGCTTACTTATGGTATTGTAGCGTGGCGTGGGGTGAAGCGTACGTAAATGTAATGAACTCAATGGAAATTGCTCAAAAATGGTTAATTAAACCAATCTGTAAACTACCATATAGATATAGAACGAAGGAACTTTACAAACATACGAACACATTAACCCTGAGACAATTATATTATAAATACTCATTAATCTATTTACACAAAAACAATTTATTATCAACAAATATCTCTCACGAGCACAACACGAGATTCGTTGTGGAAAATAGAATAAAAAAATGCAAAAAAAATTGGCCAAAGCTCCTTTCTACATATTGGACTCGATATATTTAATAAGATACCCTTAAACTTAACATGTAATGCTTTAAAAATATTATGCAAACATAAAAAAAGCAAAAAAAAAATTTTATACCATAATAAGAAAATTTTTTTAATTTGTTTTTAGAATTTATATTTTTATTACCAAAAAAAAAAACTATATTTCAATGGTGTTGGTGAAGGGCAGATTTTAAATAAAAATATGTAAAATAATATAATATATAGTAGAATAGTATACGAAATATTTAAAATATTTAAATATAACACAACGATATAGGTTGTCAAAAATGCGACAGCCAAGTTATTTTTTAACTTTGTGTAAATACATTTATTTATATAAATATTAATAAATCAAAAAATCAAATCAAAAAATTATAAATCCGAGTTCAAACCTAACTCATCAATTTGTGTGTGGAATTAAAAAAAATATAATATAATAACTTCCTCCCAAATAATGTTATGAGTTTTTTTCATAACTAATTACGTATTTCACGTACCATGTTTACTCCAACTAATTTACGTACTATGTACATAATATACCTAATTCTCTTTTAGTTTTTAATTTTTTACACACACAATCGATTTCGCGTCATTAGACTAAAAATGGCGGCTTGCAAAATATTTATTTTTAAGCGCTCATTATAATAATATAAAAACGTGTATGCATTTAAAATAAAATCACCGTTTTCAAGGTTCTTTTTTAAATAATTACCCAAAAACGCTTTTGTTTTATGTTTAATGGGACCCTCTGTATCTAGATTTACTAACTATGTAACTGTAACGAACTATTTAGGTACTAGTCAATCTTATTATAATTTTGCGGTAAAGTCACTGCACAGGAGCCTAAATTTTAAAAAATACTTAATTAACATGTAATGCACTGCACAAAATAAACCAAGAGACAACAAAGATATAGGTAAAATTTAAGGAGTCTAAGAGGAGAGATTTTGTATTTTAAGAACCGGTAACAGTGATAAAATTCACATTGCGTTCCACTGTTGTGCACAAAGGAGTTTTATTCGAACAGATCATTGTCTATAGGTACATCCATTATAAATGTAACCCCCCTCTATCTCGTTTATCAATAACTTTAAAATACTCGGGTAAAAATTCGAGTAAATTGGGATCATAGGAAGTTTTTTTGGGACCTAATTGGTCCTTCCTGCTGTCAACGATTATTCTAATATTTTATAGCAGTAAACTTTGCAAATTGAGGGACTTGCATTTCATAAATTTTTTTAAATTTTCAGATATATCCCTGTTTAAAAATACAAAATTTATTTGGATGGGATTTATGGTTTTCAACATATTGAACCCAAAACATGTTCATAAAATAATAACAGCACCCTATAGTTTATATGTACGAATATAGGTTAAGTATTGGATCCTGCCAAATTGTTAGATAGAGTTTTGATAAGAGGTAAAAAGACTTTAACCCAAATCCAAAATGATGACATGATATTAAAGTCCATCATTTCCGGAGGTTTCAATACCTCACGTTAATTTTGAACTACTAGATGGTCGCATAATTTTAGGCAAATAATCCAGATTTATTTTAAGAATTTAAAAACGTTAAAAAAAAGGTTCACTCAAATTCTAGCTATGAAAATATTATGAAAACCATTTACAGCAGGAAGCAAAAATCAGATCTCGAAAAACTTTGCTATATTCTATTTTTTTTCAGTTTTTATGCGAATGTTATAAAGTCACTAACAAACGGGATATAGAAGTGTTACAGGCACACAACCTCGTCCTACGTTCCACCCTTTGTATAAACATTCAAAAATGAGTAAGTTCATTTTGCACTGAGTACAATAAAACTCCTGTATTTTTTTAGTATATTTCAACGGCGATCTCAAATTACCTATTAAAATGGAAGAATAATTCAAGTGATATAGCACTGACTCTTCTGACTTCCTAAAAAAACCACGATCGTTTTCGAAGAACTTGTTTTTAATTTGTTGAGTTACTCATACATAAAGCGCAAATAAACAATTGCATCCTGTGCTATATAAAAATAAAATTTAATATCTTTTTAAAGAAGTGCACCAATATGAACGTAAGAGCTAAGCTTTTCCAGATTTTGAAATATGTATATGCTCCTACTTTAAAAAAGTTGCCTCCCATAGAAGCAGTAAAAGGTGCAGTTTTAAAACATCTAGATGGGTATAAGACATGCTTTATAAAAAAGTGGGTAGTAATCTTACCTTTTCAAACATGGCATCAGTGTTCTTATAATTCTTGTAATTAGATCTCACCCAGGATTCAGCCAGTTCATAGGCTAGACGAATGGCATACTCATCGCCAGTATTGTTTAAACCAACAATCATCATGTGTTGCAACGGAGGCCATGCATTTGGATAGTCCCATTGCTCTCCTGTATGCTCGACGGAGGTAGGTACTCCACCAGGGAACTGTATGTTTTTATTTTGGAGATACTTTAGAACACCACGTACCATTCGCTCTTTATCTTCGATAGGGTAGCAACCCGTCCAAAGAGGTGATATATTCGACGGGTAGAAATAATCTCGTTTTACAGAATTAGAAATATCATAATCTAACCAAGCGCCAATTTCTTCATGCCATAAAACCGCTGTTGTTGCGCTTATCCAGTCTTGGCCGACTTTTTTAAAATATTTTGCTTGTTCTTTATTGCCCAGTAATGTGTTAAACTCTGCTAATATTTCGGCATTCCAATATATCATTGCGTTTAGATCAACTGGAACAATCGACCTTGTTTTAATATTTGTTAGGTTTCCTAAAAATTTAATTCAAATTTATTAGATCATACACACAATGAATTATGTATTTTATATATATAGTAGGGTGACCCAAAAGAAAACGGGGCTTCTTTATTATCCGTTACTTAAAAAGTTTTTGAATGAATTGTTTAAATAAACCAAATTCAGTCTGGTCAAAAAAGCATCATACTCGCATGCTTTTGAATGTATTTGTCCGATTTTATTAATGTGTGGAATTTGGTGTTTAAATTGTCGCTTCGCAGAAATTTAAGATGGCCGTCAATTTTTAAAAATAAGTATTTTTGATCTTCCCTGCATTTATTTTTTGTGAGCCACTGGTCCAAAACTAAAATTTGTTGACATCGTGTAAGAAGTAAAAAAATATGAATACGTCAGGTGAGTACGTTTAAATTCAATCAGGCCAAAGAGAAATTTTTTTTTATGCATTTGTACGATTTTAATGTTTTTGGACATTAAAATACTGCTGCTTTTTAAGCTTTAGCTTTTCAAAATCTTCAACATTATCGAATCCCTGACTGAATTCAGGTTTACCAAACGCACTCTTTTGATCAGTTCGTTACTTTTTTACTTCTTACCAGATCATAAGAACCAAAACATCGGTACTTTTAAGTTATACATTTTCACTGGCGGCGTAGTAGTTTTTACAACTAGTGGCCTTAATCGTGTTTTTTTTACAAGCGTTGGTTTAAATAACGAGCGCAGCAAGGTATTTTAAAACGCGAGTAAAAAAAACACAGTTTAGCCGCGAGTTGTTAACACTATTTTTTTAATACCTTTATCAAAAAATCCAAGAAAAACAGAAAAATACTTTTAAAAATCTCGAACCAAGAGCACTTCTCGCAACACTCTTCACACTATAAATCAAGGCGTATGGTAAATGAAATAACAATGGTAACATTTTAATATTTTACAGATTAATATTTTGACGATGTTTTTAAATGATTTTTTCGTAAATGGTTTAATTTTTAGGCAAGAATAATCAGATTTTTTTTTCAGTATTACTATTTTCCACTATTTCTCTTTAGTTTTGGGTTAAAGACGGACAGAAATCTTTTTTTGCACCCGTGATAAAAAAAAAAGTTTTTTGTTTTGCATCGGTACACAAAAAGTCATGCTTTAGTTATCTGTAGACAGTTTTTGATGAAGGGATAAAAGAAAATGTTTTTTAAATTATCCGTCATCTCGGATTCTTACGAATTATAAATTTTAAAGTAGGTAGGTCTTAAAATCGAACAAAAACATCCGAAATCATAGCCCAGCAAAAATGTTTTTCTGGCCTGCCTGAGTTTGGTTTACAATTTTCTGATTTAATGCCCGAGCCTATTTTTTTAGGATTTTTATAAATTGTCAACTTGGCCACCAAATTCTTTAATTCGGAAGTCTTGGCTTTCTCTTGGTTAAAGCTTTTGAAATAAATCGGACAAAAACTTTTACCTAATGGACAGTCAAAAAAATAGTGGTGACTTTGCTCGGGGGGGGGGGGGGGGGGGGGTGAACGACCACCTTTCTTTTAAAAATACTCATAAAAATGTCTGTTCATTAGTTACTGAGATAAAAACTTTTTTTTTCAAAATGTTCAATTTTGAAACTTCGAAACTTAGAAACTAGTAATTCTATTAAAATCCGACTACCTCGTTGGAGTCCGCCCTCTTCCCTTTGTAATTTCTGACTTTTTGTTGTTGTTTCCATCTGTTGAGGCTTTAATTTATTATTCAAAAAAGTTATATTCGTGCCCGTAAATGAAAAATAAAAATAACACTCGTGGCATATCGGACAAAGCTTTGTCGCGTAATTAAAGCGTTTTCAAGACTATAGACAAAAGAGCAAGTGGTTGGTAGAGGTTTTGTGAAACAGGTAAGCACTTCTCAAAGCGAATGGAGAACCGCAAGTTATTGCGGGATGTTCTGCGATTCGTTTTGGAAAGCCCTTAGCGTTTTTCATTATAAAAGTAAGCCATTTCTTTTACTACGTGTATTTTTGTTAAAATTTTAGAGGG
The DNA here is from genome assembly GCA_963921995.1 of Oxystoma pomonae. Classification (NCBI taxonomy): domain Eukaryota; kingdom Metazoa; phylum Arthropoda; class Insecta; order Coleoptera; family Brentidae; genus Oxystoma; species Oxystoma pomonae. The sequence continues at coordinate 42,188,930 of OY998173.1, forward strand.
TCCTAGGTACATAATCGGTATTACTATTTTATTACTTTTGATGTAAAATATTTGCATTAGTAAAAATAAAAGCGGGGCGTCCCGGGTTTGGTATCTATTTATTAAGTGGATGACCTGTTTTTTATTACCCAATTTTTAAAATTGAAGAAACGAATATTTCATTGATTTTTATTGTGCTCTCAAGAAACCCAAGTAAAATTAAAAAATGCATCTTCTTTTAATATAGTACAACACAGTATTAGTTTTTTTTATTTTTTAAAAAGAACACCTTTCCAGCTAGCCCGGCCCACTTTTCTTAAAATAATATTTTACAAAAAAACTTGAAAAAGATCAATTAGTTATAACTTAAATTTAAAATACTTGTTATTATACTTCGATTGGGCACATCCTACTAGATACACCAGGTAGTGATACTTCGTAGCACGTCATACGCAAGTTTTAGAGATAAGAAAAACATACCGCTATGGCAGCCGGCCTGATCTCTGCTAGGTACTTCAGTATACTTCTTGCGCTGTCATGCGACAAGTTACGGTATCGCGCGCGCGAATTGTGAAAATACGCTTTTAAAGAAATCTAACAAAAGACAACGTGAAAAGCAAATGGATTACCTAAAGAAGAAAAGGAGGAACCTGGAAAAGGAAATGAAAAGGGCAGCAAACTGTCAGTTTTTAAACAATGGAGTGAGACAAATTTTATGCTTCTGGCTTATATTTTTTGGCATGGGTTTGTTTATTCTGTAAACACACCTTTGTTTTCATTACGCATAAAAACTTAAACCCTGCATAGTTTCTGACTTATGCCCGCTAAATTAGTCTCAATAAAAAACTCCAAATGTTTACTTACTAGCACGTCGTTTTTCATATATTATATGTGACGACGAATCTGACAGAACGAATAAAATGCCGAAAAAACTTAACAAAAGAAAACGTGAGAAGCAAATTACCCAAAGAAGAAAATGAGAAAACTGGGAAAGGAAGGGAAAAGGAAGCGTCGTGATTCAAGTAAGTAAGGCGCATTGTCAGTTTTAAACAGTGGAGTGAGACAAATATTATCCTATTGGCTAATATTTTTTGGCATGGGTTTATTTATTCTGTACTCTGTGACTCATAGAAACTTAAACCCTGCATAGTTTTTGACTTATGCGCGCCATATTAGTCTCAATAAAAAACTCCATAATGTTAATAAAATCCGTTTCCAAAATATCACATTTTAATTTCCAGAATAATTATTATAACAAAAACTCTTCACCCGTCGTAATCTAACAAAAATTCTCAACCGAATTTTCCATGTAGACGAATTTTTTTGCCTAGCAGCGATGCATGGTTTACTCGACCGGGTGTCCAATTCTCTAAGAAGATTATAATATGTTTACTTTAAAAAAAAGTATTATTTAGCACATAGTTTTTCACATTATTATATGTGACGACGAATCTGACAGTTCCTCAACTGGTCAGACACTAGGGAGATTTTGGTAAGTCTGTTACCCTTACCTTTATTCTTGGCAGGCGCAGTAGCGCTCTGTCAGGCTGTTATTAAAGGTAACCACTGGCGCTAATTAGCGTTGAATAGCGACTACCTTTACCGTTAAAAAGACAACAAACCAAACTTGATGTGTTCTGTGGTGGAAGATTTTTAGGTTATAAAAGTTTGTTTTGTTTTACAAAAATTTTACGGATTTGGATTTTATTTTGTTAATCGTGTTTATAGTAGTAGTGGGGTGCCTTTTTTTACCGTTTTTTTTTTTGGTAAACAGGTGAGTAAGTACAAATAAGTTTGCAGAGGCTCGATTTTTTCTATTACTCCACCAAAGATATCTTCCAAAATCATTTTGCCTGACTAAATTTATGTTGGGGTGTCCGTCTCCCAGTCCTATCAATAAATTAATATTTTCCTCCATGACCAAAATCTCCCTACTAGTAGTTCCTCAAACTCTAGCATAGAGAGGCACCCCTTAGAAAGTATATTAGGGGGGACAGATGATATTACATCGAGTCCAGATATATCAGCAGATCTCGCTTGCAGATGGAAGAAGCATGTTTCTATGGGAATATATATGTTATGTTTTCATGGGTATTGAGTTCGTTTTCAAAACTCATTCTATCTTTTTCTTTTATATAGCGTGTTCTTGGTCTTGATAAAGAACACGCTATATAAAAGAAAAAGATACAATGAGTTTTGAAAACGAACTCAATACCCATGAAAACATAGCAATAGATAAGGAAACTAAATCTCCTCGAAAAATACAAAATTCCCGGAAAAATTGCCAATATCTTCAAGGACCCAAATTAAATCCAGGATGCTTGCATCCACAAAGCAAAAAAGAGATACGTAACTCTTGAAATTGCAACCATTTTGGGAAAAGGTTTGACAGCCTTAGAGCGGGTTTTCTCTAATTTGGCCCAAACAAAAAAGGGAGAGACGAAGCACTTGATGAAGAGCTTTTGGGTCTTGCCGAATCGGCGCAGTTGTTTTGCATTGGCCACAATATTGTTTCATGCAAAAATATAATAAATTGCTACTGCGCAAAATCCAGATCTTTTCTTTTTTAGCGAAGGTTTTGCCGAAAATTGCAAAAATATAATAAACGCGCCGAGAGAAAATATTAGAGCTAAACAGTGAAAGAACGTATTCCTGTCGAAAAATTTGTTTTTTCAGAAGAGTGGAATCAAAAAACTCAAAATAAATTAGCTTTGAGTTGGACAAAAGGTTACAAAATTCCCTTTGCGGACAAACCTTTTTAAGTTTTCACCCCCAAAACCTCAAAATTTACCAAAAATTAGTTAAAAATTTATTCGAAAAGCATGCAACATTTATAAGTAGGAGCAGTTAAAACTGTTAATAACTGTCAAGATCAGTTTTTGTTAAGCTATTTTTTAAGACAGAACAATAACAGGGGATTTTAGGTTTATCTTTAATCCTAGAAACCTAAATAAAGTTCTTTCGCCCACCTCATTTTCAACTGGAAGATATTAGAGAACTTAATTACTAAAAACTGCTTCCTTGCGACATTAGATTTTAAAGATGCATATTTTTTAGTTCCAATGTTTCATGAATATAAAAAATATTTAAGATTTTCTTTTCAAAACAAAAGTTGAATTCCAATGTTTACCATTCGGTCTAGCCACTGCACTTTTTTGTTCCACTCTTTCAGACCTGTTTCTCTTATCTAAAAGATTAGGTTTTTTATTAACAATTAAAAAACCATACACAACCGACTCAAGAGATACAATTTTTAGCATTTATCCTTAATCAAAAAAGATGTGGATATATATTGCACAAAAAAGAATAACAAAAATAAAAACAGCCATTAAGATTATTCAAAGAAAAAAATAAAATAAAAATTAAAGAGGTTTCGCAAATTATAGGAAGGCTAGCCTCGGTTTGTACAGAGTACGGCTTGTTGTACGTAAAAACCCTTGAGCGAGAAAAATATCGTGCCTTAAAGGCTAACAACTATAACAAAAAGATGCTTGTTAGGTTCTTAGTTAAAAATGAACTTGAGTGGTGGTTAAAGCACATACTATTTTACAGCCTAATTATAACACTAACATTTTCTCCGATGCATAAAAAACGGGATGGGGGCGTGTCGCAATGGAAAGGAAGCAAAAGGGGTTTTTTTTGGCAACAAGGTGAATAGGAGAAACACATAAACATTCTTGAAATGAAGGCAGCTTTTTATGGCTTAACAAGCTTTGTAAAAGACTTTAAAAAATTGTCATATTTTACTAAGAATTGATTGCTATTGGGAGAATGATGTGGCAGTGAGCTTAGGTATCTTTTTTTGTATTTGCCACGTACATAAATACATTGGATAAACATATAGCGGACAGGAAATCTGGTATAAAAATTGTATATTTATTTGCAAGCTACTTGAACAAAAAATGCCACCGGTTTGTGTCGTCATTCACAATTAATTAGAAAATCCTTAATTCTTATATATTTCCTCGTTCCTCACTGTTTCCAAAAATGTAAAAAAAAGAGAAAAAATTGAAAACGATAATGCAATATGTCTGGTGGTTTATTCTATCTGGAGAACTCAAGCATGGTATCCAAAATTAGAATCCGTGATTCGCTTAAAAGTTATCGTTTAAAATCCGAAAGGTGATTTACTCTTATCCTCGTTTAGGTAACCCCACCCACTATGAAAGAATCTGTCCCCTGGGGGTAGCAATCTTATCAAGGTGGCCTATAGTAAAAGGGGCGTTTGGAAGAAGAAAGAAGAATGATGGAAGTTTTGCGACAATAATATTGAGACCATCTTGCAGCCTAATGTAAATAAAGTTGTATCAGTTTTAGAACCAGATTCTCAAAATACTGGGAAATATTGAACTCTTAACACACATAGGTCTGCCTTAAATTTAATTTGCGAGCAGAAAAATCAGAAATGGTAGATAGGTTTATGAGACGCATTTTTAAGCTGCGCCCTCAGTTTCCGAAATATCAACTTTGTATCCGTAACCAGTGTTACCTTACATAGGTAACTTGTACCCTTTGGTAAATTTAACATTCGGGTTATTAACTATAAAAATGGTACTTCTTTTAACTCTTTGTTCTGCTCAAAGAGTTCAGACATTTTCTATAAGTAACATCAAGGCTAACGAAGAGGGCATATAAATAATTCTTAAAGATATTTTTGAAATATCTGGACCCAGAAGAATTCAGCCTTGGCTTAAGTACCCTGTTTCAGAGAAAATTTACAGTTCTATTTGTGTTTTACCATTATATATTGCATACAGAAAACAAAACTATTTCGATGAACAGAGGATACACTTATTTTAACAATTATAAAGCCTCATAAGCCCGCTACATCCCAAAACATTAGCAGGTGGTTTTAAAAAGGTCTAGAAAAAACGCAGAAATAGAATCAAATTTTAAAGGACATAGCACAGGATATGGGGTGTCTTCCGCAGCATTAAGGGTTGGTGCATCAATCAAAAGTATTAGAAAGGCTGCGGGTTGTTCCGGAAAAAGGAAAACGTTCAATCGATTTTATAATAAACCTTTAATTTAAAAAGATTTCTTAGCTAATTATATTAAGAAATATATTTTAAACACATTTAAATTTTAAACCTTGTGGTTTCCTTATTATTATTTAACTTTTTAACTAATATCGCCATATTCTCTAAACAACTACCTGGTGTATCTAATAGGATGTGCCCAATCGAAGTATAATTAAGGATTAAACGACTTACCTGTAAGGAAATTCAATCCAAATTATACGAGATTGGTCACACCCTATTAGACGCCCTCCCATTTAGATATTCATGTATTTTTCATGTAATTTATTTGAGTACTAGTCAACCCGCCCTTGGCGATCTTAGTATTTCAGGAAAGCTTTAAAAGTATACTGAAATACCTAGCAGAGATCAGGCCGGCTGCCATGGCGGTATGTTTTTCTTATCTCTAAAACTTGCGTATGACGTGCTACGAAGTATCACTACCTGGAGTATCTAATAGGATGTGACCAATCTCGTATAATTTTGATTAAACTTCCTTACAGGTAAGTCGTTTAATCCTTAATTTTATTGAACCTTACGCACTAAAACAAAGAAAAATAAAGCGAATCTTTACCAACTTGGTAAAATATTGATGATACTCTAAATTTTTCCTTTGCTGACGTCCAAACGGTCCGGCGCTTAAATGTTTACCGTCCGAGAGTCTTGCATTGGAATTTGCCTAAAAATTTACCTAATTTTTGTGGTTCAAACTTCCTCCCTAATTTTTTTATTCTAATTCCAATACAAAACATGGAATTTATTTCTCATTCTGTAAAATAATTTGGTTTGATGTTCAAATCGTAAATCCAAATTAAATTAGAAAAAAAAAACAATTTTGAGATTTTCTTAAAATTTAACTAAAAATCTAACTTTTCTTGCGTCAGATATCTATAGCTACCATTTTTCTTCTTAAAAAATATCAGGTGAGGGTTTAGCTTGAAATTAAGCTATTCCCTTTTCGATGCGTTTAGGAGAAAAATTAAAGAGGTTATTAGGTCATGGCTATTTAAGGATCGTTCATACAAGGCATAGGCTTAGTCACTTGATTAGTATTTGGTTTTGTTATAGTGTTAGTTATAGTTTTAGTCTTAAACATTGCTCACTGTTCATACTTATCTGTGTTATAGTCATAACAATCACTAGGCAAGTGTATGTAACCTCAGTTTTTTGATGTTTTGTTTTGTTTACTTTTATTTTTTTTTTAGCTTGTTTCCAAAGAAAATAAGGTTTAATAGAAACATTTTTTTTTTGGAACGTAGAAAACACTTAGCAACTTGTTTCTTGCTTTTAATTTACCTGTATAAAATTTTTTAAAATATTGATTTTATTGCTGTCAACATAGATGGGTGCCATACTTGCAATTTGGAACTCGCGTATGCGCACTTATATTTGTTATAGTAATAGTCGTAATTTTAGTTATAGAAGTTGAAAGTTGCCAACTTTTCCTTAGGACTGTGACTAAGCCTATGACAAGGCATAATCAAAAGCATTGCATGAACACTTTCATAAGAAACAGTGGTTTTAACTTTTTTATGATTAAGACTGTAACAAAAATTAAACCAAAGACTAAGACTATGCCTTGTATGAACGATACTTTACTCGTTATAAACTTAGCAGAAATCCTCAATACTGAACGAAATGTCGTCAGAACATTTGTCGCCAAAAATACACGACAAAATATTTGGAACCAAAACCGCTCAATTGATTCAAAAATTCTGCCAGTTACGGCCGGCTGCTTCTCGTGGGCTCAAAGTATTACACAAATTTTATTTATAAAAATTCTAAGAAATCATAAATTTAAGCATTTGATCACTGGTAGCAACATTTAGCTTTTTTTCTCATTTTTGTATAAGCAGAAAACTATGTTTAACTTCTATCTTAATTAAAAAGCACTCTACAATTTGGGCAGTGCAGAAACATCCAAATAGATGACATTTTATATTACAAACTGACTGGAAAAGGGCGTGTTGAAATATTTTAATTTAAAAAATCCTTATTAAACCCATTGAAGTTGCGCTAAAATCATTTGTGCTCCATAAAAAAATGTGTTGTCAAGTACAAGGAATGAAAATTAAGCTAAAAATATCTAGGTAATTTACAATTACTGTGAAATACTTCAAAATCTTTAATTATTTAATTATTTTTCCCAATAACCATCGCAGATGCAAAAAAGTCACAGGAGCCAAAAATGGCTCTACCTAGATAAAACAAACAATTAGTTTTGGATTTCAAAATGGACCAGCGCCGCGCCACAAAAAAGCTATGAAGAAAAGACTAAAAACATACTGAAACTTTAACGCTGGTAGATCAGTAACAAATCGTTTGCGAAATTTATTTATAGGAAAAAAAGTCTAATTTCGATGTAAAATTTGGTACTAAATTTTTACGGTGGGATTTACTAAAAGTTTAAGTCAAATTTTTGGTGTCAATCATTTTAAACCAACCTTTCTTGAGTTTTGGACACAGTTTGAATTATAAGAAGAATTTTAATAAATTTGTTTATTGAATAATCATCTTAACACAATCTTTTGTTGGATTTAAGAAGAAAGTTTCAATTTCGAGGAAAAAAAATTAAAAATTGAAACCCACGCGGCGTTTAAATAGTAAACACTCTGTAGAATAAATTAAAATTGAGGTTATATGTCACTCTAACTAAAACTTGCCGTTGATAATTGATTTTTCCAATTAATACTTGATTAGATTAATTTTGTATTTATTTAAAAGGTGTTTTTATTTATGAAATGTATTAAAAAACTTAAATGCAAGTTTGTCCCTGTAGAAATGTCAGTTTAAAAATATTAGTGCTGTGTTCAATCACAAACAGCGAGTTCGGATCTTTTAGCTCTGCTTGCACCTTGACTTGCACCAACCTCTACTGATGAAAGCTACAGCTACAATGAGTGGGCTTTGAGTAACGAAATTATTTTGACTGAGCTTTTAGATAATCTCAGCTTTTAGATAACCTCAATGTTTTACTTTCAGTTTGTAAATAAATTAATATAGTTGTTTTGGGTCGTTTGTTTGGTATATTTTTCGTGCATAATCAGTGGCCTTCACTTATGTTTGTTTTGCCTCGTAGGGCCCTCATAAATATGTTTTTTTGTGCTGAAAACGGGTTGAAAATATGGCGTTTTTCTAGACAAAATTGGAGGTGTTTAATTGATTAATAAACATAATATTAAATAATGTAAATTACTTCTTGTAAAAACGGTTACTTAGGGAAATTTTAAACAAACTTGTTACTAATTGCCACAAAACAATTCTTTCCCCCCAGAGGTGGTCTAAAAAATCAACACCTTTATTACCTCAAACACAGATGATGAAGCTATTATGTGCCAAATTTTTGGCGTATTCACCATATACCATTTTGAAGCATGTCAAAAAAAAATTAGTTAAAGAAATTTTTTCAAAAATATGTTAAAACCCACTGCGTAAATTCCTAAATTTGTTCGTTTGTCAGTGGTTTTTAAATAAGATAAAAACCACTGGAAAACGAACAAATTCCTAAAGAAAAAATATTTTTGAAAAAATTTCTTTAACTTAGTGGCGAAAAACCCAAAAAAAGTAGTTTTGACATTATGAATCCGCCATAAACATATAGATTTTATTTACTAAATTTTTAAACACCCGGTGTAAGTTAACAAAAAATGCACTTTTAATAAAAAAATTTTAAATCATATACATGGGCCGACATCCTCCCCAAAAGGAGTAGAAAATAATATAAAGTAATGGATAACAAATATGCGGATTTAAAAACATTTAAAAATATTACAAATTTATTTTTTTTGTAACAATTTCACCCCCTCAGCCCTTTAAAGAGCGGTACAAAATTTTTATCGTCCCTACGAGTTGGGCTCCATCATATACCTTAATCTATTTATTTTATTGATTTCTATCTTTTTACTGAAATTTCCGACAAGCAAAACGCACTGGTGGCGATCATTAAAAAATTAATGATTTTGATTTTTTCTTAAACTTAGAAATATGTGAAATCGGATCAATAATATGCACTTGTCTTGAATCGAATGTTATTTTTATTTTTTATTTACGGACACGAATTTACTTTGTTAAATAATAATTAAAGCCTCATCAGACGGCAACACCAACAAAAAATAGTAAGAAATTTCCAGGGGAAGAGGGCATACTTCAACGAGGTAGTCGGATTTCAAAGTTGAACATTTTGAAAAGAGTTTGTTTTTAATTTTTATAGTTGTCAGTTTTTTTCAAGAAAGGTAGTCGTTGACTCCCCCCCCCCAAACAAAAGTTGTTAAAGTGTGTTTTCCTCGAGGGGGGGGGGAGGGTTATTCTCTAGACTTCACTGGGCACACGATGGATTTGACAAGTAGCAAACAATTAAAACCTTAAACGAGACAAAGTTGCTATTGGTCGGCCATATTAATTTTTTTTTAATTTCAGGTTTTTACTATCTTATAATATAAAGTATTTATAAAGCCTTTATAGAGAATAATCCTGGAACGTTAAAAACTTTTATCAAAAGTTATTTTGTGTGTACAGGGTGTTGTTTATAATACAATATTAAAAGCTCAAACTAGTGGAGTCCGGACCTGGAATATCAAATTTACACACCAGCGTTGTACCGCGTAGTGTAAACAGCTTACAAAATTTGATTCTGGAAAGGTTTTGAACCAACTTTTTTTTTTATACTGGGACTTTCCATCCATTATAGGATCAATGCCCAGTTTCAGCCAAGTTTTTGCAAAGTTAAAGACAAACACAAAATATCCATGCACCTAGCCGGGATTCGAACCCGCGCAGATACGCTGCCCACTGCACTACGGCGGCCGGAATTGAACCAACATTAAACTTAGGATATCTATGATTCACGTACATAGTGCGTCGTGTTCACATATACAGTGTGTTCCAACAAAAACGAAACAGGGGCTTTTCCACGTATAAAGTCTGATTTTACCTTATTTTTTAAATAAGGAAAGTGGGTTGTGTAATACCTTGTTTTGAAAGTCGGTCTTTTAAATGCCGATGTCGTACGAAATTAAAATTAATTAAATTAAAATCCAGTGACACGTCCATTTAAAGTATTTACTTCAATAGCAGATTTTATTGCCTATTTCATTTTTTCTTTTAGGATACATTCATAGGAAAGGGAAAATTTACCTGTACAGGATGGTCCAATTTCGAGGGGATTGGGGGGTTTTGGGTACTTCTAAAGGCTTGTTTTTTAAGAAGTTAATAAGGGTGAAAACCGCATGTCAGGATGTCTACCCGTTTTTGAGCTACGGTGACTTTTTTTGAAAAATATGTGATTTAGAATTTGGCCTACAGCGTTTTTAGTAATGAAAATTTATTTTTGGTGTACATTGCTTTTTTATAGATTATTTAAAGTAAGATTTATTTCTCAAACTGGATTTTATCTGTAAAATATAACACCAGCTTGGTATTTGCTGGTTTTTTTATGGTACCTATTTCAACGAAATCAGCGTAAAATTTCCTTTAAAACGATGTATCGAACTGGTATTTTTTATATTTCTATATGTTTATTATTTTTTTACTCAATTAATAACTTTATTATTTTTTTAATTTATCACCGTTTTTTGTAAAAGTAAAAAAAAAAATAAATAGGTAAATAATAAATGAAAATAAACAAAATAAAGAAACAAAATGAGTTAAACATAAAGAAAAAGATAATTTTACCAAAACAAAAATCCAAAAGTGTTTTCTTTTGGTAAAAATCGGTTTTTTAAAAATAGGTATTAAAAAAATCCAAAAATTAAATATCATGCGTTATTTTAAAAATCCAGTAAAAAAAGGATCTTTTTATAAGAAAAATACCAACTTAGTATTATATCTCAAAAACTAAACGTTACAGATAAAATCCTGTTTGACAAATATATTCTACTTTAAATAAGTTATAAAAAAGCAATTTACTCCAAAAAGATATTTTAATTAATAAAAACGTTACATACCAAGTTATAAAACGTATATTTACGTATATATAGACGCCCGTCACTCTTTTTTAGATGCCCCTATAACAACAAATGAAATTAAGCTTGTCATTAGTAATTGTAAAAACAACAAATCTCCGGGGAAAGATGGTATCTTATGCGAATTTCTCAAGAATCTAACCCAAAACTGGTTTCTATATTAAATTTTTTTTTAACTACTAAGCTGCCAAAAACTACCTTTAAAAATGTGCCAAATTATATGTAATCCAATACATAAAAAGGTCTGACAGAGGACCCAGCCAATTAATAAATACAATTACAAAAAATGTTACACAGATTTTGTATAATCGTCTTTCTCAGTGGGCTGAAGAAAACTTTCTTATCCTGGAATGTCAGTCTGGATTTCGCAGGTCACGTGGTTGCATGGACAGCGTGTATACTATACATCTCAAACTAAAAAATCGCAAAGTATATGCGCTCTTCGTCGACTACAAGCATGCCTTTGACTCTTTGGACCATTCCATGCTATGGCCAAAGCTTTACCACATAGGTGTGAGCTCTTGTTTTTTGAGAATAACTAAATCAGTTTATGAAAGCACAAGCATGAAAATTAAATCATCCCAAGGCCTGTCTGCTCCTGTAGACATCACCCAAGGCGTTTTGCAGGGCGATCCATTAAGTCCCTTAATATTCTAGCTCTTTATTTTAGATTTTAGGAGCTCTATTTCTGTAAAAAGGGAGCACACCGCCTCAATATCGACAATACAAATTTATTACTTCTACTTAAATTTGCTGACGACATAGTGTGTTTAGCAGACTCTGAAATTGATCTTAAACAAAAACTAAAAATATTGGAAAGCTACTCTGTCGAAAATGGGCTTACTGTCAACGAAAATAAAACAAAAGTTATGATTTTTCAAAAAGGTGGAAATAGTCATCAAACTGCAGGTTTTTATTACAATGATACATAATTGGAAATTGTTAATTACTTTACATACCCCCCCAAAACAGGCTGTTGGCGCAGTTCTACCTCTTAGGCAAAAATAAAATTAGAGTGCTGGAGCTCCAGAATAAGAATATTTGAATCCTTAGTTTTAAGCATTTTAACAAACTGCCTTCCCATCTGGGGCCTACGGTACACCGAAGTCATTGAAAGGGTTCAAGTATTCTTCTTCAAAAAGTTATTACACCTCCCTAAAAGTACGCCTGACTCTGTTGTACGAGTAGAAGCAGGAAGGGTAAGCCTTACGTATACTCTTGCCAAAGTTACCCTTAACTGGGTTATCAAAATCCTTAGCATGAGCGACGAAAGGCTTTCAAAAATATGTTTGCGTAGGCAGCTGCAACTTATTAATAAATCGAAAAACAAACATAATTGGGTGCTGCAAATTCAACAACTTTTTAAATTTATTGACTTTGAGATTCTTTAGTCGACGGAACTCACAAGCCAGTTTTTTAAATCCAACAAAAAAAAGATGCTCAGTATGTTTCTTGAAAAATTACAGACACTGGATAGAAATGAAGCATGTCGATCTACGTTTCTAACTATCTATCCGTATCTAACCTACTCAAAACACGCCCAACTATTTCTCCTTATGAAAGTACCACTATAAATCATTCGAATAATAGCTTAGTTAAGAACTGTAAGTAAATATTTTATTAAATTCACAAACCAAGGCTCGGCCTACGTGATAAATACCCAGGAAATCTGTACCATATGTAACCTAAATAATCAGGAAACTCTTTTTCATATTCTGTTTGAATACCCAATATATGAACCTATCTGACTCTCATACCCTTTTCCCTTAAACTCAGATGATCTTTTTAACACCCTAAATCTTATCAATCTACAGATTGCCAACCAAATCTGCTCGGTTATTGTAAATATCCTCAGGCTGCGCTCATTCATTATAAACGAGTAATCCGCCTCGCTTTTTGGTTTTGTCAAAATAATAATTAATAATAGTGTTAGTTAATTTGTAACTAGGTATATAAACGTTTTCTTATCGCTAACTTTAAGCCAAACTCATTGTTAGAAAACCACGTGTCTTATAAACAATAAAGCTAAATAAAAAATAAATACTGGCTTGCGGTTTTCACCATTATAAATTTCTTAAAAATCGAACCTATGTGTTTTTCGCAATCTCCTTTAGAAATACTCAAAAACCCCCAATCCCCTCAAATTTGGACCACCCTGCACAATTTGAGCTTATTTGGACACGGTTGTATAGACACTCAAGAGTCCTTCAAAACAAGTTGTCACTCGACCCACTTTTCCTATTTTACTCCTGTAAGTGTCTCCAAAATTAGACTCTAATATATACGTAAAAACGCCCGTCGCGTTTTCGTTGGAACACACTGCATATAGATATATACATATATTATAAAAGCAACAAACTTTGCACAGTTGTTCTTTAGACCAAAACAATCAATTTGACCCGCAGCTCTTCTTCCAAAACCTGTGCAGGCGTGGCGGGGAGGGGGGGTAAGAACTGGAGGGGTTTATATTTTCTGAAATGTTAGTTTGTTGTATATAATCATCATTGATATCAATTTATAGATTTTCGATGATGGCCAAACCGAAAATTAATACCTTCATTCATTTTAGGGTACCCTTAAGGGGTTAAGGGGGTATTAAAGCTCCTATTTAGACAATTTAATGATAAAAGTGTAGGATTTAACAAAAAATTTAAAAACTTGCGTAAAATTGTTAATAATTTTAATATTTTAACTTATATCACTTAATTTTTGATCAAAAATCTTCATACTGTTGGGTAGGTGGAAAGGGAGGGGGTAAAAATTAAAGGAACATATATTTAAAAAAAATAGTTTGCTGGATATTATCCCCATGGGTATTGTTTTACAGGTTTTCGAGGATGACCAAACCGAAAATAACCACCTTCATTCATTTTGAGGTTTCCTTAAGGGATGGTGAGGGGATAAAAGCTCCAATTCGGGCATTCTAATAAAAAAAGTGTAAGATTTTAGTCAAAATTTGCATAGTATTGTTAATAATTCTAATATTTTAACTTATATAACTCAATTTTTTACCCAAGATTTTCATCCTGTTAGGCAGGTGGAAAGGGAGGGGCGTAAAAATTAAAGAGGCATTTTAAAAAAAAATATTTTGCTGGATATTATCGACATAGTTTGGATATCGATATCGACAAGTTTGGAGACTATTTTAATAGTCAATTAAAGCCTTATATTCTAAAACTTAGCTCAAGTCTACAAGTTAAAAAAGTCGATTTTGCTTGGGATCTTTACGATCCCAATAGCCTAAAGGAGGCTATTGGGGTAGCAATAAGAGACAGCAGGGGATTCGAAATCCAAAGTCAGAATTTTCCGACAAAAGGTAAATATTTTTTTCCTTGGTATGTCCATTATTTTTACTATAACTCTTATTTATTTAGAAACTTTGCTAACAGATATGCTACCCAGCGATTGGGCAGATTATATCTGAAACGGAGAAGTTGTAACCAATATTGAAAACATTATGATGTCTAAAGATAAAAATTTAACGGACCTAAACCAAATGGACTGCACAAATTTAGGGGAGGCTGATGGCCGTATATTCTGTTTCTATCCGCTTCTCTGATACAGACGTTTTGCTTTTGGCAGAGTCATTTTATTACAAATTAAATGAGCCGTGTCATTCCAGCAAATTTAATTGTTCTTGCTCTAAAAAAAGAGCGATCTAATATATAATAGTAAGAGAATTTCATGCATTCTCTGACTGTGATACTAGCTCTTTTTTCCCGGGGAAAGGCAAACGGACGTGTTGGAAGGTACGGCCTAAGGAATACACTAAAGCATTTGCTACAATTTCTTAACCTTCTATGCAGATTGGCGAAATGTTTAAAAAGTCTGGAAAAATTTGCTATATGGGGTTCAGGAAATAGATTTATGTCTCAAAGCAAGACGTTGAATTTATTGCCATCAGCTGAAGCTGCCATCAAACAGCGTGCATTAAGGGATGTGGGTGCACTACACAATACGACACTCTAAGATGTCTTTTCAAAAAGAATAAACCACCTTGCACGCCTGCCTGCAAAAAATGTAGAGGGGCTTGTAGCAAAATAGGATAATTTGATTATAAATTAAATAAAACTAATATAAAATAAATTAAATTTTCTTACGGCAGTAAAAACGACAATTTGGACAAATAAACTAGGTATTTTTGTTTTAGTTGTAAAAATAGCAATTTTACTTATATCAGGATAAAACATATCCTAAAATTTAAATAATGCATTATTTACTTATCTCCTTTTCTCCTATCACTATTAACTAAGATAAGGATGTTAAGTAAAACATTGAGGGGATATGGCTTAAATTAAAACATAAAAATTATAAACAAACCTATGCCAATTTTTACTATTTAAATAAAATCCTACCCTTTGCTTATTAAAAATCCCAAATTGCAGCTTTTACCCCCTCCCATAACTCCTTAGAGATACCTTAAAATTAATGAAGGTTATTATTTTCGGTTTGGTCATCCTCGAAAACCTGTAAATCAATACCCATGTCGATAATATCCAGGAAACTATTTTTTTAAATATATGCCCCTTTAATTTTTACCCCTCCCTTTCCACCTACCCAACAGGATGAAGATTGTTGATCAAAAGTTAAGTCATATAAGTTAAAATATTAAAATTGTTAACAATTCTACGCAATTCTGCGCAATTTTTTGTTAAATCCTACCCTTTTATTATTAAAATGCGCAAATAGGAGCTTCAACACCCCCTTAACCCCTTAAGGGCACCTTAAAATGAATGGAGGTGATAATTTTCGGTTTGACCATCATCGAAAACCTATAAATTGATATCAATGATGATTATATACAACAAACTAAAATTTAAGAAAATATAAACCCCTCCAGTTTTTACCCCCCTCCCCACCACGCCTGCACAGGTTTTGGGAGTAGAGCTGTGGGACATTGCCGTTTATTGAGATGCCAACCGCGTGCGTTGCAATCAGCTTGGAACCCACGTCTTGTCTCTTTATCTAAGATATTGGTGTATTACATAAAGCCTTCGCTTCGTCTCGGTTTTTTTAAAGCCTATGTCTTAAACCGTATGACCTATAGTTGCTCTATGCGCATTTTGTCGTCAATCACCCTGTAATAACCCACGTTACTCACATTTCGAAGTATAAATTGTTTATGTATAAATGAATCCCGAGGAGAAAATCAGTCATAGCATTAGTTGGCATTAGCCATATAAATCAACATGGCATTACTGGCAATACATGTACAAATTCCTTGGCATTACTACCAGATTTACATGGCATTACTGGCAATACATGTATAAATTTTGGGTTAGTTGTTATCCCCTCGATGAATCCTGACTAAAATAAAGTAGGGAGAAAGAAATGGGCAGGGGGTAAATAATTAAAGAGTTAAAAATGTACGTGTAGTTATTGTAATGTCTAGTAAATGTCAGTTTTGACTTTGAGCGCATAAAATTTGGACTTTTGCCTTGTCAGAAAGTTTAAAATCTTTAAATTCTAATAATTTTTGACAAAACTGTATCCCGTCGAATAAGGAGATGACTTATAGTAAGAAAGTATTTTACCACACAAAGAGCATTAAGTGTACGACTGCGGAACTTTCTTATTTCTTAACCGACACATCTCAATTTTGTTACAGTGGAGCAAACATTTTTTTTTCAGGGGCAATTAAAAAAAACAAATATTCAATTCTGTCCGCCATCTTGAATTTTAAAGAAATTTCGATTTTGTTTAAATTTCAAATTTTGGTTATCTAATATGGTGCGCAGTTCAAAAAGTCCGTTTTTTTTTGGAACACTCTATACATTAAGTTTAAGGTAGGTTTATGTAACTTTAAAATCAAATCCAATAACTTCACACTATTTTACCGTACGTTTACCAAGCTGAATTTTCATACAATGTTATTGTTTTAGCTGAGGATGGATTTTCTTAAATCCGAAATATGTACTAAAATTTTAAAAATTAAAGATACAATTTGTGGAGAAGACTGAGAGTTTTACTTCTTGCTAATTTTAAGTAGCTCCACTGTGAGAAGAATATGGACTATTTTTTGATTAAGTATATGTTGACTTTAAAATTAGTTTTGTACTAACTACTAGTACTTAACAAACAATAATTAAATACTTCTTAGGTGTATTATAAGACACTTCAGAAAGTTTCTGAGATTACGTTAGGTAAGTGTTAATTTCCTTCGTCCTAATTTTTAAAGTCAAAAGACAAAAACTCGTCAAGATTATAAAATGCTCTCTTTTTAGACACAGTTTTTTAATATACTGAGTAAATGTTTTATTTTCTAGTTTTTATCATGTGGTAATTTGTTAAATATTGTCGGTCAGTAGTAGTTTTCGGAGTAACGACAATGACTTACGCGAGTGAACTCATTTCTAATGTGATGTGAATAATTATGAAAGTCAGTTTGATTTTAATAGTAATTTAAGTTATGTTTAACGAAGCTAAGGCATAAAAAAAATTAAAGCGAGGGTAATGTGAAAAGACCATTGATTGTAAAGATTTTTCTAACGTTCGCTCGATAACCAAGCTTAAAAATCACTCTCAGCACCTTTCTCTGAAAAGCAAAAACTCGCTCTGAATGAATCGAGTGTCCCCATGCCAAAAGTCAATAGGAAATATGAGACATAAAAAGTGAATTGTTAGATGTTATGTCAGTCAAATTACTCAGAACAAATATGCTCTTGCTCAGCCTACTGCTCCCAGGTTAGTTTCTGGTCCAACTGGAAGCCTAAAAATTTGATTGTCGGACCTTGCTCTACGGGAAGAAGTTTAAAAAAAAGTGTTTTGTTTTTTCTAAATTTAGTTTTAATTTATTATTAATAAACCAGTCATTGGCACTGAATTCTACTTGTTTTATATTTTCGCATAAAGCCTCGTAATCACGATTTTGAAATGTTAGAAATTTATCGTCAGCAGTTTTGTATAATAGTGCGTATTCTCATTATTTTTTGACTGCGGCACCGAAAAGCCAGTGGTTTTAGAAACTGTGTAGTTTTTTTTAATCTAGAAGCTGTTGGTTTTTAAACAGATATGAAACTTACAGTCCATTCCATCTTATTTAGAAAAAACATACTCTCAATGACCCACAGAACAAAACCAGAGTTTTAAGCTACCAAAATTAAACGCCCATAGACTTTGGTAATCGGCATTAGAACTATCACACCGATTAACCCCTCAGACTACGCTTTCATATGAATCAAATAGATCAGAGTAAAATAACATGATGTCAGGGAAACTTTATTAATTAAACACAGCTCTTGCAACATGTGCAAGTGTAGGCGTATTGAAAATAGTTATGACTTCTGCATGATCTGTGGTTATCGTATCGAGTTACAGTAATAAATTTCTATCAATAATTCATGTTATAAAACAAAGTCTCGCAGAAGCTTCTGTCAAAAAAATATTTTTTTTATATCTTCATCAAAAACATGATTTTAGTAACTGTCTGCAGATAATTAAAGCATGGCCTTTTTGGTTACCGATGCAAAAAAACTTTTTTTTTGATCACGGGTGCAAAAAAAGATTTATGTGCGTTTTTTACCCAAAATTAAAGAGAAATAGTGGAAAATAGTAATATTGAAAAAATCTAATAATTCTTGCCTAAATTAAGCCATTTTCGCCAGTTTTCACCAAGTATTTACAAAAAAATCATTTAAAAACATCGCAAACATATCAAACTGTCAAATATTAAAATGTCGCAGCAATGAACGTCACCCAGTAAAAAGGCACATCGCTATGGCAACCATTGTTATTTCATTTACCATCCGCCTTGATGTATAGTGTAAAGATTGTATGTTTTGCGAGAAGTGCTCTTCGTTCGAGATTTTTAAAAATATTTTCCGGTTTTTCTTGGATTTTTTGATAAAGGTATTAAAAAAAATAGTGTTCACAACTCGTGGCTAAACTGTGCTTTTTTTACTCGCTGCGCTCGTTATTTAAACCAATGCTTGTAAAAAAAGCACTATTTTAGCCATTAGTTGTGAAAATTACTATTACTTCAAATTACTAGTAGGCTAAGGAAGTTTCAGATCCTTCATGGATTAATTATTCGTTATTTTTAAGAGGACGTAAACTAAAAAAAAAATTAAATAATTTGTTTTATGGCGTTTCTCTGTCTGTCTGGGTGTTTGTACGCCGGTTTGTCTGTCCGTAACACCCAAAAGTAAGCAAATTTGGTACAATTGGATGGGAGTGGGGTGCGTAAGCGATAGAAAATGGTGTTTAATTTTTTTAAAAAACAATCGACAACCACAGCAGCTAGCGAAACGCGGTTTTAAAAATTAGATTGGGACTTAAATTAGCAACAAAATTTGTAATAACATCAAGGTTTCTCAGAGCTGCAGTTTTTGAGATATAAAATTAAAAAAAAAAAATAATTATCAACTCCAGAACCATGGCAGGCTAGCGAAAAGCGAAAAGAAATTTATCATAACATCAAAGTTTGTAAGAGCTGGTGCCTCTTGTGCCAATTTTTTCCTTTGTGGCAGTAAAGTCATAAATTATTATTATTATTTTTTTTTGTTTGACCTTATCTGCGGTCCCGCGGCTCCGACTTACACGGGTGCAGATAGGCCAGGTGTTCCATTCACCGTTCTACTCCCCACCAACCGCGAGGTTAGTAGAAACGGTGTTCCGCATCGTGTGCTCTGAGCAGACGCAATGATCCGAGAATGACCGCTTTCTGCATTGCGCCAGCAAGGTGTTCTGCCTTGTCACGGCAGGCTGGCAAGGTTTTGAGAGCTGAGAGCAGTGTTTGCCGTGCATCTCCAAGAGCTCCAATTACCAAAACCACTAGCTTGACTGTATAGCCCCGGTACACTCGGCGAAGGTCAAAGAGAAGATCCTGATATTTCGTCCGCTTTTCTTCCTCCTTGACAATGATGTTTGTCTCGGCGGGTGCCGACAACTCAATGACATACATAATTTTATCATTCTTGTCAAGAAGTACTATATCCGGCTTGTTAGCGTTTACAAGCCGGAGAGTGGGGAATGCGAAATTCCAGTAAATTCTGGTTCTATAATTCTCCACTACGGACGGAATTATTATTATTATTATTATTATTATTATTATTATTATTATTATTATTATTATTATTACTAAATACCCATTGCTTCGGCGGCGGCTTTTCCCGGTTTTTCTCGTTTGTTTCGCTCTAAAAGGTCATAACTTTTGTTTGCGTAAAGCGATTTGGATGAAACAAAGCCTTCCCAGGAATCCTAGGAATGCATTTCAGTAGTTTTCGCGTAATGCTGAAACCAACAGACAGACAAACAAAGAAAAATTCTAAAAATAGGATTTTTGGTATCTGTATCACTTGGTTACACTACAGCATTAACAATTTAAAAAAATATTTAATGTACAGAAATGGTCATTGTCAAAGAAATGAAATTAAAATAAAAAAGAGAAATCACACATCTAGGCTGAAATTCCAGAAATTTAGACCGCATTTGCCGAGTTTCCATAATTTTCCCTTATTTTATTTCCTTTAATTACGTAATATTGTAATAGGTAGCGTAAATACAATACATTATTGTATTAAAGTGGTAGTCCCGAAAAAGTTCAGTTTAAAACGCATAAGGAAGTTTATTTAACATCTTCTAAAAACAATTATTGAAATCAGGATTAGGACATTCACTCCCTACAATCGGACAACCAGATTTGTCGAGGCACGTTTTGACATCGTAGGTCCGACCGACGACCGTCGGGTTTTTTTAGCTGTTTGTGTTTTTACTTCCCTCGCTAATCATCGAAAAATCGCACTCCGAGATTTTTATGATCCTCCACGAATTTTGAGATTCCGAATAGCGATAAGCACGAATCCAGACGCCGTCGCTCTGTCTGTCGGTCTGTCGGTCGGTCTGTTTGTCTGTCGCCTACTTTGTAGCCACTCTAACTCAAAAACCCCTTCACTAATCGTAACAAAACTTTACATAGTGTTTACTTTTGTTGACGCGCAGACCCTATTGTTTTTGAGCATTCTCCTAGTAGACCCTTCGGAGGAAAGACCCTGGAAAAGTCTGGAAAGACCATGGAAAAGTCTGGAAAAACCCTGGAAAAGTCTGGATACACTCTGGAAAAACCTGGATAAACTGTGAAAATGTCCGAGTACACCATGGAAAAGTCTGAATACACCGCTGAACAGTGTAGATACCCCCAATAAAAGTCTGAATTTACCATGGAAAAGTGTGACCAACCCAATCTAACCCATGTATATATGAGTAGCGGTTTTTTATATATGTTCTTCTGAGCGAGAGAAGTTTTAGAGAAAACCTTTACTCGATTTATTTGTAATTGTTATTGTTATATATTTGTTTGAAGACTTATAAAAATGCATAAGTGCGCGTTAGGTGAAAAAAGTGCCGAAAACTCGCCGGAACTATCTTTTCACTGGTAAACAACACATCTGTATGAAACCGCCACATTTTAAATATTGCTTCAGAACCAATCAGAAAGCGACTCTACAATGTTGTCATAACTGTTCCTCAGTAATTTCCTTAGATTTTGTTACTGATTTCGAAAATTTTCCTACAATAAATGGAGTGCGCCTTCTAGTTTATTTTAATTTCTTTGGTCGTTCTAAAAATTTATTATACGTATTAATAATATTTTCTTTGGCGGCCCATTCATATCTCTGTCGCGCCTACCTTGTTGTTGTTGTTTATTTGGTTTTGACTAGAAGCATTTTTGTGTCGATCCCGATACCGACACCCAATGTAAATTTTTCATAAAAGCGATCCCAGTAGTATTTCAAAATGAATATACCTGTTAAAGCGCATATTATTATGACAATCATTTTTGTTTGTATATCAAACATAACAAAGAAAACGCAACTACTTTCCAATGAGCTACAGATTTGAAATTTGGTAGGTGTATAGTGTTTCAGTCAGTATTGGGAAAAATTTTAAGACGGTGTTTAAGGTCCCTTCCTCCCAATTTTAAACTCACTTAAAAATAAAATTACGGAATTTCTTATTTATAAATATATTTGTCTCAAACTTCAAACTTTGCGGTGTTTAAGGTCACTTAATACAATTTTTGACTCAAACTTAAAAATAATTAAAAGTGGCGGATCAAAAATGGCGCACTTTCTTATTTATAAATCGATTTGGCCCAAAGTTGAAAGTTTGTGCATGGTGTTTACTAGGTCACTTAATAAAATGTTTGACTCAAACTTTAAAAAATCTAAATGGAGGACTTTCTTATTTATAATTTGATTTCTATCAAACTTGAAACGGTGTTTAACGTCACTTAATAAAATTTTTGACTTAAAACTTAAAAAAATCAAAATGGCGGATGCAAAACGGCGCACTTTCTTATTTATAATCCGATTTGTCCCTAACTTGAAACTTTGTGGTGTTTAAGGTCACTCAATACAATTTTTGACTCAAAAAATAAAAAATGTCGGATTTTCTTATCTATAATTCGATTTTTCTCAAAGTTTCAATTGCGGTGTTTCAGGTCAAATCACTAAATTTTTAACTCAAAAAAACAAAATAGCTAATCTAAATGTATAACCGCTATGTATCAAGTTTGGTAATTAGGTGTAAGAGTTTAAACGGATCAGAAGTTTGCATAGGTAGTGTTAGGACGAACCAAAAATCAAACTAAAAACTAGTTTTTTTTTAGTAATAAAAATAGGTAAAAAAAACTTTGGTATACTTATGTAGGTTCGGTAACAATACAATATTTTTTTAAAAATAAGTTGGTTGGGTCGAGTTGGGTGAGCGGGGGATAATAGATTGAAGAAGTTGCTACGGATATGCAGTTTCCAGGGCTGATTTTAACTTAATGTTTTTTAATTTGAGAAAAAAAAGTAATTTGGCAGGGAGTGGTTTGGAGGATAAGAGATAATGCATAACTTTTAAACCAAATCTGCTACAATTATGCAGTTTCAAATTAAAAATGTTTCCCAACTGTGGAAGAAAAAATTATTTGGTGAGGTATGGTGGAATGGGGTGAGAGGATGTTGAAATATTTATAAACTCATAACTTTTGAACCAAAGCCGCTAGCTATGTCATTTTCAGATTTAACTTCAACTAAATATTTTCTAGGTTTATTGAAAAAACATACGTTGGTATGATAGTTAAGGGGGTAAAATGAAGCTAATATATTTGAAAATTCACGACCAAAGCTGCTACGAATATGCAGTTTACAAATTTAAATGTACTTAATAGGGATATTTTGGAACGCTTATTTGATACTTTGTAGTGGTTGTGGTAATTACTGCGTCCGCGCAATAGCTAAACGTCATTCTGTTGTGGTAATTAACCACTACCACTGCCGTATGCTACGAATCCGTTTCGTTGTGGTTATTTTTCTGGTTAATTTTAGAGAATTTTGGCATAATTAATTAATATAAAACACTTATTTTGTAAAGTAACGCCCAATTTTGTATTTTTTCTCATCTCTAAATTTTTTTACGAGGGACAGTTTCTAATGTGTTCCGAAAAATCGATGCGTGGTAGTGGTTGTTAAACACTACCACAGCGGTTGTCAAAGTTGTCAAAATTTTAAGCGTTCCAAAATTTCCCTAATGTTTACCAATGTTTGAGAAAAAACAATTTGGAGGATGGTTGAGAAGAAGTTAAGATATGTGAAAATTCATAAGTTTTGATCCAAAGCTGTGGTTTTCTAAGTTTAAGTTCGGTAGGGGGTGAAACAGGGTGCTGATCTAAATTCAAAACTTTTAAACCAAGGCTGCTACGGCGTAGTTTTTAGATTTTAAATAACAAAATAATTCCTAATATTAGAGGTAAGTGTAACAAAACATATTTCTATCGATCAGCTACCCTTGCGGCTATATGCCTAATATGCCCCCAAAAATGACCAATGCCTGCGTCCACCATGCTTATGCCCCAAAGAATGTCTAAGCTGAACGTTTATGTATTGGATCAACACTTGCGGCCCTTGCCTTACGTAGTACACTATGATCAACTGTGTTACGATAACAATAACAAAATGGCAAGAAAATGCTCCAAAAACCTTCTATTATAATCAACACACATAATAAAATTTAAACTAAACGAAGTCGAAAATGTTCTGAATTCGGCTCTGGCCATACTTATTTTTTATTCGGATACGGATCAGTATGTCCTACAGGGATCTAAAGAGGACCAAAAAACTAAACGTTGGCAATTGACGTTAATCAATGTGTATAAACTTTGCGTGGAAAATAATGGACACTCTAATATAATGCCCTATCACGGCGCAGCGGTGTAAGTTAAAAGCAGTAACGTACAGGGTGTCCCAGGATTATATGCTTCTGGATATTATCACTTTATTATTGGTTGGAGAGTAAAAATGTTAAACGAGATTTGTTGTAAAAAAATAGCGCATATTTCGGTAGGATCAGTACTTCAAAAAAGTTACGTCAAAAAAATTATTTTGAAAATAAGATTAAAATTTTATTCGTTTGTGCCATAAAAAAAAATTTAAGGGAAGAAATATAACAAGAAAGTAAAAAGAAGTTAAAAATCTCCGAGTCAGTTTCCGGTTCAAAAGAGCGATATTAAAACAGCAACGTATTAAAACAGCGGCATATTAAAACAGCCACATATCAAAAAAGCGATTAAGAAGGCCGACGAAAAGGAAGACATTCAATAGAGAGATGCAAAAAATAGCAATGCACAAAATTCAAAATTGCTCAATGTAATATTTTATCAAACTTAACTTACTACAACAAAACAATTAAGCAAACCTTTGGTAACCCGGCTAGCCGGGTTAGCGAGGGTTCTCTCAATTTTCTTTGTGAAGTGGGTTGGGTTTAACAGAATAACATTTTGTGGAATAATTGTCAAAAAGTATTATTTTATCAAACTTTCTTTGCACCAAAAAAGATATATTTATTATGTACTATATGGCACTTTTAAATGTCGCCGTTTTAAATATCACACAAGGAACACTCCAAGGACCAAAGCGAAAAATTAAATAATTAAACGATCTTTCGCCCAGGGTAAACAGCATAGGCTCATCATAAGAAATATATGTATCTTTATTAATTCCGACATTTGCAAATGTCAAAAATTGACATAGATTTTTTTTTTACTTTTACAATGCCACATACTTTATATTTGTCATTTTTGTTTCCGAGATATTGTCGGGACGGGGCTAGATCTCGACTTAAGTTTTTTATTCTTTTCTGAATAACTCAACTTTTATAAATTACTCTCAAATTTAATCAGTTAGTATACATTTTTATTTTCTGTTGCAATAAGGACGTATATTGTTTAATTATATTATTCATATAACAGTTATTTAAAATATAAACTAAAATAAAAAAATCTAAAAAATAATAAACAGCTAAAAAAAATCAACTAAAAAACAAGCATAAAAACAATCACACTACCCAGGCATACCCACACAACAAAATCCTCTTCCAGGTCAGGATCAGGCGGGATAGTGCCTAATACGCTTGCGGCGTTTCCGCATTGAATGGCAAGGCTGATCCTTTGGGTAATGAAGTTTTTTGCGTTTTTAGACTTTACTTTTTGTTTGCTTCGCCACCCCAAGGACCAAACGTCTCAACACAAAAAGGTACAAAAATAAATCTATTCGTATTTAGAAAATTTTGCTTGTTCACCCTACTCTGTTGCCCCCCCCCAGCCATCCTTGACGTTTTCGAAATGTAGGACTCGGCCATCGTATCCTTGCAGGTGGCATCCCACAAAAGAGCTCTACCGGCCCTCGAGGGAACCAGAGACACCCCGTCAACCCGTTTTCCATCTCAACTACTAATACCGGAAGGCTCCAATTGTCAAGGGATCCCCGCAAGGGCCAGAGCGCGCTTTAAAATTTGGTTAATTTGGCTGTGGCGTGAAAACCTGCCCGCACCTTTCCTGCAACAGGCCATAAATGTCAACTTCTTTGTTGCAGGGGCAAACGTGTTTCTCAACCACAGGTTCTTCGACACGAAGTGAGACAGAAATTTGGAAAGACGAGTCGTTAAAAAGTTATTTAGTCGCTTATAATGCCCTTATAAACAGTAGTTTTCACAACTAGTGGCTAAAATAGTTCTTTTTTTTTACAAGTGTTGGTTTCAATAACGAGCGCAGCGAGGTATTTAGAAACGCGAGTAAAAAAAGCACACTTTAGCCGCGAGTTGTTAACACTATTTTTTTAATACCTTTATCAAAAAATCAAAGAATAACAAAAAATCTCAAACGAAGAGCACTTCTCGCAACATACCATCTTTACACTATAAATCAAGGCGGCTAGTAAATGAAATAACGATAGTTTCCATAGCGATGCCTTTTAACTCGGTGCCGGTCATTGTTGCGACATTTGACATTTTGACAATGTTTTTACACTGGCAACTATGAAAAGTGATTCCGATCTGTTTATCATAACCTCCCTTTTCTCTGTTGTGTTTTCAAGTTGTAAAAAACACAAGAATAAGATATTCTAAATGAAAAATATTATTGAACAAATTCTTTTTGAAAATCTTTATAATAATAAATACCGTATAAAGTCGGCCATAAACAAATCAAACGCAGCGGGCAAAAACTAAAAATGTTGTCTTAAAAATAACGTGACGTTATCTACGTTAGAACGCGTTATTAAGCGATACAGTCACCTATAACGGGAATTTTTTTTTAAGAGGTGCAAAGGTCTCTATTGCACCTCTTATTTTGGCCCAATTTAGATAAGAAATAACGATTTCCCTTAGTAACCGATAAAGTTTGACATTAGAGACATAAAGCTATTTGTAACTCATCGCGGTATACGTATCCGCATCTAGCGAGAACCAAGCACATTGATTGGTCAGAAACGTAGCACGTTCGAAAAGAGCAGATATATGCTAATTTAAGGTGTTTCTGAACGCAATAGGTGCTGAGATACGATACGTGTGCCGTAACGATACGTGATACCTAACGCATCTCAACACCTATCGCGTTCAAGAACGCATTAGATTAGCATATATCTGCTCTTTTCGAACGTGGTACAAGTTTCTGACCAATTAATGTACTTTGTTCTCGCTGGCTGCGGATACGTATAACGCGATGAGTTACAAATAGCTTTATGCCTCTATTACCTGCGGGTGAATACCGTATCCCTTATAATTGACATGGTTGCCGACAGTAAAAGGTAAAGTAGAGAAACAAAATATTTCAATTAATTTTTGAATTCAAATATGTTCTGTATTCTTTTTACTTGTGAAGATTGGTGTCAATAATTTTTTTTGGCTAGAATTTCGTAAGAAATGTGAAATATTAACTTGCACTGGCAACTGTGATAAGTGATTCCGATCTGTTTATTAAAACCTCCCTTTTCTCTGTTGTGTTTTCCAGTTTTTAAAGATTAATAATAATTATAATTCACGTTAAAAATACAAGAATAGGATATTTTAAATGAAAAATATTATTTGACAAATTCTCTTTGTAAATCTTGACAATAATAAATACCGTATAAAGTCGGCCATAAACAAATCAAAGGCGGTGTGTAAAAACTAAAAATACTGTCTTAAAAATAACGTGACGTTAGCTACGTCACAATGCGTTATTAAGCGATAAAGTCACCTAACGAGGATTTTTTTGTAAGATGTGCAAAAGGTCTCTCTTAGGGATCTTTTGCACCTCTTACTTTGGCTAGAATTTCGTAAGAAATGTGAAATATCAACTTACACTGGCAACTGTGATAAGTGATTTCGATCTGTTTATTATAACCTCCCTTTTCTCTGTTGTGTTTTCGAGTTTCTAAAGATTAATAATTATTAAAATTCACGATAAAAACACAAGAATAAGATATTTTAAATGAAAAATATTATTGGAAATATTCTCTTTGTAAATCTTGACAATACTAAATACCGTATTAAGTCGTCTATAAACGTGCGGCGTGCAAAAACTAAATATGCTGCCTTAAAAATAACGTGACCTTAGCTACGTCAGAACACGTTATTAAGCGATAAAGTCACTTAACGGGAATTTTTCATAAGAGGTGCAAAAGGTCCCTATTTTTTCTGAAAATATTGCAGCCCTTCATATCCTACCGCCCAGTGGGATTTTATTTTGGTAAATAAGTTATTAAAACGCTTAGATCATGCTACTCTCTTTAGATTTGAATTAACGCACCAATCCGACACTTTTCCCACGTTTCAGGAACTTTTAGATTTTTTGGAAAAACAATGTCTCGCGTACGATAGCAGAGCTTCTTTCTTTTCGCCGCACTTTAAAAATAAACCGCCCTTATACAATTTTAAACGCAATCAATCCGCTTCTCCCCGAACTTTTTTGACCCTTTACTCCGGTTTGTGACGTGTGTTTGGTGTGATGTCCTAAATATTAAAAATTTTGCCCGCGGTACTATGATGTCTTTAATTGTTACAATTTTTAGTTTAATTCTAAGGAATTTTTATCACCAGCATTCAAAATGTAATAAATGGCATTTTTAGTATAATTTTTCTTAAAATTTTCATCTGCGGCGCTTTTATGATTTGGCACCAAATCTATATATACCAACGCAACCCACCCCTTCTTGGCATCTAATCCAATCTACTTTTTAAAAAATATTTTACAAAAAAACCTAAAAAATCAAAGTTTTTAAAGAATTTTTTTCCAAATTTTCATTAAAAACATCTGCAAATAAGACAAGATGAGACTGCTTTCAAAAATAAGTATCTTTGTTTCGTATACACTAACCCAACAACTATTAAACCGCCCCTCTCCCCTCCCTTTAGTTCAAGAGCTCAAGCAGCCCTACCTAGTTTTAAAAAATTTGCCATAGTATTTGATTTTTATTAAATGATGAAACCCCCTCACCCCAAGTCGATTTCTGGCTACGCCACTGAGTTAGTCAAACGAAATTGCTGGTGTTTTATCTGTTTAAGCGTTTCTCATTCAACAACAACTAATATTTATAAAAATAAAATAAATACGATTTTTATTATCGACAATTAAACTTGAAATTCTTGATGGGCGCGGAAATTATCAGAAGGTGCGCGCTATCGCTGACTCGGCTTCACAGGCTAATTTTATATGGAAGAAATTCATAAATAGGCTAGGACTAAAATCGTATAATTTATAACTTGCAGTTTGGGGATTATCCAATATGTCGACTACCGCCACTTCCGGTGCGGTTAGTTGTTATGTAAAACCGCTGAATAAAACGAACCATATTTCAATTTTGAAGCTGCCATACTTGACAAAATTTGTAATGACCAGTCAAGCATGTCCAATCTTCCAAAATCGTGGCCCCACACTTTATCCTTAGAATTAGCCGATAAAAATTATTATCAAAAATCGCCGATACATCTTTTGCTTGGCTCTGATGAATTCTCTCAGATTTTGGAGGGAGGGTATGTCAAGGGAGAGACTAGTGAACCCACTACTTTAAAAGCTTCATTTGGTTGGATTTTAATAGGAACAGTTCCTATGAACAACAGTTTACCGCAGATTAATTCGTTTTTTAGCACTACACTACTTCTACTTTAAAAAATTTTGGGAAACGAAGGAATGTCCCCAAATTTAATTTTGTAGACAAAAGGTAAGCGTTGTGAAAAAATAGACGCTTAGAGTTGATAAGCTATTTTGGATTCCTTGTGTGTCCTTAAAAAAAAAAAAGAGTTGAAGAAGGAATGAAACTGTGGATCACGCATTTATGAAAACCCACAGATAATAAAATGGTTATGATACGCTAGCTGCATACGAATACTGCAAGGGCGGTCGTAGGTAAGGTGACCAACCGTCCCGATTTGGCCGGGATAATCCCGATTTTTAACCATTTGTCCCAGGGAAAAAATTCGTCCCGGATAGTCCCGATTTTTCAACAAAAGTTCCGGTTCGCCCCGGTTTTGATACCACTGTATTTGGTAACTTTAAAATCACTGCAATTAAAAAAGCGGATGTTCTCTGCCACCTATAAATTTAAGTTGAAACTTTACTTAAATTATTTTTCTTTAATAAGTATTTTGGAAAATACATCTTAATATTATTAGGGGTGCATTAAAGAAAAAATACATGATATAAAATACATTGAATGGCCGGAGTGTCCCGGTTTTGCCCCTTTAGGAGTTGGTCACCTTATCGTAGGGATAGGCCAGACGTATACGCTGTTGTACGACTTATCCGTTCTGAGCATGCGCACTGAAATACGATTAAGATTAAGCACTTTATATTTGTGCAACTTTTCCTATAATAATGCTTTACGTCGTTTTTTCATGCTAGAGAGGCGCCTATCGTCTAATAAAGAATTGCATAAAAGATACCGTAACAGTATGAAAGATTACTTAAAGTTAGAATATATGCAGTTATCTGAAAACTATTTTTCCGATCTTTCGTATTTTATTCCACTTCATTGAGTAATAAAGCCAGAAAGTGCTAGTACAAAACTTCGAATTGTATTAGATGCAAGCCACGTTCTTTGTAATTTTCGTCGGCATATCTATGTTTTTGTGGCGGAGATTTTCTAAAAAATTCTTAAGAGGTTTTCTCCACAAGAACCTCTTGAATTATACAGTTTAAATCAAGTGACTTTTGGCATCAACAGTTCTTCGTTTTTAGCACTTGGAACAATCTTCCTATTGGTAGAAGATGAAAAATCTAACTTTCCCCGCGCTTAAAACGTTTTGGCAAGTGACATTTATATTGATGATCTTTTTACAGTGGCTTACGTGCCTCTAAAAGTCTTAAAACCCAGTTAAATGAGGTGTTAGTTTGAAAAAAGTGTCTGGAATTAATTAATTTTGAGGTTCATTCTCAGCTGGCTACAAAACCGCCGCACTTCAGGATTTATTCCATTTATAATTCACAGAATTGGGGGTTTCAACCCACCATAGAAATGAAAGGGTTTAAAGAATGGTCTTTAACCTGCGCAACCAGGATCAATAAGGAGGGCAGCCATTTGGAACTATGAGAGAAGAACAGTTGATTGGGTATATAATAAAATTAAAAGTATACAAATAATTCATTAAATACAGTTTTTATGGTGTCGTTTTATTACATAAAAAATGGTAAACGTTTGTAATTTGTTCTTTAAGGATCAGTGAACTGAGAAATTTTCTATTTGTGACATCAGAAGTGCGATTTTGACATCAGAACTGCAAACCGAGAAGTGAGGCGGATAGGGGCCACCGTATATTTTAACAGGTTGTGATTCGTTGGAAGATGCTCGACGCCTTCAAAACAAATTAATAAATTTGTTAAAAAGGGGTGGCTTTGATCTGTAAAAATGGGCAAGCTATAAACCAGAGCTTTTAAACCATTTAATCCTTTCGTTTGATGGAGAAATTGACAGAAAGATTAAACCGCTACAATGCCCTTGCACAAAGAGAAATTCACTCTCGGAATTGGCCCGTGTTTATGATCCGCTCGGGTTTTTAGGCCCTATGACATTTTCTTCCAAATTGCTGATTCAAAATCTTTGGACTTTCGGCTTGGATTGGGACTAAATTCCCCCTAATCGCATAGTTAATGTTTAGAATAAATATAAATATCAACTTTTTTTATTGTAACATTTAGTAATATCGCGACATATTTTAATCAATAAAGACAATAGATTGTGCGAGATTCATGGATTTTGTGACGCGAGCCATCGTCAGTTTCGTGCTGTAATATATTTTCAGATAGAGGTCGATAAAGATCAATTTCAAACATTTTTTATTTGCTCAAAAAACGTTACGAAACGTCTGTAGACCCGACGTAAGGTACATTTTTACTGTCAGCTTAACTCTGTCTTCGAAACATATAAAATTTCTATTTGTTTTTCCAAAATTTGTTGTTACAGCGACTACAAAGTTGTATTAGCTTGGATTAAATCATCCCCGCATAAATGGCAGAGCTTTATTTCTTATCGCGTTGCTCTAATACATGAAAACACTAATTTTATGTCATACTGCGGATAATTTCGGGGACTGTGGAAGTCGGGGGATACTTCCGTCGGAGTTAACTAGTAATCAGAAATGGTTCA
Organism: Oxystoma pomonae; assembly: GCA_963921995.1. NCBI lineage: Eukaryota > Metazoa > Arthropoda > Insecta > Coleoptera > Brentidae > Oxystoma > Oxystoma pomonae. The sequence continues at coordinate 42,220,769 of OY998173.1, forward strand.
AAGGGCCCCATTGGCTTTGTTTATAGGAAAAATTTTGGCCCAAGAATAAATTAAGCTACGAAGATTGCGTAACGCACGAGGAAGAAAAGAAAATCGAAGTTTTTTCTACTTTTGTTACTTTAGATACGATAAATAGTCTTTTAAACCGCTTTTCATCCCTTTTAAAAATACAGTGCATCATTGCTTACGTTTCTCAATTTACCAACAATTAAAAAAAAAACGAACAAAAAGCAACTGGTCCGTCCGTCCGCTTTCTTCTACATAAATGGATGACGCCCTAATTTTGCTTTATATAAGATATTACTTTATATATATAAATAATGGAAAACATGCTTCTTCTCTTTTAAAAAAGTTGAATCCTTTCATAGATCACCAAAATTTGTTGAGAGTGCGGAGTAAACTACGCCATTCTTCTCTAGATTATCATGCTATTACCGCGTTCGTGTCGTTTAACCGATTTAATAATTGAATACACACATAAAAAAAATTCGCACTCCGGTTTACAATCGTTGCAATTTATTTTAAGGCAAAATTTTTGGATTTTGTCAGCTCTTCGCGCAATCAAAACTATTTTATCTCGCTGTATAAATTGTTGGAAATTAAATCTAAAATCGCTTTAACCCCCTATGGGTGATTTGCAGGCTACTCGAATTTCAGTTGTTTTGCCACCAAAGCCTTGCACATAGAGTTATTGTCTGATCTTTCTAGCGAGTGTCTTTTGGTAGATTTTCGACTGTGCTAATAGAGTTATTGTCTGATCTTTCTAGCGAGTGTCTTTTGGTAGATTTTCGACTGTGCCAACAATTTTTAAGCGTTTATAATTTTTAGACATCTGTAAAACCGCCGCAGAATCCGAAAAGGCTAAGTTTTCGTTTAATTGTTCTGCTGCTCCATATCTAGGTGGTTTGTGGGAAAGCGGTGTCAAAAGCGTTAAAACGCATCTCTTTCTTGTTATGGGCACTCAACTTTTGACCTATTAAGAATTATACACGGTTTTAGTACAGATAGAAGCTGTGCTAAATTCCGGACCGATATGTTCGATAAGTATAGTGATCCTAACAATTCTTCGGTACTTACCCCCGGGCATAATTTAACGTTAACATTTGTCGGTTTTACCGGATCCGGGTTATCAAACTTTAAACTTAAACAGGTTAAACCGTTGGTAATTATTGCAACGGTTACATACGGATTTTTTGAGTAGGTGGCATAAAGAATACCTTCACACCCTCCACCGAGGTTACACTAGGTACCCAAATGCCTTAATTAATTAAAAATTAAAATTCGCCGCCGCGCTTTGCGTTGGGATTTTGCACAAATTGAGAAGAGCCGCCACAGTACGTACTACACAAGGCATTTACAAGGCATTACCATTGATCAAAATATGCCCTCTTTCTGTGGTATAATTTTTCTCCTTCATACTGTGGTACTTTACTCCAGAGATTATTAACTGACATTTTTATTTTTATTTTTCTAGTTGATAGCGGATGTTTTATTTACCAATCTTTTTTTTTATATTTTTTTATTATTTTTGAAATGTTTGGGTTACGGCCGGTGAAAAATAGGTCTTATCGGGAATAAAAAACCAGTCGAAAAATAAGCTTCATATCGGCTTCGGCCATTCCCGCTTAAATTTGACAATATAAATATAATAAATATTGATTTTTACTATTTGTACTTTTTGTTACCTAAATAATTCCAGTTACAACGGACCTTCTTAAGATATAGAGGGATCCCTCAAAGTGGTGAAATACGAAGCAACTGGGTAAATGAAGTTTATATTGTTCGTCCGCCTTTTCAATATTCATTTACCTCGTTTTTCTGAATCAAAGAATTTTAAAAAATCCTTTAGAATCAGTCCTATGAGAGAATTTCATAATTCTTTGGGACAGTCCAATTCGAAACCAACGTTTGTTTTTGGTATAAGGTTAATAGATTTTTAGTAATTTCTTTTCTTTCCAAATCCACCTATGATCTCATATATCTCTTTTGGAAAAACGGTCCATGGCCTTCTTATTGTAATGTTTTGTTACTTGCACTAAAGAAAGCAAAGTATAACTTGATCTCTAAATTTCTTTATTTTTAAATTAAGAAACTGTTTTTATTATTATCTCTGAAACTCTAAATAGCAGATATAGTGTGTGGTGTTGTTGGATTTAGAAAAAAATATCTATCAATAGTTTAAAATATCCACGGGATCGGTCAAAAAGTAAAAAAGTTTATGTGAATTTTTGACATTAGCAAATGTCAGAATTAGCAAAGAATTAGAAAGGAGACACATATTTCTTATCTTTACCTGCTAAAATATTTAACTCCACATACCAAAATTAATTTTACTTGCAAAATAGTTTTTTATACGCGCTAATTTTTTTCCTACAACACACACTTTTGCTTTCCGAACAATAATAAATCAGGAGCATAGAAGGCTGGGAGACCCTGTACGTTTTTTTAGAAACTGATATGTTTGCATATTTTTCAAATTAAATAAAGTAAGAAAATGTCACTTACTTCTCTTTACCTTAGCAGGGAAAACAAACTAGCTGCTTTAAATTCAGCAATAAGATTATTTTAGTATCAATTTATTGAATGGTAAGGTGACGTAATTGAAAATCGAAATTTACCACCGCCAACAAAGACAAACAGCTACAAGAAAAATTAAAAGAATCTTGCAACTACACATTGAAAATCTCTAGCGATGATCGCCTCAAACATCCAGATCAATTCTCAAACCAAGGAATATATATAACTCCACAAGAAGTACAGCACGCAATATTTTTAGTAAAAAATAGAAAAGCGGTAGGACAAGATAAAGTAACCAGGAGATTTGTGAAGCTCATAAAAAAAACTGGATGAATACCCGAGTTTAACTTTTTAACGTGATTTATAGCAGCGATAAAATTCCAGTTGACTGGCTGAAATCAACTTTTGTTACACTGCCTAAAAACGTTCAGCAAAGAAGTGTAATGATTACGGCCTAATTAGTCTAACGGGTCATGTGTTGAAAATATTTGTAAAGATTATCTATAAAAGAATTTGTGGGAAATGCAAATCCTTTATAGGTGACATACAGTTTGCATTTCAGGGTTCAGGACAAGAAGTCATATTTGGTATTTAAATCTTAACAACAACTGTCCGGGGATGTGTGGGTGCCAGTATTATTATCATTAATGTTAAGATAGCTTTTGATCGAGTCCAAAAGAAAAAGCTCAAAAAATCTCTTTAAAAAGTTGACCTCGATTATCGAGATTCAAAGATAATTGAAAATTGTACTGGAACCAGGCAGCTCAAATTAAAGGTAATGACCAACTGTCCGGAGACGTCTGAATGAGTAGAGGTGTTGGCTCAAATTTCGTCCTCAGGAAATACTGTACAAAAAAACTAAGCATACTCAAACAATCTACTAATGGTCCTAATCAGCCCAACATTATTTGTTTTTTTGGGAAAAGATATTTAATATGCAAAAAAAAATGGGAGGGAAATATATTAGCGCAATAGTAACTGTAGATTAACATTCTGCTAATAATAATGCTAATAAAGAAGAAGGAAACCTTCGGAATGAGTATGAATACGGTCCATAGACAAAGTTTGGGAAAATAAGTTAAAAGTTGAAAATATTAATCCGCGATATTTTACAAAAAATTGGGTTGAATTAGGTCGGGTTGGTTTGAGTCGGGTTGTGTTGTATTGGGTTGGGTTGAGTCATAATTTTTTATTGGGATTTCTTCAGTGTGCTACTTTCCTATAGTAGTAGTGTAGTCGTCAGCACAACAATTTGGGACTGTGAATTTGGAATCACCCAGAGAAACGACTTCTTAGTCGTATTCTTTTATAGTGCCGTTTGAAAGTATTCCTTACCACCATGGGACAATACCAAGTTCCCGTCCCTCCAAGGTTCCTTCACATTCGTGAAATTGTGGTAGCTCCGACTTTTATTTGTTACTTATTTGCCTCAATAAATTTAAGTCTCTTTAAAGTAGCCAACGTTGAACGCCACAACTAGGAAATTACTTTATATTTTACTACAAAAGTTTGCGACGTCACGGTTGCATTATGATGTGACAGTGTGGAGGAAATAACTTTTTATGACCACTTTTAGTCGCACCTCTTTTAAAGTAATATTTTCTATTTTCGTGGGGAAGAAAATCTGCCTTCTTTTATTTTCGTTTTTTGAGCCCTAATAATAAAGAAATAAATAGTTTTATAAACAAATTCAATTATGATCAGCAAACGTCCATATCGCAACACATTTTGAGAGGTCCAGCTGCTGGTTGTGAAAACATACGTAACCCCAAAAACCACAACGAAAACATTTCATCAGCTACAAGAAAACGGTAGAATTGTGAGGGCGCGCTTGTTTTTTGCAATAAATGTGACGTATATTTCACATTAAAATTTCCTTTGCACTTGAATAATGCATACTAGCCATAACCACTTAGGGAATTACTACGTCGCGGTATGGTATAAAGGCACGTAGGAGGTAAGTTGCGGTTACTTTCAAAAAATTCTATGTGGTACGGTTTTTTAAAGTTTTCTCGAAAACGGTAAATTTCTGCAAGGTTTCGTTATTACTTTTTTTTCGAACGACCGGAAGATAGCCACTTTCCGTACGATTTTTCATACGGAAAGTTCTACATTACAAGACACGTTCTTTTGAAATATTTCCACTCTCAAAAAAGGACCTTTTTCTACATTTTTCCGGTCCCTTGATCCTTTTTCTGTCCCATTTTTAAACAAGTTGGCTGTGACTTCTTGTTGACAGATTACAGCTTGTTTTTTTTTGGCCGTTTTAACACTTCTAAAAAAACTCTTTTAAATTTGTTTCAAAAGATTTGTTTACAAAAATGGACTTAGATCTATAAAATGAGTTGAATCTGGAGGAAATAATAGAAGCTGCTTTAGGAGTCACTTTCGATTTGCTGTCTGCCCACACATTTTTAACGCTCAAAATAAGTTTACTACAAATATAGGTAAATAAAAGACAAATCTAGAAATCGGCCTTTCATGAGATGTTTTATCATTATTTTGCTTGATAAGTTGACAATGGTCGGCCATAACTGGTCGTCAGTCATCACTGAATTAGGTGTGTGAAGCTATTAGGCACTACTTTATAATTTTTCCAATGTTTTTTAAAATTTTACACAAGTTAAAAGTACAAAAATCATTTCTAACCACAAAAGTTTACTTGTTCTTCTTTAGTTTTCATGTTAAAAACGACTGCCCTTAGCGGCAATGGCTATTATTAGGGAGATTTCGGTCAGGCAGTTTAATGGAAAATTTTGTTACCTTTATGGTTACCGTTACCGTAAATAAAGGTAACTTCAAGAGTAAAAATAGAGCTTTTGAACGTAGTCGATCGTTTGGCGGTAAACATACCCTTACTTTTTTATTGACTTTTGTTGTTTTTTTTTGTCAAGTCTTTTTTTATTTGCTTTTCTAACCATATCATGGAGGAAAATATTAATTTGGTGATAGGACTGGGAGACGGATACCAGAGAGACACATAGAAAAAATCGAGCCTCTGCAAACTTATTTGTACTTACTCACTTGTTTACCAAAAAAAGGCACCTCACTACTACTATAAACACGGTTCCAAAAAATAAAATCCAAATACACAAAATTTTTGTAAAACAAAACAAACTTTTATAACCTAAAAATCTCCCACTACAGAATCACATCAAGTTTGGTTGGTTCTCTTTTTAACGGTAAAGGTAGTCGCTATTTGACGCTAATTAGCGCCAGTGGTTACCTTTAATAAAGGTAACAGCCTGACAGAGCGCTACTGCGCCTGCCCAGAATAAAGGTAAGGGTAACAGACTAACAAAAAATCTGACCAAAATCTCCCTATTAGGGGACTATTCATAAATTACCTAACGCGGCTAGGTGCTGACGAAATTGATAGGTACTAAAATGTTTTTCCTGATCGTTTGAAAAAAAAGTACGGAAAGTGTCTTTACAGGTCTCCGAAGGTTTACAGGACCCGCCTGAATTTCCTGCGGCGATCTGTTAAGACCAATTTTCCGGTCTAGTGGCGTAAATACCTATTACAATAAGGGGATTACCTTGATGTAAAACCTTTATCATTTTTTGTATCAGATGTTAACGACACTTTCATAATATTTTAGTCAAAAGTCCGCAACACAAATTGGTTATAACCAAGAAAAAATATTACAGGCATATTAGAAGTAAACGGTCAACAAATCAAACGCGTCGTACAAATACCTGGTTCTGCTAAGATTAGGTAAGGATCTTATGCCCATATCCACCATTAAACACTCTAATCAGGGCTAGCTAATTGGGATTAACTTGCTAATCGCGGCTAAACAAGTTTACCTATCCACCAACTTTTTTTTATCAAATAATTATCTAATCAGGGTTAAGTAACTCGATTAAAAAAAAAGAGCTGGCAACGCAGCATATTTGGTGTGTATCTATTGGTAAAACTGGATATGTCAAAAAAATTTTGATGTAAAAGGTTATCTTTTCTGTTTACTTTTTAATTTTCTTTCAGTTTTTGTTTATTTTTAAAACCTATCAGAAAATAGGTTCCCCAGCTGTTGCGACTGAAACTCAAGTTAAACGGGGATGGCCGAATCGGTGCTGTTTGGAGCTGATCAGTTTGTTGTCGCCAGCATTATTTCCAATAATTAACTGCTCATTTTCAGTCGTGTAGTGTAAAAAAGTGGATTTGCCGAAAGTTTGTTTTTTAACACAGTGTGTGGTAAACAAAAGTAGTCATTGAACAGTATGCTGGGTGATTATATCAACTATGAAATACTATAACGGCCCAAGGATTGCAAAATGTGTATATAAATGACCTTTTCAAAAATAAATCCTTTGCGACGAAGTCAACATAATGACTTTTTGTAACTCACATGCGTTCAGATAAGAGGGTTAAGTTAAAGTAAAAGTGCCTTAAATTTTATCAGCCCAACAAGTCGTTACAAACAAATAAAAAATATAGTTTAGACGGTTCGTTAATGTGATTTTTTTTTGTGATATGATATGTATGGGAGAATTATCAGGAGGAAAAACTATTAGTCATTTTGTGACTGGATTAGATGTTTGAAAATATTTGTATAGTTTTAGAATAGGATACTTATTCCCTTGTATTATTTGACAGGTCCCCATTGCAAAATCTACTTAAAAAATGTTTAATAAAGCAAGACTGCCAAAATTAAATCTATCTGAGACACACTGTTTACTGCAACAACGACATTATGGTAGGTGCTGCAATGGGGCTTTTTACTTGAGGAGGAGCACAACCCACTTTTGTTAATAAAATGTCAAAAAAGTTTGTTTCCAGTTATCACCGACCTAGAAGGTCTGTGGGTAATAATCTTCTCAGTTTAAAAGTGATTTATTGAGGATGTTTGTTAATTTTTAGATATATTGAGTACCTTATAATTAAGAAAGTAGTTCATAAGGTTGAGATATTTTTTATATCAAGAAAAACATGTTGCTCTTCCAAATTTTACTGAAATTATTTAAATTCTACATTTCTTGACAGTTTTATTTTGAAACTGTTATCACCAAAAATTATGCCCTAGGTGACCGAACCACTCTAAGAAAAAAGAGGTTTTAAAGTTATAATAATTAAAGAAGAAAAATAATAAAATATGAATTTAGAAAAATCAAGTTTTATAGGACCTCGAATTAAAGGTTGCAGCAATAAAGTTTTGTACACACTGGTTGCAGATTTGTGTATTTAACTTTCTATTTCTCTTCTTAAAAATTTACTGTCTTTCAAAAATTTTTTTTTTATATTACAAAGAGAAAAAAAAACCTAAAAGTTTTAGATTAAAATGTTTCAGGATGTTTAATTTTTTTTCTTTCATTCTCATTACTTTAAAATTTTAGGTAGGGTAGACTTTTTATGATGACTGGTGATTGACAGTGTCAAAAAGAGTTTTTCCTCGAAGTAACCACAAGTTACCAGGTAAACCAGTTGCTCGTTTTTAATTTTTCTTTGTACAGTAATTCAAGTCATGACGTCACTAGTAACCAGACTATGTTAACAGCCTATGGGACATGGTTACTTAAAAAATGTAAGGTTCAAAGTGTGGTTTACCGATTGTTTATGGTTTTTTAATTTGTATGATTTTTTTATAAATCTCATGTTTTTCTATGATGATGTCATAACTATGCATGGTCACTGAAAGTAACTGTGACGTCATGACAAGTAACCCAAACAAGTTACTATTGTCCTTGAGCAAAAAGCCTATATGTAATACCATTAAACCATGTAGACAGTTTTAAAAACTTAAACAAAATTGGTTGAGATGGACCATTGTTTTTTATTAAGATCCTAATTGATGAGGTTACTAATTTAGGTGTATTTCCTGCTGTTGAAAGACAATGTTTTTTTGTGATATGCAATATCTAACTGACCAATGTGATTTATTTAGGCATGTCTATGTGCAATAGTTGTCTGCATTTGTTCTTTGTTTTATTAATTTATTATTGTATTTATTTGGTTTTTAGATAAATAAAACATCTACTTCACTTTTAATTGTATTTGTTTTTATTTTATGAAAACTGCAAACGTTGGTAATTATGCAGTATACGGTATTCTGCCATTTTTGATTTTTTATGAAAAATTCTTTATGGGGGCACCGCCTGCGCCCATTTTTTTTTAAATAGAAAAAAGGGTGCCCGGGGGGGGGGGGGTTGTAATGTGTTTTTTTGATTGTTTTGGGTTGGATTAGGTTGGGTTGGACTGTGTTGGATTGGGTTGTTTTAGTGAAAAAAAAAATCAAAATACCAAAAAAAAAATCAACGGGCGCAGGCGGATTTGGGGACCTAGGGACCCTAGTAGGTGCCCCCATAAAGAATTTTTCATAAAAAAACAAAAATGGCAGAAAACTGTATACTGCATAATTACCCAAACGTTAATCAACACTTAAATAAAAGGTGAAACAAATAAAAAAAAAACTTAAAAGAAGCTTATGAAAGTGAAATAAGTCTAAAGTCTGAAAGCTTTGTGAGCCGAAACCTTCTAAAGAACCCCCTGTTGTCTATAGTATCAAAATAATTTGGTCTCTCGTTTTATCGCCTTGGAAGTTCATCATTGATTATGTCCAACACATCCAAATCGTCATGATACAATATATATTCCATAATTAAATCAAACTGGAAGCCAAAATAAACAGAAAACATAACCAACAAAATGCATATGACAGCGGATTAATTGCTCAATTAAGCTTTAATCGCCCAACATCGGCCGGGTTGGTAAACGGCGCGATTAACGCAAAAATTTTGTTGGTGGATACCGAATTTACTCGCTAACCGCAATTAAAAGTTAATTGGAGAAAAAATGCGTTGGTGGATACAGGAACTAAAGTTTCATCATCAAAAGACGTAAAATTGAATATTTTGGCCGTATTTTGAGAAATGACAAATAGAAACTGTTAAAATCAATAAAAGAAGAGGAAATTAAAAGTAGAAAAGTTTAGGGTCGTAGACCAATGTCTCCTTAGGCAATGATATGAGTACTATAACTCTAAAGAAGACACTTAAGAAAAGCAGTGAATAAGGTGCAAATCGCCCTGATGAAAGCGAACGTTCGAAAATAGCATGTCATTTAAAGAAGAATAATGAACTATATGGCTGGAAACTTCTAGATGCCAAGTATAAGTCAGTTAATTGCGACCTTTTCTGTGCCCCTGAAGATATATTAAACTTAATTTAATACGCCTGTAAAAAAACGAGTGATGCTGATCAAAAATAAATAAATTTGTTCGTTCAGACATGTGCGAATATTAAAGTGACGATTGTTTTAATCGAAGACCAATGATTAAAACGTTGATATAAATGATTCCTTAGATTATGATGAAACATTTCAATTTTTATTTTTTAATTAGTGTGTAGGTCTTCAATCTTCGGAAGAGGGTCTGGTTATTCCCTGCAACCCACTTTATTTCAATTTCCCCTGCCTTGTCTATTTTATACGACTTTTTCGTCTACATACCTAAACTACGAAGGCCCTTATTCTAATTTGATATCAATATCCCTAGGAATAAATTAATAAGCACTATACGTCTATTGCTTAACTCCAAAACTCCCACCCTTCACTTTGTTTTCCTCACTTTATTTTCGTTAGTATCAGTAATCACTTATACATAAAAAAATTCTACTTCCAAATTTCACCAAATGCAAGTAGCGTGGGTTACGTCTGTACACAATCCTGAATTTTTTAACCCTTTCACAAGCGCTACTTGGTATATCATTTTATCTCTTTTGTTCCGGAAAGCCCTTAAAAATATTTCCAGAAAAACCAAATTGAATATTTTTTTTAATTGTGTTTTTAATAAAGACGATGTAACTCAAGAACTACTATAGCAATGAACCCAAAAATACAAGTAATAGTTTCTACAAAAATACATCAAAGCCACTTTTATAAGATTTTGTAAACTTAAGGTCGTTTATTAAATATATATATATATATAGCACTGGAATAAAGTACTTTAATTAGAGCACTAAAATATTGCTTTATTTGTAATGGCACCGCAAAGTGCAGCATCAAATGTGCAAAAATAGTAAAATGCCATGTTCCAAATTTGTACTTCTTTTGTACAGTGAATATTTTACATTTTTAGTAATCCGATGTTTGCTGGAAAGTGAAAGCTAGGGAAGCTGAATTGTAGGTTATATAAAAGATAACACAAAAAGACAGATGGAAGCTATTTTAGAAAAGAAGCATGTTTTGTGATTTTGACTGGCTGTACAGGGTATCCCATTTTCGATGGGATTCAATGGAAAACTCTGTTGTTATTGAAGATAGAGACATGCGGTTTTCGCGTTACTGTCTTACTTTTTTGTGCTTTAAAAAAATAGTGTTAACAGATTTATTCTGTTTTTGTAGTTTTTGAGCTACAGGGGAAAGTTGAAAAACGGTTGGAATTATCAATTGATTAAGAGATAATTGAGTTCTATAAAAACATGTCTGGGGCAACCTTTTTCGAAAAACACAATGGTCTTTACGAAATTTTATTCCGACGGTTTTTTTCGTAGATATCATCATCAGGATCAAAAAGCTAAATACGGACCAAAATATTTTACTTCATATTTTAGTTTCTTTAAGTTTGTTTGATAATAAAATACATATTTTTTAATTTTGATGTTTCGATCCCGAAGAAAACCATCTTCAGTGCATTCTTTTTCTGGTACGACACTCTTCCATTTTAATTTATTTTTTTTGAGACCATTTATATTTAACTACTATATAGTAGATCTGGCCAACCAAGATATATTATATGAACATACTAGGTGAACCGAAAAAAACCGCACAATTTTTTTTTGCTATAGCTTTACCAACTTCAATAAAAAAAATTTATTGATAAGACAAATAAGCCTTTTCAAAGAAAACATTCGCTTTGCCGCCATATTTTTATCCAAGATAACGGAGAAAATCAAATGCCTACCTTTTTGTTATAAGTTGCCATTTTTTTTTAAATACTTTGTTTTGTAGGTCGAAAAGTAACGATAATATTTATACCTAAATAAAAAAAGGTGCGCATTTGATTTTATGCGCCATATTAAATTTAAATATGGCGGCAAAGCGAATGACTTTTTTCAAAAAGATTATTTGTCTTATCAATACAGATTTTTTTTATTGAAATTCGTAAAGTTATAGCAGAAAACAATTTGTCCGTTTTTTTTCGGTTCACCCAGTATTTTCCTATAAAATATCTTGGTTGTCCAGGTCTACTTTATAGTAGTTAAATATAAATGGTTTAAAAACAAATGAATCAAAATGGAACAGGGACGTACTAGAAAAAAAAAATGCACAGAAAATGATTTTTTTCGGGATCGAAACTTCAACATAAAAACATTATATTATATTATCAAACAAACTTAAAAATAAACTAAAATATCAAGTAAAACATTTTAATCCGTATTTAACTTTTTGATCCTGATGACGGTATCTACGAAACGAAACGTCGGATTAAAATACCATTGTATTTTTCTAAAATGGCTGCCACAGACTCAATTATCTCCTAAATTAAGGGAGATATCATCAATTCGTAATTTCGAACATTTTTCAACTTTCCCCTGTAGCTCAAAACCTAAAAGGGACAGAATAAATCTGTTAATACTATTTTTTAAAGCTGAAAAAAGTAAGACAGTAAATCGAAAAGCCCATGTCTCTATCTTCAATAACAAAGGAGTTTCCCATTGAATTCCATCGAAAATGGGACACCCTGTACAATACTCTTGTCTGCCTTTTCCATATTGGTACTTATATATATATAAGAAATATTAGGCAGGAAAAAACGCCGGAAATATTTACCTTGCCTGTGGCCTAATTTTTGAATCGAGAAGATCGATCTCTTGACTAACTTGGTTATCGTGGCTTTGGGTGATGCCAGAATGCCAATGTCTTTGTCCCAATCACTCTCTAACGTTTAAAAGGATAGACAATTATACTAGCCTATTTTTTTTCTTTTGTCAAGTGTTTGTAAAGTTTGTAAAAGCAGCAGTTATTATTTGCCAGGCAGGTTAATTTGACGAGTTCTACATCACATAGGTATAAAATGTATTTAAAATACAAAATCATGTCGATCTGGACTATAATAAAAGAAATCGCTAAAACTTTTCATACCTTTATTAGTTCCATTAGTAACGAACCATCTACTTGAGAAATCCCACCCAGATTCTGCAGCAGCTTTAATTTCAGAATAAAAATTTTCTTTTTGACTATCTTCTCTAAAAATGCCAGCAGATTCAACGTCTTCAGAATAGGATTCAGGTCTGGGCCCATGAGATTTATCACCATATGTGGCTAATGTATAATTTTTACCATCAAAGTTGATGACTTTTGTGTGATTGGTCATCCAGTAATCGAACTCTTTTTCCATAATGTGGATATTGTCACGAAGGAAAATTATATCTTTTGTAAAATCGTAGTAACTTTTAATCATAGGAACTAAGAGTGGAGGTTGAGATCTAGCTAGGTAATAAACTCTACCTCCATTTGGTATCGACCCATAAGTTTTTACAATGTACAAAAAGTTTTCTAAAATACCCTTTACTGTATGATGCATTTCGGAAAGCATCAAACCTTGTACAATCCAATAGGTATCCCAGTAGTAAAATTCTCTAAAACGCCCGCCAGGAACTATGACTGGGTTAGGTACCCATACTATGCTGTAATATTGCTGATGATCTTTAATTTCATCTTTCATTTTTCTGCCTAAAGTATGCCAGATACGATTGAGTTTTTTACCGAACCATCTTAATTCTTCGTCTTTAATTAAATCTAGGTAAGATGGGTGTTCTATCCAATCAGTTGGTATCCAATCTTGAAATTCAGCCCCAGCATCTTCAAAATGTTGCTCTACAAATGCTTTAACGTCGGATTGACTAGGTCTATCATTTTCAAAATCCGACATAAAAAGATTAAATTTTTGGATGGTTTCGTTGGGTGCAAATTTCATTTTCATGTCGACAAACGTTTTTGAATCAGGGTATATTTTCGCCATTTGTATGGTGTGAAGCAAAGGACCCTGACAATAAATATTACTGCAAGTAAACAAAAAAAAAGCATTAGATGACTTTTTACTTTGGCAAGAGGCCAATTTAAGAGTCCCCAAAAAATATAAAAACAGTAATGTACAATTGCGAATATTAATAGCAATGCGCAAAGCTGCCAAGATTTAAGAGACGTGAATCTCGGTCATTTACATTAGACAGCGCAAAGTAAAAAGTAAAATAAATTTTAAACAGAAAGCTGAAAGTCGTCTACGTAAATACAGTCATAATATTTTAAGTGACATCTAACGGAGGTATTTACTATACATATACAAGGTTAAATTAGTTTTTAAGATTCTAAAAGGTCATAGGAGTAAAAATCACTGTGCAGATTTTTTAAATTAGTTTAATAAACCCACTTTGCCAGTGACCTTAAAGCAAAAAAATAACCAGGAATTCTTTTAATGGTTTAGTGTGTAGGACAGTCAGCTAATTTGGGCAATATTAAATTTAAAATTAGTATAGTTTAGCCTAGGTTTACATGAAACAAAAAAATGCGGCTCTTACCTTGAACAGGTTGGTTTAGTCCCATCTTGTGATTTACTAATTTGGCAAAAACTGACTAGAATAACTACACACAAGCTAACTTTCATTGCACCAGTATTTGTCATTAGGTTTAGTTTTTGGATAAAGTTTTAAAAGTCAATTTTAACACTGAACAAGTCGGTTACGGAATCGTGGAGCACTGACAATACCTTTCCTACAAATAAAATTTTAAATTATTATTATTTTGTTTTAATTAAATAGCGGATTGGATTAATATTAAAAAAGCGCGCGTATATTACTTATTCGAATCGGCACGCAAACGCTTTTACTGACTGAGCAAGGCGCGACTGAATCGCTAAGCAGGTGATATAGAAAAGTTGTGCAAGCGCTGACGTAGGAGTTTGTGACGTAGAGACAAGCCCTCCATTTTGATTGGATGAAAAACCGACACACCTTTTTACAGAGAATTTTGCACACATCTCACGTTCAAAGAGCATTCTGACGTAGCAATGTTTTCTTAAAACACGCCGATTCTACAAATTAATAATCGTTGTTCAATGTTGCGTCAGCTATTATAACAGAACAAATAATTTGCTTTTCAGATGAAAAATTATTGCATACAGAAGGAAAGGTTGCCATGCGGGAAATATAGGGGCTATAGCTATATGCAGGGTGTTCATTTTAAGGTCATAGTTACACTGCAGCAAACAAAATCGTCGGCATTGAATCGGGCCAATGTCGACAACGTCCGCAATGTGTCGGCATCGGCGACTACACGCTGGCCCGATGTTGGACAGATTTCGATTTTCAGTTTTCGGTCAATAATCGGCAACTGACAGAGGTCCACATTACTACAGCTGACTTTATGCCGACACCACTTTAGGACCGACGATGGTCCGATTGGAACTTTATTTAATTGGACGAGAATCAGCAACTGACGATGGCCCGATTTACTATAATCGACTTTATGCCGACGCCTACTTTATCTGCTTTAGGGCCGACGGCGGTCCGATTGGAACTTTGTTTAATTGGACGAGAATCGGCAATTGACGATGGCCCGATTTACTATAGTCGACATTATGCCAACGCAAACCTTATCCGCTTTAGGGCCGATGATGGTCCGATAGGAATTTTCTTTAATCGGTCGAGAATTGGCAACTGACGATGGCCCGATTTACTATAGTCAACTTTATGCCGACGCATACTTTATCTGCTTTAGGGCCGACGACGGTCCGATTGGAACTTTGTTTAATGGACGAGAATCGGCAACTGATGATGGCCCGATTTACTATAGTCGACATTATGCCAACGCAAACCTTATTTGCTTTAGGGCCGATGATGGTCCGTTTGGGAATTTTTTTTAATCGGTCGAGAATCGGCAACTGACGATGCCCCGATTTACTATAGTCAACTTTATGCTGACGCCTACGTTATCTGCTTTAGGGCCGACGACGGTCCGATTGGAACTTTGTTTAATCGGACGAGAATCGGCAACTGACGATGGCCCGATTTACTATAGTCGACATTATGCCAACGCGAACCTTATCCGCTTTAGGGCCGATGATGGTCCGATAGGAACTTTCTTTAATCGGTCGAGAATTGGAAACTGACGATGGCCCGATTTACTATAGTCAACTTTATGCCGACGCATACTTTATCTGCTTTAGGGCCGACGACGGTCCGATTGGAACTTTGTTTAATGGACGAGAATTGGCAACTGACGATGGCCCGATTTACTATAGTCGACATTATGGCAACGCAAACCTTATCTGCCTTAGGGCCGACGACGGTCCGATTGGAACTTTGTTTAATCGGACGAGAATCGGCAACTCACGATGACCCGATTTACTATAGTCGACATTATGCCAACGCAAACCTTATCTGCTTTAGGGTCGATGATGGTTTGATTGGAACTTTTTTTAATCGGTTTAGAATCGGCAGCTGACGATGGCCCGATTTAATATAGTCAACTTTATGTCGACGCATACTTTATCTGCTTTATGGCCGACGACGGTCTGATTGGAACTTTGTTTGATCGGACGAGAATCGGCAACTGACGATGGCCCGATTTACTATAGTCGACATTATGGCAACGCAAACATTATCTGCTTTAGGGCCGACGACGGTCCGATTGGAACTTTGTTTAATCGGATGAGAGTCGGCAACTGACGATAACCCGATTTACTATAGTCGACATTATGGCAACGCAAACCTTATCTGCTTTAGGGCTGACGACGGTCCGATTGGAACTTTGTTTAATCGGACGAGAATCGGCAGCTGACGATGGCCCGATTTACTATAGTCGACATTATGCCAACGCAGACCTTATCTGCTTTAGGGCTTATGATGGTTTGATTGGAACTTTATTTAATCGGTCTAAAATCGGCAACTGACGATGGCCCGATTTACTATAGTCAACTTTATGGCGACGCATACTTTATCTGCGTTAGGGCCGACGACGGTCCAATTGGAACTTTGTTTAATCGGACGAGAATCGGCAACTGACTATGGCTCGATTTGCTATACTCGACATTATGCCAACGCAAACCTTATCTGCTTTAGGGCCGATGATGGTCCGATAGGAACTTTCTTTAATCGGTCGAGAATCGGCAACTGACGATGGTCCGATTTACTATAGTCGACTTTATGCCGACGCCTACTTTATCTGCTTTAGGGCCGACAACGGTCCGATTGGAACTTTGTGTAATCGGACGAGAATCGGCAACTGACGATGGCCCGATTTACTATAGCTGATATTATGCCAACGCAAAGCTTACCTACTTTAGGGCCGATGATGGTCCGATTGGAACTTTCTTTAATCGGTCGAGAATCGGCAACTGCCGATGGCCCGATTTACTATAGTCGACATTATGGCAACGCAAACCTTATCTGCTTTAGGGCCGACGACGGTTCGATTGGAACTTTGTTTAATCGGACGAGAATCGGCAACTGACGATGGCCCGATTTACTATATTCAACTTTATGCCAACGCCTACTTTATCTGCTTTAGGGCCGACGACGGTCTGATTGGAACTTTCTTTAATCGGTCGAGAATCGGCAACTGCCGATGGCCCGATTTACTATAGTCGACATTGTGGCAACGCAAACCTTATCTGCTTTAGGGCCGACGACGGTCCGATTGGAACTTTGTTTAATCGGACGAGAATCGGCAACTGACGATGGCCCGATTTACGATAGTCGACATTATGCTAACGCAAACCTTATCTGCTTTAAGGCCGATGATGGTCCGATTGGAACTTTGTTTAATCGGTCGAGAATCAGCATCTGATGATGGCACGATTTACTATATTCGACTTTATGCCGAAGACCACTTTATCTGCTTTAGGGCCGACGATGGTCCGATTGGAACTTTGTTTGATTGGTCGAGAATCAGCAACTGACAATGGTCCGATTACGTCACCTTAAAATTTTTAAACTGATTAATAGTTTCATCCTAGTATGTAGAGATGGCGCTAATGTCACTGTACAGTGGAAGATAATATTATATTTAAAATGAGGAAAGATATTTCAAAACCAAAATGCGGACTTGATAAGATGGTGGTACTTCTCTACAAGAATCACCTCTTCTGCCACTTAAACCAGCCCGACTGCGTTGGCACCCGCATTATCGAAACTTTGTAGTTTGCCAATGTCGGATCGTGTCAAGCAACCACCGACGGACCTTCGTCAATCGCCGACGTCGGGCCGCTTTGAGAGTCTGATGTGGGGCCTTATTATCCACCCATTATCGACCCTTTGTGGTTTGCCATTGTCGGGCCGCTTTGAGCTACCACCGACGGACCTTCGTCAATCACCGACGTTGTACCGCTTTAGGAAACCAATGTCGGACTTGAATAGTTTACCGATGTCGGGCCGAGATCAGCTTGCCTACGTTACACCGACCAAATTAAGCAGCTTTATGGGCGGATGGTCGGTACCATGTGGTTAAACCATATCGGACCTTAATCGTACGGCGACGGTATGCCGATGTCAGCAAAGAGTTAAATTTACCATTGGTCAGACGACGGGTCAAAGTCTAACTCTGCGTCGGCCATACACTGGGCCTACATCGAAAAGCGGACAAAAAATACTGCTGGTCCGATGTCGTAAATCAACGCCCGCCGTGCCGATGACGAAAAATTCGGCAATCGATATCGGGCCGACGAAGGCCCGAGGGAACCGTGTTTACTGGGTAATTACCATGAAACGGCTGTAAATCCGGCAAACATCCTCCATCGAACACCGGAACAGTATTGCGATCTCTATTACAACCTTTGAACTGGGCGGCATTTATCTCTCAAATTCGATAAAATAGAAACGCCTATTAAGCAGCTTTTATCGATCATTGATTTCCTTGTCTGGGTTGTCCAGGCTTTTAAGAGAAAGGAAACCTAGTTTTTTTTTTCACTTAGGCAGAAAATATAAAAAGGAATAACGTAATCGGGTTTGAAACCTGCGAGTAAGATATTATCACATTTTTATCGAAAAAAAAATTTGAAAATTTTAAAAAAATCCTTCCGATATTTTTGTTAAGAATTTAAAAATGAAAAACTGTGCAAAATTTCAGCTAATTCTGAAGTTTATTTATATGTATTTTTCCCTGGGCACCCTTAAATAACTTCCCACCCAAGATTTACTTACTAGAGTTTCATTTTGGAGATATCCTCCGACACGTCGATTTTTTATTCGAGGGGAACACGTTTTGGGGGGAATTTTTTAAATTACCACTCTGTATATATAGTATCGTAGCGCCGCATAACTCGCTAAAAAGCAAGGTCGAGTGACAAACAGTGAAGAAAGAAAACAAAGGTATATTTTATAAATACTAACATCTTACCTCTCCCACCCCTCAAGACCGGATAGAGATAGAAAGCTATTTTGTCGCCATTATATTTACCGAGACTCCGAGTTTAGTAAAGTTCAAAATCTCAAAAACTAAAAAAAATTATTTGGAAATATATTTTTATATTTAAATGCTGGTTTTTCTGTTATTATGGGTTGCATTCAGAAAGCCCACACCTTGGTGTGGGTGCGCGTACCCGGTGTGTCACACTACCTATAATCTGTCATTCTTTTCTAAAGTCAGCTGATTTACATTTTTTGGGTTTTTTAAGAGAAACTAAACCATATAATTTATAAAATATGAGAAGAGAAGGAAGGGGGGAGGGGTCGGTCATGTGACCTCACAATTTTTTTCTTACAGCATGCAGCACAAGAAAAACGTAGGGATAAATTATAAAATAGGCTTTTTATCCTCTCTTATTTTCGAATGTTGGGTTTGGCTGGTTTCCCGGCTTTCTTTTCTTTTGTGACGTTATCTTATGTAAAATTATCCAAAAAAAATATCAAATATTTATGGAACTACTTATTAAAAAAATATATAAAACTCACGATTGTTTAAATGTCTGTACTAATTTGACTTAAAAATGATTTTAGAAAAAAAATCGTTTTTTAAAAAAAAATGTAGCTTTTTTATCAATGCATGCCTCTATATCACAATAAAATCTATATGTTTGTGGCGGATTCACAATGTTGAAACTACTCTTTTCGGTTTTTCGCCACTAAGTTAAGGAAATTTCTTTAATAGGGATATTTTGGAACGCTTATTTGACACTTCATAGTGGTTGTGGTAATTACTGCGTCTGCGCAATAGCTAAACGTCATTCCGTTGTGGTCATTAACCACTACCACTGCCGTAAGCTACGAATCAATTTCGTTGTGGCTGTGGTTATTTTTCTGGTTAATTTTAGAGAATTTTGGCTAAATTAATTTTAAAAATAATAAAATATTACAAGGTTCCAACATAACACTTATTTTGTAAAATTAAGCCAAATTTTTTATTTTCTCTCATCTCCAAATATTTTTACAGTGATGTGTTCCAAAAACTCTAGTAAAATCGATGAGTGGTAGTGGTTGTTAAACACTACTACAGCGGCTGTCAAAGTTGTCAAAATTTTAAGCGTTCCAAAATTTCCCTAATAAATAAATAATTCGTACACACTCGCAAATCCTAACTGGAATCTAAGTACTTATCTGACGTTTGGGCAAAAACTGTACGTTATTATCAAAGAAATGATTATTTCTTCGATTTTCTAAAAATATTTGTCTGTTGTCATACAACTGACTGACTTTGACTGATATATATTTCAAAAAATTAATACTTGAAAGTTTGGTACGTCGACCGTAACCAACAAAGTACTGGGTATAAAAAAAAATTTTAAGACTTTTTTTAATTTTAGATTACCTACTTTATAAAAATACAAAATTTAAAGTGAAATCAAAATAGTAGTTTTCACAACTAGTGGCTAAACAACTGCTTTTTTTTACAAGCGTTGGTTTAAATAACGGGGGCAGCGAGGCATTCAAAAACGCGAGTAAAAAAAGCACAGTTTAGCCGAGAGTTGTTCCCACTATTTTTTAATACCTTTATTAAAAAATCCAAGAAAAACAAGAAAGTACTTTTAAAAATCTCGAACGAAGAGTACTTTTCGCAACACACCATCTTTACACTATAGACCAAGGCGGCTGGCAAATGAAATATTAATGGTTTCAATAGCGATGTGCCTTTTTACTCGGTGACGTTTATTGTTGCGACATTTTAATCTTTGACAGATTGATATTTTTACGATGTTTTTAAATGATTTTTTCGTAAATACTTGGTGAAAACTAGCGGAAATGGCTTAATTTTTAAGCAAGTAGATTTTTTTTAAATTACTATTTTCCTCTATTTCTCTTTAATTTTGGGTAAAAAACGGACAGAAATCTTTTTTTGCATCCGTGATCAAAATAATCGAGTAAAGTTTGCTCTAAAACTTCCCTCGCTCAGAAGATCATATATAAAAAACCACTACTCATATACACATGGGATAGATTGGGTTAGTCAGACTTTTCCAGGGTATATCCACAATTTTCTATACTGTTCAGGGGTGTATTCAGTCTTTTCCATGGAGTACTCGGACGTTTTCACAGTGTATCCAGGTTTTTCCTGAGTGTATCCAGACTTTTACAGGGTTTTTCCAAAATTTTCCAGAGTGTATCCAGACTTTTCCAGGGTCTTTCCAGACTTTTCCAGAGTGTATCCAAACTTTCAAGGTCTTTCCAGACTTTTCCAGAGTGTATCCAGACTTTTTCAGGGTCTTTCTAAACTTTTCCAGGGTCTTTCCAGCCTTTTCCAGAGTGTATCCAGACTTTTCCCAAGGTCTTTCCAGACGTTTCCAGCATGTTTCCAAACTTTTACAGGGTTTTTCCAGACTTTTCCAGAGTAGTAGTAGTAGTAGTAGTAGTTTATTTTAACAATAAAGTTTACAATATAATTTTCACAATGTTTTTAGAATAGAGAAAAGATGCCGATTGGATTGACTTAAGTACTAGGAGTGCTTGGTTGTCTCTCCAAAAGACATTTTTAACAAGTGCATTTTTTCGAAATTCTTATTATGTTTAAAGTACACGAATTAGTACAAAAATAATGCAATAATAAATAACTTAATAAATGAACCCAGAATTAAGTACCTACATAATATTTGAATAGGCTAGCAAAAATAGAGTAAATGTATATAATTAGCAATAGAATAGTTTTGAATTATTATTTTTAAGTACCTACCTATAGTTAATTTATAATAATTTTAGAGTTGAAAAGAAATTCTAAACATTTTAGGAGTAGCAAATTTTTACTATAAAAAGAAAAGAAAACCTGGTTATTTTTGAAATTAACTCTGTGTTTCGGACTTCCATTGTCTATATTTTATTTATACACGACGTTTCGATCAGTACAATCTCTGATCGTCTTCAGGTGCAAACTACAATGGTGTTGTGTTACACCACATTATAGCAAGCCTCCTCATCTATACGGACTTCCCAAAATTCACAAAGATGCAATGCCCTTACGCCCAATTACAAGTTCCAGAAATTCTCCAACAAGCAATTTGTCTAAATTCCTTTTGAAAATTATTCAACCTCTTGCAGGCAAGACCGCTTCATTTGTAGAAAATTCCAACCATTTTGTTAATATTCTTAAATCTTTTGTTTTAGGAACCGAGGATAGACTTATCAGTTTTGATGTTGAAAGTCTATACACCAATGTCCCGATAAAGGAATCGCTAGATATTATTAGAAAGAGACTGGTTGATGACGAATCCCTTTATGAACGTACCAGCCTACCCCTGGAGGGAGTGATGGAGTTGTTGGAGTGCTGCCTACATAACTCTTATTTTCAAGTGAAGGATAGGTTTTATGCTCAGGATGACGGTCTGCCAATGGGTTCATCGCTTTCGCCGGTGGTGGCCAATATTTACATGGAGTGGTTCGAATCACACGCGGTTGATACCGCAACATATAAACCTAAGCTCTGGCTAAGATATGTTGATGATACTTTTATTGTCTGGACCGGGAATGACCAAAAACTTTCAGAATTTCTTCACCACCTAAATAACATAAGACCCACCATTAAATTCACAATGGAGTTGGAGCAAAATTGTCATATTCCTTTTCGTGATGTACTTGTCACACGAGTAGAAAGCGACATCAGAACAACAGTCTATCGTAAACCCACTCACACAGGACAATA
This sequence comes from Oxystoma pomonae, assembly GCA_963921995.1. Classification (NCBI taxonomy): domain Eukaryota; kingdom Metazoa; phylum Arthropoda; class Insecta; order Coleoptera; family Brentidae; genus Oxystoma; species Oxystoma pomonae. The sequence goes on from OY998173.1 coordinate 42,243,345, forward strand.
TTTAAATCAAGGTTCAAATCATTCTGCTACAACCAAACAATTCTCATGACTTGGAAATCGAAATAAGAAACATTAAGAAGGATCTGCAGCAGAATGGTTACAGCCTTAAACTTATAACAGATACTATTTCTAAATTTCAACAAACAGGACAGAGATTACAAGACCAGAATCAGGCAAATGCATTCCTTACAATCCCATACGTTAAAGGAGTATCAGAGAAAATTCGAAGAGTAGCGAAAAACTTTAATATTAAAACAGCTTTTAAATCTAGTAATACAATTAGAAGCCTTCTTAGTAAAACAAAACCAGAGAACAAACAAAATAAGGAATGCATTTACCAAGTTCCTTGTGAGTGTGGTGAATCATACATAGGCGAAACTAAAAGACCACTATCTGTTAGGCTTAAGGAACATCAGACGAATACCCAAAAAGGTGAAACCACGAAATCAGGAATCGCCGAACATGCATGGTCAAAACAACACCGAATGAAGTGGGCAGAAGCAAAGGTTTTGCACAAGGAGTCACACTGGAAGAAACGAAAATTCCTTGAAGCTGCATTTATTGGGCAGAATCAGGGTATTTTCAGTAAACCAAGTGTTGAAATCCCAAATATTTGGAAGCCCCTCCTTGGGCGCAGCCAACTTCTTAAACTTCAAGGTTGAGTGATTTTTCACAGTATATAAGCACGTAGCCTTAGGAATTGATTGTAGTTTACACCTGAAGACGATCAGAGATTGTACTGATCGAAACGTCGTGTATAAATAAAATATAGACAATGGAAGTCCGAAACACAGAGTTAATTTCAAACACATCATTGTCTCAAACTTTCAAACTGGTTATTTTTATGAGTGATAATAGAAGACAAAGGTGAATTGATTAAAAAACAAAAAAAAAGAAGATAAATGTGTATTTTTTGCTAGATTAGAATAGAAGTCGAAAGTTTCTATTTGTTTTGTTTTTTAAGTCGACTGAGAGTTTATTGTAAACTTGTTGGCCGTAGTAAACATAATTTTGTTGTCCAATTACTTTTTTTTGTTTTGTTGCGTTTACGTTATGTGAGTTGTGGTTTCCAGTAGGATATGAAAGGGACGCTAAGAAGGGAGTGATAAAGTTGTTTTTTAGTATTTGTAAAAAAGTTGTCTACCGGTCAAGAGCTGGGAGAGTTGAAACAGTTCGGATGATGGGAAGCGTTGGTCCAGATTAAATATTATCTTGATGGATTTTTTTTTAGCTATTTCTACTGAACGAATGTGATCTGGATAGGTACCATCCCATCCTACTATTCCGTACTCTACAATTGATTGTGCGAGAGAAAAATATAACGTTTTTAATAGTCTAAGGTTTAGGATTTTTTTTGCATTTCTGAAGATGTACATTAGAGACCATAATTTTTTTTGTTGAAGAGTCTGTATGTGGTTTGTTTTCTGAAGGGTTGGTTAATCGTTAGGTCAGTTTGAGGAAGGTTTTTACGGATCAAAGAGAAAGGTAAGTAGATAGTTTTTTGTAAGTTTATTGTAAGTAGATTGTTGTCTAGCCAAGAGACTATTTTTTGAAGGTCACTGATTAATAGATTTTTGGTGTTTGTGTTTGGTTGGTCAGGTAGGATTTGATAAGTTTAAGGACTATTCTTCTAAACCCGACACTTTCTAGTTTTGACAAAAGTCCCCAATGATCAACTGTATCGAAAGCTTTTGCCAAATACAGAAATATCGCTGCGCAAGGCTTGCCGTTGTCGAGGGCAGAATAGACTTAACTTGTCAGTTTTGCTATGGCGTCTGCAGTCGATTTTTGTTGCCCAAACCCATACTGTAAATTTTTAATTATTTTGTACTTTTCTTGAAAATCAACAAAATTTTCCGATTTATCTCTTTAACCACTTTTAAATATAGGTTTGATATTTGCTATTTTAAAGTTGTCTGGGCAGGATCCTAACTCAAAAGTTTTATTTAATAAATAAGAAATGGGTTTTTTAATGAAACAAACGCACTCCTTAAAAACTTTGATATTTAATCCGTCATTTCCGCAGGAATCTTTACTTTTTAATTCAAGGATTATTGATGACACTTCTTGTTCTGTGACTGAAGATAGAAAAAGAGATGGGAATTGGGAGTTGTGTTTAATGTGTAAATTAAGTGCAGGCCCTATTTTATTATTAATTATTTTTCTGCCATTTTTCTCCAAGCGTTTTATAATGGTTATTAAATACTTTGGCAATTTGTTGGAAATTTGTGACAATTTCGTTGTCGTTTGTTGTAGTTTTTGTAATTGGTAAATCGTTGTTTTTTGTTCTGTTTGTAAAGTCGTTAATTATTTTCCAAACTGATTTCGGGTCGCTTTGTGTGTTCGTAATTTTATTTTTATAGTATTTCTTTTTTAAATTATTAATTAATCCGTTGAACTCGTTTCTGAACTTTTTGTAGTTATTGTAAGAAATTTTTGTTTTTTCGCGTTTGTAAGTTTGGTAAAGGTCATCCCGGTTTTTTTATGGAAAAAATTAATCCTTGTGTAATCCACGGCTTTAAAAAAAAAACAGTGGTAAATTGGACGGATGTGCTTTGTTTTAGGCAGTCAACTGGCATGTTTGTGATAGAATTAGAAATAATGTTTACCTCATTAGTATTGTGTATATCTTGAAAATTCCTGATCTCAACCAAGTGCTGAAGTTTTTGATAGTCCATTTTTTTATTTGTTCTCGGTTTTTAATGTGTTTGTTAATTAAGGATGGAATTTGAAGTATTGTAGGGTGTTGAGTGCATTATAATTGGAACCACAAAATCGGTTTTTATGCAGTTGCTTTTTATGAAAATATGGTCTATGCAACTTTTTTTATATTTCTCCACTCCAGTAGGCTTATTTATCGTTGACACAAAGCCAAAAGAGTAAAGCATGTTTAGGTATTCCTGTGAGATTGGCGTTTTGTTAAAATATTTGATAAGTTGATGTCACCGATTAAGATTTGCACGATTGCTGAATTTATTGTGTTAGGTCCGAGTTATAGACTTTAATATCAGTTGGATGTAGTCTATAGATGCATGTTATTGCCAGTTTTTTGATGCCCTCCACCAATTCAATCCTGATAACAGTGTTTTCCGCAATTTGAGTGAGTGTACAAAGACTTTTCCAGAGCGTTTCCAGACTTTTCCAGGATCTTTCCAGATTTTCCAAAGTGTATCCAGTTTTTCCAGGGTCTTTCCAGACTTTTCCAGGGTCTTTCCAGACTTTTTCAGAGTCTTTTCAGACTTCTCCAGATTTTTCGAGAGTATATCCAGACTTTTCCAGACTTTTACAGAGGGTTTCCAGACTTTTCCAGGGTCTTTCCAGACTTTCCAGAATGTATCCAGACTTTTCCAGGGTCTTTCCAGACTTTTTCAGAGTGTATCTAAACTTTTCCAGGGTCTTTCCAGACTTTCCCAGAGTATATCCAGACTTTTCCAGGGTCTTTCCAGACTTTTCCAGAGTGTTACCAGACTTTTCCAGGGTTATCCAAACTTTCTAGAGTGTATCCAGACTTTTCCAGGGTCTTTCTAGACTTTTCCAGAGTATATCCAGACTTTTCCAGAGTATATCCAGACTTTTACAGGGTCTTTCCAGACTTTCCAGAGTCTTTCCAGATTTCTCCAGGGTGTATCCAGACTTTTATAGGGTATATCTAGATTTTTCCTGGATGTATCCAGACTTTTAAGGGTGTATCCAGACTTTTTCAGGTTCTTTCCAGACTTTTCAGAGTATATCTTGACTTTCCCTGGGTGTTTCCAGACTTTTCCATGGCATATTCGGACTTTTCCTGGGTGTATCCAGACATTCCAGGGTGTATTCAGACCTTTCCAGAGTCTTTCCAGACTTCTACATACTTTTCCAGAGTCTTTCCAGACTTTTTTTAGAAAACTAAAATAATTTGCCTTAAGGGTCAATGTCAAAAAATGTAATTTTAAGAACATCCGAGATATCGTTAGCCAATAAAGAACCCCGCACAACACCAATAAATTTGGATCTCGGTCGAATTTAATAATATTCTGGTATGTTGTATTGCAAGTCAATATTAGAAAACTGGGAAGTTTTAGATCAGTTTCTATGATTAGTTTCTGAGATATTTGCACGTAAATTCATGAAAAATGCTTAATACTCCAATGGCAAAAAAACATATTTCTTAAACGAACTAAACCAAAATAGAGACGAAATTAAATTCTCTCGATAATGCAGTTTCACCCAGTTGGAATTTATGCTCCAGTTAGACAGTTTGTATACAGGGGCTTGGTAAAAATAACGTCGACATGGCCAGTATTTGAGGCGGAAAAAAATTTTGCGCACCAGAAACTTTTTATTTGACCATCATTACTTTTAAGTGTACGTATTTTTAAAATTTAGGTGTTTTCTTGCACCTTAACCAAATTGATATAGGAACACTTAAACTCTTGTAAAAATAAGGTTTTCACAAATATGCTAAATATAGATAGATAGATCTTGGATAACCTAGAAAAAACGTACACTGTAACAGATGAACCATTGTTTTAATACTATCTTTGACACACATTCGCATAACAACAATCTACATAATCTGTGGTCGACATTCAATGTCTAGTTTTTAAAATATACATGTAGATTGTTTTTAGCCGAGTATGTGCCAAAGATAGTGAAAATTGACCGATCCGGTTTAGAGCACCGTATAAAACAACAAAAAATTGTAAGAATGATATTCAAAAAGTATTTTTGAATGAACCCCGATTTAAAACAATAGCTCAATTGTTACAGTGTACGTTTTCTATAGGTTATCCAAGGTCTGACCTACCCAATACTCTCATTTTTTAAAAAGAAGGCTGAATAATTTATTAGACATTTAAAGTAAATAATTCAAAGATTTTGTATCGGTATACCTTTCGCGTTCAAAACAAAGTCAAAAGACACTACATTTTTCACTTGTTTACGGTATATTTCGATCGAGGACTGCTTTTATGGCGGATGCGATGGGAGAACAGCTGACTCCACTCGTTGCGTACGGAGGGATGTACGTACCATTACGGTCCCACGGTCTCTAGAATAAACACGGTCTAGTAATTTTTTGCTCCGCCCACCTGATAACGACACAAAAATATCAGCCTGCTTTCTTTATTGGTTTTTTTGATGGGTGACATTTGGGGTTATATCATCATTATTTTCGTCATACGTAGCTGCATTTATGCGTGTTTTTTAGCGAAAGAGCTCATCATTAAATAATGAAAAGAACAAAAAAAGCAAGGCACTTTATAGTTTTAAATTTGCAATCAGATTTATTGCATATAGTATGCACAGCAAGTCTTTCCTTCTAAATAACAAAATATAAACTTGACCAAAAATGCTTTATTATGCCCTCTTTTTAAAAAATGGGAGTATAGAATATTAATTATCTTGGAAATTCTTAAAATGAAATTTTTTGATAATGAGCCTTCAGGAAAATTATTTTAGTTTTCCAAAAGTCTTTCAAACATTCAAATCCAATGATAAATAAAAAAGTTGCAAAACATTTATCAATGTGGTCTTTTTCGGGTTACTTTACTTTAATTGACTGCTGACTGCGTCAGTCCGAATAACATGAAGTCTGACTATTTTTTTCATAAATTTAATTACACAAGCTATCATATGGCTGACTTTCAACTTTTTCAAAACAGTTGCAGAGAACTCATTTTTTTTTTGACATGTTTGGAGCATTGCTGACGTTCTGGTGTTATAGGGCCTGACTGTTTGTTTTGCGTTTGGTAGTGCATCAGCTAAATAGTTTGAGAATACCCATTATTTTAACATCTTCGTTAACGCCCCACCGCCGGGTGTCCCGATACCCAGCTTGCTGACTCTACAGTTTCTTTATATGGACAAAGTGTAGTCCATCCTGAAAATTTCAGCCTTTTTAAAACTCTTGCACGTTTTTTTCGCTAGCTCTTGGACTATTATGCTTTTTCGAATAACATTTAAAAAATATATCGTCTGGGACACCATCAGGTTAGCCGCCCCATACAAAAAGAGCCACAGTTACTCGTGGGAGGTTTTCTAAACGCTGCCTGGAGGAGGGGGGGGAGTTTGTTCCCGTTTTTTATTTTAAGCGCAAGTGTACAGATTTTGTAATAATTTTTAATTCATTACACTTCTATACTTGAACCTAATGAGATTGAGACAATATTAAAAAAAAATATATAGATTAAATTTTAATATTTAAAAAAGGTTTTGGTTATTTCAGAGATAATCTCTAAAATAAAAGTTCTACATATAAAAACATAATTTTAATATCTTAGATTAAAAACAACTAAATATAAAATAACTTGTAACTTGTAACTTTATTCAAATTCCAATAAAATATTACAAACCCTCACTGGTATCTGAATAAAGTAGAACTTTTGCTACCAAGCCAGGATACTGCCAGCGCGCAGCACTACTCCACTTTCTTTAGACGTGCGCAATTAGCATTAATTTTGTATGCAAAAATAATTGAGTGGATAGCTACAAAAATTATAAAGCAAAAAATAAAAGTAATAAGCGAGAATTTAAGTGTTAGTGAATAAAAATAAGTATAAGTAAATATATTATTATGAATTAGACTAATCTAGCATAATTTAGAAGGCAAAAATGGGATTCGGCAAAATTTTTATTTTGAAGTGATTATATATTTTTTTCTTTTAACAGAATAATTAATGATTTAAGAATTCCTACGTTTAATGACAGAAAGTGTTTTTACCAGACTTTTTAAATTTGGGATTATGATTGACAACTTTACTTGGTTCAGCAAGAAGAAGAATAAATATATTTGGAGCCATGTAAGATATGCATTTTTGTGAAAGCCTTTTTTTTAGGAAATTCAGCTCTTTTGAGAGTTAGTTGCCTTGTGTTATGGATTAAATTTATTATTTTAAGAATGTTTGTCTTTTTGAAAATGTAAATTACAATTTTGTATATAATTCGGCTAACTGAAAAACGTGAAAATATTGAAATAAATCCAGCTAAGTGATGAATCATAGCTACTTCCCGAGGCTAATATACCATACTAAAGGACGGACTCAAAGAGTGACTGAGTGAGTGAGTGAGATTTGGAATGTTTAACGAGCTCGTAGTTTCCTAATGACAAAAATTATTTTTCTTAATTTGGAAACTAGTGTTTTTGCATGTAATTTAAAACTTAATTGATTGTCGAAAATAATTCCTAAATATCTTACAGATTGTACTGTTTGAACCGACAAAGAACATTTGCAATGATTGTCAAAATTGGGTTTAGTCCGATAATGTACAAAAAATGGCAAGTGTTTGGTTTTTTCATTCAAAAGCAAGGTCCTGATCAAGAAGGTCGTTAATATAAATCAAAAACAGTTCGTAATAGACTATGTCAAAAGCCTTTCTTAGGTCTAAGAAGAGGTCTGCCGATGCTTTTGAATTATTAAGCTTAGAGAAGACTTTTTTTGGTTACAGATGCTAAAGCATCTTCTGTGAAACAAAATTATGATTGTTTTCCACAAACCAGTTTTAGTGCAACTAAAGGTTCCAAATTCCCAACACATCTTCTGTGATTAGATTTTTCTCGAAGCGAAATTGTTTTTTACTTAAAATTTTGTTGCTATGTAACCATTTATATATTCTTGCTTTTAAAAGTTTTGAAAATATATTTGCAAAAAAGAGTAACGATATTGGATTTGCTTGCTGCCGGTTTTAAACAAGGGTTTTATATTGGCCACTTTTAAATGAGTAGGACATATAAGACCTGTTAAACAAATAAACCAATAATTTTGTAATAAAATATGTCGTTTGTTTTATAGAAATTATGTTATTTGATCACATCGGAGTGCTTCATTAAAGTCTAAATTTTGTATCATATTTTTTAATTCTAGTTCTGTGATCGGAGCTAGAAAGAAAAATTTTTTTATTCTGTCTTTTGAGTTTATTTTTTATTTAAGTATTTGGCTTGGTTAGGTATATTTATTTGTTCAGCTAGTTTTTTTCCCAATATTGGCAAAAATAAATATTATAAAAAGGGATTTAGTGAGGGTGAATAAATAACAAAATCAATGAAGAGCGAGCTTTCCCTCAAAATCATCATTTCATCTCCTAATTCCGTACTGATGAGCACCACAAGTGCGAAATCAGGATCTACGGTTACCATTACCTTTTTTGAGGGAAAGCTCGCTATTCATTGATTTTGTTATTTATTCACCTTCACTAAATCCCTTTTTAAATTTATCAACTCCAGAGCTTAGGATATCTGTAAAGATAATTATATCTGTCTCCGTAGAGACGCTTAATTTTCCTTCAAATTGAAGGTACATCTGCCGATTCTGCAATTTGACAGATGGTTGTCTTTTTCATTCATTTCCTAATTCCTAGCACCGTACTGATGAGCACCACAAGTACGAAATCCGGATCTACGGTTACCATTACCTTATTTGAGGGAAAGCTCGCTATTCATTGATTTTGATAAATATTATAGCATTCTGTTTTATCAGTGACTTTTGTGAGTGTGTTTCCCGAATCGTCTGCTATATCTGTCCAATTTAAAAAAAAATTTGATTCTTAACGAAAGTATCTTTTACCGTTCCCCAAAATGTTTTTGTGTTGTCTTTGTTTTCCTCGAAAGTCATTTGATAGTGTTGATTTTTTTTGCATTAAGAAGTGATTTTTTTTAAGTTTGTATATTGAAGTTTTAAATTTTGTATGGGTTTAGTTTTACTTTTTTAAATAGTTTGACTTGTGCGTTTCTCGATTTTGTGATACCCCTGTTTATTAGGGTGTTATTTTCATTTTATGTCTATGTTTTTTTGTTATTTTACTGGAGTTTTCAATTATTGCACAAATTTTTTTATGTTTACGATTGGGTGAGGTACACTAAAAACGTTTTTCCACGATTTGAGTTCGAGAAGACTCTTTAAGCAGTCGTAATTTGTTTTGAAATTTTTTTACATAATTTTGTCTGTCGAAGGGATATCGAGAGTCATTGTTAGTGGAACCGCATGATGGTCTGTAATTTGGGATTTAATTAGAACAATATTTAAGTTCTTTAAAATATAAAAATATATTATTAAAAAGGTGAGTGAAAATTATTGAGAAATTTTAATTGATTTGAAAAAATTTATATAAATCTAGTCTATTGTGCTTTTATCTGTAAAAGAATAATTGTTATAATGTATATAGTCGAGCGACTTGGGGCATAAAAAAGGGGTTCGACTGCTCCAAGGTGATGATGGTTGCCAATGTATATTTTCGGAGTCTGAGGTGCCTCCTGACAGCCAAAATCTATCTTGGCCGCCCACCTCATTCCCCCCTTCACCCCCCATTCAATATTTAATTATGAATCTATTATATCTCGGCAACGAAAAAAGATAGAACAAAAATTTTCTTACTGTTGTATGCGTAGATTGTTTGATAAATTTACATTATTTGCATATCTCGAAAACTAAAGAAGATATTTTTAGAAAAACTACATTTAGAAAAAAACCTTTTTATTTTTGCCCATATTTTGTAAATTAAAGTAGATTTTAAAAAAATTCAAATAAATGTTTTTCCGTCATTTCCGTTATTTCCAAAAATGTACAGAGGTATGGGTTTTTGCTCACCCAACTCCCAACACCGCCATTTGACTGCTGCCAATACGCAAAAGCATGTATATATATATGAGCAGAGGAGTAGTATTCACCTTCGATAGGGTGATTTCCGTGACCATAATATATTTTTAAAACATAAATATAGCAGACTCACAATATTTATACCACCTCCATCTCACGTTCTCCCCCTCGTTCCCTCTCCTTCAGACCCACCCCACCATTACTTATGGTAAAAAAAAAATAAGCAGTGGATACCTAACAGGAACCAATGAAGATCATCAAAAACCAAAAGTTTTTGCTGAATGGTTTGACTTATAATAGACAGGATAAGTGCAATGCTAATATCTCATAGACTAAAAACATTTTTTTTGAATATTTCTAAAAAACTGAAAACAAAAAAAAATATATTTATTTATTATTTCAATAGGTACCGACCAACTTTAAAATTCCTATATTTAAAGTTGTAAAAAAAAGCCGATAAAATTAATGTTCTTGGCGGTCTACTTACAAATTAGGCTCATTTTAAAGTTTTGGCGAATTTCCTTGGTATTGCTTTTCCAAGTTACAAATGGAAAGCAAGCAATTGCCACCCACCAAAGGCTCACTAGTTCCGATATTCCTTCGGTCACGTCTGCAAATTTTTATATGGGTTAATGCGCATTCCCCATCCACAATACAGCCAAATCCAGAAGACTTTGGTTGGGAGAAAAAAGATGACGAATTTACACCGATGTTATCAGCTTGGAAAAATGTCGCTCCCAAAAAAATTTAAAACTAATTAGGTGCAGCCACCGGCGATCCCTTGGATGGGGAGGAGCCTCCCCACGCCCCCCCAATGTTGCTTGCTTGCTTGCAGTTGGGAAATATGAAGTTTCAGTTGGGAAATTTTGTATTGTATATCTTCAAACAACATTAAAAAAAATCTCAAAGTTTCAGGTGACTTGGGAATCGCTTATAATATTAGTTGGGAAAATGGCCCCAATATAATGCCTTTGGATCGCCGGTGCTTGCAGCTGTAAAAAATCAATATGCAGTACAAGGGTTTGTAAATGTAAAGCGTTGTATGATAAGCTATTCATACAACATGTAAAGCAAAGAACTTACTATGCACTGATGCTTGCAGTTGTGTTGTTGATATGTGTGAAAACCAACGTGAATAAACTATTAATGAAGAAGATAAGTGGTATTACAATGTGCTTTTTTTAATGAAATATTTATAAAATCCTATTGGCTATAAGAAATCGAAAATTCCTTAGTTTTGCTGAAATTGTACCTGCTTCTTTGTTAAAATGATAAAATTAATGTTTATTTCTAAAGACAGAAGGGCATTATTTTCACCCTTTTTAAATTTGAAGGTTTGCTAAAATCAAGTACTAATTGGTAGGGCTGTAACGAGCCCTGTCTTTTAACTTGACTGAGTACCAAGTACTCGGCTAAATGTAATGGCCGAGTACCTAGTACTCGGCAGCCGAGGAGTAGAATTGTCGATTTTTTAATAGTCTTCCACCATTTTTAGCGAAAGATTATTTTCAGAAGCAGGAAACGTCTTTGATATAAAACGAAATGCTTTGCATTACATCATAATCTTTCTCTTATAGATTATAAGTTTTAAATTCTTATTTTACTGTGTTTGTGTTATTAAATGTAAGTAATTAATTACTTAGTATATTTTATTATTTCTACTGTGCGTCTCATTTTTTTTCTGCTTTTGACATGCATAAATGGATTGTTTCTATTACTCTACTTTACTCGGCCTTACTACACCGAGTAAGACCGAGCACCGAGTACATATTACTCTGTTAAAATTTTGACCGAGCACCGAACTACTCGGTACTCGGTGCAGCCCTACTAATTGGTTGACGACTTACCTACTGCCAATTGACTTTTTATTAGGGGGTAAAGAGGGTTGTTAAAAACTGCATTATTTTATCTTCGTTTTAGGAAGTATCTTAGATGCGAAAAATCTATAAATATAATGAACGTCGCGTCGCCGATTATGATTATGAATATTTATCAAGACTTTTTTTTCGTATCTGGTCTGGGTGAGAAAATATGGACAATATTTAAAATTTGATTTTTTGAAAATACACTTTTAAAAAATATCTTGTTTAGTTTTTATTATATGCAATAGAGTGTAAGCACGTCATATAATCTATAGGTCAATGCACAAACAACAGTGAAAACATTTTTGTACTATCTGTGCTGGTTGCTGAGATATTGAGGAATTCATTTTAGGAGGTTTAAAGGGTGGTGGAGGGGGCACGACCGAGAGGGACGATTGCCAAGATATATTTTCGTAGTCACGAGTCACCCCAGTATCTTAGATGTGAAAAAGCTATAAATATAATGAACATCACGTCACCGATTATAAACATAACTCATCTGCTCATATCAGAAACGTGCCCAGTTTTGGCGTAATGACTCAAATCAAACGGTGCTGCTGCGGATGGGGAATTCCATAGATATATACCTTTTTAAAAAGAGCAGAAATGGTGGAAAAATATTTATTAAGACATTTTTTTCGTATCTGCTCTGTTTAGTTTTTTCAGATATGCAATATAGTGTGAGCACATCATATAATTTAGAGATAAATCCACAAATAACAGTAAAAACATTTTTGTTTTGTTCTATCTCTGCTCGTTGCTGAAATATTGACGAAGGGGGTGGAGGGGCACGACCGAGAGGGGGGATGGCCAAGATATATTTTCGTAGTCAGGAGTCAACCCAGTGTCAAAAAATATACCTTGGCAAAAATCATCATTTAAGTGCAATCGAAATGTTCTTAGCCGCTCTGCTAATATGTGGTTAGCAAAAAAAAGTTACTGTCTGTTTTTATATTTTAATGTACTTAAATATTGTATTTTTAATTGTTTTTAAACTAGAAAAACGGCGCTAAAAATTTGGCGTTTTATTGTAAAGTGACCGACACCCAGGAATATATATAAAAAAAAGTATTAAATTTTAATATTTTAAAGAATAATTTGATTTTATCAAAACATTTCCCCTAACCCAACTGGACCCAACCTCCCCCCTATTCCTCCAAGAGTTTCCTAAATTTGACATTTATATATGTTTTCCGATATCATAAAGTATGGAAAAGCCCACTATAAAATGTTTACAAAAATAAAGTTACTTTCGAAAAAAAAATGCAAAAATTTCCATATTTTGCCTGCGAATATAATAACTATATATAAGATAAATTTTATTGACTAAAATTAAAATATGGAAGAGATGCTAAAAGTACATTAGATTCAATTTGATGTTTCAATAAAAAAAGTTATTTGACGGCCTAAAAAAACTGTAAAAATCGCTGATTATGTTTTATTCTAGCAATAAAACGCATTCTTATGACCGCTTATAGTTAAAATACATTTAAAGATTGCTTTAAAGATTCTTAGGAAAAGCAATTTCATCAACTGGCCTACGTGACGTCTATATCGTGAGCAAGGTACCTACATATCATATATATAACCATTTCTTGTCTCGCTATATATATGCGTAGCCCTATGTACTTTCTAAAGACACTGAATAATTTGAATTGTACAATTTTTAACAAAGATTTTAATCGAAATGAGATGTAAATTTTAGATCCTCATTTAAAAAGATTAATTGATGACGGAACAAACTCCAAATTTATATATAAGGTTTTGTTATAAGAAGACAATTATCAGTCATAAGTAGCGCAAAAGATTCCCTAAAAAAACTGTCTAAACATTTCAAGAAGTAATTGAGGATGACGGAACAAACTCCAAAATTGTATATAATATTTTATTATTAGAAGACAATTATCAGTCAAAAATAGCACAAAAGATTCGCTAAAAAAACTGGCCAAACATTTTTAGGAATATTAACTGAAATATTTTAGACCATAATTATAAAACTCTATTATATAAAGTAATTCATAATTTGTACCCGTTTAACCAAAATAGCCAATACAGACAAATGCTCTCGTTGTAACGTAGAAGTGGATCCCACATAGCATTGAAAGAAGATTTACATGATAAGGATATGCGTCTGACCTCCTTTACAGAATGTTCTTTACAGCACCTCTTTGGCATATGCTGTCTACATATCATTTAAGGATGTACTTATAAAGACGTGCATAGGACATGCCAATAATAAACCATAAGGGATCTGTATTTTAGTTTAACTTTTAAATATGTAAAATATATAATATACATGCAAAAAAGTTTCGCGAAAAGACATCTATATTATATTCTTTTGGGTACATCCTTACCACATGCTAAGTTCATAAATATATTTGGTGCTTATTATTCTAAGAAGCTGCTACAAAATAATATACCCATCTCAAGAATATTTCATTTAGATCTAAATATCTAAAATTCTCATCCTATCAATGTAATATTTTAAGAACATTCAACAACTTACCAAGAACGTCCTTTTTGGACATTCTGGGAATGTCTTTTTCGGAACATCCCGGGGTTCTGCAGTTTAAAGAATCTATCTGTCATTAGAGTAATTGTGGGTAGATGACGCTAGTTTGAAGATTTTTTCTCTATTGTAGATACTATTATTATACATATAGACAATAAAATTATTTGAACTTGGAACTTAATAATTAAATGATTAATAAGAAATACATGACGATGATGGTGATTCATCTATGCAAGATTATTCTCTTCTGAGATCCATATCATCCTAAAACTAATTTTTAGGGATTTTCCCAGATGTCTCTATTTGGGCATTTTAAGAATGTCCTCATTAGACATCCCATGCATGTTTATTATAGACATTTTTGGAATGTTCTTTTTGGACATTTCAGGAATGTCGTCTATTTTGCATACACAGGACAATAGAGCCTCGGAGACTAGATAGTACAGGCAAATAATTTAATTGGTGTATCTTAGCGCTTATAAATGTGCTAAGTACACGACAATCACTTAAAATATCCATAGCTTATCCGATTTTATTGAGGAAATTCTACGTATATGCTAAGGGAAAGAAAAAGTATTATATATATATATCTGAAGATATCGATTGTACATTTAACTTTAAATATGTGGTAGGCTAAATGTTAAGCATCTGATAAGAATTTATGTATCAGAACATTCTGTGGACCTGCCATAGCATGTTATTAGGGCGGAATGTAATCTATTCTTAGCATTAGAACCTCCTTAGCACATTCTTTTCCTTCTTAGGGATATTCTATGCACTCGCTAAGGATGAAAAATTGCTATGTGGGATGATATAAAATGTAGATCAAGATCAATCTTTAGTATAAACAAAGAATATTATTTAATTTCAAACATTAAAAATGCTCATTATCTTATAAAAATAAGCAAAATTGAAATGCAGTAATTTTGGATTTTTGCCCAAAGTTTTTTTGAGTTTAGTAAGTACCAAACTCGGTACCATACTTATGATAAGGGTTGTAGGGTATTTAGTACACCCTTTAGACATCCTTTTAAAACATCATCGTTACTATTATTATATAATTAGTTATTATTTGATTTTGTTAAACTATGTAACTGTATGTTTAAGAGATTCTATAATAAACTTTAGTAAAGCTAACTTCAAGAGTTGTTCTTCATAAGTATTTGTATCAAGAAAAATAACATGTAAAACCAAAGGTATTACATGGCGATCCTGGTAGTTGGCAGCGCCATAAGTTTAGGTTTTTTGATGACGAATCGTCAAGCAACAGGACAAGAATATTTTTATGTGCAGTTTAATTATCGTATAACTGCAAAATGGATGTTATATTACGGATAATAGTTGGAAAAAATATTACCAGTTAAAATAGTTCTATTTATATTTTAATGGATGGCATAAATACTTAAGAAACCATAATAAAAATTTTGGAAGAACTAACCACACAAAACAACAAAAATGGAAGAAGTTGTTAGTTTCAAATTTTTATATGGAATGGAATAGAATTTCATTATTTTTAAAATGTAAATACCCTTCTAATATTAGAAAAAATATTCGGAAAGTCCTAACACCTACCGTTTTTTCAATAGCTTAATTAGACCATTTTACATTAGCAGGTAGTTAATTTTATTGTTTGAATATTATACATAAAATCAACATTAAATATTAGTCTTCTGTTGAGTTTCGAAGTGAGTGGTTTGATTCTCTGTGTATAGATAAAAAGTATTTTTAAGAAACAAAATGTCGTGTCGAGTCAAACGCGCCGGAATTGCAATACTTCTCCTGACAGATTTTGCTACATTTGTGGAGAATTTATGGTGAAATCCCAAGCTAGGCCATTTTCTGAAAATGTTAAAAAAGCTTACTTCAAATATTTTGGTGTTTTAGTTGGAGATCAAGACAAGCAGTGGCCTTCCCATGTGTTCTGCGTTAGTTGTAGCGTGTCATTGGTAGAGTGGATAAAGGGGAAAAGAAAAAGCATGCTTTTTGCAGTTCCAATGGTATGGCGATAACCCACTAATCATTTTAACGATTGCTATTTTTGCCTGACAAAGACTGAAGGTTATTCTAAAAAGGGAAAGCACGTGATTGACTATCCAAATTTGCAGTCTGCCCATTGCGCCTTTAGATCCGTAAAATATTGTTTTGGAAGATATTGGAGACAACGCATCATCAGGCAGCTCCGAGGAACAGTGTACCGACCCTATTTTTACTCCAGGTCCCAGTTCTGGTGAGCCACATTTGATTGTTCAAAGTGAGTTTAATGATTTGGGGTTATCAAAGCAACAGTCAGAACTTCTTGGTTCCCGTCCTAAGGAATGAAACTTGTTAGCCAAAGAAACCAAAATTACAACTTTCATGAAAAGAAATGCTATGTTTTTTGCATTCTACACTATGGAAAATTCGTTGTGTGCATGTACAAATATTACTACCACACCGAGAAATAACATGGATACTTAATCCATCAGAACATACAAAATATATCGGCATAACGATAGACAAAAATCTGAAATGGGATATCCATATTACAAAAATCACAAAAAAACTACGTTCCTTGTTCTACCTATTTAAAAACATAAACAACATTTTATCGCCTGCTCAGATTAAAAAAGTATATTATTCATTAGTCCAGTCAGTACTTTCTTATGGCATTGTTGCATGGGGTGGAACATATGAAAACAATATTAAACAATTAGAAATTGCACAAAAATCAATAATTAAAATAGTGTACAGACTAAAAAGAACACACTCATCGGAATTATTATTTAGCAACTATAGAATTTTAAAAATTAAATATTTATACTGAAAAATCTCCATTCTCATATTAAAAAAAACAAAACAAACTAACTTCAGTAAACATAAATCAACATAAAACTCGCTTCCAGTCAAAACAAAATCTGATATTGCCAAAATTAAAAACCACAAAACATCACAGAGGATATTTTAATATAGGCATTAAAATATATAACTCTTTACCAACTGATACTAAACTAAAAATTACATAAAAAAATTTTAAACATATTCTCACAAATTTTCTCCTATCCAGCCAAATCAAAACGTTCGACTTCTTAACTTAAACGTAGGAATACTCACTGTTTAATACTCTATATATATCTCTCTCTATTTAACAATGATCCACTAAAAAAAATATACATATATATACATACATATATATAGTAATTATTATTATAACAAACATATCGACTTTTTTTAATTTTAATTTATTAATTGTAATTTTTTTTTCTCTTATCTATTTTTTTTTCTCCTACTATATTTCCTATATTTCTTATAACCTAAAGTCAATCCTTAAACTTACTTACTTACTTTAATTTTGTTTTTATTATCTTTGTAATCAAACTCTTTTCCCGTGCTAGCCAGCAGACAAGTTTCCAACTTAAGCAGACTACCCATAGGACAAATAATGATACAACCTTTCCTCCTAGTATTCTGTTCATATCTTAATCAAACATAATATTATAAGTAGTAGGTCTTAATATTTATTTCCTCTTTATTATGTTATACCAGTTGCCCATTCAGTGACAATGAAAGAAACTTATGAAAATATGCGCACACTTAAATAAAATAAACTACAAACAGATATAAATGGCAGATATGTGGGGATCTAAAAGTTATAGGAATTTTAGTAGGACTTCAAGGAGGATTTACAAAATATTGCTATTTTCTTTGTCTGTGGGACAATCGTGCAGTAGATCAGCATTATGCAATAAAAAATCGGCCAGAAAGAAGTGAATTTCAACCGGGATCTCAAAATGTTAAGTTTGAACCTCTTGTAGACCCCAAAAATGTTCTTCTGCCTTCTCTTCACATTAAACATGAAAAAACTTTGTAAACGCAATGAATAAATAAGGTGATGGATTCAAATACCTAAGACAAGTCTTTCCCCAGTTAAGTGATGCAAAATTAAAGGAAGGCATTTTTATTAAGCCACAAATCAGAAAATTGCTGGACGATGTCAACTTTACAGAGAAGTTTACCAGGCAGGAACTTCGAGCATGGATCTCATTTCTTAGTGTAATAAGGGGATTTTTGGGCAACAAGATGGATGCAAACTACCAAGAGTTAGTTGATGAACTTTTAGATACCTACAAATCGCTTGGTGCCCGAATGTCATTGAAAATCCACTTCCTCCATTCCCATCTATTATTTTTTCCTGAAAATTTGGGAGGAGGGTGAAAGGTTCCACCAGGATATGAGGACAGTGAAAATCCGCTATCAGGGACGATGGGATCCAGCCTTGATGGGTGATCACTGTTGTTGGTTCTTGGAAAGAGAAGATACGACCCCTCATAAAAGGAAAAAATAAAACTTAATTAGTGTGTTCAGTTAATATTTTTAATATCTGTGTTTCTCTTAGATGTAAGGTGTGTTAAGTAGGTACTAAATATAGTCAATATAGACTGTTAAAAAATCCTTAAATTGTTTTTTCGATAGATATTAAAATATTGTAACAATAAATGTTACGTTACGTGTTACAACTTTTTTATTATCATTTTCCTATTTGGATAGGTCCACTCTACCACAATATGCTATTCAGCTTTGTGTTACAAGGAAAAAAATTGTCGACCATGGATTAATGGCATTTGATTTGAAAATATAAGAAAAGTACATTTATATGGAATGAAAAACGAAAAAACAACAAAATCGAGATACTAAGGAATATGTCATCGGGTACCGCCTCTAGATGTCTGCTCTTTAACCCGTTTATCTGTTTTAGCTTTTTAGTTTCAGAGTTTTTACAACAAAATTATGCAAAATATTGTTAGTGATAAGCAAGATCTTATACAAAAAGAAATAGATAAACGTCAAAATTAAAAAAAATTAATAAATGAATAGCAGTTTATTGATGTAAAATAGCAATAAAATTTAACAAATAACATAGTAGAATGTATAAATTAACAATAACGAACAGAAGTAAAGCTTGTAAGTGCCAAGTCACCATTATTTTAAAGTCATATTTAAGTATATATTTTCACAATCGAGAAAGAAAGTCACAAATTAGTTAAATTAGTCACAATTCAGTAAAACTAGTCCCATGGAATTGGGTTCCATTTTCCATAATTATATTTCAACACAACTCAACATCTCACACCAACACACACTACCTATTACTAATAATTAGTTTTTTTTTTTAAACAGGTTCGTTGTGCAATAAGGTACTTTACACAATTAATATAAAATATATACAGGGTGGATTCTTTAAACGAAATAGTGCTTCTAGCGGGTTAGAATTTGGTTGAATAAAAAAATTCGAAAACACGTCAACTGAGATTTTTAATTTCCTTTAATAGTGCTATCTTGGATTTTGTCTATGTCATTCAGTTTACGAGGTATGGCATTTTTTTTTTTTTTTTTTAATAGGACACCCTGTACGTTTTGCAATTTTTGAAATCTGCAAACAATTCTCTTTTCAGCAATACCACACAGTAGGATCTATCTTTTTCGATAATCAATATATTTTTATCTAAATCTGTACGGAAAACTTCGATATTCATTCAAATATCGCCCGTAAAACAGGGCATAGATAACAATTCCATGCAAGTTTAAATGCCTCTATCTTCGAAACCATAAGAGATAGAGTATTAGTGTGTGGTATTGTGAAAAAGATATTTTTTTTAGAATTCAAAAATGTCAAACTGCACAGGGTTTCCTATTTAAAAAAAAAATATTTTTTTGCCATACATCGTAAACAAAATGACATAAAAAAAATCCAAGAAAGCACGATTAAATGAAATTAAAAATCTCAGTTGACGTGTTTTCGGATTTTTTTTATAAAAACAAATTCTAACCCACTAGAAGCACCGTTCCGTTTAAATAATCCACCCTGTATATATATATATATATTGTGTAGGCAGTTTTCATAAAATAATATGCTAAATAACTAAACTAAATCAAACCCACCTATTTTTTATAATTTCTTAGATAAAACTTGGATTTTATTTAAGTAACTACTAAAAAGCGAAATATCAAAAATATTTTACTGAAATTTAAAAAACTAATTTGGCAGTTATTTTGATTAGAGCCGAAAACTTTCAAAACTCAGGATCAGATCTTGATATTTTAGTAATGCTACAATGTTTTTTGTGCACATTTAAATACATATATCTGCAGCAAAATTTTTTTAATTTTTAAACAAAAAAAAAATAATTAATTTAAGAATTTTCCATTTTAAAACAATAATCTCAAAAGATGTATTAGGAATAGGCCAATAAAAAAAATTATGTTCTTATTATTAGTTTACCCTATTGTAAAATCTTACGATAATTTGGGAATGAGTATGTGCATAATAGGTACCTATAAAGAGCGTGATTTTTTAAACTTAATTTATATTATAAGAGTGTGAAGACAATTTGTTTACTAAAATTCGTTATTGGTATTTTACATTGATTGCTGTTTGATTATTGTTTAAGAGAATTTCTATGGACCAATTAACAAAGAAAAAGTATTTTGCCTTTCCCAGAAAACCAAAATATTTTTTCTTTTACTGGGGAGTGTAGGGTATTTAGAACATCCTTTAGATTTCGTTTTAAAACATCATCATTACTATTATTATATAATTAGTTCATTTTTGATTTTGTTAAACTATGTAACTCTATGTTTAAGAGATTCTACAATAAGCCTTAGTAAAGCTAACTTCAAGAGTTGTTCTTCATATTACAAGATTATTATCATTTACTTCTCCAATATGGATTAAACTTCAAAATTTAATTTTTTTAGTGCCTTTAAAAAAAACTTGTTATTAAAAACATTTTTTACTTCAATTTATTTTGGAAAGAAAGTCAGTCAAAGATGTTACCCTCCCTCCTACTTGGAGAGGCAGGGGCATCTTATCACAAATTAGTAATCCTCTACACCAAAAACCACTGTACACCAATTTTGAACGAAATCGAACTTATTTAGATACCCCTGCTCCCTTTCCCCGAAGAATCAGAAACTATCAACATCATAACCCCAAAAACTCCTATACCGGCTGTTTTACGCCCTTCTTTCTGCATTTTTTAAGATAGAAAAATTAAAATTATTTCAAATTTTACGTGTTTTGACAAGTCACGTGACTTCCGGTGGCTTCCGATTTCACCGGAAAGGGTGTCAACTTTAAAATTTTTAAACCAGACAACCTGTACATTTTTACATATTTTGATTCAAAGAACCCCGCACGACATACATTGAAAAATTATTTCGGTGAAATTTGTAAAAATTTTAGACGGTCAAAATTCAAAAAAATGTCGATTTGCGGTATATTGGGCACGCCCAAAAAGGCATTTCCTGATCGAAATAAAATAAGTTACTGACGAATATGGTTTACCAAGGAACCACACATGGACTTTCTTATTATTATGTCGGTAAAATGTTAACAGGTTGTATACAGGGGTTAGTCAAAAAAATAATTTTTTGACAATTTTTTATTTTCCCCAATATAAGAATAAAAAAAATATTTTTGAGCAAAAATTAGTGTTTTAATATTTTCTAAACTGAACAAGTTTTTCTTCCCAATAACAGTTACTTTGTGTTATATGGTTTTTTTAATTTTTTTACCATAAAAACTTGACAACATTTTTTTTCTACAACGAAATAATTATTTTGCAACTTAAAAATCTAAATATCCTTTGGCATTCAGTTAAATTGATGAGTAAATAAACTTCAAATTGAATTTAATTTAAATTAAATTAATTTTTCTCCTAGCTACGAGGTACATGCAAAAAGTTCTATATCATTAATTTAAAAAAAGTAATCAATTTTTAATTTCTTATCCAATACAGGGTGCAATTTTTTTAACACTTCTTTGCGTTTTGCATTGGGGATTATGATTTTTTAAAGGTTTCTAAAGGTTCTCTAAAGTAGATAATAACACTTTTGGTGAGGCTGAATCATTTTGCGAAGTACAAAAGATAAAACGAGTAAACTGGGCACTGACTTTGACTAGTACTCAATAGGCTATGGGGGGTTCCGTCATTTAGTAATGAATTATTGATGTTTTTTGGGCTTACAGGGTTACTTTTATTATTATAAGTTAGGCTTAAAAAGTCATCATCCTAGATGCAAAAGACAAAGAGCTGATAAAAAATTGCACCCTGTATTAGATAAAACTATGATAAAGGCGTACGCAAAATTAAATTAAAATCCCTCGATCACTTTTAAAGAAATTAAATATATATTACTTTTTCGTAAAAATTAATGATATAGAACTTTTTTCATGTAATTCGTAGCTAGAAAAAAAAAGAAAAAAATGAAGTTCAATTTATCTAAAGTGTATTTACTTATCACTGAATGCAAAAGAATATTTAGATTTTCAAGTTGCAAAATAATTATTTCGTAGTAGAAAACAATTTTTGTCAAGTTTTTATGGTAAAAAAAATAAAGAAACATGTAACACAAAGTAACTTTCACTGGGAAGAAAAACTTTTTCAGTTTATCCAGAAAATAGTAAAACATTAATGTTTGCTTAAAAATATTTTTTTAATTTTTATATCGGGGAAAATAAAAAATTTCAAATTTTTGACTAGCCCCTGTATACAACCTGTCAACATTTCACCAACATAATAATAAGAAAGTCCAAGTGTGATTCCTCAGTAACCCATATTCGTCGATAACTTATTTTATTTCGGCCAGGAAATGCTTTTTTGAGCGTGCCCAATATACCCCAAAACGATGTGTTTTTAAACTTTGACCGTCTATATCTCTGGAACTAGACATAGAAATCATGTTATATTTACACATTTTCTTATCGCATGACCATAACATACTATGTACTATAACATACTAAAATTTTATCAAATTTCACCGAAATAATATTTCAATGTATTTCGTGCGGGTTTTTTTTTTTCATCTAGGTGGCCATGATGGGCCAAAAATTAATATTTAAATCCGTATTAACTCAACAAAAATTAAAAACAACCTGTAAATACTTCACCCCTAATTTGATCGCGTTTTGAAATATCAAAATAAAAATATCCCATTTTCTTTAGGTCAATATGTGTTCACAAAAAAAAAGTTAAGGTTCTAAAGAATAATTTACAGTGAAAATTTTACACCAGTACTTTTCAACCAATTAAAATGGGTGTTTTTGATAGGTTACCATGCCAAGACATGTTTTTTGTAATTTTTTTTTTCTTGACGAATTAAACTAGAAATTTTTTGACATAAACACAGATTTTTTTTAAATTTAACGTAGGTTTCAATTTCTTTTTTAAACGTGTTTACGCTTCGCAAAATCGTAGTTGAACAAAATTAGGTCTTAATTTTTTATAAACTTATATTTTGATACATTTTACATAAATGAATTCGTTTTTAGTAGGTATTCTTCTGCTACCTCCTTTCTTCTTAAAGGATAATTAGTTTTTCCACCACTAGTAGTAACTTCAAGTTTATGTAAAATTAAAGAATGTATTATATTAAGTCTTAAAATGTTTTTTAATACAGCAAGAAGAAATTAGCTTGGCAGAAACGAATCAGGCATCTTGCTCAGGCCGCGCCACAGAACTTTTGCTTCAAAACTGACACTGACAGCTTCGAAACTCAAGCGGTGTGAAGTTGGCAGCTAAAAAGATAGCAGCCAAAAAGCCGAAGATGCCCGAACGGGCATGGGCGGAGGTATCAACTAAAATAAATTGTTAAATAAGTAAAATCACACTTTTCATACAATCAAAACTGTTGGTTGCATCAAATTTTTAGACCGGTTTGAAACCACCGACCGCTATCTTTAATTTGAACCCCCACTTTGCCTCCCTTCTGACCGTCAAAGCCTAGTAAACGAGCAGAAATTTAACATTTAAAAAAAATAGTAGATTTTTAAAGCGGTTTAAAAGCACGGACCTTAATCTTTAATTTGAACCCCCCCATGCCCCCCTAGTACCCGCCAAAGCCTGGTACAATAAAAATTCTTCTATACCGAACACCAACGAACACAAATTATATATTAAAAAAAAAATACAACTGTTTCTTGCACCAGATTTTTAAATCAGATTAAATGCACGGCCGCTATCTTTAATTTGAACCATCACATTCCCCCCTACCACCCGTCAAAGCCTGGTAAAATAGAAATTCTTTTATAGAGTACAACCACGAACACCAATTAAATATTAAAAAAAACAGTACAAATGTTTGTTGCACCAAATTTTTAAAGCGGTTTAAAAGCACGGACCTCTATCTTTAAGTTAAACCCCCTACGTAAATGCCTCGTAAAACAAAAATTCTTCTATAGCGAACAACCACGCACACAAACTAAATATTAAAAAAAAAAGTACGACTGTTTGTTGCACCAAATTTTTAAAGCGGTTTTAAAGTACGGACCGCTATCTTTAATTTGAACTCCCGCATACCCCTCTACCACCCATCAAACCCTGGTAAAATAGAAATTCTTCAATAGCGTACAAACACGAACACAAATTTCAGAATTTACCGCTTTAAAAATTTGGTGCAACAAACAGTTGTACTATTTTTTTTTTAATATTTAATTTGTGTTCGTGGTCGTTCGCTATAGAACAATTTTTATTTTACCAGGCTTTGACGGGTAGTAGGGTGGCATGTGGGGGTTTAAATTAAAGATAGAGGTCCGTGCTTTTAAATTCCCTTTAAAAACAAACAGTTAGACTATTTTGTTAAAATATTTAGTTTGTGTTCGTGGTTGTTTGCTATAGATTATTTATTTTTTGGGTCCTGACCGTTTAAATTGTATATAATAAAACTCTTGGATTTCAATCCATTTATATAATATATTAATTTTTTAAACGACGTACGTTTTGGCTTGCGTCATCATCAGGTTAATAAATATATATTTTTTTTGCTAAAAGAGACAAACATAATTTCAAAATGAGATATATAAAACTGTTACATTAACAAACGTTTATACTTACAAAATTATTCAAAAAAGTCTATATTATTAATATCTTTAAACATAAAATTAAAAATACGTGGACATACATCTAGTGAGACAATATTTAATATGAGGAATGAAATTAATTTTGCGTGATTTGATAATAAAAAATTTAAAAAAATATATCGACAGTATAGTTAATTTCTATTGAGATAGTAAGAATGAAAAGAATTTGCCATTTAATTATTTTGTAAAATATTAGAATAAATTTTAGATAAATTATTAATGTCTTTTCTAAAGTTCATAGAATTTTTATTAGTTTGTATATTAATGATTTCGATCACTTTTCTTTTAAAAAAGTCTTTTACTTTTTCAACTATTTGAACATTATGGAAATTAAAGGAGTGGTTTTTTTTTCCAAAGAATGTTTACTTAGAGCAGGAGCATTTTCGTTTCCATTTCTAACATCATATCAAATATTGTTGTGTCATTCCTATGTATGTGGAAGATCAATCCTTGCAGTTTATTTTGTAAACAAGATTAGTTTGCTTTGTCGTTTCAATTTTTTGTTTTAATTTTGTAAACAGATTTTTAGAGTCATTAGAAGGTTTATGCACTACAGAAACACCATATTTAGAGAAAAAAATTTTGATGTTTTCTTATACACCTTGTAAATATGGCATAGAAAGAAACTTATCAGATCTATTATTTGTTGATTTAGCTGTACTATTGTAAAATTTGTAAACTTGATTTGATATTATTTTATTATAAAAAGACTTTGGGTAACCATTCATGTCTAAAGTTTCCCTTACTTTATTTAAACTGTTGGGAGGGTTTGTTGGATGTGATAATTTTGTCGGTTTGTAGCACAGAAGAATTAAAATTAAAGTATCTCTGCGACCAAAAATCTTTTGTGAACCAGTTAGTAAAAGTAGTACCATTTTCATGGTAATTTATGGTTAAGTCCAGAAAATTAATTACATTATTTTATTCTTTTTCGATTGTAAATTGTAACCTGGGGTGAAAACTAATAAAAATATTATGTGTGTAATTGATTTGATCTTTCGGAGTACATAAACGACAATCATCAATATATCTCTTGTAAAAAAATGGGTTGAAATTAATTTGTGTAATGGCCCAAATTTCCAGTTCTTCCATTACGAGATTAGCAATTGTAGTAGAAATTGAGAAGCCCATAGCAATACCAAAAATTTGAGAGTAAAGTCGTTTCGCTGTATGAAGTCCGATATCAGATTAAATCTCCAAAAGATGTTATCGGTTTTTGAACAGTAAGTCAGTTAAGTTGCCCTCGCTGTACTTGATCGTACCAGATATCCCACGGGTTCACTGTATTCGGAAAAATATAAGTGGGCTAAATCAGCAGTCTTAAAACAAAATTATTTAAGAATTACGCGTTATACTTATACCACGATAAATATTTCTATTTTATTTTATTTTTCACTTATACTTTTGAAAAACTTTTTGCGTGAATAAGTTAAAGATTTTGACAGGTATTTTTTCCGAGAATTTAATTATTTTGCGGTCATTGTAGGTAAATCTGGAGCTGTCATCAAAGCTAATAATCACTATTTTCCAAGAAATAATTAAAATTTGCTCCAGTTTTAGTTTGTTTTCTATTGTGTGTGAATTACGGAATTTAAAGCAGTTATAAAGCAAAGATATGGAAAATGTTCATCAAGGTGACACAATGCCTAGGTGTTTATCTCCAGGTGAACGCCGTTTGGTATTACAACTGGAACGTTATTTTACGTTAGAAAAAAATAACTTAGGCCCGTTAGTGTCCGTTTTGGCAGTGCAAAAACGCACGTCTGATGGTTGCGGCATTTCAGATAAGACCTTGAGAAGACTTCGAAAAAAGAGCGAAGAGGAATTGGACAGACCATATAGAAGGGTCCGACAGCATTCAAAAACCTTTAATCTATCCCAAGGGATTAAACTATCGATTAGAAATATTGTTTATGATATGTATAAGTCAAAGGAATATGTTACCCTCAAAGCTATTCTAGATAAGATAAAGGAAAAACAACTTTGCGATATTGGAATTACCAGTTTGTCCAAAATTTTAAAAGGGATTTAAATATAAAAAAAAACGAAAAACAGAAAAGTGCTTTGTGAGAAATCCAATAAGTGCTATGTTTTCATGGGTATTGAGTTCGTTTTCAAAACTCATTGTATATTTTTCTTTTATATAGCGTGTTCTTTATCAAGACCAAGAACACGCTATATAAAAGAAAAATATAGAATGAGTTTTGAAAATGAATTCAATACCCATGAAAACATAGCAATTGTGTCAAAAAGATGGCAATTTTTAAAAAAACAAAAAAATCGGAATTGCCAAGGCAAGTTGTTTTTCTTGACGAAACATGGGTATTTGCGCACGGAACTTCAACAAAATCGTCTTGGCAGGATGAATCAAAATATTGCTATTCCAGTACCCGTGCAAGTAATGGAAAAAGATATATAATAATACATGCAGGTAATGAAGAAGGGTTTATTTCAAATGCCAGTTTAATATTTTTATCAACAAAAAAAAACTAACGATTATCACGGCAATATGATGCTAAAATTTTTGAGCATTGGTTTGAGGAAAAACTTTGAAAAAGTTTAGAAAACCGTTCCTTAATTTTTTTGGACAATGCGTCTTACCATACGAGACTCGAAGAGAAATTTCCTACAAGCAGCTTATAACTTTAAGCTGGAAAAAAGAGGAAATAAGAAAGTGGTTGTCAAAGAAAAACATAAATCATGAAAAGTTATTTTTAAAAAGTGATCTTTTAAGCAAGTGTAAAGAGCAGCCATTTAAAAAATATATGTTGTTGACGAATTAGCCCGCAAATATGAACATCAAGTTTTGAGATTACCACCATTGCCATTACAACGAAATTGAATTGGTATGGGGTATTAGCAAAAATTATTATGACAAACATGCCTGTAAAAATATCGGTGAGCCTAGCGTTATAAAGTTGTGGGAAGAGGCACTTAGCAAAGTGGGCAAAGAAGAATGGCGGAAATGCTTGAAACACACGGAAAAAAATATTTTTGAATCTTATGAAACAGAACAGGTTATAGACGAAGTGAGACCGTTAATTATTACGGATGATGATAATGATTCTGAAAGCATGGATGATATTGTGCGTTCTATCGCAAGGCTGCAATATCGGTTCTTTTTAGAACTAAAACTTTATAAAAAAGAATTCGTAAAACTAATTTGCCTAAATACGATAAAAGCTAAGAAATAATCTTTTTTTACCTATTTATTTTTTATTAACTTTAAATGATTTATACCGATGCAAAAAAAATAATTTTGTCTGCGCTTTTTATTTAAACCAACGCTTGTAAAAAAGCACTATTTTAGCCACTAGATGTAAAAACTGTTATTTAGAAAATGTAATTCGTCATGTTCCAAAAATATAATTTATTGTTTGAGAACCACCGACTTACCTGCTCAAGAGGTTTTATTGCTGAGCGGTCTTCTTACAACGAATGCACTTTAGTAGCTATTTTCAAAGTGAAATAATTTTACTCCAGATAAAAAATCATTTATCTGTAAGGGGGATTTCAGGCCATCGTTTTTTTATTGTTTCCAGGGAAAGATTAGTGGGAATATTGGTAAATAATGAGGTTACGTCAAGAGAAAGCAACATATGGTTCTTGAGAATAGTTTTATTCTTTATAAAATTGTGTAAATCCCAAGAATCCTTAATAAAAAACTCATTTTTACCTAATATTTTGGATATAGTATTGGAAAAAAATTTGAAAGATATAGAATAGAAGAATATAAGTTGGTGTTCCACAATTGCTAACAATTGGTCGCAACGGTACATTATTTTTAGGCAGTTTAGGTAATCCGTATATGTATGGGGAGTGTCAATAATTTTCTTTCTAAACTAATCATTAATAAGATTATTCATTAGTGTTTGGATTTTGTATGTTTGGTCTGCTTTTTCTTTTTTATATATGAAATTAGATCTAAAATTTCTAACATTTTCACAAATCAGCAAAAAACTAAAAAATACCAATAAATAAGTACAACTCTTTATATAATAAAACTAAAAACTTTTTACAAAAAAAACTCAAATATTTATATTCTAGCGGCTGACAAATGTAACAAAACTGTAATCATGTTGAAAGAAGAATATCTTAGTAAAATGATAAGTTTGTTAAATGATCAAAACACATATAATAAAGAAAAAACAGACCAAACATAAAAAATCCAAACACAAAGGCTGGTTAAGATAGAAAATTATTGATATAAAACTAAAAAATTATCTATGTTGTTTTAATGGTCACTCCTCATATATATACGGCTTATTTAAACTGCATAAAAATAATGTACCGTTGCGACCAATTGTTAGCAATTGTATAAAATTGTAGACAATACTATATCCAAAATATTAGGCAAAACTGAGTTTTTTATTAAGAATTCTTGGGACTTACACAATTTTATAAAAAATAAAGCTATTCCCAAGAACCATATGTTGCTTTCGTTTGACGTAACCTCAATATTTACTAATATTCTCACTGAACTGGAAACATCTAGAAAGACGCTGGGATAGTCTGGATACACTCTGAAAAAGTCTGGAAAGATCCCGGAAAAGTCTGGATACACTCTGCAAAAGTCTAGAAAAGTCCTGGGAAAGTCTGGAAACACGCTGGAAAAGTCTGGAAGGACCTTGGAAAAGTATGGATCCACTCTGGAAAAGTCTGGAAACACCCTGGAAAGGTCTGGATATACTCTGGAAAAGTCTGGAAAGATCCTGGAAAAGTCTGGATATACTCTGGCAAAGTCTGGAAAGACCTTGGAAAAGTCTGGAAAGACCTTGGAAAAGTCTGAATACACTCTGGAAAAGTCTGGATACACTCCGGAAAAGTCTGGAAAGACCCTCAAAAAGTCTGGATACACCCTGAAAGAGTCTGGAAGGACCCTGGAAAAGTCTGGATACACTCTGGAATAGTCTGGAAAGACCCTGGAAAAGTCTAGAAACACCCTGGAAAGTCTGGAAAGACCCTGGAAAAGTCTGGATACACTCTGGAAAAGTCTTGAAAAGTCTAGAAAGACTCTGTAAAAGTCTAAAGACTCTGGAAAAGTCTGGAAAAACTCTGGAAAAGTCTGGAAAGACTCTGGAAAAGTCTGGAAAAACTCTGGAAAAGTCTGGAAAGACTCTGGAAAAGTTTGGATAAACTTTGGAACCGTCTGGAAAGACCCTGAAAAAGTCTGGATACACTCTGGAAAAGTCTGGAAAGAACCTGGAAAAGTCTGGATACACTCTGTAAAAGTCTGGAAAGATCCTGGAAAAGTCTGGATACACTCTGGAAAAGTCTGGATACGCTCTGGAAAACTCTGGATACACTCTGGAAAAGTCGCGAAAGACCTTGGTAAAGTCTGTATACCCTCTTTAAAAGTCTGGGTACACTCTGGAAAAGTCTGGAAAGACCCTGAAAAAGTCTGGATACACTCTGGAGAAGTCTGGAAAGATCCTGGAAAAGTCTGGATACACTCTGGAAAGTCTGGAAAACCCTGGAAAAGCCTGGATACACTCTGGAAAAGCCTGAAAAGACCCTTGAAAAGTCTGGATACACTCTTGAAAAGTCTGAAAAGACCCTGTAAAAGTCTGGATACACTCTGGAAAAGTCTGGATACACTTTGGAAAAGTCTGGATTCGCTCTGGAAAAGTCTGGATTCGCTCTGGAAAAGTCTGGATTCGCTCTGGAAAAGTCTGGATACACTCTATAAAAGTCTGGAAAGGGCCTTAAAAAGTCTGGATACAATCTGAAAAAGTCTGGAAAGACCCTGGAAAAGTCTGGATACACTCCGTAAAAGTCTGGAAAAACCCTGGAAATGTCTGGATACACTCAGGAAAAGTCTGAAAAGATGCGGGAAAAATCTGGATACACTCTGAAAAGATCCTGAAAAAGTCTGACTACAATCTGGAAATGTCGGGAAAGACCCTGGGAAAGTCTGGATATACCCTGGAAAAGTCTGAAAACATATACCAAATTTAAAGTGATCGGATATATAGAAGTTAGTCAGAATTGACTTGCAAGATTTCTATTTGTATTTTATAATTAACAAACAGATGTCAAGTTAAAAAAAAAGCTTGTAAAAAGTCTTATTTCGACCTGAAAAATACGTCTTAAAATCTCGATACTTAATTTTAAAACATCCTGTATCCCAGCCCTGATTATGCGGTCTAGCTTGTATTAATTATAGAATCATTCTGAGTCTAATGTTAAAATGGAGAGCCGCTCAGAAATAATCAAATTTATTTTGGCAAAAATTAATTAAAAATGGCATGAAGATGTTAAGAATGTTAAAAGGTATATCGTCGGTATACTTTCAAAAACCACTAAGTCACTTTTGATTTTTTTTTACCAAAAATATATTTCTGAGTTAGACTCAGTCCTTTTTACAAAATTAATTAACTGGAATTTAACTCAAAACTTTACAATTATTCAAGAATAAATTGATGGTATAGGTACCGACGATATATATAAGTGTTAAATTGTAACCGCATTAGGGATATTTTGGAATATTTTAGAACGCTTATTTGACACTTCGTAGTGGTTGTGGTAATTGCTGCGTCTGCGCAATAGCTAAACATCATTCTGTTGTGATAGTTAACCACTAGCACTGCCGTAAGCTACGAATCCATTTCGTTACGGTTGTGGTTATTTTTCTGGTTAATTTTAGAGAATTTTGGCTAAATTCATTTTAAAAATAATAAAATATTACAAGGTTCCAACATATAAAACACTTATTTTGTAAAATTAAGCCAAATTTTTTATTTTTTCCTATCTCCAAATTTTTTTACAAGTGACAGTTTTTAATGTGTTCCAAAAACTCTGGTAAAATCGATGAGTGGTAGTGGTAGTGGTTGTTAAACACTACCACAGCGGCTGTCAAAGTTGTCAAAATTTTAAGCCTTCCAAAATTTCCCTATTAAATCACTCGAAATTTTGTCGTATACGAATGCAAGTTTAGTACGATCTAAAAAATTTTGAACGCCACTTCAGAAACGTTTATCGTGTACTTTTTTTTCAAATAAAACGCTATTTTGTGGGTTATAGTTCAGCTTAAAGCATTTTTTCTTAAGGTGTTATACAGCTAATACAGATTAAACAAAATAACCATTTTATGGAGTAATCTTTTGTGATACAGAGAAAATTAACATTTTGCTAAAATGTCAACAATAAACTCAAAATTTGCAGCCAAAAGATCAATGTCCTAAACTTTTAGTTCTTTCGTACTTGTATACTGTAGATGCGTTCAGGTCATCCTGAAGATGAGCATGAAGTCGGAAGATAAGGCCATATTCTTAACATCCGCGCCCGTGAGTGTGAGTGTGAGACACACAAAAACACCCAAAGTTATTAATACTAAGATTTTCCTGGGCATATCTGGGAAATGTGCCATAGGTGAACATTTTAGAAAATTAAAGTAAAAGTGCCATTTTATAACAAGTTTTTAACGCTGGCTAAGAAAACTTTTGTAAAATTAAACTAATATCCTGCAGGCAAAGGTTTTCGCAATTTAAGCAGGGCGATAAATTATAGAAATAATAAAAAATACTTATTATTGAATATTGGTGGTGGGGGTGGGGGTGGGGAAAGAGCACATTTCCAATGTTATAGAGTACAAAGCTTTGAAAAAGTGTAATATACTGTCAAACAGAGTATTTAAATGGTCAGACTAGGGGTAGGCCACCGACCTTTGTGTTATATTTTTAAAAAAGAGCATTTTACTAAAAGAGAAAACTTTTGGATTTTTTGGCTACTCCACGCTGGTTCTACCACGAACTGGCTTCAGAGCCAGTCCATCAACCAGTCGGGCTTTTCACATTTAATCACCATGCCAAACTAATATAGATTATAGAACTGTAGTTTATATGGTTTAAAAAATGTTAGGTCCAGTCTTAAGAAAAATTAAACAAAACCCAATTTTTTATGTTTTGTTTTATTTATTGTTAATATTTTAACAAAAGTAGAGAGATCCTGAAAATAATTTACATTTTTTACATCGCTTTCTTCTTTCTTCACTTGATTGTGACAATTTTTTGGATTCTGCTCCGGCTTTGCCTTGTCTCTTTTTTAAATATTTGAAAATAATTTTTACAAAGCAAGATGATCTACTCTTCCACAAAGACGTTAGGACAGGAATGACACACTTACTCGATAAGGATATACATTTTCCATGAAATTTTTTTTTACCTGTCTAGTCTACGTAACCAATTTTTTGCCACATGATATTTAAAACTAACGCTTTTTCGTCAAAATGTAAAAACCATTTACACAAACCTAATCCCTTCATCTATATTGTCATAAACCTTATGTCTCGACACATTCGTATTAATAAACATTTTTTTTATATTTTATGGCCTTTCTGAGAATTTAAATAAAATATATTTATATAACTCTTGACGTCAACAAGTTTTACCTACTTAATTAAACTTTAAGCTAAACTAATTACTAAGTTTTATCGAGAAAATTATTTTAGACCATAAAAATACAATTTTTACGGTACCTAGTAAGCTGTGGAAAATTCTTTCGTAATAAAATGAAGACAATCAGGTATCAATAGGGCAATAAGAAAATAATACATTATTCCCTGAAAAAGGTAAAAGTAAATGTAGACTCGAGTTTCGCACCATAAGTGGTGCTCATTTTGGTAATACATTTTTTATTTTGGTCTTTAAGGTTACACAAATACAAAATGCATTGTAGGCCATTTCTGATGGTTGTTATTTTGTCATGTTCAAAATGATTTTTTTGTGAATACATGAAAAACAATGTATTTGATTAAATTTAATGAGAAGAATTAGTATGGTAAGTTTTCTATATCTTGACATGTATTAAAAACTAATCAAAATGGTCAACATGCAGATGTAAACAATAACATAGGTTAATAAATAGGGAAACTAATACAAAGCAGTTTTCCACGCTTTAATAATTTTTACAAATTCAGTGTCTCAACAGATTTTCTACTTCTATAGGCTATAGGGGAATTTTGCCGGATGAAGCTGGATTTTTGAAAAAATGTTAGCTTACCCCTATAGCAGTTTGCAAAAAAAAAGTTTCCCTCTGACGAACACTTGCTTCCTCCGCCTTCTTAGGTTAAAGCTGACCGAAACGTGTATTATTCAAAAAATCATAACTTTTTTATTTATTAACCGCTTGTTCTCAAACTAATTTTGATATATTTATGATATAGCGGTCCTTTTGAGTCATTATCAATACTTTTTATTTTTGACGTTTGTGGACCAAAAATATATTTATTATATATATTTTCGGGAAATCATTACTTTCTTTAATGTTTTTTTTTAAGGTTTTTTAAGAAACGTTGTACTTTATAAGAAAACTCTTCAAACTAAAAAATGCGCACTTTTAGGACGCTTTTATAAAGGGCACTAATTATGTGCTAAGTTTAGTGGTTCTGAGTAATATTGAACCGTGTGTACCCCCAGACAGAAAAATTTTACTTTTTTACGTCCCTAAAAAGTATGAAATCGTGCTAACTTTATGCCGATAAGCTAACTTTGTTAAGGGTAGCTCATAGATCACGCTATGACTTGTTGTCATTCTGATAAATGCGTTTTTTTCAAGTTATTGCCCCCACCACTTTTTTTGCATCGTACTTTTAGAAACGCATAGAGAGTCGAAAATGACAGCAAACGATTCAGTGAAAACACGCGATAATATTGTTTTTTATAAAAAAAAGTTAAAAATTTTGCTGTTTTGTTACAAAAAATAAAAAACCTAATTTTTAGTTTTTTTTTAAAGGAGTTATTTATTTTCAGAAGCCAATTGCAACAATATTGAGGAAAAATTCAAAAAAAAAGTTTTAAATGAAACTTGTAGAGTAACAATTTTGCTTTAACTTGGAGTATAGAAATTATCGGTGGGATTTACTAAAAAGGTTTAGTCTATTTTAGAACGGTTCTAAGTTTAAGTGAAATTTTTGGTTTCAAGCAGTTTAAACCAACCCTCCTTGAGTTTTGAAGCATTCTAATAAATTTGTTTATTAATAATCATCTTAGAACAATCTTTTCTTGGATTTAAAAGGAAATTTTCAATTTAGAAGAAAAGAAAATTAAAAAATTTAAACCTACGCCTGGTTTAACCAGTAAACACTTACTTACTACTTACCCTTGTTAATTAATTTTTACAATTAATATTTAATGTCAGATAACGATTTAGATGGGTAATAATAAAATAAGGAGTAGATTGATTTTGTATTTATTTAAAAGGTGTTTTTTTATGAAATGTATTGAAAAACTTAAATGCAAGTTTTTTTACATTTCTGTTACTGTCGAAATGTCAGTTTAAAAATATTAGCGATGCGTTCAATCACAAACAGCGAGTTCAGATCTTTTACCTCTGCTTGCACCTTGGCTTGCACCAACCTCTACTGATCAAATCTAAAACTTTAAAATGAGTGGGCTTTGAGAAAGGAAAGTTTCTTTGACTGAGCTTTTAGGTAACCTCAATGTTTTATATATATATATATAATTGTTTTGGGTTTTTTGTTTGGTATATTTTTCGTGCATAATCAGTGACCTTCACTTATGTTTGTTTTGCCTCGTAGTGCCCTCATAAATATATTTTTTGTGCTGAAAGCGCTTTCAAAATATGGCGTTTTTCTGGACAAAATAGGAGGTGTTTTATTGGGTAATGAATAAGTTGGGATATTAAATAAGGTCAATTTATCCTTGTAAAAATGGTTACTTAGGGAAATTATAAACGAACTTATTACCAAATGCCACAAAACAATCCTTTCTGGGGGTTATAAATTTAAACCACCCCCCTGAGGTGATCTAAAAAATCACCAACTTTATAACCTCAAACACAAATAATGAAGCTATTATGTGCCAAATTTTTGGCGTATCACCATTTGCGATTTTGAGACCTGTCAAAAAATATTAGTTTTAGGGCATTTTCTCCTAAAATATGGTGTATTTTGAGAAAAAAAAGCAGTTTTTCAGTGGTATTTTGACCTGTGAGGGGTAATATTTTAGATCTTAGTAAGTCTGACTGTATATATGCACTTGTATATTGCATTTATTTCAATTGAAAAACCAATTGGTTGTCACTAGAAAGACCACGCGCGAAGTTGTTTTTACAAGCTTTTATTTAACTTCACCACTATGTATATATGTTTGTTCGGGTTAAATATTCCGATTGAATTCAAATTTGGTATGTGATTATAGTTCGGGTGACAATAGAATAATATGGTATTATTAGGCACCTTCTCCTCCCCTGAGTGGATGGGGGAAAACGCCTAAGTTTGTCCGATATCAAGCAAAATTGGTATACGGGGGTTTTTTGGGATAAGGAATACGAATTTTTTATCAGATTTTGAAAATTCAATATGGCGGATTCAGGATGGACGATTTTTGGTCATGTTTTGCTAAGCAATTTTAACTGACTTATATACATCCGATTGTCTTTAAATTTTGTATGCGTTTATAGTTCCGGTTACAATATGGTATTATCAGGTACTCATCCACCCACCTTAGTTTGTTCGATATCAGTTAAAATTGGCATACAGGGTACAAATCTAAAAATTAAAAAATACGTTTATATAAAAAAAAAGCTTTTTAAATACCAGCTTTTATAAAATATAAAGTGCACTAAAAACTAAAAAATAATTTTAAGCATTCTGATATCATAAAAATAAAAGCGATGGGCGCAAATTAAAACTAACAATGTCCACCCATATATCACAGAACTGTTAGAGAAGCTTGGGTCGAGTTTAGATTCTTGCGAACAATCATAATATAATCAACAGCATAAATTTATCGAGTTAACATGGCCAAACTTCCTTTAATGCATCCCTCGCTTTTATTTTTATATCAGAATGCTAAAAATGATTTTTTACTTTTTAGTGCTCTTTATATTTTATAAAAGCTTGTATTTGAAAAAGTTTTATGTTTTTGTGTTTTTTTATATTTTTTTCATTATAACTTTTTTATTTTTTTGTCACAAAAATATTACAAACCAAGTATCTAAAACTTTATTTTATAAAAATCGAATGAAAACTAAAAAAGTTAGAAATACTTAGAAAATACACCTTTCCGCCAGTTTGAAATGGGCATATTTGGTTAAAAACGTATATTCTAGAATAACAAAGAGTTTAAACTTGATATACTAAGCCTATTTAACAAGTTTAGGTTATCAGCAAGAAGTTCTTGTAGTTTTAGGTAATATCATGAATCCCAAATATAGCCCAAAAACCCCTATTTTTGACCAGTTATTTTAACATGCCTCAAAAACTACTTAACCGAATGAAATCTTTGAACCCAATTTGAACTCAGAATCAAAAAGGCTTACAAAACTTTTTTTAGTTTTTTATTTTTTCAGATTTTTTTATTTCTTTTAATGAAAATTATTTTTTTTGTTTTGTATATTTTTTTTCATAAAATATATTACAAACGAAGTATTCCAAAATTTTTTCCGTCAAAATTGGATAAAAAGTATAATATACGGTTTCCCGCCATTTTGAATCCGCCATAGTTTTTTAAAATGAATTTACCAGAATGACAACAAGTCAAAACGTGATCTATGGGCTACCCTTAACATTAGCTTATCGACACAAAGTTAGCACGACTTGCACACGAAAGTCTATTTGTCCATAGACTATAAGAACAAGCCCTATGGGGTTAAGAGATACAGCGATTTACAACCTACAAAAAAGTGCTTAATATTTTTTTTCAAGAGTTTAAAAAAAACAACAAAAAACCGTTTGCGAAAAATCAGCTAAATGCGAATTTTCGATAACTTTTAAAGTAATACCTTCATCGGCCATCTTTAATTCAAGAATCCATAATGGAAAAAAAAAATCCAAATTACCACGATATTGCCACACGAACACAAAGAAGATAAGAAGAATAGGCAACCAATACCATCTTCGGACTGTCTTCAGAACGACCATAATAATAATAAGTCAATTAACGAAAACTAAATCAAAACGCCACGACACCAAGAACTGCATCTACCAGCGACTCATGGAAATTCACCTTACAGAATACAAACGCAAAACTCGACAAGTCGGTTAACCTGAAGGGACCATCATAAAGGGTCCAGATATTTTCAATGCTACATTTTGTAGCCTTTTTGTTGCTATTTTGTTACAGTAAAGATAGAAAGTTCAAATAAACAGCGCATTTTGTTGCTCCGATTGTTCCAGGGGATCACATATTCAAAGTGCAAGTGCAATCATAGATTTTTTCTAATTTAATAAAAACCAATTTTTTTGTTTTTACATCCTGTTTAACTTTTTGTGGGACTTTATTTTGAATGGTATTGGTTTCAGCTTTTTTGGAGCTATTTTGTTACGGGTAAATTATTTTTGTAGCTGCAGCCCTTTCCAAAAAAAACCAGACTTCCTCTAGCTTAACGGTTAGGCTGAGGATCCCCCCTATAACTTTAGTTCTGCTAAAGGTAGATTAAACACTATATTTTGTAGCTCGCCTTAGTCGAGGAAATCACATATCAAAAGTTTTCAAAATATTCTCAGATTTTCTTTATTAAAAAAAAAACGTGTTTTTTTAGCTATCATCTGACGTATTTAAATATTTTGTAGCTGTTGCCGTTTAAGAGATATTTTTATTTTATTTTAATGGGCAAAATATATAGGCGAAATGTACTATGTGATATAATTTTCTTA
Organism: Oxystoma pomonae; assembly: GCA_963921995.1. Lineage (NCBI taxonomy): Eukaryota > Metazoa > Arthropoda > Insecta > Coleoptera > Brentidae > Oxystoma > Oxystoma pomonae. Next base: position 42,281,800 of record OY998173.1, read on the forward strand.
TTTACTAAGGGGCCCAGACACTTTGATAGTTTAGATACAGTAGAGTTTTAGCTATCGTTTGACATATTAAAACATTTTGTAGCTGCTGCGTTTACGAGATATATTTATTTTATTTTAATGGGCAAAATATAAAGACCAAATGTACTATGTGATATAATTTTCTTACTTACTAAGGGACCCAAATACTTTGATAGTTGGTGTATACAGTAGAGTTTTAGCTATCGTTTGACGTATTAAATCATTTTGTTGCTGTTGCCGTTATATGAGCATAATAATAATATCAACAAATTTTACTGTTTTGAAGTATAAGCCCTTCATTCTATCAACTCTAGCACATAGCTGAGTCAGCTTAAAATCATAAAAATGTAAATATGGCGATAAATGGGCGATGTATATAAACAAATTTTACTGATTTAAAGTACTAGACCTTCATTCTATTAAATCCACCACACATCTGGGTCAGCTTTGCTTTGGGAACTGAGCTATAGGGGTCTTTTTAAAATAAAAAAAATGTAAATATGACGATAAGTGAGCTATGTATATCAACAAATTTTACTTATTTGAAGTATAGGCCCTTCATTCTATTAAATCCAGCACATAGCTAAGTCAGCTTAAAATCATAAAAATGTAAATATGGAGATAAATGGGCGATGTATATCAACAAACTTTACCGTTTTAAAGTACTAGACCTTCATTCTATCAAATCCATCACACATCTGAGTCAGCTTTGCTTTAGGAGCTGAGCTATGGGGGTCTTTTTAAAATCATAAAAATGTAAATATGAGCATAATTGGGCTATGATATCAACAAATTTTACTGATTTGAAGTATAAGCTCTTCATTCTATCAAATCCAGCACATAGCTGAGTCAGCTTAAAATAAAAATGTAAATATGGAGATAAATGGGCGATGTATATCAACAACCTTTACCGATTTAAAGTACTAGACCTTCATTCTATCAAATCCATCACACATCTGAGTCAGCTTTGCTTTGGGAGCTGAGCTATGGGGGTCTTTTTAAAATCATAAAAATGTAAATATGAAGAGCAGTGGGCAATGTTTATCAACAAACTTTACTGATTTGGAGTACTAGACCTTTACTCTATCAAATCCACCACATAGCTGAGTCAGATTTGCTTTGGAACCTGAGCTATGAGGATCTTTTTAAAATCATAAAATACTAGACATTTATTCTTTTAAATCCAGTACATAGCTGAGTCAGCTTTGCTTTGGGAGTTGAGCTATGAGGGTCTTTTTAAAATCATAAAAATGTAAATATTAAGATAAGTGGGCAATGTTTATTAACAAACTTTACTGATTTGGAGTACTAGACCTTTATTTTATCAAATCCACCACATCGCTGATTCAGCTCGACTTTGGAAGCTGAGCAATGCGGGTCTTTTTAAAATCATAAAAGACCTTTATTCTATCAAATGCACTACATAGCTGTCAGCTCTGCTTTGGGAGCTGAGCTATGATATGAATAAATTTATTATATATTTAACAATATCACAGAATGGTAATGTGTTTCCTTAGAAATGTAATGATTTCATAATTTAACTCTTGTAACACGGCTTAGGTATACCGACGTAATATAAATGATGTATCAAATTTCACGGGGTGATAATATGAAATATATTGAACATAAAATTCCAATAAAGTGGGGATTAAAACTCTACAGTTTTTGAAAAAAATGACATCGATAGGCTCACTTTTATAATAGCAAACGAAACGGTTAGAGCCAGGCGCGGCTAATTACACTATAGATTTATTACATAATTATAATTTTGGTTGTAAAGAAGATGTTCAAAGTGTCTTCCTTACAAAGTACAAGCGTAAAAATTAAAATTAAGTCACAAAAGTACAAACTGAAAAAGCTGGAGATGCGTCGCGATGCGTTGCGTATTTTATGTAGGTACCGATGAAGTAAAACTAACGATAAATTTTTGGATCCATCAAATTTGTTTAAAGTGTCTTGCGAATGTGTCACAGCCACAATAAAACTAATTTTAATCTTGACCACGTTTACCTAACTTATTTAAAACTGCTTCAAGTTAAAGGCGCACAAGGAAAGGGTTAAACGAACAGATTTTGTGATTTCTGGGGGGAAAGGAAGCGTAGACGTAGAGAGTTGGAACAATTAGAAAAAAAAATGTGCAGAATAATTATGTTTATTGAAACTGCCCAAAATAGTCAGATTATTCAACTGTATTGGGATCCTTTTTATTTTGTGAAAGTACCACATGTAAACGTATACTTGTAGTTGGGTGTACTACGCTCAATGATCGGCTCCTATTTATTGCACCCCTGTTACTGACTGGCCAGTTTAAAAAAAGTGGGGAATGAGATAGATTTAGTTAGTATCTCTCTCTTATCAGTGACGTACTGCTATAATTAAAAAAAAAGAATTTATTACGAATAATTTTTTTCCACCTTGAACCAAAAAAGTAATATCGTGTAAATTTTTTTGTTTCAAAAATACCGGTTTCCTACCTTGGTTGATTTGCACTAGGTACTATTGATTTAAACTAAAATAGATTCTATTTAGAGAAATAAATTTCTGAATTTGCATAGGTACGTTTTAGGTAAAAATAAATTATAAGCTTTAGAGTTAAATATTTTTTTTTGTTGCTAAAATATTAGACAATTTCAAAATGAAACAAAGTATGATTGTTTTTCACAAACCAAAACTACACTTTTTTGCACTCGACGCGCGTTTCGCTAACAACGTTAGCATCATCAGGAGACGATAAACAATGAACTAAATTAATCTACGCAACCAAAGAATAAAGTGTACTAAACGGGATGGGTCCTCTATCTTTATTTAAACTATTTCTGGATTTAATGATTTCCATACTTTCATATGCATTCAAAAGTCTTTTGTTTGGTACACATTTTAGAAGTTTTAGGTTATCTAATGTGAATCTATGATTGTTTCTTCTATATTTTAAGTGTGCTAAGTGTTCTTTAAAACGTGTTTGAATAGAGCGTCTCGTTTGGCCAACATATTTTTTGTCACAATCCATGCAACTAATTTCGTAAATTCCACTTTTTTCTAGAACTGTAGTTTTATCCTTGGGATTTCCTAGTAAGCTTCTTATTGTGTTACCGGATTGATATACTAATTTAAGACCGGTGTTATTAAATACTTTTTGTAATCCTTTCGTATAATTAGGATTATAAGGAATTGATACAAATTTTGAGTCGCAGGTATCTTTTTGTCTGAAAAAAGTGGAATTCCGAAAGGTCTTTTGAAAAGAATGTCTATTTATCAGCTTATTTATTAAGCCTTCGTCGTAACCGTTTTCGCCAGCTATATTCCTAATCCTATTCTTTTCTGCTTCAAATCTTTCTTTGTTTAAGAGAAAATTTACTAATCTATATGTTAAAAAGTGCAAACTTGCAAGTTTATGTTGTAAGCAATGAAAAGAGTCATTTGGAATATACCTGTTGGTGGCCGTTCCTTTTCTGTATAGGTCAAAGTCCAATTTATTTTTATTTCTTATAACTAAAGTGTCTAGAAATGGCAGTGTACCGTTGTTCTCTGTTTCATAAGTAAATTTAATTGTGGGAAATTTGTTATTTATTTTTTCCATAAAATTTTCGACACTAGTTACTTTAGTGTTGAATACTGCAAACACATCGTCTACATACATAAGGGTAATAGTTTATCACCTTTTATCGCAAACCTCTTTAAGAGCAAATTTGAATCAGATATAAGTAAAGAATTTGAGTATTTCCCCAGAGTATGGTTTAGGTATGTAGACGATGTGTTTGCAGTATTCAACACTAAAGTAACTAGTGCAGGAAATCCTAACATACAGTGTTTTTACGTTGGACGGCAGTATTATACAATAAAAAAATTAAAATAAGCTATACTTACCTACCACAAACAGAGTTTAAGAACTAGGAAGATTATAAGCGAATAATGCATCATACGCCACTGTTTATATCTTATTCAGCCCTTAGTACGTACCGATCTCCAAAACACAATAGAAGGTGTGAATTGTGAACGGGCCGGGTTCTTTAATAACATTAGAGACTCGAGCAAAAGAGTGCCTGTTGAACGGGTTGGGGTCGATTTAAGGAATGAGCTCCGCTAAATTTGAAAATATAAAATTTTGCTGATGATAAATTGACGAGAAATTGACTAAAATTGAAGTTCACCCGATAAGGAAAAAAGACGGAGAAAGATAGAGACTAGTTGTCTCTTTTGCCCTTTTTTTTAAACTGGCCACACAGTAGCTCATTAAGGTCACAGCATAGTATAACAGTTGGTTTGTTATACTTGGGTCACATTGTATTAAGGTGTAATAAAATATAGATAAGAAATTGTTGTCGAATGATTTATGATATATTTTCATGGGCTATTCCTTTGAAAAAATTCCAAAATGCGTCTGCCCGGCATTGTCAAATATTTTTTTATCAATGTTCAGTCCTCAATATTCTTCACTGACCAAGAAGAGTAAGTTTTCCCCGTGAGGAATAAACTTAAATTTAATAATTTCGCATGTCGCTGTACCAGGCCCTGCCTCATAGGTTAGGTACCTACCATGCGCACTACCAATTTGATTTTATTTAATCATTCAAGTCCGTCAGGAAGTTAATTTAATAGGAATTCAAACCATGAATATAAACATTTTTTTAGTATTTTGATGTTTAGAAATTTGCTACTGTATTTGCATTGGAAACTAAGAGTATTTGTGTTACGGGAAGTTATCAAGTTTGATGAAAAGGGCGGTATTTCCAGATTTCGGTTACCTTTTTAAAATGCTGGACATTTTTCGTTACTTTTTTTGAATAACTGCTTTGTGTTTAAAAAAGTAATAAAGTAATATTTGAATTCATTAAATTAATTGTTTAATTACTCATTAACGGTGGAAAATTGGACCTATATTTATATGAAGATTTTTGCTTATTTTGAAGTTTGCTGCATCATTTGAAGTACACCCTGTATGTAAATGAACAAGACATGAGGATCTATATCCCACTCATGTAGAGAAATTATTTTTGAAATGGAGTGAGGGTGCTGCGTACACTTTCCTTAATTAATAAGGTTTCGGGTAGGCTTTTTAGGGCCTGGGTATATTAAGTGCAAAAAAATATTTTTCTTTCTACTTGTTTTTTATTGTTGCATAGCTAGCTTTCGGCTAATTAGCCATCATCAGTGCTTTTTAAATAAATATAGATTGGCAACCACGCCGGTTTTGTTAAGTTTCTTATGTTAAACATGTATACATTGACGAAGGACATTCACCATAATCTGCCTTGTATTTAAATTGCTCCAGGTCTCTAGTTTTTGTTTTTTTTTGGTTTTTAGAATAAATTTTTCCTTTTTATTATAAATATTGCCAAAAACTAGAGACTTGGAGCAATTTAAATACAAGACTGATTATGGTGAATGTCCTTTGTCAATGAATACATGTTTAACATAAGAAACTTAACAAAACTGGCGTGGTTGCCAATCTATATTTATTTAAAAAGCACTGATGATGGCTAATTAGCCGAAAGCTAGCTATGCAACAATAAAAAACAAGTAGAAAGAAAAATTTTTTTTGCACTTAATATACTCAGGCCCTAAAAAGCCTATCCAAAACCTTATAAATTATTTTTGGACCAATATTCTATCTAGCCTTGTGATAAATCAGTTTAAGATTTTGGACAAAAAATTTGTTTTTAACTTATTGGTACCCATCTCATTTTTTCAGAGTTGAGATATGTCCTCCCCGAGTAGATCAGAAAATAAAGAATTTATAGGCCACCCAGAAAACAAGGCCTCTAAATTCTTCTTCACGAAATTAATGGCTATGAAGGAACAAAAGGAACTGGACACGTATAAGAGCCAAGTTAAAGCTGCCAAAAGCATTAAAGAACCCACACCTCTTGAAGATAGCTTGTTTGTGGCAGAGAACATCGCCAATAACAGAATATTGTAAGGGAAGCATGGTATATTTGGAGGGCATAAAGAGTGGCACGATATTTTCCGATAGGCATTCTAAATATCCTGAAAGAGTGCAATCAGAATTATTGAAAAGTGTTAGCTTGATCGTGTTTGATTTTGATCAAATCAACTGCATAGCAGAATTATTAAAAGAGCAATTTGATCCAAATGACTATTTATTTCAAGTTCTGATACTTGAATTATGCCTAAAAAATTTATCTCTTAAAATTATATTTTTTAAAAGAAAAGATCATAGAGATCAGGGTTGAAAAATAAAAAAAAATAAAAGTTTACCTATCATTTTTTCTTGTACATTGGGTACCAAACCAACTCTGGATTCACGTTAATTACACCATGATCTTTATGATCTTTTCGTTTTAAGTTTTTTTCGGTTAAGTGACCGATTCGGTTGAGTTTCTGATTGAAAAAAAAACTCCTTTTATGTTTTTTTTTTTAAGTTTTACTTTTATTACATAAATTATTTAATAAAATTTTCTTCATATTTAAATTTTTATGATTTTAATAATATCCTCATAGCTCAGCTCCTAAACCTAAGCTGACTCAGCTATGTCGTGGATTTGATAGAATGAAGAGCAATGTATTTGTTGATATACATTGCCCACTTATCTTCATATTTATATTTTTATGATTTTAAAAGGACTATAATAGCTCAGCTCCCAAAGCAAAGCTGACTCAGCTATGTGGTGTTTTTGATAGAAGAAAGGGTTAGTATTCAAATTCAGTAAAGTTTGTTGATAAAAATTGCCCACTTCTCTTCATATTTACATTTTTATGATTATAAAAATATCCTCATAGTTCAGCTCCCAAAGCAAATCTTACTCAGCTATGTGATGTATTTGATAAAGTAAAGGTGTAGTACTCCAAATCAGTAAAATTTGTTGATAAACATTGCCCACTTATCTTCATATTTACATTTTTATGATTATAAAAAGACCCTCATAGCTCAGTTCCCAAAGCAAATCTTACCCAGCTATGTGATGTATTTGATAGAGTAAAGGTCTAGTACTCCAAATCAGTAAAGTTTGTTGATAAATATTGCCCACTTCTCTTCATATTTACATTTTTATGATTATAAAAAGACCCTCATAGCTCAGCTCCCAAAGCAAATCTTACTCAGCTATGTGATGTATTTGATAGAGTAAAGGTCTGGTACTCCAAATCAGTAAAGTTTGTTGATAAACATTGCCCACTTCTCTTCATATTTACATTTTTATGATTAGAAAAAGACTCTCATAGCTAATCTCCCAAAGCAAATCTGACTTAGCTATGTGGTGGATTTGATAGAGTAAGGGTCTAGTACTCCAAATCAGTGAAGTTTGTTGATAAATGTTGCCCACTTCTCTTCATATTTACATTTTTATGATTTTAAAAAGACCCTCATAGCTCAGCTCCCAAAGCAAATCCGACTTAGCTATGTGGTGGACTTAATAGAGTAAAGGTCTAGTACTCCAAATGAGTAAAGTTTGTTGATATACATCGCCCATCTATCTTCATCTTTACATTTTTATGATTTTAAAAAGACGCCCATAGCTCAGCTCCGAAAGCCAAGCTGACTCAGCTATCTGGTGGGTTTGATAGAATGAAGGGTTTCTACTGCAAATCAGTTAAGTTTGTTACTATACATCGCCAACTCTTACATATATTTAATATCTTTTAATTTTTAATGCATCTCCATAGCTAATAAGCTTCCTAAGCTGTCTTTAGTTAGTAATTGTGACGGCTTGAGTAAGGTTTAGTTATTGTCCGTCAAGTGTAGATATTTTTTTTCCATTATTTTACACTAAAACCCATTTTTTCTAAAAAGTTAAAATTTTGTTTGGTCCGCTGTAATCAACATTAATATGAATATGAATATGAAGATAACTTCAACGTCGTTATACTCGTTATATTCGTTTGTATATATTTTTAGATCGTAGAATTTACAAAAATACTTTTAGAATGATATCACCTCAAATGACCCTGAAAGGTGACATTTTACTAAAAAAAGCATTTAAACAATTTCTTGGACCATATTCCCAGATAAGCAAGTAACCCCCGAATTCCCTGGTCATGTCATGACATGCCTGGACAGTCCTGAACCTGGAGGTCTCTCACGTTGAGGGAGCACATGCTGCCCATACTACTTGTGCTATAGGAAACCAATTCTTGTCTACGACGTGTTACTTAATTTCTGGGAACGTGGATTTTTTAATAAAAAAAGGTATCTCAGAAAAATAGAAAAAAAAAACAAAAGAAAATAATGAAGTAGTTCTCAGTCTAAGATGTTGTCTATTAGGCTCAAAGAACAGTTTGAAAATCTATTTAAAGAGTCGTGCTGATACGTTAATACTTTTTTAACGTTATTAAACCACAAGGGTTCCATGTGTTAGAAATATGCCCTTATGATTTATTTGCAAGTTCGACAGATAACATCTCGTATCATAGTTTCAAAAGAGATAGCACAGAATAGAAGTTGATAAATACTTTGATTTCTTTTTTTTTTTGAAAATAATTCCCGCCCCCAATTTCTTTTAGACATCTGGGAAAAATTGGCCTGCATGCAATGCATTTCTTTCCCAAATAAAGCTATCAACACCCTTAATATGAGATGAGTTTTCCGTGTAACTTGCTCGATTTAAACCAATTTTTGGTTTCAATATTTTACGTGAATTACTGGTGAATTTTAATATTTTTATAAATTTAAAGAAAATTTACAAAAACTAGAGGACCCCAGTGTGGGATGTCTCACATGCTTCTTTCGAATTCTGCTACATAACTTTTTAATAGCCACATCAAAGGGAAAGCGAAAGTATCGACAATAAAACAAAATTTTTTAAAAAGCGCCAAACATTTCTCGAAAACGCTCCGTCATTCTGACACTTTTGGAAAAATTCTGAGTAAAATTTTTCAAAATAAGTTGGCAGGTAAACCACGTCTGTTATTTTCATCAGTTGTTATAGTTGCTGTACACTGCACATTAAGAGTAGAAATTTTTTTTTCTGTCAGTGACCTTAGCTCAGGAAATGTCGAAGAAGGTCAAAACGGGTAATGTGATACCCATACTTTTTGGAGTCAAATAAACATCAGAATTGTCTGAACTTTCAATGGAAGGTACATTTTGTAAAAACTAAGACACGGCTCCGAGCACTTTTTTGATTTCTTTTTGCCGAATACGCGTAGAAAAATAATGACGTTTCTTAATTTTAGTCGCAGCCATTTTGATTTTGGAATGGCATGTGTCATTTTTTTGAAATTTTTGAGACAAGCATCCTCGATTTAGTACAAATTGATATATTGCATGACGTTAGTGTAAATACCACACCAGAAAGGGAAAAATTACTTTTTTCTCGATAGTTTGGCCGCCATTTTGAATATAAAATGTCAAATAAAATGTATTTTTTTTCACTCTGCAGAGACAAATTCATCGCTAAAAACATTTTTTTTTAATGTTTGCTATAGATATATTTTTTATGTATCAGGCGCCATCTTTGTAGCCGCTTATAAACTCTAATTTTTTTTATCATGACATCAAGAAGCCGGTCAGTAGTTTTAATAGTCGGTTTTGGGAATATTCAATTTTTATTGCCGTTTTTTGGTGATTTTGTTCCAAATTGGTACACATATAGACATGACCCCAAGAAACAATAAAAAATTATTTTTTTCTCTTACGTCGGTTTTGAATGGGCGTCGCGACGCTTTGAATTTTAACTGTGACTCTTCGATCCGTTGACAGTTTTTTCTCTGTCAATTAATAATAATTTGAAATTCTGATGCACCACCTAAGAGAGTAATAAATAGGCTTTAAAATTTGAAAAAAAAAAAAAATTTTTTGACGTTGTTGAATTCCTACTGACTAATATTTATCAAAATAAACAATACGACAACAAAAATAAATAAAGTGTTATCTGAGTTTTTTCGAAAAAGTAAAAAAAAAGTTTACTGTTTCATCAATTCAGATAGAATTGATGAAACAGTAAACTCAGAAAAAAAATAAATACGAGCCATATCATGATTTTTTCAAATTTTTACATTTTTGACATTCTCTGTTAACCACGTCTGTTATTTTCATCAGTTGTTATAGTTGCTGTACACTGCACATTAAGAGTAGAAATTTTTTTTTCTGTCAGTGACCTTAGCTCAGGAAATGTCGAAGAAGGTCAAAACGGGTAATGTGATACCCATACTTTTTGGAGTCAAATAAACATCAGAATTGTCTGAACTTTCAATGGAAGGTACATTTTGTAAAAACTAAGACACGGCTCCGAGCACTTTTTTGATTTCTTTTTGCCGAATACGCGTAGAAAAATAATGACGTTTCTTAATTTTAGTCGCAGCCATTTTGATTTTGGAATGGCATGTGTCATTTTTTTGAAATTTTTGAGACAAGCATCCTCGATTTAGTACAAATTGATATATTGCATGACGTTAGTGTAAATACCACACCAGAAAGGGAAAAATTACTTTTTTCTCGATAGTTTGGCCGCCATTTTGAATATAAAATGTCAAATAAAATGTATTTTTTTTCACTCTGCAGAGACAAATTCATCGCTAAAAACATTTTTTTTTAATGTTTGCTATAGATATATTTTTTATGTATCAGGCGCCATCTTTGTAGCCGCTTATAAACTCTAATTTTTTTTATCATGACATCAAGAAGCCGGTCAGTAGTTTTAATAGTCGGTTTTGGGAATATTCAATTTTTATTGCCGTTTTTTGGTGATTTTGTTCCAAATTGGTACACATATAGACATGACCCCAAGAAACAATAAAAAATTATTTTTTTCTCTTACGTCGGTTTTGAATGGGCGTCGCGACGCTTTGAATTTTAACTGTGACTCTTCGATCCGTTGACAGTTTTTTCTCTGTCAATTAATAATAATTTGAAATTCTGATGCACCACCTAAGAGAGTAATAAATAGGCTTTAAAATTTGAAAAAAAAAAAAAATTTTTTGACGTTGTTGAATTCCTACTGACTAATATTTATCAAAATAAACAATACGACAACAAAAATAAATAAAGTGTTATCTGAGTTTTTTCGAAAAAGTAAAAAAAAAGTTTACTGTTTCATCAATTCAGATAGAATTGATGAAACAGTAAACTCAGAAAAAAAATAAATACGAGCCATATCATGATTTTTTCAAATTTTTACATTTTTGACATTCTCTGTTTTATTTAACCATTTCTAGCGAAATTTTGGAACTTGGGAAAAACTAAGTACACTTTTAAATTAAGAATTTAAAACAAAAACGCCACATTAAAAAAAAAAATACACATTGTGCTAGAGTTCCTACAATCTTGGAGAGAACTCAAAAAAATTGACAAAAATGACCGGCGTATACAAGGATTAAAAATCACATCGCAAAAAACTTTTAAATAAGAGCTTCTAAAAGCTCAAGATCCATTTTTTGCGATTTTTTGCAAAAGATTTTGCCTGCGGCGTAACTTGTGCTACACTTTAAAATATTTTTTTTAAACCAATGTCTATTTCTTTAAAAAAAAAACTTCGCCAGCGGCAGCTTGGTGCAACTTCTGATCCACTTCATATTACTTTTATATTTACAAAATTTTCAATTGCGGTGTCATTTTTTGCATTATTTTACAATATTTGTCAAACATTTTTGCCTGCGGCGTATATTTACATTATTTTAAAAGAATTTGGCCTTTTCTAAAATTTTCTCCCCTTCTTGATGCCCCTCTACCTAGCTTCGCCCAAGCTCAAGCCGTCTCCAGTAGTTTACATTGTGTTAGGTGGCCCAACTATAAAAGTATCCCAGACAACAAAAACACGTCTATATCACGTCGAGAGGACGTCAAAAATTCGACCAATCACGTGATTTTTGTGACGTCTCTTCGACATCTGTATCACGTGGATTTGACCCGCTTTTTGACGTGACTTTAGTCACGTGAATTTGACGTGAATTAATTTACAGGCGATTTACATATTATCGGAAATCAAGGCGTAAAATGATACTTTTACGCCCTTGTGGTCAACTTCGAGCCAAACAGTTATACTTCGAATACTTCCAATAAGTATTCGCGTGGCCGATGCCACGTAACGCTACGTAGGTTTGGCCGTAACGCATGGCTCGTTTATTCAAACATTGTCACTTTGATCAGATGTCAACAAGATAGGGATGTGGATACCGATACCACTGATATTTGACCTTAAGTTTCTATTAACTGTATAATAATACCTACTACTATAATATATAAACTCAATAAAAAAATAAAAAAAGTTGGTACACACAAAAATACGCTAATACCCAATTATAGCAAACCAACCTTCGGATAATACTATTAAAATATTATTAACTTATTTAACCTATAATACATGTCGGTAACACACGAAAATACGATAAAACCCGAGTATAACACCAACCTCGGATACTACAACTAAAATATTTATAATAATAGCACTAAAATATACTATATAAAAAAATCATTAAAACGGAATTATTTTTGACAGAAGACAGAACTTGCCGCAGACACGAGACACGATAAAATTCACACAGCGACGTCTGTGTGACGACTGCACCACACCTTTTACCAGTCTGCCTTTTACACACCTTCAAACCTAGCTACAACCTACGACTGTACGACAACACCTTTGAGCTTTGTCGAGTGTCATCCCGCGGATTCTTATGCAACTCACACATCTCTCTCTCTCTGCCTTTCGCACAGTACTAAGAAAAAACAATCTAGAAGACAAACAGACTTTAGAATACCTATCTTTAACAAAACTCTGTATGAATCAAAATTACTTTCAATATAAAAATAACTACTACCAGCAATTAGAAGGAACCACAATGGGTAATAGTTTATCACCTTTTATCGCAAACCTATTTATGAGCAAATTTGAATCAGATATAAGTAAAGAATTTGAGTATTTCCCCAGAGTATGGTTCAGGTATGTAGACGATGTGTTTGCAGTATTCAACACTAAAGTAAGTAGTGTTGAAATGTTTATGGAAAAAATAAATAACAAATTTCCCACAATTAAATTTACTTATGAAACAGAGAACAACGGTACACTGCCATTTGTAGACACTTTAGTTATAAGAAATAAAAATAAATTGGACTTTGACCTATACAGAAAAGGAACGGCCACCAACAGGTATATTCCAAATGATTCTTTTCATTGCTTACAACATAAGCTTGCAAGTTTGCACTTTTTAACATATAGATTAGTAAATTTCCCCTTAAACAAAGAAAGATTTGAAGCAGAAAAGAATAGGATTAGAAATATAGCTGGCTTAAACGGTTACGACGAAGGCTTGATAAATAAGCTGATAAATAGACATTCTTTTCAAAAGACCTTTCGGAATTCCACTTTTTTCAGACAAAAGGATACTTGCGACTCAAAATTTGTATCAATTCCTTGTAATCCTAATTATACGAAAGGATTACAAAAAGGATTTAATAACACCAGTCTTAAATTAGTATATCAATCCGGTAACAAAATAAGAAGCTTACTAGGAAATCCCAAGGATAAAACTACAGTTCTAGAAAAAAGTGGAATTTACGAAATTAGTTGCATGGATTGTGACAAAAAATATGTTGGCCAAACGAGACGCTCTATTCAAACACGTTATAAAGAACACTTAGCACACTTAAAATACGGAAGAACAGAAAAGTCAAGTGTGGCCGAGCATGCTTTTAAAAACAATCATAGATTCACATTAGATAACCTAAAACTTCTAAAAAGTGTACCAAACAAAAGACTTTTGAATGAATATGAAAGTATGGTAATCATTAAATCCAGAAATAGTTTAAATAAAGATAGAGGACCCATCCCGTTTAGTACACTTTATTCTTTGGTTGAGGGGAGATAGGATTAAAAATCGTGATCAATCACAAGTTATTAGTCTTATCTCCGCCCACTAAAGGATTGTATATAATATAGAGCGTAGATTAATTTAGTTTATTGTTTATCGTCTCCTGATGATGCTAACGTTGTTAGCGAAACGCGCGTCGAGTGCAAAAAAGTGTAGTTTTGGTTTGTGGAAAACAATCATAATTTTGTTTTATTTTTTATGTTTCATCTTTTCCGAATTTACGCAAAGGTGTAAAAATATAGGTCATTGTAGATCACGTCATAATGACGAAAACAATTAACCTTAATTCTACTTTTTAATTAGTTTAAAAAAAAACTAAATTATATCCTTTTTGATCAACCTTTTTAGTAAATAGCATTTGAAGATTTGAAAATATAAATCCAAAACTTAAAGTTCTGTTCGTCAAATTAGGTAGATCATAAGACGTGTCAAATTTGTCTCTAACATGACGCTTTAATAACGTCATAATATGACTAAAATTTGACCTCGACGAATTTTACTTAATTATGACGTGATTAAGACGTCATGTGACGTGTCCTTGCTACCTGGGTGATTCCTGACATAAAGCTGTCATTTTTTTACTTAGGAATTCACCTTTTTAAAAATGTGCCACCCATTGCCAGGTTTTATTACGTTTTCCATAAAATAATTTTTTCTTTTCATGTTTTCGGCTGCTATAGTACCTCCGTATGGCAAAACCTTGCAAGTCAGTTTTAGATCAAGTTTACTGGTCCGATCAACTTAAAATTAGGAAAATATAATAATTTTCGGATTCAGGATATGTTGACGTTTGCTGCAGTTCAAAATTCAAGATGGAGGATTCAAGACGGCAGATTTTTTGGAGGTTTTGGAGTTCTTGCTAGCGTTGTTTTTGAATTTTCAGTCAAATTAAAAAAAAAAAGATGGCGGAATTAAAATTGCGGCCCCGACCAAATTTTTTTGGTAAAAAAATTATCTATGTGTCTTGAATATTGAATGGATTCCGTGCATGGTATTAATTAAAAAAAAAAAAAATTAAGCAGGTCCAGTCATATGCGAATGTTTTCGTATTGTTTAGAAAATCAGACCCGAGAGACATTTCGCTAATGAGTCGTTTTCATCCCATGACGTGTTTATTCACCGTTTAACCAAAAAAAAATAGACCAAAATAAATGTACAAATTTCAAAGACCAATTTTGCTTATCAATCATTGAAAATATAATTTTATATTTCTTGTTTATTTTATTTCAATATTTTGTAAATTCGTTTTTGTATGTGCTATATATAAAAATTGTGCAAAAAAGTGCTCTTTATTGCTATCATTAATTTATAAAAAATACATCTTATCTATTTAAAAATATCTATAAATTAGTAATTTATATCATAGCTTTTATGAGGAACATATCAATACATGCAAACAAAACTTAGCAACTACAAGCGCGGATTTGATATTAAATCTAGGGGGGGGGCACACAGATTTTAAGTCGTTTATTTCATACATTTTTATTTTAAAAAATATTTAAATGCGCCGAAAAGTTTTGAGGAAATTGCACTAAAAATGCATTTTTTTATTTAAAATTGTAATATATCAATGGTTTCTATGTGCAGCGGCGAAAATTTTTAAGAAAATGACACTACAAATGCCATTTTTAACACAAAACTAAACTAATACCATAAATATGTTATATGTTGTTATAGCGCCGCAATTTATGCCCAACTTTTAATTTTCTAAATGTTTTCATACAAAATTTAAAGCCAGGGTAGGAGAGGTTAACTACCTCCTTATTCCCCTGAAATCCGCGCTTGAGTAACTACATATAATTTTTTCAGTTATAGAAAACACAGATAACAAACAAACCACAAACAAAACATAATAGCTATATCATTTTTTCTTTTGAGGTCTAAAATCTCAAACATAAGATGCCTATCTCAAAAAAAAAATCAGTATTGAGAATCTTCTTTCTGACGAAGCATTACTTACTGACAAACATCCAAGAATGTTCTTATCAACGGAAAAATATCGCCACACTTGTTCATTGTCTCGAAAACGATATCAGGTATGTTTTGATTTAAGCTTTTGCTTCCTTTTAACCAATATTGTTTTCAAATACTGACTTCTCCCAATAAAAGAATTTGTGTTTTGGATTAATCAAACAGTGTATAGTATTTAGAAACGACTAGTTAATTTTGCTTTGATTTTGACTTCACGTTGTATGAAACTGAGTATGAATAGGCTCAGGTCAAAAATACTTTTTTATGTCCGATATGATTTTGTTGAAAACTTGTTTATAAATAGAAACTCTATAATACTGTT
Source organism: Oxystoma pomonae (assembly GCA_963921995.1). Lineage (NCBI taxonomy): Eukaryota > Metazoa > Arthropoda > Insecta > Coleoptera > Brentidae > Oxystoma > Oxystoma pomonae. Next base: position 42,297,869 of record OY998173.1, read on the forward strand.
CTGTATTTTCAATGGTTTTCGCGGTAAGTACGTCATGCGTACGTCAGACTGTCTCAAAATACTGTCGAGGGATTCTAGAATGTCTTTTTCTCGTTTTTTCTTCGATTGCCCCTCCCGACCCCCTCCTTTGCTCTAGAAAAAAGTAGACAACAAAGATGCTGGAGGTAACCACGAAGTCTTTGGAGAAAAAACGAGAAATTGCAGAAAGATCCATTAAAGACATTCGAGAATCCCTCGACAGTATTTTGGGACAGTCTGACGTACGCATGACGTAAAGGGGGGGGGCGATTGCCCCTCCCGCCCCCCCCTCCCATATGACCTTCAACACAGTAATGAGTGTTGAAAATTTCCACGGCGAGGTTGTAGACGTAGTTGTATTAACCACACGAGTGCTGTAACGAGCTTTACCATACGTATGATGAAAAAATTGAGCAGCTACTTAAGCCCGCATCTAAAATTTGGTTACATGAACTTAGACATAAAACTGACATTTGAAAAATTTGAATAATAATTTTAATAAATAATAATAAAATAAGCTCATTATATTACTAGTAATGCAATTAGTGTTATGTAAATAATGACTAGTAATGTAATAAGCGTTTTGTAATGAGCTCATTACATCACTAAAGATATAAGAAAATTTATCACATCGCTAGTGCGATAATACAACTTTTTTCATAACAGAGACAGGCTAAAATGGGTTACGTAATAAGCCCTTATTGCGAGGGTCTTAGTTGCTGGGTTTTTCGAGAAACATACTTTGGGTCTTGAGTCGTAGATAACATGTTGTATATCACACGTACAGTAAGGTTTATTACAGCACTCGTGCATGGATATCACGACTCGATCTATGACCTCATCCTGGCAATATTCCACACTCGTTACTGTAATAAGGCTCATACCGTACTAACATAAATAGCTATTATGTAAAATATAAAGCTAGGTATAAAATAGGTTTTAGTTGTAGATTGTACTTGTAGAGAAAAGAGTAGAAAATACACTTTGTAAAATTAAATTCAATAATAAAATGAAAAAATATTTATTTAAAGAATACATGTATAGATTGTTAAATTACCAAAGTGAATAATCGAATTTATTTAAAGTGCACTTTATTTTCCAAGATAAAAGATATAAATTTATAAGTTGGCAATGTTTTTTACTTTAACTTTGGTCAAGACCACTAGTAAATTTAATTATGTAAAATAAAATATATTAATGTAAAATACTAAATAATTATTATAGGATTGAAACAGAATGTATTAAAATATTATACATTATATTTTCTGAAATATGTAATTTTAATTTTAAAAATGTAAAACCTTTTTGTTAATATAGTTGAAATAGCCATGCAATAGCTAAGCTGTAATCAATTGTTTTCGGTTCTAATAGTTTCAGTTGATTATTGCAACTAACTATCTAAGCAAAATAAAGATTTAAAATAAAAACAATTATTTAGCTTAGCAAAATGTCTAACTTAATTCCGCCATCATTTTTTTAAATTTGACTGAAAATTAAAAAAACAACGCTATCAAGGACTCCAAAACCCTTAAAAAAGATATATCGTTTATAACACATTACAAAATCTGCCATTTTGAATCCTCCATCTTGAATTTTGAACTGCAGCAAACGTCAACATATCCTGAATCCGAAAATTTTTATATTTTATAAATTTCAAGTTGATCGGAGCAGTAAACTTGATCCAAAACTGACTTGCAAGGTTTTGCCATACTAAGTTACTATAGCAGCCGAATGTTAAAAAAGCATGAGAAGAAAAAAATGATGTTAAGGAAAACGTAATAAAACCTGGCAATATGTAGCACATTTTTAAAAAGGTGAATTCCTAAGTTAAAAAATGACATCTTTATATCAGGAATCAGCTAATAAACATTTAGGCTACAGCATAAAATGTAAAGGTGCATTTTTGTCAATTTTTTTGAAGTTTTTTTAAGTTATATGATATTGTAGGAACCCTAGTAAAATTTGTATTTTTTTTTCAATGTTTCGTTTTTGTTTTAAACGCCTAATTTAAAAGTGTACTTAGTTTTTCTCAAGTACCAAAATTTACTTAGAAATGGTTAAATAAAATAGAGAATGTCAAAAATGTAAAGATTTGAAAAAAATCGAGATATGACTCGTAATTTATTTTTTTTTCTGAGTTTACTATTTGATTAATTCAAAAATTTTTACTTTTTCGAAAAACTTAGATCACACTAAGTTAATTTTTGTTGTCGTATTGTTTATTTAGATAAATATTAGTCAGTAGGAATTCAACAACGCCAAAAAATTTTTTTAGGTTTTTTGGATTTTTTTTCAAATTTTATTTTTTGAACTTAATTTAAAGCAACCAATTCATACTAAAAAAATCTTTTAATAGTTTGTCATAAAGCTTATTTATTGCTCTTTTAGGTGAAGCAATCAAAATTTTAAATTATCATTATTTGACAGAGATAAAACTGTCAAAGGACCGAAGAGTCACAGTCAAAATTCAAAGCGTCGCGACGCACAGCCAAAACCGACGTAAGAGAAAAAATATTTTTTTATTGTTTCTTGGGGTCATGTCTATATGTGTATCAAGTTGGAATAAAATCACCAAAAAGCGGCAATACAAATTGAATAACCCGAAAAACGACCCGACTATAATATAAGATATTAAAAAAGATCGTCACTTAAAAAGTACAAAATTTTTTAAATCTGGCCGCTATTTTGTTTTGAAGTGACATATGTCAACTTTTTTATATTTTTGAATTAAGTGGAACCTCCTCACTATTACCCAAATGATTTCGATTTGATCTTTATAAAAACGTAGAAAACACATTTTTTTCTAACTTTGACAGCCGCCTCTTGGGTTCTGGGGCCGGAAAATGGGGGATCCTCTACTGAAATTTTAGCTTTTAGTATTAGTTACTACTATGCCAAATATAAAAAATATACCCTTTTGGCTCGTGTTTTGGCGAACCTAAATATTTTGGTATCCCGATCTTTGGTGGCCATCATGAATTTGGTCGGCTGAATTTGGAATGAGCTGTACAGTTTTCTGATTTAAGTAACGATAAAATATGCTCAGGTTATAAAATTCAAAACATTTAAACGTATATATAATAAGTAGCAAACACGGCACTATCACCCAGAAAAAAGATATAAGGCGATTTCGGCAAGCTTTCCTTGGTATACCATTTGGTTAACTATTTGGTACCTGTGACGTCATAGTAATGACGTAAAATACTACTTTCTTCCGAATTTGTTTGGTAGGCCAAGAGAAATGAGCCTTAACCAAACTTTTTTGTTTGTTTTTTGTGATTATTTTCCTATTTATTTAAGTAGTTTATTCTGCTGAAAAAGATTTAACAAATGGCTAAAAGAAAAGCTGCTGGTGCTACCACACAATTTTCCACAACCTTTGATCTATTGATATTTATGAGTTGGTGTACAAATTTTTCATCATCTGTTGACCCCTCCAACAAACGTAAACATCAGACAGAAAAATTTACCTTTGAGTAACCTCTGAGCTAATTATTCAGCATGTTTTCAAAGTAAACGATATTCCATTTAGAAAAAAAGTTGCCCCGTATCGGTCGTTTCAATCCATTACAACTGAAAACAACAAAAATTTTAAATTCAACTTATTTGTTTACATTTCTAAAGCAAGACAAAACGAAAATAGAGGGAGAGAACACTATACCAAACCAAAGGACCGTGCTACATTTCACGGTATGCAATTTGTCATACCAAACCAAACCAGAGTCACGGTGACGTCATCATTTTTGTTTCCGAAATCGGTTGGTAAGTATTTGACAGACCAAACAGGCTACCAAACCATGTACCAAAGCCGAAATCGCCTATAGTCCAATTTTTTGATAAGCGGACTGACGTCATTTTTTTGTATCTCTATTTGACACATTGTTAAGACAGCGACAATAAATATGTAAAAAAAGTCATGTCGTTGATTGTTTCAACTGTTACTTCAAATTGACAATAACAAATTATTTGACATGCGAACTCTTGACAACAAAAATTGGACTATAGTGACAATCTAAATTTGTCAACCGAAATTCATGTCATGTTGAATTCTGACAAGACACAAGTCTACTTTTAAGTGAAAGTGGCGTGTTGTCAATACTTATTTAAAATTAAATAAGTTTAAATGTTTTATCTTTTATAACTAAAGTAATTCTTCTCATTACGGTGCGGCCGGACAGATCAGGCCACTGTGGCATGAATCTGTCTGCCTGTAGCCTGTAGGCGGTGGGATGTTATGTAGCAACCTCCCGCCCACGATTCGAGTCTAGTGCTCGATCGTGCAATCAGCTGGCCTAATCTCGAGGGACCCAATCGTCGTATTCCTTACCCCATTGGGTCGTCACTCGTTATTAGGGATCGTGGGCTTGCTGACTGTGCATCAGCATGTCCACGTTAATAAAAGTCTCGCACAGGCATTCTCTACTCTGAGATCCTATACTTTCTAGGACACATAAGACCATTAAGTCCAAGCATACCAAAGTCTTTCGGCGATCGGCAAGTTGCGACGGGAGTAGGACAGTGCAGTCTGAAAGCTCTTACGCTTATGAATACAGACACAACCAAAAGACCACAAAGAAGAACGGCAATAGTGGCACGTCAACTAAGGAGATATAACATCGATATTGCTGCTCTCAGTGAAACTAGAAGAGCAGGCGAAGGCCAACTTAAAGAACACGGAGAAGGCTACACATTTCTCTGGAAAGAAAAAGAAGAAGATGAACCACGTATTCACGGAGTGGGTTTGGCTATAAAAAATAAGATTGTGGACCACCCAACCGAATTTCCATCCGCAATAAGCGAAAGATTGATGAAATTGCGCCTAAACCTTAGCAACCACCAACACGCTACGATAATCAGCGCCTACGCTCTAACTCTTGCAGCTGATGAAAACCAAAAAGATGAATTTTATTCTCAACTTAGTGAAGCCATAACACCTAAATCTGATATGATTTGATTGCTCGAGTTGGTACGAATTCAAACCTATGGAAGAGCGTCATTAGCAAGGAAGGTGTTGGAAACATGAACTCAAACGGACTTCGCTTATTAATCTTATGTTCGGAATATGACCTCATAATCTCAAATACAATTTTCCGACAAAAAGACAAATTCAAGATCTCCTGACAACACCCTAGATCAAAACACTGGCATCTAATTGATTACATTATTGTACGTTCCAGAGATCAAAAAGACGTAAACATTACAAGACTGCTGGACAGCCCATCGCCTGATATGAGCCAAAATGAACTTGCACATTCCACCAAGAAGTAGCAGCCAAAAAAAGCAAATCAGAAGAAGATTCAATGTAGAACGCCTTAAAGATGATCAAACCAGAGCAAAATTCCAAGTCTCTCTGAATCAAAAGCTGGATACTTTAGAATACCCGGAGAATATCGACGATCACTGGAGAATGTTGAAGGTAGCAATAACATCTGCCTCCGGAGAAACGGTCGGCTACACTCAAAGAAAATATCAAGACTGGTTTAATGTGCACGACAAAGAAATTCAAGACCTTATTGAGAGGAAGAGAAAAGCCCATAATGCTTGGAAAACCTACCCTAACTCTAACGAAAAGAAAAGGCAATATCAAGAAGCGAAAACAGAAGTACAAAGGCAAACACGTAGATTAAAAAACCAATAATGGACAACAAAATCACACGAAATGCAACATCTAGCTCAGTCCAACAACACCAGAGCCTTCTTTCAGGCTACTAAGATAATATATGGTCCCACTGCACAAGGTATCAATCCCCTACGATCCAAAGATGTAACAAGGCTGCTTAAAGATAGATCTTCTATCAATTCAAGATGGAAAGAACACTTCCAAGAACTACTCAACAGAGAGTCTCAGGTCGATAACGACATCTTCGACAAAATTCCGGAGAAAACTACACAACAACGCCTAAGTTAGATTCCAAGATTAGACGAGGTCGAAAGAGCAATCACACAGCTAAAGAATAACAAGTCAGCAGGCACAGATGGTATCGCTGCTGACAGTGGCGGTCCCAGCCATTTTAAAAGGGGGGGGGGGTGGTTTCGATACGTAAAAAAACTAGGATAAAATTTTATGAGGAACATATCAATATATGCAAACTAAACTTACTAACTACAAGCGCGGATTTGACTTCAAATCTATCTATTTTAAAAAATGTTTAAATGCGCCGAAAATTTTTGAAAAAATTACATTAAAAATGTAATTTTTCAGTTAAATTAAACTAAAGTCGTGAGTATCAACGGTATCATAGCGCCGCAGGCGAAATTTTTTAAGAAAATTGCACTAAAAATGTATTTTTCGATTTAAAATTAAACTTAAAAAATTCTAAATATATCAATGGTTTCAAAGCGCAGCAGGCGAAAATTGTTTAAGAAAATGACACTACAAATGCCACTTTTAACTTTAATACCGTAAATATCAAAGGTGTTGTAGCGCCGCAATTTATGCACTACTTTGGAAAAATATCGCCACGCTTGTTCATTGCCTTGAAAATGTTATCAGGTATGTTTTGATTTAAACTTTTGCGTACTTCTCCACAATATTGTTTCCAAATACTAACTTCCCCAATAAAAGTTCAGGAATTTGTGTTTTGAATTAATCAAACAGTTTATCGTCTTTAGAAACTTTAGTTAATTTTGCCTTAATTTTGGCTTCCCGTTGTACAAAACTTGGTATGAATATGTTCGGGCAAAAGTACTTTTTTATGTCCGAAATGATTTGTTTATAAATTAGATATAAACACTATAATACTGTTCTGTATTTCCAATATCGTAGTTTTCGCGGTAAGTACTTCATGCGTTTGTTTATTCTTGGTGTGACGAATTAAAGGTCAAACTGTCCCAAAATACGGTGGAGGAATTATAGAATGTCTTTAAAGCAGAGTTGGCTGCCCAGTGGATAACCGAAAAAGCCCACTGGGTTTTTTTTTTGGGTAAAACCCACTTTAAAAAAAAACACGTAGTGCTTTTCTAAAAGTTAATTTTCTCATTAATAATAAAATAAATAAACGTAAAAAAGGTATATTATTACCAGTCGTTTGAATCTGATCGTAAGATTCGATAAACTTGACCAGTTGCAAATCTTTTTCTAATCCCAAACAATTTCTTATTTTATTATTCCAAATAAGACCATGTCTTTTAATGGATGCTGCACTAGCAGGGCAACAATGCAAATTGTTAAAAAAAAAGCGATTCTGGTTCAGTATTTGCCAACTCTACTTTTATTACTGGATTGTAAAACCTCAGTCCATTCTGAAGCACTCATTCTAGCGCTGCTCTTAGGCATTTTCCTTTTAAAAAATGGTTTAGAGTTAATAACCTCGAAAAAAACGAAAACTTGAATCGTATACTATCATGTCATACTAAGTAAGCAGGTACTTGCAGTGTAATAAATACACAAACTCCAACAATAAGTTTCTTAAGGTTTGTTTATATTAAGTATATAAAAAAAGCGCTGGTCAAACTAAACCAAAACTGCTTTGATTTATTAACAAACAAACAAACTGTTGATTTCTGTATTCCACCTATTTTTATGTCGTATTTTATAGTTGATAAACGATCGCGAGAATAAGTCCTAATTTTAAAGAAGAACTACAATCTGTATATAATTTAAAAAGAAAACCATAAAAAACCCAACAAAATCTATTTGTAAAACCCAAAATATCCCAGTGAGTTTTATAAAAAAAACCCGGGTTTTTTCCAACCCTGCTTTAAAGGAACCTTCTACAATTTCTTATTTTTTTCCAAAGACTTCAAGGTTACCAGCAGCATGTTTGTTATCTAATTTTTTCTGGAGCAAAGGGGGGGGGCGATCGCCCTCCCCCCGCCACCCCCCTGGGACCGCCACTGCTGCTGAACTCTACAAACAAGGGGGTCCCGAACTTAATTCCCAAATGCACACTCTAATAAGTAAAATATGGACCACTGAGACCATTCCTGCCGAACTCAGAGACGCCTCTATAGTGACCATTTTCAAAAAAGGTGACAAGATCCAATGTGGAAACTACAGAGGTATATCTCTGCTTTCTGTTGCTGGAAAGATACTTGCACGGATACTATCAAACCAATTAATTCCGATTGCTGAACAAAATCTGCCAGAGACACAGTGTGGATTTAGGTTCAATCGAGGCACAGCTGACATGATCTTCAGTGCCAGACAAATGCAAGAGAAATCTAGAGAACAAAATCGCCCCCTCTTCATGGTCTTCATAGACCTAGTCAAAGCATTTGACTCGGTCAACAGAGAAGCTATTTGGCAAATACTGGCAAAAGCGGGATGCCCTCAAAAATATATTCAAATTCTTAGACTATTACACGACAATATGAATGCAACAGTCCTGAGCAACGATGAACCAGGAGAGTCATTCCAGATTACGACAGGGGTTAAACAAGGGTGTGTTATTGCGTCCACCCTATTGTCTATATTTCTAGGTGCCATGCTTCACCTTGCTGAGGAACATCTACCGCCGGGAGTGATAATTCTATATAGATTTGACGGTAGCCTACTTAACCTAGGCAGACTGCGAGAAAAAACTAAGATCTCGACGACCTCGGTAATCAAGCTGCAGTACGCCGATGTCAACGTCGTTATGGCCGATACAGAGGAAGGTCTACAGCTGGTAATCAACGCATTTAACCAAGCCTACAAAAGCATTGGCCGAGAGGTCAATCTTGCCAAAACGCAAATTCTTCACCAACCAGAACCAGGTACAAATCTCCAAGCTCCAAAAACTCTCATAAATGGCCATCCTCTGCAGAACGTGGAACATTACTCATACCTTGGGAGCCACCTATCATCAAATGCAACTATTGACGCAGAAATACAGCATCGCCTAAAATGTGCTAGCGCAGCGTTCGGACGGCTTTCCGAGAGAGTCTTCAACAATCACGTTAATACGGAGACCAAGCTTCGTGTCTACAACACAGTTACAATACCAACTCTAACATACCGATACGAAACATGGACAACCTACAGAAGGCATATCAAACGACTAGAAAAATATCACCAAAGTTGTTTAAGACGAATCCTGAGAAGCAAATGGCAAGACCGACGAACAAACATAAGTGTTTTAGAAGAAGAACAACTAGTATAGAAGCTCTTACCTTCAAGCACCAGCTTTGTTGGACTGGTTACGTCATCCGCATGCTCGAAACACGTCTCCTAAAGCAGATATTTTATGGACAATTGAAGGAGGAAAAGAGAAACCAAGGAGGTCAACAAAAAAGGTATAAGGAGGTTCTCAAAGGCAATATGCTGAAGGGTCACATCGATATAAACAACTTCGAGACAAAAAACGCACAACAGATAGCGACAACACAGAATAGAGGAAAATCATACTCGGTATCGAGTGATTGCCTCTGATGAATTCTTCTCATATAATAGCATCATAATATCCTATCAGAAAAATTTCATTTCAAAAAAAGTTGGTGTACCAAATTGTTTTCAAATTTGTCGAAATGGCATATAAGAATGACAGAAACATATTAAGAATGTCGTCACGTCTTTCGGTACGATAACATATTTTATTTAAAAATCAAAAGTTAACCTAGTTTTCATGGAAACTGTGACAATTTGACATGTGTGAATAGGACTCAATTTTTATCGGTTCTGTAAAATTCCAAATTTTCAAAAGAGTAAAGGTGCTAAGTTACCATACCTATTCCTTGTTACCCCTGGTATAATTAAATGGCCACGGAAAAATTTCGTTAGTCTTTAAAAACAATGCTAGAATTAAAAAAATAAAGACAAATTTTGGACCTAATACTGTGTAAGTAAAAGCAAACCTGGCAACAGAAAAAAGAATCTCCTGTAATACTGCTTTATTCGACTTACGTTATTCTTATATGATGTCTTCCTGAGTGGCTCGGTAGCGAATTTAACGTGTTAAAATCCGAAAGGAAAATAAGACAATAAATTGTTAGGTTAATTTTTAATAAAAAATTAAATATCGTATTGGCTTAATAATATTATTATCACAGAAACCGATATAAATACACGTTTTTAATTTCCAATTATTAGTAATTGTACAAAAGCCAGCTCAAATAATAAAATTTCTTTTAAATGATTTAATAACTATCTCTGGTATTTTGTATAAGTGGTCAACATATGTATGTGCAAATTAATAACATGAAAATTTATATTAATTGCAAGTAGATCGCGAAAAATTTAACCTTGAAAAAGTAACTATTTATTGTGTATCTAATTCCTGGGTATAAAACGATGATTTATTTTTGCATTGGTAACATTTTGGTGTTGTATATACAAAATCTTTTAAAAATATAAAAACAGTCGCTGGCTATTGTAGGTAGTTATCTATCAAAGGTAGCGCCGTTTTGGAGTTAAGTTTTTTTTAGTTTTGTCGTGATTTATCACACTTTGTTTAAATCCTTTTGCTACTAAACGAGCCTTTTTCTTTACTTGTCCTTTCACTTCGTTTTCACTAAATATACCCAACTTGAGTCAATTATTTCTTCACCTTTCCATGCAACTTCCATGTATTATTTTCTTGCAATGCACTTAATTCTTTCTTAATTGCCTCTTTCCATCTACATTTTTGCTTAACAGCTTCTGCATTTATTTTTGGTACTTCCGCAAATAAATTTGATATAGAAAGCCCTTTAATCCATAATCTTGTATTGTAACTCTTTTTCGTTCACTCTTTCTATTTAGTTTTTCCTTTACTTCTGTGGTCATCATATTCTTCTGTCTTACTTTCTTATTTTAATGTTTCCTTATTTTTCTATTTTTGTTATTGCCATGGAAATCTCATTGGCATCAATATTACATTCTTTGGTTGCAATTCTTCCTTGTTTCAATATTTTTTTCGCTTTTATTCCACATTACCTCTTTTTTCATAAGTGTGCAGTTTAGTCGTTCCGCCAATCTATTCTCTTGGAGGTTGTATGAAACCGTAAACTTATTCATTTTTGTTTACAAAAGTGCTTAGAACCATTCGAAATATATTCTTCTCCGTTATCACATCTCAGCTTTTATAATATGGTTGTTAATTTTTGCCTCTGCTATTGCTACATACTTCCTAGTGCTCACTTTTGTTGCTAAGTAAGTACACCTCACACAAATGTAATGACTATCATAAAATATGATTAACCGTCATGTATATTAGGCTTAATCGGACAACTTTTTTGGTAAGGTGTAAGAGAGAAAGAGAGAGAGATTCATATTCGTTAGCGGTTCGGCTCAAGCAAAGGCAAATAAAACACGTGATGAGCATATCTCTTGCCTCGAAAGTCAAAGAGTACGACAATCTCAATCGAGGGCAAATGAAACAGCCAGTGAGCATATTACTCGTCTCGAAAGATTACGAAACGAAGGTGGTCGAGACGACCGATAAAAATATTTCTCGCCTTGCTATTGACGCACTTCGTTATGCTCAAATAAGAGCGATTGAGAAGACCGAAGCGCAATGTCTCGACTGGAATCTACCCCAATCAGGTAGTGAAATAACGTTTGATTGAATTCGCCCAACCCATACTTGCCGCGGGAACTTGCCGCCGCACAGTAGATCGAGGTATAGGAAAACTTCATTCGTTTAAAAATTCAATTACTTTTTTATCTGTTGACTTTTAATTCTTTATTTTGGTTTGATAAAAAAGGTAAAACGTTCTTTTTTTACATTTTGTACAGAATTTCCACATTAGTCAAAAATTCAATCAAATTAGGGTATAATTTTACAAATATATATATAATCATCATCACAGGCAATCACTCGATACCGAGAATGATTTTCCTCTATTCTGTATCGTCGCTATCTGTTGTGCGTTTTTTGATGGCTATGTAAGCCAATTCTCGAGCAGCACACCCTTCCACAGTCCTGGCACACCCAGTCTCCAGTAGCAGCCGCGTGTTGTTGGTCATCCATTCTTCCATTTCGCTCCTTTTTACGTTCTCTCTTTTCCGTCTCTAGTCTACGTCATTGCTCTTCAAAAGTTTGTGCTCCCTCATGGACTGTTCGGCGCCATGAAGCCCTATCGTTTGCCGTGGTCTCGAAGTTGTTTATATCGATGTGACCCTTCATCATATTGCCTTTGAGAACGTCCTTGTACCTTTTTTGTTGACCTCCTTGATTTCTCTTTCCCTCCTTCAGTTGTCAGTTCATAAAATATCTGCTTTGGGAGACGTGTTTCGGGAATGCGGATAACGTGACCAGTCCAACGAAGCTGCTGCTTGAAGATAAGGGCTTCTATACTAGTTGTTCTGGCTTCTTCTAAAACATTTATGTTTGTTCATCGGTCTTGCCATTTGATTCTCAGGATTCATCTTAAACAACTTTGGTGATATTTTTCTAGTCGTTTGATATGCCTTCTGTAGGTGGTCGTTTTGTATTCGTATGTTAGAGTTGGTATTATAACTGTGTTGTAGACACGAAGCTTGGTCTCTGCATTAACGTCGTGATTGTTGAAGACTCTCTCCGAAAGCCGTCCGAACGATGCGCTAGCACATTTTAGACGATGCTGTATTTCTGCGTCAATAGTTGCATTCGAGTATAGGTGGCTCCCAATGTGTGGGTAATGGAAGTGTTTGGAGCTTGGGGATTGGGGAAGTCACTAAGAGCTTCCAGACTACACTGTCCTGCTCCCGTCGCAACTTGCCGATCGCCGAAAGACTTTGGTGTGCTTGGACTTAATGGTCTTATGTGTCCTAGAAAGTATAGGATCTAGGAGTAGAGAATGCCTGTGCAAGACTTTTATTAATGTGGACATGCTGATGTACAGTCAGCAAGCCCACGGTCCCTAATAACGAGTGATGACCCAATGGCGTAACGAATACGACGATTGGGTCCCTCGAGATTAGGCCAGCTGATTGCACGATCGCGAACTAGACTCGAATCGTGGGCGGGGGGTCGCTACATCCCACCGCCTGCAGGCTACAGGTAGTATGCTTCGCCCTACTTCCCATAGCGGACAGATTCATGCCACAGTGGCCTGATCTGTCCGGCCTGACAAAAGAATATATTTAATAATTATAGTAGTATCAGTGAACATTGCTTGTTCGGTGGTAGTATTGTAAAAAAATATTCACCTGTCTTTGATAGTAAGTAATGTGGACAAAGCTCGTTTTATATAAGCATAAGAAAATGTTTAAAGGCTTTTTTACGGATATAAAGGCTGAGTGTTTTTCGTCAGTTCAGAAATTAATATTTTTATTGTATTTAAATAAAAACAAACAATTTTTGAGTTATTCAGCTAACAGTATTAAGGTTCGTTTGCTTTGCTCTAATAAATATCACAATTTAAAAGCATTTTGGTATAGGGTTCTCCATTTAAATGATCACAGCTATTGTATCTATTTATATGTGAAGTAGAAAAAAGTTAATAATAATAAAATAATAAAATAAAAAATAATAAAATAAAAAGCTTTTACAACTTCTAAGAAGCCTTAAAAATAGTTTTCTAAAAAAGGCAGGTGTCATTCTAAATGTCAAATTTAGACAACAACTTCCCTATGTATTTTAATGCATTTTAAAATATCAGGCTTTTGCTGATTTTGACTAATTATATGCCCCTCTATATTTAGTTTTGAAGAATATGGAGGGGGACCTAAATTTAATTTAAAATAAACTTTGTTGTCGTAAAATTAAAAATTTTATTGACAAAGCAAATAATCATAATCTAGTCAAGTAGTATTAATCTAGTTTTCTAAATAATATTTAATAAATTATTTTACAAATATTAAATATCAACAACATCTAAAGTAGTACCCAAGTAAATTAAGCCACAAAGATTTAAATGCTTTACATGCAAGAGAGTTTTAAAATACATATCTAGACATATACAGTTAGAAAAAAAAATATTTAAATTCAAAAATAAAAAACACAATAACATTGGTCACATTTAACATAATTTTAACGTTACATATACACCATTAAAATTGATTGGTATAAAATTCTTTGGTAACCTAACTATTCAATTGGGTTTTAATATACCTTAGTAGCGTAAAAAGATTTTTTCTTTTAATAAAATTGGTGCAGAGTAACTGAAAGGTGGGGAGGGGGCGATCCAGTAAAAGCAGAGAAAATACAATTTTTGTTCAAATGATTACGTCCTTATGAAATTTCCCTTGGTTTAAAGGTTTTTGTCAAAAATAATGATTTAAGGCGGGTGTTTGGCTAAAGGGGGGGGAGGTTGTATAAAGCCTCAAAGTAGAATATATAACTTTTTTAATATTTAATTAAATTTTAGTTAAAAGGTTTATTTTTTTCTAATTAATTATGTTTTAAACCAATTTACACACCTAAGCAGACTTGCACTCTTAATTTATTACACGATTATTTCGAGGGGTCGCAGCCAATCTTTATGAATTTTATTTAGACAAAGTGTGGTCTCATTAAAATAAATATTTTCAGCCAGGTCTTTTAAGGTCTTTTTTTTAGTCAAAAAAACTTAAAAATTTGCAAATGACAAATCATTGATAAAAAAAATAGTACCTCAGAATTAAAAAACACTTTAAAAAAATCGAATACACCAGAACATAGCCAGAACATATGTTTATAAATTTTTTGATAAACTGTATATCAGTAAATATTTTGTCGTATTGGACTAATATTGATTTTAACTCATAAATATATTATTTTCGTCTACAGTATAGACAACCAAAACCGTTATAAGGTGTTTTCTAAAAAGAACAATATGTTAGCAATACAAAAATATAATATTGGTTACATCAAAACACACTTTTGAAAAATCGTCAATGTCCGTCCATTTACATTGCCTCGATCCACTGTGCGCCGGACCTTTGATTATATACAGAGTGTAATTAGTTTGAGTGCGAATATTTTAAGAGGTGACTGGAAACATCAAAACAAACAAAAATGTTCCTATAAGGTAGTGTCCGATAATGCATATTTATGGAGAAAAAAGGGTTAAAGTTTTACCCTATAACCTTAATTTTCTAAACTACTAAAAATAATTTTTGAAGAAAACGTTCTTGTGGTTGTGCAAAAGCATTTTCTTTTTAAAATAAATAACTAAAAAATAAAAAAAATTTCTAATCAAACATTTCTTTACATTTTTATTTTAAGGGGATCCATTTGTGCAACAGTTGGCAAACGCGCATAAACTATCTACTTTAAATAAGTTCTTGTAAATAAAAATACAGCGCCGAAATCGTTATCGGTAAACATTAGGTTTTATTGGGCTCAGTTAAGTTTGCCTCCCCCCAGATCGATTTTCTCAAAAACTTTTATGCCAAAATTTTGCACACATTTTGCACAATTTTGCACACCACAAATCAAATTTTGCACACCTTCCTACGAGAAACTACAGCCCATTTTCTGTGGGAGGGGCAAACTTGACGTTGCCCCCCCCAGTCAATATTTTTCAAAAATTATGATGTCATTTGAAAGGTCTTATTTTGCACAATTTTGCACACCCATTTTAAAATTTTGCACACCTCCCTGTAACCCACACGAGGGTTCTGAAAATATCAAGTTTGCCCCCCCAGTCAGTATTTTTCAAAAAGTTTGGTGTCGTTAGAAAGGTCTTATTTTGCACAATTTTGCACACCCATTTTAAAATTTTGCACACCTCCCTGTAACCCACACGAGGATTCTGAAAATATCAAGTTTGCCCCCCCCCAGTCAATATTTTTCAAAAAGTTTGGTGCCGTTAGAAAAGTCTTATTTTGCACAATTTTGCACACCCATTTTAAAATTTTGCACACCTCCCTGTAACCCACACGAGGGTTCTGAAAATATCAAGTTTGCCCCCCCCCAGTCAATATTTTTCAAAAAGTTTGGTGCCGTTATAAAGGTCTTATTTTGCACAATTTTGCACACCCATTTTAAAATTTTGCACACCTCCCTGTAACCCACACGAGGGTTCTGAAAATATCAAGTTTGCCCCCCCCCCAGTCAATATTTTTCAAAAAGTTTGGTGTCGTTAGAAAGGTCTTATTTTTCACAATTTTGCACACCCATTTTAAAATTTTGCACACCTCCCTGAAACCTACACGAGGGTTCTGAAAATATCAAGTTTGCCCCCCAGTCAATATTTTTTAAAAATGTTGGAGTCATTACAAAGGACTAATTTTGCATCATTTTGTACACCCATTTTAAAATTTTGCACACCTCCCTCTAACCCACACGAAGATTCTGAAAATATCAAGTTTGACCCCCCCACCGTCGATATTTTTCAAAAAATTTTTTGTCATTCGAAAAGTCTATTTTGCGCAATTTTGCACACCCTTCAGTACCCCACAACAGCGTTCTCAAAAAAGTTTGCCCCCCCCCCAGTTAATATTTTTCAAAAAATTTATGTCATTCGAGAAGCCTAATTTTGCACAACTATTTTTAAATTTTGCACACTTCCCATGCCGTTTTCTTTTTATGGCGTTTACGGTTAAACTTGGTCCTAAAATTTCCCAGAAGTATAAGCAAACGAAGGAGACCTCGATTGTGTAATATCTTTGAATATTGTTTAAATTTACAGATAATTGTTTATGTTTAAATTTGTATATAATCAAAAGTTTTTAATTTTTATGAATTTCCGGATTATACTTAAATTTTCATATCAAAAATGAACAGAAAAAATCGATGTAGACAGCGCATCCTGTCATGTTCGATGCCTTGAGAATCGGAACCAGCCTATTTTTCCGGTTCAGAATGGTTGCGGTTCTCAAGGTATGGATCTTCACAGGATGTGCTATCTACGTCCATTTGTTAGATGATGTCATATCATGTGAAAAAATAAGTATAATCCGGAAATTCATAAAAATTAGAAACTTTTGATTATAGACACATATATGTAAGCATAAGCAAATATATGTAAACTTAAACAATATTCGAAGATATTACACAATCGAGGTCTCCTTATTTTGCTTATACTTCTGGGAAATTTTAGGACCAAGGTTAACCGTAACCGTTACAAAAAGAAAACAGCTCCAGAAACTAGTAGGTAGGTATATGCACCTATATCTGAATTCGGAACAGGTATCCGCGGGAGGCGGGAGGTTGTACGTGCCGTAAAGAGGAATGCGTGCATACCTACACCTACCACGCGCGAAGGCCTTTTATGTAATATTTTGAAATGTCGCTTAGCAATGCCTAGTTTTATTTGTGTTCATGATTCAGAATGACTTCGGGTGAAGTTTCCAAAGTTTGCAACGTGTATTTTAAATGGTGGCGTTCCATGTCGGCAGGAAAGTCAATGTGAACGCCTCTATTTAAAATACATAACATTACGTAACCCCTGGTTCTCACCTATACGTGCCCACCCTGACTCTAAAAATGCATCACGTGATCAGCCATGCATTTGCCGATTTTTTAAGTGTCGCGTGATGCGTTTTTAGTGTCACGGTGGCAACTAGGCGTAACGCTTATAGAGGTTATGTAGGGGTGAGCGGGGTTTCGCGGTTTCGTTACGTAACGCAATTTTTAAATTATTATTGTGAAATAAAACAACTTTTTGGATTTTTCGAGTGAAAAAGAAAAAAAAGAGGGGGTCTCTGGCAGCAAAACGTTACGTTATTTTAGACTGGAGTAGTCCCAAACTTTACAAAGCGTTATATAGGGGGTCGCGGGTTGGGTTCAAAATTGGGCAAAATAAGGGTTACGTAATAAGTGCACTACCTCTCAGTTTACGCAATTACTTTGTGGTTGGCGGTAAATATAACCTAACTTTTTTGTTACTTTTTATTTTTTTAGTCGATGATACGTACCTCATCAATCAATTTTCCAAAAATATTACGAAAAAAATAAAATAACGATAACCATAAAGTAATTCCTCCGGAAATTCCGAACTGTTATGGAACTGGCAGTCGCAGAAGTAACAATAATAATAAGAAAAGAGACAAAAACACTGACCAAAAAGACCTTAAGTGTGAATGGAACTTTAACTTACTACCTATTGGTGTCATCCTATTTGCAGCAGGCGTTGTTTCCGTCTTTGGGTTGAGAATTGAGTCAAATTTACATGACATATTTTTTGAATTCTATTTGATTTTTTTTTCGATCTATAAAAGGAATAATATTTTTTTTCTTATTTGCCATTTTGAGTGCATGAAATATAAAAACAAAATGTCTAAAATGTTCATGTGTAGAAATAAATAAACGACTTCTTCTAATTATAATTATTGTCGGACGGAATTTTTTGATGTAAACCTGGTTAATGACACACCAAGACGCCAAACGCATGGTGTGAACTGCAAAATCAAGGCGGGCGTCATCACGGTAGCCGCTGTCCGAAAATAGCAAGGTGTGATCCCACCATTATCCAGATGAAAATTTTCGGACGCACCCATGCAATCGGAGAAGCGTTTGACCTCGGGTGTAACTTGCCCCAAAATGGGTAAGTGCAGCCCTCTAGAAATTTGATAAGCCTTTGGTATTCTTGACATGTAGAAGATATAGATAGAAATGCGGCGTTATAGGCGTTCTTAGTCATTTTCGGTAAGATGTGTCTGAGCTTCATAGAAAGTGACAGTTTCCTCGTCCTTCACTCCCCAAATGGACCTACCTAAATTTTTGGTGCACCAAATTTTGACGTTTCTTCGAGCTTGGGCATCTTGTCTTTACACTTTGCAGTGTGTATTTGTGGAAGAAATGAATTTAATGGACGAGGCTGGGAATAACCTCATTTTTTTTATTATTTCGCCAGATGCACGAAAACGTCTGGGCGTGAAAAAAATTCTGTTTTTTTTTATAAGTTAACTATACAGGTTCAAAAAGTGTAGGTTGTATAAAAACAAGCTTACGGAACCGTGGAGTGAATTAGACCGTACTCCTATTCACTCCACGGTCCCATAAGTATAATATATATATATATATATATATATATAATATAATATACAAGTTTTATTTTGGTTTATTATTGAAGTAAAATATGCGTGCGGGAAAGTAGAAAGATCTGAAAGAAAACAAAGCGTCGTTTTTTTTTTTAAAGGAAGTGTTTATTTTATCTATCAACCAAGGTTATTATTAGAAGTGCAACAACACGCAATTACAATTTACTTACTTTCGACTAACTTGCGTGACAAAGACTTTTATGGAACTTAAAATTAACGTTTTTATTTTATTAGACACTTAAAGCCAATTATCAAAGTTAACACTATCCTAAGACGTATCGCTATAGAGTGGACCAATCAACCATGTGCAGTTTTAAATATATGGGGAATGCGAGACAGCTCCAGCTGATCAAAGTACGCCTTTATTTCAACCAATAGGCAAGCCCCAATGCGGTTACGAAACGTTCGATAAGCTGAAAAGTTCCACGGCGCCCGCGCAGGAGAACCCGCTCTCTTCCCCATAACCAGCAGATGTAAGTTGTAGGAGAGTTCTCTTGATATGCGGTAGCCCGTTAATGTCCGGCGGTGCTCGACTGATATCGGATGGCTAGTGCAAGCAGTCAAACTATCCTATTGGTCCAAATCACTGATGTGAGCGTTCATATAGGAGTGTTCTCTCTAAACTGAAGAATAGGTACCCTGTCCTGCAATACGTGTCAGGATAACACGAAAGAAGACGTGACGTTACGTAGTTTTCACCCAAGACGTTGCTCTATCAACAAAAACGTGTCATTTCGATCAGCTGGAGATGTCATGCATTCGCCATAAATTTAAAAGTGTACTTGGTTAATTGGCCGTCTTACGATACGTCTTAAGATTTTTTTAGGGATGAGGTATTTTGGGGGTAGTTCCGAAGGGAGAAATGGAGGAAAGTTGAAAACAATAGGGCTCCGCGCGTCAATACACGTAATCGTTGTGTAAAATTTCATTATGATCGGTGCAGGAGTTTTTGAGTTACAGTGGCGCATATCGAGGCGAGGGACAGACAGACAGACAGACCGACCGACAGATAGACAGAGCGACGGTGTCTGGGTTCGTGCTCATCTGAAGTCAGATCCACCAAATTCCTTCATCTTCCTCAAAATCTCGAAATGCGATTTTTTGACATTTACATTACTTCCTTCTCTTAGAGCGAGGGAAGTAAAAAGTCAACGAAATTCTTTTTGTTTTCTTTAAAATTACGTAAAGTAAAATTTATATTAGAAATCACGTAAGAAAAACTATTCTCCTCTTTGTTGCACCTTTAGAATATGTATTGCGCATAGTCTTTTTATTGGCTCAAAAATGGTACTTCTTCTAACGCAAACTTATAAAAGGCTATTTTCATTTAAGAAGGTAGTGCACTTGCCCAAAAAAGTGTAGAGCAGCTTTAGCTCGAAAGCGCCTCAGACCACATTGCACAAGGCTCAAAAGCACGTCCGTCGTCGTGCCATATTTTACGTTTTGTTTAATAAAATCAACGAGAAGTACGTGGTGTCGTGTGCCGTTCAATCAGCATCAACATCATCAGCTTACCAGTTGCCAAACAAAATAAGGTAGGTTTATAGTTTACGTATATAGGCTCTATAATTCAGTGATATAGGCAAACAAATCAGTAAAGAATTGGGTTCCATTAGTATGGTGTAGGTAGGGCAATATGCTCTATTCAGAAGCTTTTGTGCGTTAAACATATTTGCAATTTTTACATTTTCGAAGAATTCTGAGGTAAAGTCGCCTCATCAAATAATGTCCCTTCAATTCTTTTGGGGAATATATCTTAGCACGAACTGACAACGTTGCAAGCCGCATATACCTACCTGTATCATGTACAGCCATTTGCACCAACATATTTACTTATTTAGGGGTCACTTAGTATAAGGTGGCCTAGATTAGAAAAGAGTTTCGTTTGTATTTAGAACTCCCCTAAACTACCTTAGTTGATCCCTAAACCTAGGGGCCCGTTTTTGGTCCCCTAGCCCTCCCCTAACCTAAAACTAAACTAGATTCAGGTGCCAACTAATGCTAGGTGACCCCTAAATATGTTGGTGCAAATGGCTGGTAGCCTTATACTAAGTCCACAGGATACAGATATACAGACCGCTTCAAGCTACTGCGAACATAGGGCGGAAGAAGTCTAATTTGCCAGTGTACGTACATGCAGAGACACCGCACGCCTATCAGTGAAGCAGCCAATACTCAGGCTTGCGATCACCACTTGCATGACTTTCCTTTGGTATTTAGTACGCCTCTAACCACGGTGCTGTGTGGAGCGTAGTCAATGAAACCGGAATTTGGTCAATAAATACGCAAATTTTTATAACGTAATTTTCTTATTTTTTGTCACTGATAAATAAGAGCGTTTTATTGTCAACTGCTCAGATTTATCAGTGACGACGTGTTACAATGAAAATAATAAGGAGAAATAAAATAAAAGCAAGTTCTCAAAATAAAATAATACATTCTAAAAACCAAAAAGATTCTCCCAGTCAAAAAAAAATTAAAGCAAATGTTCGAAAAGTCCTCCTTGCTCGGCTAAAAAATATCCGAGCCTACTATAAAAACCCCTTCTAACGTTTCCAAGCATGTTAGGGGTGATAATTTGAAAAGCTTCTTCAAAAACAGATAGAAGTCATTAGGAGCAAGATCGGGAGATCGAGCTGGCCATAAAATAGTTCCCCGTGTACTTATAACCCGATTAGGAAATACATTATCAAGATATTCCCTAACAAGGCCAACATTGTGAGCGGAACAACCATCTTGTTGAAACCATGTTTCACCAAATCTTACACCTAACAACTGCCTAGCAGTTGGAATAATGTGCTGCTGCAGTAGATCCAAGTATCTAGGACCACTCAAATTGCAATTGCCGTTAATAAAAAATGTCCCAATTACGTGTTCCCCTATAATACCCCCCCCCAAACATTTAGTTTTTGGGGATACTGTGTTATTACGTCAAAATACAAATGCAAATTTTCCCTCGACCAATATCGAACGTGTGTTGGGTTATGACGATTTGACCATTTGACCATCTGCACTTTTTCGGCAACTTCGTAGACATCCATTTTTGGTTTTAAAAATGTATTATTTCAATTAAGAACTTACCCATCTGTTTCTCGAGCAAGGCAGAAATAAAACAAAATAATAAAAACAAAATGAATTTCCAAAAGATAACACTGCAGCGTGCTTCGAATCCACCTCGGTCGTACGGCACGGAGAGTAAATTGGACTTGATTCCCCCTATGTTCGTAGTAGCTTGAAGCGGTGTTGTCAGTTTGTACTAAAATATAATCCTCAAAAAAATTAAAGGGACATATTTGAAGAGGCTTACGGTTTTCTGCCGATTTTGCGATGGGTTAGTTTTGTAAAAGAAGTGTTGGGTTGGTTTTACAACCCAATCCAAACTTAACCCTTCTTTTCCAAACCCAGACTGAAGTGAACAAAATTTTTTGAAATAAAACAAACATTTTCAAATTACAAAATACATTATCAAGATATTCCCTAACAAGGCCAACATTGTGAGCGGAACAACCATCTTGTTGAAACCATGTTTCACCAAATCTTACACCTAACAACTGCCTAGCAGTTGGAATAATGTGCTGCTGCAGTAGATCCAAGTATCTAGGACCACTCAAATTGCAATTGCCGTTAATAAAAAATGTCCCAATTACGTGTTCCCCTATAATACCCCCCCCCCAAACATTTAGTTTTTGGGGATACTGTGTTATTACGTCAAAATACAAATGCAAATTTTCCCTCGACCAATATCGAACGTGTGTTGGGTTATGACGATTTGACCATTTGACCATCTGCACTTTTTCGGCAACTTCGTAGACATCCATTTTTGGTTTTAAAAATGTATTATTTCAATTAAGAACTTACCCATCTGTTTCTCGAGCAAGGCAGAAATAAAACAAAATAATAAAAACAAAATGAATTTCCAAAAGATAACACTGCAGCGTGCTTCGAATCCACCTCGGTCGTACGGCACGGAGAGTAAATTGGACTTGATTCCCCCTATGTTCGTAGTAGCTTGAAGCGGTGTTGTCAGTTTGTACTAAAATATAATCCTCAAAAAAATTAAAGGGACATATTTGAAGAGGCTTACGGTTTTCTGCCGATTTTGCGATGGGTTAGTTTTGTAAAAGAAGTGTTGGGTTGGTTTTACAACCCAATCCAAACTTAACCCTTCTTTTCCAAACCCAGACTGAAGTGAACAAAATTTTTTGAAATAAAACAAACATTTTCAAATTTAAATTACGCGCCAAAATCGGCAAGTTGAAGAACGCACCCCTGTGCGAATTACCTACAAAAAATGACAGAAAATGCCAGTTCTGCGTAAAAATCGCAAATGGTGTGTTATTTTTTTTGGCGTTTTTTAGAAATTCGAATTTTTGGTCAAATAAAAAAATGCCTGGTAAAGTTCAACCCTTGGAGCATATTTGGACGTAATTTAAAGTTAGACACTACCCCGCCCCCGCCCAGCACCCCTATTCACTTCACTGTCCCGTAAGTATATCCCGCTAAACAAAAATGAAAAAAAAATAAAAAAACGTTATTTTCATAGTGAAAAATTCGCTTAATAACCCGTTTTATAACTATGAAAATAAAGTTTTTTTATGGGAACGTTATTTTCATAGTAAAAAAACGTTAATGGAAAAAGTAACGTCATAAAACGGATTATTAAGCGAATTTTTCACTATGAAAATACCGTTTTTTATTTTTTTTCATTTTTGTTTAGCGGGATGTCTCTATGCAATTTTTTTTGAGCTGTAACTTTGGAAAAAAACAAATTTTTTTTTACGCACAGACGGTTTTGTGCTCCCGACATAGCATATCGGCCTGCACTTTTTTTTGAAAATCTTAAAAAATGGCAGAAAACCGTAAGCCTACCTACTGCATCTATTACAGTCGCCTATTCAAATATGTCCCTTTAATTTCTTTGAGGAATATATTTTCATCACCTAAGGTAGTTTAGGGGAGTTCCAAATACAAATGAAACTCTTCTCTAATCTAGGCCACCTTATTCTAAGTTAACCCTAAATAAGTAAATATGTTGGTGCAAATGGCTGTACATGATACAGGTAGGTATCTGCTGCTTGCAACGTTGTCAGTTCGTGCTAAAGTATATTCCCCAAAAGAATTGAAGGGACATTATTTAATAAGGCGACTTTATCTCAGAATTCTTCGAAAATGTAAAAATTGCAAATATGTTTAACTGACAAAAGCTTCTGAATAGAGCATATTGCCCTACCTACACCATACTAATGGAACCCAATTCTTTACTGATTTGTTTGCCTATATCACTGAATTATAGAGCCTATATATGTAAACTATAAACCTACCTTATTTTGTTTGGCAACTTGTAAGCTGATGATGTTGATGCTGATTGAACGGCACACGATACCACGTACTTCTCGTTGATTTTATTAAACAAAACGTAAAATATGGCACGACGACGGACGTGCTTTTGAGCTTTGTGCAATGTGGTCTGAGGCGCTTTTGAGCTAAAGCTGCTCTATACTTTTTTGGGCAAGTGCACTACCTTCTTAAATGAAAATAGCCTTTTATAAGTTTGCGTTAGAAGAAGTACCATTTTTGAGCCAATAAAAAGACTATGCGCAATACATATTCTAAAAGTGCAACAAAGAGGAGAATAGTTTTTCTTAAGTGATTTCTTATATTAATTTTACTTTTCGTAATTTTAATGAAAACAAAAAGAATTTCGTTGACTTTTTACTTCCCTCGCTCTAAGAGAAGGAAGTAATGTAAATGTTAAAAAATCGCATTTCGAGATTTTGAGGAAGATGAAGGAACTTGGTGGATCTGACTTCAGATGAGCACGAATCCAGACGCCGTCGCTCTGTCTATCTGTTGGTCAGTCTGTCTGTCTGTCTATCCGTCGCCTCGATATGCGCCACTGTAACTCAAAAACTCCTGCACCGATCATAACGAAATTTTACACAACGATTACGTGTATTGACGCGCGGAGCCCTATTGTTTTTGAACTTTCCTCCATTTCTCCCTTCGGAACTACCCCCAAAATACCTCATCCCTAAAAAAATCTTAAGACGTATCTCTATCTTGTCGGCCAATTAACCAAGTACACTTTTAAATTTATGGCGAATGCATGACATCTCCAGCTGATCGAAATGACACGTTTTTGTTGATAGAGCAACGTCTTGGGTGAAAACTACGTAACGTCACGTCTTCTTACGTGTTATCCTGACACGTATTGCAGGACAGGGTACCTATTCTTCAGTTTCGAGAGAACACTCCTATAGGAACGCTCACATCAGTGATTTGGACCAATAGGATAGTTTGACTGCTTGCACTAGCCATCCGATATCAGTCGAGCACCGCCGGACATTACCGGGCTACCGCATATCAAGAGAACTCTCCTACAACTTACATCTGCTGGTTATGGGGAAGAGAGCGGGTTCTCCTGCGCAGGCGCCGTGGAGCTTTTCAGCTTATCGAACGTTTCGTAACCGCATTGGGACTTGCCTAATGGTTGAAATAAAGGATGTGATCGTTCGTACACGAAAGTTTCTCTCGAAACTGAAGAATGGGTATCCAGGCGTACTTTCATCAGCTGGAGCTGTCTCGCATTCCCCATATATTTAAAACTGTACCTGGTTGATTGGTCCACTCGACAGAGATACGTCTTAGGATAGTGTTAACTTTGATAATTGGCTTTAAGTGTCTAATAAAATAAAAACGTTAATTTTAAGTTCCATAAAAGTCTTTGTCACGCAAGTTAGTCGAAAGTAAGTAAATCGTAGTTGCGTGTTGTTGCACTTCTAATAGTAACCTTCGTTGATAGATAAAATAAACACTTTCTTTAAAAAAATGACGCTTTGTTTTCTTTCAGATCTTTCTACTTTCCCGCACGCATATTTTACTTCAATAATAAACCAAAATAAAAGTTATATATTATATATATATATAAATATATATATTATATTATACATATATATTATATTTTATATATATATATATATATATATATATATATATATATATATATTATACTTACGGGACCGTGGAGTGAATAGGAGTACGCTCTAATTCACTCCACGGCTCCGTAAGCTTGTTTTTATACAACCTACACTTTTTTAACCTGTATAGTTAACTTATAAAAAAAAACAGAATTTTTTTCACGCCCAGACGTTTTCGTGCTTCTCGTCCATTAAATTCATTTCTTCCACAAATACACACTGCAAAGTGTAAATACAAGATGCCCAAGGTCCAAGAAACATCAAAATTTGGTGCAGAACACCCAAAAATTTAGGTAGGTCCATTTGGGGAGTGAAGGACGAGGAAACTGTCACTTTCTATGAAGCTCAGACACATCTTACCGAAAATGACTAAGAACGCCTATTACGCCGCATTTCTATCTTTCTCCTTTACATGTCAAGAATACCAAAGGCTTATCAAATTTCTAGAGGGCTGCACTTACCCATTTTGGGGCAAGTTTCACCCGAGGTCGAACGCGCCTCCGATTTCATGGGTGCGTTCGAAAATTTTCATCTGGATAATGGTGGGATCACACCTTGCTATTTGCGGACAGCGGCTACGGTGATGACGCCCGCCTTGATTTTGCAGTTCACAGCACGCGTTTGGCGTCTTGGTGTGTCATTAACTAGGTTTACATCAAAAAATTCCGTCCGTCAATAATTATAATTAGAAGAAGTCGTTTATTTATTTCTACACATGAACATTTTAGACATTTTGTTTTTGTATTTCATGCACTTAAAATGGCAAATAAGAAAAAAAATTATTATTCCTTTTATAGATCAAAGAAAAAATCAAATCGCATTCAAAATATATGTCATGTAAATTTGACTCAATTCTCAACCCAAAGACGGAAACAACGCCTGCTGCAAATGGGATGACACCAATAGGTAGAAAGTTAAAGTTCCATTCACACTTAAGGTCTTTTTGGTCAGTGTTTTTGTCTCTTTCCTTATTATTATTGTTACTTCTGCGACTGCGCAGTTCCATAACAGAGTTCGGAATTTCCGGAGGAATTACTTTATGGTTATCGTTATTTTAGTTTTTTCGTAATATTTTTGGAAAATTGATTGATGAGGTACGTATCATCGACTGAAAAAACTAAAAAGTAAGTGAAGACGTTAGGTTATATTTACCACCAACCACAAAGTAATTGCGTAAACTGAGAGGTAGTGCACTTATTACGTAACCCTTATTTTGCCCAATTTTGACCCCAACCCGCGACCCCCTATATAACGCTTTGTAACGTTTGGGACTACTACAGTCTAAAATAACAAAACGTTTTGCTGCCAGAGACCCCCTCTTTTTTTTCTTTTTTACTCGAAAAATCCAAAAAGTTGTTTTATTTCACAATAATAATTTAAAAATTGCGTTACCGCGCTCACCCCTACATAACCCCTATAAGCGTTACGCCTAGTTGTCACCTATGCGTGCTAACCCTGACATTAAAAACGCATCACGCGACAATTTTAAAAAATCGGCAAATGCATGGCTGATCACGTGATGCATTTTTAGAGTCAGGGTGGGCACGCATAGGTGAGAACCAGGCGTTACGTAATGTTATGTATTTTAAATAGAGAGATAACTTCGGAAACTTCACCCCAAGTCATTCTGAATCATGAACACAAATAAAACTAGGCATTGCTAAGCGACATTTCAATATATTACATAAAAGGCCTTCGCGCGTGGTAGGTGTAGGTACGCACGCATTCCTCTTTACGGCACGTACAACCTCCCGCCTCCCGCGGATACCTGTCCCGAATTCAGATATAGGTGCATATACCTACCTACTAGTTTCTGGAGCTGTTTTCTTTTTGTAGCGGTTACCTGCCCTAAAATTTCCCAGAAGTATAAGCAAAATAAGGAGACCTCGATTGTGTAATATCTTATGCTTATGCTTACATATATGTGCCTATAATCAAAAGTTTTTAATTTTTATGAATTTCCGGATTATACTTAATTTTTCACATGCTATGACATCATCTAACAAATGGACGTAGATAGCACATCCTGTGAAGATCCATACCTTGAGAACCGCAACCATTCTGAACCGCCAAATAGGCTGGTTCCGATTCTCAAGGCATCGAACATGACAGGATGCGCTGTCTACATCGATTTTTTCTGTTCATTTTTGATATGAAAATTTAAGTATAATCCGGAAATTCATAAAAATTAATAACTTTTGATTATATACAAATGTAAACATAAACAATTATCAGTAAGTTTAAACAATATTCAAAGATATTACACAATCGAGGTCTCCTTCGTTTGCTTATACTTCTGGGAAATTTTAGGACCAAGTTTAACCGTAAACGCCACAAAAAGAAAACGGCATGGGAAGTGTGCAAAATTTAAAAATAGTTGTGCAAAATTAGGCTTCTCGAATGACATAAATTGTTTGAAAAATATTAACTGGGGGGGGGGGCAAACTTTTTTGAGAACGCTCTTGTGGGGTACTGAAGGGTGTGCAAAATTGCGCAAAATAGACTTTTCGAATTACACAAAATTTTTTGAAAAATATCCACGGTGGGGGGGGCAAACTTCATATTTTCAGAATCTTCGTGTGGGTTAGAGGGAGGTGTGCAGAATTTTAAAATGGGTGTGCAAAATGATGCAAAATTAGACCATTCTAATGACTCCAAAATTTTTAAAAAATATTGACTGGTGGGCAAACTTGATATTTTCGGAACCCTCGTGTAGGTTACAGGGAGGTGTGCAAAATTTTAAAATGGGTGTGCAAAATTGTGCAAAATAAGACCTTTCTAACGACACCAAAAAATATTGACTGGGGGGGGGCAAACTTGATATTTTCAGATCCCGCGTGTGGGTTACAGGGAGGTGTGCAAAATAAGACCTTTCTAAACGACACCAAACTTTTTGAAAAATATTGACTGGGGGGGGGGCAAACTTGATATTTTCAGATCCCGCGTGTGGGTTACAGGGAGGTGTGCAAAATTTTAAAATGGGTGTGCAAAATTGTGCAAAATAAGACCTTTCTAACGACACCAAACTTTTTGAAAAATATTGACTGGGGGGGGGGCAAACTTGATATTTTCAGAACCCTGGTGTGGGTTACAGGGAGGTGTGCAAAATTTTAAAATGGGTGTGCAAAATTGTGCAAAATAAGACCTTTCTAACGACACCAAACTTTTTGAAAAATATTGACTGGGGGGGGCAAACTTGATATTTTCAGATCCCGCGTGTGGGTTACAGGGAGGTGTGCAAAATTTTAAAATGGGTGTGCAAAATTGTGCAAAATAAGACCTTTCTAAACGACACCAAACTTTTTGAAAAATATTGACTGGGGGGGGGCAAACTTGATATTTTCGGAACCCTCGTGTAGGTTACAGGGAGGTGTGCAAAATTTTAAAATGGGTGTGCAAAATTGTGCAAAATAAGACCTTTCAAATGACATCATAATTTTTATAAAATATTTACTGGGGGGGGGCAACGTCAAGTTTGCCCCCCCCCCACAGAAAATGGGCTGTAGTTTCTCGTAGGAAGGTGTGCAAAATTTGATTTGTGGTGTGCAAAATTGTGCAAAATGTGTGCAAAATTTTGGCATAAAAATTTTTGAGAAAATCGATCTGGGGGGGGGGCAAACTTAACTAAGCCGTTTTATTGCACTGCTAAATGCAATAATTCTTTATCGACTTTTTTGACAAGGGTGTTTTTAGTTTTTGTATTACAGTGGGAATTTGAAGATTAACAACAACCCGCAACAACCCTAAATTTTTATTTATTACCTATGTTAGTATTTTAGTCTTATGGAGGGCTTCTTGTAGTACGTTTCCGTTTTTTTTTTTAATTTTGAGCTTGTGTATAAAACTTTGTGTGTCTTTGAAAAACTTTTCTGAAGTAGCCAGTGCAGTGTTTATCAGCCAAGATTTTTCTTTAATTAGTTTTTTTTAACGTTTATGTAAACAATATGTTTTCCAATCGCGAATATTTGGATCTGATTTTAATTTATGGTGAAGCTAATCAACATACCAATGTAGCTAGGCAGATTTACATTAAAAGATTTACTAATAGGCGTTTTCCAAATGCCCGAATGTTTGTCGCCTGCGTCCAAAGAATATTAGATACCAGAAGCATACAGCAAAAATTTCAAAATCATAGTCCTGTTAGACAAATTAATCCAGAAACCGAAAAACAGATTTAGTACGCGAATGGTAGGGAGGCAAGTTGGCGTATCCCATTACGTGGTACACAGAACTTTTAAGGAACAGTTACTGTATCCGTATCATTTGCAGAGAGTTCAGAGTCTAAATCTAGCTGATTATGGGCCAAGATAGACGTTTTTCGAATGGCTGTTAGGTAAAACTCGGTAAAACAGAAATTTTTTAAATATAATTTTGGCTACTGGTGAAGCTTGCTTTACACGCGATGGAATTGTAAACTTTCATAATACGCACGTTAACGCCGTAGAAAATCCTCATCAGATTATTGAGTTGTAAAGTG
The DNA here is from genome assembly GCA_963921995.1 of Oxystoma pomonae. NCBI lineage: Eukaryota > Metazoa > Arthropoda > Insecta > Coleoptera > Brentidae > Oxystoma > Oxystoma pomonae. The sequence goes on from OY998173.1 coordinate 42,328,131, forward strand.
AATGTTTGAGCTGGTATTATTAAAAACCAGTTAGTTTATCATATTTTCGAAAAAGAAAATTTAACCACCAATACTCGATTTAGTGATTGACAAAGTGTCGCTAGATGCCCGAGCTAACATGTGGTATTTACATCGATGGTGCTCTGCTTCATATTGGTTGATTGATTGGCGCGTTCATAAGATTGAAAGATTCGGAAATCATTGGATTGGTAGGTTTGGACCACACCCGTGGTCCCCTCGCTCATCTGGACGCTTATTCTTAAACGACCATGAGGTGAGGTGAGCTTTTTTCACCACCTTTTTCCACGGGGAATTTCGCTCACCTCACCTCACGGTCGGTCAAGAATAAGCGTCCTGATCTCAATCCTTTGGATTTTTATTTGTGGGAACATTTAAAATATTTAGTTTATTCAGTTTCCCATAACAATATTAACGAGTTAAGGCAAAGAATTATTGGTGAAATAAATCAAATTAGAACAATTCCGAGACTTTCTGAAAGGATTATAAACAACTGGATTAGAAGGTTGCAGGCATGTGTCGAAGCCGAAAGACGTCACTTTGAACATATTTTGTATTTTCTTTGGTAAGTTGATCATTTAATATTTTTAAGATAGATACAATACTGATTTGGAGGTTTTTTAACTTCTTTGTTTTAATTGCCTTAGGAGCACAATCCTACTGGAAATATTAACACGCCAGGACGAATTCGTATTAGGTAACTTGGATAAGTAAGTACCAGTGCGGAACGATGCCTATTTGTGAGTGGTTCAAGGTTGGAAATCTAAGTGTATGATGGTGTTTAATGATGTATAGTGGAGGGTGACCAGTAAAACTACTGATGAGCCCACGCTGGTTACCCAGGGCGAAACATCGTTTAATCATTTCTCTTCGCTTTGATCTTTTGTGTGTTCCTTGTGGGATACTCATCCAAGTTTGAATTTTCGTTATTTCCACCCAAGATCTTTTGATCTTTTGTTTTTTAGTTTCTTTTCGGTTGAAGTAACTGATTTGGAGGTTTATTAACTTCTTCTTTGTTTTAGTTGCCTTAGGAGCATAATCCTAGTGGTAAGTGGTTCAAGGTTGGAAATCTAAGTGTATGATGGTGTTTAATGATGTATAGTGGAGGGTGACCAGTAAAACTACTGATGAGCCCACGCTGGTTACCCAGGGCGAAACATCGTTTAATCATTTCTCTTCGCTTTGATCTTTTGTGTGTTCCTTGTGGGATACTCATCCAAGTTTGAATTTTCGTTATTTCCACCCAAGATCTTTTGATCTTTTGTTTTTTAGTTTCTTTTCGGTTGAAGTAACTGATTTGGAGGTTTTTTAACTTCTTCTTTGTTTTAGTTGCCTTAGGAGCATAATTCTACTGGAAATATTAACACGCCAGGACGAATTCGTATCAGGTAACTTGGATAAGTAAGTACCAGTGCGGAACGGTGCCTATTTGTGAGTGGTTCAAGGTTGGAAATCTAAGTGTATGATAGTGTTTAATGATATATAGTGGAGGGTGACCAGTAAAACTACTGATGAGCCCACGCTGGTTACCCAGGGCGAAACATCGTTTAGTCATTTCTCTTCGCTTTGATCTTTTGTGTGTTCCTTGTGGGATTCTCATCCAAGTTTAAATTTTCGTTATTTCCACCCAAGATCTTTTGATCTTTTGTTAGATACAACACTTGTTTATACCCTTGTATTTCCGCTATAAGCGTGCCTTTATTGTAAAAGTCGTATAAACAAAACTGTTGCCAGTTTTAAGCTTAGGTATTATTTTTATACTCGAATATCTCGAAAACTAAGCAGTTTTGGATGGTATATCATAAGACATTTTTTATTTGTTTTGATGTTTCTAGTCACCTCTTAAAATATTTGCACTCAAAACAATTACACCCTGTATATTCCATCGATGCTATGCGCACTTAAAAAGCTTAAAGAGTCTTGGTTCATCCAAGGTGTATTAAAATAACTTGCTTCAGGGTGATTTTTCCAGTTTTATTGCAACACTAAAGGCCTGTTTTTGCGGGGTTAATACAGCGTACCGGTATGTATAGTAACAGGGTGACCGGTATTTTTGCGGGTAACTACACCTTACCATGCCCTCACATTTAACTTAGGTGTGACGTCATGGTTAGATTGCTGATTTCTTTGGTTGGCAATCCTGAATATGAACATAAATTGTAGACAATTTTGTAGATTTTTGTTAAATGTTTGAAATCAACCAAACCTGTTGTATAAACCATTGAATATATGGAACTTATACAGGCTAAAAAGTGGGCCCCAAACAGGTGGGTGTTTTGTTAACTGACAACAAAGGTAGAGCGATTTTGTGTAATGAATATCATATGGTTTGTGATAAAGTTGATTCTGGTATTTTTAGGACATAAATAGGGGGACCTTGAGCAATACATGTGTAAATTTGAGCCCAGTCTTTCACAGATATTGTAAAATTTCCAAGATTAATGAGGACAGGAATTAAAAAACTCAAAAAATAGACCAACACCAGTTTCTAGTAGGTTTGTACACCAGACAGCTAAAGGCGGATTCAGAGTTCTGTAATTTAAGCGGTATGAGGTATGCGGTAAGACGCAAGGAAAATAAAAAATGTTAAACACACGCTGCTTTTACCGCTTATCACTTATTGCAGCTTATGGAACACTATAAACAGCAGCATGTGTTTGCTATAGTTTATTTTCTGCTGGGTACTTTATAAATCTATTTTTGTTATTTTAGTTGACCGGGTTACTATTGATGATATAATATAAGAGCAGGTTTATGCAGCAACTTAAATTAGGTACTTAATTTTTCATCTCTGTCTTTTTCTCATACTTTGTTAGAAAAAGATAGAAATATAAAATTAGGAACTAAATTTAAAAATTGTGCATTAAATTGCTGGGTTGACACATCTAATATAAACAAAATCTATCATATGGAGAGAGAATTAAATAAATAAATAAAATAACATTTTCTTGTTTATTTTAGGTTATTGCAGAGGCCAGAAAAACCTTTTCGGCTAAATAGTTGACTACTGGATCAATTTACTAAATACAACGAACAATATCAGTGCTTCACTTGACAGTAGGGTTACATCTGCTTCCCACCTATGCGTGCTGACCCGACTCAAAAAACGCATCAAGCGACTCTACATTTACAAAAACTGCAAATCTTTGTCCTGTAACGTGGTGCGTTTTTTGAGTCAGGGTGAGCGCGCATAGATGGGAACTGGGCGTTAGATATTATAACTTTAGTAAGAAAAAGTTTGACTTTGTATTAAAGTAAATATACAAGGTTTATTAGGCACTTTATTAGTAAAAAAACAAACGGAAGATGGCTGTGCCACTGTAAATCTAACGAAAAAACAAGAGTTTTTCCACCCTCTGTGTGAGCAATCGAAAAACAGAAAGTTTATTTTGCACTGAAGTACTAAAAACTCTTGTTTTTTCATTAATTTTAGTGTTATTTTAAGGTTGTAATGATGTTTTATTTAAAGTAGTCAAGTTTTTTAAAAATTTAACTAGAAAAAATTAATTTTAATGTAGGTAATTCCCTTATATCTCAACCTCAGTAAAAAGTAAAAGACCACAAAATGAACGTCGTGCTCTAGAAACTGTAATTAAAAAAAAAACAAAATTCATTTAATCATTAATACGGCTCTTAAAGAGTATGATAATGGTTTCCAGAGATGACTCTCAAATTCTGAAACATGGAAAATTTTGAACCATAGGGAAAAATTATTCCTTAACCTATCATTTTAAAGCAGAAGGTGGCGCTGGCGGACGGGCGAAGTTTGTATAATAAGGAAGGGTGGTCGTGCGATATAGAGGTTACGTGAGTTTTCCTTTTTTTAATTTTTGAGACCTTTCATCATTACCATTCATTTAATATTTTATTAATTGTACTAGTGTTGTCTCATAAGACTAACAAGTTAAATAAACGTAAATTATAACATACCATGAGCATCTAACTACCTTCGAAAGGTAGTTAGATAGTATGGTATGTAAAACGTCATACCTGACGTCATGGTATCTCATGGTTACTCGCAAAAATACGATACAAAAATGTGTATTTTGAAAGTTCAATTTCCTGTTTTTCCCAAAAAAATTATTTCTTGGTATTGCCTCTTCAAAATAAAATATAAATTAATACATTTTTACCTAAAAACTACCTGATATTTAAAAAAAAATCTGTTTTATTTTTGTTTTTAGGTTGGCAATAATACCAGATTTGTCACGTGACTGCTATAACTGTATTTATGGTTTTAAAATTGCATATGTAAAATAAATGCGTCAAATTTAAACTATAGGCCGACTTTTTTTTATTTAAAACGCATTTTATTGAAAACAGTTTGTAATATCCACGTTTTTATTATGTAATGTGGCAACAAGGCGAATTAAGTCCGGCAACAACATACCGTGACGTCATTAATTTTGCCATACCGGTATGCTGTATTAACCCTGCAAAAACATGCCTTAACTGACCAGAACGACGCACATCTGCCAATGATCACCTACCAACTTCTGCTTTAGCGCATTATTTTGTATGTCAAAGTGCCGCCTGAAATGCTTCCTTGGCCAAGCACAGATGTGGGAATTATTGTAGTAACTGAAACTTTGAAACTTGTACTTAAATTTATGAAGAATGTCAACGGACCATATCTACAAGGCATTTGACTGCAAATTACCCAGTCTACAAGGATGTAATAATGAATCCATTGTAATGTTTTTTTAGTCAAAACATTACAAGTCAAATTAATAAAAGCAAACCTACCAATTTTCTCAATACCCCAACCTGACTTCCTACACTAATCTTGCGATTAACTCCAGCATGCTACAAAATCGTCGCAAAGCCGGTTTTTACTAGCCTAAGAAACGTCTGCGAAAGCCATCCATCTAATATCGATCCATTCTAGTTGTCTTTGTCGAACATACGTAAAAAGGTACAGGAATCACATACGTCGAAGCAGATAATGCGAGAGAATATCTATCCTTTTTCATCTTTCTCCATGTAATAAAGACAGCCTACGTAGAACAGTAATCTTTACTATTTAAAATTTTAATATTATAAATGCATTTAAAGTGTTAAATTCGACGAAGCAGTCGTCTTGGTTAGTGTAAAAAAATTTAATAAAAAACAGTCAAGTCGGAGTGTAGTTGGGGAACCAGTGAATTTTAAGGGGTCCCGGGGTAAAGGGAGTGACTACTATAAAATAGAAAGACACCAAAAGATGAGCTCTTTTCAACACTAGAAATGCAGCACTAAGTGGTGTCCAAAAATTTTCAACAAAGTGAAAAATGTAATCTGACAGATTCATAAGCCAGAACAACCGGTATGTTTTTCTATTTTCTATAAGCCTAAATTATTGTTTTGATTTCCTACTATTACTTACAAAATTGAGGATTACTGATTTTTGAATTATATTATTTTTTTAAATATCTCAAAACCATTTTTTTTGAATTTTTTTTTGAAATTTTTGTAAAGTTTTTATTAGGTACCTTTAAAACTGGTCAGTGTGCAGTTTACTTAATTTTTTATAATATAACAAGCATATTTTTATAGTTCATTAAATTTTATTTTTTTATTTCTGTTAGAAATTGGTAGTTAGAGCAGTTTCATAATTATTCAAATCCACTGCACAGTTTGTAAGACCCAAAAATATTTAAAAGAAAACAAGATTCAAGGAATAACCTTAAAAATCAGTAAGAAAAATTTGTAAAAATTCATTTTTTTGTAAACCTTGATTTTTATTAACTCATAGAATAGTGGGGGCTGATGTAAGTTTTTTATTAATAGGCTTTAAGGGCTAACCTTCTACCAACTTTAAGGGGTAACCTTCTACCAACTTCAAGGGCTACCCTTCTACCAACTTCTAAGATTACCTTTCTACTGACCACACTTCTCATAATGACCACCTAGGCTTAAACTTCCACATCATGGTTTAAAGCCTACGACCAACTCTGTAACCAGCGTTTCCGTCAAGCTACTTTCCATCTTTTTACTTCTACGATGAATTAAGACCAAGTTTAGAGATTTCCAATCCAATCATTCAACTTCCTGTGTCCACCCGGAGTTCTTGAGTTTCCATGTGGCATGGATTGCGTCAGCAGTTTTATCGAGAGTCCAGGGAGGGGTACTGATGTCTGGTGGGATTAGGATCTACGGGTAAAAGCTAAGTACACCTGCTTTTATTCTTACTAACTTTCCTTCCGTCTTAATTTCTTCAACTCAAGCGGTCAACATGGTCAAATTTGCCTTTTTCACAATTTTTTGGATTTTTTTTATAATTTTTTTTTTGGCACTTATAATTGGAAGTAGTGAAGCCAAATATATTTAAGTTTCGTTATTTACGGAGTGTAACTAACTATTGTATAGTTTAGTGTGTTTCCGTACACCCATAAATGTTGGTTTATAATTCCTTCAGAATTATAAACCGTGTGACCTTTTTGGTTTTATTTAACCTTTGTTTTGGTAATATAGTTTTACAGTTTAGTACTTTTTTTTGATAAATGGATACTGGTGGAGCTATATACTTTAAATTTAAGTAATTAACCTAGAGTATGACTATTTATAGTGTGTCCATTCATACTCCTAGGGTTGGTTATGCCAACTTGGTATAGTGCGTTAATGTGTTCTTAAGAAGGCATATGCATGATCTAGTATCACAATAGCGTTTCATAATTCTGATTTTTGGAAGGCCAATGATGTGTTTAGCACGTTACAGATTATGTAGAGGTTGTTGATCTACTAGATTATTTCTTTGGGCAAATCTGCCTACCGAAATTTGCTGTTTTAAAATCTGGCAACACAATGTTTTCTATAGTCAAGTTTTTTCTGTACTACAGAAACTAGGTGTTTAGCACGTTATTTGACTATAAGAACTTATTGATGTGTCAAGATTGCCCAGGCAACTTATGTTTGTCCTTAAGTTGTTTTCCTTGGCCTTTATTGGTTTTAAACCATGTTATGTTTTTTTGTGGAAAGACCACACTTTATTATCTTGTGTAACATATAAGTTTCACTTTACATTTATTTGGTGGAAAGACCACACTTCTTACCTTGTGTAATATATTTATGCATTTCTTTTTGTGGAAAGACCACACTTTTGTACCTTGTGTAATATATTGATGCATTTCTTTTCGCGGAAAGACCACAAAGTTGTCTGCGTGTAATATATATTGTCATATACCGTTATATACACTATGCTAAGTTAACTATATTAATTAATATGAGATTTTAGTCATTGTAAATTATTTATTGATTTTTTTTCAAATCTTGTTAATTTTTACAAAATTATTTTGTTAATACATTTACTAATTGAGATATTTTTGTTTAATTTCATAATATGAAATTTTGAAAATAGATTTTAAGAGGCTCAACTTAAAATCATACTCTGAAATAAATATTTGAATAAATTGAGCAGTTCAATTTTCTGTCTTTGCAACTAATAGACAGGGCGCCCACAAAATAGTTTGGTAAAAGATAAAATTAAAGAAGATACAACCTGTTACTTAAGTAAATTTTTTCAAAATTAATATTAAAAATTCTTATTTCAAAATCCTTTTTTTTATATTTGCAACTTAGGTTTGCACCCACGCCCTGTGCTCTCAGTACAAAACATTGAGTCATAACTAGGCATTTAATTAAAAAAAAAAGAAGGAATAAATTCATTTTTATTATTATAAAATACATCAAAAAAAAAAGAGTCAAATTTTAACAACAATTTTTCCTTTTTCTAAATAAGTTCCCTCGAGTAAATAATTACAAATGGCGCTGTAAACGTGGGGCGTTGTTTTTTTCCTAAAGTTTTTTGTAATCTTACAGGTATTTTTCTGAGTTCTTATTTTGTTACATTACAAAATAAACACAATAGAAGAGATGACAACTTCCTATACTTTGGGTCCTATCGAGCCTGGCATTCTTGCCAACTTGAGTAAGCACACGGTTGTGGGGCACTTAGCAATGAAACACCAGGTTATACAGTCTCAAAATATATTTTTGGAAAATAGTGTAAAACAATAAATGTAAATTTTAACCAATAAAATAGTTTTTTTTAATTTTTTTAAAACTAACATTTTAGGGGTCTTTCCTCTTGTTTTATGTTTAATTTCAATGATGGAAAGTACTTTTATCAAAGATGAAAAAGTTGAAATGGTTCTCATAAAAAAAAAATGAAGTTGAAGCTTGTTTTGATAAGTTTTGATAAAATTTTATGAGTTTTTTTTTGAAGGTTTTTAAAGAGAAAATGTTTGGACAGGGGAATATTTCTTATCTGTTTCCACATAGCTAGCCGATGACAGGGCTAAACATCCCTGGAACAGGTACACAGGACTCATGACTGGACTAGGCATCTCAGGCCAGGGCAAAGCAGCACTTAGGATGGAAAGTCGAATGTATGGTGTGGAGAGTCGGCACTAGGACCACCCATGGCTGTGCACCGGAACCAAGCACCCTAGACAGATATAAAAACAACCTTCTAGAACAAGGGAGAACACCCTAACGTATCATTTATAACTAATTTCTAATAACGGACATGTATTTTACACAGGAAAAGAAAGAAGTAAAACAGTAACACAAAAAAACTACTGTTTACTTATTGTACGGGGCATGCCTGAGGGGCAACACTCAAAGTACATACGCCAAAAAAGCATAAAAAAAAACATATAAGTCCACACTCTATTGTATAGTAGGTACCACGGACGATAAAACTAAAAATTACTTAAAACGACAGAAAACAGTCTAATTTCTTACAAGGGCAAAAATAATCAAGGTACACACGCAGCAAATATTTACCTCAAATCATCCTGAGGGCGACATTCCGCATGGCAGGTAACCTAATACCTCCCAGGGAGTTGACGTGAGGTCTTCTCAATCTGTAGCACAAAGAAGAAACAGAATAAAAAATAGTCAATATTGAAATAAACTGGAGGGAAAACGCTTAAAAAAAATCGAATATAATTACCATCGATCGGCTGATAACCCACGGTCTAGCCGGCCATTGTCCGTATCCTATACGGTCAAAAAGAAATCCTCGAAAATCGCCACCTCAAACGCCAAACACAGGCAACGGGCACTTCCACGAAGACTTTCTTCTTTTTATGGGACCTCTGCGGATTCCGTCTACGACGATTTCAGGTTGCAAAGGCCGCCATGGGCACGACTTCTTTTCGGTATTCTTGGAAAAGAAAAATTAAACGTGGCACTCAAAACAGTGCCGGAAAAGAAGTGTTTCCTTCCCTCCAGAAAATCTCTAACACTAACAAGAAGCTTCCTGCGGGTAAACGATTGGTCAAAAACCTCAGAGGCGCGAAAACTACCGTCGAAAATCGCTTATCCTGATTACCATATTAGGTGATGCTGCTGAAAACGCATTACAATTGGGCGATCTTTCTGATATGGGCAAAAATCGACAGGGGCTGGGGTCCAAATTCTACTTTTCGAATGCGACAGGTTCAAGTCGGAAGTCTCTATTCATCAACCTAAGACAGACAAAGACAACGAAGCGGTGTTGTCAGATTTTCTTCTGTATCAGCGGGATAGGGAGAGATCACGTGACGAACAGAAGTTAACAACAAGGCATTGGTTGCAGTAGTGAGCAAGAAATGGACTTTATCTTTTTGGGAGTACCAATAAACAATAAGTGTAGACACTTGGTTTTCTCGAAAACGACTCAGCAGTAACGTAATGTGCAACTTTAAATCACAGTTATGTGACGTGAAGTTAGTCACTGTATACTCCCAGGATTTCGCCTATGACAATCTGGCAACGTCGTCCCAAACGTCACGGTCAGCTGGCGGTCGAATTTAATTTTGAAAAACCATAAAATGCCTAAAGAAAAACACGGATTTTCGCCAAGAAAAAGACCACTTTCCGGCACTCCAAGCCTTCCCAAATAATCCAGGTTAGTCACAGTTTCCTTCCGTGTAGGTAACATACGGATCCTTGACAAATATCTCTCTCCCCTTTACTGTTTGTTTACCTCTTTAGAACGACTATAAACCTCCTTTATTTCGAATTTCTTATACTTTTAGGCCAGTCTCGAGTCGTATGAGGACAGATGATCGCCTCGTTTGAATAAATAAACTGAATATCTATCAAAATTTAACCTGTTAAAGTCTGCACAGCCTATCGTATAAACCACAGGAAATATGGACCCTACAGACCAACAATGCACACAGAGACAAGCAAGACGGTCCACACTTGACATGGCTAGGCTGTACGAGGTTGGGCAATGCCCTTTAAGGAATTCACGCATACTTGAAACCAAAATAAAACCAACAGGTGAGTGTTGTGTCAACTGACGACAAAGGTAGAGTAATTTTGTAATATCAATACCAACAACCTTGGTCCTGTTATTTTTAGGACTTATTGGACCCCCAAAAGCCTGAGATGTGCAAATTGGGGACCGATCAGTAACAGAAACTGCCAACCACCGACACATCACTAGTGACAAGAATCTACCACTCAACAAATGAACCGACACTAGTTTCTAGTAAGTATAAGACCGCTAAGTCTCTCTTTGTTTGACACGGTTTATAAAACTAACCTTTATTATCTACTTTATTTTCGGGTGTTAAGTAGTTGACGGACGGAGAATTTGATATAATCAATAAAAAAACAAAGGCTTACTAATCTAGTAAGTTGGCGGTTTAAACTATGCGCTAGAAAGACCGTTTTGGGTGTTAAGTTATGTAAAATTATGTTATTTTTTCCTTGTTTCAGGTTACTGCAGCGCCAGAGCAACCTTTCTTGGACTGGTTAAATTATACAAGAAAAATACGAAGTTTCATTTAACTGTAGACTGTATATCATTAGTTAATATAAAAGAAAGATGGATGTTGTAATGTTATTTTTGGAAAACACATGATTTGCCACTGTAATTAAATTTATTGGTTTATTAGAAAGGGTTCAATGGTGTTTTATTTGAAATATTGAGGTTTGCTTTGTTTTGAAAAAAAAGTTAAACAGAGTAAAATGCCTCCACTTAAAATAATCATAATTCTAGTATAATTTAACCTCAGTCCAACAGTAAATATTGTTTTTCCAGCGCATTCGCCATAAAATAGGAGGATATAGAATAAACAAAATGATCAGACATATAGTAAAGATGATTGGCTTAAAGATTTTGCCAGGGTATTAGAAGGGTGTTTTGAAGAATTATTTTTTCTAGGGGATATTGTTAGGGAAATATTGAACCGTTACACTCCCCCTTTCCTCCGTCAGAGGTGAACACCGATTAACTTTGAATTAAACTTCGGGTATCGTTTTGACAAGTTATTCCAAATCCATTACTGTGACCTATCCCTCCCCGCTGGATTGATCCCAATACCATGTGCATCCCACCAAAAAACAAGAAGCGAATCGACAACTGTGCGGCCTCGACAACACCTGTACCTTACTGCCCGCAAGGAAAGAATTTTAACCACTACGGAAACTTACATGCTAAGTAACGCAGCAGTATCGCGTGCAACCCCTTGTTGCAGGCGACACTACCTAGTGGAGCTATAATGAATAGCTACCACTAATAAAACCAAAATAATATAATTTTGACAGGTTATCCCAAATCCATTACTGCTGCTCATCTCCCACCGCCAGGTTGAACCCAACACCAGTAGCCCGGACTCCCCATAGTTGATTGGCCCGCCTCAGCTACCAATCGAAGAGCCCGAACCCCCCAAATGCGAATCTCCGCCGCATAAGGCCACGTCAGATGCCCATCCATCCTGACACACCATCAGGAGGCAAGCAAGAGCGGTGACGGTGAAACCGAGCAGCACCCAATAGACAGGGACCCGTACCGAAAGGCCGAAAAAGAAATAATAAGAAAATGAACCCCCCCAATATACCTTGAAGACTCCCCAGAGTGACAAAGCACCGACCAACCCAGAACGCCGGAAAGCAATCCTCCAGACTGTGATGGTGCTGCCGAGACGTCAGTATACCTAACGGAACCTACATCATTAGGCACACTGCGATGGTAGTTCGACCCAGCAGGCTAAAATTGCACAAGGTGCTAGGGCAGCACCTGTCTCGTTCCATAGCCCTCACCACAGTCTAAAGGACCACGTCCCTGTACCCAAGGAAGACCAGCCCTCGGCCACCGCCCGGAAGTCAACCTGGCATACCAAAATACACACAAAAAGGAAAAAAAGGTCGGGGATACTATCCACCGAAGAAAAAAAACTCAAACTTCTTCGACAGGACTTTGAACAACATATGCGTATTTGTTGTCCCCCATAGAGTCTCTATAGATCCTGTCAAACGCGCAAGTCTAAAAAAAGGACAAGAAGGAAGAAGCTTAAGAAGACATTTGATGTTCAGTCTTAATGGAGCTAACTAGAGCCTTGGAATCGGAAATCTGCCAAGTTCTAGCGCCAGATACAGAGAAACCCACCACTAACCCGATTCAGCAACTGCCTGAAAAAGATGTAAAATCCAGGCCAGTTACCACCAGAAAAAAAAAAATATGAAGTATAGAAAAAGAAAAGAAATGAACTTTTTTGTATATACGCATCTGTCGCTACAAATTAAGACTATCGTCGTCGTCTTCTGCAACGACCACCGGTTTCAAGTCCTGGACGTGCCAATTTCCAACGCACAACTTCCCATCCAAATCCTCAAGCCGATACGTCACAGTACCTAGCTTTTTCCGGACACGAAACGGTCCAACATACTTAGGGCACAACTTGGCGTTAACGAAATTCAGGGCGTCCGATTGAACTTTATTCTTCCTCCATACGAGATCTCCCGGTATAAATGACACTTCTCGACGTCTCAAATTGTAACGACCACGATTACGATCTGAAGACTTTTTCATATTTACCATGACAGCTTGGTAAAGCTTTTTGAAGCCATCTAGCCTCTTCTCTATGACAGGTTTAGGATCCTTATTTATGGCATAAGAATACTCTCGACCGTCGGAAACATACTCTCGACCAAAGTTAATATAATATGGCGAAAACCCAGTAGCTTCACTTTTTGAAGTTCGAATCGCACACGCGAGCGCTGGCAAATTAGCGTCCCAACGACGATGGTTATCTCCTACATAAGTCGAAATCATAGTTTTGACCACTCGGTTTGCTCGTTCGCACGGGTCAGCCTGTGGATGATAAACAGCTGTGTAGGAGAGCTTGAAGTTATACTTTTCTGCGAGACTCTGGAGTTCTTTACTTTTCATCTGGCTGCCGTTATCGCATATTACATATTGCGGAACTCCGAAGGTTAGAATAATATCATTCTCTAAGTGCTTACAAATAAAATTCGCAGTAGCAGCACGACCAGGAAAAACTGCTACGTACTTGCTGAAATAATCGCTTATAACCAACAAGTGGGTATTCCCCTGTTTCGAACTTCGAGGAAGTGGACCGACAAAATCAAGACTTATTACTTGCCATGGTTGAGTAGGTTCTGGAGCGCGTCCCATGTGACCTGCTGGCACTTTCTGCTCAACTTTAAACTTCGCACAAGTCTGACAGCGGTTAACATAGCGGGTTACATCGCAACGCATCTTGGGCCAGTAATACCTAGTTTTCAGTCTATTGTACGTTTTAAAAATGCCGAAATGACATGAATGACAATTTTCCAGTAATCAGATCCTTGGGCTAATTCAGGAATGGCACATTTAACATATTTGTATAATATCTTGTTTTCTATACGCCACTGAGAATACTTTAATGGAGAGGTGTTTACTAGGTTTTTCATCCTTAAATACCACGCATCTTTAGTATCAGAAAAGTCATATTTTTGGTTTTCTATGGTAACGCTGTCTACATTAGGGACTGACCTAGAAAGAAAATCTGGCACGACATGGTCACGACCTTTTCGATGAATAATCTGGTAATTAAATGATTGTAGCCTTAATGCCCAACGCGCCAATCTGCCTGAAGGGTCTTTCAGATTGTGTAGCCACACCAAAGAGCTATGGTCGGTTATGACCGTAAAGTTGGTAAGTTCCAAATAGGGTTTGAGTTTTTCCGTGGCCCATACAACAGCTAGACACTCACGTTCGGTAGTCGAAAACTGTTTTTCCTGTTTTGTCAATGACCTAGATATGTAACAAATCACCTTTTCGCCTTCGTCGAACTGTTGCGTTAATACAGCTCCTATGCCAAATGCGGATGCATCCGTTTGTAAAGTAAATGGCTTTGTGAAATCAGGACATGTAAGAATGGGGGCTGAGACTAAAGCAGTCTTAAGCTTGCAAAAAGCGGTTTCACACTCTGGAGTCCAACGAAAAGCCACGTTTTTCATCGTAAGACGAGTCAAGGGAGCGACTACTGAGGAAAACTCGGGAACGAATCGCCGATACCAGCTCGCCATGCCGAGAAAACTTCGAACACCTTTCACTGTTGTTGGGGCAGGAACATTAATGATCGCTTCGACCTTGTCAACATCGCATTGAAGGCCCTTAGCAGTAACCGTAAAACCAAGAAATTTAAGACTGGGACGGCAAAATTTGCACTTTTCGGGACTCACAGTAAGTCCTGCAGCCAGCAACCGGTCCAAGACAAGTCCCACAATACGAAGATGTGTCGAAAACGATGGAGCAATGATTATGACGTCATCCAAATATTGGAACACGTAGGGTTGGAGATCTACGCCAATAACGGTGTTAATCAGTCTCTGCCAACAAGCAGGCGCATTTGTCAGACCAAATGGCATCCTTTTAAATTGAAACAGGCCTCTGCCTGGCACTGTGAAAGCTGTAAGTTCTCTACACGATTCTTTGACACTTACCTGCCAATATGCAGAGCGTATGTCCATGGAACTTATATATTTTGCCTCGCGCAGTCGATCCAAGATGGCGGAGATGTACGGGATCGGGTAAGCGTCCTTTGTTGTGGCTTTATTTAAAGCTCTATAGTCTACGCAAAACCTAAACTTGCCGTCCGACTTGGGAACCAGTAAGACCGGTGATGACCAAGCACTTTTGGACTTTTCGATGACATCCAACTCTAGCATTTTGTCGAGTTCCTCATCAATTAGCTTCTGCTTCAAAGGTGATACAGGATAATACCTCTGTTTGATGGGTTTGGTACCTGGTTCCAGGAGTATCTCATGCTCATACACTGAGGTAAACCCCAAGCCATCTTTCATTCCTGCAAACTTTTCTTTTAACAGGGTATCTAACTGAACTTGTTGTTCAGGTGTAAGGACTGATAGGGAACCAACCTTTTCCGTCTTCACTACAGTAGCTGAAGAACACTTGACCTGATCTAAAAAATCTTCGAAAAACTGTTGTTTACTAATAGCCTCGCAATCAACTGCACTATTACCGAAACTCCACTGGTTGCGTCTCAAATCAGGAAGAATATCCATAGAAATAATAAAATCGACACCCAGGATCAAGGGGTGGGGGAAATCAGGGACTACCATCACAGGTAAAACACGGATACGACCCATAAGTAAAAATGGAACGTCAACAGTTCCCTCAATATTCGCTGTCTGTCCATTGGCTACAACACATTTGGACCGACGACTCCTATCCAACTTTAATCCTAGTTCCTGGAAAGTTCTCCATCCAGACTCCCCAGCAATCGTGGAACTCGCACCGGAATCCAAAAGAGCCAAAATAGAATGACCTAAAACGTCAACATTCAAGGACGGCCGCCTGTCTCCAGCAGCATGCGACAACGCATAAGAGAGAAAAGTCTGTTCCGCCGTGGGAGTTTGATATTGGGTCACTAGACGATGGTCTAATGACCCTGTTCGGCGTTTCCCGAATTCGAACAGTTTGGACAGTTCCTGGTAGTAAAACCCTCCTTGGAACATCGGTAACATTTCAGTTTTTTCTCAGGACAGTTCACTCTAGTATGACCTTTAGCTCTGCAATGCCAACAGACTATTTCCCTGGATTGGTTACGTGACGGCGTGTCAACAGTGTGCACAGTGCTTCGTTGGGAGGTGCGCTTATAAGCTAAGTTAGGTTCGGGAAAATTCGTGGAGGTAGGTGGTGGAGCAAATTTTCCTGTTCGGTACATGGTCTCTTCTACTTCACTTCCTAATTCGATGAGGTGGTCAATGCTCTCAATATTTTGCAATACAAGGGCTCGTTGTAAAGGAGGTAACATGTTCCCTCTGATCAGGGCCACTTGCTCACTCATAGGTAACGGTGGTCTAAGTTGACGAAACAAACTTTGCATGCGGGTTACATACAGACCAAAGCGTTCATCTGAACCTTGAGTACGTTTAGGGATTTCCCTTCGCAAGGCTGCCTGATGATCATGAGGAAGAAATGTTCTCCTCAACTGAGCTTTAAAATCGTTCCAGTCACGAAAAGTGTCTCTTCGGACCCTATACCAATCCATTGCATCTCCTTTCAGAAATTCTCCCATAGCTCTTGAAGCTATCAGTTGCTCCTTGGAAATATTTCTGGAAAGACATTTATCTTCCAGACTATCCAAAAATGAGTTTAGGCTTGAATGTCCATCATAGCAAAGGTTCCACTTCTCGAAGCTGTTAAGTTGAGATACCGTTGGGTTCATCAAAACATGGGACAAGTTAGAGTTAGCCAAAGGAACTTGAGGTGGCTCTGTCCTTCGGTGTTGCAAAAAATCAGGGACTGGCTGGTATTCTCTTCGGTGAGGTATTTCTTCGGTATGCCTCTGTGGTAAAGAGTGGGAATAATGATGAGGTTCCGTACTGAACCTAGCTCTTTCAGTGGATAGGGTTTCGATCAATGGACCACGAGACTCCAAAACTGAAGGATGACTGATCGGTGAAAAGTCTGAAACATGGGGTTGAGAAAAACACTCAAATCTCATCGAAGAAACAGCAGGACCACCAGGATAAAATCTATAATCGGATGCAGGGGCAGCACTATAATCAGGAGGGTACTGAAAACTAACTCGTCTACGCTCCACAGATGGATTTGGTTGAAGGGGCCTATAGGGGTCACGAGGAATTTCAACTGCTCGAAAAGGATCTTGAAATTGAAACCTTTGAGAATAACCAGCACTGGGTAGAGGCTGTGAGATTTCCGGAATATTCCTTGGTTGCTCATTAAAATTACCAAACTCAATATTCCTGTTCTGTGCTGGAGGTAAGACTTCATCAACATTCTGGGGCTCAGGAGAATCACAAAGAAAAGGGTTGGTGTTGTTATGAGATCGCTCACTTTCAGCGGGTGAAGCTGATCCCTGCAAAGCTTGTGGGTGAGTAGCTGACTGTGTAGCTGAGTTGTTTCTAATAGCTGGGCGTGAAGAAACAATAATTTGATGGTTTTGCCGTGCAGCTGAGTTGTTGGTAGCTGTAGCTGCGTTTGTTGTAACTGTAGCTGAGTAGCTATGTTGACTATATGATTGTGAAAAACCATTAATTGGTTGATTTTGTTGTGTAGCTGAGTTGTTGGTAGCTGTAGCTGAGTAGCTGTACTGAGTAGTTGCGTTATTATGGATAGCTAAGCTTAAAAAATCAGTTCTTGGTACATTTTCTTGTGTAGCTGAGTTGTTTGTAGCTGTAGCTGAGTAGCTGGATTGAGTATTTGGGTGTAAAGAACCATTAATTAGCTGATTTTGTTGTGTAGCTGAGTTGTTGGTAGCTGTAGCTGAGTAGCTGTGTTGAGTATCTGGGTTATTATGGTTAGCTAAGCTCAAAAAGTTAGTTCTTGGTACATTTGATTGGGTAGCTGAGTTGTTGGTAGCTGTAGCTGAGTTGTTGGTAGCTGTATCTGAGTGGCAAGAACCATTATTTGGGTTGCTTGGTGGTATAGCTGAGTTACCAGCAGTAGCTGAGTGTGAAAAACCGGTATTTTGGTGGTATGGCTGTGAAGCTGAGTTGCTGTTAGTTAACTGTAGCTGTGCTTCAGTCTGTAAACCGACTCCAAGGTCTATCATTGGTTCATCAGAAGCTGTGGTAGCTGGATGACTGACAACTTCAGAATGTGAACTATGCTCTTCTGTTGGTATCCCGGAAGATTCCTCGGAAAGATTTTCAAGCAGATCACCCAAAAAGTCCTGTGCACTACCAGCTAGGCCCAAGGTTGCTATGTTGTAAACGCCTTCCAATGCTCTCAACAATCCACAACACAAGTCCCTCAAACTATCTTTTCGTCTCGCTTCCTCTTCGGTATCTGGGTGAATTAAATTTATCCTTCCCCGAACATGAAATAATCTTGTGTGAATTCTCTTAAATTCATTATCTCTGTTGTTCTTGTCAAATTCCTGTATACTCTCACCAAGCTCATCCAACTTTGCTCGACAAATAGCTAACTCTCGAATAGGATCAAAACAAACACGAGCTCTGGTGTTTCCAGACCTTTCTTCAGCAAAAACAGCCCTCAGCTGTGCCCTTTTGTCCCGAGCTGCAAAGTTTTTGATTTCCACTCCTCGGCTTTCCAGCTCGTATGTGATCTCATCACTAAGTAAACGATTCACCTCCATATTTTCCTGAAGCACCAACGCACCAACACCAAATCAAACAAATATCCTGTCTTTCAACCTCAAAAAGGTCAGGCTATGAAGTGTAACGGTTTCGGTTCAGGGAAAAAGTGACAAAAAAAACTTGCCAAAAAAACACTTGTTTTTGTAAGAGGCGCAAAAATAATTTAAAATAAGAAAAACACAGAGAAAAGGGGACTCAATTTAGTCACTGTTTACTGTGACAGCAAAAAACTACCAGAAACTAGTTTCGGGGTAAACGCTGCTTAAAAAAAAAATAATTGCCGCTTGTAAAAAAAATGACAAACAACTAACTTAAACTAACAATACACTTAAACACTAATTCGTTTACGAATTCTTTTCCGGATATATATCTAGCCGACCTAGACTTCGAAGACTTTGACACATCAACACCCTTATATAAGAGAGAAATTATTGTGGAAACAAGCAAGGAATAAAAATTTTTAAAAATATATTTTTGATTTACTATTAAGACTTTCTTTGGATTTACCATGCTTTGAAAAAAATATATATTTCTGATTTAACAACAAAATATATCTGATAGATGATGCTTTAAAAAATATTTCAATTTAATAAACATTGAAAAAAAACAAAAGTTTGGGATTTTCTTTGCTTTAAAAAAAAATATTTCGTTTCATTATGCTTTGAGAAAGAAAAACATTTATTTACTTTGCTTTGAAAAAAATACTTTTTAGAAAAATTTACATTTTGATTTACTATGGTTTGTGAACAAAAAAAATTGTGTTCCTGAAAAAAAAAATTAATTTACTATGCTTTGCCAGAAGAAAAAAAATTGGATTGGCTATGATTTGAAAAAAATTATTTTTGAATTTATTTTGCTCAGTGAGAAAACATTTTTGAAATTGCTTTACTCGGTAAAAAATTATTTTTGGAATTTATTTTGCTCGGTAAGGAAAAAAAATTAATTTACTTCACTCGGTAAGAAAAAAAATAATTCTTGAATTTACTTTAATCGGTCAGAGAAAAAAAATGTCTTTAATATACTTCACTCGGTGAGGAAAAAAAATTGAAATTTACCCCAAAAAAAAATTTACATTAATTTTTAAAATGACTGTCTTGCTCTTAAAGAAAAATACCATTAAAAAAAATTGCAAATGTAAACCCCCCCTTCGCTTTCTCAAAGCAAAAGAAAAAAGAGAACGCTATAAAACCACTCGCTTAGGAGTACAACAGGAAAGAACCTACCTCTATACAGCCTTGTAGTACTCTACTGCAACCTATCTTCTTTCTTGAAGCCAAAGTACCATGGTATTTCATTGCCAAGGCAACCCAACAACCAAAAACTTTTTTAAAAAACCAAAAAAGAAAAGTACACCTACTCCAAAGAACAGAGATCCACGTGGGCAGCCAGTGTTACATTACAAAATAAACACAATAGAAGAGATGACAACTTCCTATACTTTGGGTCCTATCGAGCCTGGCATTCTTGCCAACTTGAGTAAGCACACGGTTGTGGGGCACTTAGCAATGAAACACCAGGTTATACAGTCTCAAAATATATTTTTGGAAAATAGTGTAAAACAATAAATGTAAATTTTAACCAATAAAATAGTTTTTTTTAATTTTTTTAAAACTAACATTTTAGGGGTCTTTCCTCTTGTTTTATGTTTAATTTCAATGATGGAAAGTACTTTTATCAAAGATGAAAAAGTTGAAATGGTTCTCATAAAAAAAAATTAAGTTGAAGCTTGTTTTGATAAGTTTTGATAAAATTTTATGAGTTTTTTTTTTTGAAGGTTTTTAAAGAGAAAATGTTTGGACAGGGGAATATTTCTTATCTGTTTCCACATAGCTAGCCGATGACAGGGCTAAACATCCCTGGAACAGGTACACAGGACTCATGACTGGACTAGGCATCTCAGGCCAGGGCAAAGCAGCACTTAGGACGGAAAGTCGAATGTATGGTGTGGAGAGTCGGCACTAGGACCACCCATGGCTGTGCACCGGAACCAAGCACCCTAGACAGATATAAAAACAACCTTCTAGAACAAGGGAGAACACCCTAACGTATCATTTATAACTAATTTCTAATAACGGACATGTATTTTACACAGGAAAAGAAAGAAGTAAAACAGTAACACAAAAAAACTACTGTTTACTTATTGTACGGGGCATGCCTGAGGGGCAACACTCAAAGTACATACGCCAAAAAAGCATAAAAAAACATATAAGTCCACACTCTATTGTATAGTAGGTACCACGGACGATAAAACTAAAAATTACTTAAAACGACAGAAAACAGTCTAATTTCTTACAAGGGCAAAAATAATCAAGGTACACACGCAGCAAATATTTACCTCAAATCATCCTGAGGGCGACATTCCGCATGGCAGGTAACCTAATACCTCCCAAGGAGTTGACGTGAGGTCTTCTCAATCTGTAGCACAAAGAAAAATACAGAATAAAAAATAGTCAATATTGAAATAAACTGGAGGGAAAACGCTTAAAAAAAATCGAATATAATTACCATCGATCGGCTGATAACCCACGGTCTAGCCGGCCATTGTCCGTATCCTATACGGTCAAAAAGAAATCCTCGAAAATCGCCACCTCAAACGCCAAACACAGGCAACGGGCACTTCCACGAAGACTTTCTTCTTTTTATGGGACCTCTGCGGATTCCGTCTACGACGATTTCAGGTTGCAAAGGCCGCCATGGGCACGACTTCTTTTCGGTATTCTTGGAAAAGAAAAATTAAACGTGGCACTCAAAACGGTGCAGGAAAAGAAGTGTTTCCTTCCCTCCAGAAAATCTCAGACACTAAAAAGAAGCTTCCTGCGGGTAAACGATTGGTCAAAAACCTCAGAGGCGCGAAAACTACCGTCGAAAATCGCTTATCCTGATTACCATATTAGGTGATGCTGCTGAAAACGCATTACAATTGGGCGATCTTTCTGATATGGGCAAAAATCGACAGGGGCTGGGGTCCAAATTCTACTTTTCGAATGCGACAGGTTCAAGTCGGAAGTCTCTATTCATCAACCTAAGACAGACAAAGACAACGAAGCGGTGTTGTCAGATTTTCTTCTGTATCAGCGGGATAGGGAGAGATCACGTGACGAACAGAAGTTAACAACAAGGCATTGGTTGCAGTAGTGAGCAAGAAATGGACTTTATCTTTTTGGGAGTACCAATAAACAATAAGTGTAGACACTTGGTTTTCTCGAAAACGACTCAGCAGTAACGTAATGTGCAACTTTAAATCACAGTTATGTGACGTGAAGTTAGTCACTGTATACTCCCAGGATTTCGCCTATGACAATCTGGCAACGTCGTCCCAAACGTCACGGTCAGCTGGCGGTCGAATTTAATTTTGAAAAACCATAAAATGCCTAAAGAAAAACACGGATTTTCGCCAAGAAAAAGACCACTTTCCGGCACTCCAAGCCTTCCCAAATAATCCAGGTTAGTCACAGTTTCCTTCCGTGTAGGTAACATACGGATCCTTGACAAATATCTCTCTCCCCTTTACTGTTTGTTTACCTCTTTAGAACGACTATAAACCTCCTTTATTTCGAATTTCTTATACTTTTAGGCCAGTCTCGAGTCGTATGAGGACAGATGATCGCCTCGTTTGAATAAATAAACTGAATATCTATCAAAATTTAACCTGTTAAAGTCTGCACAGCCTATCGTATAAACCACAGGAAATATGGACCCTACAGACCAACAATGCACACAGAGACAAGCAAGACGGTCCACACTTGACATGGCTAGGCTGTACGAGGTTGGGCAATGCCCTTTAAGGAATTCACGCATACTTGAAACCAAAATAAAACCAACAGGTGAGTGTTGTGTCAACTGACGACAAAGGTAGAGTAATTTTGTAATATCAATACCATATGATTGGTGACAACCTTGGTCCTGTTATTTTTAGGACTTATTGGACCCCCAAAAGCCTGAGATGTGCAAATTGGGGACCGATCAGTAACAGAAACTGCCAACCACCGACACATCACTAGTGACAAGAATCTACCACTCAACAAATGAACCGACACTAGTTTCTAGTAAGTATAAGACCGCTAAGTCTCTCTTTGTTTGACACGGTTTATAAAACTAACCTTTATTATCTACTTTATTTTCGGGTGTTAAGTAGTTGACGGACGGAGAATTTGATATAATCAATAAAAAAACAAAGGCTTACTAATCTAGTAAGTTGGCGGTTTAAACTATGCGCTAGAAAGACCGTTTTGGGTGTTAAGTTATGTAAAATTATGTTATTTTTTCCTTGTTTCAGGTTACTGCAGCGCCAGAGCAACCTTTCTTGGACTGGTTAAATTATACAAGAAAAATACGAAGTTTCATTTAACTGTAGACTGTATATCATTAGTTAATATAAAAGAAAGATGGATGTTGTACTGTTATTTTTGGAAAACACATGATTTGCCACTGTAATTAAATTTATTGGTTTATTAGAAAGGGTTCAATGGTGTTTTATTTGAAATATTGAGGTTTGCTTTGTTTTGAAAAAAAAGTTAAACAGAGTAAAATGCCTCCACTTAAAATAATCATAATTCTAGTATAATTCAACCTCAGTCCAACAGTAAATATTGTTTTTCCAGCGCATTCGCCATAAAATAGGAGGATATAGAATAAACAAAATGCTCAGACATATAGTAAAGATGATTGGCTTAAAGATTTTGCCAGGGTATTAGAAGGGTGTTTTGAAGAATTATTTTTTCTAGGGGATATTGTTAGGGAAATATTGAACCGTTACAATTTCCCTTGAAAGGGGGTGTTTGTAATGCCTTTGTAAATTTAAAGACATTCAAAGTTTAAAGTTTACGTAGAACAATTTACTTAAGTACTTATAGTGGCTGGGTATCTTATACCAAACTCAACAAAATATCTCAACGTTTTAATTTAAATTTTTTTTGATCATTATTGTTCAACTTTCATTAAATTGATAAAATTTTCCCTGATTTTCTATTACTGAGTTGTCTTTTATTCACATTTTTGTAACGATTTTAGATAAAATGGAACCCTCATACCTTTTGATTGACGAATTGGATTGGGAGCTGATGATCAGATCCAGAGACACTCAAGGTGAGCGGAAAGAAAAGAACAAGTTGCTGAGAGAACTTCGGAAAACGGAAAAAGCAGGACCTATCAACTACCCAGAAGTGAGCCTCGACTTTGACAATGAGAATGGCCTATGCAGGGATAAGCTGGAAACATTGGAGAGTATGGTAGTTAAGTTTAATCTCACCAAGCGCCATACTAAATATCGGGTTATAACAAATCGCCTAGCGCATATTCTAAACCGAATTTCAAGGTTCCCTGAAGCAAAATCAGAAACCAAACAGGAACTTTCTTCAAAAGTCTCCTTCCTCTTGACAGTTTTAAATCAAAAGGCCAAAGCCAACAAATCTTTATTATTATTAAAATCCCCAAGCTTAAGAGAATCTATAATTGAAGAAGATAACTATGAATCTGAAGTATATAAAGATAGTGAGACTGAAAGTGTGCATGACTCGTCAGATGACGAAAATCTCGAATTGGTTTTAATGTCAAGCACCCAACATGTTTCTCCTTTAGACGACGGTACGGAAAATCAAGTCGAGTCAATCCCCCAGAATATCTCTCAATTAGACCTCTCCCAAATATTAGATAGAATTGCTAGTTATACAAAAAAAGACCCGAAACCTAACATTCAAATTTCAACCCAAAGTATACCAGGAACAAGTTTAACTCCAACAAATCAGCCCACATCGCAAACAGCTGGTACATCGGCACCAAACTCGATGTCAAGTCCATGTCAAAATATGTCAAACCCAAGTCAAACGAGTCAAAGTTTAAATTTTAATCAACCCTTGCAAACATTGCCTTTAAAAAACCCCATTAATCCCATGGCCAATGTAAACCCAAACAATATAGGTCAAAATTCCATGTCAAACCCGTGTCAAAATATGTCAAACCAAAGTCAAACTGGCCAAAGCTTAAATTTTAACCAACATTTGCAATCCCCGTCTATAAACAACCCGATCAACACCAATGCTAATTTAAATCAAAATAATTTAGGTCAAAATTCAATGTCAAACCCATGTCAAAATATGGCAAACCAAAATCAAACTAGTCAAAGTTTAAATTTCCATCAACCCTTGCAAACGCTGCCTATAAATAACACCATTAACCCCAACTTTAACTTAAATCAAAGCAATGTAGGTCAAAACCCGATGTCAAATCAATGTCAAAATATGTCAAACCAAGTTCAAACTAGTCAAAGTTCAAATTTTAGTCAACCTTTACAAATTATGCCTATGAATAACCCCAATACGAATTTAAATCAAAGCAATGTAGGTCAAATTTCAATGTCAAATCCAGGCCAAAATATGTCAAACCAAAATCAGACTAGTCAAAGCTTAAATATCAACCAACCCTTACAAATACAGGTTATAAATAATCCAAACAACCCCAACGCCAACTTGAATCAAAGCAATGCTGGTCAAATTTCAAACTATCAATCCATGATGGGCTCAAATTTTTATCAACCATGTCAAAATCAAAACCTTGGTAATCAAAATATCAACTACCAACCTACTTTAAGTAGCGGTATAAATCCAGCCTCTAATTTTTTACCCAATTTAAATTTAAATTCAAACCAAAACCAGTTATATAATCAGACGTCAGGTTGTCCACTTAACCCTCAGGTCAATTTTAACCAACAATTATCAAACCCAATAGGTAATTATCAGACCAACCCAACTTTGAACAACTCACAACATTTTTCCCACCAAAATTTAAATTTTCAGCCTGCTACCAACCAAATACCTAGTCAACAGTTTACCCATCAAACATTTGGTCAAACTCAATTAAACTCTCAGCCTCAGATTTTATCTAATCAAAATTTTAATTCTCAAAATTTAAATACTAATACTTTTTCACAATTTCCTTTAACCAGTAACCACCCAAATTTTGTTCCACCTCAATACTTTCAAAACAACAATAATAATTTAAATTTTGCCAATCCCTTGCCTCAAATTCCTACTCAACCACCCCAGTATGGGATCCAACAATTTTCTCATTCTAAAAATTATTCTGGTCAACATAGCCATGATGCGAATTTATTCAGAAAAATAGGTTATATTCATCAAAACAATATTAAATTTACTGGTAGTGGGAGTGTACTGACATTTTTAGATAAAGTCGAAGAGTTTGTGTTGTCATACAACATTGATAAAAATCAACTTCTAACATTTGCACATGAATTTTTTGAGGGTCAAATTAGAACTTGGTATCGACAAATAAAGCAAAGAATAAATTCTTGGAACGATTTGGTTAGGGAATTAAAAATAAACTTTTTACCGACTAATTTTGAAAATCAACTTTGGCAAGAAATACATTCTAGGACTCAGGGACCTAACGAAAGGCCAACCATTTTCATTAGTATTATGCAAACTTTATTTACTCGCTTAACGAGACAAGTTAGTGAATGGGAACACGTCCAAATTGTAATAAAAAATTTACAACCTTACTACCAGAATCATTTGGCATTGAAACAAGTTATGAACCTTGATGAATTGACTTATTTGTGTAGAATGATAGAGGAAACAAAAATTAGATCACAAAACTTTCAGACTCCTTCTACAAATAATAATATAAACTTAATGGCACCAGAATTAGCCTATCAACGACCAAAGAACAATTTTAAGATTAATGAAATTTCCTGTGATGATCCTTTTTACCAAAATCCAAGTCTTACAAATGAAAATTCTCAAGGTACAAGCGTTTCAACTTCTAATATTCAACTTCAATCAAATTCCCCAAGTCAAACTGAGAACCTTGAACCGAACATTAGTGCCCTAAACAGTTTAATTTGTTGGAATTGTGGAGAAAAAGATACCCATACTTTCCAAAAATGCACCAAACCCAGAACGAAATTTTGTTATAAATGTGGTTACAAAAATAAAACAGTGCGTGAATGCCCGGTTTGATCAAAAAAACTTGCCCAGCGCAGCTCCAAGGTCGGGTGGGACTGCGAATGCATAAAAAATACCGACCAAACTGGTCAAAAAATCATTACTTCCACTGTTTCCACTCAAACTATTTCCTTTACATCAGCGCAGACCCAAACAGAAAATATATCCCCTCAAATAAGTTCTTTACAACCCCTTGACCGTACACAGCATAAAAACTTTACTCACAATAAAAAAACTCAATGTGACAAAAGTAAAACTTATTCTGACCAAAATAAAACTCAATATGATAGCCGAAATTTCTTCAAGCAAAATAAATGGTCAGAATGGCTTCAATTTGTTAAAAACTTTTCTTTAACCAAGAACCTACCAAATAACGACTTAAAATCCTCCCAAAAAGACCATTTTCTCAATAAAAATAAACCTTCAAAATTTCAAACTAAAGCTCAAAAACCCAATCATAAAGAATATTCCAAGCAAAACAACTGGTCGGAATGGCTTAATATTGTCAAAAATTTTTTTCTTAACAATCAAATTTCACCGCTTTTCTTTCAACATGGTAACGACTTGAGGCCATATATATCCATTCAATTCAAAAATTTAGATATTTCAGCTTTATTAGACACCGGAGCTATGAAATCTGTCTTGGGCAAATCGGGATATGAGTTAATGCTAAAAAATAAAATACAAATCTTGCCACATAATTACAGTTCTGTTAGCACAGCTGATGGGAATTCTCAAGAAGTAAAGGGTCGGGTTATTATTCCTATTTCTGTTGAAAATCACACAAAAAAACTTAAGTTTTTAATAGTGCCCAGTATAAAACACAAAATGATTTTAGGGATAGATTTTTGTAGAAAATTTAATTTATATCTTAATTTTGCGGATAATTCTTTTTGTTTCAATGAAACATCACAAGATAATCAATTATCATCCCTAAACAGTAATAATAAAATTAAAATAAATCAAAATTTGTCACCAGTCCCTCAACTTAGAAATATCCCTGGCCATTCTCAAATTTATTCCATTTCTCAACATAAAAACCCTAGCTTTAAATATGATTGTCAATTCTTATTAATTAAAGATATAGTCAACAATTTTTTTAAAAATAATCCTATCAGTAATGAAAAGATACACACAACAAACTTAATATTTCCTGAAATAAAATTTGAACAGTCGATCAATAAACCACCCTCTACTAATGACCCTATATTGAATTTACTAGACCTTTTACAAATTGAAAATTTTTTTGATGACATTGATGAAATGTTATCTCAGATCTCCATTGACGAAATTGTTGTTCAAGAACAGAAATTTAAAGCTTGTATTCAGTCTGAAAGTGATTTAAACCCTGAACAAAAAACGAAATTGGAGTTGGTTATAAAGAAATTTGAAACCTTAGTGTCAGAAAAATTGGGTTGCACTAACCTAATAACTCATAAAATTGAAGTTACCACCCCAGAGCCATTTCGCAAAAGACCATTTCTCTTAAGTCCTTATATGCATAAACATGTTAACGATGAAATTGACCGGATGTTAAAGTTAGATGTTATTACCCCCTCTCGTAGCCCTTACAACTCAAACGTTCTTCTTGTGCCTAAGGCCAACGAGGAAAAGAGGTTATGTTTTGATGGTCGGGATCTTAACAAAATTACTAAGAAAGACCGATATCCATTACCAAATCTAACCAGAATCCTGGATAAAGTTAAAAACGCGAAATATCTCTCTTCTATTGACCTTAAACATGCGTTTTGGCAAATTCCGTTACATGACCAGGATTCAATGGAGAAAACAGCTTTTAGCGTGGTTGGTAAAGGTCATTTTATGTTTACAAAAATGCCCTTTGGTCTTTGTAATTCAGCGCAAACTTTACAGAGGCTAATGGATACCCTTTTTGACCCATCAATTGAGAATGATATTTTTGTCTACCTTGATGATCTAGTGTGTTGTACGGATACATTTGAGAAACATGTTGAAACCTTGACAAAAATTTTTGAAACATTAAAATCCGCGAGTTTTACTATTAACTTAAAGAAATGTAAATTTTGCCTTCCATCATTGGAATTTTTGGGATATGTAATTGATAGAAATGGTCTACATGCTAACCCGGAAAAGGTATCTGCTATTGTTAAATATCCAAGGCCTCAAAATGTCACTGAAGTTAAAAGATGGGTAGGAGTCACTGGGTGGTACAGACGGTTTATAAGGGGTTACTCTGATTTAATTTGTCCTTTAACCAAACTAATGCAAGGAAAGAATAAAAAGCAAAAAATTGACTGGACGAATGAAGCTGAAAAGTCCTTTCAAGAACTTAAAACCCGCCTTATAACCACGCCGGTATTGGCCAATCCCGATTTTTCAAAACAATTTATTATTCAGACTGATGCCAGCAATTTTGCGGTTGGCGCTGTGCTTGTGCAAGGGTGATGATGAGAAAGTGATTTGTTATGCCTCTAAAACTTTAACGCGTACTGAGCAAAATTGGACGGTAACTGAGCGAGAGGCTTATGCAATAATCTTTGCCGTAACTAAATTCCGGCCTTACATTGAGGGAAGTTTTTTTAAAATTTATACCGATCACCATGCATTACTTTGGCTGTCAAGAATTCAACAACCAGTGGGACGGTTAGCTAGATGGTCTATCTTTCTTTCTCAATTCACATATGAGATCATTTTTCGAAAAGGTAAAAATAACATTGTACCGGATGCTTTAAGTAGAATTGAAATATCCTCCTTTGAATGTTACACAGACAGGTGGTATGACAGAATGTTAAAACAAGTATCTGATGACCCTTTAAAATTTCCAAGTTACTCAGTACAAGAAAATCGGTTGTATAGGTATATAGAGTCTTCTCATGGGATTAATACCAACTTAAAAAATTGGAAATTAGTGATACCGAAGTCAGAGAGAATTGATATTATTAAAAATCATCATGATTCTCCTTTATCAGGCCACTTTGGCGTAAATAAAACTTATAATCGTATCTTAGAAGAATACTTCTGGCCAGACTTGAAAAAGGATGTAAAAAGATACGTTTCAAAGTGTGATATATGTAACCCACAGAAAGCTTTACAATTAGGCCGCATTGGTGTAATGGGGGTTGGAAAACAAGTTGATATGCCGTTTCAATTAATATCTATGGATATCATGGGTCCGTACCCTAGGTCCAAGTCAGGTTTTTCGTATCTGTTTGTCGTTGTCGATTGGTTCACTAAATTTACAATTTTACATCCCTTGAGACGTGCTACCGCTCAAGAAATTTGCAAGTTTGTCGAGAATCATATGTTTTTGACATTTGGTACTCCTATGACTATTGTCTGTGATAACGGGGCCCAATTCATTAGTAACGAGTTCAGGGACCTTATTTCACGGTATAAGTTTAAGCATATTTGGTACAATGCAAAATACCATCCTCAGATAAATTTTTGCGAACGTTATAACCGCACTATTAAAACTTGTATTCGATGTTTTTTAAATCAAAACAAACATAAAGAATGGGATAAATATCTTT
This sequence comes from Oxystoma pomonae, assembly GCA_963921995.1. NCBI lineage: Eukaryota > Metazoa > Arthropoda > Insecta > Coleoptera > Brentidae > Oxystoma > Oxystoma pomonae. The sequence continues at coordinate 42,357,970 of OY998173.1, forward strand.
ACCAAATCATGAGTGCTTTGAATAATTCAGTACATTCAGTTACCAAATATAGTCCATCTTTTCTGGTGTTTGGGCGGATTGTACCGATTTACGGTGATTATTATGGAAAACTAGAAAATATGTATCAATGTCCCTATAAATTCGCTAACGCTGAAACATTGGTTGGTGAATTGGCTAAACTACCAGAGATATACCAAAAGGTTTCTGTTTTGCTTCAAAAATCTCACCAAACGAATGAAAAATATTACAATCTCCGAAAGAGAAACATTGAATTTCAGGTGGGTGATATGGTTTACAAGAAAAATTATGTTCTCTCCAGTGCGTCTAAAGCTTTTGCTGCTGGACTTGCTCAGCGTTTTATTAAATGTCAAGTTACCAAGAAAATCAGTCCTTTAATATATGATCTTCTGGACGGTAAAGGTCAGGTTTTCACCCGGATCCATGTTAAAGACTTAAAACCAACCTTGAGTGAATCGGACTATGAAAGTGAGCATCCCTAGCCTTTAAGTCAGTTAGTTTGTACTAGTAACTAAGTAATTATAAGAAAACCTAAATGATGTACCTTTTAACTATTATTTTGTAAGTGTCAAAGGCAAATCTTATTTTTTTCGTAGAAGGGGGGTATTTGTAATGTTTGTTTAGTCAAAACATTACAAGTCAAATTAATAAAAGCAAACCTACCAATTTTCTCAATACCCCAACCTGACTTCCTACACTAATCTTGCGATTAACTCCAGCATGCTACAAAATCGTCGCAAAGCCGGTTTTTACTAGCCTAAGAAACGTCTGCGAAAGCCATCCATCTAATATCGATCCATTCTAGTTGTCTTTGTCGAACATACGTAAAAAGGTACAGGAATCACATACGTCGAAGCAGATAATGCGAGAGAATATCTATCCTTTTTCATCTTTCTCCATGTAATAAAGACAGCCTACGTAGAACAGTAATCTTTACTATTTAAAATTTTAATATTATAAATGCATTTAAAGTGTTAAATTCGACGAAGCAGTCATCTTGGTTAGTGTAAAAAAATTTAATAAAAAACAGTCAAGTCGGAGTGTAGTTGGGGAACCAGTGAATTTTAAGGGGTCCCGGGGTAAAGGGAGTGACTACTATAAAATAGAAAGACACCAAAAGATGAGCTCTTTTCAACACTAGAAATGCAGCACTAAGTGGTGTCCAAAAATTTTCAACAAAGTGAAAAATGTAATCTGACAGATTCATAAGCCAGAACAACCGGTATGTTTTTCTATTTTCTATAAGCCTAAATTATTGTTTTGATTTCCTACTATTACTTACAAAATTGAGGATTACTGATTTTTGAATTATATTATTTTTTTAAATATCTCAAAACCATTTTTTTTGAATTTTTTTTGAAATTTTTGTAAAGTTTTTATTAGGTACCTTTAAAACTGGTCAGTGTGCAGTTTACTTAATTTTTTATAATATAACAAGCATATTTTTATAGTTCATTAAATTTTATTTTTTTATTTCTGTTAGAAATTGGTAGTTAGAGCAGTTTCATAATTATTCAAATCCACTGCACAGTTTGTAAGATCTAAAAATATTTAAAAGAAAACAAGATTCAAGGAATAACCTTAAAAATCAGTAAGAAAAATTTGTAAAAATTCATTTTTTTGTAAACCTTGATTTTTATTAACTCATAGAATAGTGGGGGCTGATGTAAGTTTTTTATTAATAGGCTTTAAGGGCTAACCTTCTACCAACTTTAAGGGCTAACCTTCTACCAACTTCAAGGGCTACCCTTCTACCAACTTCTAAGATTACCTTTCTACTGACCACAATTCTCATAATGACCACCTAGGCTTAAACTTCCACATCATGGTTTAAAGCCTACGACCAACTCTGTAACCAGCGTTTCCGTCAAGCTACTTTCCATCTTTTTACTTCTACGATGAATTAAGACCAAGTTTAGAGATTTCCAATCCAATCATTCAACTTCCTGTGTCCACCCGGAGTTCTTGAGTTTCCATGTGGCATGGATTGCGTCAGCAGTTTTATCGAGAGTCCAGGGAGGGGTACTGATGTCTGGTGCGATTAGGATCTACGGGTAAAAGCTAAGTACACCTGCTTTTATTCTTACTAACTTTCCTTCCGTCTTAATTTCTTCAACTCAAGCGGTCAACATGGTCAAATTTGCCTTTTTCACAATTTTTTGGATTTTTTTTATAATTTTTTTTTTGGCACTTATAATTGGAAGTAGTGAAGCCAAATATATTTAAGTTTCGTTATTTACGGAGTGTAACTAACTATTGTATAGTTTAGTGTGTTTCCGTACACCCATAAATGTTGGTTTATAATTCCTTCAGAATTATAAACCGTGTGACCTTTTTGGTTTTATTTAACCTTTGTTTTGGTAATATAGTTTTACAGTTTAGTACTTTTTTTTGATAAATGGATACTGGTGGAGCTACATACTTTAAATTTAAGTAATTAACCTAGAGTATGACTATTTATAGTGTGTCCATTCATACTCCTAGGGTTGGTTATGCCAACTTGGTATAGTGCGTTAATGTGTTCTTAAGAAGGCACATGCATGATCTAGTATCACAATAGCGTTTCATAATTCTGATTTTTGGAAGGCCAATGATGTGTTTAGCACGTTACAGATTATGTAGAGGTTGTTGATCTACTAGATTATTTCTTTGAGCAAATCTGCCTACCTAAATTTGCTGTTTTAAAATCTGGCAACACAATGTTTTCTATAGTCAAGTTTTTTCTGTACTACAGAAACTAGGTGTTTAGCACGTTATTTGACTATAAGAACTTATTGATGTGTCAAGATTGCCCAGGCAACTTATGTTTGTCCTTAAGTTGTTTTCCTTGGCCTTTATTGGTTTTAAACCATGTTATGTTTTTTTTGTGGAAAGACCACACTTTATTATCTTGTGTAACATATAAGTTTCACTTTACATTTATTTGGTGGAAAGACCACACTTCTTACCTTGTGTAATATATTTATGCATTTCTTTTTGTGGAAAGACCACACTTTTGTACCTTGTGTAATATATTGATGCATTTCTTTTCGCGGAAAGACCACAAAGTTGTCTGCGTGTAATATATATTGTCATATACCGTTATATACACTATGCTAAGTTAACTATATTAATTAATATGAGATTTTAGTCATTGTGAATTATTTATTGATTTTTTTTCAAATCTTGTTAATTTTTATAAAATTATTTTGTTAATACATTTACTAGTTGAGATATTTTTGTTTAATTTCATAATATGAAATTTTGAAAATAGATTTTAAGAGGCTCAACTTAAAATCATACTCTGAAATAAATATTTGAATAAATTGAGCAGTTCAATTTTCTGTCTTTGCAACTAATAGACAGGGCGCCCACAAAATAGTTTGGTAAAAGATAAAATTAAAGAAGATACAACCTGTTACTTAAGTAAATTTTTTCAAAATTAATATTAAAAATTCTTATTTCAAAATTCCTTTTTTTATATTTGCAACTTAGGTTTGCACCCACGCCCTGTGCTCTCAGTACAAAACATTGAGTCATAACTAGGCATTTAATTAAAAAAAAAAAAGAAGGAATAAATTCATTTTTATTATTATAAAATACATCAAAAAAAAAAGAGTCAAATTTTAACAACAATTTTTCCTTTTTCTAAATAAGTTCCCTCGAGTAAATAATTACACCATTTGCGCGCTTAAATCCGCAAGATGTCTTTCGTATTATTCCAACTCAGCCAGAACCATCAGAAGATCCTAACGACTAATCTGCTCATTATCCATGTCGCATTGCCTACATGCAAATTAATGATAAGGACAGACGAAGAAAGAAATCTTTTCTTCTTGACATACTAGGCACTAATGTTTCGCCATGATCGTGACAAATTTAATTCATGCTGTCATTCTAACACCGAGTCAATGGGATACAAGTGTTTTAAATCGGAACATGATTGAGGGCGATTGAGTTTACAAATCGATTGATAAATAACAAACCAAGCGCTTTTCCAATTGAGAACCGCGGCTATTTAGAAATCAGTAATTTTAAATATGATGGCTTAAATGGCTACTTAAGGGCGATATTTACTAAGGACTATAGTTTAAGGAAAGTTTGGTTTGAAGGCTGACATATACAATTAATAAGATCAAAATGGACTAGAATGAGACGCGTAAGCTGGGTAAACAAGAAATCTCTTGAGTAAAATCATCGTATATTGCTCACCACCGCCAAGAGGTGGTTTATCTACTTAAAATTTTAAAACAATCCCGATTTTGTTGATTATTTTTTCCAAATGTAAATTTTGAAGTATTTTAAAAAAAAATCAAATTCCAGGCTTTTCTGCTTTAATTGGCTATTCCAGACAGTTTTTTGAGCAATTAACGTATAGGAACGTATGAGATCTCACTTTAAGTTGATTCAAGGAGATCACTTTCCTCTTCGATCAAGAAAAAAGCCTTTTACATTTAATTTTATAATTAATTCTAAGTAATTAAAAAAAGAAAAATTAGCGGTAATTAGTTTGCGCTGTATATGCCAGCGCGCTAAAAAATCGCACTGTAAAAAATTTGCGATAATTTTTTTTACGCAAGTACAAATCGCGCATACCATTACAGCACAAACGTGACCATCTCTGCCTAAATAATATTTAGGGTAAATGCAGATTACAGAGCAAATTGGAGAAAAGCGCATGTAAAATATACGTATAATAAAAGGTCCGACTTTACCTTCGCAAGCAAAAAATGAAATTTTTGGTTGTTACGCATATTTTTTTACTATTTCTTTTTTATTTTGGTGGTTCTGCGCGGTAAAAGTCTTTTACGGTAAATTCTTGCACGCTAGGGGCCGGAAAAGTAACGTTTGATTTCAGCAATTTGTAAAGGTAAAGGTTTTTTTTTATTTAAGAAGGCAGTGTTCTTGTCTAAACGTCAGCGAGCGAAGCGTCAGTTGGTTTTAACAGTTTTTATATATTTTTTCAATCAATATTTAAATTTTCTTTTCTCATCAGATATTTTTCCTTACATGTACCTCCCTAAATTTAGGAATAAAAAGGGATACAAAAATCTGAGTAAGTAACCCAATTACCACAGCATTTTTAGTTAAAAGGCTTACTATATAGTGACAAATCCACCGCCAATCTCCTTTTTTCAGTTTTTTCTCGAAATACTGAGAAAACCCGTGTATTTCCATGCGAAACCACTTATTAGTTCAATATTCATTCACTCAAGTTTAAAGAAAAACCCGCATAATTAGATTAAAAACGGCATGCGTCTCATAGTTTAAATTACTGTCCTCATTAATCTTGGAAGTTTTACATTCTCTGTGAAAGATTGGACTCAAATTTACATACGTAGTGTTTAAGGGCCCTCTATTCATGTCCTGAAAATACCAGAATCAACTTTATCACAAACCATATGATATTTACTACACTAAATCGCTCTACCTTTATTGTCAGTTGACAAAACACTCACCTGTTTGAAGCCAAGTGCCAAGTCCTCGACTTTCTCAAAGAGTCTTATCGACTTTCTTAGAGCTTAACGACACTTTTTGAGCCTGTAAGTTCCATATTTTTAATGGTTTATACAACAGGTTTGGTCTACTTCATCATTCGGTTATACATATTTTAAATTTAAGTACTTTACTTTGTTTGCATAAGCGAGGCAGACATATGTCCTAATTAACTTGAGGTTGTGTGTTTCCACCACAAAACTTTTCAAACATTTAACAAAAATTACAAAATATTGTTTACAATTTATTTTCATATTCAGGATTGCCAACCAAAGAAATAAGCAATGTAACCATGACGTCACACCTAAGCTAAATGTGACCTCATAGTAAAGTGTAGTTACTCGCAAAAATACCGGTCACCCTGTTACTATACAACCGGTATGCTGTATTAACCCCGCAGAAACAGGCCTTAAATATCGCCCTGTGTCTAAAGTTATGATAGTTTACCCTTTATGTGCTTGGGTTGCGGTAGTTAGGGCTTTTTAGTATTGGGTTAGGTATTGGGATAATTGAAAAGGTCGGGTTTTTCGAAACTATAATAAAGCTACAACAGTTTGTGTAAAAAAGATAAGGATTGAGAGGTGACCAGTGGCATATGTATCATCTTTAAGCCCACCCCTTATGCGTACGTCGGTGGAGGTGAGTGTGGTAACTTAAGCTATAGTTAATTTGAATTTATATATTGGAAAAACCTTGACAGCCGTTGTTGTAGTTTAAGATTAAACAACATTCTCCAGGGAGAGTATCATTATATCCTCTGGCACTATCGATAAGATGACAGTCTGGGCTACAGAAAAAAATCAAGGAAAGTTTATTTGATACAGGAGCGTATATATATAGGGTAGGCCACAAAATTCCGCACTTTTTGAATTGTCTATAACTTTTGACATAAATGCTCGATTTTGAAAGATTTGATTTTTTAGAAAGATAAAACGTGATACTGTTTCGATTCAGTTGAAAATTTAAAATTTCTCAAAAATCCAAGATGGCGAACAGTTTTAAAAAATGTGTAATTTTCATCCCTCCTAAAAAAAATGACAATGAACAAACTCTAAAACTTTTGCTATAAACGCTCATTGTTTATGTGTATATTGACGTATCATTTAATTAAATCGGTTGAAAAATGAAAAAGTTATAAGCTTTTAGATTATGTATTATATATTATATATGTTTGGGCTTAACATTCGAAAAAATCACAAAATTACATATTTTTTCAATTTGCTATAACTTTTAGCCTGATTACTTAATTTAAAAAAAATTGAGTTAAGAGTTAAAACATGAGAGTTGCGTTCGTTTGTTCTAAATTTGACATTAAAAAAAATTTAGCATGGCAGATAGTTTTAAAAAGAGTTAGGTTTTGCACGCCTTATTTTTTTAAAGTAAGAAACTGGACAAAATATAAATTAGTATTTCCAAATTTCAAATTTTTGTTCGTATATCGAGGTATCACCTACTTAAATCGGATAAGAAATAAAAAAAGAATGGGGATTTAGATTCTTAGGGTTTTCCTTAATTAGATAATTAGATCAAAAGATATAGCAAATCAAAAATGTATGTAATTTTGTGATTTTTTTCAATGCGAAGCCAAAACACTCGTAGACAAAAAAACTTATAACTTTTTTATTTCCAAAACTGATTTAATTAAATGATACTTCAATATCCATAGAAACAATGAGCGTTTGTAGTGAAAGCTTTAGAGTTTGTAAAGTTTCGCACATAAATTTTTTTCAAGGGGGGTGAAAATTACACATTTTTTAAAACTGTCGGCCATCTTGGATTTTTTAGAAGTTTAAAATTCTTAACGGAATCGAAAGACTCTCGCGTTTTGTCTTTTTAAAAAGTCAATATATTTAAAAATCGAGTAATCAAGTCAAAAGTTATAGGCAATCCAAAAAGTGTGGAATTTTGTGGCCCTGACTTCTGGGCTCTAGCTAGGACAAACGTTAAACTTGATTTATAGTTTCAAAAACAATAAATGAGAATCAAAACATATTCAACAACAACAACAAAAACAATCCTTTTATATTATAAGTGTTGTATGTTGCATTTAAATGTAATCATTCACAAGAGGTTTTTTACATTATAAGTATAGATAATATTGTAAAAAATTGATTTAAGGCACTAAAAAATTAATAGTATAATTGTAGTTAAGATCAAAATTAAGGTAATTGTGTTTTATTATAGGTAGATTATTTAGTTATTTATAACAATTTTTTAAAATTAGAGAACACAAATATAATATGCCTTTAAATATTTCAGTCCTTTAGTAGTAATAATAATAATAATATTAATATTAATAATAATAATGACTAATGCAAGGCTTTCATTCAGTTCCCCATTCTTGGTTTTACAAATTCTACGCTGGAATACAATTCTTGTGGTAAAGTCAAAATCTAGGGAATACAAAACAAGTACGCTCCTCATAAAACGAGGAATTTTCCAGGGAAATATTATAAGCCCTCTATGGTTTTGTCTTTCACTAAACCCGCTCAGTAATATGTTGAATAGCTCGCCAAATGGATACAATCTCAATAGTACCACAAAAATCAGCCAGCAGATCTATATGAACGACCTGAAAACATACTCCAAAAGTAGGTCAATTTGAAACCATTGCGGCTTTCAGCAGGGCGGTGCACATGGAGCTGGGACTGACAAATATGCGATTCTTCATGTGGAGAGAGGAAAAGTTAGAGATCCGGAAACAATTATGCTTATGGATTGAATGAATATTGAGGGAATTGGAATAGAGGAAGCATACAAGTATTTAGGCATTGAGCAGGCTCTAAACATAAATCAAAAGGAAAACAAGGATAAAGTGACAGGAGAATTATTTTGTAGACTAAAAGTCATACTTGGTACTTACCTCAATGCGAAAAACTGTTTCAGTGTCATAAACACATGGGAAGTTTCAAAACTTACCTTCACATTTGGCGCGCTTTTCTGGTCAATTACTAAATTACGTAAGCAAGATAGAAAAGTCAGAACCGTACTTACCCGAAAATGATTGCACAATTCAAAAGCCGCAGTCGAAAAATTGTACTTATCAAGGAGTGAAGGAGGAAGAGGCTCATCAACCTGGAACCGGCACAAAATAAAAACGTACCTCTTACAGAAAATTTAATTCACATCGATCAGCACCTTAGCCCTTTTTGACTAAACGCAACCTCTTGTAGAGATATATAAAGAGAAATACATACAAATACAAACGTGTAAAACACCAAACTCAGATTAGGATATAATGCTGAGGAGAGTATCTAACACATTATATCAGGATGCAGTATTCACGCCCTCACACAATATATTTACCGCCATGACAACATGGGCAAAATTTTACATCAGTCAGTGTGCCTGAAGTACAATCTAGTTACGGAATATCTGGTTGAGTATAAATACACACTTCTGCTAAGGAGCAAGCTTTTGTTAAGGAGAATGAAAACGTGAAAATGTCATGGGATATGAACATCATTACAGAACAGATCATGGAACATAATCGGCCACACCTGATTATTCTTGATAAGATAAACAGGACTATTCAGATTATCGACTTTGCCCTGCCTCTTGATGAAAATATTGATAGTGCACACGTAGAAAAGTTGGAAAAAACGAACTGTTATCACGAGAGCTAAAGAGAATCTGGTATTTGAAGCGTACAGAAATAGTGCCCGTGATTATCATGGCTAATGGATTAGAATAGAACTGGCGCAGCTTTCTCTCAACTAAGTAATGAGAAGGGCCAATAGATGGATGCAGGAGTACGACCTACATCTGGCCTTAGAAAAAACGGAGATCCTGCCGATCACCAAAAGAAAAGGATACCCACTATCCTCCCAATGCACGTAGGAACAACAGAAGTTCAAACAAAAGCAACAGCGAAGTACTTGCGGTTGTAACGAACCTCAGCAGGTTAATGACGAACGTGGGAGGCCCGCGCCTCGGTAAACGACGGCTGCTTATGTCCACAACTCACTCCACTCTCCTTTACGGGGCAGAGCTCTGGTATGATGCGTTGGGTTTTTAGGTGGTAAGTACAGAATAAGGATGAGGAGAAAAGAGATAAGAATCGCTAGTTCGTACCGCACGGTCTCCGCGGCGGCCATACTGGTCATAGCGGGAGTAATGCCGATTAAACTGATGGCTGCCGAGCGAAGGCGGGTCTGCGATATGAGCCACATTGCCGGAAGACAACGTAGTCGCGAATGAAAGAACGAAGACCCTGGACACAAGCACCGACGGACAGTGCACACGAAGACTCATACCGACCTTTGCAGATCTGGACCGGGCAGAAGCACGGAGCGGTTGGCTTCTATCTGACTGAGTTCGTCACGAGACACAGGTATTTTAGGAGTCTCCAGACCTATGGACGGTGCGGGCAACAACCCATATGCCGTAAGTGGGGTGTACCACCTACCTACCGAAAATAAAAAATAAAAAAAAACCTATCAACGTACCTGAAAAGGCAAAGGCAGTTGTGTTGGGGACAATAAGCATAGTCACGCACCTGTATCACGCAGGGAAAACTGTGATAATTTTAAAAAAATTATAATAATAATAACAACTACTCAATCGCCAACTTATCAGTTGTGATTATAATAATAAAATTAATAACAATACTAATATTAATAACAATACTAAGCTATCGGACGCCACCCCGTGATGGGGCACGCTCGCCAGTGTTGAAACTGTAGAGTCCCGGGGAAACAAAATACCCGGAGTGGACAAAAACCAGCACCACCGTTAAGTGGGCAAGCAACCCCTTAGCGTGAGTGTAGAAGCGCTGTCAACACTAGAAGGAAGCGTTATTCGGGCACGGGTTGCAGACTAGCCCTATTCGGAACCGTCAAGAGGAACTGGCTGACGCAGGACCTAGTGAGACTAGTGGCACTTGCCTGGGGACGGAAACCACCGCGTAAAGAAATCGGCCCACGAACCAACAAGCAACGATTTCACACTGTGCAGAAGGAAACAGGAGACAGCGATTTAAGTGATCCCAGGCTATAAACGAACATATTTATCGTACCTATCTCATAATTACAGATATGCAAACGAAACCGACACCATGGTCGCGATTCTTCAGAATCGACAGAAAATCTCACCCGTCAGAATACTGGAAAGTGGCGATTTTTACTTATAGCCTCATTTAAAATAAAAACACAGCGTCCTTCATATTTATCCTAACGTTGTAAGAGAAACTGCGTCATTTTTTTAATAACATTTTGTAAATTTAATATTTTAAAGATATTCTGCAGGACTAGTTTATAGCGGAGCTAAATTGTTACTACGCGTACCAATAAACGTCAAAAAGTCTTGAAAATTCTCACCATGTAAAAGGAAAGACAGAATTTGTGTCATGTCTGAATAGTGACAGCGAAATATTCCATGGCTATCTATGGTTTTGTAGGTTAAAAGTTTTAAAGGTTTGTTTACACACAAAAATAAAATTAATAAAATACATTTTTAAATAAAAAAAAGGGTTTTTCACAAAAACTGCCTACAAAAATTAAAATTGACATATTTCTTATTTACTAAAACATCATCAAGATATCAAAATTTTAGGAATATTAGCAAATAAGTCCTGACAAAGAAGCAGTCAGTGTAAACTTATGTTTAAGAATCGTCAGATTTTTTATAAGGGTGATATTTTCTGACGGTTTTTGAAGAATCGCGACCCATATGCAGAAAGATTACACCACGAAATGTTAACAAAGTTTCCGGAACTAAATCAATATTTTTTTTTTTTGAGGGGCCTTTGATTAGATTGAATTTACTTTTCTTATGTCAAAATTCGTTTTAAAATTAATATGCTTATTTTAGGCTTAGAACTTGAAAACTAAATCAAACTGATTTTCTTGCTAAAAGAAGACAAACCACTCAGTACTCAAATGTTAAGAACTTAAGACGGTAAGGCAAATAATTTTAGGGTGTCTCCTTGCACCTTTTAATAAATATTTATCCATTCTTACGTAAGCCCCGGTTGTGCACAACAATTACCCCTATATTGCCTTGGCTATACGACTCTTGAGTTCTCCATTTTTTTTTGTTTTGAAATTAAAATATGTTTAACATTTAACTTAAAATGAGTCTTAATTATGAACTTTGAAGTTTTGAGTTTCAAAATATAGCGTGCGCAGGAATACAGGATTAAACAATGTATTTTATTCGAATATAGTGTTTAAAAAAAAGTCCCTCACAGTAGTATGAAGAAGTAGATTGTTAGGTAAGTGTCATAAAACTTTACTTATTAAATAATCCTTGATTTCGGAGTTAGATTTAAGTATACTAAGGTTTAAAATTTTAAAACTTCGTGGCACCCATTTACCATCTGCAACCCAAACCCTTCTAAATTGTAGTCAAAAGCTAGGGGTAACCGAAGGTATACTGAAGGATATGTAATATATTTAAAATCGTATCTTATAACACACTTATACTGATAGACTTTTATTATTATTTTTTTAATTTTAATTGAATTGGTCACATGACAAACAGGCGGTTATAGGGGTATTTCTTTTTAAAGCAGCACAACGGGTATCGGATGAGCTCCAAATAGTTTTCGACAAAAGTCGGCGGTAGGAAAACTCCATTACAGAGTTGGCCAGCCAAAGACTTAAAACCACCTTAAAGAGTGCAGAGGTAGGCTACTTAATGCGTCTACATATCGATAAGCCATTGCATAGTGTTCGAAACTATTGAAAACTGAGGGGTTTATTGCTTGCCAATATGGAGTTATCAACGCCTTGGAACACCAAAGTCGTATGATGGATATACAGGTTCCTGACACAAGTCTGTCATAGGGCGCCAGAGACCCTATATCATTTTTTGTCTGCTTGGGGACGGTATGCGGTCTCCGCATATATCCATCGACACAATGCGGCGTTACGGGTGCTGTATTACCACCTAAGACACTCGTACGGTGTTGATGATACTACAGTGTTGCCATATGTCCCCTCTGATATTCCGACCGTAGCGGAGAATGATAGAACCAGAATATACTGAAATTTCGCATTCCCCACTCTGCGGCTTGTAAACGCTAACAAGCCGTATATAGTATTTCTTGACAAGAATGATAAAATTATGTATGTCATTGAGTTCTCGGCACCTGGCGAGACAAACATCATTGTCAAGGAGGAAAAGAAACGGAAGAAATATTAGGATCTTCTCTTTGACCTTCGCCGAGTGTACCGGCGCTATACAGTCAAGCTATTGGTTTTGGTAATTGGAGCTCTCGGAGGTGCACAGCAAACACTGCTTTGAGCGCTCAAGACCTTGCCAGCCTTTCGTGACAAGGCAGAACACCTTGCTGGCGCAATGCAGAAAGCGGCTCATCCTCGGGTCATGGCGTCTGCTCAGAGCACATGATGCGAAACACCGTTTTTACTAACCTCGCGGTTGGTGGGGAGTAGAACGGTGAATGGAATATCTGTCCTATCTGCACCCGTGTAAGTCGGAGCTGCGGAACCGCAGATAAGGCCAGTCCTTCTTGCTGTCTGTGACAAAATCAGAAACAGAGGCCCATCTTTCCGAGAAAAACTCTACAAGCACTTGGATACTTTAAAACCAAAAATAGCGGTATGGGGAAACCGTATTAACAGATTAAAAAAGAACCCAAAGATATAGTCAAAACAAACTGTTTGCAAAACTTGATAACAGCCAAAACGGGAAGCTCCAATTAACTTTTGGAGCAAGATCAGGAGCAAGGAAGTGTAACACGACAATACATCTTATTGGATTGATCAAGAAAAAAAAAAGCGAGCGCAATTTCCAGTGATAATGGGCACAGACCCATCTTTGCGAGAAAAACTCTACAAGCACTTCGATACTTTAAAACAAAAAATAGCGGCATGGGGAAACCAGATTAAGAGATAAAAAAAGAACCCAAAGGTATAGTCAAAACAAACTGTTCGCAAAATTTCACAACAGCCAAAACGGGAAGCTCCAACTAACTTTTGGAGCAAGATCTGGAGCATGGAAGTGTAACACGACAACACATCTTATTGGATTGATCAAGAAAAACAAAAGCAAGCACAATTACCAGTGATGACAGGCATCAAAATGTTAAAATGGACACAAAAAAGCTGAAAAACTGGAGAGCTCCCGAAGTAGGTTTCGATCCAACTATTGCCAAACAATTCCAAGAAATATTTGAAAATCCAAACCTGACACCATTAGAGTCACTCATATGATTCTTAAAACTGCCGACAAAATGGACCCTAACAACTACCACCCAATTACATATCTACCAGCAATCTACAAAATTTTAACAGGTAAACTTAAAAAGAAATGCCCACCTAAAGCAAAACCAAATAATCGAGAGATCGAGAGGCACCAAAGAGCTCCTGGTTATAGACACAAACAGGTTTAAGCAAAAAACCGAAACCTATCTGTAGCATCGATTGACTACAGAAAAGTCTTTCTGCCCAGTGCCTCACTCTTGGCTTAAAAAACACTTAAAATCTATAAAATAGACCCCAGAATTATTATACTGCTTGAACATCTTATGTAGAGCCGGAGAACCACGTTAGACCTGAAAACTTACAGAATCAAGCAGATAAATATTCGTCGAGGAATTTTTTGAGGCTTTAGCCCATCCTGGTTCTGTCTATCCTTAGTAGTAACTCGAGGGGATACTTCATAGATTCAGACACTAAACTGACGCACTTGTTTTATGCTGATGACCTTAAAGCTTATGCTTGAACAACTAAGAGGGCAACTAGAGATCATTAAAACATTCAGTGATACAATAAAGATGGCACTTGGCACAGAAAAATGCGCAGTCCTACTTGTTAAACGAGGTAAATTTACCACAACACATAATCTTGCTCTTATGGACAACACTTCGATTCCTGGGATTTCCAACCATTATAACTATCTTGGTTTTTATCAAAGTTTAAATATGGATCTACCTGAAAACAAAACGAGGTTAAAAACAAATACTTCAGAAGAGTTAATATAATTTTGAAAACTCTACTGTATGCTAAAAACGAAATAACAGCCCCCAATACCTGGGCGCATCCGATCATGAGCTACTCTTTTAAGAACCGCTCTGACCAAACACCAAATGCTGCATCCCAACTTGGCGATAGAAAGGATATATCTCTCAAGAAATCAGGGAGGTAGAGGGATGCTGAGCCTAGAAGAAACCTGTAACAAAGAAAAACTAGAACTAACAAAATATTTTAAAGAGAAGGACTTACTTTTCTACCACAGTTTATCATCAACCGACCACAGCTACTGACAGCTCCAATACCTGAAAAAGAAAAATATAACGAAGTACTTAAAACCAAGTGGAAAAATAAACCAATGCATGGACGTTTCTATACCAGCTTGCACCAGCAGGACGCCGAGGTCAATACGAGTAACAGACACCTAATCTCTGGATAACTCTTCCCTGAGACGGAGGGGGCAATATGCGCAATTCAAGACCAAGTTGCCCCAACAAGGTATTATAAAAACATATCTTGAAAAAGTCAGTTGAAACCACCAAATGCCGTCTGTGTAAAGGTGAACCAGAATTGGTCCAACACCAAATAACAAAATAAAAATATATTGGAATACTACAATACACGCCGATAGACAGGTCCTGCATAATAAGCCAGATATGATCGTCATGAATAAAGAAACAAAGAAATGCTCTATTATTGATTTCGCAATCCCTCTTGATGACAACCTCAGCAAATCTTATAGAACAAAGACGAAAAATACGCGTAACTGGTAGATGAAATCGAAGAAATGTGGAGAATGCAAGTCGTAGAAATTAAGTCCCTCGTAATCTCTGCAAATGGTCTAGTCCACAAAAATATAGTAAGACATTTAGATGAGCTTCAAGTCCAACCAAACGCCTCTTAATATGGATACAAAAAGCAATCGTACTTGGAACTACTGCGATCATCGATACTTTACACTTTCTAGTCGTTAACTTTTGTTGCCTTGAGAAATCCGGCTACTGATGCACTTCACCTAACAGTGTGATTATTAAAAAAAAACTACATTTTGACGAAGTGGAAAACAAGGATTAGACTCCGTAATTAATATGACGAATATTTAACAAAGCCCCTAGATAAAAAGAGGAATATTCCAGGGTGACAGTCTAAGTCCACCTTGGTTCTGTCTAGTACTCAACCTACTCAGCTTCTTGCTCAACCAAAGTCCATATGGATACAAATTAGTGGACCACGTGGACACAAAATTAATCACGCCTTGCATATGGATGCTTTTAAATGCTATGGTAGTAACAGTGAGGAACTTCACAATCAAATATAAATGGTTTCCAAGTTCAGCAAAACGAAGATAATGGACTAGACATAGACGCAAATGATATTTGGGTGGACCGGGGCAGCAGGACACGGATTTGAATGGTCAGGAGGATAGACCTGCAAACGTGACTGAACATCTTAAATATGAACCAAACAACAACCGAACTTTTGTTAGAATTTATATTTTTGGCGATGGAAGCTGCCTCTTTAGATCTTTAAGCCTTAATTTATGTAGAAACTAATACGACCACCAAAAGATACGGGATAACACTATAAAATATATAGACAAAAACTGGTTGATGCTAGAAAACTATCTTGTATACGAGGCAAGCAGTACCAACAAGGAACAGTACTGTAACTGTATGAGAAAAACGAGTAGCTACGGAATAAGCATTGAGATACTAGCGCTATCTAAGCTATACAGTCTAAACTTCCATGTATGCTCGACCCAAAATAAACCTCATGCTGAAATAATAGACCTTAATGGTCCACCAACAACTATTAGCAAACGACAACACACAAAATATACTTAATACTTATTGGAGACCCAGGGGTGGACCACTTTGAACTAATTAAATCTACCAGAGTAACGATGTCAAAACTACTTTTTTTGGGTCTTTCGCTACTAAATTTTTCCTTTAGGAATTAACATATTTCTAAAAAAAAATTCTTAACCCAAAAGAAGTAGTTTCGACATTATGAATCCGCCACAAACATATAGATTTTATTTAAGAACTAACGAAACAACTACCGCTCACCCACAAACAACAGCTGAAAATGTTACTTAGGAAGTTCCACCTGGAAATCGACAAATATAATAAACTTATATATCATCCGAAGCTACTTACACATCATAAATTTAGAAACTTCCACTGAGCTTAACTGCATAGACGAGTACTACAAGGGTTCCCAGAGCTAAAGGGGAAGACAATGCAAAATATACTGGAACAACGCCGCTCTGTTATGATGAATAAACGACCTTCCTCGGAAACTTTCAACCAAATTAGAACAGAAGTTAAAGCAGAGCTAGGACATGAAACAGCAGAAAGCGATGAAAACCAGAAAGCATCTATCGCCGAAGAAAACACCATGAAGAAAGAAGAGGAAGAAGATACAGCGCTAAGATATTTTAGAGAAATCAAAGCCCTGTTTACACTCTACGATCCAATACTTAGACGCTCGGAAAACTATTGGAAACTAAGTACACGGCATATATCGGGAGTGAATCAAATACTGGAAATTGAATTGACGGAAACATAAACAATGAAAGAACTTCAACTCTTAGTATATATAGGAGCGCATACCGTCCTTAGATGTTACGAGCAAGAAGCAAATAAAAAGGCAACACCAAACTCCACAAAAATATAACCTCCGTGGGAACGAAGACTGACCGCCAAAGTTGAACAATTGAGAAAAAATATAGCTTTTCCAGCGCAAGAACAAAAGCAACCTTGCCCATCCACAAAACTAAGAAACAAAATAAAGAAGGTCCTCGAACAATATACCTCCGACGATATAGAGTAAGTAGAGCACAAAGACTAGAAAATATGTTGTTCCAAAGAAACGAGTCACTATTCTACAGAAAACTACACGACAACGAAACTAGCGAATGCAGAGACGAATACCCAATACAGCAACACACTGCAGAATACTGGAAAAAGCTATGGTCAAACCAAAGTAGACACAAGAACAACAGCTGAATCCAAACTATAAAACGCGACATAAAAGACATAGAAACTATGACAGACTGTAAAATAGAGAGAGAAGTGAAATATGCTCTCAGCTGTGCACCCAACTGGAAATCGCCCCTGATCACATCCAAAACTATTGCATCCAGCGATGTCGAAATTCTATAACACGCTTCTTTCTGAACCCGAAAAACTACCTAAATTTATGACCAAGGAATAACAAGTCAATAAATATACCAGATAAATATCGCCCCATTACATGTCTGACGACATTATATAAAACACCGCCATTATTTCTAACAAATTATACAAACATCTGGAGAAAAACGAACTGCTACCAGAAGAAAACAAAGGTTGTAGGAAAAGATCCCAGGGATGTAAAAAACAGTTGCTGATAGACAACATATTAACAGAAAATACGAAACAGAAAAAAGGCTGCATATGTTAATTATAAACACTCTTTTTCTGCAAGGCTTTGATACGCCCCTCTTCTCTACAAAAAAGGGAGTAATACTGGAGTAAAAAGAGCCCACTAGAATCAACCACCTCCTTTTCTTTGACGATCTCAAACTCTATGCAACAACTAAACAGCACTTGACGCAATTACTTGATGTAACAAGAAAATTTAGTCAAGATGTCGGTATAGAGTTTGGATTGGATAAATGCATCGCGCATTCTATGGCTAAAGGAGTGTGGGTTAGTAACACAGGGTACGAAATATACTATACTATATATATAAAGTAATAAGAAAATATAAAATAATATATAAAATTTTTCTTTTAAATAGCTCTTTAAAAAACAAAAATATTTTTTTTTATATCGGAGTTTATGAGATTGAAAAAAAGGACCTTAAGAAAAAAATACCGAATCTGGACTGGAAGCCGTTTTTGTGCATCAATCAGACTATATGCAAAATTTTTATTTTAAATAGCTCTTTAAAAAACGAGTTTATGGGGTTGAAAAAAAGACCCTTAAAAAACAGTACCGCATCTGGACATAAGCCATTTTTGTGCATCAATCAGACTATACACTAATTTTTTTTTAAATAGCTCTTTAAAGAAAACAAAAATAAGTTTTTAACATATCAGAGTTTAAGGGGTTGAAAAAAAAAGACTCTTAAGAAAAAAGTACCGAATCTGGACAGGACAGACTATATGATGAAACATACAACAAACTTTTAGAAAAACATCCACGCCATGAAGATATGCAAATTTTTCCCGAAGATTTCCCGACTGAGTACAACAGTTTTGATTTTATTTATTTAAATACTAAAAAATCAGTTTTTTCTTTTAAACCGGGTTCTGCGGCAGGTCTAGACGCACTGAGTCCGCAACATTTAAAAGGCCTTTTGAATGACGAACTAGGTACATTTTCTTCAAATCTGCAAAATTCTTTGTCGCTATTTCGCGTATTTTACCCATTTTTTAAGGAGCTTCACTCTGCGCTCTAAATAAAAAAAATGAAGGAATACGTCCCATTGCAGTCGGTTTATGCTTTCGTAGATTAGCAGCAAAATTAGTTTGTTTTTCAATTTATGAAACTTTAGGCAATTTGCTTCATCCAACTCAGTTAGGTTTTGGTATCAAAAGCGGATGCGAAATAATTAGCTACTCGTCCGGCGATTTTTGTCCTCTCCTCATGTTACAGAAAAAATTATTTTGAAAATAGACTTTTATAACGCCTTTAGTATGATCAATCGAGAAATTGTATTATCACAAGTTAACAAGCACATACCACAATTTTTCAGTTTCATTTCACAGTGTTATAGAAATCCTTCATTTTTATCATTTGGAGAAAAAAACATTTTATCACAAAGAGGAGTCCAGCAAGGTGATCCTTTAGGTCCACCACTATTCTGCTTATCTTTACATTCTATAATTTGAAAATTAAAATCTGATATCAATTTATGGTATGTTGATGACGGAACTTTAGCTGGGGATCCTTGTAGCGTACTCAAAGATTTTGAATTTTTCAGAAAAGAATGTTTGAGTATTGGCTTAAAAATTAATTTAGCAAAGTGTGAATTTTCATATCTAAGTAAAGAACACAATTTAAATATTACAGACTATGACTCAAATATTGATAGTTTATCAAAAGTTGATCTTGAAAATCTTACCCTTTTACCTTTCTTTGAAAAGGAAATTGGCAAAAATTTGTCCTCAAAGATTGATATTCTTACAAAATTTTCCGACAAACTTTTATCTGTAAATTCTCATACTGCCTATTATTTATTAAAACATTAATTTTTGATTCCAAGAATCACTTATTTACTTCGTACAGCGCCATGTTGGAGGATGCTGCAATGTTTAGAAAAATTTGACGATCTACTGAAATTAAGTTTAGAAAATATTATAAACTGTAAAATTGATTCGAATGCTTGGTCACTGTGCATTCTTTCAATTAAATTGGGTGGTTTAGGAATCAGAAATAGCTCATTTCTTTGTTACTCAGCTTTTATTGGTTCTTTGAATGATTCATCATATCTTTTTCCACAAATTCTTCCTGAGGAAATTATTTTGAATCCAGACTTTGCTTTTTGATCGAAGCATCAAATAAATGTCAAAATTTAACAGGCATTTCGGATACTTCTAATTTAAAATCACAAAGAGATTTCGATACTGCAATGTGTGATATATTTTTTCAGCAAATTTTTTTATCTTCAAAATCTCAACTTGATCAAGCACGTCTTCTAGCTCTTAATGAGCCCGAAAGTAATGCGTGGCTTAATGCTTTGCCCTCTTCTTCTTTAGGAAATTTATTGGATGACTCGTCTTTTCGTATTTCTGTCGCTCTTCGTCTTGGTCTTTCTGTTTGCCGTCTCACACCTGCACTTGTGGCAAAATATTGAGTAAATTGGGTCTTCATGGCCTTAGCTGCAAAAAAAGTGCAGGTCGATGGACTCGTCACAGTTTTGATCAACGACATCATAAAGAGGTCTTTGGTTTCAGCAGGATTTCCAGCGAAACTAGAACCGTTAGGTATTTGTAGGAGTGACGGAAAATGGGCAGACGGGATCACTTTGATTCCTTGGAAGGGGAGAAAAACTTTAGTTTGGGATGCCACCTGCAGGGACACGCTTTGCAGCTCCTACCTTGATAAAACTTCTCATAAGTCGGGAGAAGCGGCTAAGATAGGAAAAATACAAAAAACGACAAAATATAAAGATCTAGGAGACAGAGGATTTTTGTTTTACACTTTTGCAGTGGAAACCTTAGGTCCATGGGGTGATGAAGCTAAAAAATGAATTTCCAAAATAGCAAAAAAAATTGAAATAAAAAATGCTAGAAGTTTCATCACCCAGCGGATCAGTATCGCCATTCAAAGGGGGAATGCGTCCTCAGTGCTGGGGACCTTACCCAAAGAACAAGGATTGGAAGAAGTTTTTTATTTATAATTTTTTTTATGATTAATTTAAATTTTGATTTTTTTTTTAGTTTTAAACCAATTTTTACAATTTTATAGCTATATATTTATGATTATTAAAAATATAAAATTCAACAAACAACACAGAAAAAAATTATTTTTGTTTTTTAAAGAGTTATTTGGTGCAGACGTAGGCTCGGATCACAATCCAGTTGTGGCGAAAATTAAATTTACCCTCAAGAAAAATCATCCCCCAAATAACAAACCAAGACCCAAGTTGGACAAACTTCAAGATAACATGATAGCAACTAAACTTAAAATCGAAATTAACAAAAAGCTTAAAGATATTAATGAGTCTACCGAACAAGATGCAGAAATGGTCTGGGCAAAGGTTAAAAATGCCATAGTCGAAAGCACAACACTCTTAGGAAAGGATGAAACAAGAAATAAAAAGAAACTTTGGATGACCGATGAAATCCTGGAGTTGATGGATAAAAGACGCAGTAAAAAAGGCAGCGATTAGTATCAAGAAATCAATAGAGTAATAAAAAACAAGATAAGGTCACCAAAACAAGACTGGATAACACAGCAATGTTAAGAAATAGAAGATCTAGATGCTAAACATGACACTTTCAATTTACACAAACACATAAAGGAAGCTCCGGATTATTTAATAAAAGACAAGCTGGAATCCTTGTGGAAAATCAAGGCAAAATCATACCGGATACCAAAGAAAAATTAAAAGAATGGGGTAGCTACATAGAACATCACTTTACCGATAACCGATCCGAACAGCCAGAAGAATTCTCAAACCAAGACATAGATATAACACCAGAGGAAGTGAAACACGCAATATCTTCAGTTAAAAACAGAAAAGCAGTAGGGCAAGACGAAGTATACATTGAGGTTTTTAATCTAATAAAAAACGAATATTCGCTAAATACGCTGGTCAAACTTTTTAACTTGATTTAACGTAGCGGTAAAATCCCTGCTGACTGGCTAAAGTCAACCTTTGTTACGCTGCCTAAAAAACTTTCAGCAATGTTAAAAATATTTCTAAAGATTATCCACAAAAGAATTTATGGGAAATGCAAATCTTTTATGGGTGACACGCAGTTTCGTGGTGGGTTCGGGACAAGAGAGGCCTTGTTTGGCATTCAAGTCTTAGTTCAGCGGTCTAGAGATGTGTCGGTGCCAGTATATGCCTGTTTCATAGATTATGAGAAGGCATTTGATCGAGTCCAACACGAAAAGCTCAGAGAATCGCTAAAAGAAGTTGGTTTAGATGACCGAGATCTAAAGATAATAGCTAATCTATATTGGAATCAGACTGCTCAAATAAAGGTCGATGGCCAACTATCCGAAGAGGTCCAAATAAGAAGAGGAGTACTCCAAGGTTCTATATTGTCTCCGCTGTTGTTTAATATCTATAGTAACAAAATAATAGAGAATGCACTTCATAACTGCGAAGAGGGTTTGACCATAAACGGTATAAAAATCAACAACATACGATATGCCGATGACACTGTCATAATAGCAGACACGCTGGAAGGCCTACAAGAGTTGTTGAATCAAGCAATTCGGGCTTAACTTAAATGCTGAAAAAACAAAATGGATGGTATATCCAAGGAAAAGAACATCCGGGGCATATTAGAAGTAAATGGGTAGCAAGTCGAACGCATGGATTCATACAAATACTTAGGTTGTCTCCTTAATGAGAACTGGGACAACATGTAAGAAGTTCGTGCAAGAATTGAACAGGCCAGATCATCTTTTATCAAAATGAAACCAGTGTTGTGTAGTCGCGATCTTAATACCACTCTCCGAATTCGTGTGCTTCGGTGTTATGTTTTTAGCATCTTATATTATGGCATGGAAGCATGGACACTGACTAAGGCCATGTGCAAAAAGTTGGAGGCATTCGAGATGTGGTGTTATCGTAGAATATTAAGGATATCTTGGATGGACCGAGTAACTAATGTGGATGTTCTGCTTAGAATAAATAAAGAGCTTGAAGTTTTATTTACCATCAAAAAACGAAAACTTGAATATTTTGGCCATATTTTGAGAAATGACACATATAAACTCTTAAAATTGATAATAGAAGGCAAAATTGAAGGCAGAAGATGTCCGGGTCGTAGACGGATATCATGACTTAAAAATCTTAGACAATTGTATGGTGTTAGTACTACGGCACTTTTCCGAAAAGCAGTGGATAGGGTGCAGATTGCGCTGATGATAGCCAACGTTCGAAGAGAGCATGACACTTGAAAAAGAAACAGTTATTTAGAAGGCACATTTGGCGTATAGTCTGATTGATGCACAAAAACGGCATATGTCCAGATTCAGTACTTTTCTTAAGGGTCTTTTTTTCAACCCCATAAACTCTGATATATAAAAAAAAATATTTTTTGTTTTTTAAGGAGCTATTTAAAAGAAAAATTTAGCGTAGTCTGATTGATGCACAAAAACGGCTTATGTCCAGATTCGGTATTTTTTTTTAAGGGTGGCTATTTCAATCCCGTAATATTTGATAAATATTTTTTTTTTCAGTAATTTTAAAGGTCTTAACAACAGAAATATCTTTTGTGTTATATAGTTTCATGCAAAATCGCATTTAGTGGGAGTGTTTCCTACTTTTATTATTTTTAAAGTTTGGGGGTATTTTACCCTCTTATCTTTCTATGAGTGTCAAGTATAAAATAATGGCAATAATATATAATAAAATCACGTTATTTTGGTCAAAAACTCTTAAAATAATTGAAAATAGTCCATATTAGGGTGGAGTGAACTTTACAGAAAGAAAACTCTAAGGTCTTTCTCCACATAGTTTATTTAATGTTCAGGTGTTAAAATGTATGTTTTGGATTTATAAAATTTCCCTACATGTTTCGTCAATATAAATTGACATCCTCAGGGTTAATAAAAAATCTCGACTTATTGCCTGCCTTTTTTGGGTTTTTTTCATATTGTTTATGAACCCTGAGGATGTCAAATTATATTGACGAAACATGTAGGGAAATTTTACAAATCCAAAACATAAATTTTAACAACTAAAGATTAAATAAAGTAAGTGGAGACCTGAGAGTTTTTGTTTCTCTTAAAATAGTGTTGGTCGCAACTATTTATCTGGTCGAATGTGATTTCGCGCGCCCGGAGCTGTTTTCGAATCTGAATCAGAATCTGTCTTCAACCACATGAAAAGTGCCTAGACCTAAAAAACCCTTGATAAACTATTGCTGTAAAGATCCCTAATCTTTGACTTGGTAACCGATAAAATCACACTGCATACAGGGGGTCTGCTAAGTGGATCATTTTGTTACTTTTTGGTTCTGATTATTAACAGTTCCAGTAATAGATGTTATTTTTAATTTTTTTGTCTCTACCGTGATACAGGCTGTCTCTAGAAAAATAATAATAAGGTAATAAGGTGTAAAATGATCCCAAATAAAACCTTGTATAATTCAAGCATTTTGTTTTGACTTTTGGACCTCAACTGTTAATGATTCCAGTAAAGGTAGTTTTTCCGTTTCGAAATAATATAGGGTGTCACAAAGGTAGGCGCATTCAAATTACTTGTAAAGTATCAAAAATAGACGCATCATAATTAAGTTAAATGTTTTTCTTTTGATCTTTTTAAAGTCGCAGCAATTGAAAGTTTTTTTTTGTTTTTTTTCCAATAGTACAGGGCGTTTCAAAAAAAAATTAGTCAAGTTATTGACAGTTAAAATTCAACCATTTTGTGGCTTTATGAATTAAACCATTAGAGTTTTGGTCTAATAAGCAAACTTGTGTTGGTTGTGAGGGAAAGTAATACAGGGTGTCTCCAAAAATATGCGCATCTAAATTATCTTGCAAAAGTCAAGTATTTGTTGCTTTTCAAAGATAGAGGCAATATATATTTTTTAAAATAACTATAGTTACAGATAACTATGTTGGGAATTTGGAACCTTTGGTTGCACTAAAACAAAATTATGATTCTTTTCCACAAACCAAAACTACACTTTTTTGCACTCGACGCGCGTTTCGCTAACAACGTTAGCATCATCAGGAGACGATAAACAATGAACTAAATTAATCTACGCTCTATCTTAAATACAATCCTTTAGTGGGCGGAGATAAAACTAATAAATTGTGATTGATCACGATTTTTAATCCTATCTCCCCTCAACCAAAGAATAAAGTGTACTAAACGGGATAGGTCCTCTATCTTTATTTAAACTATTTCTGGATTTAATGATTTCCATACTTTCATATGCATTCAAAAGTCTTTTGTTTGGTACACTTTTTAGAAGTTTTAGGTTATGTAATGTGAATCTTGACTTTTCTGTTCTTCCGTATTTTAAGTGTGCTAAGTGTTCTTTAAAACGTGTTTGAATAGAGCGTCTCGTTTGGCCAACATATTTTTTGTCACAATCCATGCAACTAATTTCGTAAATTCCACTTTTTTCTAGAACTGTAGTTTTATCCTTGGGATTTCCTAGTAAGCTTCTTATTGTGTTACCTGATTGATATACTAATTTAAGACCGGTGTTATTAAATACTTTGTGTAATCCTTTCGTATAATTAGGATTATAAGGAATTGATACAAATTTTGAGTCGCAGGTATCTTTTTGTCTGAAAAAGGTAGAATTCCGAAAGGTCTTTTGAAAAGAATGTCTATTTATCAGCTTATTTATTAAGCCTTCGTCGTAACCGTTTTCGCCAGCTATATTCCTAATCCTATTCTTTTCTGCTTCAAATCTTTCTTTGTTTAAGGGGAAATTTACTAATCTATATGTTAAAAAGTGCAAACTTGCAAGCTTATGTTGTAAGCAATGAAAAGAATCATTTGGAATATACCTGTTGGTGGCCGTGCCTTTTCTGTATAGGTCAAAGTCCAATTTATTTTTATTTCTTATAACTAAAGTGTCTAGAAATGGCAGTGTACCGTTGTTCTCTGTTTCATAAGTAAATTTAATAGTGGGAAATTTTTTATTTATTTTTTACATAAAATTTTCAACACTAGTTACTTTAGTGTTGAATACTGCAAACACATCGTCTACATACCTGAACCATACTCTGGGGAAATACTCAAATTCTTTACTTATATCTGATTCAAATTTGCTCATAAATAGGTTTGCGATAAAAGGTGATAAACTATTACCCATTGTGGTTCCTTCTAATTGCTGGTAGTAGTAATTTTTATATTGAAAGTAATTTTGATTCATGCAGAGTTTTGTTAAAGATAGGTATTCTAAAGTCTGTTTGTCTTCTAGATTGTTTTTTCTTAGTAGTTCCTCCAGGTATTGTAAGGTATTGGGGATCGGCACACTAGGGAACAACGAACTAACATCAAACGAGATTAAAATTTCACCTTCTTGGAGTGAAATATCTTTAACTTTGTTGATAAATTCAAAGGAATTTTGAACAGAATCAGATATAAGTAAAGAATTTGAGTATTTCCCCAGAGTATGGTTCAGGTATGTAGACGATGTGTTTGCAGTATTCAACACTAAAGTAACTAGTGTTGAAAATTTTATGGAAAAAATAAATAACAAATTTCCCACTATTAAATTTACTTATGAAACAGAGAACAACGGTACACTGCCATTTCTAGACACTTTAGTTATAAGAAATAAAAATAAATTGGACTTTGACCTATACAGAAAAGGCACGGCCACCAACAGGTATATTCCAAATGATTCTTTTCATTGCTTACAACATAAGCTTGCAAGTTTGCACTTTTTAACATATAGATTAGTAAATTTCCCCTTAAACAAAGAAAGATTTCAAGCAGAAAAGAATAGGATTAGGAATATAGCTGGCGAAAACGGTTACGACGAAGGCTTAATAAATAAGCTGATAAATAGACATTTTTTTCAAAAGACCTTTCGGAATTGTACCTTTTTCAGACAAAAAGATACCTGCGACTCAAAATTTGTATCAATTCCTTATAATCCTAATTATACGAAAGGATTACACAAAGTATTTAATAACACCGGTCTTAAATTAGTATATCAATCAGGTAACACAATAAGAAGCTTACTAGGAAATCCCAAGGATAAAACTACAGTTCTAGAAAAAAGTGGAATTTACGAAATTAGTTGCATGGATTGTGACAAAAAATATGTTGGCCAAACGAGACGCTCTATTCAAACACGTTTTAAAGAACACTTAGCACACTTAAAATACGGAAGAACAGAAAAGTCAAGTGTGGCCGAGCATGCTTTTGAAAACAATCATAGATTCACATTACATAACCTAAAACTTCTAAAAAGTGTTCTAGAAAGTATGGAAATCATTAAATCCAGAAATAGTTTAAATAAAGATAGAGGACCTATCCCGTTTAGTACACTTTATTCTTTGGTTGAGGGGAGATAGGATTAAAAATCGTGATCAATCACAATTTATTAGTCTTATCTCCGCCCACTAAAGGATTGTATATAAGATAGAGCGTAGATTAATTTAGTTCATTGTTTATCGTCTCCTGATGATGCTAACGTTGTTAGCGAAACGCGCGTCGAGTGCAAAAAAGTGTAGTTTTGGTTTGTGGAAAAGAATCATAATTTTGTTATAGTTACAGATTTTGTTAAGACTAAGCATTCGAAATTAGAGAATATTTTCCCAAAGATATTTTACCTTAAGGTTTATGCCAAGTAGATGTCATATATTAAAGCGCAACAACTTGGTTGTCATAGGCGAGAGTCTTATTCTTTTTTTTCTTTTATGTGTTGTTTGGGTTGGGTTTGGAGAATTGTTATAATTCTAGACAAAACTAATTTTAAAAATTTTTCAAGTAGAAACCAAGGTCAAACAATGGTCCCCATAGTACAGTACGATTCCGATGACGATTCATCCAATCAGGATTCAGCTGAGTCAAACCATAAGTTGTTTGATGATGCTCAAGACAGGCGACCATTGGATTTATCAAGATTTCCACGTAGGGAGCCTCAAACCATTTCTCAGGAGAATTTTGTTAACCCCCTGGCTGAAATACATAACACTCCGCGAACCGCACCTCAAGTAGTCCCCTTCAAAACACTGTTAGAAGAATTCATTGTTATGAATCCTATGACGAGAAGACACAAATCTTTCTTAAACCCAACAACATTCTGTCAAAGTCAACACGCTAGACTATCAGGAACTCTAACCTCATTTTACAAATTAAAGGACCCTTCTTGAACCTCAATTTGTCTATCACTGGTCTGGTTACGGAGTTGCTGCCATGGAGGCAGCGCCTTTACATGGGCCTTGACTAGCGCAGGGATCTTCCCTTCGACAAATGGACTATGTTCCCAATAATAAAGAGTATGTTGCGACAAACCAAGACTATGCATCGACTAATCAGAAGCTCCACCCTGAAGTTGCCGCAGTATCCTCTCGTGTACTAAAAACTAAAAAATGCTTGGCCATGGTTTCCGCCAGTGCGATAAGCCGCTGCATAGATTTTGTTACAAGTGTGGGTTTGAAAATGTTATTGCCAGAGATTGCCGCGAATCCACAAAAAACGTGCCCGGCGCAAGATAGGTGGTCGACTTTCTTGTAACGCGATTCAAGGCCAGCCACCATGACAAAAAAGCCTTGAAGATAACCGTGCTATCCTGGATTTCGTTCTAGCTTATGCAAAACATCAACGACCCTACTTAGAGGTTACCGTTTACTGCAGAAATATTTTGGGTCTATTGGACAGTGGCTCATCTCGTACTATTCTTGGTGCCGAAGGCTGTAAAATTTTGTAACCTTTTGTTCGTCTTGACACCTCTTTAAAAAATTAGTTGTCTGGTCGCAAATGGTCAATCGTGAGAAACAACTGATTCAATTGCTTTACCTTTGAGTCTTCGTGATAAGGTGGTTTGCTTGGATGTTCTGGTAATGCTTTCCTTGCACCATACATTAATTTTAAGAATTCACTTCTGGTTCAGAATAGGAGTTATTCTAGAGTTACATGCCAATAAATCGTCTTTTAGGATGAAGATTGTGTCCCAAAGAAGTTCGTCTTTCAATCCCTAGATAATCTTACCGTTGAACAGCGACAGATTCTTAATAAGCTGGTCGAAGAATCCTTTTCAATTATGGAAAAGTAAACTTGGTTGTACCAATTTGGTGAAACTCCAAATTAAAACCAACTCTCCCCCTATTAAGCAGAGGTACTACCCTCTTTCGCCGGCCCTTTTAAAACAAGCAAATGTCGAATTAGATAAGATGCTTGAGGACGGGATAGTGGAGCCTTCAGACTCGCCTTGGTCATCTCCGATTGTGATGGTGAGAAAGAAAAGTGGAGATTGGCGGTTTTGTGTAAGTTATAAGGCCCTCAACAAGGTTATAGCTCCTGATGCTCACCCCATTCCATAAGTAAGTGCGACACTTGATAAGCTCAGGAATGCGAAATATCTTAGTGCTGAAATTAACTCTGTATTTCGGACTTCCATTGTCTATATTTTATTTATACACGACGTTTCGTTCAGTACAATCTCTGATCGTCTTCAGGTGCAAACTACAATCAATTCCTAAGGCTACGTACTTATATACTGTGAGAAATCACTCAACGTTGAAGTTTAGATTAGATTTTTTATTTGCCATAATAAATATACAACAAAAGTTACATAAATATGGTAAGTCAATAAATTAATATGATGATAAAATTACATATTATTAATAAAACTAACAAATAATAATATATATTCAGATTTTGTATATAAAGGTCAGAACATTTTACGTTTTATTTTGTAAGAAAAAATGTGTGTGACATAATAATAAAAAACAACAAAGGACTTTTAGTATGTTTGAAAGTTTGAGACAATGATGTGTTTGAAATTAACTCTGTGTTTCGGACTTCCATTGTCTATATTTTATTTATACACGACGTTTCGATCAGTACAATCTCTGATCGTCTTCAGGTGCAAACTACAATCAATTCCTAAGGCTACGTACTTATATACTGTGAGAAATCACTCAACCTTGAAGTTTAAGAAGTTGGCTCCGCCCAAGGAGGGGCTTCCAAATATTTGGGATTTCAACACTTGGTTTACTAAAAATACCCTGATTCTGCCCAATAAAGGCAGCTTCAAGGAATTTTCGTTTCTTCCAGTGTGACTCCTTGTGCAAAACCTTTGCTTCTGTCCACTTCATTCGGTGTTGTTTTGACCATGCATGTTCGGCAATTCCTGATTTCGTGGTTTCACCTTTTTGGGTATTCGTCTGATGTTCCTTAAGCCTAACAGATAGTGGTCTTTTAGTTTCGCCTATATATGATTCACCACACTCACAAGGAACTTGGTAAATGCATTCCTTATTTTGTTTGTTCTCCGGTTTTGTTTTACTAAGAAGGCTTCGAATTGTATTACTAGATTTAAAAGCTGTTTTAATATTAAAGTTTTTCGCTACTCTTCGAATTTTCTCTGAAACTCCTTTAACGTATGGGATTGTAAGGAATGCATTTGCCTGGTTTTGGTCATGTAATCTCTGTCCTGTTTGTTGAAATTTAGAAATAGTATCTGTTATAAGTTTCAGGCTGTAACCATTCTGCTGCAGATCCTTCTTAATGTTTCTTATTTCGATTTCCAAGTCATGAGAATTGTTACAAATTTGAACGGCTCTGTTATACAAAGTTTTGATTATGCCTCGTTTGGTTGTAGCAGAATGATTTGAACCTTGATTTAAATATTGTCCTGTGTGAGTGGGTTTACGATAGACTGTTGTTCTGATGTCGCTTTCTACTCGTGTGACAAGTACATCAAGAAAAGGAATTTGACAATTTTGCTCCAACTCCATTGTGAATTTTATGGTGGGTCTTATGTTATTTAGGTGGTGAAGAAATTCTGAAAGTTGTTGGTCATTCCCGGTCCAGACAATAAAAGTATCATCAACATATCTCAGCCAGAGCTTAGGTTTATATGTTGCGGTATCAACCGCGTGTGATTCGAACCACTCCATGTAAATATTGGCCACCACTGGCGAAAGCGATGAACCCATTGGCAGACCGTCTTCCTGAGCATAAAACCTATCTTTCACTTGAAAATAAGAGTTATGTAGGCAGCACTCCAACAACTCCATCACTCCCTCCAGCGGTAGGCTGGTACGTTCATAAAGGGATTCGTCATCAACCAGTCTCTTTCTAATAATGTCTAGCGATTCCTTTATTGGGACATTGGTGTATAGACTTTCGACATCAAAACTGACAAGTCTATCCTCGGTTCCTAAAACAAAAGATTTAAGAATATTAACAAAATGGTGTGAATTTTTCTACAAATGAAGCGGTCTTGCCTGCAAGAGGTTGAATAATTTTCAAAAGGAATTTAGACAGATTGCTTGTTGGAGAATTTCTGGAACTTGTAATTGGGCGTAAGGGCATTGCATCTTTGTGAATTTTGGGAAGTCCGTACAGATGAGGAGGCTTGCTATAATGTGGTGTAAGTTGAGATCTTGTATTGTCCGGAATATATCTGGAATACTTTTTCAAAATTCTATAAACCTTACTTTCGATTGATTGCGTCGGATCTTTTGGGAGAAGTTTATAGTTTCCTTTAGCAAGTACCTCTTCAACTTTCTGGTCATAGGTTTCCGTGTCCAAAATCACTGTTGCATTGCCCTTGTCTGCCGGTAAGATTTTAATTGATTTGTCCTTTTGAAGATTCTTCAACGCGATTTCCTCTGTTTTGCTTATATTAGAGGTATGCTTAATAGGTTTGTCAATAATGGTCCTTACCTGATGTCTGAACTCGTCGGCGTCTTGTCGTGGAAGAGGATGACCTTCTATGGCGGTGATGATATCGATGGTAGGTATCTTCTTAGGAGCGATGGAAAAGTTAAGTCCTTTGGCAAGTAAGTTTTCTTCTATGGGTGTCAATGTCTTCTTTGACCCATTAACGATGGTTCTTACAGCGTCGGTGGTCGATTGGCTTTGTGGCTGTTGATGGGCGAATTTCCTTTGGTGCTTTGCTTGCCAAGTCTGTCGTAGATGGTCGCAGGTTCGTGTAATTTTGTCCAGAATCGGTTGATAATCTTCCTCCATAGTATATTCTCGAATCTCCTGAAACCGTTGTCTCAGTTCTTCTGTCAGTAAGGACTTGTTCCAGCGATGAAAGCTGATTTGGGACCGTATAAGCGCTTTACTGGCGTCATCTAGAATCCGCTGAACTCTTTGTCCTGGAAATGATGCCTTAAGACGAAATGCAACCGGAATAATGTTGCTGTCTCTTGCTTGGCATAGGAATTCGATGTGCGTGTCTTCTTTGGTATGCTTAATTAAAGTTTTCTCGTAGCCTCGAAAAAGATCGCTGATACCGGGTCCGTACCGGGATTCCAACGTTTGTTTGAAAGTTTGAGACAATGATGTGTTTGAAATTAACTCTGTGTTTCGGACTTCCATTGTCTATATTTTATTTATACACGACGTTTCGATCAGTACAATCTCTGATCGTCTTCAGGTGCAAACTACAATCAATTCCTAAGGCTACGTACTTATATACTGTGAGAAATCACTCAACCTTGAAGTTTAAGAAGTTGGCTCTGCCCAAGGAGGGGCTTCCAAATATTTGGGATTTCAACACTTGGTTTACTAAAAATACCCTGATTCTGCCCAATAAAGGCAGCTTCAAGGAATTTTCGTTTCTTCCAGTGTTATATAGTTTTTATGCTCAGGAAGACGGTCTGCCAATGGGTTCATCGCTTTCGCCAGTGGTGGCCAATATTTACATGGAGTGGTTCGAATCACACGCGGTTGATACCGCAACATATAAACCTAAGCTCTGGCTGAGATATGTTGATGATACTTTTATTGTCTGGACCGGGAATGACCAACAACTTTCAGAATTTCTTCACCACCTAAATAACATAAGACCCACCATAAAATTCACAATGGAGTTGGAGCAAAATTGTCAAATTCCTTTTCTTGATGTACTTGTCACACGAGTAGAAAGCGACATCAGAACAACAGTCTATCGTAAACCCACTCACACAGGACAATATTTAAATCAAGGTTCAAATCATTCTGCTACAACCAAACGAGGCATAATCAAAACTTTGTATAACAGAGCCGTTCAAATTTGTAACAATTCTCATGACTTGGAAATCGAAATAAGAAACATTAAGAAGGATCTGCAGCAGAATGGTTACAGCCTGAAACTTATAACAGATACTATTTCTAAATTTCAACAAACAGGACAGAGATTACATGACCAAAACCAGGCAAATGCATTCCTTACAATCCCATACGTTAAAGGAGTTTCAGAGAAAATTCGAAGAGTAGCGAAAAACTTTAATATTAAAACAGCTTTTAAATCTAGTAATACAATTCGAAGCCTTCTTAGTAAAACAAAACCGGAGAACAAACAAAATAAGGAATGCATTTACCAAGTTCCTTGTGAGTGTGGTGAATCATATATAGGCGAAACTAAAAGACCACTATCTGTTAGGCTTAAGGAACATCAGACGAATACCCAAAAAGGTGAAACCACGAAATCAGGAATTGCCGAACATGCATGGTCAAAACAACACCGAATGAAGTGGACAGAAGCAAAGGTTTTGCACAAGGAGTCACACTGGAAGAAAAGAAAATTCCTTGAAGCTGCCTTTATTGGGCAGAATCAGGGTATTTTTAGTAAACCAAGTGTTGAAATCCCAAATATTTGGAAGCCCCTCCTTGGGCGGAGCCAACTTCTTAAACTTCAAGGTTGAGTGATTTCTCACAGTATATAAGTACGTAGCCTTAGGAATTGATTGTAGTTTGCACCTGAAGACGATCAGAGATTGTACTGATCGAAACGTCGTGTATAAATAAAATATAGACAATGGAAGTCCGAAACACAGAGTTAATTTCAGACTTTTAGTATCTATAACAAATTAACATTTAAAATAATAAATAGATGAGTTAAAGTAGGACAAGATTGACTTAAATACATTAAAAACAGAAAACTGACAAAATGACTAAAAATTAGTAAAAGTTTGAAAATACGTGATAAAACTATCAAACATCAACCACGTAGAACTGTACTGCGCGGCTGCACCGCAACAGAAACCAATAGTCAGTAGGATCCCAGTTTCTTAGTGGTGATTACTTCTTAAAAATTCAGCTACAAAATAGGGCTCGATTTTACATAGAAAATCAAAACAATGCTTTTTAAAGTGTTTGAATCTGTCAAGGGTTTGTATTGTTTTGATAAATGATTGGACAATTTTAGGGCGGCATAGATAGGCCCTTTTTCTGTCAGCTTTAGTCTATGGTGAGGATAGATATATAGGTTATTTTTGTTTTGAGTATTATATGTATGATGGGAACGGTATTTAGAGAATATTTCAGGATGTTTTTTTAGGTGCAGTACGCATTCAAAGATGTAAATTCCTGGAACAGTAAGATAGTGATTCTTATTAAAAATACCGCGGCAACTCTCGGATGATCCCATTCCAAAAATTATTCTAAATGCTCTTTTCTGTACCCTAAAAACCTCCTCCAAATGGCTACTGCCCCCCCAAAGTGTAATTCCATACCTAATATTTGAATAAAACATTCCATAGTATATTGATTTTAAAGTGATATTGTTTTTAAAGGTTTTTACTAGTACTCTAACTGCGTAGCATGCACGACTTAGTTTTTTAGAGAGGGATTCAATATGGGTGGAGAAAGTCAGCCTGTCATCTAAAGTAATACCAAGTATATTCGCATTTTCTACAAACTTAATATTGTCGTTTTTAAATGTTATGGGATCTGGTTTATTTATATTAATATTTGAGAACAACATTAGTTTTGTTTTATTTGCATTTAGGACTAACTGATTTTTCTCCATCCATTCGTCCGTTTTAGTTA
Source organism: Oxystoma pomonae (assembly GCA_963921995.1). NCBI lineage: Eukaryota > Metazoa > Arthropoda > Insecta > Coleoptera > Brentidae > Oxystoma > Oxystoma pomonae. Next base: position 42,392,544 of record OY998173.1, read on the forward strand.
ATGTAAGTGTTAGTTTTTCCTGTACATTATCGTTTGATTTTAACGGAATTATAGTGTTTGCATCATCTGCGTAAGTTGCCATTACATTCATCTCTTCATTAGTGTCCATAAAGTCATTGAGATAAATTATAAACAATATAGGTCCCAAAATACTTCCTTGAGGGACACCTGTGGTTATTTCTGTCGGTTCCGAGAGTATTGTGTTGTTGTCTTTGTTTATTAAAGTTTGCTGTTCACGTTTAGTTAGGTATGAATGAAATAGACACTGTGGAACACCCGTGATGCGGTATGCATCCATTTTTGTCAGGAGTATTTTGTGGTTTATAGTGTCGAACGCTTTTGATAGGTCCAGTAATAATCCGCAAGCAGCGGTTTTGGATTCTAAGAAATTTAGGATTGCTTTGTTTACTTCAAGTAATGCCGTTTCTGTTGATCGTTTTGGGAGAAAACCATGTTGACAATTATTAAATAGAGAGTATTTGTTGAAATAGTTTAGCAATCTATGATGAAGTATTATTTCAAATAATTTAGAAAATGATGAGAGCAAACTTATCGGTCTGTAGTTAGTAAAATCTTCTGGATCGTCTTTTTTGTAAATAGGGATAACATGTGCCGTTTTAAGTGCTTGTGGAAAGACTCCAGTTTCTATGCTGACATTGAAGATAAAAGCCAGGGGTTCAGCTAATAGATTTATGTGCTTTTTAAGTAAACTAGAAGGCACTGAATCGTACCCAGATGACACTTTGTTTTTTAGTTTTTTACTTAAAGTTAAGACTTCGTCTGGATTTGTCGGGTAAAGAAAGAAGTTTGCGTTGGTTTTTTTATTTATGGAAAATGACGCAGGGTTGGTAGAAATTTTTTTATCTTTTAATAGATTTGGTGCGGCGTTAACCAAAAAATTATTAAAGTTATTCGCTAAGGTTTTACAATCTGGTTCTGAAGGAAGAGTGTCTGTTGGTTTTTTAGCATTAGTTAATTGTCGAACCGTATTCCATGTAGCTTTAGCTTTATTGTCACTATTTTCAATTTTTGACAGCATGTAGTTAGATTTCGCTTTATTTATTTCAACGTCGTATGTTTTTTTATATTCGACAAAGAGAAGTTTAAAGTCAGAATTATTTTGGGACATAACTTGTAATGCGATGACTTTGTCTTTCATTTTTGTAAGTTCGGGGGTGACCCATTGATTTCTGTTGCAATTCCTGCTCGTCTTTTTTGTATTCTTTACTAGTTTAAGAGGAAAGCAACATTCAAGAATCTCAGAGAACTTTCGAGAAAATAGGTTCCACAGCTCGTTAACATCTTTTGTGTTTAAGTTATATAGATCTAACCATGATATTTCCTTAAGTTTTTGAATAAATAAATTTTGATTGTTATCCGTAAAAGATCTTTTATACTGTGGAAAGTTTTTTGCTCCATTATTTTCATCTAATTTAATTTTAATTAATTGAGCCGTGTGGTCCGATTTTCCCGTATGAATAACATCTGTTTTAAAAGTTAAGGAATCAATATCCAGTATAATGTTATCTATACATGATTTTGATCTATCTGTAACTCTTGTATGTTCTTTTATTGTTGGTGCAAGATTAAAGGTTTCAATAACACGTAAAAAAATTATTTGTATCTATGTTGCCTACGTTAAAGTGAACATTAAAATCTCCAGTTATAATAGTTATTTTATTTTCATTGTATAGTTTTTGCAAAATTTGTTCAAGAACCTCAAGAAATACATCCATCTTACCTTTTAGGCCCGATCTGTAGATACACAAGAGAACATAATTTTTATTCAGCAACGAAAATTCAACAGCTGCGCACTCTATGCTATAGATGCATGACATTTTAACTATGTCTACCCTGTCTCTGGATGCAAATCGATTTCTGTTGTAGATTGCAGTACCTCCATGCAGCCCTTGATCTCTGGCAAAATGTGATACTAGATTGTACCCGTTGATCGCCATTGTCGTTAATGATTCGTCGCACTGCCAGTGTTCTGAGATGCACAGGAAGTCTGGTTTTTTTCAGATTTTCTGCAAGTACCTCAAGTTGCCCGACGCCATTGCCCAGAAAGATACTGAGTGAATACTTTAAATCGTTTGATTGTTTGTCGTTATTTTTTTCTGTGCTTTTTGATGCCGTGCTTGCGTCAGGAACATTTAGAAAAAAATTTGAACCATTTGGGTTTTTTGATTGGTAAGTTGACTTTCATTATTAAGCTTCGGCTGTTCCTTGTTAAAAAGAAAGCTTGTCATGTGTTTCACTATCGCTTGTGAGAGATGCCTTTGACCAATTTTTGCGATATTGAATTGATCTCGGTAGTAGTTGGATTTTCGGATAGTACTATTTGTATCCAGAACATTTTTTGAGTCCAAGCGTCTTTTAAAAATGTTCTGAAATAGTGATACATTTCTTTTATAAATCACGTCGTTTTCTGTATTGTTGTCATATCTGTATGGTTCGCTTAAAACCAGAGGGTTCGTGTGTGCAGATTTTAGCAGGAACGTGTCGATTAATTCATCTCCTGTGCGGTTAGTCCAAATGATTACAATATCATTTTTTGTAAAATTTTCTGTATTCCTAAGAGCAGTTTTAATGATTTCGTCATCTTTTGCATTTGGCAATATAATTGATAATGTTTCGTAGTTGTGAGGCACTAGCTTTGCTATGTTATCCCTCATCACCTTTCCTCTGTTTCCACTTACAAACAGTATTTTGTTTCGTTTGTTTTCTTGTTGTTCAGTGCGACTTTGAATAACAGGATTGTCTACAGTGTGATTGGGGTGGCCAGGGTCACACTGTGTGGAGGAAGGTGCGATAGTGGTGCTTTGTGTTGTTTCTTTAAGCTGCACTTCTTGATTTTTATAATTCACTTTCAGGAGGCTTTCAAAGTTAAGAAGATCTTCTTTAAATTGTGCGAGATCTTGAAGGCAATCTAATTTTTCTTCCTCTAACCGATTAATTGACTTGGATAATTGATCTTGTTTTTCAAGTAGTAGTTGATTTTCCTTGTTAACTTTATTCCATTTTGTTTCTTGGTCTTTCATCTTTTTTAGCCTTTTGTTGTATTCCTTGCCTTTCTGACGTAGATCGCTGAGTTTCTTTTTTAGGTGTATGATTTGGGTTTCGACTTCTCCATCTGTGCGCGGTACTAAGCTTTGGATTGGTTCAGTTTGGGTCGAGATTTCCATTAGAGTTGTAGGTCTCTTTGATAAGTTTTTTATAGATAACTCATAGCGTTGTATGATTTCGTCCTTAGTGGTTAGCTGGTTTTCGAGTTTTGTTATTTGATCCGATAGTTGCTTATTCCTTAGTTCAAGATCCTGTATGTGACTGTTTTGATCCGCTAGCTTATTCCGTAAATCTGACATAATTTCTGTCGTCGTTTTTTTGTTATCGGATTCAGGTTTTTCATAAATTATACTTATGTATTTCCGGTTTGGAGATTCAACCAATTCCGGTGTCACAGGATCAAAGAGCCGTTGTTGGTTGTGAAAGTGTGTTTGTAGATTTTTAATAACATTCGGGCGCCGTCTGGTCGTTCTACTCATATTGTTTTGGAAAGTTTTTGTCTTGATCGGTCGTTAATATATATGGGTAATATATGGTCACTAAACTATATTATATTTTATTTTTTTGCCCTATAGGGCTATTGATTTATTGTTTTCGGGAGCACTAAAATTAATGTCTTGACCTCACTACCATTTTTGTCACTACTAGACGTCTTAAGAAATTGCTATATTTCATTTATTAAGTTTTTCCTGCTAAATTAACGTATAGTAGGCCTGACCGGCTGCTTTATCAGACTGCGTGTCGCCAAAATATAGATAAGAAATAACGTGGCAACTATTTTATTTGTTTTTGTTGGTGTTATTATTATTAATATATAAAGCAGTTACAGTATTTTACCACTAAAAAATGCAGAATTTTCTCGTCGTTACTATGCACTAATTCACTATAATAAATTTTGCAATTTTACCTTTAAATTTTCACTTTTTTGTTGCCGGTGATTGAAAACGTCTTGCTTTATTAAACAACAACGTATATATATTAAGAAGTTGGCTCCGCCCAAGGAGGGGCTTCCAAATATTTTGGATTTCAACACTTGGTTTACTGAAAATACCCTGATTCTGCCCAATAAAGGCAGCTTCAAGGAATTTTCGTTTCTTCCAGTGTGACTCCTTGGGCAAAACCTTTGCTTCTGCCCACTTCATTCGGTGTTGTTTTGACCATGCATGTTCGGCAATTCCTGATTTCGTGGTTTCACCTTTTTGGGTATTCGTCTGATGTTCCTTAAGCCTAACAGATAGTGGTCTTTTAGTTTCGCCTATGTATGATTCACCACACTCACAAGGAACTTGGTAAATGCATTCCTTATTTTGTTTGTTCTCCGGTTTTGTTTTACTAAGAAGGCTTCGAATTGTATTGCTAGATTTAAAAGCTGTTTTATTATTAAAGTTTTTCGCTACTGTTCGAATTTTCTCTGATACTTCTTTAACGTATGGGATTGTAAGGAATGCATTTGCCTAGTTTTGGTCTTGTAATCTCTGTCCTGTTTGTTGAAATTTAGAAATAGTATCTGTTATAAGTTTCAGGCTGTAACCATTCTGCTGCAGATCCTTCATAATGTTTCTTATTTCGATTTCCAAGTCATGAGAATTGTTACAAATTTGAACGGCTCTGTTATACAAAGTTTTGATTATGCCTCGTTTGGTTGTAGCAGAACGATTTTAACCTTGATTTAAATATTGTCCTGTGTGAGTGGGTTTACGATAGACTGTTGTTCTGATGTCGCTTTCTACTCGTGTGACAAGTACATCAAGAAAAGGAATTTGACAATTTTGCTCCAACTCCATTGTGAATTTAATGGTGGTTCTTATGTTATTTAGGTGGTGAAGAAATTCTGAAAGTGGTTGGTCATTCCCGGTCCAGACAATAAAAGTATCATCAACATATCTCAGCCAGAGCTTAGGTTTATATGTTGCGGTATCAACCGCGTGTGATTCGAACCACTCCATGTAAATATTGGCCACCACTGGCGAAAGCGATGAACCCATTGGCAGACCGTCATCCTGAGCATAAAACTTATCCTTCAATTGAAAATAAGAGTTATGTAGGCAGCACTCCAACAACTCCATCACTCCCTCCAGCGGTAGGCTGGTACGTTCATAAAGGGATTCGTCATCAACCAGTCTCCTTCTAATAATATCTAGCGATTCCTTTATTGGGACATTGGTGTATAGACTTTCGACATCAAAACTGACAAGTCTATCCTCGGTTCCTAAAACAAAAGATTTAAGAATATTAACAAAATGGTAGGAATTTTCTATTCGCCCATCAACAGCCACAAAACCAATCGACCACCGACGCTGTAAGAATAGGAGAAAACTTACTTGCCAAAGGACTTAACTTTTCCATCGCTCCTAAGAAGATACCTACCATCGATATAATCACCGCCATAGAAGGTCATCCTCTTCCACGACAAAACGCCGACGAGTTCAGACATCAGGTAAAGACAAACCTATTAAGCATACCTCTAATATAAGCAAAACAGAGGAAATCGCGTTGAAGAATCTTCAAAAGGACAAATCAATTAAAATCTTACCGGCAGACAAGGGCAATGCAACAGTGATTTTGGACACGGAAACCTATGACCAGAAAGTTGAAGAGGTACTTGCTAAAGGAAACTATAAACTTCTCCCAAAAGATCCGACGCAATCAATCGAAAGTAAGGTTTATAGAATTTTGAAAAAGTATTCCAGATACATTCCGGACAATATAAGATCTCAACTTACACCACATTTTAGCAAGCCTCCTCATCTATACGGACTTCCCAAAATTCACAAAGATGCAATGCCCTTACGCCCAATTACAAGTTCCAGAAATTCTCCAACAAGCAATCTGTCTAAATTCCTTTTGAAAATTATTCAACCTCTTGCAGGCAAGACCGCTTCATTTGTAGAAAATTCCTACCATTTTGTTAATATTCTTAAATCTTTTGTTTTAGGAACCGAGGATAGACTTGTCAGTTTTGATGTCGAAAGTCTATACACCAATGTCCCAATAAAGGAATCCCTAGATATTATTAGAAAGAGACTGGTTGATGACGAATCCCTTTATGAACGTACCAGCCTACCGCTGGAGGGAGTGATGGAGTTGTTGGAGTGCTGCCTACATAACTCTTATTTTCAAGTGAAAGATTTATGCTCAGGATGATGGTCTGCCAATGGGTTCATCGCTTTCGCCAGTGGTGGCCAATATTTACATGGAGTGGTTCGAATCACGTTCGAACACGCGGTTGATACCGCAACATATAAACCTAAGCTCTGGCTGAGATATGTTGATGATACTTTTATTGTCTGGACCGGGAATGACCAACAACTTTCAGAATTTCTTCACCACCTAAATAACATAAGACCCACCATTAAATTCACAATGGAGTTGGAGCAAAATTGTCAAATTCCTTTTTTTGATGTACTTGTCACACGAGTAGAAAGCGACATCAGAACAACAGTCTATCGTAAACCCACTCACACAGGACAATATTTAAATCAAGGTTAAAATCGTTCTGCTACAACCAAACGAGGCATAATCAAAACTTTGTATAACAGAGCCGTTCAAATTTGTAACAATTCTCATGACTTGGAAATCGAAATAAGAAACATTATGAAGGATCTGCAGCAGAATGGTTACAGCCTTAAACTTATAACAGATACTATTTCTAAATTTTAACAAACAGGACAGAGATTACAAGACCAAAACCAGGCAAATGCATTCCTTACAATCCCATTCGTTAAAGGAGTATCAGAGAAAATTCGAAGAGTAGCGAAAAACTTTAATATTAAAACAGCTTTTAAATCTAGCAATACAATTCGAAGCCTTCTTAGTAAAACAAAACCAGAGAACAAACAAAATAAGGAATGCATTTACCAAGTTCCTTGTGAGTGTGGTGAATCATACATAGGCGAAACTAAAAGACCACTATGTGGTAGGCTTAAGGAACATCAGACGAATACCCAAAAAGGTGAGACCACGAAATCAGGAATTGCCGAATATGCATGGTCAAAACAACACCGAATGAAGTGGGCAGAAGCAAAGGCAAACGAAAATTCCTTGAAGCTGCCTTTATTGGGCATAATCAGGGTATTTTCAGTAAACCAACTGTTGAAATCCCAAATATTTGGAAGCCCCTCCTTGGGCGGAGCCAACTTCTTAAACTTCAAGGTTGAGTGATTTCTCACAGTATATAAGTACGTAGCCTTAGGAATTGATTGTAGTTTGCACCTGAAGACGATCAGAGATTGTACTGATCGAAACGTCGTGTATAAATAAAATATAGACAATGGAAGTCCGAAACACAGAGTTAATTTCAAACACATCATTGTCTCAAACTTTCAAACATATCTTAGTGCTCTTGATATTAAATCTTCCTATTGGCAAATACCAGTGGCCAAAGAGAGTCAACCTCTTACAGGTTTCACCGTAGGTAACTACAGTAGTTTTGGTTTGTGGAGAACAATCATAGTTTTGTTTTTTTTTGTTTATCTATCTTTATTTTGCATAAAGTTATTTTAAATTCCTAAAAAAAGAGTATAACAGGCACCGAGACAAAAAATATATTCTTTTACTTTCTTACTTTTGTGTTTTTTTTTTCCCAAAATATAAAAAGTTTTTTGGTGGATAGTATGGATCGGCCTTTAGTTTTTTAAGGCTACACAGACTTGCATAAGGTCACATTCTTGCTTGCTTTGTGAGAATAGTTTATCTTTGAATCGAGATCTTAACTGCATAAAAATTACCATGCATGCCAAAACCGTGCAAGACTTTACCGTGTCATGGGGCCGATTCTTAGGCAAAACGACGAAATTTCGTCGCGTCAATTATGTGGCAACGCCGGCTCTGCCAAATGCGCCTGTATCATACCGAAGGTGAAACCATCGAGTTGGCCATGACCGAAACCGCTGACTCCTAAATGTCAAAGTCACTTTTAGGTTATATTTTTATAAAAAATTTTGTTTTGATATCATCGGAATATTTTTTGTCCATTTTTAAAGAAAATGTGTTGAGAAAGAGATCGGACTAGGCGTAGATTTGAAGAAGACACAGATGGACCAACAAAAATCACAAAGACATATTTTGGGAAGGCCAGCCATATTTACAGTAAGTCGCAGGTTAAATAAATCTTAAATAAATGCCTTTTACAGTTGTACCTGGACCCGTATTGTCGTAGTTATAGAGAACTATAGGCAAAACAGCAAGTTGTTGGTAGATGTTTTGTGAAAAAGGTACGCGCTTCTCAAAGTGAATGGAGAACCGCAAGCTATTGCAGGCTGTTCTGCGATTTGTTTTGGAAAGCGCTTCTTAGCGTTTTCCATTACGAAAGTATGCCATTAATTTTACTTTGTGCATTTTTATTAAAATAGAGGGACCTAGGTAAATAATTTTAGCATGAGTTGGTGAGTGGGTTTGGTGACCTGTTTTTTATTACCCAATTTTAAAAATTAAAGCACATTTATTTTTTTAATTTTTTAGCGTTCTCTCAGCAGAAGCAAATATTTTATTTAGCTGATCACAGTCATAGTTTTTTTTATGGTAAAGCCATAATTTTCCTATGGTAATGGTCAAGCCATGATGGTAAAATTTAAGTCTTAAAATATTTTAGCATAATTTAAGGGGTAGTTTTTAACATTTTTATGTCATGATTTTGCTTACATTTTAAATTTTTCGTTACAAACTTTCGATTTCTAGAATAAAACACTCACATTTTTCAAGTTTTGACTGTTTTATTAGCGTTCAAAAAAAGTACTGCCAAAAAACATTTTTTCTCTGTTAAAATCAAAAATATTTAGAGAGAGAGTTCAGAATTTTAGAGGTAGATGAAGAGATATTTTAGTGACGTGCAAAAATATTTAAGGTTGTTGAAGAGAGACAGCAGGCTATAAAAAAGTATTTTAGAGAAAGATAAACATAATTTACGGCAATTGATTACTAAAGATTTGTGTTATGTCATCTGTCTGTCATCTTGAGTGGTTTTTTTAATCCAAAAAACAGCAACAATTGTAATTTTTTAAGTGTAAAGCGTATAAAACACAAGTTGGTATTAAATTCTTTCAATCAAAGTTCTTTACAGTCTTTAAATTTAGCAAAAAACGTGTCCTACTAAAATGTATTTTAGCATATCTAAAAATAATTTAACAGGTAAAGTAAAAAGTATGGTAAAGCCATGATGACCCTAATGTTTTACACACTTTACGCTTTGAATTACAATTTTTTTATGCTTTTTGGATAAAAATGACAAAATAAAAATCATACGCACGACACCACTTAAGGTGACAGACAGATGACGTAACAGAAATTTTTAGTAAATAATTGACTTAAATTATGTCCATCTTTCTTTGAAATAATTTTTATAGCCTGCTGTCCCTCTTCGACAACCTTAAATTTTTTTGCACGTCACTAAATTATCTCTCCATATACCTCTAAAATTCTTCCCTCTCTAAATATTTTTTATTTTAACAGAGAAAAAATGTAATGGCAGTACTTTTTTTGAACGCCTGAAAAACATTCAAAACTTGAAAAATTTGAGTGTTTTATTGTAGAAATCGAAAGTTTGGAAAGAAAGCTTTAAAATGTGAGAAAAACATAGTAAAAATTGCTTAATCGAAATCGTTACCCCTTAAATTATGCTAAAATATTTTAAGCCTTAAATTACCATCATGGCTTCACCATTACTTAAAAAAAAAACTTTTCCAGCTAGCCCGACCCACTTTTCTTAAAATATTTTTTTAAAAACTCGAAGAATATCTGACGCATATTTTGGCAAAAAATCTAGAATTAAGATTTGTTTATAAAAACTTACTAAACCCAAAAACCTACTAAACGTCCCCCTCCCTCCGCGTCTGTAAAAAAAATCTGCGACCGCCCCTGTATGAAGAACAATATTTAAGTTTTTTTTATACATTTTTAGGAAAACTACTGAACTGGACTACTTCGACAACAATTACCTACTATATTTAAAGGCATATAAGGAGGAAAAATAGTAGGCATATGTCATTTCGTATTACGGTGTAGTATCAATATTTATGTAGCTGAAGTTCTGAACGTTCAGTGAATGACAAGGCCTCTCATATTAACAGGCTTGATCAAAAAATATCCCAATTTTCTAAAATACCTTAAAACAGATTTCATAGTGGTTTCGTGTTATTGAAATGTAAATATTACTTGCTTAACTGTCAGCTGCAATATCAATTTACATATTTTCCTATTTATTTGTAGTGTATAAGGACACTAAATCTCCGGAACAAGTTTTAACCTGTGGAATTGCTACTAAGGGTGCATAACTCACCCAAACAATAAAACACTAAATTCAATATAAAACTGTAATGCCCCTCCCAAAAACTGTTCGCCTTGCACCGTTTGTTAAGCATACGGTCACTAATATAATATAAGTTTTAACCTCTGGAACTGATACTCAAGGCACAAAACGCACCCAAACAATACAACGCTAAATTCAATAAAAAACTGTGATGCCCCTCCCCAAAACTGTTCGTGTTTCACCGTTTGCTAGGCCTAAGGTCACTGATATAGTATTAATTTTAACCTCTGAAATGACTAAGTACCCAAGGTCAAAAGACGCGGGCGCAATACCCACACACAGTAGAATGCCGTATGACTATTTATTTGTAGTGCATAAAGACACTAGGTCTCCAGCACAAATTACAGTAAACGTTTTATCGGCCTAAATGTTACTAAGGGCGCAAAGTGCACACAAACAGTAAAACGCTAAATTCAACATAAAACCGTTATGCCCCTCCCCAAAAATAGTTTTCTTTCACCGTTTGCTAGTCCTCAGGTCACTAAATCTACAGAAAAAGTTTTATCCGCCGGAATCGCTACTAAGGACGCAAAACGCATCCGAACACTAAAACGCGAAATTTAGCACATGACCGTGATGCCCCTCCCCAAAAATTGTTTTTCTTCCACCGTTTGCTAGGCTTCAGGTCACTAAATCTACAGTATAAATTTTATATTTCGGAAATGCCATTAAGGGTGCACACAAACAGTAAAACGCTAAATTCACCGTTTTCTAGGCCTAAGATCACTAAACCTACAGTATAAGTTTTATATTCCGGAATTGCTACTAAGGGCGCAAAACGCACCTAAACAGTACAACGCTAAATTCAGCATATGACCGAGATGACCCTCCCCAAAAATTAATTTTATTTCACCTTTTACTAGATCTAAGGTCACTAAATCTACAGTATAAGTTTTATCTTCCGGAATTGCTACTTAGGACGCAAAACGCACACAAACAGTAAAACGCTAAATTGTTTTTCTTTCACCGCTCGCTAGTCCGAAGGTCACTAAATCTACAGTATAAGTTTTATTCTCCGGAACTGCTACTAAGGGCGCAAAATGCACCTAAACAGTACAACGCTAAATTCAGCATATGACCGAGATGCCCCTCCCCAAAAATTAATTTTATTTCACCTTTTACTAGATCTAAGGTCACTAAATCTACAGTATAAGTTTTATCTTCCGGAATTGCTACTTAGGACGCAAAACGCACACAAACAGTAAAACGCTAAATTCATCATATGACCGTGATGCCCCTCCCCAAAAATTGTTTTTCTTTCACCGCTCGCTAGTCCGAAGGTCACTAAATCTACAGTATAAGTTTTATTCTCCGGAACTGCTACTAAGGGCGCAAAACGCACCTAAACAGTACAACGCTAAATTCAGCAAATGACCGTGATGACCCTCCCCAAAAATCAATTTTATTACGCCGCTGACTAGCTCTAAGGTCACTAAATCTACAGTAAGTTTTATCTTCCGGAATCGCTACTAAGGGCGCAAAACGCACCTAAACAGTAGAAACAACGCTAAATTCAGCATATGACCGTGATGGCCCTCCCCAAAAATTGTTTTTCTTTCACCGTTCGCTCGGTCTAAGGCCACTGATCATACAGCATAAGTTTTATCTTCCGGAATTGCTAGTAAGCGCGCAAAACGTACACAAACTGTAAAACGCTCAATTCAGCATATGACCGTGATGCCCCTCCCCAAAAATTGGTTTTCTTTCACCATTTGCTGGGTCTAAGGTCACTAAATCTACAATATAAGTTTTATCTCTCGGAATTGCTAGTAAGGGCGCAAAACGCACATAAACCGTAAAACGCTAAATTCAGCATATGACCGTGAGGCCCCTTCCCAAAAATTGTTTTTCTCTCACCGATTGCTCGGTCTAATGTCACTAATCATACAGTATAAGTTCTATCTTCCGGAATTGCTACTAAGAGTGCAAAACGCACACAAACCGTAAAACCGTGATACCCCTCTCCAAAAATTGTTTCTCTTTCACCGTTTGCTAGGTCTAAGGTTACTAAATCTACAATATAAGTTTTATCTTTCGGAATGGCTACTAAGGGCACAAAACGCACCTAAACAGTAAAACACTAAATTCAGCATATGACCGTGAGGCCCCTCCACAAAAATTAATTTTATTTCACCGTTTACTAGACCTAAGTTCACTAAATCTACAGTATAAGTTTTATCCTCCGGAATTGCTATTAGGGCGCAGAACGCGCCCAAACAGTAAAATACTAATTTCAACATATGACCCTGAGGCCCTTCCCCAAAAATTGGTTTTCTTTCACCGTTTGGTCGGTCTAAGGTCACTAATCCTACAGTATAAGTTTTATCTTCCGGAATTGTTATTAAGGGCGCAAAACGCACACAACCAGTAAAACCCTAAATTCAACTTATAACCGTTACGCCCCTCTCCAAAAAGCGTTTTTCTTTCACCGCTTGCTAGGCCTAAGGTCAATAAGACTAACGAACGGTGAAAGAAAACCCATTTTTGGAGAGGCTCCCCACGGTCATGTGTTGAGTTAAGCATACTGTTTAGGTGCGTTTTGCTCCCTTAGTAGCAATTTCGGAAGATAAAACTTATACTGTAGGATTAGTGACCTTAGACCAAGCGAACGGTGAAAGAAAACCAATTTTTGGGGAGGGGCCTCACGGTCATATGCTGAATTTAGCGTTTTGCTATTTGTGTGCGTTTTGCACCCTTAGTAGCAATCCGGAAAATAAAAATTATACTGTAGGATTAGTTACCTTAGACCAAGCGAACGGTGAAAGAAAACCAATTTTTGGGGAGGGGCCTCACGGTCATATGCTCAATTTATCGTTTTACAGTTTGTGTGCGTTTTGCGCCCTTAGTAGCAATTTCGAAAGATAAAACTTATACAGTATGATTAGTGACCTTAGACTGAGCGAACGGTGAAAGAAAACCAATTTTTAGGCAGGACCTCACGTTCATATGATGAATTTAGCATTGTACAGTTGAGGTGCGTTTTGCGCCCTTAGTAGCAATTCCGGAAGATAAGACTTATACTGTAGATTTAGTGACCTTAGATATAGTAAACGGTGAAATAAAATTAATTTTTGGGGAGGTGCCTCACGGTCATATGCTGAATTTATCGTTTTACAGTTTGTGTGCGTTTTGCGCCCTTAGTAGCAATACCGGAAGATATAACTTATACTGTAGATTTAGTGACCTTAGATATAGTAAACGGTGAAATAAAATTAATTTTTGGAAAGGGGCCTCACGGTCATATGCTGAATTTATCGTTTTACAGTTTGTGTGCGTTTTGCGCCCTTAGTAGCAATTCCGGAAGATAAAACTTATACAGTATGATTAGTGACCTTAGACTGAGCAAACGGTGAAAGAAAACCAATTTTTAGGAAGGGGCTCACGTTCATATGATGAATTTAGCATTGTACAGTTGAGGTGCGTTTTGCGCCCTTAGTAGCAGTTCTGGAAGATACAACTTATACTGTAGATTTACTGACCTTCGCCCTAGCGAACGGTGAAATTAAATTAATTTTTGGGGAGGGGCATCACGGTCATATGCTGAATTTAGCGTTGTACTGTTTAGGTGCGTTTTGCGCCCTTAGTAGCAGTTCCGGAAGATAAAACTTATACTGTAGATTTAGTAGCCGGAGATCTAGTAAACAGTGAAATAAAATTAATTTTTGGGGAGGGGAATCACGGTCATATACTGAATTTAGCGTTGTACTGTTTAGGTGCGTTTTGCTCCGTTAATAGCAGTTCCGGAAGATAAAACTTATACTGTAGATTTAGTGACCTTCGGCCTAGCAAGCGGTGATATAAAATTAATTTTTGGGGAGGGGCATCACAGTCATATGCTGAATTTAGCGTTGTACTGTTTAGGTGCGTTTTGTGCCTTAGTAGCAGTTCCGGAAGATAAAATTAATACTGTAGATTTAGTGACCTTAGATCTAGTAAACGGTGAAAAAATTATACTGTAGGATTAGGGACCTTAGACCAAGCGAACGGTGAAAGAAAACCAATTTTTAGGAAGGGGCCTCACGGTCATATGCTGAATTTATCGTTTTACAGTTTGTGTGCGTTTTGCGCCCTTAGTAGCAATTCCGGAAGATAAAACTTACACAGTATGATTAGTGACCTTAGACCTAGCGAACGGTGAAAGAAAACCAATTTTTAGGGAGGGCCTTACTTTCCTATGATGAATTTAGCATTGTACTGTTACGGAAGATAAAACTTATACTGTAGATTTAGTAGCCTGAGGTCTAGCAAACGGTGAAATAAAATTAATTTTTGGGGAGGGGCATCACGGTCATATATTGAATTTAGCGTTGTACCGTTTAGGTGCGTTTTGCGCCCTTAGTAGCAGTTCCGGAAGATAAAACTTATATTGTAGATTTAGTCATTTTAGGCTTAGTAAACGGTGAAAGGAAAACGATTTTTGGGGAGGGGCATCACGGTCATATGACGAATTTAGCGTTTTACGGTTTGTGTGCGTTTTGCGCCTTTAGTAGCAATTCCGGAAGATAAAACTTATACTGTATGATTAGTGACCTTAGACCTAGCAATCGGTGAAAGAAAAACAATTTTTGGGGAGGGGCCTCACGGTCATATGCTGAATTTAGCGTTTTGCGCCCTTAGCAGTAGTTCCGGAAGATACAACTTATACTGTAGATTTACTGACTTTTTGGGGGAGGGGCATCACGGTCATATACTGAATTTATCGTTGTACTGTTTAGGTGCGTTTTGCGCCCTTAGTAGCAATTCCGAAAGCTAAAACTTATATCGTAGATTTAGTGACTTTAGACCTAGCAAATGGTGAAAGAAAACCAATTTTTGGGGAGGGGCATCAGTTTGTGTGCGTTTTGCGCCCTTACTAGCAATTCCGGAAGATAAAACTTATGCTGTATGATCAGTGGCCTTAGACCGAGCGAACGGTGAAAGAAAAACAATTTTTGGGGAGGGGCATCACGGTCATATGATAAATTTAGCGTTTTGCTGTTTGTGTGCGTTTTGCGCCTTAGTAGCAGTTCCGGAATATAGAACTTATACTGTAGATTTAGTGACCTTCGGCCTAGCGAGCGGTGAAATAAAATTAATTTTTGGGGAGGGGCATCACGGTCATATGCTGAATTTAGTGTTGTACTGTTTAGGTGCGTTTTGCGCCTTAGTAGCAGTTCCGGAAGATAAAACTTATACTGTAGATTTAGTGACCTTCGACCTAGCGAGCGGTGAAAGAAAAACAATCTTTGGGGAGGGCATCACGGTCATATGATGAATTTAGCGTTTTACTGTTTGTGTGCGTTTTGTGCCCTTAGTAGCAATTCCGGATGATAAAACTTATAAGGTAGATTTAGTGATCTTAGATCTAGTAAACAGTGAATTTAGCGTTTTACTCTTTGACTGCACCCTTAATGGCAATTCCGAAATATAAACCTATACTGTAGATTTTGTGACCTTAAGCCTAGCAAACGGTGAAAGAAAAACAATTTTTGGGGAGGGACATCACGGTCATGTGCTAAATTTCGCGTTTTAGTGTTTGGATGCGTTTTGCATCTTTAGTAGCGGCCGGCGGATAAAACGTTTTCTGTAGATTTAGTGACCTGAGGACTAGCAAACGGTGAAAGAAAACTATTTCTGGGGAGGGGCATAACGGTTTTATGTTGAATTTAGCGTTTTACTGTTTGTGTGCAATTTGCGCCCTTAGTAACTATTCAGGCCGATAAAAGTTTTACTGTAATTTGTGCTGGAGACCTAGTGTCTTTATGCACTACAAATAAATAGTCATACGGCGTTCTACTGTGTGTGGGTATTGCGCCCTTAGTAGCAATTCTGGAGGTTAAAACTTATAAGAATTGTGGATTTAGTGACCTTGGGCTGAGCGAATAGTACAACGCGAACAGTTTTCTTGTTTGGGTGCGTTTTGTGCCTTGAGTATCAATTCCAGAGGTTAAAACTTATATTATATTAGTGACCTTAGGCCTAGCAAACGGTGCAAGACGAACAGTTTTTGGAAGGGGCATTACAGTTTTATATTGAATTTAGTGTTTTACTGTTTGGGTGAGTTATGCACCCTTAGTAGCAATTCCAGAGGTTAAAACTTGTTCTGGAGATTTAGTATCCTTAAACACTACAAATAAATAGCAAAATATGTAAATTGATATTTCAACTGCCAGGTAAGCAAGTAATATTTACATTTCAATAACACGAAACTACTATGAAAGCCGTTTTAAGGTATTTAAGAAAAATGAGATATTTTTTGATCAAGCCTGTTAATATGAGAGGCCTTGTCATTCACTGAACGTTCAGAACTTCAGCTACATGTAATATTTTGTTTCAAATTTTAGCTTTTAGCCAAGCAAAACTGTGCCCCAATTAAAAAATGTGTAATTTAATTTTTCGGGGGATTAAAAACCTATTATGCTTTAGAAAAGATGTCTAGTAGTAAAATATAATCACGGAGAAATAAAGTAAAAATTTAATCACTGGGAAATAAAGCAAAAATTTAATCCCCGAAAAGCAAAGTAAACACGGTTTGTCTAGAGAGGGGTTTTAAGAAAAAAAATATATAATCTTTAAAACATAGATTTTTTGTTTTCGATACATCGCCAACTACCATTTACCGTGAAAAGTAAAATCCCCTATGTAGCCCTTTTCTGGGGGGCTATTTTTGGAAAATATTCTGAGAACCTTAAAGAGCAACCTCCTATTTTGACTTCATATTTGAATTCTCGCTAAAATTCTCTTTCTCTAATTTTCGAGATATTAACTTTCAAAGTGTCAAAAATTCAGTTTTTGAAGGCCCATATCTTGGAAACTAAAAAAGATATTTTAGGAGTAAATAAAAACGATAGCAGTTTGACGTTTGTACATTCTTATTTACAGTTTATTGATTTTTCAGTGATTTTGACGATATTAATCCAAAAATATGAAGTAGAAGGTCAAATTGTCAAACTATTGTCCTTTTCTATTTCCTCGTAACAAACCATAAAATAAGTATTGAACACAATAGAGATATTTTCTCTAGTTTCTAAGGTATGGTCCTTTAAAAATTTAATTCTTGACATTTTAAAAGCCAATATCTCGAAAACTAGTAAAGTAACCCTATGTTATGGAGTGCCATTGAAAAGAGAATTTTAGCGAGAATTTCAATATGAAGTCAAAATAGAAAGTTGCTTTTTAAGATTTTCAGTAATATTTTCCAAAAATAGCCTCCCAGAAAAGGGCTCCATAGGGGATTTTACTTTTTACTTAAAACCCCTTTCTAAATCAACTGTGTAAAAATTTAATCTATAATAATAATTTAATGATTTATAGTAGTAAAATTTAATGCTTGGGAAATAAAGTAAAAATTTAGTCTTCAGAAAATACAGTAAAAATTTAATCCCGGGGGTTAAATACCCCACTTTACTCCTTAAGAACAGGAAATAAAAAGCTACTTTTAATCTCTAAAGTGCATAAACATGCTGTTAGGGAAAAGTGAATGAATTTTCAAAGAATATCTGAAGCTCCCAAATTAATTTTTTCAGTTGAAAAACTTGATCACCATATTTTTTTTTGATCCCTTATTTTTATGAAATTTTTAGTTTTTATTTTTTTACATTTGTACACAAGACGTTTGAATGCTCGTTGGAAATTTATTATCTACCGTTGATTTGATGCGATTTTTTTCTTGCAGATACTGGATAAATTTGAAAAAGTGGAATAATTTCTGCAGTGTTAAGACGAAAATGATACTTCCCGGGCAAAGACAACCCTCTCAGACTTCATGACGTTTTGCACAAACCCAAGATTGCATTTGTGTCCCAATTAAGGTGTTTGTATATTTTTTTTAACCAAAAAGATAAAGTCTCATTTGCTGTTAATGAAGTATAATATTATTCAACTACTGTTTTTTGCAATATTTTCTATAGGAATTAAATCATTTATTTTTTTTAATCATTTTAAAAACTAAATTCGTAAAATAATAGCGGCTATGAAGCTATAGCAGCCCATCTCTTGATTTTTTTACTCCAAACTGTAAGTATAGCTAATTGGAGCAGTTCGGTGCTAATTTTGTATCGCAAAAAAAATAAAGCTCGCTTTTTAAAAAAAGTGACGGCTGCGATATAATGTTTAAAAAAACAACTAGATAATAAAAGCTGATTTATTTCTCCACAGTTACATCGGTAATTTGTTAAAAAAAAAACTTAAGAAAATCACATAATTTAAAAAAAGAATGAGGCTTTGCCTTTTTTTATAAAATATACAGGGTGAGTAAAAAAATATCGACAAAAATAATCATAGTTGGCAACGAGATATATAAAAATCACAAATCACTTAATCCTCAGTAGTTGGGGCGGACAAACAAACACCGGCGATCTGAAGGCATTTGATTGGGAGGGGGGAGGGATAAAAGCCATTTTCCCAACTAATATTAAAAGCGAGTCCCAAGTAACCTGAAACTTTGAGATTTTTCTTTATTGTTGTTTGAAGAAATTAGAAATACAAAATGTTTTGTAAAATGTACTTAAATTTCCCAACTGAACCATCATATTTCCCAACAGCAAGCAACTGGAAAGCAACATTGGGGGGGATGCCCGGTGCAAACAAAATATTCATGACCAGGATTGGACTTTTCGTGAAGCATAACATGCAAGTTGTATTTATTAATAAAACAATAATAGATATTAAAAAGCGCCTCTGCCTACCTGTACTCACTATTTTACTGCAGACCCTTTTTTGCTTTCGGGATTATTTTCTTCATAATAGGTATTATAGAAGCTAACCGATAGTGATAATGAAGATTGTTTTGCAACGTCCATATATCTCGGAGCCAACCATATACATAACAGAACTTTAATTTTGCAAAAAAAATATGTAGGGTGCAACAAAAAATTGCCAACGCATGTTTAGTGTTTAGTTAAAGTTTAAAGCATCATCTTATATTTTTGCAAGTCGTCATTTTTTGATGCTATTAATAAAAGTGAGTTTTAACCACTTTCAACCAAGCCTACCTACCTATTTGCGTAGTAGTGTAGTGTAGAAGATACAAATCAAAAATGTTATTCAATAGTCCGATTTTTACGTTAATTACTTACTGACCAAGTGATCACTAATGACCACAGTAACTTTCGTTTGACCCGTGGTTAACTACACCACACAAGATAAAATTTTTAAAAACACGTGGAAAGACTGGCATATCAATATTCCATATTGACAGTTTGTTTGACTACCGCTTACATAATTTCTTTAAACTAGCATGGCAAAAGTTTTATTTTGAAATCAAAGTACACATTTTTACTTTTTTAAATTTAAATAGTAGCACTTTTAATTTTGTGTAGTAATGTGTAAAAAAATGTTAAAAAGTAGAAGGTTAATAAATTGGTCACTGCACCATTAAAAAAAATTAATATAGCAGGTAGTCAAAAAAATTGGTGAAATGGTTAATTCTTTCATAAAACTTAAATGGATTATAAATTAAGAAAGTTAAGTTTATGTAAGGGTTAAACCCTAAAATTTAACACCATTTCTTTTTTTTTCAGATAAGCGGTGCCCAAGCTGTTCAGCAAATATGCAAGCAATTAATGACCATCAAAATGTAACTTAAAGTAAATTTACTTCTAAATTTTAATAAAAATATATGTAAATAGTTGGCAATTAATAAAATAAACTAAATCAATATTGTGTTTTTGAGATTGTTATAAATTTTGGTCACTAACTGATAGTTTAACTTAATTAATATATTCACCCAAATAATTTATTAATAAAGTAACACTTTTGCCACTTAAAAATCATTAACGTGAATTTTGAAATCATTTAAGCGAAAGTAGGTAATCAAAGTTTTAATATATCTTTTTTTTTGTGCATCATTGGTAATAGAATTTTAAAAGACTAAAATAACACAAAAAAATAATGATAAGAAAAGGGGTAAAAAAGTACCTATGAATATCATTTACCGTGCGAAATTTTGTATACTTTTGACTCCGGACATTTGGGCACCGGCAAAAGAAAAATTTAGGAAGCAACCAACCCAACCTTATTATTTTTTTGAACCTTACGCACAAAAATAAAGAAAAATGAAGCGAATCTACCAACGCGGTGAAATATTGATAACATTCTAAATTTTTCCTTTGGTGGTGCCCAAACGGTCGGCGCTTAAATGTCCACCATCCAAAAGTCCTGCATTGGCATTTGCTTAACTAATTTACCCAATTTTTATGCATGGTTCAAACTTCCTCCCTAATTTTTTTATTTTAATTCCAAAACAAAACAATTTTGAGATTTACTTAAAATTTAAATAAAAACCTAAATTTGCTTGCTCTTTGATACCTAGAATAGCTACTAGTTTTGTCCTTAAAAAATATCAGGTGAAGTACCTTGAAATTAAGCTATTTGCTTTTCCATGCGTTTAGGAGAAAAATTTGAGAAGCTAATAGGGAATTATTGAAATACGGCCGCACTGGATAGTGCCTACTTAGCGCCGACCTTAACACAGGCTGTGCCTGGCTCTAAAAGGTGCAAATTATAGAATTATTGAACGCGCCTCTAGCAAAACGGTAACGATACGACTTTATTTCTAACCTACAAATATAAGCTGCCTGTTTTCGAAATTCTGTGTTGTTTTTTTTATATTCTGAGTGATCAAAAGCATGGATGATGTGAATCTTTATTAAACCTCTTAAAGTTGCACTAAAGTCATTTATGCTCGATGAAAAAATGCGTAATCAAGTACAAGGAATGAAAATTAAGCTACATATATCTCAGGTAATTTATTACTACTGTGAAATACCTCAATATCTTTTAAATCGTCGGAAATTTTGACACGCCGAAATTTCGACGTTTTGTCTAAGAATCGGGCCCCGCAATGACATCACCCAGCAAACCAATTAACACTCCTCAAGTCCATAATGCACAAGACTATTACCGAACAAACCAATATCGTGCATAAAGTTTATCGCTGAAATAGAGCCGAATTCCAAAATTTTCTTATATTAGCGGGTTGGGATTCGCTTCGTGGGTACGCTTTAATAAAATAAAGTTACTAATTTGTGCGTTTCTAAAATAACTGTACTTTGCAAGGTAAATGTTATGCACGGTAACTGATTTTTGCGGTAAGTTATTTGCGTGGTTAGTACGGTAAAGATCACGATTTTTTATCTATGAATGCTAAAAAAGTCTATTGCAGATTTTGCGGTTTTTAGGAGAATTTAAAATACACTTTAAAAATGAATAAATATTTAATCGTATTCCTTCAAGAGTTATTAAAAAGAAATCATTATATTTCGTTCAAATAAAAGTCAAAAAAAGTTTCTGAATTGTTTCATGTATCGTATGACTTGAAAGAAAAAACAGCACGAGCATAAAGAGCTCGTGCCAATAATGGGGAACTAGTGGTGTATTTCCCTAAATTGGAACACACGTCGAATAATGTTGTCACTTTTTGTAAGTTGAACAGAAAACCTGATAAAAACTAAAAAAGTTTTCCAAAAACTGTTATGCTAAACACTAAATACCAAAGTAGTTCTGACTGATGCGAAACTAGTTCCTATAATTTGAAAACGTCATAAAAAAACTATACTCCGCACCACAACGCGACGTGACATTCCGAACTGAATCAACTAATAGGGATTTCCATTGGTAAGATTGGTGCGCCACTCGTAGTGCCTCAATACTGGCTTGGTGCTGTCAAAAAATTATGTCAGTGCAGATTGAATGGAACATGAAAAAAAACTGCACCCAAACCAGAACACTCATTACATTCAAACACTTAACTTAATGTATATAAAAGTAGCTTAGGACCATTGAAAAACTCTTTTTGAGGTTGATTAGTGTTTTTTGACTTAAAATATAAAGGCGGGAAAAAGATTCCGGTGCGCCACGAGCCCTCAGAGCTGGTGCGGAAAAAGTTGACCCTTAGTGCAAAACCAAAATTATCAAGTTTTCCAATAGAACATGAAAACTGAAAAAGTGCAACCCAACGGAACAGCAGCACCGACTCAGTTGTGCGCTGGAGGTGCGCCAGTTTTACCAATGGAAACCGCTATAATATTGCACCGTTTGTTGACTTTCTGTGTTACAATACGGAGATAAGAGCGGGGCGGGCAATGCACTTGCTCGCTTGATGATTGGTTTTTGTTAGGTAGGTACTTTTTTTTATTAACTTCAATGTACAGTCTAAGGCGAAGAAAATGATTTAGCACATTTTTGGTTATTTTTTTCGGAAAACTTTTGAAACCTCCCTTCCTTAATAAAATTTTTCGTAAGAAAAATTTATTCACTAGGAGTATACTACTTAAATGAAACGGCACAGCTGATATAATCAATGTTTCCATCAAAGCGATAGGGTGGACAAGCTTTGAGGTCTTTGATATTTCAGATTCCGAAATTTCTGCCATTACTATCGATCAGTTCATAAAGCCAGGCGCTAGTAGCCTTTTTAATAGTCTATGGTCCTGAATAATTTGGACTGAGCTTGTCGTTTGTAAACTTCCTGACCTACCTGTAATTTATCATTTCTGCGGCGTAAGTTGTATCTCTAACGAGAAAAGTTAAAAGCTCCAGACAGATTTTTCTGTACTTCTCCAAATATTTTTTTGAGGAGTTCAGCTCTTTCAGCAGGGGCAGGTGATTCGGCGTCACTCAGAAGTTGAGTCGGTTTGTCCATATCCAATCGGGTAACAAAACGAACCTCTCTTCCAAAATTTATGAAATTTGGGTTATGACCGGTGACGTCATGTCGAGATGAACGGATGGCACAAGCTATTTTCGGGATTAAATTATCCCACTTTTTATGATCACCCGCTATGTAGCAGGACAACATAGTTTTAACTGTTCGGTGAACACTTTCAACTGGGTTCGCCTGAGGGTGGTAATTGGCGGCGTAAAAAAGCCTTATGCCATAATCTCTCCTTAGCTTTTGGAATGAGCTGCTTTTGAACTGTGATCCATTATCCGCAATAACCGACGTAGTCCTCCCACCAATGAACAATGCCAACAGCAGTAGCGCTGCGAAGGGGGGGAAAGTAGACAAACTTGGTGAAAGCGTCATAAACAGTCACGATGTACTTATAGCCAGTGCTTGATCTGACAAGTGGTCCAACTGGTACTAACCACTTGCCAAGGCCGTATTGCAGTTAGTTGTTGGCTGAGCATTTGCCCTGCAGGTGCCTGGCTGCTGGAAAATCTAACAAGTTAGAAAAAATAGGAACAAAACAGCGATACCACGACACGAGACCAACCCGTATAACTATTAAGTATATAAATACCTGGGATGCGAGAAAACCGTAGCAGCAACGGTCAAAATCTAGATTACCATGACATGGCCAATGCGATAAAGACGGCTCGATGCGCATTGGAGCCCGTCGTTAATTCATTTTCGCAGGGGTTTCCGCTATGCTTTTTATCATAGGGAAATACACAGGCTGGGCCTTTATAGTATCACATAGTTATATGGACCAACCACTCGACGAACCTCCGTAACGTTACGTGGAGAGGGAATTTGCACGATGGCCTCAACCTTTTCTGGATCCACCATCAGTCCAGAAGCATTAACGACGTATCCAAGGTATTTTAATTCAGTTTTACAGAAGTTGCATAAAATAATATCATCCAGATATATAAAAACGTAGTCACTTAGGTCTCCAAAGTTTCCTACGACTCGGTCAATTAGTCCCATCTGGGGCATTCATAAGGCCAAAGGGCATTCGGCGAAACGGTGAAAGCTGTAAGAGGTTGACTCTCTTTGGCCACTGGTATTTGCCAATAGAAAGATTTAATGTCAAGGGCACTAAGATATTTCGCATTCCTGAGCTTATCAAGTGTCGCACTTACTTATGGAATGGGGTGAGCATCAGGAGCTATAACCTTGATGAGTGCCTTATAGCTGACACAAAACCGCCAATTTCCACTTTTCTTTCTCACCATCACAATCGGAGATGACCAAGGCGAGTGTGAAGGCTCCACTATCCCGTCCTCAAGCATCTTATCTAATTCGACATTTACTTGTTTTAAAAGGACCGGCGAAAGAGGGTAGTAACTCTGCTTAATAGGGGGAGAGTTGGTTTTAATTTGGAGTTTCACCAAATTGGTACAACCAAGTTTACTTTTCCATAATTGAAAAGGATTCTTCGACCAGCTTATCAAGAATCTGTCGCTGTTCAACGGTAAGATGATCTAGAGATTGAAAGACGGACTTCTTTGAGACACAATCTTCATTCTAAAAGACGATTTATTGGCATGTAACTCTAGAATAAGTCCTATTCTGAACCAGAAGTGAATTCTTAAAATAAATGTATGGTACAAGGAAAACATTACCAGAACATCCAAGCAAACGACCTTATCACGAAGACTCAAAGGTAAAGCAATTGAATCAGTTGTTTCTCACGATTGATCATTTGCGACCAGACAACTAATTTTTTAAGAGGTATCAAGACAAACAAAAGGTTGCAAAATTGTACAGCCTTCGGCACCAAGAATAGTACGAGATGAGCCACTGTCCAATAGACCCAAAATATTTCTGCAGTAAACGGTAACCTCTAAGTAGGGTCGTTGATGTTTTGCATAAGCTAGAACGAAATGCAGGATAGCACGGTTATCTTCAAGGCTTTTTTGTCATGGTGGCTGGCCTTGAATGGCGTTACAAGAAAGTCGACCACCTATCTTGCGCCGGGCACGTTTTTTGTGCATTCGCGGCAATCTCTGGCAATAACATTTTTAAACCCACACTTGTAACAAAATCTATGCAGCGGCTTATCGCACTGGCGGAAACCATGGCCAAGCATTTTTTAGTTTTTAGTGCACGAGAGGATACTGCGGCAACTTCAGGGGGAAGCTTCTGATTAGTGGACGCATAGTCTTGGTTTGTGGCAACATACTCTTTATTATTGGGAAAATAGTCCATTTGTCAAAGGGAAGATCCCTGCGCTAGTCAAGGCCCATGTAAAGGCGCTGCCTCCATGGCAGCAACTCCGTAACCAGACTAGTGATAAACAAATTGAGGTTCAAGAAGGATCCTTTAATTTGTAGAATGAGGTTAGAGTTCCTGATAGTCTAGCGTGTTGACTTTGACAGAATGTTGTTGGGTTTAAGAAAGATTTGTGTCCTCTCGTCATAGGATTCATAACAATGAATTCTTCTAACAGTATTTTGAAGGGACTACTTGAGGTGCGGTTCGCGGAGTGTTATGTATTTCAGCCAGGGGGTTAACAAAATTCTCCTGAGAAATGGTTTGGGGCTCCCTACGTGGAAATCTTGATAAATCCAATGGTCGCCTGTCTTGAGCATCATCAAACAACTTATGGTTTGACTCAGCTGAATCCTGATTGGATGAATCGTCATCGGAATCGTACTGTACTATGGGGACCATTGTTTGACCTTGGTTTCTACTTGAAAATTTTTTAAAATTAGTTTTGTCTAGGATTATAACAATTCTCCAAACCCAACCCAAACAACACATAAAAGAAAAAAAAAAGAATAAGACTCTCCCCTATGACAACCAAGTTCTTGCGAATTAATATATGACATCAACTTGTTCTATGCCTTAAGTTAAAACATCTTTGGGAAAATATTCTCTAACAGTGAATTAGCACAAAAAAAATAATTTGAATTTCGAATGCTTAGTCCTAACAAAATCTGTAACTACAGTTATTTTAAGGGTACTCTGTATTTCCTACTAGAAAGCAAAAAAAATAAATATTGTCTCTATCTTTGAAAAGCAACAAATCCTTGACTTTTGCCAGATAATTTAGATGCACATATTTTTGGAGACACCCTGTATTACTTTTCCTCACAAGCAACACAAGTTTGCTTATTAGACCAAAACTCTAATGGTTTAATTCATAAAGCCACAAAATGGTTGAATTTTAACTGTCAAGAACTTGGATAATTTTTTTTTGAAACGCCCTGTACTATTGGAAAAAGAAACAAAAAAAAAACTTTCAATTGCTGCGACTTTAAAAAGATCAAAAGAAAAACATTAAACTTAATTATGATGCGTCTATTTTTGATACTTTACAAGTAATTTGAATGCGCCTACCTTTGTGACACCCTATATTATTTCGAAACGGAAAAACCACCTTTACTGGAATCATTAACAGTTGAGGTCCAGAAGTAAAAACAAAATGCTTGAATTATACAAGGTTTTATTTGGGATCATTTTACACCATGTATAACTGGTTAGCTAAAGCTGTTATTACCTTATTATTATTTTTTTAGAGACAGCCTGTATCACGGTAGAGACAATAAAGATAGATAAACAAAAAAAAACAAAGCTATAATTGTTTTAGTGCAACCAAAGGTTCCAAATTCCCAACATAGTATAGATAAACAATACAATGAAATTTTCTGTTGAAATAAATTACATTGCATGAAAAACTAATCGGAGAGGAACTAGATCCTATAAGAAATTAACTCGGTGTTTCGGACTTCCATTGTTTATTTTTATTTATGCACGACCGACGCGACGTTTCGATGAGTACAATCTCTGATCGTTTTCAGGTGAATATACTATAGGAAATCAGTTTAAAAAGTTGACTCCGCCTAAGGGGGGGCTTCCAAATATTTAGAATGTCAACACTTGGTTTACTAAAACTACCCTGATTCTGCCCAATAAAGGCAGCATCAAGGAATTTTCGTTTCTTCTAGTGTGACTCTTTGTGCAAAACCTTGGCTTCTGTCCACTTCATTCGATGTTGTTTTGACCATGCGCGTTCGGTGATTCTTGATTTCGTTGTTTCAGCTCTTTGGGTATTCGTCTGATGTTCCTTGGGCCTAACAGATAGTAGTGGCCTTTTTGTTTTACCTATGTATGATTCACCACACTCACAAGGAACTTGGGAAATGCATTCCTTATTGTGTTTGTTTTCCGGTTTTGTTTTACTAAGAACGCTTCGAATTGTATTGTTAGATTTAAGAGCTATTTTTATATTAAAGTTGTTCGCTATTCTTTGAATTTTCTCTGATGCTCCTTTAATGTGTGGAATTGTAAGGAATGCATTTGCTTGGTTTTGGTCTTGTAATCTCTGTCCTGTTTGCTGAAATTTAGAAATAGTATCTGTTATAAGTTTAAGGCTGTAACCATTTTGCTGCAGATCCTTCTTAATGTTTCTTATTTCGATGTCTAAGTCATGAGAATTTTTACAAATTCGAACGGCTCTGTTTCTGAAATTTAGAAATAGTATCTGTTATAAGTTTAAGGCTGTAACCATTTTGCTGCAGATCCTTCTTAATGTTTCTTATTTCGATGTCTAAGTCATGAGAATTTTTACAAATTCGAACGGCTCTGTTATACAAATTTCTTATTATGCCTCGTTTTGAACCTTGATTTAAATATTGTCCTGTGTGAGTGGGTTTACGATCTGATGTCGCTTTCTACTCGTTTGGCAAGTACATCAAGAAAAGGAATTTGACAATTTTGCTCCATTTTCTTATTTAGGTGGTGAAGAAATTCTAAACGATGTTGGTCATTCCCGGTCCAGACAATAAAAGTATCATCAACATATCTTAGCCAGACCTTAGGTTTATATGTTGCGGTATCAACCCCGTGTGATTCGAACTACTCCATGTAAATATTGGCCACCACTGCCGAAAGTGATGAACCCATTGGCAGACCGTCATCCTGAGCATAAAACCTATCTGTCATATGAAAATAAGAGTTATGTAGACAGCACTCCAATAACACCATCACTCTCTCCAGCGGCAGGCTGGTACTGGGTTCTAAAACAAAAGATTTAAGAATATTAACAAAATGGTTGGAATTTTAAACAAATGAAGCGGTCTTGCCTGCAAGAGGTTGAATAGTTTTCAAAAGGAATTTAGACAGATTGCTTGTTGAAGAATTTCTGGAACTTGTGATTGGGCGTAAAGGCATTGCATCTTTGTGAATTTTGGGAAGTCCGTATAGATGAGGAGGCTTGCTCTAATGTGGTGTAAGTTGAGACCTCGCGTTGTCCGGAATATATCTGGAATCCTTTTTTAGAGTTCTATAAACCTTACTTTCGATTGATTGCATCAGGTCTTTGGAGAAAAGTTTATAGTTTCCTTTGGCAAGTACCTCTTTAACTTTCTGGTCATAGGTTTCCGTGTCCAAAATCACTGTTGCATTGCCCTTGTCTGCCGGTAAGATTTTAACTGATTTGGCCTTTTCAAGATTCTTCAACGCGATTTCCTTGCTTAATTAGTTTGTCAATAATGGTCCTTACTTGATGGCTAACATCTTGTCATGGAAAAGGATGACTTTCCATGGTGGTGAGGATATCGATAGTGGGTATTTTTTTAGGTTAGGAAAAGTTAAGTCCTTTGGCAATTAAGTTTTTTTCTATGATTGTCAATGTCTTTTTTAATGCATTAATGATGGTCCTTACAGTCCACAAAGTCGGTGGTCGATTGGCTTTGTGGATGTTGATGGGCGAGTTTCCTTTTGTGCTTTGCTTGCCAAGTCTGTCGTTGTGGTTGCAGGTTCGTGTTCGTGTTTGTGAACCAGGCAAATGCATTCCTTACAATTCTATACATTAAACAATTATCAGGGAAAATTCGAAGAATAGCGAACAACTTTAACATAAAAACAGTTTTTAAATCTAACAATACAATTCGAAGCCTTCTTAGTAAAACAAAAACGGAGAACAAACAAAATAAGGAATGCATTTACCAACACACACGGTCAAAACAACACCGAATGAAGTGGACAGAAGCAAAGGTTTTTCACAAGGAGTTACACTGGAAGTGTATACAAGTACGTAACCTTAGGAATAGATTGTAGTTTGCATCTGAAGACGATCAAAAATTGTACTGATCGAAACGTCGTGCATATATAAAATATAGACAATGTAAGTCCGAAACACAGAGTTAATTTCAAATACATCATTGTCTCAAACTTTCAAACAAACGTTGGAATCCCGCTACGAACCCGGTATCAGCGATCTTTTTCGAGTGTACGAGAAAACTTTAATTAGGCATACCAGAGAAGATACGCACATCGAATTTTTATGTCAAGCAAGAGACGCGTTGTTTCGTTTCGTCTTAAGGCATCATTTCCAGGACAAATAGTTCAGCCGATTCTAGATAACGCCACTACAGTACTCATACGATCCCAAATCAGCTTTCATCGCTGAAAAAGTCCTTACTGATAGAAGAACTGAGACAACGCTTTTAGGAGATTCGAGACAATACTACAGAAAAAGATTATCAACCGATTCTGGACGAAATCACACGAACCTGCAACCATCTACGAAAGACTTGGCAAGCGAAGCACCAAAGAAAACTCGCTCATCAACATTTATAAAGCCAATTCACCACCGACACTGTAAGAACCATCATTAATGCATCAAAGAAGACATTGACACCCATAAAAGAAAATTCACTTACCCAATGACTTAACTTTTCCATCGCTCTTAAGAAGATACCCACTATCGATATCATCACCGTCAAAGAAAGTTTTCAACAACAAGACGCCGATGAGTTCAGACATCAAGTAAGGATCATTATTGTCTAACATAAGCAAAACTAGAACTACAAAACAAGTTGAAGCCCCGTCCTTGTCATAAAACCCAAAAGCTTTGCTAGTGTGCCCTGTGTATAGCTTTCTGACCGCGGACATTCTAGGTCCCCCCCCCCCAGTAAGGCTTTGGTTCTAACTAGGCCTTCACATTGACATAGGACATGTAATGAGGTTTCGTCCTCTTTCTTGCAGAAGCGGCATGTTGCATCTTCTACCAATCCCATTGCATACAAGTGCTTATTGAGTTTGCAGTGACCTGTTAGGAGCACCACTATTTGTCTGATAAGCTACCTTTCCTTACTAGTTCTGCAGTCAGCTTTGGTGAACGTTCTTTAATGAACTGTTTGGCCTGTTTTTGTCCAGGCGTTTGCTCCCACAAACCTCTCTCTCTTTGGTGAGCCACTCTTTAATAGATTGCTTGACTCTGGCCTTAGCGATCCCACAAAATGGTTTAGGCCCTGTGAACTTTATTGCTGAGCCTTGTCTGGCCAATTTGTCGGCTTTTTCGTTCCAGAGTGTCCCCGATGTCCTGGGACCCAGGCTAGTTTCACTCTTTTCATGCTTGCCAGCATATTTAGAGCTGTTCTGCAGTCCCAAACCAGTTTGGACGTCACTTGCACTTCTTCTAGAGCTTCAAGTACGCTTGACTATCTGAATATATAACTACCGAATGAAAATTTTCCTCTACTCTTTGTATTTCTTCGGCACAGTGATGTATTGCCGCTACTTCAGCTAGGAACACTGTGCAACCGTTTGTCAAGCTTATAAATACTAAACTCTCGTATTTTGGCCCGTATATGCCAGCTCAAATACCCTCGTCGGTCTTGGAGCCGTCTGTGTATCAAAAGGATTCCGCTCCGAGGACCTCCCTTCCAGTCGGCTCTATCTGGAATTTTGACTTTGTATTTCTTTTCGAAGTGTTTCATACTCAGTTCCATGTCAACTGATAATGGGTGACCCCGCGTTAGCCTGTAGGCTACCCTTCGTGTTTCTGTTTGAATGAAGACATGCTGAGGTGGCAAATTCAGTAGAACTTCCAAAGCTGCCGTTGGGGTGGTTCTCATAGCACCCGTGATGCTTAGGCAGGCTTGTGTTTGTATGCTATTTAGGAGTGCTATGGCCAAGGCCTGTTTGGTTCTCATCCACCAGGCCACCGAATCATAGGTCATTATGGGCCTTACCACCTTTGTATATAACCATCTTGGGATTTAGCCCCCAGTTTTTCCAACACAATTTCCTGCATCTGCCTAATGCAATCGATGCTTTTTGGGCTGCCTTGACTATGTGAGGTTTCCATGTTAGCTTTTAATCAAAGATGACCCCTAGATATTTCACCTCTTTTGTGTATGGAATTTCCGTCCCATTTAGTACTGGTTGTTTTAGGCCTTGTAGCACTCTTTTCTTTGTAAATTGGACTATTTGCATCTTTTGTACATTTATTGACCAAACTTCCCCTTGACGGCCACTACTAAGTCTCCTCTTCCTCTCTAATCTCCCACTCTAACAAAACACAATGTTCCCGAAATTCTTCATTGAGGTTCCCGTTGGTTGTAAACGTTCCTGTTCTAAATAGAACGTTCCAAGAATGTTTCTAACGGACCTTCAAGTTCCAGAGAAACGTGTTAGGAATGTTTGTACATAGACCACCATGGAATGTCCCATATTTAGATCGGCAAATTGCGTTGTGGTAACAATAAATAACATAAATAAACAGTTTAAGTTGGTCATGAAACGTACAAGGTGCCTAACTGTACACTAAGTAAGTAAGTAAGAATTCATTGGCCCCAGGTAGAAACTTTATTAAATATAAGACAAGTGAACTGTCTACTTACCATAAGTTTTTTCACCTACTTAAGGTTATAAAATAACATATTAACCATAAGTAAAACCTTGACTTACCGTTAGTAAATCTATAGTAGCGCAAAACCAGAATAAGACTCTAAAATATGGCTTTAAATAAAATAAAAAAGATATTTTTGGGCTCTAAAAACCATGTCCTATCACAATACATACTAAGAAAAAAAACAAATATAAAAAAAAAGTGCGACGCGCCGACGGGGTTCGAACCGAATACCTACATCACAGTACAACCTAAGAAAGAAAAAAAATAACAAATAATAAAAAAAGTGCGACGCGCCGACGGGAGTAGTGGTAGATGGCGGGAGGGAGCTTATCATCAAAAAATCTCTGACGTCATCGTGTTTGGATGAGTATGACAAAAAGGATCAAGGACTTTTAATTAGTGTGAGAGCGAAAGAAGTACTAGATACAGGGTGTTATAAAAATACAGGTAGTAGAAATAATATACAGGGTGTATTCACTTAGCGTTAACGTTAAAGTATGTCCGTCTGTCTGTGCTGAAACTCTCTAATGGCTGAAACTCCCTAATATCACGTGCCTGTAAGTGACGTCAGAAGTGTTATGTGATCACGTGACTTGTGTTCTACAGAGTGAGTCTCTTCGGGGTTTATACAGGGTGCTCTAGTGACATGCACCTGTCATATAGTCATCTGTCATTTGTGACCTCTAGACAAGCTGTCAAGTGCCACAATAGTACTTAGCGTTAACGTATGCCTGCTGAAATTCTCTAATGGTTGAAACTTCCTAATATTAGTTGCCCATTTTCGGTCACAAGTGTCAATTTATAGAGTAGAAAATGACGTACACCTGTAGCAATTGGGCCTTATTATTTCAAGACTGTCAAAGGGGCACTATTTGAAAAATGTCGCGATGAGAGAGATTGCTATCAGCCGGTGTACCGAAGGTACTTTTTCCGCTATGTGCGCACGTTTTTCTCCTATGTTTTCTGTAAAAGACTAATTTTGGTTTGCTGCGCTGGAAGGGAAAATTTAAAAAAATACTTTTTAGTCAGCAACCAGAAGGGTACAAACCCCAAGTTTCTAAGAATGAAAGATGGTTTGAGCCATGTTAAAACAGTGTCAAATTGAACTGGAATTGTTGACATATGTGGATATGTTTGTTGTCTTTGGCATATCCCTTAGAAGATGTAATCCGTCCTTAAAACAAAATATTTTTTTATGCGTAGATTTGGTCTTACTCATTTATGCTGTATTTTTATGAAGATCAACTGACTTTGGAAAAAAACAAATCATTTTATTGCAAACAGGGAAAAATCTGGAACCAATATTAACAAAATTCATATAGTTTTGACAAAAACATTTCTCTGTTTGCAATAAGAACATACAAAGTCCTTAAATGTTTGCTTGTATGTCCTTCTTCACCACAATAGCCTCTTTTTTCACCTGTAGAAGGCATATTTTTTTAAAGTTAAAGGTAAATTGTGTATTTGTGTATCCTTTGATAAATATTTTTTCTCCAGTGCAAAAACCATATTTAAACTGTACAGTTATATGTGTATAAAAATAATACTTTTCAAATTTATTTTTCCTATATTAAAGATAATAATTCTCACCCTGGTTATGCGAGTTCAATTTTTAAAAGTTCTCAGTGTGAGTATTAGATGCCCAGAACCTTAAAAGATGAATGAAATATATATATATAATGATTAAAAATTCATGAGGAATCTAATTACTGGTGTCCCCATTCAAGATAGTTGTTAAATGTAATTTTTCTACGTGAAGCCTTGTTCACCCCTTTTACCCTCATGCTAACACTGAAATTTTGTAGTCTTCTCTTATTTCCTCTTCAGAAAGATCCTTCTGAATCAACTTATTTTCATGATTTTTAAATTAAATTTTTATTTTTTAAAAGTCTTAAGATTGTAGCACAATCCTTCAAATTCTGTCATAATAGCACCATAATTTTCATCAAAATAAATAAAATTTTATTAAATAATGAATCATATAGGAAAAAAATTGGTATGCAAATATCGCCACCTAACTTGTTTCATGAAAGTTGAGCTCTCTTCAAGTGTAAATGTGACTGATGTTGCTTCCTGGGAGGCATTTGTATCATATATCATATAATCCATGATGGGCAACTGAAAACTGATGGAAACAAAACATTTTTACCTATATTGAATATAGAATAAATTCTGGTATATTCATTATTTTTATTGATGTGCTTGTGGGTCCCTTATGTCTTTGAAAAATAATCTACTACATGCCATGATTACTATAATTTTCTAAAGATTGGTGGTATTTCTTTTGATGTTTGGTTAAAGACATACATTTTTTTCTTCAAAAATTTTTATATTTTTGTAACGTAATATGATGTAATCTTTTAATATCTATTTACCTCTTTTCGTAAGATCCGTAGCGGTGCAAAAACTGAGGAGGAAAGGACATTTTTTTTTTTTACTTAGTACAAATTAATAAGGCTTTAACAAATGTATAATTCTTAATAAATGAATGCCTATATAATCAATAAATTTAGAAAAGCAATTGATAATAGTTCAAAATTAGCTTATACTTGACCCCAAGGTTATCAGTTGTACAAAGTTAAATGGTAAACAAAAACAAGACAACAAATTGAAAGAAAGAAAGAAAGAAAGAAAAATATTAACCGCATTTGTTTTTTGAGAAAATGTGATAAAAATGCATTTTTCTCGTGGAATTAACAGAACATAATATACCTGTTTCCCCTCCCTAGATTAATGTCACGACGGTATTGAATTACAGTGTTTCCGTTGCGTTCTCGCAATATTTGAATCTCTGTAACAACAGAACCATTACACCTCGTTGTAAAGAAAAATTCAAACCTTTATATCGCACCCTTAATTCTTGACTTTTACATAAGACACCCCAAGCTTTGTTCTAATTGGGCCTCAAAAGAGTTATGGTAATTATCCGACCATCATTATCAGCATCTGTCTATTGATCAATTATGTATGGGTTCTGCGCCCTCCGTCCTCCGGGGAAGCTTATCATCAAAAAATCTCTGACGTCATCGTGTTTGGATGAGTATGACGAAGAGGATCAAGGACTTTTAATGAGTGTGAGAGAGAAAGAAGTACTAGATACAGGGTGTTATAAAAATACAAGTAGTAAAAATAATATACGGGGTGTATTCACAAATTTGTATCTGTCAGATATACAGATGACAGACGACACATATGACAGCTGTCAGATTTACAGATGACAGGTGACAGTTGACATATATGATCAGATTTAAAGTTGACAGACCCTGCGTGTGGAACGTCTGCGCACTACGGTATAGATGACAGCCCCTGCGTGCGGGACGCCTGCGCACCATTATACCGATATCAAATATACTCCTATGTCGATGAAATATTTTTAACAACACCTGGTATAGTTAGTTATTTATTACTATTAAAAGTGTTTGCATTAAAATTAAAACAAAATCTATAATCAACACATTCCGGATGAATGCTTTTCGGTGATCAACAAAATCTGCGGTTATCCTGTTTTCGACTTTATACTGTTACAAAATCCCACGAACAAGTTTTATTTATCTAACAACACTAGCGGTCAGAGCTCATTTGACGTACAACCTTTAAAAAAACAACTTAAACTGAACCTATTTTTTTCTGTTAAACGTAAGTACAGTTTTTTTAAAAACAAGTGTTAGTGATTTTTAAAGTGGTTTCTCTCTGTCTGTATTTCATGTTTTTATAAATATACAGTGCTAGAGAATTTTTGTGAAAGTTTTTTAAGTATTTCTTTCATTTTTAGAAAATGCCATTTACATGCGATTATTGTTTCAGCCAGTTCGGAAGAAAAGATAATCTGAAGAGACATGGAGACTGTCGAATCTCTATTAAGATATGCAAAAGCTGCAGCTCAATTTTAAAATCGGAGGGGCTCCTCCAACGTCATAAAATGGACAAAAATCCATCCTCCTCAAGAAAAAGACAGCAGCAGTAGTTTCCATGCCGGTGGCGAAGCGGGCGAGGCTTGATCAACAAGAAGGTAAGAAACTTTGCTTTTTATAATCTATATGTTGCTATTTTTACGTGATCGGTCGTTGTTGTCAAATTTAATACACAGTAAAATATGCTGACTTAAAATGACACTCGTGTCGTAAGGGTTGTTCTATCTTAAACGATTACCCATAACGGTAATCATTGGAAAGTTCAACTCTCGTTAAAAACTGCATAAGGTAACTCCCTCATTCGCGAAAAAAACTTAAATCCGTCGTATATAACGTGAATAGGTCTTCGGACTGTCGAAATACCGCGAGAGGGCTATAATACTAACACCAAAAATTTTGAAAATAAGAACAGATTTACCCTAAATTTATTAATTATATTTTTAACATATTTTGAACAATTAGATTTTTCTGTTTAAAACGATATATCACATCATATGTCAGGGGGATGAAGAGGGTTAACTACCCCAAATAAATAATTTATATCTGTCTGTTTACCTGTTTGTTCCAGGATCACTCAAAAACTACCGAGCCAATTTAAATAAAATTGATGATGACTTAAATCATGTAAAGATTTCTCAAAAAAACCGTCTAACCGATTTTAATAAATTTTTTCTGGTTATAACGATATGAAATAATAAAGAACTGAAAAGGGCTAAGTATTCTAAAGGGAATATTATATAAATGAATAATAATTGACGTCTGTATATATAATTTCTTATAAACGTCTTAACCGTTTTTAATAAATTTTTCTGTATAATTTCTCCTAAACAACGGAATTTATATTAAATTAAAAAGGCTTTTAAAAGTATGTAAAGATTTTTCAAAAAACAACTTAACCGGTTCAAATAAAATTAATGCAGGCCCTTATTACCCCTGTCACCTTAACAAGCATCCAAGGCGAAAAATAAAAAAAAAATAACAAAAACAAAAAAAAAATTGAGTCAAAACCTAAAGCTCCGAAATAAAATATAAAATATTTTTTCAGCGCCCTCCACTTTCAACATCAAACACTGTAGGGAGTGCAACGTAGATATTCCAGTTGCGAGGTTCCAGGGACATTTGCGCTCCCTGTAGCACCGCAACAAATGCTGCGTAGTGCAGGAGGAAGGCGTAGAGCTAGTCAAGACCACCTTCGAAAACCGAATTGCTACATAACGGCTTTCTTCCAACCAAGATCCTATTGACGTTAAGAAATACTTAGAGCACCTTAAGGAAAAAATCTTGATGTTAATAGGATCCCAAATCAGTCGATTTGGCAACATCAAAGTAGGGATGGAGCTATTCGGACGCTTCCTCCTGCAAACTAAAGAAGTGGAGGAGATCAAATCGTTCGCCACGAAGTTCCGACTGGTGGGGCAAGGCACGAGTCTGGAGGAGTTATATACCCAACTGCAAGAGATCCTAGTAAAAAGAACGTTGGAGTTTGCTGAAAAGGATAGCGGTAAGATTTTTTTTTCTCTCTCTAACGTATTGAAATTTTATAATTTTTCCAAAATTATATAAGTTTAATTTTGTTACAGGCTGGGCATTGCAAAAGCTCCTTCGCGTAGAATTAAGTATGAATAAGTATAACCCCTTAAAGGCGTCTTCATATATTGCTCTCCCTAAGGAGATTGAGAAAAGAAGAGCGGTTCTAAACATCCAGAATCAAGATCAAAAATGTTTTATGTGGTCAGTTCTGGCAGCTTTACATCCTCTACCTCGAACGGAACATGCAAATAGGGTAAATAACTATACACAATATACTGGAGATTTAGATTTCTCTGGGTTAGAATTTCCCCTCCAACTCGGAGATATTTCAAAGTTTGAACAACTCAATGGTATTTCTATCAACGTTTATGGTCTCGATAGGGTCTTTAGCGAGGGTAAAAATACCATTGAAGTGGTTGGACCTCTCCACTTTTCCACATCTCGTAAAGATAGGCATGCCAATCTCTTATTAATCAGTGATGATTATGGAAATAACCATTACTGCCTAATAAGAAACATGTCTCGCCTGATCTCAAGTCAGTTATCGAAACATAAACAAGCGAAATACTTTTGCAATGGATATTTGGTATATTTTTGTAGCGAATATAAATTGAAAGCTCATCAAGAGCATGATTGTAAACATATTTCTGTTAAATTACCGGGAACTGGTTTACGCAAGAATACATATGGTAAAGACGTGCCTGAGAATATTTTGAAATTTGAGAATATTGAGAAAAAATTAAAGGTACCTTTCGTGGTTTACGCGGACTTTGAAACTATTTTAGAACCGGTAGAGATAGATAAAAATGAGTTGAATCTCGATTCATCCTACACCATTAGAACGCAAAAACATGTCCCGAACGCTTTTGCCTACTTCATCAAATGCGAGTTTGATGATTCTCACTCCATGCTTAAAAGCTATAGAGGTTGTGAAGCGGCGGAAAAGTTTATGGAAATGTTGGAAATGGATTGCAAATCTATTTACAACAAATTTATGAGATCTCCAATGCCAATGCTTCCTCTAACTCCTGAACAGGAACAGGAATTTCAAATAGCTTCTACGTGTCATATATGTGAGAAGCCATTTGAAGAACTAGGTGAAAGGGTGCGCGATCATTGTCATATGCGTGGGTTGTTTAGGGGTGCAGCTCACTCTGTCTGTAATCTTAACTTCAAAGTTCCTAAACACATTCCCATTTTCTTTCATAATTTGAGCGGATTTGACAGCCACCTGTTTATTAAGCATCTGACAGTTGAAAACGAAAAGGTTGATGTTATCCAACCAAAACAAAGAGCGGTATATTTCATTTACCAAGAACGTTTTGGTTGATACCATCCAAAACTATAAAACGGAGATGGGGAGACAGGTATTTTTAAAATTGCGGTTTTTAGATTCCTTTAGATTTATGGCCAGCAGTTTGGATAAGCTAGCGCAAAATTTAAACTCTCAGCAATGTAGCGAAGTAAGAAAATATTTTAGTGATGAAACCGAATTTCAACTTATTCGACAGAAGGATGTTTTTCCGTATTCGTACGTCGATTCATTTTCTAAACTAGACGACACCAAGCTTCCACCACACAAAGATTTCTATAACAGTCTTAGAAACGAGAACATTTCTAAAGATGACTATAAGCGTGCTTTGTCTCTGTGGAATCAGTTTAAATGTCAAACTTTAGGTCAATTTGTAGAAATCTATGTCCGGTCAGATACGTTATTGCTGGCATCAGTGTTTGAGAACTTCCGTGAAGTGTGCCTTAAGACTTATGGTTTAGACCCAGCTCAATATTACATCAGTCCAGGGTTGAGTTTCGACGCAGCCCTTCGAGTGACTAATATTGAGCTGGAGTTTTTAACCGATATCGATATGGTACATTTCCTGAAGCGCGGTATTCGCGGAGGTGTCAGTCAGTGTAGCGTTAGAAAACTTGTAGCCAATAACAAAGTTTTACCTCATTATGACGCTTCCCAACCTACTTCAAGCATCCACTATTTAGATGCAACCAACTTGTATGGGGCTGCTATGTCCTCTAGTCTTCCAACGGGTAATTTCAAGTGGTTAGAACAGAGCGAAATTAAAAATTTAGATATCGAAAAAATTCCGCAAGTGCCGGACACGGGTTTCATTTTTGAAGTTGATTTAGAATATCCAGAACATTTACACGATTTGCATAATGAACTGCCTTTTTGTCCAGAGTCCATTGTTTCACCACAAGCGAGCGTAAAAATCTCAAAGCTTATTCCAAATTTCAATAGAAAGGAACGCTATGTGATCCACTATAAAAATTTGCAACAGGCTTTGGAGAACGGGTTAAAATTAGTCAAAATTCACCGCGTCTTGTCCTTCAATCAGTCAACCTGGTTAAAGAGGTATATTGATTTAAACACACGTCATAGAAATTCTGCACAAAATAAATAATTCGAAAAAGACTTTTTCAAGTTGATGAACAATGCCGTTTTCGGAAAAACAATGGAAAACGTGGATAAAAGGGTAGATGTTAAACTGGTTACTCATTGGGAGAATGTTGGTAGGAGGTTGGGGGCAGAAGCGCTAATTAGTAAACCAAATTTTAAAAACGTTGCCATATTTGGTGAGAATTTGGTAGCTATTCAGATGGAGAAAATAAAAGTGGTATATAATAAGCCTATTTACGTAGGTTTTTGCATTTTGGCGATATCCAAAACGATTATGTACAACTTTTATTACGACTTCATTAAAGCTAAATATGGCAACAATGCTCTTTTGGCCTACACTGACACCGATAGTTTAATATTATTCATTCAAAATTCGAACTTTTGTCAAGATATGAAGGAAAATTTAGACTGGTTTGACACATCCAACTTCTCACAGGACAACCAACACGGGATTCCTGAAAATCAATCCATATTGGGTAAAATGAAGGATGAATATGCAGGAAGACCGATTTGGGAGTTTTATGGAACCGGGGCGAAAGCATATTGTGTCAACGTAGAGGGAGAGTTGGCTAAAAAGGCTAAAGGTGTTCCCGACTACGTTAGCCAAAAAGAGCTTAGTCTGATGACTATCGCCTTGCAGTTGACGTAGAAGGGACTCAAATTCACCGTAAAATGTCAACTTTCCGCGCACATTTACACGATATGTATATCGAACTTAAAAATAAGGTAGCTTTATCTTAAGCGGACGATAAACGCTACATTATTCCCGGTACTGAGTTCACGCTTGCTTGGGGTCATAAAGATGTTGAACAGTACCTAGAATTCTAGAAAAATATTGTGTACAGTCCTTTAGGAGCTGTTAAGACTAATCGCATTAAAACAACCACCCTTAATATGAAGACGTCTTTAGGGAGTTTAGGATAGGTTTAGTTATTTAGTAAATATATTGTATTATTTTTTATATTTAGTTACTTTATACTTTTTTTTGAATTTATATATTGTATAAGTTTTTATATTGTAATAATTTTTTTAGCAACATTATACAGCTATTTTTTTTATAATTTTTGGTGTTTTATTACATAATAATAAATAAAAACAAAACTTTATTGGATTTTTAAACAGTTTTAATTTAGTTAAAGGTAAACAAATTATTTTTATGGGCTAAAAGTAAATCTAAATTCTCGTTCAACTCCATGACAACTCCAGAATCCATTTCTTTTAAAGTCAAGCTTCTAACCTCTTCTTCACACCAATAGTTTACATAAATATTTTGAAAGCAGAGGTTTAAAATCAGCAAAGAACTTTTCTTTCTATTCTATCACAAAAAAAAATTCGAGCGAAAAACCAAGTTAATAATTACAAGCCTAGACAAGGTAGAATGTCCACCCCAAATGGTATACGTCGTGATGAAGAATAGTTTTAACTAAATATTTTTATTATTTTGTTGTGTGTCAGTTATTTAGTATTTAAAATTTTAGTTCGCTTGTCTCACTGTTTATTTATAACGTTTTAAAAATTCTTAAACTAATTCAAAGAGTGGCAATTTCAAAATCAGTAGAAAAATGATTCTAGCCCGCTTCCATTCCTGTAAGTATCCTGGTCACAACTGCCTACCTATATGGTAAATGATATAAACATACCAGAAGAGTTAACAATTAAAGTATTGAACCAATCAAAACGTCGCATCTTGTGCAAAATAAATAAATAAATAATAGACCACTCAGACTTAGATTAATATTTCTATTGTTTGCTTATAAAAAGGCAATTGATCATGATTGTAACCAAAATAATTTTTTTTTTTTGAGAAAACTACTTTTTACTATTTATTATTTTGACTTCTACTTTTTTCATTTTTGTCCAATATTTAAGTTTATATTTTATGATTAATGTGTATTTTTATCTAAAATGTTTATCATTTTTATTTAAAATATTTATTTACTCTATGGTAATCAAATTTTTAGCCTAATAAATTAATTAAAAAAGGATTTTGATTGATGTGAAGTATGTGCTATTATCAGGAGCGGTCACCAGCTACTGCCATTCCCATTTCTACAGCTAAACCATTCAATATTTCACAGAAAAACGTGAAAGAAATAAAAAATTTGTAAGATTTTTGTGCAAAAATTAAAAA
Source organism: Oxystoma pomonae (assembly GCA_963921995.1). Taxonomy (NCBI): domain Eukaryota; kingdom Metazoa; phylum Arthropoda; class Insecta; order Coleoptera; family Brentidae; genus Oxystoma; species Oxystoma pomonae. The sequence goes on from OY998173.1 coordinate 42,434,191, forward strand.
AATATATATTTCCTGCGGCTCTGTATTTTAGCATTTCTTACGTGTAAAAATTAGCATTTTTATTAAAATATTTTCAAAGTTATAGCTTGCGCATTTTTGACTAAATAAAATTGAGACTAGATCCCACCCCCTACCTAACCCTCCTTGACAGCTGTGGAATTAAAAATATTTTTTCTACTCGCATGTGCACTCATCGGTGGAACAAAGTTGAAATTTGCGCATTTTTTTTTTTGTTAGGATATTTAGTGCCTTTTTAATTGTGTATTATTATGTTTTCTAAGACAAACGTAAAACGCAATGTTCCAAAATGGCCTTACATGTTTTTTTTATCTTTTTTTGTAAAGATTTAGACCGGAATGTCTTGTAATGTTAACTAATTTAATAAATAATAATATTATAGATATGTATGAGTTTGGTTGCCTCAATTTAAAAAAGTTGAAGAAAGTCCACATGAATTTTCACTGTTTTATGCATTCTAATAATTTTTAGGTTATGCAAAAGAAAATATATTATTGTTAAGTCACAACTTTGTTTTATTTTTATCAATAGATGGAGGTAAAATAATCCCTTTGGGAGTGACAGCTCCTGCGTGCAGTATGACTGCGCACCCTGAGATACTATTCCTATACCAAATATCTTGACTGGTATTGTACTATTTTTTAGATATAGTGTTTACACCATCCAATACTCCTCTGTAAAAATTCTGTAACAGGTATTCTGCACCACTCACTACTTCTATGTGAGAAACCTCGACAGGAATATGAGTCATGTATGTAAGCCGTTTCTAGAGTCACATGCTTTGAATCGTCTGCTATAATTCGTCATGTTAACATTTGTTTATATAACTATTAATAAAAAAAAAAAGTGTATTTCATTTAGGGAATCTAACCGACGATATATGCTGCACACATGCCTCACGGTGATCGGTTAAATGGTGTGTATTGGAGGATTGTTTCTAAAAAACATATAATAGTATTGGCTAAGGGTTATTCTTATAGAGTAAGATATCTATATAAATAGCAAAACATATACTCAATATTCATTTGAATTATAAGTACTGACCATGAAGATTATAATATTCTTGCTACTGATACTCTTATTTGTAAATGGTAAAAATATAGAACTTACCTTGGAAGAAGCCAAAATTTATTTAGAAAATTATGGATATCTACCTAAAGGTCTAAACTCATCACTATCCTTAATTAATGATGCAATATTGGAATTTCAAAAAAAAATGGCTATTACAGCTGATGGTGTGTTAAATGAAGAGAAAAAAAACTGATGGCAACCTCCCGATGTGGTGTAAAAGATAATCAGGGTGATTATTCTTTGGCAAACCCAATACATATAAAATGGAACAAGAGTGATATATATTGGAAAATTATTCCCCCAACATATGACATCAATACATATAAGCAATTAGCTGACCGTGCCTTCAAGAACTGGGAAAAATATACAAATTTCAGATTTAGATACGCCTATCATATTACAATTAATTTTAACGAAAATAACCACACGTATAATGGATTTGGAAACTTGAGCTGTTTTTTTCAAGGCTCTGGCGTTCTGGCTCATGCCGATTACCCTTCTAGATCACAGTTAGAGATTCACGTCAACAAAAATATAAGATTTAATTTAAATATAATACCAAGACCTGGGGAGATTAGTTTAATACACACTCTGACTCATGAAATTGGACACACATTGGGTATTTCACATTCTTCACATAGAGAGAGCATTATGTAACCCGTCTTGGACTCTAATCGACAAACTACAGAGCTGTCTCAAGATGATATCTACGCAATTCAATATTTATATGGGGATAAACTCATATCTACTACAACTACAACAACACAAACGGAAGAAACCACCAATACTTCAACAATTTTCACACCAACAACGAGAAAAAGCAGTACTATAGAAAAATACCACCCAGCAGAAGAAATACGCAGATTATGTGATTTGAACTTTAAGAAAATTAATACATTTCTAGTGGTAAATGGAAAATTATATATTTTTTATGAAAAATATGTTTGGATAAAGGACTTAAAGTCTAATTTAATTGATAGTTACCCGATTAAAATAAAAGATTTTCTTAAATTTTTACCTGAGAATTTCTCAAGAATTTCAGCCATATATCACAGACCTGTTGGAGATGTTGTAATTTTACAGATAAAAAAATGTATTTTATTAATTACCCATCTCTTGCTTTAAAACATGAGAAATATATCTCAGATTTACAGGGTTTTTACCAATCAACAAAAATTCATGGTGTAGTTAATACCTATGAGGGTCAGACATTTTTATTTTATGATAAGATATATTATGTAGAAATTAACGAGTGTAATTTTTCACCAACCGGATATGGTTTACTTTCAGATAAATTTCAGGGGGTACCAGCTAATTTTAACTCTGTATTCCGCTACACTAACGGGTTGCTTTACTTCTTTACAACTGAAAACTTCTTTAGATTTTTTTGATATTCTTTGTCCAACCCAAAATTTATTGGAATAGTTAAAATTATTGTTAAATTCTGTAATTACTAAAATAAAGTAATAGATATATCTAGTGCAATTAAGATCATAAAAAGTATTAAAGTATTTTATAGGTCTTTTTTTTAAATTACCAATTACCATTGTTAAAATATGTGATAGTTTCAAACATCCAGCAAAGATCTGTGGTTTTTGACAACTATTATAGCTAGAAATACCAACTTATAAATGGCTTACAGCTCTTGAAAATAAACGGCAACAGGTACATAGGAGAATCACACAATACAAGCCAGGAAACCTCATATTTGATGTATTATGATGTCAACTCACTTTGTGGAATAGCAATGCCTTTATCGTTATCTTTTGGTGGCTTTGAGTGGGTCTAAATAGCAGTATGCTTAGAGGCGGATATTAATAAAATTTCTGATAATAGCACCCATAGGAAATAAGTGTATATTATCCCCCCTGAACTATTTGATATGCATTAAGATCTTCCCGTCTGAGCAGAACATAGAATTCCACCCAATTCTAAAAGTAAGTTACCCAAATTAATGACCACACTTTATGATAAATAACGATACATTATTCAATATAGAAATTTAAAACAAATTCTTAGTTTGGATTTGAAACTTAAAAAAATTAATGGGGGTCCTAAAATTTAAACAGTCTTTATGGTTATGCCTTATATTGACTTAAACATTCACATGCGTCAACAGAGCAAAAACAGTTTCGGAAAACACTTTTTCATATTAATGATTAACGTAGTATTTGGTAAAACCATGGAGTATGATGGTAAATATAAGAATGTGAAATTGGTAACTAAATGGTCTGGACCTATAGGTATGTACATACGTGCCAAGATATTTTTCGAAACTACTTAACCGATTTGAATAAAATTGTCATGAAAAATGTTAATTAGATGTATCCTGCACTGGTTTTAAGGATTGTAGATGAAGACGTCATGATATTAATGATTCCTAATATGGATTTGCACCTATACTTTTGCTATTTGTTTTTTATGATGACTCATTTTATAAACGGTTTGTTGGTAAAGACTCCATTTCACTTTTTATTCACACTTAGTGACGTCATGGAATATTTCTGCTTCATATGTCTTCCTAACGACAACCTTGATCTCCTTTATTACATCATTAGCCCAAATTTGGCAAGGTTGGATTACATCTTCTAAGGGATATATTCCAGTTCAATTTGACACTGTTTTAACATAGCTCAAACGATCTTTCATTCTTAGAAACTTGGGGTTTGTACTCTTCTGGTTGCTGACTAAAAAGTATTTTTTTAAATTTTCCCTTCCAAGCTATAACTGTGAAAAATATTCACTAAAAATATTACAGTACCTATAGATACGTACCATGTACCATGATATATACAAAACTAGTAAACCGATTTAATTAAAATTTCCATATGGTGTTTGAATGGGATGATATGGAAAACGCTTAATTTTAAAAAACTTTTACAAATTACTAAAATTGATTCGGTTTTAAACGCAAACTTTTATACTTAGATATACATAATTGATCAATAGACAGATGCTGATAATGATGGTCGGATAATTGCCATAACTCTTTTGAGGCCCAATTAGAACAAAACTTGGGGTGTCTTATGTAAAAGTCAGGAGAATTAAGGGTGCGATATAAAGGTTTGAATTTTTCTTTACAACGAGGTGTAATGGTTCTGTTGTTACAGAGATTCAAATATTGCGAGAACGCAGCGGAAACACTGTAATTCAATACCGTCGTGACATTAATCTAGGGAAGAGAAATAGGTATATTATGTTCTGTTAATTCCACGAGAAAAATGCATTTTTATCACATTTTCTCAAAAAAAAAATGCGGTTAATATTTTTCTTTCTACCTACCAAACTGTTTTAAAAGGTGCATGCTCAATAATTTGTTGTCTTGTTTTTGTTTACCATTTAACTTTGTACAACTGATAATCTTGGGGTCAAGTATAAGCTAATTTTGAACTATTATCAATTGCTTTTCTAAATTTATTGATTATATAGGCATTCATTTATTAAGAATTATACATTTGTTAAAGCTTATTAATTTGTACTAAGTAAAAAAAAATGTCCTTTCCTCCTCAGTTTTTGCACCGCTACGTATCTGACGAAAGGAGGTAAAAAGATATTAAAAGATTACACCATATTACGTTACAAAAATATAAAAATTTTGGAAGAAAAAAATGTATGTCTTTAACCAAACATCAAAAGAAATACCACCAATCTTTAGAAAATTATAGTAATCATGGCATGTAGTAGATTATTTTTCAAAGACATAAGGGACCCACAAGCACATCAATAAAAATAATGAAAGTACCAGATTTTATTCTATATATAAAAATGTTTTGTTTCCATCAGTTTTCAGTTGCCCATCATGGATTATATGATATATGATACAAATGCCTCTCATGAAACAAGTTAGTTAGCGATATTTGCATACCAATTTTTTTCCTATATGATTCATTATTTAATAAAATTTTATTTATTTTGATGAAAATTATGGTGCTATTGTGACAGAATTTGAAGAATTGTGCTCCAATCTTAAGACTTTTAACTAATAAAAATTTAATTTAAAAATCATGAAAATAAGTTGATTCAGAAGGATCTTTCTGAAGAGGAAATAAGAGAAGACTACAAAATTTCAATGTTAGCATGAGGGTAAAAGGGGTGAACAAGGCTTCACGTAGAAAAATTACATTTAACAATTATCTTGAATGGGGACACCAGTAATTAGATTCCTCATGAATTGTTAATCATTATATATATATTTCATTCATCTTTTAAGGTTCTGGGCATCTAATACTCACACTAAGAACTTTTAAAAATTGGACTCGCATAACCAGGGTGAGAATTATTATCTTTAATATAGAAAAAATAAATTTGAAAAGTATTATTTTTATACACATATAACTGTACAGTTTAAATATGGTTTTTGAACTGGAGAAAAAATATTTATCAGAGGATACACAAATACACAATTTACCTTTAACTTTAAAAAAATATGCTTTCTACAGGTGAAAAAAGAGGCTATTGTGATGAAGAAGGACATACAAGCAAACATTTAAGGACTATGTATGTTCTTATTGCAAAAATAGAAATGTTTTTGTCAAAACTATATGAATTTTGTTAATATTGGTTCCAGATTTTTCCCCGTTTGCAATAAAATGTTTTGTTTTTTTCCAAAGTCAGTTGATCTTCATAAAAATACAGCATAAATGAGTAAGACCAAATCTACGTATAAAAAAATATTTTGTTTTAAGGACGGATTACATCTTCTAAGGGATATGCCAAAGACAATAAACATATCCACATATGTCAACAATTTCAGTACAATTTGACACTGTTTTAACATAGCTCAAACGATCTTTCATTCTTAGAAACTTGGGGTTTATACCCTTCTGGTTGCTGACTAAAAAGTATTTTTTTAAATTTTCCTTTCCAGCGCAGCAAACCAAAATTAGTCTTTTACAGAAACCATAGGAGAAAAAAGTTCGCACATAGCAGAAAAAGTACCTTCGGTACACCGGCTGATAGCAATCTCTCTCACCGCGACATTTTTCAAATAGTGCCCCTTTGACAGTCTTGAAATAATAAGGCCCCATTGCTACAGGTGTACGTCATTTTCTACTCTATAAATTGACACTTGTGACCGAGAATGGGCAACTAATATTAGGAAGTTTCAACCATTAGAGAATTTCAGCAGGCATACGTTAACGGTAAGTACTATTGTGGCACTTGACAGCTTGGCTAGAGGTCACAAATGACAGATGACTATATGACAGGTGCATGTCACTAGAGCACCCTGTATAAACCCCGAAGAAACTCACTCTGTAGAACACAAGTCACGTGATCACATAACACTTCTGACGTCACTTACAGGCACGTGATATTAGGGAGTTTCAGCCATTAGAGAGTTTCAGCAAAGACAGACGGACATACGTTAACGTTAACGCTAAGTGAATACACCCTGTATATTATTTCGACTACCTGTATTTTTATAACACCCTGTATCTAGTACTTCTTTCTCTCTCACACTAATTAAAAGTCCTTGATCCTCTTTGTCATACTCATCCAAACACGATGACGTCAGAGATTTTTTGATGATAAGCTCCCTCCGGAGGACGGAGGGTTAACTTGCAGCTATTGAATTCATCACTTGGGGCTAGTGGAAACTTCACTTACCAGTAGCAAAAAAAGCTAAGTAGACACTTCACTTGGGATGGTTTTCTGAGGTATAGACATAGAATTTGCCGATTCTGGTTCTTACATTTTATTCCTATGTATTTCTTTCTTTATTTCTTTGGTTCAGCCCTTCGGAAAAACTTGCTATGTTTTTTCATATCTCTGCATTACCAACATAGAGCAGACGTCATAGGACATAAGCTTGAATCTGGTCTGAACGTTATGTATACATACTGAAAACGTGACCTTGATGAAAAAGCTCAATGCGTGACCGCGGAGAAAGGACTCTGAGATCTGTATTCGAGCGAAAGTCTTTGTTTTTTACAGATAAAAAGAAGACAGAATATTGCGCTCCATTCCACGTTTACGCGTATGTCCTATAACCAACTTAAACTGTCAAAATTTGAATGAACTTTTGCGAAAACGTTAATATACGTAAATATTTCTATAGCCGCAATGGTCCAGTGGTTATGGTATTGGCCTGGCGCACAGGAGGTTAAGGATTGGAATTTGATCATTGCCTCCACTTTTTTTTATTTTTTTGCTAGGATATACTGTGGCGTGTCATCGTTTTTGTAGCACAAAATATAATTTTTATTTTATTTGAAGCCATAGTTTAGGATTTAATTAGTTAACGTTACAAGAAAACGTCCAGGAAGGTTTAGAGAACGTTACATTTGCTAACATTTACCGTTCCGGGAACGTTCGGAAAACATTTTGTAACCTTCCTGGAATATCCTTAGAACGGACTATTGTTAGGGCATTTTCCGACCCCAGAAACCAAGATGGCAACTGTCAAAGTTAGGAAAAAGTATATTTTCTACGTTTAAAACAAATCAAATCTATGTCAACTGAATAATAGCGAGATGGTCCCACTTAATCCAAAAATATAAAAATGTTATCATATGTGTACCGTCAAAACAAAATGGTGGCCAGATTTCCAAAATAAATATTTCTTTGATTTTTTTTACATTTTAATTTATGATGTTTTTTAATACCTCATATATCACAATAAAAAAAGTTGAGGTTCATATGTGGTTACAAAGATAGTATGTCAAAAATATAAGAGATCTTATTAACCAATAGACAACATTTAAAACAAAAATTAGTAGATACTTTTAGCATTAAGTTCGTTTCTGCGACTAATTTCCAAAAATTTTGATTCGACATTTGATGTCCAAAAAGGCAGCCAAACCCTCGACAAAAAGTTATTTTTCCCTTCTGGTGTGATATTTACACTAATAACATGTAATGGGGCCGATTCTTAGACAAAACGACGAAATTTCGGCGCGTCAAAATTTCTGACGTTTCAAAAGATATTGAGGTATTTCACAGTAGTAATAAATTACCTGAGATATATGTAGTGTAATTTTCATTCCTTGTACTTGATTACACATTTTTTCATCGAGCACAAATGACTTTAGTGCAACTTTAAGGGGTTTAATAAAGATTTTCAAATGAAAACATTTCCACTCGCCATTTTCTAATCAGTTTGTGATAACAAATGTCATCTATTTGGGGTATGTTCCTGCAGTCTCCAAATTGTCGATTGCTTTTTAATTAAGATAGGTGTTAAAAATAGTTTACTGCCCATAGAAAAATTAGAAAAAAAGCTAAATGATGCTAGAGGTGATGAAATACCTAGCCGGTCGGATTTTTGAACGGTATCATGACGATTTTCGACCCTTTCCGGTGTTGCCATATTTTGTTTGTAGAGGTTCAAACTGGCAGAATTTTGGAATCTAGTAGGCCGTTTTGGGAATTGGTGCAAGTTTATAACGAGTAAAGAACTATGACCTAATAGCTTCTCAATTTTTTCTCCTAAACGCATGAAAAAAGATATAGCTTAATTTCAAGCTACACATTCACCTGATATTTTTCAAGGAAAAAGCTAGTAGCTATTCTAGGTATCAGAGAGCAAGCAAATTTAGGTTTTTATTTAAATTTTAACCAAATCTCAAAATTGTTTTGGAATTGTAATAAAAAAATTAGGGAGGAAGTTTGAACAATGCATAAAAATTGTTATTAAACTGTGAACATTTAAGCGCCCACCGTTTGGGCGCCACCAAAGGAAAAATTTAGAATGTTATCAATATTTCACCGCGTTGGTAGATTAGCTTCATTTTTCTTTATTTTTGTGCGTAAGGTTCAAAAAAATAATAAGGTTGGGTTGGTTGCTTCCTAAATTTTTATTTTGCCGGTACCCAAATATCCGGAGTCAAAAGTATACAAAATTAAAAAATTGGTGAATGATATTGATAGGTAGTTTTTTACCCCTTTCCTTATCATTATTTTTCTTGTGTTATTTTAGTCTTTTAAAATTCTGTTACCAAAAATGCACAAAAAAATGATATACTAAGACTTTGATTTTTACCTACTTTTGCTTGAAGGTTTTCAAAATTCACGTTAATGCTTTTTAAGTGGCAAAAATGTTACTTTATTAATAAATTATTTGGGTGAAAATAATAATTAAGTGAAACTATCAGTTACTGACCAAAATTTGATTTAGTTGATTTTATTTATTGTCAACTATTTACATATATTTTTATTAAAATTTAGAAGTAAATTTACTTTAAGTTACATTTTGATGATCATCAATTGCTTGCATATTTGCTGAACAGCTTGGGCACCGCGAATCTGAAACAAAAAAAAGAGAAATGGTGTTAATAAATTTTAGGGTTTAAACCTTACAGAAATTTAACTTTCTTAATTTATAATACATTTAAGTTTTATGAAAGAATGAATCATTTCACCAATTTTTTTGACTAACTGCTATATTTTTTATCTTGTGTGGTGTAGTTAACCACGGGTCAAACTAAAGTTACTGTGATCATTAGTGATCACTTGGTCACTAAGTAATTAACGTAAAAATCGGACTATTGAATAACATTTTTGGTTTGTATCTTCTACACTACACTACTTCGCAAATAGGTAGGTAGGCTTGGTTGAAAGTGGTTAAAACTCACTTTTATTAAAAGCATAAAAAAATGACGACTTGAAAAAATTTAAGATGATGCTTTAAACTTTAACTAAACATTAAAAATGTGTTGGCAATTTTTTGTTGCACCCTATATATTTTTTGCAAAATTAAAGTTCTGTTATGTATATGGTTGGCTCCAAGATATATGAACATCGCAAAACAATCTTCATTATCACTATCGGTTAGCTTCTATAATAGCTATTATCACGGATCACATACCATCTATTATGAAAAAAATAATCCCGAAAGCAAAAAAGGTTTCGAATGATCTCGGAAATTTAATTTTTTCATAAACTTTTATTTGGTATAAACGGTAGCAAAGCTGGAATACAACAAACAAATTATGATGTTTCACATATACTTATAAACTAATTAATGCAAAGCTAGCAAAATGAAAATCTAAGAAAAATATAAGGCACAGGTGTTCTTGTGAGAACATAACTCCTCCCGCGCTAGTTGAAAGCACAGTCTGAAGGACTTGATTTCAAAAAATTTTATTAGAATCTTCGGTTACTTCTGTTTTCCTAATTCTAATTAAAAATCTATTGATTAACATATAGCAAATACTAATAACTAATATCATATATAGAAAAATAGTCCAAAAACTGGCTTTTGTCTCATATACTGGAGATGTCATGTCTTGAAGATCTTTCTTTTGGGCTGTCAATTGGGTCTGGATGTCGTCGGTGGCATGTAGATTGATTAGATTTAAATCAATCGTGGGTGGATTGAAAATCGGTGATTGTCCTTTGATGTGGGTCCAATTGAGTATAGGCAAATTGACTTCTGTATAGGTCAGCGGTGTAGAGCCATATGATTCGAATACCATTGACTTTATTCGAACTTTACATTCTGGTGGTACCTCCATTAGATAGGAACCAAAGAGTAGTTTGTTGGACTCGGAATTGCCACAATTGATTTTGGCAATTTTATTGACTGGTGTGGTTATTATCCATTTACCATCTGAAACTCTGGTAAACTGATTGTTGTGTAGGTGGATAACGAACGGGTGACAAGTGGTGTTATTTAATTGAAACTTTAGAAGCTGTACAGCACATGGTGGATGTTCCTCAATGGTGCGAGTGTGGGTGTTCTTGCAGATGAATTCGTTTGTTTGGACTTCTTCACATTTTTCGTCTTGGTATACATATCTGGATTCGCCAAGTGCTAGGTAGGGTTTGTGAGGTAGGTTGACGAGAAAGGATTGATTATTGGGAATTGGTAATGGGAACAAATTATAATATTGATACGTTTCTTTTTCAATCAAAGGCAATTCAAAAATAAATATTATTTGATAATCTCTTATAAAACTTTTGATTTCAATGAATTTTTCTAAAATAAGTATATTTTTTGAGACACCCTGTATAGGCAGCGAGTCTTCATTATGAAGATGTTTACTTATTTCTTGAAGTAATTCATTTGGGTCAATAATAGAGTTATGAAGAGTGTTAATTTTCGAGAACGTTAAGGCTATTTCAATTTTATCCAATATATTATAAATCGATTGATATAGTAATGTTATTTGATTAATAATAATAAACGTTTGGATGTACTCGTGGAACTGCATGTTATGAATGTCTGATCGTTTAATAGCGCTCTGTCTGTAAAATACGCGATTTTAAGATTATTTGGTTATGACTTACATTGGACATCATGGTTCTAAACTTATTAATGGTTCCGTTCAAGAGAGTAATTCGATTGATTGAGTCAATTTTTAATGTATTTTGGTTAGATTGCAAAATTTTTATTTTTTCATTGAAGTTTTCGGCATCCGTTTGGTCTAGATTTCCAGTGATGCTCTTAATAAATGTACCCAATGAGTTAAATAAGCCACACACGCTTTTGTCTACTTTTGAATTCGTAAGGAAATATTTGGATTAATAATGTCGTAATGCGTCTTTCTATAGCATGTAGAGGTAGCAAAGAATTAAAATATTCCCGAAAATACTCGCTATCATTTTTTAAGTGGGAAGATAATATATTGGTGTGATTTTGAAGAGAATTAAACTCTGTTATTATTGGTTGTAGATCAATTGTTTGAATAAATGACCATTGATTCGTAACAATTTTGTCTGTTCCTAGCTTGAAAGGCAAAATTCCAGGGTGGTTGTTCAAGGCGTTGAACTTGACGCTGGCGCTGGTTCCGTATATTGTCCAGGCCCATCTGTAACAATGGGTACTATTTTAGTTTCATTAATGTGGATAACTTCTTTGCGTTTATTTTTGGGGTTTTCGATTTCGATTTTATTGTTTTCTAAAATTTGTGTCAACGTAAAAGGCCCTAAAAATTTATTTTTCATTTTACCCGATCTCTTTTCAGTTTTCTTGTATACTTGCGATCCGATAACTAATTTTTGTTTAGTTTTCGATTGGTTTATTTTATCAATTATTTTTTGTTTTGTTTCTTTGGTTTTATCCGAAATTTGATTATAAAGGGCTTCAATTTTGGTTTTATGATTATGGATGTATTCGGTGTAAACATGTGAAGCAACCAAATTCATTGGATCCCTCGCATCTGTGTGTCCGTGGACAAGTTCAAAAGGTGTAAAATTTGTACTGGAGTCTATGGTGCTATTATAGGCAATAAGTGCGTATGGCATTAAATTAGTAACTTCCGCGTTGGGGTCTGCGTCGCGTAAGAGTCGAATATGTTCGATCAGCGTAGAATGTAGGCGTTCGACACGAGAATTTGATTTATGGTGATGAGGTGTAGTAAAATGTATTTTTATTTTATGAGCTTTTAATAATCCATCAACCACCTCGTTTCGAAATTCTAATCCGTTATTTGAAACAATCAATTTCGGAACTCCCATAAAAGAAAACATTTTTATTAATTGATCGCAACATGAGATGGCATTTCCGTGGTAAGGTAATGCTTGCGCAAACTTTGAGAATTTATCTATTAATGTTAAAAATTTTTGATTTCCCATAATAAATGTGTCAATATGAACTATTTCAAAAGGTTTACTCGGAGTTTCGGTAAGAACTAAAGGTTGATCAGGGGGTTTGCGATGGTATTTGGATCTTTGGCATACTTTGCAATTATTTATATAATTTATCACATCGTTTTTTAAAGATTTTAGTAATTTAGTTTTGCCTTCGTGTTTATATTTTATTAACATTGTCCTTTCCTCTTCTTTAACGTTGTTTATTAATTTAGTGCACTCTATTAATTTGCAATTTTGGAAGTGTTTAGACATGGCCTGTTGAAAATAAACTCTAAGATTTTTGGACTGAAAATATATATGCATTGCTGATTTTGACAAATATTCCTTTAAAAATGTTACAATATTCGAGACACTTGCTGGTAAGGTGGCTTTTATAATTTTATCGCCGTCGAAATCTTCTTTATCGATTTTAACGTACGTTTCGTATGGTGATTGATTAACAATAATTTGATTGGTTTTATTATTAATTATTTCATCAAGCAATGTCATTACAACATAATTCTGATCGGCGTTCGTAGTGTGGACAGTATTACAGTTTTGATTTTGATTTATGTTTTGTAGATTTGGATCTTGTAGGGTCGGTTGAGGCGCTTGATCTAGTGGTTTAATTTGCAAATTTGAAGTTATGTTTATTTTCGGTTTTCCGTTATTTATGGTTTGAAGGTAATCAGAAACTAGTTCCGAAGAAAGTGCGTTTGGATCAAAGTCTTCGCTTAAAAATTTAGAAATATCAGAATCAATGTCTCCCGGAGAATTGATAACAGACTCCGATTCTAATGCGTTTAACTGAATGCGTGACAGCGCGTCGGCATTGGTATTTTGTTTGCCTTTTTTATGTATAATTTCGAAATCATATTCTTCTAATTTTAACCTCCAACGTACCAATTTACTGTTGGGTTCTTTAAGGTTACACAGCCAAACTAAAGGGCGATGGTCTGTATAGATTTTAAATTTGTGACCGTAAAGATATGGCCTAAAATATTTGCAAGCCCAAACGATCCCTAACAATTCCTTTTCAATCGTGCTATATCTTTGTTCCGTTTCATTTAGCGTTCGCGATGCGTAGGCGATAGGTTGGTCATTTGGGGGATTACCTTGTGATAACACGGCGCCAAGAGCAATGTTTGATGCGTCCGTCGTAAGTACGAATGGCTTTTCGAAATCTGGGTATTTTAGGATAGGTGCATTTATTAGTAGATTTTTTAAGTGATTAAATGAATTTAAAAAGGCTGGCGTGTGTTCGACTTTGGCATTTTTCTTAAGAAATAATGTCAGAGGTTTAGTAATTTTTCCAAAATCTTTGATAAATCGCCTATAATAGCTAATCCAAAAAATCCTTTAATTTCTTTTTGTGTTTTCGGTGAAGGATAGTTTTTTACAGCTATAATTTTATCAGGGTTCGGTTTTACTCCCTCGTTAGTAATTGTATGGTCTTAATATGCTACTTCTTTATGTAGGAATTCGCTTTTGTCGAGTTGGATTTTAAAGTTGGCCTGCCGAAGCATTTCAAATACAGCTTTTAAACGGTCAATGTGTTCTTGAAGAGAGGTGGAAAATACCATTAAATCATCAAGGTACACCAGGCAGATTTCATTTTGAAAACCACGTAATACGTTATTCATAACGCGCTGAAAGGTCGAAGGTGCATTTTTTTAGCCCAAATGGCATGCGCCGGAATTCATAGTGACCCGTATCCGTTGAAAATGCTGTTTTTTGTATATCATTTGGATCCATTTGAATTTGTTGGTACCCACTGGTCAAATCGAGCGTAGTGAAGTACTGGGATTTGCCCAATTTATCTAAGATGTCTGAAATATTGGGTAACGGGAATTTCTCGTCAATACTTTTATCGTTAAGGCGTCGATAATGAATTACGATGCGCCATTTGCGTTTACCAGATGCGTCCATCTTTTTTGGGACTATCCATATAGGACTACTCCAGGGTGATGTTGATTCTTGTATAATTTGATTATTTAACATTGCCGAAATTTGAGAATGAACTTCAGCTTTATGTACGTGTGGGTATCGATAGGATTTGGTAAAAATAGGTGTTTCATCCGTTAAATTTATTTTATTTTCCTGTTAAATAGTGGTATATATCCTTCTCTTTCTCTCTTGTAAGAAAGAAGGAGACAGAGATATGCCACCGTCAATCAGTACTTTTAACTTTATGGGTAATAATTTTTCAGAAAGTCAAGACACTCTAGAAAAAGTTACAGGTGATTTACCAGAAAATTTGACAGTCGTGAAACGAGCTAAAATTTTAAAAATTTTATTTCCTGCAAAGTCCATCACTGAAGAAAAAGGTAAATAAACTATGGTGCATATTTTACTGCATAATATATAACGACATATATACAGGTTGGGTCAGAAAATAGTTGTTTTAAAATGCCTTGGTAATATGTTGTAGATTGCACAAACATGAGCCCAATTGCCAGCACATCAAATTATGTTGAAAAAGACCCCTCAAATGAGCCTGGACCTTCAGCTCAAAAAAATCCAAATTAAGCGTAGAAATGTCAACTCTGGAACAGCCGCTAGATTTTGATCAACCACTAGAGAAAGTAGACTTTGTGGTCAGTCCCCCAGATACTCACAAGATTGCTAGTAAAAGATCTCATCCAGAGTCCTCTACTCCAAAAAAAAGGTAAAAAAATGTTGGATATTTTCTGTATAATGTATATTACTACAAGTTAATATATGTTACATAAATTTTATGATATGTTTTGGATTGGAAACACGTTAGTCCAATTGTTAGGACATCAAAATCTTTCGAAGAAGAGCCGGGACCTTCAACTCCAAAGAAAATAAAATTAAATGCAAGATTAAATGTAAAAGTGCCTCCGTCTCAAATTTTTTCAACTCCAAAAAAAGGTAAGAACATATTTGCATTGCTGTTTTTTCAGGGTTCAATCAATCAATCAAAAGTAGCTTTATTGTCTGAATACTTTGTACACATTGAAAAAACCATGTAAAATAAATTATATAACAAAATTTTTTATTCTGTAAAGAACTCTTCCAGTGTGTATTAAGCTTTGGAAATTAAAAACTTTAGTTTTTTTTTCTGATGTTAAGTGATTAAATATTTTTTTTCCCGTTATAGACGAACCTGGAAATCCTGAAAAAGTTAGTTATCCTGTGCAAATTTTGACAAAAAAATATGAAAGTCACGGAAAATCTAAATAGCCATCTGGAAAAAATTAAAGGTTAATGCACATCTAGAAAAAGGTTGATATATTTTTTTGTAAAATAATCAGGAATTAAAAAAAATTGTCAGCATGAATTTTGGGGTGGTTTTTTTCTACAAAAAAATTATCAAATTTTTTAAAAACTCAAGAAAAGTCAGGGAGTTCAATAAATGTTTTTCTCCACAATCCTTGTTTTTGCATTTCTGGTATTATAGTACAAAAGGCTCAGAATAATCACAATCCACTTTTTTTTTTTTAATTTTGTATAAAAAAAGTGTGTGAAAAGTTGTGAATTCCCACTTTATTTCCAAAATTGCAATGAAACAAGTGTGAATTTCATAAAAAGTTTTTGAATTTACACTTTTTTAGAAAATTTCACGAAAAAAGTGTAAATTCATAAATAATATTTCTTTTGTAGGTTTCACCACTAAACAGTCCATTTTAAGATCAATGAATGTTTCTCGACAAAAAGATTTGACTCCAAAAGCAAGACATCTTTACAAAACTGTCATTAGATGGGGCAACAAAATGTCTGTTCTGACAAGTCGAATGGATAGTTATAAGAGAAGATTGCATTTGGCTGAAAATACTCCAAAGTCAGTTGATAATTTTGCCAACATTTTTGACTCGGTAACTGAGACAACCTACATCTTTATTATGTCTCAAATCAGACTTCAAAAAGTTAAAGTTAAAGCCCATAGATTCACTGCCAATGACAAGATATTAGCTCTTTCAGTATTTAAGGCCAGTGCTAAAGGCTACCGATTTTTATCAAAGATTTTTGCTCTTCCATCAAGGAAAACTTTGACAAACCTTCTAAATACGGTTAGAATAAATGAGGGCCTGAATGAAAATCTATTTAAAAATTTAGAAAATTCAGTAAAAAACATAAAAGGAGAACAAAAAAAATTTTGTGTGCTGATTTTTGATGAAATGTCTCTATCTTGCCAAGTCCAGTACAAGCAAAAAGAGGACTATATTGAAGGAATTGACAGAACATCAAATTTACCTGGCCTTGTAGATCATTCCAAGGAGTTCATTCACGTTGGAAGCAGCCATTATGTTACACTTTTAGTGATGGCCCTACAAAAAGCATTATTCTTAAAAACATGATCATAAAAATCATAGATAGGTGTCAGAAAATTGGATCAGTGATCAGGGTACAACAAACCAAGCAGCAATCAATGCTCTATTACGTGACACTTCTATTGCATTTCAAAAAAGTGGAGAGGAAAATCGCAAGTTTGGATTTTTAGTCAACAACCAGGAGGTTGTTCCGCTGTATGATGTTCCCCACCTCTTTAAGGGCTTGAGAAATAATTTGTTGGAGAAAAATTTACATTTTGAGTACAAATCAAAAAAGATGGTAGCAAAATGGAACCATCTTGAAACATTCTACTATTTGGACAAACAGCAAGAGGTATCTCTTTGCCCAAAATTAAGTGACCAGCATATTTTAAAGGATAAAATAAACAAAATGAAGGTCTCAAATTGTATGCAGGTCTTTAGTCAGCAAGTGGGAAATTTGATTAAATCTATTGCTTTGTGGGGTGAGTTTGCTTATAAATTTTTAAATTAAATTTGTTTAATTTTCTTCTTCTTTGATTCTAAAATTTTCTCATACATTTAAGTATTTTTTCTACTTCTAAAGTGTTTGTTTTTTAATTGTAGGTGATACAGACAAAACAAACTTGGACAGCAGTGCGTTAGACACAGCCAATCTAATATTATTTTTGGACAAACTTTTTGACAGCTTGAATGTTAACTCTAGGGTGGAACCATCAACAAAGCCTCTTAAAGGTGGAGTTAAGCATGATAGTGGCCATGAAGAGTTTTGGAGGGATCCCATAAAGGTTTTGGAAAGTATGCGGTTCTACAGTATGGACAAAAAATGTTTTGTGTCAGTACCTTCTGTTAGAAATTTAATACATACAGTTAAGGGGTTCATTTATTTAAAAAACATACTTTTAAAAGAGTTTAAATTCAAATACATTCTTACCAGATTTTTTGATCAAGACGCATTAGAAAACTTTTTTAGTTATATTAGAAGCCATGGAGTACGTAACATATCACCTGGAGCTTCTCATTTTCAGACATCTTTTAAAACTCTTCTGATTAACAACTTTATGTCTTATCGCTCACCATTTTCCAACTGTAGGCATGAAGAATCAAGTGTCCTTCTAAATAATTTGAAATTATTTCTTTCATCTGACATTCCGAGTGATGAAATTGACATTAGCAATTACTCAAATAAAAATCTTATTGATATCAATAATGATCCAAAAAACAAGCTTGCTCATTTAGTTTCTATACAAAAAAAGATCAGACTGGCTAGGTGTACTACATATTTTGCTGGTTATGTAGCAAGCAAAATAATAAAAATTTAAAAAAAGCATAAGTGTGATCAATGTCGAACAAATTTACTTTCATGGAGCAACCCAGACACTGATTTTATTCAAGCAAGAGAGTACACTCCAAACCTACTTTTAAGGCCTGGAGGTTTTTTAACTTATTTAGTTAGTCAGGCTTTGCCTTACTTGTATTATGCGATTCCACGAGTGGCAATGCAAAAAAATATATCCAAGATATTAAAAGAAATTTTAATAAAAAAAGTAGATTTTAAACCTATAAACTGTTCAAAGCACAATTTGAGTGGCATTTTAATATCATTTTTGATTAGATGTTCTTTATTTTTTTGGTGCAGAAAAATAAATAAAATAACAAGCGGTAGGGATTCAAAATTTATAAAAGTTTTCAATGAAACTAGAGATAAATCTTATTTTTATCCCCTAAAAATTCGAGCTTTCAAGAAATGGGATAATAAAAGAAAATTAAAAAATATCTACAAAAGCAAACCCTCAGTTTAAGTTTTTTTTTGTTAGTTTGTATTATTTTATTATTATTAGTACTTGCCTGTGTTATTTAATCAAAATAGTATCATGTCACGCGATTAATAATATTGTCGATGTAACTGACTTCATAGCAATTCAACTAGTCACAAACCCTTGTTAAATAAACATCACGAAATTAATAATAATTTTAAAAAATCTCCTGCGTCTTCTAACGTAATAAACTCATTCAAATCAATTTTCTCTAGGCAGGGCATTCCAAAGATAGTCATTTCGGACAATGGTCCAGAATTTCAATATGCTAAATTTCAGAAAGTTTTCCACTCAATGAGAGCTTCACCATAATATCTCCAAAATACCCTCAAAGTTGAAAGATTCATTCAAACCATTAAAAAAGTCACTGGCTCAAAATCATGATCCTCACATAGCTCTTCTTAACTTGCCTAATACCCCAGTGGATGGAAAACACTGACCTGTTGTCATTTTGTACAATAGAAACTTAATAGACTTGTTACCTACTGTAAAATCAAAATTTTTTGCTAATAACAATCTTAAAGATGGCAATATAACAATTGTTTTAACAGCAATCACGAAAAACAGAAAAAACTTTGACAAAAAGGCAAAGCCTTTGTTACCTCTTAAAAATAATTGTTAGCAAAATCATAAAAAAAGTTGGCATAATATCTTACCAAGTTAGGTTAAACGAACGGCTCTGTTATGATTAGAAAAAGGAAATTTTTTATAGACATTTTGATAGTACTCCTGAAAATGCAAAATTCCACCAAAAACCACTCAAAACTCACCTAAATAACAATATATTCAAGTTTATCAAAATCAGCAGTTTGAGAAATTTTCTGAGGTTGTCCCAGATGTTAGATGAGACAGGTTTGACAATGACAATTTAGCAAGTAATTCTCAAAAAATCAACAATTAGGAAAAAATACCTAAATACCTGTTAAATCTACCAACAACTTTATAGAATTTGAACAAAATTGTCTTATTCAACCTTTTGACAGGACAACTTTGAACGCTGATAAACCATCTACGTCTTCTGAAAAGTGATTTTAAGGATACCTCAAAGTTGATTAACTTTGAGGTATCCTTAAAATCATAGTCTGCTCCAGACTCAGTGAAGATAAGTGGATCTGGTCGAATCTTGCAAAAACCTCAGATTATGTAAAAATTTTTTACATTGATGGTTTGTCAACTCAAACTTGAAATTTTTTAACACATACCTATTGTTGAAAAACGAAATTTTTGTTAGAAATTATTTAATGTTAAGATGTAGTGAAAGCGCATTTATTTCAATTCTATTGAAACTTTAACGACATTTTTTTAGACAAAGTAAAGGGAGAGAAGGCAACTGTCTTTATACTTTTAAATGTTCTTTATTATAAGTTATATTTTTTACAAAAATGTAATGTGACCATATAATACTAACATTAGTATAGTACTAAATAGAGATGTGTGATTCGTGAACGATTTGTTTACTATGATCAAATCACTTGCGAGTATTGAGTGATCGAATCATGTTTTCTCGATATGATTCAATCAGTCAAATGAGTCAAACGACCGACGAAGACAGAATGAATCAAACGAGTGAATTAAATCGGAACGGATCAACGACTGACTGACCCACTGTGGCAATACACTGAATCAGTTGGACATAGGCCTATCGTTTCGTTCATTCGTTCCTTTGATTCGAATTCCTACGCGCGGGGTAATCTGTACGAAAATATAGATTTTTTGGTCAGCAGAGTATGTCGTATTCAGCTGAATATAGACCTTTTTTTTTTGTTTTGGTCACCATTTTCTTTAATTTAATTTCAAATGATTGATTCAATGATCGATTCAAAAGATTCGATCAGTCTAGAAACAAATCAGTGATCGATTCGTTCAGTACAAAATGATCGATTTACCCATCTCTAGTACGAAATAAGTATTGTTAGGGTTAGTGGTAAAAAATAACTTTACCATATAAATTTTAAAAATTTTATGTATGTATAACAAATGCATCTTTAAAAACTTAATGTAAAAATTCTAAAAACTAGAGGCACATTGTAATTTTTAAAATGTCTTATAATTGTACAATTTGTAAAACCTTTATTACTTAATGAATTATTGTAAACAAGTGCATAAAAGTGAATAATCACTGTAAACAAGTGTTATAATAAAAGTGAAGTTTCATTATAAACTTATTATAAAATGTAAACCTAGAAAGGGAGATGTCATGTGAACAAAATGGTATCATGTCACGTTATCATGTAATAGCGATCCAACAATCCACTAACCCTTGTTAAATAAACGTCACTTCTGCGTTTCTGTCTTGTCCATTTTTGACATATTATTTTTAGATATTATTTTTTTGTTATTAGACATACCATTGAGCATACCATCAAATAAATTCATTTCAACTATTTTATTTGTTTTGTTTTGCTCTCCTCTTAAAGTTTAAAATTGGCATCTTATATTCTAAGCCTAGATCGTCCTAGGTAGATACTCTTATATTTATATGATGTGCCTCCAAGGTTGTATATGGTCATTTCATGCTTGCATAAGTAATTCTGCCATTATAAGACTTAATAGCAGAAACTGAGCAAGACAACACTTCATAACATGCTAAAAGTAATGAAAAAAACTAGAATCAGATTTTTTTGTTTTAGTCACTAAAGAACAGTTAGGTAACTACTTTTTAAAGACTAATCAACTATTATACTGCTTCTTACCGGCTAAAACAAAACAAAAACGGTATCTACTTTTCTTTCTTTACTTTTAGCAAGCATGAAGTGTATTTTGCTGTTAAGTCTTAAAATGGGAGCATGAATTGACCATAATAATTTTTGAGCCATACTGTAATTAAGGCTTTTTGTTCCTCACTGTAAGTGCTTTTATACTTAAACATTTATTTTAAAGAAAAAAAACCAGTTTTCTGTAAAAAGTCCTGTACTTGCCCGAAGGATGGCGCCACTAGTGTATGAAACACTCTACATCAGTTCGTAGCATTGGAGAGTTCATTATATTGTGGGTGTTATGTGAAATGTATAAACAAAAACTTAAATATTGTTCTTCATACAGGGGCGGTCGCAGATTTTTTTTACAGATGCGGAAGGAGGGGGGATGTTTAGTAGGTTTTTGGGTTTAGTAAGTTTTTATAAACAAATCTTAATTCTAGATTTTTTGCCAAAATATGTGTCAGATCTTGTTCGAGTTTTTTTTTAAATATTTTAAGAAAAGTGGGTCGGGTTAGCTGGAAAAGTTTTTTTTTTAAGTAAGGATCAAGCCATGATGGTAATTTAAGGCTTAAACTATTTTAGCATCATTTAAGGGGTAACGTTTTTGATTAAGGAATTTTTACTATAATTTTCACATTTTTATGCCATGATGTCGCTCACATTTTAAAGTTTTCTTTCCAAACTTTCGATTTCTAGAATAAAACACTCAAATTTTTCAAGTTTTGAATGTTTTTGAGGCGTTCAAAAAAAGTACTGCCATAATTTTTTCTCTGTTAAAATAAAAAATATTTAAAGAGAGAGGACAGAATTTTAGAGGTAGATGGAGAGATAATTTAGTGACATGCAAAAAAATTTAAGGTTGTTGAAGAGAGACAGCAGGCTATAAAAATTATTTTAGAGAAAGATGGACATAATTTAAGGCAATTGCTTACTAAAAATTTCTGTTATGTCATCTGTCTGTCATCTTGAGTGGTGTCGTGCATATGATTTTTATTTTGTCATTTTTATCCAAAAAGCATCAAAAATTGTAATTTAAAGCGTAAAGTGTGTAACACATAAGAGTCATCATGGGTTTACCATAAAGCCATGATGATCCTTAAAATAAATACCTGTTAAATTATTTTTAGATATGTTTATAGCGTATTCTATTGAGACTTTCAGTGCAGCACTCGGATATTTCTGTCCGGTTTTAGGTAAAAACAAGAGACAGAGATATCTCAGCGTTGCACTAACTGTCTTAAAAGAATACGCTTTGAAATACACTTTAGTAGGACACGTTTTTCGGTAAATTTAAAGGCTGTAAAGAACTTTAATTGAAAGAAATTAATACCACCTTCTGTTTTATACGCTTTACGCTTACAAAATTACAATTTTTGCTGTTTTTTGGATAAAATAAAATAAAAATCATATGCACGACACCACTCAAGATGACAGAGAGATGACATAACATATATCTTTAGTAAACAATTGCCGTAAATTATGTCCATCTTTCTCTAAAATGCTTTTTTATAGCCTGCTGTCTCTCTTCAACAACCTTAAATATTTTAGCACGTCACTAAAATATCTCTCCATCTACATCTAAAATTCTGCCATCTCTCTCTAAATATTTTTCATTTTAACAGAGAAAAAATATTTTTTGGCAGTATTTTTTTTGAACGCTAAACAAACAGTGAAAACTTGAAAAATATGAGTTTTTTATTCTAGAAATCGAAAGTTTGGAAAGATAACTTTAAAATGTAAGCAAAATCATGGCATAAAAATGTTAATAACTACCCCTTAAATTATGCTGAAATATTTTAAGCCTTAAATTTTACCATCATGACTTGACCATTAAAAAAAACTATGACTGTGAAAACGATAAAAAAATCAAAAAAATAAACGTGTTTTAATTTTTTAAATTGGGCAATAAAAAACAGGTCATTTGACTTAATAAATAGGTACCAAACCCAGGACGCCCCGCTTTTATTTTTACTTATGCTAAAATTATTTACCTAGGTCCTTCTAAAATTTTTATAAAAATTCACAAAGTAAAATTAATGGCATACTTTCGTAATGAAAAACGCTAAGAAGCGCTTTCCAAAACAAATCGCAGAACACCCTGCAATAGCTTGCGGTTCTCCATTCACTTTGAGAATCGCGTACCTTTTTCACAAAACATCTACCAACCACCTGCTGTTTTGCCTATAGTTCTTGAAAACGCGTAGCGTTTTTATAACTACGAGAATACGGGCCTAGGTACAACTGTAAAAGGCTTTTATTTAAGACTTATTTAACCTGCGACTTACTGTAACTATGGCTGGCATTCCCAAAATATTTCTTTGTGATTTTTGTTGGTCCATCTGTGTCTTCTTCAAATCTACGCCTAGTCTGGTCTCTTACTCAACACATTTTCTTTAAAAATGGTCAAAAAATATTCCGATGATATCAAAACAAATTTTTTTTTATAAAAATATAACCTAAAAGTGACTTTGACATTTAGGAGTCAGCTGCACACACCTGCTTAACACCTGCTTAACTAAAAAGCCAGTTAACTCTTTTTCGATTTAGTATCCTTTAGCCTGCTATAGCGGTCATATTGACACCCAACTGACAGAAAATCCATGTTGTACCTGTCAATTTGGTTATAAAAATGGCGGAAATCTTTGGCTAAAGGGCACTGAAGAGATAAGAGTTAACTGGCTTTTTAGTTGAGAACGGTGTTGCTTGATGGTTTCACTTTAGGTATGATACAGGCGCATTTGGCAGAGCCGGCGTTGCCACATAATTGACGCGACGAAATTGTTCCTGCAGTCCACAAATCGTCGATTGCTTTTTAATTAAAATAGGTGTTCAAAATAGTTTACTGTCCATACAAAAATTAGAAAAAAAGCTAAATGATGCTAGAGATTATTAAATACTTAAATTTGTGATTTACTAGAATTTTTATAAATGAAATTTGCGTAATATTTTGAGCCCACGAGAAGCCGGTCCGATTTTTGAACGGTATCATGACGATTTTCGGCCCTTTCCGGTGTTGCCATATTTTGTTCGTAGAGGTTCAAACTGGCAGAATTTTGGAATTTAGTAGGCCGTTTTCGTCAAATATTTTGTCGTTTATTTTTGGCGACAAAGTTTCGACGCGACGTTTCGTTGAGTATTGGGAATTCCTGCAAGTTTATAACGAGTAAAGGACTATGACCTAATAGCTTCTCAAATTTTTCTCCTAAACGCATGGAAAAGGAAGTAGCTTAATTTCAAACTACACCTTCACCTGCTATTTTTCAAGGACAAAACTAGTAGATATTCTAGGTATCAGAGAGCAAGCAAATTTAGGTTTTTATTTAAATTTTAAGTAAATCTCAAAATTGTTTTGTTTTGGAATTAGAATAAAAAAATTAGGGAGGAAATTATTTAAGCAAATGCTAATGGAGGACTTTTGGACTGTGGACATTTAAGCGCCGACCATTTGGGCGCCACTAAAAGAAAAATTTAGAATGTTATCAATATTTCACCGCGTTGGTAGGCTCGATTAATTTTTCTTTATTTTGGTGCGTAAGGTTCAAAAAAACAATAAGGTTGGGTTGGTTGCTTTCTAAATTTTTCTTTTACCGGTGCCCAAATGTCCGGAGTCGGAAGTATACAAAACTTCGCACGGTAAATGATATTCATAGGTACTTTTTTACCTCTTTCCTTATCATTATTTTTCTTGTGTTATTTTAGTCTTTTAAAATTCTATTAACAAAAATGCACAAAAAAAAGATATAAGTATTAATTTTGATTTTTATCTACTTACTTTTGCTTGAATGTTTTCAAAATTCACGTTAATTATATTTAACCGGCCAAAATGTTACTTTATTAATAAATTATTTGGGTGAAAATAATAATTTAGTGAAACTATCAGTTAGTGACCAAAATTTATAACAATCTCAAAAACACAATATTGATTTAGTTTATTTTATTTATTGCCAACTATATACATATATTTTTATTGAAATTAAGAAGTAAATTTACTTTAAGTTACATTTTGATGGTCATCAATTGCTTGCATATTTGCTGAACAGCTTGGCCACCGCTAATCTGAAACAAAAAAAAAGAAATTGTGCTAAATTTTAGGGTTTAAACCTTACAGAAATTTAACTTTCTTAATTTATAATACATTTAAGTTTTATGAAAGAATTAACCATTTCACCAATTTTTTTGATTACCTGATATATTAAATTTTTTAATGGTGCAGGGACCAATTTACTATAACCTTCTACTTTTTAACATTCTTTTTATACATATTAAAAGTGCTACTATTGAAATTTAAAAAAGTAAAAATGTGTACTTTGATTTCAAAATAAAACTTTCGCCATGCTGGTTTAAAGAAATTATGTAACCGGTAGTCAAATAAATTGTCAATACAGAATACTGATATGCCAGTCAGTCTTTCAACGTATTTTTAAAAATTTTATCTTGTGTGGTGTAGTTAGACACGGGTCAAACTAAAGTTACTGTGGTCATTTTTTACTGATCACTTGGTCACTAAGTAATTAACGTAAAAATCGGACTATTGAATAATATTTTTGATTTGTATCCTCTACACTACACTACTACGCAAATAAGTAGGTAGGCTTGGTTGAAACTGCACTTTTATTAAAAGCATCAAAAAATGACGACTTGCAAAAATTTAAGATGATGCTTTAAACTTTAACTAAACATTAAAAATGCGTTGGCAATTTTTTGTTGCACCTTTTATATTTTTTTTTAAAATTAAAATTTCTGTTATGTATATCGTTGGCTTCGAGATATATGGACTTCGCCAAACAATCTTCATTATCACTATCGGTTGGCTTCTATAATACCTATTATGAAGAAAATAATCCCGGCAGCAAAAAAAAGTATGCAGTAAAATAGTGACTACAGGTAGGCAGAGGCGCTTTTTAAATATTAATGAAAGTCCGATCCTGGTCATGAATATTTTGTTTGCACCGGCGAACACTTGGGGGGCCTCCCCCCAATGTTGCTTTCCAGTTGATTGCTGTTGGGAAATATGAAGATTCAGTTGGGAAATTTAAGTACATTTTACAAAACATTTGGTATTTCTAATTACTTCAAACAATAATTTAAAAAAATCTTAAAGTTTCAGGTAACTTGAAAATCGCTTTTAATATTAGTTGGGGGAAAATGGCTTTTATCCCTCCCCCTCACAATAAAATGCCTTTGGATCGCCGCCGCCGGTGTTTGTTTGTCCGCCCCAACTAATGAGGAATAAGTGATTTGTGATTTTCATATATCTCGTTGCCAACTATAATTATTTTTGTCGATATTTTCTTACTCATCCTGTATATTTTGTAAAAAAGGCAAAGCCTCATTCTTTTTTAAATTATGTGATTTTCTCAAGATTTTTTTAGCGAATTACCGATATAACTGTGGAGAAATAAATCAGCTTTTATTATCTAGTTGTTTTTTTTTTCAAATCGATTTTTTTTTTTACAAAACATTGTATCGCAGGCGCCATTTTTTTTTAAAAGCGAGCTTTATTTTTTTTTTCGATACAAAATTAGAACCAAATTGCTCCAATTAGCTATACTTACAGGTTGGAATAAAAAAAAATTAAGAGATGAACTGCTAGCTTCATGGCCGCTATTATTTTAGGAATTAAGTTTTTAAAATGATTAAAAAAAATAAATGATTTAATTCTTATAGAAAATATTGCAAAAAACAGTAGTGGAATAATATTATACTTCATTAACAGAAAATGAGACTTTGTCTTTTTGGTTAAAAAAATATACAAACACTTTCATCGGGACACAAATGCAATCTTGGGTTTGTGCAAAACGTCATGAAGTCTGAGAGGGATATCTTTGCCAGGGAAGTATCATTTTCCTCTTAACACAGCATCTGCAAGAAAAAATCGGTATAAAATCAACGGTAGATAATAAATTTCAACCGAGCATTCAAACGTCTTGGGTACAGATGTAAAAAAATAAAAACTAAAAATTTCATAAAAATAAGGGAGCAGAAAAAAAGTATGGTGATCAAGTTTTTCAACTGAAAAAATTAGAAGCAGCCAGCTTCAGATATTTTTTAGAAAATTTATTGACTTTTCCCTGAAATTCCCTAACAACGTATTTATGCACTTTAGAGATTAAAAGTAGCCTTTTATTTCCTGTTCTTAAGGAGGAAAGTGGGGTGTTTAATCCCCGGGATTAAATTTTTACTGTATTTTCTGGAGATTAAATTTTTGCTTTATGCCCTGGCATTAAATTTTTACTTTATTTCGACGGGATTATATTTTACTACTAGATATCTTTTTTTAAAGCATAAAATAGTGTGTATACCTCAGGACTCAGGAAGTGGTTTTTAATCCCTCAATAAATTAAATTACACATTTTTTAATTGGGGCACAGTTTTGCTTGGCTAAAAACTAAAATTTCAAACACAATATTGATACTACACCGTAATCTGAAATGACATATACCTACTATTTTTCCTTCTTATAATTGCCTTTAAATTAGTAGGTAATTGTTGTCGAAGTAGTCCAGTTCACTAGTTTTCCTAAAAATGTATAAAAAAAAACTTAAATATTGTTCTTCATACAGAGGGGTCGCAGATTTTTTTTACAGATGGGGATTATTTAGTGGGTTTCTTAATCTTAATTCTAGATTTTTTGCCAAAATATGCATCAGATCTTCTTCGAGTTTTTTTAAAATATTTTAAGAAAATTGGGTCAGGTTAGCTGGAAAAGTTTTCTTTTTTTTTTAAGTAATGGTTAAGTCACGATGGCAATTTAAGGCTTAAAATATTTTAGCATAATTTAACGGGTATCATTTTTGATTAAGTAATTTTGACTATGTTTTTCACATTTTTATGCCATGATATTGCTCACATTTTAAAGTTTTCTTTCCAAACTTTCGATTTCTAGAATAAAACACTCAAATTTTTCAAGTTTCGAATGTTTTTCAGGCGTTCAAAAAAGCTACTGCCATAACATTTTTTCTCTGTTAAAATAAAAAATATTTAGAGAGAGAAGGCAGAATTTTAGAGGTAGATGGAGAGATAATTTAGTGACGTGCTAAAAAATTTAAGGTTGTTGAAGAGAGACAGCAGGCTATAAAAATTATTTTAGAGAAAGATGGACATAATTTAAAGCAATTGCTTACTAAAAATTTCTATTATGTCATCTGGAACTTTTGATTGAAATAAATTAATACCACCTTGCGTTTTACACGCTTTGCCTTAAATTATGTCCATCTTTCTCTAAAATAGTTTTTTATAGCCTGCTGTCTCTCTTCAACAACCTTAAATATTTTTGCACGTCACTAAAATATCTCTCCATCTACCTCTAAAATTCTACCCTCTCTCTCTAAATATTTTTCATTTTAACAGGGAAGAAATGTTTTTTGCAGTTTTATTCTAGAAATCGAAAGTTTGGAAAGAAAGCTTTAAACTGTAAGCAAAATCATGGCATAAAAATGTTAAAAACATAGTAAAAATTGCTTAGTCAAAAACGCTAAAATATTTTAAGCCTTAAATTTTACCATCATGGCTTGACCATTACCATAAGAAAATTATGGCTTTACCGTAAAAAAAACTATGACCGTGATCAGCTAAATAAAATCTTTGCTTCTGCTGAGAGAACGATAAAAAATCAAAAAATAAACGTGCTTTAATTTTTAAAATTGGATAATAAAAAAACAGGTCATTTGGCTTAATAAATAGATACCAAACCCAGGACGCCCCTCATGCAAAAATTATGTACTTAGATCCCTCTAAAATTTTAATAAAAATGCACAAAGTAAAATAAATGACTACTTTCGTAATGAAAAACGCTAAGCGCTGTCCAAAAGAAATCGCAGAACACCCTGCAATAGCTTGCGGTTCTCCATTCGCTTTGAGAAGTGCTTACCTTTTTCACAAAACCTCTACCAACCACTTGCTGTTTGCCTATAGTTCTTGAAAACGGTTAGCGTTTTTATAACTACGAGAATACAGGCTCAGGTACAACTATAAAACGCTTTTATTTAAGACTAATTTAACCTGCGACTTACTGTAAATATGGCTGGCATTCCCAAAATATTTCTTTGTGGTTTTTGTTGGCCCATCTGTGTCTTCTTCAAATCTACACCTAGTCTAGTCTTTCTCAACACATTTTCTTTAAAAATGGACAAAAAATATGCCGATTATATCAAAACAAAATTTTTTATAAAAATATAACCTAAAAGTGACTTTAACATTTAGGAGTCAGCGGTTTCGGTCATGGCCAACTTGATGGTTTCACCTTCGGTATGATACAGGCGCATTTCACAGAAGCGGCGTTGCCACATAATTGACGCGACGAAATTTCGTCGTTTTGCCTAAGAATCGGCCCCAACATATCAATTTATACTAAATCGAGGTCTCCTAATTTTACGTCATTCTTAAATCAAGATGGCGGCGATTAAAATAAATAAAACATTCTGCGCGTTAACATTTTTGTACAGACAAACGCAGTTTTAGGATGAGCCAAATTATTTTTAAATTGTAATGTCAAAAAAATGAAATTTTAATACCTCACCTTTTAATTTTTTGGCGCGTTAGCATTTTTTTATAAACAAAAGCCGTTTTAAGATGAATTAAATTGATTTAAAATGTTTCTCAAAAAAAATTTCATTTTAATAGCTCAGTTATAATGGCGGACAATTAAATTTTTAAAAAGGGTTTTGTTTATTTCCTACATAGCAATTTGTCATCCTTAGCATGTGCATAGAATATCCTCAAAAAGAAAAAGGATACACTAAGAATTTTCTAAATTAACATTGAAACATCCTTAGCATGTGCTAAGAATATATTACGTTCCGCCCTAATCTCATGCTATGCAGGTTCTTAGGATGTGCTAATAAATATTCTTATAAGATGATTGGCACGTGCTAAATCTATAGTAGCGCAAAACCAGTATAACTCCTAAAATATGGCTTTAAATAAAATAAGAAATATATTTTTGAGCTTTAAAAACCATGTCCTATCACAATACAAAAAACATTAAAAAAAACTAAAACAAATAAAAACAAATAATAAGAAAAAGTGCGACAAGCCCACGGATTTCGAACCGACAACCTACAGGTTGATAGACCAATGCTTGATCCACTGTACCATGCGAGTATAAAGAAATAGGTTCAAACCGCGGAATATACGCGTTTTGGCGGATTTTTATAGGTCGACTGAAAAGTGTTAATCATGATTACAGCTTAATCAGAGAATTTTCGCGTTTGGTAGATATATATGGACAAGCATCTCTAAACCAAGGGTTATCCGGTTCGTTTCCCATCATCAATTTTTTTTCCACTTTTTCTAACTTATTTCAAAATTGGTATATACTCTGCATATAGATATCCTAAAACTAACTTTCTTTGACGGTATTTTATTAGTATATGCTAAGGAAATACTAGAATAACATTCTTTTGATGTTCTTTTACGGTAACAGAATAGCTTGTGGGCTAAAAGTACCAAATAATGTTTTAATAAGTGATATATACTGTGCATATGCTAAAGATGTTTTAAAAGTTATCTTCTTTAAGAAATACTAGAAGGGCATTTTTTGATGTTCTTTTGGAGTAACACAATAGCATATGCGCAAAAAGGACCAAATAATGTTTCAATAATATACTTTGCATATATTTAAATATACTCCTTTAGTGGTATTTCCTTAGCATATGCCAAGAAAATACTTAGAAGCTCATTCTTTTGATGTTCTTTTATGGTATCAGAATAGCATGTACACTAGACGTACCAAAAAATGTTTTAAAATTGATATATTCTTTGCATGTTTTAAAGATGTACTCAAAAGGACCTGCTCAAATGGTACTCATAGCATTTGCTATGAATATCCTTAATAGCATATACTTAAATAGTATGTACCAAGCATATGCTAAATATGTGCTCAAAAGGATATCCTCAAAAGGAGGTTTAACGCATATGCTATGCATGTAAATGTTCTTTCATTGCTATGTGGGTTTTTTTCATAAGTTAAGCACAAAATACTTGACAAAATATTTAACTTCGTTAAATTCCATATGTGATTCGCAAGTCAATATGGCGGCTATTAAAATTGAAAAACACATTATTTTTCACAGACAAAAGCAGCTTTTCTGTAAAAAAAAATGGCTTTTTAATAGCTCAGTTATAATGGCGGACGGTTAAGTAAAAATAGTGATTTTTTTGTTTCACTTAGTTAAGATAATAAAAAATACTGAGCAAAATATCAGATTTCGTTAAATTAGACATACCGCTTCCAACATATGTAATTTTTTAAACATATTTGGGATCGCTATGTCTAATTGATAATGGATTCATGGATGGGTGAAACAATCCCCTCCCGGGTCTTGTCATCACTTGACAGAATCTAAAATATATGTCTTTTTTAGTTCGGGCCCAACGGAACCAATAATATAGGTCCTGCCAAGTATTGAGTTTTACGTTATTGAAAGCGGCAAAGTTTTTGCGCTCGAATTACATACAAGATTTTTTCTACAACCGAACGAAAAGTAGTTGCACTTTTCCGAGGAGCTCGGCGAGCGAACACTTTTGCAACTACCACAGGGTTTTTTGTGGCTTTCCGCTGCCCAACACACTGTTTTTTGAGGTAAAATACCTACTGTTTCTAAAAGTAAATATATAATCTCCACCTGCGCAGTGGCGTAGCGTGGGGGGGCCAGGAGAGTTTCTCGCCACCCCCGCCCCCTGGGTCTTGGCGCCCTTTGGGTGCCTTCAGCTACGTATTAAAACAATAAACATTACAATAATAAAAAAAGGAATAAAACATTTTTATTTTAGGCAGTATTTTAAAGACGCCCAGAAATAACGATTATTTTTAAGCAGTCAGTTACACGCGCCGCAATATGCAACAATTACTGACCAATATGAGTAAACGATAATCGGACGCCTTTCTCTTTTGCCGTAAAAAATAAAGATATGTTTTCCCAATGATTTGAAACAGTGGCAGAAAAGTGTTTATCCTCCTATGATTTATTGCAAAAAAATTAAAAAATAATTTTGAAAAGTCAAAAAAGAAAAAAAAAGTTAAGAAATATGTTTTGTTTGGAAAACTGAAAAAGGTTGCTGGAAAGCGTTGGGACTAAACAGTCCAAAAACTGGTAAGTGCCATATCCTATTTCTTTCTGTACTTAAATCTGGTTAGGATAGGGTAGGTCGGTAGGTACCTACTATTATTAGTACTCATCAAGTTTTATGCTATACCATGTCCACCCAAATTTAGATCTAGATTCTAGACTTTAAAATAAATATATTCTATGTGAAATAGAGACGTTTGAAACAAAATTTTAAAAAATTCGATTGTTTAATTAATGTAAACAATTCAGAAAACAATTTAAAATGTCTCGCTGACTTAATTTTATTTTATATTTCAGATCTGGAAAGTACTACTATAGATGAATATAAATTGTTTTAAAAAGGGATTTAGTGAGGGTGTGTGTGAGCTTTCTCTCAAAAAAGGTAATGGTAACCGTAGATCCGGATTTCGCACTTGTGGTGCTCATCAGTACGGTGCTAGGAATTAGGAGAGATGATAATGGAAAAATATGACACAGGATTCATGTAAAAGACAACCATCTGTAAAATTCCTAGCACCGTACTGATGAGCACCACAAGTGCGAAATCCTGATCTACGGTTACCATTACCTTTTTTGAGGGAAAGCTCGCTATTCATTGATTTTGTTATAAATCGTTTTGTTTGTTGATATCCGAATTTAAAGATGGAATCGGAAAACCCGAATAAATGTTTCCATTGAGCGGGAATATAGTCATTTAACTATTGAATTCGAAGACTTAATTTTCAGTTTTAATAAGTTAACATATTATAAACTATATCAGGGTTGAAACTGGTCAGGAAATCCTGGGAAAGTCAGGGAATTTAAAAACTGACCTGGGAAAGTCAGGGAATGGGTCCCAAGTCATCGAAATACCAGCTACGTACTTGGTACTTTACTTTTGTACGTCCTTTACATGTCCCAACATGGGACCAAAAAGAGACCTAAAATGGACGTATGTACGTACTAAGTACGTAAAAAACTCCTAAACTTTACGTACATGGTACGAATAGTTATTTCAATTTTAGTTTAATTCAACAGTCTTCCAAGTTCGTCACATTATTCGTCGTCACAATATTTCATAAAAATGCGAAAAATATCAACATTTTTGAAGAGTTTCCTGGTATATTTAAACGCGTCAAAATAGTAGTTTTCACAACTAGTGGCTAAAATAGTTTTTTTTTACAAGAGTTGGTTTAAATAACGAGCGCAGCGAGCACAGTAAAAATCTCGAACGAAGAGCACTTCTCGCCACAAACCATCTTTGAACTATAAATCAAGGTGGCTGGTAAATGAAATAACAATGGTTTCCCTAGCGATGTGCCTTTTTACTCGGTGACGTTCATTGTTCCGACATTTTAATCTTTGACCGAGTCTTTCACAGTTTGATATTAGGACGATGTTTTTAAATGATTTTTTCGTAAATATTTGGTGAAAACTGACGAAAATGGCTTTAATTTTGGGTCGAAACGGACAGAAATCTTTATACTTGTGATCAAAAAAACGTTTTTTTGCATCGGTAACCAAAAAAACCATGCTTTAGTTATCTGCACACAGTTACTAAAATAATTTTTTTGATGAAGGTATACAAAAATTACATTTTCAGTATACTTTTGTCAAAATTTTTTCCTACGGTAAATTTAGGACATAATTTTGGTCCAGTATTAACACTGGATCCCACACCACCCCACTTTTTTCAATGCGTAAGTTTTTGTAGTTTGGTTAAATCGCAAAAAACTTTCAAAATATTTATAGGTCAACAAGCTTTTTAAATAAATAAAAATTATTTTTTAATGTACTTATATTGGAACTTAATAATAAAAAGTAAAATAATCAAATAAAAAATTGAAAATCAGGTAGGTACCAACAACCGTGGTGCCCCCCCCCCGCTATTTAAGTCACGCTATGCCGCTGCACCTGCGCCGCTCAGGGACCAAGTAAGGCTAAACTAAACATGATCAAGTTTGGAACTTTATGAAGGAGCCAAATGCGATTTTCTTATAATCATTACCTTCGCACAAAGAAAAAAACGTGGGTCGATTATCGAGTAGTTTCCAAATATGCTTATATTAAAAAATGTACACGAACCTCATTAATCACTGTTAAGGAAAAATTAGCGGTAACAATAGGGGAGACAGATATTAGAGACACTTACCAAAGATTTTAATAACTCTAAATTTAAATTTACACATTTTTTGCCAACACCGTGAATCCTTAAACACAAAAAATGTACGACTATTTTTCCTAGGTTTTAAACCTAAATATCACCAGCTTTCAAGCATATCGTATCATTGTTGTACATAAATATAAAAAAAATTCCACAATTATATCTTGTTGTCACTCTGGCTTTTAATCAGCATTAATTTACTCTAAAAGGTCGATGATTCTTTGATCATATGCCTTTTAGTTTCTATAAATAGCTTCACAATGTTGCTTGCGTATATTTGAGTCCTCAATCGATACTTATAATTGCTTGTTGTTTTTATGGAATAACGATCAGCGATTGTCTTAAAGTGCAGTAAGACTGTAGTAGTGTCGTCGTCGTTGCATTGTATCTGTAGTGAATTGCTTTCCATAGATAATGCAGAACAGGATATTTTACAGATAAATGGTTAACAATATTTTTTAGTACACACTTTTTAATCTAATTTACCTTGTTTAATGTTTTAAACAAATATTGGTGATAATAGATACTCCTGCAAAATTTTTGAATATGTTAAAAGCTCCACCTTACATATTTCTTTTGTATGAGCCGAGTAAGTTCTGTTTTTTTCTTAATATAAATTAATTGGATAACAAAGATAGACAAAATAAAACTTGAGGAAGAAAAAAATTTGATAATTTTGTATTTGCCTACATACATAAAGTCAATAGTGTGTTCAGTGATATTAGCGATAAATTAACAAGGTACTATAAGTTGTATTTATATTTGATCCGCTGATCAATCATTCTGGTTTGTTATAATTGCGAAGAAATTAGGGTCTTTTTTCCAAGTGACAATAAGACCTTTTCTTTATCATTACTTCGCTTGCATGGAAAATTATATCAAATAATTTAACTTTTTAATCTTATATATGGCTTTAGTAATAACCTTTAGAAAAGTTATAGTACCGTATTATCAGCCGTGGTTGTAGTCAAAAAGTCTTACCCTCACCCAGAGATCAGTAGATATATTGGGTCGTGTATAAAGGAGATGGAATAA
Source organism: Oxystoma pomonae (assembly GCA_963921995.1). Classification (NCBI taxonomy): domain Eukaryota; kingdom Metazoa; phylum Arthropoda; class Insecta; order Coleoptera; family Brentidae; genus Oxystoma; species Oxystoma pomonae. The sequence goes on from OY998173.1 coordinate 42,469,831, forward strand.
ACACAGTCGATCTTTTCAATAAATGGACAAAGTATTATATTTACTTATATGTCCATTCCGTGACCAACCGAAGTTAATAGAGACATAAAGCTATTTATAACTCATCAACTAGTGAGAACCAAGCACATTGATTGGTCAGAAACTTGTAGCACGTTCGAAAAGAGCAGATATATGCTAATTTAAGGTGTTTCGTCCACCAAGAACGCGCTATGAGATCGCGCTGCAAGATTTTCGGTAAATATGTGGGATTGGATTTCTGCTAGAGGTCATGGTGCTCTATGTCGAATCAACGGAAGGCTCACAGCACAACTTTACGTGGACATTTTAGAGAACACTATGCTTCCAGCCGTCACAGAACTTTATCAAGACCAGATTATTTTTCAACAAGACAACTGCCCTGCTCATACGGCCATAATTTGCCAAACTTGGTTTCGGGAGCAAAATATTGAAGTTCTTCCTTGACCTGCGAAAACCCCAGACGCCAATCCTAAGCTTTAATATTGTGCCGGGAAATCAACATCACTTGGTCCAGTTAATAGTCTATGCTTATGAAGAATTGATTGGTGGAAATGAAAACCTTTTTGAAATTTTGGCTGATTCTCTATCAAGAAGGTTAAACGGTATAATTGAGGTGAATGGCGCAATGACTAGATATTAAAATTTATATACCTAATAATTTGTTTCTATTGTTTTATAATTTTCGTTACAGTGGTGTTTTTTAATTTTTGTTACAGTTGTTTTATGCGTTAGCGTATTATTGTAATATAAAAATTATTTTTGAAAGCAATCTTTGATGTCAATATTTTCACATTTTAGTACCAGTCTGTCACAAAATATAATCCGGTAGTTAACCATACAATTTAAAAAATACCTATGTTTATCACGTATCACTTTTATGTGTACCTACCTGCAATACACAGTGGCGCTATAGTAATCCCCCCCTCCTTTTTTAACGTCAAACTAGTAATTTTGTAACATTGTTTAAAAAACTCTTAAAAAGTAACTTTTTAAAAGGACATGTTTCCTCTCAAATGCAATACATACTGCTTGCAATTCATACAGCTATAATTAAATAGAGTTGACCAAACCACTGAACAATGCACTTGTTCAGGGACCAAACTTTTTATCTTTAAATTTGTTTAGTTTTCTGCGTATCAAAATAACAAAAATTTGTAGGTGCCTATAAATAAGGCGGTCGTATTACCTTTATTACCCTTAAACAACTAATTAGTAGGTATGTAGTAATATCTATACATATAATAAATCTTTAAAAAGATCATCATGTACTTTTGGTATTACAGTTGGGAGAGAAAATTACTAGTTTGACATAAAAAAAGGAGTGAACGTTACTGTAACGCCACTGTACATTGTAGGTAAGTACCTAGCATTATTATTATTAGAGACATAAAGCTATTTGTAACTCATCGCAGTATACGTATCCGCATCTAGCGAGAACCAAGCACATTGATTGGTCAGAAACTTGTAGCACGTTCGAAAAGAGCAGATATATGCTAATTTAAGGTGTTTTTGAACGCAATAGGTGCTGAGATACGATACGTGTGCCGTAAAGATACGTGATACCTAACGAATCTCAATACCTATCGCGTTCAAAACCACCTTAGATTAGCATATATCTGCTCTTTTCGAACATGGTACAAGTTTCTAACCAATTAATGTGCTTGGTTCTCGCTAGATGCGGATACGTATACGGCGATGAGTTAAAAATAGCTTTATGTCTCTATTAACATCGGTTGGTAAGGGGATGGGGACATACGTAAATATAATACCCTGTTTATTTAATTTTATTGCAATCATTGACTGTCTGCTTTTCCAGGAAATAGCTCCAATGCTTAAAGCTATTGTGTTCATACCATCTCTTTCATGCGCGGCCGAAAATATCTACCTACCTCTGTGTGAGTCTTTTTGACTAGATCAACGACTGATACGGTACTATAACATTTCTAAAGGTTATTACTAGCAAAATATGGGACTAAAAATGTAAATTATTTGATGTAATTTGTCTATTCAAACGACGAAATAATGCTAAAAATAAGTTCTTTTCGTCACTTATAAGAAGGGCCCTAATTTCTTCGCCATTATAATAAACCAGAATGATGGATTAGCGGATATATAGGAATATACGTAAATACCACTTATAATACCTTGTTAATTTATTGCTTATGTCACTGAACATAGTATCGACTGTCTATATGTATGTAGCCGCAATATTGTCACCTTTTTTCTCCTTCTTTTCCCCAACTATAATTTTGTATTTCTTTGCTACCCTATCAATCTCAATTTTAAAATTAAAGCATTTTTGAACTTGAGCTATTTAAACAAACGTGTACAAAAAAATATTGTTGTCTATTTATGTGTTAAAATAATTCATTCTGTATTCACTACAAACAATTCACTACAGCTACAACGAAACTACCACAGTCTAAATGCACCTTTACTTTGTCACATGTCATTCTAAACTTTTGTGGCGACAATAGGCCTGTTTTTACGGTATGTTGTTGCCAGACTTAATTCGGCTTGTTGCCACATTGCACAATAAAAACGTCGATATTACAAACTGTTTTACAAACTGTTTTCAATAAAATGCGTTTTAATTTTAAAAAAAAGTCGGTTAATATTGAACAATAATTACAGTTATAGCAGTCACGTGACGTGGGGTAAACGATATTCATATTTCTGATCATTTGCTTATTTTTTGTGAAATTAAGATAGAGCTCAGCAAAGAAGAGAGTTTCACCTTTACTTTTAGATAAATAGATTAAATAAATCAAGAACGCAATGCAAGATCTGCGTCATTTGCTTATTTTATACTCTAGCTGACATTGATACCAAAGTTGACTGTTTAAAAAACTCATTGCTGGAAGTACTTGAAAGACATGCTCTCCTAAAAACTATAAAAAAAATAAACCCTATCAACCTTGGTTTACTGATAGCGTTCGTTTATTAAAAAAGTTAAAAAATAAGGCGCTAAATAAATTCAGAGAAAGTAAAAATCAAAACAATTGGCTTGAATACAAGAATTTAAGAAATATGACAACTTCGGCGACATGTAATGAAAAAAATGCTTATCTTAACTTTAAATTAGCTAATGCAAGGCAACATCAAATATGGAGCGAATTTAAAAAAATAGATATTTGTAAACCCTATAAAAAACTTAATTTATCAGAAGAATTAAGTGACCCAAACAAAATAAATAAGTATTTTACTTACTCAAAACTTACCACCTGTAAATCAAAATATTTTAATTTTTATAATAACAACAGCCTAGGAGAATATAGATTTCAATTTCAGATGGTCACTGAAAGTTATATTACAAATTTACTCACTCATATCAAAAATAAAGCATTCGTAATGGATAATTTAAATATCACAATTATTTTTTTGGCTCTTCCTGTTATTATTAAGCCCATTTTATACATAGTTAACCTTTGTATCGAGAAATCGTATTTTCCACTTATTTGGAAAAAAGCTAAAATTATACCACTTCCTAAAGTTTATAGTGCCTCTGTCTCTTCGCAAATTCGCTCTATTTCAATTCTCCCTGTTCTATCAAAAGTTCTCGAAAAGGTAATGGAGGATCAAATTCGAACCTATATGGATACCAACAATATATTCCCCCCCACTCAATCCGGATTTCGTAAAGGATATGACTGCTGCACCGCTCTTTCTAAAGTTACTGATCACATTTTTTCTGCTCTTGACAACAACCAGGCATCAGTCGCTATACTGTTGGTCTTTACTAAAGCATTCGATTTAATAAACCATGATTTGCTTTTATGGATTTTACGCTATATTGGTTTTGAATATAGTGCCTTTTGTTTAGTCCGTTCATATTTGTCTTTTCGCCAACAGTATGTTACTCTTGAGGACAAAATGTCAGATCCTTGTGATGTGGTGGCAGGCGTTCCACAAGGAAGCATTCTCGGTCCCCTTTTATTCACGATATACACCTCACAATTTGATAAGTACTTGAATCATTGCAGTAGTCATACTTACGCAGATGACAAACAGTTACAACTATTATTCAACCCTGATCAAAGTCAGCAAGCATGTGCTCTTTTAAATGAAGACCTTGCAATGTTGTCACAAGTAGCAAGAGACCATCAATTATAAATTAATCCTACTAAATCAGTTGCACTTCTTTTTTGTAGTGAAGTCCACCGGGCTGGTATTGTTGGTAACATGTCCTTAAAAATGACGGTACAGCTATACCCTTTTAAAATTATTCTAAAAACCTAGCCCTTATAATGGATAATGAGCTTAAATTCACTGAACATGTTACCAGCAAGATTGGGTTGGAATACTGCAATTTAAAAATACTTTATTCTCATCGTAATTATTTAAATCAAGATGTTAAAAAAATGTTGTGTGATGCTATGATTATCACCGTTAAATTATTGTGATGTTATATATGGACCCTGCTTAACTAGTTACGATTCTAACTGTATACAAAACTGTTGTCTAAGATTAATTTACGGTATACGCAGGAGAGAAAGAATTTCTTATAAACTTCAGGAAGCAAATTGGTTAAATATGTACAGTCGTAGTCTTGCATTCTACAATATTTTTTTATAAAATCCTTAAAAGGAAGTCTTCCAAGTATTTATTAGAAAAAGTTCAATATTGTAATCAAGCTCATAACCGAAATCTTAGATGTACTCAAATTTTAACAGTACCACGCCATAGCAAAGAAATTTTTAAAAAATTCTTTACTTACAATATTGCCACATTATAAATAAATTTCATTAGTAGATTTTCCATCCACAATTTCATCAGTTAAAAAATAATTAAAAGCAGATTATTTCAGTCATAGTCATAAGAATCTAAAAAAGTTTTTTTGTTGACTTATTTTAAATTTGGATATAAACTTATTTTTCAAATGTGTGCTTTTTCCCTCATGACCTTTCCTCTCCCTTACCTCGTGTAACTATAGCACCTATGTAAAAATTAGTATATTACATATATATATATTTTTGTTCTTTAGGTAGGTTACTAATAGTTAAATTTAATGTTAAAGTTCTCATATATTTATTTTTTTTCTTTGCTTTAAATATTTTGCTCGTAACACTGGGGCCTCAATATCAAGCTAAAAAAAAATCTGAAATTTCAGGCCATTTAACTCATTAATAGTTATTATTTTAACTAGTGTACAATTTATTTGTTCTTTTTGAGTAAATAAACGTCTTATTATTATTATTATATCTGGTATTGTTGCCAACCTAAAAACAAAAAAAAAACAGATTTTTTTTTAAACGTTAAATGTATTAATTTATATTTTATTTTGAAGAGCCAAGAAATAATTTTTTTGGCAAAAATACGAAACATACTGAACTTTAAAAATATACATTTTTGTATCGTATTTTTGCGAGTAACCATGAGATACCATGACGTCAGGTATGACGTTTTACATACCATACTATCTAACTAACTTTCGAAGGTAGTTAGATGCTCGTGGTATGTTATAATTTACGTTTATTTAACTTGTTTGAACTGTTATGAGACAACACTAGTACAATTAATAAAATATTAAATGAATAGTAATGATGAAAGGTCTCAAAAATTAAATAAATAAAAATTCACGTGACCTCTATATCGCACGACCACTCTTTCTCATTATCCAAACTTCGCCCGTCCGCCAGCGACACCTTCTAGTTTGAAATCATAGGTTAAGGAATCATTTTTCCCTGTTCCATGTTTCAGAATTTGAGAATAAACTCTGGAAACCATTATCATACTCTTTTAAAAGATCCGTTTGATTAAATGATTTTTGTTTTATTTGAGTTACAGTTCTTAGAATACGATGCTCATTTTGCTGTCTTTTAAAGCCTATTTACTCAAGTTTCAATGTGTAATGCATAATTTTTTCTTCGTTCTCTACTTTTTTAAAGGAAATAGATAGAAATAGAAATTTAAAAAAATAAGCATTAGGCATTACGCATTAAAACTTCAGTAAACGGGCCCTTACTTTTTATTGAAGTCAAGATATAAGGGAATTACATTAAAATTCATTTTATCTAGTTAAATTTTTAAAAAACTTAAATACTTTAAATAAAACATCATTAAAACCCTAAAATTAATGAAAAAACAAGAGTTGAATACCTAATGTCCAGTTCCCATCTATGCATGCTCACCCTCACTCAAAAAAGGCACCACGTTACAGGACATAGATTTTCAGTTTTTGTAAATGTAGAGTCGCTTGATGCGTTTTTTGACTCTGGGTCAGCACGCATAGGTGGGAACCAGATGTAACCCTACTGTTAAGTATAGCACTAATATTTTTGTTGTATAATTTAACAAGTAAATTTATCCAGTAGTCAACTTTTTAGCCGAAACTGTTTTTCTGGCCTCTGCAGTAACCTAAAATAAACAAGAAAATTTTATTTATTTATTTATTTATTTATTTATTTATTTATTTATTTATTTATTTATTTATTTATTTATTTATTTATTTATTTATTTATTTATTTATTTATTTATTTATTTATTTATTTATTTATTTATTTATTTATTTATTTATTTATTTATTTATTTATTTATTTATTTATTTATTTATTTATTTATTTATTTATTTATTTATTTATTTATTTATTTATTTATTTATTTATTTATTTATTTATTTATTTATTTATTTATTTATTTATTTATTTATTTATTTATTTATTTATTTATTTATTTATTTATTTATTTATACCCTCACTCAAAAAAGGCACCACGTTACAGGACATAGATTTTCAGTTTTTGTAAATGTAGAGTCGCTTGATGCGTTTTTTGACTCTGGGTCAGCACGCATAGGTGGGAACCAGATGTAACCCTACTGTTAAGTATAGCACTAATATTTTTGTTGTATAATTTAACAAGTAAATTTATCCAGTAGTCAACTTTTTAGCCGAAACTGTTTTTCTGGCCTCTGCAGTAACCTAAAATAAACAAGAAAATTTTATTTATTTATTTATTTATTTATTTATTTATTTATTTATTTATTTATTTATTTATTTATTTATTTATTTATTTATTTATTTATTTATTTATTTATTTATTTATTTATTTATTTATTTATTTATTTATTTATTTATTTATTTATTTATTTATTTATTTATTTATTTATTTATTTATTTATTTATTTATTTATTTATTTATTTATTTATTTATTTATTTATTTATTTATTTATTTATTTATTTATTTATTTATTTATTTATTTATTTATTTATTTATTTATTTATTTATTTATTTATTTATTTATTTATTTATTTATTTATTTATTTATTTATTTATTTATTTATTTATTTATTTATTTATTTATTTATTTATTTATTTATTTATTTATTTATTTATTTATTTATTTATTTATTTATTTATTTATTTATTTATTTATTTATTTATTTATTTATTTATTTATTTATTTATTTATTTATTTATTTATTTATTTATTTATTTATTTATTTATTTATTTATTTATTTATTTATTTATTTATTTATTTATTTATTTATTTATTTATTTATTTATTTATTTATTTATTTATTTATTTATTTATTTATTTATTTATTTATTTATTTATTTATTTATTTATTTATTTATTTATTTATTTATTTATTTATTTATTTATTTATTTATTTATTTATTTATTTATTTATTTATTTATTTATTTATTTATTTATTTATTTATTTATTTATTTATTTATTTATTTATTTATTTATTTATTTATTTATTTATTTATTTATTTATTTATTTATTTATTTATTTATTTATTTATTTATTTATTTATTTATTTATTTATTTATTTATTTATTTATTTATTTATTTATTTATTTATTTATTTATTTATTTATTTATTTATTTATTTATTTATTTATTTATTTATTTATTTATTTATTTATTTATTTATTTATTTATTTATTTATTTATTTATTTATTTATTTATTTATTTATTTATTTATTTATTTATTTATTTATTTATTTATTTATTTATTTATTTATTTATTTATTTATTTATTTATTTATTTATTTATTTATTTATTTATTTATTTATTTATTTATTTATTTATTTATTTATTTATTTATTTATTTATTTATTTATTTATTTATTTATTTATTTATTTATTTATTTATTTATTTATTTATTTATTTATTTATTTATTTATTTATTTATTTATTTATTTATTTATTTATTTATTTATTTATTTATTTATTTATTTATTTATTTATTTATTTATTTATTTATTTATTTATTTATTTATTTATTTATTTATTTATTTATTTATTTATTTATTTATTTATTTATTTATTTATTTATTTATTTATTTATTTATTTATTTATTTATTTATTTATTTATTTATTTATTTATTTATTTATTTATTTATTTATTTATTTATTTATTTATTTATTTATTTATTTATTTATTTATTTATTTATTTATTTATTTATTTATTTATTTATTTATTTATTTATTTATTTATTTATTTATTTATTTATTTATTTATTTATTTATTTATTTATTTATTTATTTATTTATTTATTTATTTATTTATTTATTTATTTATTTATTTATTTATTTATTTATTTATTTATTTATTTATTTATTTATTTATTTATTTATTTATTTATTTATTTATTTATTTATTTATTTATTTATTTATTTATTTATTTATTTATTTATTTATTTATTTATTTATTTATTTATTTATTTATTTATTTATTTATTTATTTATTTATTTATTTATTTATTTATTTATTTATTTATTTATTTATTTATTTATTTATTTATTTATTTATTTATTTATTTATTTATTTATTTATTTATTTATTTATTTATTTATTTATTTATTTATTTATTTATTTATTTATTTATTTATTTATTTATTTATTTATTTATTTAATTTATTTAATTTATTTAATTTATTTAATTTATTTAATTTATTTAATTTATTTAATTTATTTATTTATTTATTTGAAACAGTTTGTACATATTAGATGTGTCAACAAAGCAACTTAATGCACAATTTTTAAATTTAGTGCCTATACGGAAAAAAAAAATTTGCACCAATAACAATTTTGTGAAAATATCAACGAATTGTGCGAAAAAACTACATATTTGTTGTTAATAATTTTAGAATTAGGTACAATTTTGATACAAATTGTTCTTGGTGCAAATCTAAGAACAATTTGTGTGAAAATTTTACACAATTGTAAACAATAAATCCACACATTTTTCCCATTGTAATTTTATATTTCTATCTTTTTCTAAAATAGCATGAGAAAAGGGCAGAGATGAAAAATGAAGTACCTAATTTAAGTTGCTGCATAAACCAGCTCTTACCCGGTCAACTAAAACAACAAAAATAGATTTATAAAGTACCTATCAGAAAAAAAGACTAAAGGCGGATTCAGAGTTCCATAAAGTAAGCGGTATGAGGTATGCGGTAAGACGCAAGGAAAATAAACTATAGCAAACAGATGCTGCTGTTTATAGTGTTCCGTAAGCCGCAAGTGATAAGCGGTAAGAGCAGCATGCGTTTATCATTGTTTATTTTCCTTGCGTCTTACCGCATTCCTCATACCGCTTACCTTACAGAACTCTGAATCCGCCTTTAGCTGTCTGGTGTACAAACCTACTAGAAACTGTTGTTGCTCCATTTGTTGAGTTTTTTAATTCCTGTCCTCATTAATCTGTGAAAGATTCGACTCAAATTTACACATGTAGTGCTCAAGGACCTGATGTCCTGAAAATACCAGAATCGACTTTATCACAAACCATATGATATTCATTACACAAAATCGCTCTATCTTTGTTGTCAGTTGACAAAATACCCACCTGTTTGAGGCCCAAGTGTCCTCGACTTTCTCAAAGTCTTATCGCCTTTTTTAGAGCTAAGCCACACTTTTTTAGCCTGTAAGATCCATATTCTCAATGCTTTATACCACAGGTTTGGTAGATTTCATCGTCGGGTTATACATATATAAGCGAGGCAGACATATGTCCTAATTAACTTGAGGCTGTGTGTTTCCACCACAAAACTTCAAACAATTAACAAAAATCTATTGTTTACAATTTATTTTCATATTCAGAATTGCCCACCAAAGAAATAAGCAATGTAACCATGACATCACAACTAAGTTAAATGTAACGTCATGGTAAGGTGTAGTTAGTATAGATTTATTACCAGAAGTATTTCTTGTAAATATCTTTAGAATACGAAATAAAAGCCTTTTTATGTTATGGTATGTAATAATCTACCTATTTATTGCTATTGAAGATGATAATAAAGATTACTTAATTTGTTTGCGCCCGTTCTAAAATTTAACGTGTTTTTAGATTTTTGAATATGTATCATTTCTTTGATTTCCAGTTTGCGATAGTTAGTTCTTTGTCTAAAATTTGTAAATTGACAAAAATTAAAGTTATGTAGGTTGTCTAAAGCACAGCTCTGGCCACACATGCTTTAGACAACAAAGTGTTAAAATTAAAGTTATGTAGACCGTTTACAAATTTTAGAGAAGAAAACCGTCAATCAAAGAAATGATACAACATATTCAAAAAACAGAAAACGCGGTAAATTTTAGAACAGGTACAAACAAGTATTTATATAACACCCACGTTATGTGAAAGTATTCTCTATTATCATCTTCTATAGCAAGCAGTTTATTACTGAAAAAATCCCGACAATATAATATCCCATATCCTCTGTTATTGCCTACCAAAAGTTTAGCACATAAAAATTAGTTGTTCTTGAACAATTCTAATGGTAAGATGTAGTGACTAAGTTGTGCAACATTTATCTGTAAGTACAATTTTTATATTGTTTATGTAAAGAATCCCGCACGGATAACATGGTAAAGTGGACTTCCGTAAAAGTTGACCATATTCAGATATTTTGAAGCTATCGGTACTTGGATTAAAATAGTGAAATTATTGGGAGATCGTATGTCTGTGATAGAAGATATGGGCCGTCAAAGACGTATGTCTGAAAATGCACCTAATTCCATTTCTCCTTATAACTAGAAAAGCTTTTAACCAATTTTCATAATTTTAGTCTTGATCGAAAGAATATTGAATGCTCTAAAGGCACCTGTTAGTTTTTTAATGGGCGTATCTAGGGGGGTGCTTTTAAAATGTAAACACTAAATAAATCATCAGAATATGGATTTTGAAAGCATAGGTGCGTTATTCGACCGACTTTTTTTAGAGGGGCGAAGAGGGGGAAGGGCGTAAGAATCTATTTATTATTAGAAGATAGTATGTCTGCGATAGAAGATATGGGCCGTCAAAGAAGTATGTCTGAAAATGCATGTAATTCCATTTGTCCTTATAACTAGATGCATTTAAACAATTCTCGTAATTTTTGTTTCAATCAAAAGAAAATTGAAAGCTCTAGATAGAGGCTTCTGTCATTTTTTGAAGTTTGATCAGAGGCGTACCTAGACGGATGCTTTTAAAATGTAAGCACTTATTTTTATAATGTAAAAAAGGTTTTTGAAAGTATATGTTCCTTATATGACCAAAAATTTTACTATCGCATGGGAGGGGGGGAGGACCCAAATTCAATCAAGTAGGAACTATGTAGGAGGAGGAGAATATAATGTAGGCATAAGTTTGGTATCATTTTATAAAATAAAATATTGCTTTTTAATGTATTCTCTTCATTCTTTTTATACTTTTCTCATTTAGGTACACACCAGACGTGTCTGCATGAAAGTAATTATGGGGGAATAGTAATTAAGTATATTTCAAGTCAGGGGTATGGGCAGTGGCGTAAATAATTGGTGAAGTACCTGTATACAAATATTTTTTTTATAATTTGATTTTTTGATGACCTGAACCGACCATTAAATTCTTGGAGAAAAATTGACGTTATAAACGTCGTGTTTCGTAGCCTATGTGCAGGTCTTTGTGATATCGTGTCGAAATTTCAATCTTAGGATCGTCATTCAATTGCCTTAAAAGATTCATGCAAAAATTATCATTGCAAATATAACAACGTAACGAAAAGTCATTATTTACCAATAGGTTTTTAACAAGCTGAGTAAAAATATAAGTAATCTCTAGAACGTAAGTGATATTTATGTTGATGTCATGACAATTGCTTCTTATATATATATGTTATATGACCACCTTATACTGACAAACCAGTAAAGATGTTGTTACAAAGCTGCTGAGTCTGCAATCCCATGGAATATCTCTTCGAATCTTTATACATGTGTTTTACCATTTTTAAGGCACTTCTAGTTTTAGTCTAGAATTAGATTTGATAGAAATCACTTGTATACTTTTGAACAAGAAAATTATTTTTTAAAAAACGGTTTTACGAAGACTCGTCTTTTAATTGGCGCAGTCGGTAGGATGCCCAATCGCGATAAATGAACAATATTGACGGTTCGTCTTAACGATTTCTTGGGATTCTACGAACAAATAAATAACAAAAAGGTGCCGGGCGGTTCGCGAGTTCGAATTGTTTGGATCAAGAAGAAGTTCCAGTTGAGTGAACTGAGGATTATTAAACGTATATCAATACCGGAAGTAATTGCATCAGTGCCCTTTGAATGGACATCAGAGGACAAATGCTGGGACAGATCTTGATAGTTTCACTGTAAGTAATACTTTTAATGTCATTTAGAGGTTCCGTTTTCAAAAATTCTGATATTTCAAATTCTGAACTGATGTAAGTGAAAGTTCATACCCGAAAATTGAAACATTTTTATCGCAATTGATAGGAAAAGTTAATTTAGGGCTAGATTTAGGAAAAAATTCTATTATCTCTACAAATCTGCAAGCAAATTTAACAAAAATGGCTACACCACAACTAAAATCTGAATATTTAATCAATATTCCAGAATTTCATGGGGAACCAGAACTATTAGCCAGATTTATAGAAGTATGTAAAAAATTAATCACCAAATTTTACAACACTGCTGATCTAGCGATTTTCAAAATGAATATTTGATGTCGAGTATTTTGGGTAAAATTAGAGTTGAAGCGGCAATAAATATTGCCTCAAACACCATTTCTAGTTTTGTGGATTTAAAAGAAGCTGTTCTTAATACGTATGGGGATCTTTTTACGCTTGTTATCGAAATTACAGAAATGAAACAAGGAAATGAATCGCCGTTCGATTTTTATAACAGAAAATAAACTACTTTATATTTCCAACATACTTTATATTATTTTTCCAGAAAGTAATCTAAAAATTCTGATAGACTATAGTACTAGATCTTTTGTAAAACCAGACATCGCCCAAAAATATTTCCAAAAATCGATAAAAGATGACCCATTTCAAATCTCAACTGCTCACGGCACCTCCATAGAACCCAACCCAGGTCAGAACAAGTAATTAAAATGAACATAAAAAATATCGAAAATGGCGAGGTAATAATCCCATATATAAAAATTTCAAATTTAGAAATCCCGGAATGCCTTACGACTGTAAAAAAATTTAAAAGTTGAACTTTTTGAATCTTTAGAAGTCATTGATTTTAACGAGCATGAACTTCAAGAAAAAACCTACACCAAACCTTAATAACGTTAACGTAAATAAATTTAAATTTGATGTTTCGAAAATTAGAACCGATCACATGAACAGCGAAGAATGTAAATTGACAATCGAAATATTAAAAGAGTATTCGGATATTTTTCATATCGACGGAAATCAATTAACTTTTACCAGCCAAATAAAACATTCAATAAAAACATCGGACGAAGTGCCAATTTACATTAAATCGTATAGGTACCCCGAAATTCACAGAAATGAGGTCAAAAGACAGGTCCAAGAAATGCTCGAACAAAATATTATAAGACCCAACTATTCTCTTTGGTCGTCCCCAATCTGGGTGGTACCCAAAAAGTTGGACGCTTCCGGGAAACGTAAGTGGAGGATAGTTATCGATTTTCGTAAATTAAAACTTAAATCAATAGGCGACACATATCCAATCCCAAATATATCAGATCTTCTTGCTAAGCTTGGGCGCTGTCAAGATATCTCTATTCTTGACCACGCATCAGGTTTTCACCCAATTGAGTTGGCAGAGGAAGATATTCCTAAAACGGAATTTAACACCGAAAATGGGCATTACGACTTTTTAAGAATGCCTTTTGGCCTAAAAAATCCACCTGTCACCTTTCAAAGGGTGATGGATAACATCCTCAGAGATATCCAAAACGAACGCTGTCTAGTTTACTTAGACGACATAATAGTGTTTAGCACAAGTTTGCAAGAACACATAAATCGTTTAAGAAAAGGATTTGATCGATTACTACAAGCAAATTTTAAGGTGCATTTAGATAAGTCGGAATTTCTTAGAAAAGAAGTGGCCTACTTAGGACACATTGTTACACCTCACGGCGTGAAACCCAACCCTGAAAAAATTAAAGCGATATCTTTTTACCCGATACCTGCTACACAAAAACAGATAAAAAAGTTCTTAGGTCTCGTGGGTTAATACCGTAAAATTATCGCGGATTTTGCTAAAATAACAAAACCTATGACTGTTTATCTAAAAAAAGATGCCATATTTGACCCGAATAATCCCGCGTATATAAAAGCCTTCGAGATGTGCAAAAACATTAATTAACGAACCCATACTGCAATACCCAAATTTTGAAGAACCGTTTAAGTTTACTACGGACGCTAGTAATTTCGAAATTGGCTGCGTACTTTCGCAAAGAAAATTGGGTCAGATCTTTCAATCGCGTACGGTTCAAGGACACTTAATCAGTCGGAGATAAATTACTCCACAACCGAAAAAAAAATTATTGGCTATAGTGTGGGCGGTTAAATACTTTAGACCCTATTTGTTTGGCCGAAAATTTTACATTATAACTGACCATAAACCACTCGAAGGGCTAATGTCATTAAAAGAACCGAATTCTAGGTTAGTACGATGGAGTTTAAAGCTTGCGGAATATGATTTTGAAACTAAATACAAAAAAGGCTGCTGAAATCAAAATGCAGACACTCTTTCGTGCATGGAAATAAACACTAACGAGACAAAAAACGTAGATCTCAAAATCCACAGGCTTGCTTAGATCGGTTGCGCGAATACGTCGAAAAAATAAACGAAAATTTAACAAATAAAAACGATCAAGAAAATCAATCGATCGTCGTTGAAACAGGAGACTTGGACGATCATAATAACGCGGTCGAAGATAACGTTAGTGACCAAACGGTACACTTCAGTCACGAAAACCCAATAATCGGAATACCAATAGTTGATTGCCCCGAAAATTTTGGAAAAAATCAAATATTTATTTCGGAAGTAAATTTTGGCCCTGCCAAAACTTCCATCACCAAATTATTCCTAACAAAACAAAGACTTCACCTTCAAATCTCTTAAAATATTTTCGAAAAAGATGTAGTCCAGTTTATTAAAGAGTACGTGGTTCCAAAAATAAAGTACTATGTTTATTTCGAAGACCCAGTTTATGAAAAATTCAGTACTTTCTTACAAACTTATTTTAAAAATTTAGAAATTCAAATGATCAAATGAACTAAGAAATTAATCGATATTTTATCTGAAAACGAAATACAGGAAACGATACAAAATATTATAAATATGCATTATTATTGGCCGAATCAATCTAGAACATTCCAAAATTATAAAAACGCGTGTGAAGTCTGTAAACTTACAAAATACGATCGAAAGCCAAGACGCGTAGAATACAATGTTACGCCCACCGCGATCAATCCGTTTTAGATTTTGCACGCAGATACTATCAATTTGGAAAACAGCAAGTTTTTAACCATTGTCGATCCTTTCTCAAAATATGTACAGACATATAAAATCGATTCTGCGCAAGGCATCGAAATAGCAAATAAATGATTAATTTATCTCTCTTATCATTGCATCCCAGAACAAATAATTTTTGATAAAGGCGGGGAATTTAAGAACTCGGTTATACGTGAACTTCTTGAACTACATAAAATAAAAATTAATTTTATTTGTTCCCAGCACCCATACTCCAATGGGATAGTGGAACGGTCTTATTCGACATTAATAGAACATACTAGACTTTTTAATAATCAAGCACAGTTTAAAAATGAGCATATAGAAAATAAAGTAACCTATAGTATTTTAGCTTATAACAACACAATTCATTCGGTCACAAATTTAAAACCTTACGAGATAATACACAACTTATCAATAACTATATCAAAAACCACCGCGAGAAAATAAAAGTAAAGTGTTTACTTTACGAAAAAATCAATCAAGATATACAAAATAAAAAACAAGGAGTCACTGACAAGGCAAACGAATTGCACGAAAAATTACCAGAAATCCCTGAAAACGTGTATGTTAAAAATAAACAAAAACAGCAAAAGACAAAAAATTAATACAAAAAATAAAAAATATCTAGTTTGGATTCTAATCTAAAAGCAGACAAAATACACATCTCTAATAAAAGAACACCCAAAAAGAAAATTAAAATTTAACCTATTTCAGATTCCTCGCCACCCACGCAGGAGGGTCAGGAATAACGAACATTACGCAAAACCTAGGTGTTAAGCCAATCAATCTAGGCCATGCCAGACTCCAAAGGACAGAACACACATTTGTACATTACTACGACTTAGGACTCCTACTAAAAGAATACAAAAACATAAAATCGCAGCACTTATTACTGAGACGGACTTATTCGAATCTCATCGTGTTAGAAAGAGAAACATATAATTTTAACAAAATAGCAAATTTCTATAACCAATCAATTTTGGAAAAACTTGAAAACATAAATATTCAACAATCAAAAATAATTAAACGAGGACTTATTGATAGTTTAGGTTCGGTTATTAAGGGAGTAACAGGAAATCTAGACTCAAAATCAATTATCATTGCAATATTCAATAAATCAAAATATAATTAACCAATTTAACAAAACTGTCCAAAATATTCAGCATAATGGACTTATGTTAAGGTCAAAAATTTTGCATATGCATTCTATAATCAAAAACGGTGCTACCTCAGATGGTGCAATTTTTATCAAAACACTTTACAATGAACTAATCTTGCTTTATAGTAGCGTGTTAATCATTTTCCGAGAAGTAGAAAACTCACTGACCTTTTTTAAATTAAATGTGATGCACCCGAGTATTATGAGCTCGAAAAATTTATTTTAGAATTAAAAAGAATATCAGTATTTTATAAAAATCAATTTCCTTTCGAAATTAAAACAGAAGATATTTTCTATATTGAGTCTGTGATAAAAATCAATTTTCATATAGATAATAATAAAATTATGTACTTCCTATCAATTCCAATAGATACCGAAGAACAATTTGACTTGTTTCACTTAATATCAATTCCCTCAAAAATTAGATCGGATTTTGTAACAGTTTTACCAAATAATCAATACCTCTTAAAATACCGAATAAATAATCAAATTAAACCTCTAAATGGCAAATGTATTACCCAAGGTAAATCATTTCAATGTCCTAGCTATTTATTAAGCAATCTGCGAAAGAAGTATGCAGGAAATCATTCCGGAACTAAATAAATATTTGTCAGTTTTTGCTTTTGCGGAAAATCTTCAAATTACATGCCAAAAGCAAACTGAAGTCAAGGAGCCAAGAGGCATTTTTCTGATCGCCGGAAACACATGCAAACTGTTATTTAAAGGAAAACAACTGCATTTTCAAGAAAAAACAATTGGCAGTCCCTTAATAATCAATTCACTCATATTGGAAATCAATCATCGAGAATTAACTAAATTCAGTATTGATTTGAAAAAATTGGAATTGGACAAACCAATCATCAACCCTTTGGTTCCCTTATATAAAGAAAATACACTATCCGACATGTACGTGCCTAGTGGTTGGACAATCTGCCTTTATGTCATAATACGCCTTTACGTATTTTTGCTACTACAAAAAACGAGGAAAAAATAAGCAAACTTCGACTTTGGAAACTTCCGAAAGGGAAGATGTAAGAATTATCCTCCCAGGGGAGGCTTCCTTCTAAGGGTGGAGAAGTTATATGACCACCTTATACTGACAAACCAGTGAAGATGTTACAAAGCTGCTAAGTCTGCAATCCCATGGAATATTTCTTCGAATCTTTATATTTTATTAACATGTGTTTTACCATTTTTAAGTTACTTTTAGTTTTAGTCTAGAATTAGATTTGATAGGAATTACTTGTATACTTTTGAACAAGAAAATTATAATTTTTGAAAAACGGTTTTACGATGACTCGTCTTTTAAGTTATATATATATATATACGATGGTTTTTATAACATTCCAAAGAAGAACCTACTACTACTAAGGTTAGCATTAACGATGTGGTAGGTAACGAAACACGACGTTTATAACGTCAATTTTTCTCCAAGAAACCATTTCATTAAAAAATCAAATCATAAAAAAAAATTATATATATGTACTTCAGTACTTCAGTACTTCAACAATAATTTAGAATACCTACGCCACTACCCATATCCCTGACTTATTGAAATATACTTTATCACTATTCCCTTATAATTAGTTTCATTCAGACACGTCTGGTGTGTACCTAAATGAGAAAAGTATGAGAAGAATGAAGAGAATACATTAAAAAGGAATATTTTATTTTATAAAATGTACCTACATTGTATTCTCCTTTAAACTACATGGTTACTACTTGATTGAATTATTAGGTCCTCCCCCCCTTCCCTCCCCATAGTAAAATGTTGGTCAAATAACGCACATATACTTTCCAAAACCATTTTAACATTATCAAAATAAGTGCTTACATTTTAAAAGCACCCTTCTAGGTACGCCTGTGGTCAAACTTCAAAAAATGACAGATGCCTCTATCTAGAGTATAAAATTTTCTTTCGATTGAAACCAAAATTATGAGAAATGGTTAAAAGCATTTCTAGTTATAAGGACACACAATCTTCTAATAATAATTTGATTCTTATACCCTTCCCCCTTTCAGCCCTCTAAAAAAAAGTCTGTCGAATAATGCACCTATGCTTTAAAAAACCATATTCTTATGATTTATATAAGTGTTTACATTTTAAAAGCACCACCCTATGCCTCTGGTCAAACTTCAAAAAAATGACAAGTGCCTTTAGAGCACTCAATATTCTTTCGATCGAGACTAAAGTTATAAAAATTGGTTAAAAACTTTTCAAGTTATAAGGGAAAATAGAACTAGGTGCATTTTCAGACATACGTCGTTAACGGTCCATATCTTCTATCACAGACATACGATCTCCTAATAATTTCACTATTTTAATCCAAGGACCGATAGCTTCAAAACATCTAAATATGGTCAACTTTTACGGAAGTCCACTTTCCCATGTTATCCGTACGGGATTCTTTAACATAAAATCCAAAATAATGTATCTAAAAGAAAGTTTCTTTAAATAAATAAAAAAATACACCGAAACGGCAGAAAAAGAAAAACAATTTATTTCATAATAATTGACCGCAACCCAAAAAACTCACCAAAAAATTTTAAGTTTACTCGGTCAGGAATCACCTTACGAAATTAAATAATAAAGAAAATTATTTTGTAGATTTTTGTTAAATTTTTGGAGTTTTGTGGTGGAAATATACGGCTACAAATTGAATTCCAACAGATGCAAACAAAGTCAAATAATTCAATTCAAACTAGTTATAACCCGACGATAAATTCGGCACGTCGCGTCGTCACAAACTGTTGTATAAATATAAACCACAGAAAATATGGAACTTATAGGCTAAAGATGCACACAACCTTGATGTGGCCCAGCTCTAAGAAAGTGGATAAAACTCTTTTAGTAAATTTTTGTGAGCTTACTATAGTTACTACTGTTCCCTTTTTCTAAATGCATTCGGCTGAGAGAGATCCAGCATACTACAACTTACTAGGAAAATGGCGTGTCAGACCCGCCTGTACACCCTTCGACCTCGTATATCTGTCAACGATAACTATATCAAGGAGAGTTATATTTTCATGGGCAGAGGGGTGCAGGGGGAGCATTTTCTGATAAGCTTGATCTCTCTCAGACCGATGCAATTAAAAAAAGAGAACAATAGTAACTATAGTAAGCTAATAAAAAAATGCTGTTTCAGAAAGTTGGGAACATTTGGCCTTCAAACAGGTGAGTTTTGCCAACTGACAGTAAAGGTAAAGCGATTTTGTGTACTGAATATCATATGGTTTGTGATAAACTGGATTCTGTTACTTTCACGGCATAAATAGGAGCCTTTAAGCATTATATGTGTAAAGTTGAGCCCAATCTTTCAGAGAGACTTTGAAACTTCCAATATTAATGATGAAAGCAATTTAAACACTCAAGAAATGGATCAATACCAGTTTCTGGTAGGTTTGCACACAAGACAACTAATGTTTTTTTCTGATAGGTACTTTATAAATCTGTTTTTTGGTTTTAGTTGACCGGAACTTATTTTTTGTGTTTTTAGTTGACCGGGGTTACTATTTTATATAATATAAAGGCAGGTTTACATAGCAACTTAATGCACAATTCTTATATTTAGTACTAAATTTTTCTTCTGTCATTTTCTATCATACTATGTTAGAAAAAGATAGATATAAAATTAAGCACGATGCTGCGTAATCCCGCCTTCAGTCTATAATTAAAAAAGGGTTTTTCTCTACTAAATTATGAGCTATGTATGTTATGTGTTTTTCTTGATTTTAGGTTGCTGCAGAGGGCAGAAAAAATCTTTTCAGCTAAAACGATGACAACTGTTTGCTTCACTTGACTGTAGGTTCCCACCTATGCGTGCAGGATCCGCACACATAGGTGGGAACCTACTTAAATAATGCATCAAGCAAATCTACATTCAGAAAAAACTGAAAGTCCATGTCCCGTCACATGGTGCGTTTTTTGGGTGCTTGAGGGGAAGCGCGCATAGATAGGAACCTGCTGTTAGGTAGGTATTATAGTTTTAGTTTGAAAAAGTTTCAAATTCAAATTTAAATCTTTATTTATAAAGGTGTTACAGGTTTTACCAGCATTTAGTTGCGACTAATTCCTAAGTCAAACATATGACTTGTCGGAATTTTCAATATTCCGTAACTTACTTTACAATGTAGTCGTCATACTACTACACTAGTTTGACTTTATATTAAAATAAATACACATGGTTTATTAGGTATATATACTAATTAAATTAGTGTTTTTACGGTTTTAATTCCATTATAGTTTAACCTCAGTAAAAAGTAAAAGAAAGAAGAAGTCTATCGAAAAGAACCATAAAGTGAATATTCGTGCCCTAGGAACTGTGACTCAAATAAAACAAAAATAATTTAATCAAACAGAGTATAATAGTTGTTTTTAGAGATTATTTTAAAATTCATGAATCGTAATATTAAAAAAATTTAAGAAAAATTATTCCTTAACCTACAATTTTAAACCAAAAGATGGAGCGGAGGCGGAGAGGCGTAGTTTGGATAATTAGAAAGGGAAGTCGTGCGATATAGGGGTCATGTGACTTTCACTTTTTTAATTTTTGAGAACCTTTTATCATTACTTTTTTTAAAATATATTATTAATTGTACTTGTTTTATTTATTTATTTCACAGCATCAACAGCGAACGCCAAACGCCAATTACAAATACTGCATATAAAACTATTAGTACCAAATAAATAACATAAAAGGTTTAGTAAAAATAATAAATATGCTTTAAATCACTTGGCTTCTTTGAGATGTCTAGAAAAATCCAAAAATAGTATGAAAATGCAATAAAACCTTCAAAATGAACAAGAAATTATTTAATTTATGGCATTCGGATTTTGTCAGAGTGCCTTCAAGATAATTGGGTAAATGTAATTTAATATCTATCAGTTTTTTAAAAGATTTATAGCTAATGTTGTCAATATCAATCTCAGACGCATATCGGTTAATTAAGTGATTTGTATAGTTCTGTTCTGGGATATGCTAGGTAAAATACCTTGGTGTTTCTTGAGTTTATTCTATTGACTGCTCAAATTGCTCAAAAATATCTGGACAATCTATATCACCCTTAAACATTAAACATTTTTGTTCTTCGTTGATTTAAAATAATTTATTAAAAACTCCTAGTTAATAGTTATTGTCACAACTGTGTTGTGCATAATAACCACAATGTCTAAAAAACATACACTTTAAAAATTTTCTTTGTACATTTTCAATAATATTAATCCAGATATGATAGTTTGGTCACCAAATTACACTAGCATATTCCATAATTAGTAGAACCAAACTATCAAACAGCTTTAGACGGACATCTATGCTAAAATTTATTATATTCCTAGTAATAAGACTGTGATATTTGTCTATTGATATTAATTCAGATAATGCCAACTACCTAAAATTGAGTATAATTGAAAAAAAAATGTTTTTTTAATAAATGGCCACCTACCTAAGATTACACGTGTGTATTAAAATCACAACTATGAATCACCCCTGTGGCGGTAATAAAAATCAAGGGCTCAATTTATGTCGACATTTATTTTAAATTATTTATTCCCTTATTAAATCACTTGGCTTGTTTGAGATGTCTAGAAAAATACAAAAATAGTATCAAAATGCAATAAAAAAAAACCTTTAAAATGAACAAAAAATTATTTAATTTATGGCATTCGGATTTTGTCAAAGAGTGCTTTTTGCAGGTGTCATATTTTATAACAGACTCCCCCGCCACATCCGAGAGATCAGTATTTTTTTTAACGCACATTAAAGTATATCAATGTCTAAGTACAAAATAATTAAAAATAAATAATATTCAGTGTGTGCTCTCTTGCTAAAGAAAAAGTAAAGTCAGTGAAGTGATATGAAAGGTAACTCTCTTTAAGTAATAAACATGTGGCTATTTTCCATTTTAAGTTATTAAGGTTAACGGTGGCAAGAAACTTTTCTAAAAGAACTAAAATGATTACATTTCACGGCAAATATCGAAATATTTAATGCTAAATGTCCCATAATTTATAGATAAGGTGGTCAATGTATACTCTGCGGTTATTTTTATTTCTTAAACCTATTTAAAATAATTTAGCACATTATTATATTGGTGTTTGATCAATGCTGTCAAAAAGGGATTTTAAAGAATATTTATACTAGGTAATTTACGACTCTCTTTGAACTCCTTTTAACGCAGTATAGAAGTTATGTAATATTAGTGAGGTTGTTAAAACACCTGATCAACAGGAATAATGATGATTTCAGGGTCGAAGTGAAAACCCGTCATTTTTGGACAAAATATTCAATATGTTTAGTTGAGTAGGATAAAAATCTTGATTGGGATTTAAAAGTTGATATTTATTAGATTTTTTTTGGAAAACGATTTTGAATTGAACTTGAACTTGATGAAATTTAATTGATTCCTAATAAAGTGTCGTAAAATCATATATGAAATTTGTTGCTTAATTTCACTAATCCACCAAGAGAACAACAACGAATCCAAATTTACTATCCTGTGGCCCTCGTTATAAGGTTAAGCTCCCATATAGACTTTCTTTACCGCTCGGAAAGGCCAACCGATAGTTTATAATTACTAATACAACTGGAACCAAATTAAATAATTCCTTATAACGGGGGTTGTCACAAATGGTTTACAGGTGTGTGGTTGTTGTTCGGTCAGCTAGGGGTCTTGTAAGAAAATTGGTGAATTGGTGTTATTATTCTGTTAATTGATAATCAGCCTAATACATATGACATTTCTATGGTTTTTATTATCAGTGGTTTATGCTTGCGAGTTTTTCAGTGGTTTTATTCTGCATGGTTTATTTTGCTACTTTCCTGTGGATTTTTGAAATTTTATATATTCGTTAAACGGTATGTCAACTGATCGAATTTTGTTCTTCCCAGAATA
Source organism: Oxystoma pomonae (assembly GCA_963921995.1). Classification (NCBI taxonomy): domain Eukaryota; kingdom Metazoa; phylum Arthropoda; class Insecta; order Coleoptera; family Brentidae; genus Oxystoma; species Oxystoma pomonae. The sequence goes on from OY998173.1 coordinate 42,493,617, forward strand.
ATTCTCAAGATATATAAACTTTATTCAAATAATAAATTAAAAGTATAAAAGTAAAAATGTCAACAACAGGGGATCCAGATCTACCCATTATTCAAAATTTGGTTGTAAATAACATGAACTTTGGTATGGAATCAATTCCGTTCTATGATGGAAGTAGTAGCATTGAAGAATTCTTAGAATTAATAAAGGAAACGGCTATTTTTGAGCAATGAAGGGACGAACAAAAAAATATCAGAGGGGCGGCTTAAATTAAAAAATCGAGTTAAACAGTTCCTTGAATCTAACCTACAATTAAAAACATCGAAGGACTGGAAAAATTTTACACAAGAACTTGTGGAAGAATTTACAAACAACAAGTTTAAAGAGCCGCGTTAAAAATTTTTATTAAATGTCGACAACGCACAGAGGAACGAGTGCGGATCTTAATATTTTAGAAGTTAAAATAAATAACAAAAATATTTAGCAATGATAGATAGTGGCGCAGCTATAAGACTAATAAAAACATAATATTGTAGAAGGGTGCCAATGAAAACAAAAATCTTGTCTAGTGGACTCTCACGGCATTTCGTCTGAGGAGCGAGTCTGGCTGTCACATGAGTTACCTGGTAATATAGAGATGCAACACGAATTTACGATAGTGTAGTCCAATGTCACCGTGGATATCTTATAAGAAATATATTTTTTAAGTAGATAAGGTATCACAATAGCCTTTAGTGGGCGTGGTTGCACGCATTTGGCACGGTAATGGCGTTACACACTAAGAAAGTGTGTATAGCAGGAATATGGAAAGAATTAGGAAAAATTAATTCGCTGGTCGTGCCACTGCAAAATCTGACAGGAGCTAATGAAAGTGAAACAGAATTTTTCTGTTTCACTGCCAATGATTCAGAAGAGATGACAGTTGGCAGCTGTTCGTCCCTAAATTTCCTTCAAAAGCAACCTAAAAATAAAAGGAAGACTGCAGCTTGCGAAAGTAGTTGAAAGCGAAAACCTAAACAGAAAAAAAGAGAGAAAGGTAGAGATGAGTTAAAAGAACTGCGGAAAAATGCAGATGGTTTTACGTGGAGAAATCCCAGGAAAATTAGGGATGGAGAAAATTAATGTCTACGATTTAGAAGTAGTGCTACCTGAAGATTACATTATCCTTCCGACACGTCAAGTAGTTACCGTATAACCGAGCTACCCCTAAAAGCTTGATTCTGGATCAAGCAAATTGTTTACCGAATGGCCTATTAACTACACGTACTTTAGTTAACACGGGTTTAAAAGGATTATGAATGTATTGAAGTAGAGATGAGTCAAACGAGCATCCAAAAAATTAGGGATGGAGAAAATTAATATTTACGGTTTAGAGGTAGTGCTATCTGAAGATTTCATGATCCTTCCGAGACAGAAAGTAAGGCGCTATATATATAATATATATAATATAACCGAGCTACCGCTCAAACTTTGATTCTGGATCAAGCTGTTTATCGAACGACCTATTAACTGTTTTGATTAAAACATGTTTAAAAGTACCTGTTAGGATTATGAATGTAACGGAGCCTGAATTTTTGATTGATTAAAGGAAACTGTCCGGTAGCTTACGCTTTCGAAACAGAGGAAAAAAACTACAGTTGTCGGAGCAATTTTAATAGTATATATACAATGCGTTACTTAAGACCGCCAGCCTACATATATCCCCGAAGTATAGTCTGAGTCCACACAAGAAATCGTAACAAAAAAAATTGAACCCTCGAACTATAATTGGATCAAGTTTACCGCCCAGTGGCAATAGTAACCCATTTTTTTTCGCCCATGTTGCGTTGTATCAACCGGGTTTACAAGAACTGAGTAACGCACAACAGCAACCTTGTCCAATTTCGCAAGGAAAATTAGAAAATATAATTATAATACTAAATGTCCGTATATTTTAAAATTGGCAGTTATGTGTAAGGCCAGAAAAATGTGTTTGAGTAGGCCATCTTAAATTTATTATAATATTATTATTAATAAAAAGCTAAGAATTAATGTGTAATTAATAAAATCAACCAAGTTAGGAATAAAACTGTGTAGGATATTGTTTAAATAACTAGAAATACTTAAAATAATTCCTTAGTGTAGTTGAGATGTATATTGGCTCTAGTCATAGGATATATTTTCCAGGTATAATAAAACCAAAAAAAATATGACCACGTAGTAGGATTACAGACAGTCAAGTAAAGTATATTGTAATAGAAGACTTTGGCTTATTTAAGTTAGTTAAAATATAATATAAATAAAAAATAATTTCATAGATGTTCAGGTACAATAAATTTAATAATTAGAGATGTAATGATAATATAATCAAATAGTAATATAAAATAATTAAGTAAACATTGACCATCACCGGTATAGGCAAAAGTGAACTATAAAGAAAAATCTAAATATTTTAAGAAAGTGCCGCATAATCCGTAAAACCAAATATAACTATAAATAGTTTTTTTTTTGCTAAAACAGTTACCCCATGCCTCCGGTTCCAATCACAACTATATTAAGGGTGCCGAATCGGTTAGAGCCAATAAGACCGAACCCACTGCCTTCCCTTCGACAAATGAGAAAACAGCCCCAACTTCCTCCATTGGTACCAATAAAGCCCTTTGGTCCGAGAGGAAAAGGAAATCCTGGCGTTAGAAGAAAATGTCCCACGACTCCAACCCTTCTTGAGAGATATGTCCATGTTGCAACCCCGCGACCAGGGTGTTCCCCAGTATCACCTACCACGGGCCAATTATAAATGGATTCGAATCGGTAACAAAAAAATTAAATTCAAGTTGCAAATTTTTAGTTAATTAAATGAAATAAAAATTTATATGTTTTCCTAGAATTAATTCTTATTGTAACCATTTAATTTTAGTTGTATTTTTGTAACTATACATATATAATCCTGTAGTTTAAGAATTTAGAGAAAATTGTTATTGGTATATATACAGCTGTGAAATATATTTTTCAATTAAAACAAAAAAGACAAAGACCACAAATCAATCGCCTTTCAAATATGCAAATATCTTTCTTAACACTCTTAATCTTTTCAATGGAATGTTCATGATATAATGGGTCAGAATACATAACAGAAAAAAATTATATTAATGAATATATTTTTTTTATGGGAGAAGCATGGAATGTGATATTTGTCTATTGATATTAATTCAGATAATGTCGACTACCTAAAATTGAGTATAATTGAAAAAAAAAATGTTTTTTATTAATAAATGGCCACCTACATAAGATTACACGTGTGTATTAAAATCACACCTGTGAATCACCTCTGTGGCGATAATAAAGATCAAAGGCTCAATTTTTGTCGACAATTATTTTTTACCTTATTAATTGACTTGGCTTGTTTGAGATGTCTAAAAAAATCCAAAAATAGTATCAAAATGCAATAAAACCTTCAAAATGAACAAGAAATTATTTTATTTATGTCATTCGAATTTTGTCAAAGAGTGCTTTTTGCAGGTGTCACATTCTATAAAAGGCTCCTCCGCCAAATCCGAAGGATCAGTATTTTTCTTAACGTAAATTAAAGTATATCAATGTCTAAGGACAGGAAAATTAAAAATAAATAATATTCAGTGAGTGTTCTTTAGCTAAAGAAAAAGTAAATTCAGTGAAGTGTTATGAAAGGTAACTCTCTTTAAATAATAAACATGTGGCTATTTTATAAATCCATTTTAAGTTATTGGGGTTAAAGGTGGCAAGAAACTTTTCCAGAAGGACTAAAATGATTACATTTCATCGTAAATATATAGAAAAAGTGGTCAATATATACTCTGCGGTTGTTTTTATTTCTTAAACCTGTTTAAAATAATTTAGCAGATTATTATATTGGTGTTTGATCAAGGCTATCAAAAAGGGATTTTAAAGAATATTTATAATGGGTAATTTACGACTCTCTTTGAACTCCTGTTAACGCAGTATAGAAGTTATGTAATATTAGATTTTTATTAGTGAGGTTCTTAGATTAAAAAGAGACAAGATACCCGATGCTTACGGAGACTTTGGTTATATTAATATCTGAGAAATCTTGGGACCTAATTTTCGAAGCCGCGAGAGGAATCGATCATTCAACCGCCAAAGCATATCAAATGCATGCTTACAGTTCAAGAATGACCGCAGCAAAACAGACGCTCGCTCTGCCATTCACCTGTTCGTTTAGGCTTGTTTTCGCCACTGCATCACACCCTACATATCTTCCTTGCTTTCCCTCTCTAACGTTTAGACCGATATAGAATTTATTCCAACCCATTGTTTTGGTTTTGTCGGGTGATAGCAAATTTTGTAAATAAACAGTGGTTATTATTTGCCAAGGAGTTTTCGTTGGAACAGATATCTTGTCTCTTTTTAATCTACAGTGAGGTTTTTAAAACACCTGAGAAATGAAGTGAAAACCCGTCATTTTTAGATAAAATATTCAATATGTTTTATTGCGTAGGATAAAAATCTTAATTTATATTAGATTTTTTTTGGAAAAAGATTTTGGATTGAAGTTGAACTTGATAAAATTTAATTGACTCCTAATAAAGTGTCATAAAATCATGTATGAAATTTGTTGCTTAATTTTACTAATCTACCAAGAGAACAACAACAACAACAACAACGAATCCAAATTTACTATCCTGTGGCCCTCGTTATAAGGTTAAGCTCCCATATGTAGACCTTTCTTTACCGCTCGGAAAGGCCAACTGATAGTTTATATCATCTACTATTACTATTAATACAACTAGAACCAAATTCAATAATTCCTTATAACGGGGGTTATCACAAGACCAGCTACCTTTTGGGCACTTTCAATTTTTGATATTATGTGACTTGAAAATTTTAATGTACTATCAAAAACAACTCCTAAGTTTTTCTGTTCACAAATACGTTCAAGTTCTTCATTGTGTACTGTATAGTCAAAATTAATCATATTTCGTTGCATGTTTCATAAGAGGTCTAACAATTAAAATAAATGTAAATTATAACATAATACGAGCATCTCACAACCTCCGAAAGATAGTTAGATAGTATGGTATATAAACGTCATACCTGACGTCATGGTATGCGCTTAAAATTCTGACAACTTTGACAGCCGTTATAGTAGTAGGGACATTTTGGACCATTTAAAATAACATTTTTTATGGTTATCGTTATTTGTGCGATTGCGCAATAAGGGAAAAGAGGGGAGGCTAATTAAATAATGATAACGACGGACTTTATTTAGGCTAAATAGGAATAACTATTTTTGGTTATCTTTATCACAGACTAAAAATTGGTTAATTAATTATTTTTCTTTTCGTAAAAGAACAGCTATTTTTCATCATCTTCTAATTACTAATTGTTTTTGTATTTTCTATCTATATCTATACCAAATAAGAAGAAAAAATCAACAAAATTCATACCACACTGCCCTCATAAAAGTCAGGTTTTCATTTAACGAAATTTTACTTTATCTTATTTTACATTCCAAAAACTCTTTTAAAATTGACAGTTGTTATTCTTGTTGTTAATTACTATAACCACAAAAGCAAATTTTTTTCTTAAATGTCAGGTAGTATGTAAGTAAAAATGTATTGATTTACATTTTATTTTAAAGGGGCAATACCACGTAATATTTTTTTTGGCAAAAACCCGCAATATTTTGAACTTTAAAAATATACATTTTTGTTTCGTATTTAGTAAACATACTATCTAACTATCTTTCGAAGGTAGCTAGATGCTCGTGGTATGTTATAATCTACGTTTATGTTACTTGCTAGATTTCTTATGAGATAACACGAGAACAATTAATCAAATATTAAATACATAATAATGACGAAAAATTCTCAAAAATAAAGTCACGTCACTCCTATATGGAACGACCCCTCTTTCTCATTATCCAAACTTCGCCCCTTCGCGAGTTCCACCTTTTGATTTAAAATCATAGGTTAAGAAATATTTTTTCCCTATGGTTTAAAATTTGTATTAGAATTTGAAAATAATGTCTGAAAACCATTAATGTACTCTTGTAAAAGATCTGTTTCATTAAATGATTTTTGCTTTATTTGAATCATTGTTCCTAGGGCACGATTTTCATTTTGTTGGGTCTTTTTTTTACTTTTTACTGAGGTTAAGCTATAGTGGCATTATAATAAACTTAATTTTTCTAGTTAACGTTTTTAAATACTTTAAATAAAGCATCATGAAAACCCTCAAAAACACTAAAATTAATTATAGACCGTGCCTGTGTAATACAAAATCAAACTTTTTCTAATTAAAATTCTATACCTAACGCCCGGTTCCCACCTATGCGCACTCACCCCGACTCAAAAAACGCACCACTTAACATACTGACAAAAATGGTGGGCTACGATAACTCAAATATGATTTCTCCTAGATTCAGCCGTGTTGCCAATAGAGGATAGCCCAGACTCTTGGGCTGTGAGAACCGAGTCCAAGGGATTGCAGGGAAACCTGGTTCGTGTGTTGTGGAGCCCAAAATATGCATAAACACTAAATGTATTTTTTTGGATATTTAGGCCACGAGAACTCAACATCTAGGTTGTGGTGATTCGTGATCTAGCTGGGAGAACCCTGCTTTCAATCTACCAGAACTTAGCAACTGGGTTGTGGTAATTCATGATCTGGAATGGGATTACCCTGCCTTTGAGCTACCAGAACTCAGCATCTGGATTGTGAAAACTCATGATCTGAGCTAGGAAAACCCTGCTTTCGAGCTACCAGAACACAGCGCCTGGGTATATACGCTGGATATACGCCCAATATTTTTTTGCTATGTGGGTAATATTACCTACTTCTATATTTTCGCCTGTTATTATATATTGTTTAATTTTTTCTTTTTAATGTGAACTCATGTTCATAAGAATGTATAAGAATTTATTTTCTTTTAAGAACAATAAATAAATTGAATTGAATTAAATTGAATTCACAGTTACCCCAAATGACTGTAATAATATTTTGAAAAAAAAATATATTTTTATTTTATTTTTATAAGAAACTACAGGGTTAAAGATGTTTTAGTAGACGAAATGCGAATGCAAAGAAAAAAATCTTGAGGCAGCACTAACGCTACTAGAGATAAAAAATACCTTCAACCAGGTAGCCTTAAAAATGTGGTTTTCTCGAAAAAAAGATTTTGTGATTTAAAAATAAAATAAAAACCAACAAAGCATTTACTTTTAAGTTGCCCCGGCTGACTGTATACAAAGTATAATAAATAAATAGCTAAGTCTCACCGAGAAAAGTATATAGCGCTATCAATTATAAACTAGTATAGAATTTTTAACTCTTGATCTAAGGTTAATGCTCATATTCACCAATTCAAAAATTTAATCGGATTAGTTACTAATTGGTGTTTAGAATCTGGTGTTTTACATAAAAACTTTGTTTGCCAAGACTTATCCCAAACTCCGATTAGTTTTAATCATGATTAAAGCTTAATCGGAGAATTTATTGGTGGATATGGACATAAAATGACATTAAAGGAATCATTACTTTTTCTGACAAATTTGATATTAGAATACTTATGGGTTTTTTATATGTATTTTGTTACTTTAAATGAAACACCCTGTATTTTATGTAATTTTTACTTAAGCAGGCTTTATACCTTGCCAACAATGCTGAATAACTCAAAAACTAAACGAAATTTTAAATTCCTTTTGACCATATTTTTACTCAGGCTTATTAGAAAAGTCGTTCCAGGTTTTTTTTCTGATAACAGTGAAACCCATAACATCGCCGTAAAAAAACGGCAAGCAATTAAAAAATAACGTATAAAAAGTTATCTTACAAAGTAGAGCAAAGACCCCCAAAATTATCAAAGAGATTCCATCCTAAATGCAAAAAGAATATCTTTTTTTATACGTTATTTTCTTATTGAAGGGTAGAGCTCGAAAACTGTAACACCCGATCCCACCTATGGGTGCCCACCCTGACTAAAAAATGCATCACGTGATGTTGCGGTTAAAACTGCGAATACAAAGGATTTTTTTAAATCAGGATATATATATATACAAGCATAGGTGGAATTGATCTTTTCCTATATATGATGTCATAAGGTGTTACGTTAAAAATAACAAAACATATCTATGCAATTTGTGAACTATACCTAAATATCAAATTTCAGACAAGACAAAGGTTCATAATGGATAACCACTTACATAAAAATACTTAAAAGAAATCTAAAATATCGCGGTTGAAAATGTTTCAAATTGGTTTTCCGCCATTATATAACATCACTCGTGACCCTACCACTGCACCGGCCAGGATACCTGCACATGACCCACACTTACCTAACTACATCACAACTCGAAATAAAGCTCCAACCGCCAGTCAAAGTAACCCACATTCCACGACGCCCTGACACACCTGACCTGAACATGAAAAAAGTCTACCAAAAGTGTCGCACAAATCTGCTCATATCAGGGGATTCTAGACCCTTTTCTCATTCTAAAACTACCAAAAAGTAAATCGAAGCTGATCGTTTTTGCAAAAAAAATCATTTTTTAGTAAAAACATGGATAATCCATTACTCTAGTTGGGTATTCAAAAAAAATTAAGTGATTTATGGTAGCCAATTTCACAAAAAAATTTGTATATTTAGTGTGGAACAAAAATATTAAAAGATTTATGTTGAAAATTAAAACCCAGGGCAGTGGTCGAGGTCGAGGATATCTATTTAAAAGTAAGCCAATGTTTAGTGGCATTTTGGTAAATATGTCATTTAATCACAGCTATAATGTCATTTTTGACACTAAAAATATATCAAAAATATGAGGCACCCACTTAACTAACATAAACATACCCAACTGGTATTTTTTTTATTTGTTTGTCTAGAAAATGCTCAGAGAAAACGCTTTTATTTTGTATTTTATGCCTGCGCAGAAGTACAGGTTAATACTTGATATTGAGTGAATTTTTCACGAGAAAAACTAGGTACAATTCTGGTGTTTGTTTTCTGGTTCTATTTGCCTCGAATTTGTCGTTGCAATTTGTTTTCGTCACCTTTCGAATTGGATTATGACACAAAGAACCCCGCACGAAATACATTGAAAAATTATTTCGGTGAAATTTAATAAACTTATAGTATGTTATAGTGGGTTCACAGCACGACATGCAGGAGGGTGGAGGAATTTCCGTTGCCGGAGACCGGGCGGTACCTCCGACAGGTGCCGAGTCGGAGAGGTAGCGGGGAAATAAAGTGGGTCAGCGCGCCCATGCCGCCGACTGGGAGGGGCCCGCGGACAACCTAGCCAGACTGAACGGGGCTGCCCCATCGCTCGGTGAAAAAACTTTGGACTGCCTAGTAGTGCCAGGTGGCGCCTGGACGGGACTCTGCTGGACAGCCCGGAACGCTTCTTTCGCGATCGCCGACCTTCACCCAAGCCACAACCCCCACACCCGCGTCTCGGACGCGACTATGGAAGAAAATAATAAAGAAAGTAAAGCGCAAGGAAAGGAAGAAAAGGACAAACAAAAGGAAAAAGGGTGTCCCAGCCCAACGGGATCTGCTAGCTCGGCCTCCACCATAAAGGAGGCCGACCTAACAGAAAAAGAGGATGATCTCCTAAGATCTTTTAGCATCTCTTCCAGATCTGACACTGTTTCTGTTTCAGGTCGGGATAGGATGGGAGAAGAGAAGACGGAAGAAGAGAGGCAGGCCAAGCTAGAAAGTCAACCGCAGAGGCTGAGAGAAAAGAAAAAAAGGCAGAATCAAAGAAAAAGGAAGCGAAGGCGAAAAGAAGCCGAGAGCGCGCAGCAGCCCCGGCCCCAGGCTTCGACGGGAACGTCGGAGCAGGGACCGGCTGCGGCGTCCTCCCGCCCTTCTGCATGGGCCAAACCTCTGGTAATTCCTGCCGCTCCCAAGGAACCACCCATAAAGGAGGTTTCAGAAGAGCGGCAGGAGGGCCAGAACAAGGATGCTCCCGGAAAGGGCAGAGATCCTGGATCCCCGGAATATCGGGAACTCCACCTACCTCCAGCCAAACACTCCCGAGGGGTCAAGGCTAAAGAAGAGAGGCAGGACGAAGGGAGAAGAGATAAAATGAGGCGGTACATTGACCTTCCAAGTGGTCCGAAGCGAACCCGCGAGGACAATAGCCAGACTCCTCCAGAAAGGGCGCCCCGGAAAAGACCTAGAGGACCAACTGAGCTGGGAAGTGACCAGGAGAAGAATCGATCCCCTCTTTTGAGGAAAGATCGGGTCCCCCTTGATAGGCAACCCGGTGCAGCAACAGCCCCCTCTGGGAGCAGGGGTCCACGTCCAAGGGAGGATCCAGCTCTACAGGTGGTGATCAGGTCCGATAGGGAAAGGGGAAGAGTGGAAGAGACAGAGGCAATATCCCTGAGGAAAGCGCTAGTGGAGGCTATGATCCGGACCATGGAGGGTCCTTCTGAGGACCAACCAGGACCGGAACTTCGCTTCCACAATTCAGGGATCGTAGACCTGGAATGGTTCCTGGTCTCGGCCCATGGCGCCATAACCAGGGACTGGCTCATGCAGCAGACCATCGAGGTCGACGGTGCCACGTTTACTCCTACCAGAGCGGATGAGGCACCTTGGCCAGAGAGAGTTAGCTTCTGGGTCAGAAGCCAGAAAGAAGTGGACACGGCAAGGTTGCTGCGTGTCCTTCATCTTCAGAACCGCCGAATGGAGGTCAGAGAGTGGAGGCACGTCTCCACGACAGGAGGACCAGGAGGGTAGCACCTCACCTTCTGGGTGAGTCGGGAAGTGGTGGATCGACTGCAGGAAGCGGGCTGGACCCTGTACTATGAGCTTGTGACCTTTGCGGTAAGCAGGGGTCACAGCTATAGTGCGGCGGCTCGGCGCGCCTCCGGGGGACCTCCCGCCGACCAAACACACAAGGGGAAGCAATGAGGAGCAATCTCGCCATGGAGACATTAAGGGTAAGCCAGATTAAAATCCACCACTGCCATGCCGCTACCGGAGAACTGGTTCATGTGGCAGAACGGCGGAGATGAGACGTTATTCTGATACAAGAACCTCTACTTCCCCCCCTTAAGACGGTCCCCCAGAAGAAGGTAGCATGGTGGAACAATGATCTGAAGAAACTCAGAGAGGAGACCAGAGCGAACTTCAGGAGGACGCCGCGTGGGAGGCATACAAGGAAGCCAAAAGGAAATTAGACAAAGCAAAAGGTCAAGCTGAAGAAACTTCTGTGGAGAGCTAGAGGGCCTCTGCGGTGTAGCCAGACTGATAAAAGTGCTAAGTCAAGATAAGGAGGAAACAATAGGAATTTTCAGGAAAGAGAATGGAACGTGGACCACTTATGCCGAAGAGTCGCTAAGATATCTCCTAGAAATACACTTTCCGGGGGAAGCAATAGCGCAGACCGCTCAGCCAGCAACTGATCAGTTTGACCCAGATTGGGAGCTGGCTAATAAAATCGTCACCGACGAGATGGTCACTTGGGAAATGCAAGGGTTCCTTCCGTACAAGGCCGCAGGGCCAGACGGAATCTTCCCAGCTCTATTGCAGGAAGGCCTAGGAACTTTACTCCCACACATAAAGGGAATTTTCCGAGCCAGCGTAGCAATTGGCTATGTTCCAGCTATGTGGAGGAAGGCACAGATAGTCTTCATACCGAAACCAGGTAAGAAAGACCAAATCCTTCCGGCCCATAAGTCTAACATCATTCATGATGAAGGCATTAAAGGAACTGGTAGACAGGTACCTCGTTGAGGGACCCCTGAATACCTACCCTCTACACAGGAATCAACACGCTTACTGGAAGGGGCTATCTACAGATACGGCCCTCCACGCAGCTGTACACAAGGTTGAGAGAGTTCTAGACCACAGAGAGTACGCCTTGGCGCTATTCTTTGACGTCGAAGGAGCTTTCGACAAACCTAGGACCACATCGATCAGCGGATCAATGAGGGAGAGAGGAGTAGACCCAATCCTCATCACCTGGACAGAGATGGCGCTGAAAGATAGAGAGGTGGAAACAGCCTTCAAGGACGTGTCCGTGAGAAAAGGAGTGAAGGGTGGATGCCCCCAGGATAGCTGTCTATCGCCCCACTTATGGTGCCTCATAATGGACAGCCTACTAAGAAGTTTTGAAGAGGAAGGTATTGAAGCCCTAGGCTACGCCGACGACGGGCTTGTTATAATACCCGGCAAGTACCTCGGTGTACTCTGCAATAGAATGCAGAGGGCATGCTATATAATAGAGGAATGGTGTCGAGAAATCCTCTTCACCAAGAAGAGGAAGATAGTTGGGTTCAAACCACCAACTATGTACGGACAACCGCTGACATTGTCGCGGGAAGTAAAGTACTTGGGGGTGGTGTTGGACGACAAACTAAACTGGAACGCTCACATTGACCATGTAAAGACCAAGGTTAATGGGACGTTCTAGCAAATTAGGAAGGTAATAGGTAGGAAATGGGGCCAGAGCCCTAAGGTGATACACTGGATCTACACTACCATCATACGACTAAGGATCCAGTACGGTTCCGTGGTTTGGTGGAAAGGAACCAGTACCGACAAAAATGCTAGGTAGCTAAACAGCCTGCAAAGACTGGCAGCCATAGGCATAACTGGCGCAATGAGGACGACCCCAAACTAAGCTCTAAACACTGTCCTGAGACTGCCGCCGCTCCCCCTCTGGATCAGAAGGGAAGCGATGGCAACGCACCTAAGAATCAGGGATGCGGGGCTGTGGAAAAGGGGAAGCGAAAAGGTCGGGCACCTGGCTATTGCCGGGATGGCGGAAAGGGAAATACCCCCCTCAGCATACAGGATCGAAAACCCAGAATACAAAATCAGGGAAACGAGGAAGTAGAGGGTAACCATAACACCTAGAGAGGCATGGACTAGGAACGAAGTCGACCTTTCAGGCAATGCCATGATCTGCTTCACAGATGGATCAAGGCTAGCAGACAAGGAATTGACAGGAGCAGGTCTATTCATAGGTAATAGGGAGATAAAGAAGTACGCGACGGTTTTCCAGGCGGAGGTATATGCCATACTGGCAGCCGCACGAGAGGAAGAATTAAGGACCGGAGCACAAGATAAGGTTTACATATGCACGGACAGCCAGGCTGCAATAAAAGCACTTTGTAAACCTACAATGCCAAAAGGACTGGTCCAAGAATGCGCGGACGCCCTCCAGGATCTAGCAGGGGTCTGGGTTCCAGGACACATAGGGATCCCAGGTAACGAGATGGCGGACGATCTTGCAAGGAAAGGGTCAGCCCAAGCATACGTCGGACCGGAACCGTGTCTGGGATTTACCAGAGGTCAGATGAAATCTGCCACCAAGGAATGGACCCATACAAGACCAAATCAGGAGTGGCAACACACAGGGGACGCAGTAAAACAAGAAGGGACTGGTTACTGCGCAGGAAACGAACAAAGATAGGACCCCTAATAGGAGTCCTCACTGGACACTGCGCGCTCCAAAAGCACCTGGCAAGGATGAAGGTAGTGCGGGACTCTCAACTTGCGGAGAGTGCTGGGAAGAGGATGAATCCTCACACCACTATCTTGCAAGGTGTCCGGCCTACAGAGGAATCAGAGAGGGAAACTTCGGAGAGGAAGTGTTCGAGTCGGAACACCTTCTGACGCTGAAATGGTCGGATATCCGGACCTTTATCCAAAGGACGGGAAGGTTCGACCATGGTGGAGTGGGAGCGTGAGGGGGAAGCTCTGGGGGATGGCGAAAAGGGCTCGCGTAGAGCCTAGTCGCCGGGCCGGGAGCCCCCCCTTATTCTACTACTACTACTTATAGTGGGTTATAAGATACAAAAATGCGTAAATATGAAATGATTTGTATGTCTAGTTCCAGAGATATAGACGGCCAAAATTTAAAAAAAACGTCGTTTTCGGGTATGTTTGGCATGCTCAAAAAAGCATTTTCTGACCGAAATAAAATAAGCTAATGACAAATATGGATTATTGAGGGACGACACATGGACTTTCTTATTATTATATTGGTAAAATGTTGTAAACAGGTTGTATATAGTTTTTTATTTTCCCCGATATAAAAATAAAAAATATATTTTTGAGCCACTGACTTTGACTAGTACTCAATAGAGTCCCTATATAGGAATGAGGGAGAGCAATTACCCATAATCATAATTTATAGAATATTATTTATTTGATAATTCAACTCCACCAAAAGTGTTATTATTTAGTCTAGAGAAACTAATGCAAAACATAAAGAAGTAAAAAAATTGCACATTGTATTAGATAAAAGTATAACAAAGGAGTACGTAAAATTAAATTAAAATCTCTCGATCAGTTTTAAAGAAATGAAAATTTGATTACTCTTTTGTAAAAATTAATGATATAGAACTTTTTGTACGTACCTCGCAACTACGAAAAAATAAAAAAATTAAATTATTTTATTTAAAGTTTATTTACTTATCACTTTAACTGAATTCAAAAGAATATTTATATTTTTAAGTTGCAAAATAATTATTTCGTAGCAGAAAACAATTTTCCTCAAGTTTTTACGGTAACAAAAATTAAAAAAAAAAACATGTAACACAAACTAACTGTTACTGGGAAGAAAAACTTGTCCAGTTTATCTAGAAAATAATAAAACATTACTGTTTTCTCAAAACTAATTTTTTTATTTTTATATCGGAGCCAATAAAAAATTATCAAACAATGATTTTTTGACTAGCCCCTGTTAACATTTTACCACCATAATAGTAAGAAAGTTCATGTGTAGTTCATCAGTAAACCATATTCGTCAATAACTTATTTTATTTCGGTGAAGAAATGCCTTTTTGAGCGTGGCCAATATACCCCAAAACCACGTTTTTTTAAGCTTTGAACATCTCTATCTCTGGAACTGGACATAGAAATCATTTTATGTTCCCATATTTTTCTTATATCATAACCCACTATAACATACCAAAATTTTATCAAATTTCACCGAAATCATTTTTCAATGTATTTCGTGCGGGGTTCTTTGATAGTAGGTGATGGAAATTAACTAAAACAAACGCTTTGACATCTTTGTTGATTAGCTTTTGACATTTTGTCTATTTGTTGTTTATAGTAAATTTGTTTTTTTTTGTAATATGGATTATCACGAAAATAACAAAAAAAAAGTCTGCGCCACTTGCGGCAAGAAAACAAAGTTAAGAAAATTCACATTTTCTCGTTCTGCAATTAGTAAGGCAACTTACCGTTTAATACGTAAGTTTATAAAATTCAAAAAAAATTCAACATAAGCGACTGCAAATTTCCAACATCAATTTGCCATACATGTAGAGGTACTCTTCAGGAAAACGAAAAAGGAATATTCAGAAGACCTTTTCCACTTCTACCTAAATTTCAAGACGAGAAAATTATAAAACAAACTACAAGCAATAATGGTAAGTGTGAGTGTTTGCTATGTGTAATAGTTTAGACAACCAATAATTACGGGACGAGGAATGATTCGCAATACTGTTATAAGAGAACCACCAAAAATTAAACAATCTCTCTGCAGAAATTGTTTTCAAAAATGTAAAAAAGAGATAAACCGTAAATGATTATTAACGACCGCTGTAGAAAATGTTTCGAGTATGCTGCAAACGCTTCCCAAACAGCAGAAACAACAAATTGCTATTGGTATACTAAAAGAGCAAATCGAGCCAAATAGAAGCACAGAAAACCTTAGTTTAGAATTATCTTCATCGGGAAGACCAACCAGAATCGTACTAAATCCTCCACTTGACTCAAAAACTATTTTTTCAAGTTTCAACATTTACTTCTTCTTCTTCTTATAAAATGAAAAAATTAACCAACTTTATTAGAAGCTGTGCAGGTAAAAGTTCAGTTCCTTCATATCATAGGGAAAATGCTCGGAAAAACTTTAAAATGCTTGGTTCAGTTTATAGATCGTGTTCTTGTGAGTTTGACGTGCTGGCACAAAGTAAAAAACAGAGCAAACCGGTTGTTTACTACGACGTTCAATAACTTTTGGAAACTGCTGTGGAAAAACGCAGTATAATTTGTATTCCGAAAATAAAAGTTATGGCTGACGGAGGCCAAGAATTTTTCAAAATTTGTGTTCGTATATTTGGAAAAAAAGAAAAAAAAACTTAAAAAAATGCCTATGCCGACAGACAGCGTACAAAAGTGTTAATTCTGGGCATTGTGCCAGAAATAAAAGAAACTTATGAAAATATGAACTTACTTTTTTCTTTAATTACAATTAACAACGTCTCTTTTAAGTTTGTTGCTGACCTGAATCTTCTACTGGTTGTAAATGGAATGCAAATGGCAAGCCTTAGATTAAAAAGAGACAAGATACCTGTCACTTACGGAGTCTTTGGTTATATTATTATATGAAACAATGTTTACCTTTCTGTTGTTTACAGTAAACACACCAGTGGCGTACCTACTTAAATAGAAATTTACACATGGATTATATTAATTTAAAAAATGTGCAAAAAATAGTTCTGCCAATTTGAGCTTTGGAATCTTCCTGACAATAAATGTTTGTAGTATAATTTTATACAAAAGAAATTTATTACAAAGTTTGTATATGATTTATAGCATTTTCAATTTTCAACACAATAAAATTATGCCAAACATTAAAACAAAGAAACACAGTTCATAGCACCTGGAATATCGAGAAAAAAAATATACCCACTAGCTAAAAATTACGTTATTGTATTTGTTAATTTTGTTATTTTTTCTGGTCATTAGCAGAAACTTAGTTATACTGACTTATTTAGTACACAATAATAATAGGACAGACAAAAAGATTTAAATATAAATTCGAAGGGCGAGCGCAGATGGCAACGGCGGCGGTATAAATCAAACTTATATTCTGATAAGAGGTAGGAATTCAATATTCTTACAAACCTGAACACATGTGAATTAACTTTTATTGTTGTTTGCAAATTGGTTTAAGGACTTTACCTACGTTTATTTTATAGTCTTTATAAAAAAAAACGTTCGAAAATATCTTATTTGCGCATTAAATACTTCATCAAAAGTATGCTTTATTTTATCGTCTTTATAAAAAATCCTCGAAAAAAAACCTTATAAAAACGTTCAAAAATATCTCATTTGACTCGATATTTCTCACCTTTGTTTTGTTGTGATTTTATTTGTAAATAAACAGTGGTTACCCGAATCCAATAAAGCTACAATTGGACGTCGAAGGATCGTAACTTCAAGCGAAGACCTTCTGTCTCCCGCTTCATGAGCTAAGACATAAGAAAGGACCGTTTGCTCGGGTACATTTAGAAATTCTTCGGAGTTACAGGTTCGGGTCATAGGCAAGAGTCTAGTGACCCATTGGGGCGTTTCCCGAACGGTCCGTAGTCCGTGGGGGCGATCGCCGTTCCGAACAAACTGGTCTTTTGTGACCTTGTTTTTTGCAGAACCAATATACTACATTAGTTGCTGTCCCAAAAACTCTTAAAGGCGGTGAAGCTTCCACCACACTTGCATGAGACACTTGATGCCGAGGGCGTTGATACGGCAACTCAGGCTCCAGAATATATTTCGGATTTGTTGGGGGTGGGCAGAATTATTCTAGACGCAATTTGGTTTCCTCAACTTCTCGACCAAGGTCCAACAGTTCATCAATGGTACCAATCTGTCGCAGTACCAACGCTTTTTGTAGGTTAATTCAATCGACTCGTTCAGTCTCCCGAAGAGGGTTTTCCAGGTTCATAAACAGACATTGCATCTTCGTAACATAAGTTACTAATGGTTTGTCAGATCCTTGAGTTCTCTTACGAAGTTCCTCCCACACTTTGGGCTCATACTCCTTTGATAGGCAGTGTTTCTTTAGTCGTGTTTGGAAGTTATCCCCCCCTCGAACCGACAAAACCTGCAAAACAACAAAGCTTCTCCATGTAAGAACTGAGAAACAGATTTTAATATTTGCATGCCGCTAAGACCATTAGCTCGCCGCAAATCTTCAATATCTGCTAGGAAATTATGGACACTTCCTTGTCCATCAAAGGGTATACTATTCGTCTTTGCCAAGCCGCAAAAGTGTGCCCATGGGTTGCTTTGAACATCTGGCCCCACGGTAAATGTAGAGTTGTGGATTGAGTGTGATTGAAATGGAGAGAATGGTATTTTGATAATAATCATTGGGGAGAGGAAAAACATTTCCGGAATTCCTGGGCAGAGGAGGACCTGTCAGTAAATCCAAGGGAGGAGAAGGTTGCGAAAACACAGGCGGTTGTTGAAAAGACACGCGTCTTTGTGTTTGAGAAGCAACGTTGGCTTTACTATGAAGATTCATTTGCAGAACAGTATTTCCATTGAAACCCGGAGGAATGTTAGAGTTATAAGGCTGGGCCTGTATATTGAATGCAGGTTGTTGGACAGGCATCCTGTAATTGGTTAATCCAGAAATTGAGGCAAAGGGCCAGTTTTGGTTAGCTAGCTGACCAGGAAAATTTCCATAATTATATACAGGGGGAGGAAAACATACCATCTGACTGCACGGGTCAAAAGTATTTCCATTGGAAAACATTCCCAGGGGCATATTAGAGATAGTCATGGGACCTGATAGTATTTGATTACCCATTGAAGCGGTAATAGTATTGCTAGGGGCCGCGTTAGAAGTACTTGGTAGATTCACTAGGGGGTTGCTATAGGTTAGCTGGGGTTATAGTGCTTCAACTCTTAAGTCCGAGTAGGTAGTAGTTCTGTTGGAGGTTGATGCTGCTGGGTCTGGTTGCCCAACGATACCAACTCTAGGTTTCCTGACATTTCTTTCAGGTTCTGGACTCACCCTAGGTTGTTCTTCCTCAGGGCTATCATCCAAGATAATCAGATCCATCACTGATGATATAATACGCCTACACCTTGTATGATGATACGATGATACTTTTTCTGCAAATGGTTAAGTTGTTCTCTGCACACATCCTAACTAGATTTTTCTTCCGACTGCTCGAGAACTCCTCACCAGGCATGATCCTCAATAATTTTCCATACACATGTAATAGCCTTGACTTAATTCTCCAAAAATAATTCTCTGCATTGATGGCATCCATTGTAACCATAAGGTCTGATAGCTCCTTAAGTTTTCCACTACAGGTGTCCAACTCCGAAACAGGTTCAAAACTAATTCTTGGGTAAGATGCGTTTCCATCTCTCTCTCTTGCCAAAGCTCTAGACAGCTGTTCTCTTTTAGCATTCATTGTATTCCTCGGAATAGTCAGCAATCGGCTCTCCAGTTCATATGACAATTCGTCATTTGCTAAACGGTATATATCCAATTGGCTTTCAACCACCAAACAAGGAAATTTTGTTTCCAGTGTGTTAAAAAAACTTGAAATGTTTTTTTTTTCAGTGTATATACCCAGGGTCTTCCTTAATGTAAAATATATTTCTTCTTTTAAGTGAAAGTTACATTAAATTTAATTGTAGGCTAAATTATGTTTTTTTAATTAAATAGAAAAAACTTCTTCTTGGTGTACACTAGCTTAACTTTTTTTTTGTGAAGGTAGAAAGTTTAATGTTATTTAGCTTAATTTTAATTTTTTTGTTTTCTCTGTAAATCTAAAAAAAATATATTTTTTAGTGTAAAAAAAATTTACTTTGTGTTTTCTTTAGTGTACAAACTAAAAGTTTTGTGTATAATTTCCATTCACTCTAGATTTCTCTTGGTAAACTAAAAAAAATCTTGCAAACGTTTTGTTTTTCCAGTGTACCAAATTTAATAAGGTTTTGTTTTGTCCTCAGTGAACAAGTATACTTTTTTTTTGTTCAAACTAGATTTAAATAATTATTTATGTGCAATTTCCTGTCTAGATTTCTACCTACTATTTTTCTTAGTGTAGAAATATTAAGCTGAACTTCAGGAGAGCTTTTCCCCCTCTACCTAAAAACACTTCAGTATGGGAATGCACCGCTAACCAGTATGACCAAACAGCAAACCAATACTTCTCGGTACAAGTCTTCCACCTCAAAATGTCAACCACCTCCCTATAACTTCTTTTTTTTAATTAGAAAAACCAAAGAGGGCACATAAACTACAATATGACTTCCATGATTTATTAGTTATTTTAAGTATGACTTTGTTAATCAAATTGAGAGAGACACATTGGGCGCTAGTGTAACACTTTTGGGTTCCTGTTTAACAAAGCGTTATGGTGCTCCGGCTACAGAGACTCGTCAAGGGATAAATAATGCTAAAAAGTCGGTGACCGAGAGAATTAAGGCAGACTCAGCTTTTAACGAGAAATAATTGTATTTTAAAACGTAGTACTGAGCAACAATTTCATGCATAATGCCAAACGGGGAAAATTAAAATAATCTTATTAAATATAAATTTACATGTTATGCGGCTAAGCAAGGTTTGGGGCTACCTATGTGCAAAAAGGAGGTGCCAACTAAACCGCTAAATAAATTAATCTATTAGGTAAGTAGCGGCTTTCAGTCTCTTCGTTTCAGCATAGCTCTAGTATGTAATAATAACCCCAGGTGTAGCAGGTGTAAACAAGTGGGTTAAATAAAAAGCTTGATAAAAAGGTACTGGTTCATACTGGCCTTAGTAAAACTGGAGGTGTAGCTGCCAGGTTAATGGAGTCAAGGTGGTGTTTAGCCTACCCAGTGTTGAAGGTAGTTGCTTGGGTAGTTGCTCGGCAGAGAATATTCTGGACTAAAGACCCTGAAATTGACCATTTCAAGTATGTGGCAAAAGTTTGACGGTAAATAATATAAAATAGTTTTTAGTTAATAATTGACGTTTAAGTATATAATTTTAATATAATTAGTTTCTAGTTTAATATACTTCCCTCATTCGCGAGGGTCTGAGGAAACTTAACAACGCAGTCTGATGTTAAAAGACGGAAGACCCTGAATACTCAGCAACAGAAAGAGGAACTTGGCAGCTGTAAAAAAAGAGCAGACAATGAGAGATAGTCCCCAAAATCTCTTGCGGTAAACTTACTTGCAAGATAAAGGCTTTAAAATATATTTCCCAGCGTGGGGGCAGCTTCTCAGAAAGCAAGAATGTTCGTCGGGGGTTGTAATTTAAATCCTGTAAATAGCAGCTCCAGTGCACCAACTTAACCAAAATCCTGGTTCTGAACACAGCGGACACTTTAATAAATATTCTCTCTACTTTTGGATCTCGAATAATCGCTACTTTTCGAATAAAAATCGAAAATATCACACTCCACGACCCACCACACACGCGGCCTTCTTGGGAAAGGGTCGACAAAAATCGAGAAAGCGGAAATGGGATAAAATTTTCTTCTCTTTTGGCAAAACTTTTCTGTAGGACCATAAAACTCGTATTAAAAGTCATCAATGATTTTTGATCGACATTGAAAATTAATTAGTTTTTCAATCGGTTTACTAATAATGACAGAAACAACATTTGTGTGGACATAAGCAGGTATTTTACCCCGTCGTTTTACCCAGGTGAAACTTTTTTGCCCGGAACATAAAAAGTATACACAGAAGTCCGAAACCAATGGTGAAACCTATTTATTTAGTGCAGACCAGAATACGTGCGTAAATCACGGCAGATATTTATTCTTGTCATGTTCCTTATGTTCCTTTTAAAACATTTTGCTATATTACTTCGCACGGTTCCCTTTTCAATACACTTTTACTACGTGGTCACAACAAAATAGCACATGCGGGTTGTATGTGGGTAGCAAAATATCCCTAAATATAACAGATAGTATATAGCACGAAAGGATGATCTTTTCAAAAAACAAGGTAAATAAAAAAGTAAATAATATCAGTTGAGTAGAGAACAGTGTCTAATAACCACCGCTATAGCGTACAATGCGTATTGTTGTAACTAGGCTGGTAGAAATAGGGACAAGTAATGACTTTTTATAGATGTCGTGCTAATGGTCTATCCCGAATCTTTTCTAAAATTAACTGAATCGTCACAACGGAAATGATTGGTAGTAATTATATTTTTAACAGAATGAGAAATAAATTCCTAATGTCCATAGTGGAGTTAAATATAAATAAAAAGAGAGTTTTACCAACAGAAAACTGTGGAATTTTTCGCCTTCTCCACCAGTTCTACCACTGACTGGTTTCAGACACAGTCCATCCACCAGTCGGGCTTTCTACTATGACGAATTGATAGCAATCCAAACAAACCAAGTCGCACCCGGTATGTATTGTTGTGGTACTCCGGTGTATTTTATAAAGTTCGTTTTATTGCTATTGATTCGTCATGGTAGAAAGCCCGACTGGTGGATGGACTGTGTCTGAAACCAGTCAGTGGTAGAACTGGTGGAGAAGGCGAAAAATCCAACAGTTTTCTGTTGGTAAAACTCTCTTTTTATTTAATTATATTTTTTTTTCAACTAAAGGAACCGCAATTGTAAAGATTATTTTATTGCCTTTTGTGTAACTTTTAACAGTAGATATTTTTTCAAAATACAACAGCTTCTCAATTTTTGGTTCGTATGGCTGTTTGTATTTAGAATTTAAATTTCTAATTTCGGCAAACAAATTTTTTGGTTCGACTATTGCATTGTGCAAAATATTTATTTTGGAAAATGTCATTGCATTATCGAGATTTACCAAAATTTGAGTAATCGTTTGATGTTCTACAATAATTTGCAGAATGAATATTTGAATATGGACGTATCTTTCACTATCAGTGTTGTAAATATCGGTCTTTTTAATGTATTCTTCAATCGATAAGATTTTGTTATTTATCATTTCCTGATTATGTCTTAATGAGTGAGTACTGTCATTAAATTTAGTTATTGATAGTTGAAGAAGAATGATTCATTAAAGGATTTAATGTTATTATGATTTTCCGATAACTCTTCGATGGATTTGTCATACCGCTCGGCGTCCTCTTGATCAAGATTGCCGATTAGAACTTTTAATATAGAACCAATGCCGTTTATTAGACCGTGTTTAAACCGTAAGTTCTTTTCATAAAACAAGGTTAACTTGTGAAAATTTTAATTTTATATCATTTTCCAAATTTTTGATTATGTGATAAGAATTAAAGAATTAATTTTTAAATCCTTCACCACTATGTTTTTCGAAGATCGAATTAAGGTTTTGAAATGAGAGTGAAAGGTTAAAAAACTCATGTTATAATTGTGTGAGGTCAAATACCTGAACAAATTCCTATTGATCAATTTCTCGTTGAACAGTGTCTAGTTTAAGCGAAAAAAGGCCAGGATTATTCTCTATTTTATGGAAGGTCGTGGACGCTACGTATTCGGTCCAGAATCTATAACAGAAACAGGATAAGTTCTTTTATATGAACCGTTGAAATTTTCTTTTTATTATCTTTAATTTTGACTTTATTGTTTTCCAATAATTCAATAATTTCAAAGGGGCCTTTGAATTTATTTTCCTTTTTGTTACGTTTGGAATTTATTTTAAGAACCTTTTGTTTAAATTTAAACTGGTATTGTGTTTGACCCTTTTGTATTATGTTTTGCTACAACTTTCTCTTTTCTAGTTTGTTGATTTTTTGCCTCTTTTTGATGCATGTTATTTATTTTATTTTTGTGAATGATTATATTATCCGAATAAAATTGGCTTTCTATAAGTTCTTGGGGGTCTCTCGCGGAGGTATGACCTAACAGATAATTCGTATGGTGTAAACTTTGTGGTTGAATGTATTGAGTTGTTATAGGCTACCAATGCATATTCGATCAAATTAGGGTTATTTTTATGATTATTCAATAATAGAATAGAATAGAATAGAATAGAATATTTATTATTACCAAAGTATTTAAACAGTTAAATCAAATAGTACAATTTAAATTTAATATACTAAATTATAAAGTATAAAAGCAGCTATGTATTACATAATAGCTGCCCTTTTACAGCTTTAAAAAACTTTATATATTATTCCTATAAAAAAGAATATTGTCAACAAAAGACCAAATAAAATAAATATAAGTGTATAAATGTATATAAATATAAAATTACTAGAAATAATTAAAAATTGTAAAAAGAATATCTACAAAATTAAACCAGCACATAAAACAACACAAAATTGAACAAAAAAAAACAATTTAAAATGGTAGGCATGGTAAATAATTAAATAAATTACAGAAATATATTTTAAATGCTATAAAAGGCAACATCAATCAAGTGTTATTAAATAATAAAAACTCATTTATGGAGTACGGCAATTGAACAAATCAATTCAAAGAACTTCCTTTTAAAAACCTTCACACTTTGAATATCCCGCAGACCTCCTAACAAACTATTATAAAATTTAAGAGCCGAATAGGTTGGACCCTTTTCAGTTGTTGATAATCTATGAGATGGATAAATATATAATTCATTTTGGTTCCGTGTGTTGTATGTATGCCTTGAGTGATATTGGTCAAAAATTTCAGGGTTTCTTTTCAGATAAGGAAGAGATTCCAAAATATATATTCCAGGAACTGTAAGATATTTGTTGTTTTTAAAAAGCCCACAACAGCTGCCTCGAAAACCCAGTCCAAACATTATTCTAAAAGCTCTTTTTTTGCGGTACAAAAACGTTCCCCAGGTGGCTACTTCCTCCCCAGAGAAGCATTCCATATCTAATATTGGAATAGAACATTCCATAGTAAATCGATCTGAGTCAAGGATCATTTTTAAACGTTTTATTTATTACTCTGAAAGCATAGCATGTTCGACTCAGTTTTTTACAAAAAATGTCTATATGTTCATAGTAATTAAGTTTGTTGTCGATAGTCACTCCTAAAATGTTTGCAGACTCCACAAATTTTATATTGTTGTTGTTAAAGCTAATTGTGTCAGGTCTGTCTATGTCAATGTTAGATAAAAGTATGAGAAAGCAAAGTAGTTGTAAGTTTATCGCTTATATTATCATTTTAATTTATTGGTATAATAACATTTGCATCGTCGGCATAATTTACCAAGGAATTAGCTTCTGCGTTTATATCTTTTAGATCGTTTATATAAATTATAAATAATATGGGACCTAGAATACTTCCCTGAGGTACTCCTGTATTAACTTTAGGAGGATCTGAGACCGTTTCTACGTTGTTTATATTTATAACAGTTTCTTGGAGCCGTTCATATAAGTAAGAACAAAACAAGCTTTGTGGGGCCCCTCTGACACCATATGAATTCAGTTTTTTAATGAAAATGGTATGATTTATGGTATCAAATGCATAGAGAGATCTAGAAATACTCCGCAGGCCGCTGATTTGGACTCTAAAAAGCTTAAAATTGTTTTACTTACTTCCATTAAAGCCGATTCAGTAGATCTTTTGGGTAAAAAACCATGTTGAAAGCTGTTGAAAAAAGAGAATTTTTGAAAAAAGTCCATTAATCTATTGTGCAACAGTTGTTCAAATAATTTAGAAAAAGATGACAGCATACTAATGGGTCTGTAGTTATTAAAATTTTCGGGATTTTCTTTTTTATAAAGAGTAATAACTTGGGCCAATTTCATTGCACGGGGAAAAACTCCTTGTGCTCATGCTGATATTAAAGATAAAAGCTAAACGTTCAGCAATGAAGTGCACGCATTTTTTTAGTGTACTTGGCGGAACTGAATTGTAACCTGAAGAGGTTTTGTTCTTTAGTTTTTTGCTCAGATTAATAATTTCTTTGAATTTGTTGTTGGATACAAGTAAAAAGACTTATTAGTTTTATTTTGTATGGAGTAGGACAGGGCATTTACCGAAATGTTGTTTTCTTTTTATAGACCTGGGGCTAGATTTACGAGATATTCATTCATTTTGTCAGCTAAAATTTTACTATTAGGTTCAGAAGGAAGAATATTTTTTGGTTTTTTAGCGTTTGTTAACTGGCGCACTGTACTGCATGTAGCTTTGGCTTTATTATCACTTGATTCAATTTTAAACAAAAAATAATTGCTCTTGGCTCTATTTATCTCAATGTCATAGAATTCTTTATATTCTATAAAGAGCTCCTTATAGCTTAAGTGATTTTAGGACATAACTTGAAGACCGACCAAGGTTTCTTTTTGTTTGCTGAGTTCTAGGGTAAACCACTGATTTTTTTTACCTTGTTTTTTAATTTGGTTTTGACAAGTTTTTGAGGAAAACAGGATTCAAAAATATTTAAGAAATTCTTCGTAAAACAATCCCAGAAGTCGTTTACATTTTCCGATTTTTTATTGTAAAGTTCAATCCAGTTTCTTTCCCTTAGCTTACTATAAAAATAATCTTGATTAGATTGGGAAAAAAATCTTGCATATTTAGGAGGTTCTTTTGGTTCAGTTGATTCGTTTAAATTAAGACTTAATAGTTGAGCTGTGTGATCAGACTTTTTATAACTTTTGAATGATAAGAATAATTTTGAGTATCAAATAAAATATTATCAATACACGACTTGGGGGTTTTTGTTATTCTCGTGTAGTCTGTCACTGATGCTCTAATATTATAAGTCTCAATCATGTTAATAAAAATATTTGTTTCACTGCGGTTTTTGTCAAAATATATGTTGAAATCCCCTGTAACTACTATTATTTTATTTTCATTAAAAAATCTTTCCAAAATGTCTTCAAAAACCCTTAAAAATATGTTCATTTTACCATTTATTCCTGACCTGTAAATGCATACAACAACGTATGACTTATTGTGTAGTTTAAACTCGATAGCAGCACATTCAATGCTGTAGAGATATGACCAATTTACAATATCAACCCTATTTTCTGTTGTTAATTTAGTATGGCTATACACCGCTATTCCTCCATGTTTTTCTGGCTCTCTACAGAAGTAAGACATCAGACTGTAACCATTCAGTGCCATAGTTGTTAAGGAGGGTTCACACTGCCAGTGTTCAGAAATGCAAACTATGTCTGGCGGTTCCAGTTCTTCAATCAATACTTCAAGTTGTAGCAAGCGATTTCCAAGCGATTGTATGTTGTGGTGAAAAATTCGCAGCGTATTTAATTTTACTGATTTCTTTGTTGCATTATGGATGGGAATAAAAAATGTTCTGGTGCTTGACTTGTCGATGGATTTGATTGAGGGGGAATATCGCACTTGATGTTATTGTTTGTGTTTGTAGAGTGCATGCCTATTTCGAATGGAGGTATATGATTTAAAAAGAAACTTCTTATGTGTCTCACGATCGCATTTGATAAGTACCATTGACCAGTTTTTGTGATATTGTGTTGATCATTCTAGTAATTAGTAATATCCGTAGATGTTCGATTAAGGATGAATGAAATCTTTCTACGTCCGAATTGCTTTGGGTTCGGTGGTTGTAAAATGAAGATTGATTTTATGGATTTTAAAGAGTTCTTTTACCGTGTCGCTATTAAATTCTGTTCCTCTATCCGTTATTATTTTTTCGGGAATTCGGTAAAATGTAAAAAATCTCTTAAGAGCTCTACATATTTCTATTACTGACCCATCAAAAATAGAATGATTTGCAGGTTGTTTGGATGTTTTAGTGAGCACTAGGTACGGTTTTTGACGAGAATATTTAGCAATTTGACAAATCTGACATCAATTTATTGAGTTGGTAATGTCTTTTTTATACCTGGCCAATAGTAGTTCCTCTTTTGATAATCCATAGTTTCGGTGATACCCCTATGGTTGCTTTTACCTTCATAATAAAACTTAATAAGCATTATTTGTTGTTCTTTTTCTCTGATATTGTTTACCATTTTTGAGCATTTTATAAGTTTTAGACCACGAGGCGCAAAATGGAATAAAGAGTAATTTATAATGATTAATTAATTAATTTTTAAAATGATTCACAATATCTGTGAATCATTTTAAAAATTAAGGTGGAATTTTATATTAGTGGTAGTTTTTTTTTAATCTAAAATTAGGTCCCGATAATTTTTGGGTATTTTAACTTCCAAAATTTTAAGTTTACCAAATTTATTTTGTTATGAATATTTGGTGAAATAATTATTTGGTGAGATCTGTTAATAATTTTTTCGTCAAGAATGGTTATACTATTATTTACGGACTCGAGATTCGAATCTGAATGTATCGTCTGTAAGTTATCGTCAGGGGTTTGATTTTGTTCTGAAGTGCTCGAGTTTTCTTCCGGTGGTATAGAATTTTCCGCGATATATATATATATATGATATATAACGATATCCCGATTTATTTGAATTCTTGGTAACGCATCTGCGTCAAATTCAACAAGACGCAATTTCCACCGTACTAATTTACTGTTTGGTTCTTTTAGGTTTTGAAGCCAAACCAGAGGTCGATGATCGGTATAAATTTTGAATTTGCGGCCGAATAGATATAGCCCACACTATCGCCAATAATTCCTTTTCGATAGTCGAGTATTTCGTTTCGCTATTATTAAAGGTACGCGAGGCATACGCAATGGGTCTCTCGTTTAGTATTTCACTTTGTGATAATACGGCTTCTATTCCAAAATTACTGGCTTCCGTGGTTAATATAAATGTTTTGGTAAAGTCCGGATAATGTAGTACGGGCGCATTTGTCAAGATATTTTCACATTAAGAAGTTAGAGGTTTAGTCAATTTTGTAAAAGAGAACACGAAACGTCTATGTTTAGAATTCCTTTTAATGATTTTATTATTAAGTCTAAGTTTAAGCATCTCTTTGTATCAATTTAGTTGAAGTACAAAAATAAAGGATTTATTTTTGATAAATTTAAATATGCGCGCTAAAATTGTTCGTCTTCCGTTAGGACGCATGACAATTCCACAGAAGTAGTAGTATGACAACTCCGCTAAAAGAAAGTACACGTTTGTGCAATAAATTAAATAAAATTAAACTTAAATACGCGGCTTATGCCATAAAAACACTAATTAAGAAAACCCGCTAGTGTGCCTTTCTTTACGAATAAGCATCACCAACAGCAGCAGCTCCAGGGCGCCCTGTTCTTGAAGAATAGCGCCAGAAGAAGATAAGCGAACAATACGTTTGTTTCTTCTCATCAAATTAAAATATATATATTAGGTTGTCTTGAAGGTTCGTGGAACCAGCCTATCGAAGTTAGTTTTTTATTTATTTTTCTATATTCCTCACACGCATCTTTTCCGGACTCCTAATAACTGTTATTCCATTTTTTTCGCCATTTTGCCTGTTTCTAAAAACCTGATAGTCAAGCAGCTAATCCTTATTTCCAAAATTTACCTGCACTGATTCCTTGATTGGCATTGGCTGTTTTACCAAAACAAACAAAAATTTAAAAATTCAGTATAAAGTCAACCGCTCTTGAATGCACTTGTCGCTCATCGCAATTTTTTGTATGCGCCGTGCTCGATCGGAAACGTCTTAATTTTTGTTGCGCGCATTTTTATTCAATTGGACGGAATAAAATAGTTGGGAGTTAACAATCGCATTTCTCAAAATAAATTAATTCTTGCTAATTTATATACAAAATTAATCACTATGGCTGAGAGATTTAAAAGATGTGAACACCTTTGCAATGTTGAAATGAGTAAGGTCACATAGTTGCTAGATATCGGCAAAAAAGCTTTAACAAATGTTATTTACATTAATAATTTTATAAGCAGATATAAAGACTTGTGGTGCAATACATGAGCAGTTTTACAAAGTTCACAATATAAAGACTTTGAGATTTGAGATAAGGTTAGAAAAGAATTTGATAATATTACGAATTTAAATCTATAAAATTACAATTAACGGGATCTAATCAAAATTCTAATAATACTAATCAACCGCAATCCACTACGGACCATCCCGTTTCTCTTGAACCCCCAATAAAGTTACGAATTTTTCGAGGTTATTTTAGAGATTTTACCGCATACATTGATGTTTTTGATGTTTTAATACTTAACAAAACAAAACTTTCAAATATCTCAAAATTTAATTAACTCGCTGGAGAGCTAAACATTTGCTACAATGCTATCCCTTATCAGCCGCTAATTACATCTTAGCATATAACGCAATAAGAAATAGATATTCAAATAAAATGATTACCGGTAATCAGCATTGGAATGAGATTGATAAAGCACCACGATTACATGATGAAAATCCGCAATTATTAAGAAAACTAATTGATGCGTTTGTAGAAAATCTTGCCGCCTTGGAAAACAAGGGTTACCCTGTAGACCAAAGGTCTTTTATTTTAGCACAAATGTTACTTAAACGCCTTAGCACAAATTTAGTGACCCGCTTTGAATCTCATTTTGCATCAACAGATATGCCTACTTATGATGAAATCATGAACTTTTTTACAAAACAATGTATCGCATTAGAAACAATAAATTGCACCATGGAAATCCGTTTAAATAATACCAAAAAACCAAACTCAAACCCTCAGCCGCGCTCAAATTCATATTTTTCCGCAACAAATAATAATACAACTACCCGCTCCTGCTCTGTTTGTAAAAATACAGACCATAATTTATACAAATACCCTACTTTTTTAGACACAAATCCCAAAGAAAGATACGCCTTAATTAAATAAAATCACTTATGTACAAATTGTTTACAAAACCACAATGTATACAGTTGTAATTCTACATCAACTTGTCGCACGTGTACAAAAAAGCACTACAGCTTATTGCATGACACAAATTTTGTATTTCGCCCGCAAAACTCTTATAATAATGCTAACGATAATAATAGAGAACAAAATTCATATTTCACACGCAATTAAACGCAAACGCAAAACCAAACTCGCTAGTAGGGGATGTTAGCAATTTACAAATATAAGTAAATGATGGTGGGCGTGATCACCGCCCCCTTCAACTCCTCTCCTCACCCCTCTTCACCGCCTTCTCTTCACCGCCTCCTCTTCTCTCCCCCTCTCTTCTTCCCCTCTCTTCTTCTCCTCTTCTCTTCACCCCCTCCTCTTTACTGTCTCTTTACTTATCCCCTCTACTTTTCTCCCACCACTACTTTAGTTTCTAGCGAGGAGGATATATCTCTCTTAAAGTCAATATTTATATAACGGAGATGAGACTTCTCCCCTCTCTTATTACGTGGTGGGGAAGTATAGGTATATAAATAGCGGTATTTTCTTTGGATTTTTAGTTTAGATTTTATTTTTTGGTTTATTTAAAAATAAAGAAAATGAGTGATTTCGTGGAGTTTGTTTCAGGCGAAAAAGTGTTTTTCAATAAAAATAATGAAGATCTAACATCTTGCAGGGAAGAGTTGGTGCTGAATATGGACGAAAATAATACCATCAATCCTGAGGAAGAATACTCCGACTCGGAGATGGAGGCATTTTTGAGGATAGCGACTGTGCCATTTCTGACGTTGTGCGTAGCAAATTTCTAAAAACGGAAAAAACCGTAGAGCCAGGGTACCTCAAACAAAAAATGTGCGTTACACGGTCATACGTGGCCATAAAAGTTGGAGGCGAAAAGTTGTGTGCACTGTGTTGCATGTGTTATTTTAATCACGGGATTAATCTGCCTATGGTTGAGAATGAACACATTAATCTGCATTATACAGATAAAATGAATTGCAACCATTTGACGTGTGCCGCATGCGATGATAAGTTATACCAATTGATTTATCCGGAGATTTGTTTAGTTTGCCTTGGAGGGGCCGAAGCAAAAATAATAAACCATAGGTTTAGCCACGAGTAAAAACGTTTGAGAACATTTTTACTCATTAAGTATTAAGTGAAATAGTGGGGGAAGAAAAAAGAACGTATAAATGAATAACACGTCCAACGCAGCATCATAACTAGTTTAAACGTTGGAAACATAATAAAAATGAAAATTGATAAAAGTTTTTTGTGTGATTTTAATGCCATGTTAAATGAAGAGAAACACATGTCACTGAAAGTGAAAACATTTTGCAAGTTAAATGTGGATCAAGCTTACGTAATAGAAAATATGCAGCAAATTAGCACTAGATACGGAAAATCAATTTTGGTGACTTTATGTGACAGCTCCACAGAAAACAAATTAAAAACGTTTTTACCAAAAAAAGTGGTGCAAAAATTTAGCGATAACTTTTTTTCAGCTGTAAACCATTATCAAAAGTGTACATTAACATACCTTGGACAGAGTGAACCTAAATTTATTGGGGCCCGTACACAGTCAAAACTAAAGATTGATTTTGTTGAATAAAAATAATTGGTTAAAAAATGCCTTTCAATATTACTTTAGTGACAAGTTATGTGTCTGAAGAACTTAATTTTAATCCGCAAGCTACCACTGAGGAAATAGAAAAAGTTAGAAGATATTTGAGTGGTGCTTTGTTTTGTCAGCAGTTTATTTTTGGATTATTTTCCGAGAGTAAATTTTACAACTTAATGTCAGAAGAAAGCCTACAAAAGACTCTTTTTGTGATTCCGCACTTTAATAGCAGATATCTTTCAGAAGTTGACGAGATGCCTAGTAAAACGTTGTGACTCTTTTTTATATTAAAATATTTACCTCACAAGGAAGGTTTGATTTCAAAGAAAACAAAGAATTTTATCGAGTTGTTTCAAGATTTTCAAGTGTTTTGAAGCAGAAAATGCCGAAATACGTGGTGCCGCACCGGGTTTTTCGAACGTTCTCGATTGCAGCTTAACGAAGAAAAAATACAAAAAAGCAATGTCTCTCTGTGTTGAATACTTTAAAGACTTGAATTTGAACACATTAATTAACGGATGGATTTTGTTAGAATTATGGAATGAACTTTTTGATATCAAGGCGTTCCTGCCCAAATATATTTTGGACAAAGTTATGAAACTTGCTTCAGATTTAGAAGAAAATTAATAAAAGTGTATGTACCTATTTTTGATTTATTATTTCACAAGATGATTTACTTTAAATAGTGATTAATTCTAAATCTATTCAACATTAAAAACATGCTATACTAACCACTACACGATAGGTTTCTTTTGCGCTTTAATAATTCATTTTATATTTGTTTTGGTTACCTTATAAAATTATGTTTTTTTTTTTGTAATGTGTAGGAGAAAGGCTGTTTATATTTATATGTATCAAAATAAATTTGTCTTAAAAATATAAAGAAATTTTGGTAAGAAAATACGTATTTTACTTTTTACTATAAGAGCCACCTCTGGGCCCATATTTGCGTGATTAAAAAAAAACGCAAGGCGCTGCCAAGATAAATGGTAAAACATCAAGTAAAAACCATAGCAAAAGCTTAGTGTTCTACCATGCGTTTTAAAATAGAACAGATGCGTTTGTGTGTGGTCGAAATTGTAGGGTGGTCAAAAAAAGCCGCATATTTACTTAATGCGTAGGAATGTTGTTTCGACGGCATTATCCGTCCTAAGCATCTATTCCTAGCTTTTTTTCACCCTATGTAGGTAGATTTTGTCTTTTTAGTAAGTGGCTTTTCTTAGAAAAAAGACCACACGGGTCAAAATGTGCACTATAGGCGGTAACTTGTTGGGGTGAGACTATGCTAGGATAAGGATTTAATACGTTGTGAAACGAGTGTATACAGGGTGAGGCAAATAAACAGTGGCCTGTATTGCTCTTTTTTTAAATTATACAGAGTCGCAAAAGCATAGTTGGGGACCTATATTAGTTTTAATTTTAATGAACCAAAACGCAACAATAAAAGGAGCTTGCAATTATTAGTATCTAGAAATTACATTTTATTTGCCAACTTGATTATAATATTATATTAAAAAACAAGGTTAGAAATCAACTCTTAGCACACAATCGAGACGAAGTTGGTAATCTGAGCCGAAGGCGAAATCCATAAGTCGAGCAAAGACGTTATTTACTGTATTATATCTGCGACTGCAAAAAAAAACACACAATTGTATTTTTTTTTATTTACTTATTTTTTTGACGTTGTTATTTATTATCAAATAACAATAATAATGATACGTGATGTGCAATGTTGACATATCCGTGTACAAAGCGCTACTTTCAGGACTTTCTTCTCAATAGTAAGTTATGCATTAACCCTCTAGTTAAAGAGAAAGATGGGAGACATATACCAAATGCCAGAATAAAACAGCTGAAGGTAAATTAAAGATTAAATTCCTAACTCGCTATTGAGAAACCGTCCCTAGAGTGAGTTTTCCTTGTAAAAAACCTCATTTTATATAGCAGTCATATAAAAACATTATTATTATTATTATTATTTTTTGGCTTATCTGCGAACAACCGCGAGGTTAGTAGAAACGGTGTTCCGCATCGTGTGTTTCGAGCAGACGCAATGATCCGAGGATGACCGCTTTCTGCATTGCGCAAGGTGTTCTGCCTTGTCACGGCAGGTTGACAAGGTTTTGAGAACTGAGAGCAGTGTTTGCCGTGCACCTCCGGGACCTCCAATTACCAAAACCACTAGCTTGACTGTATAGCCCCGGTACACTCGGCGAAGGTCAAAGAGAAGATACTGATATTTCGTCCGTTTTTCTTCCTCCTTGACAATGATGTTTGCCTCGGCGGGTGCCGAGAACTCAATGATATACATAATTTTATCACTCTTGTCAAGAAGTACTATATCCGGCTTTTTATTATTATTATTTTTTTTACAACTAATTTGTTGGGTACTTACATAACTTGTACGGAGCCGAATTGTCGGCCAACGTTCTAATTATGGGTAAGGGCTCGCCGAACAGTTCTACACGTGCTCAGGATGATTGCCTTTTGGGCTGATTTAACTATTTCCTGCGGGTGTTCAATTTTTAGGATCATTATTTCTTATGGTGTATGTTTTTCTACCAGTCCGTTTGCAGATATGACAACAGGGTGAATGGTAACTTCCCGTAGTTGATGGATAGCTTTAAGTTCATGAGCTAGGTCGATGTATTTCGTGATTTTCTTATTTCTCGCCTCTCTAAGGTTCGCGTCTTCTGTCACGTCAATAAGTTTGCCCTTGTTTTCTGCCTTGTCGAATACAACTATATCCGGGCGGTTATGTTGGATTTCTCTGTCTGTTATTAGACTTAGGTCCCAGTATATCTTTGCTTTTTCATTTTTTGCACAATCTTTTGGTTCATATTTATAATGTGGAACTTTATCCTTTTCTATGTTGTATTTTAGACAAAGCGCTTGATGAATTATTTTGGCCACATTGTCGTGCCTTTGTTTGTAATCTCGGGGCGCTAGGTATGGGCAGCTAGAGGTCAAGTGTTGGACAGTCTCTGACTTTCCATTGCAAAGTCGACACCGGTCGTTGGGTACTTCTTGTTTTAATATGTACCTGCGATAGTTCCTTGTGGCCATGACTTGATCCTGTATTGCCCCAATGAATCCCTCTGTTTCCATCTGTAAAAATCCTTCTGACAAGTAAGCTGTGGATAGTTCAATATCGATATCGTCATTACCAAGAGAGTTTGCATATCTTCCGTGTAATTGCTTTTGTTTTCAGTCTTCTTCTAGGTTTTTAAAATAATCTTTATTTTCTTTTTCAGGGGCATCATCCCCTGCAAGGTTGAGTGGTGTGAGCTGGTTGTCAATTGATGCAATAGCACGATGCATTGGATGATCTACTATTTTAAAGTAAGTATATAAATTTCCTATTTCTTTTGCATGACTTTCTCTTAGATTCCGAATTCCTCTTCCCCCTCTTTTTCTTTTTAGGTATAACCTGTTTACGGAAGAGTTCGGATGATGAAGTCTGTGTTTTGTTAGCGTTGTTCTTATAAAGCGCTCTAGCCTCTCAAGGTCTGTTGGACTCCATTTTATCAGGCCAAAACTATATGTAACCACAGGGAGGACCCATGAGTTAATTGCCTCTACTTTTGATCGTGAGTATAAGCTATGGTGAGTATAGAGATATATATAAGTATATTAAGTCTCTTTGTTAGGACTTTTTCTACTTGCTGTTTTATTTCTGAGTAGTTAATGTATTTGTACTTTTCATCCAACGGGAGCGCTGTAAATTCTGACAAGTTCCCAAGTAGGATGTTGTTAGAGTTTTGCATTTTCCCAGCTTTAATATTCATAAAAGAGCATTTTTCTATCGCGAACTTCATTTTAATATCATGTTACGAGTTCTAGTTGCGACTTAAGTTGATCTTCGTTGGCTGCGTAAACTTTAAGGTCATCCATGTACACTAGGTGGCTTATTTTTATTTTTGTTTGCCTGGTAAGTATATATCTGTTTGTGCTAGTCTCAAGCATGTTTCGTAGTGGGTTAAGAGCCAAAAAAAAACCAGAGCGGATTTAAGCTGTCACCCTGAAAAATGCCCCTTTGGACCTTTAGAGCTGAAGTTGTGTAGCCGGTTTTGCCTACTTTTACGCTAAGGGATGTTTCCCATTTTCTCATTAGGTTTTTGAGACATTCAACGAGATGAGTATTGATTTTATATATGCTTATAATTTCAATTAGCCAAGAGTGTGGAACAGAGTCGAATGCCTTTCTATAGTGAGCCATTCCTTGCTGCCTCGCGCCTTAGTTCTGCATCCATTCTGCTCTCTAGAGAGTATGTTGTTCTGGTCGAGATGTTTGTTTATTTTATGTTTTATAGCAGCTGTGAAAATTTTATAGATGACGGGCAGACATGTTATGGGGCTATAATTTTTGGGATCATCGACCTTTTCGTTTTTTGGAATCAGGTAGGTTATTCCTTTGGTAAAGAAAGGAGGGATTACAGCGGCATATTGGATTCCTTCAGTTAGTTGTTAAGGTAAGGTTTCGTGAGTCTGCGTTAAGTTTTTCCACCAGTATGCCTGGATATTATCTATCCCTGGGGCTTTCCAGTTGGATATGTTTTTTAGGGCTTTTTGAATGTCGTCTAGTGTAAGTACTATTTCGGGCATTTCATCTATTGCAGTCATTCTTTGCTGTTCTTTTTCTATCCCGTATGCATTTTGATTGTGCTTTTCTGGGTCACTCCATATGTTCGCCCAGTATTGGTAAGTTTCTTCCTTAGCTGCAGGCTAGAGATTTAAATTGGAAGTTTCTGGATTTAGTTGCCGATAAAAAAGCTGTTGGTTGTCTCGATATTGCTTGTTTTGTTTGTATCTTTTGACCCTCTCGTTATATCTTCGGAGTCTCCTTCCGAGGGCTGCCACTTTTTATTTAAGTTCTTCCTTATAGGTGTTGAGGTTCTGTTTTAAGGCTGGGTTTTTTCGCTATATTTTATTTTGACTTTCTTACATATCTTCTTTATGAGGTTCTGTAATTTTTTGGAAGGTTTTGGTTGTCCGTATGATTGTATGTGCCCTAGCCCTTTGCGAATCTTGTTTATTCTGTCAAGAAGTCTTTTTTTCCATGGCGGTTCTGGGTGGGCTCGTGCGCAGGCTTTTTTGCCTTGGTTGGATGTACCTAGCAAATAGAGAGCGCAGCAGCTGCACAGTAGACCAGGTTGCAAGTGCCATTTATATTTTGGATTTCATGTACTTTCTGCTTGATAACTTCATTAACTTGATTGATGGTTCTTTTTGCTGTTGCAGAATATTTGAGTTTGGCTATTTTCGGCCGATGCTCCATCGGTGTTCCCGTGTACAGTAATAGCATTTCTTCGATTCTATCACTCACTTCTTTATGCGTGCCTTCCGCTGGGATTTCGTACACTGTCAATCTGCGAGGTGCGATATTGGCTATCTGGATTTTCTGGTTTTGGATAGGGTTTTCAGCATTCACTGCAGATTTTAGGCGTTCCAGTTCCGCTTCTGCTTATTTTCTTTTTTGGGTTTGGCCTTATCTGCGGTCTCGCGGCTCCGACTTACACGGGTGTAGATAGGCCAGGTGTTCCATTCACCGTTCTACTCCCCACCAACCGCGAGGTTAGTAGAAACAGTGTTCCGCATCGTGTGCTCTGAGCAGACGCAATGATCCGAGGATGACAGCTTTCTGCATTGCGCCATCAAGGTGTTCTGCCTTGTCATAGCAGGCTGTATAGCCCCGGTACACTCGGCGAAGGTCAAAGAGAAGATCCTGATATTTGGTGCCGAGACAAACATCATTGTCAAGGAGGAAGAAAAGCGGACGAAATATCAGGATCTTCTCTTTGACCTTCGCCGAGTGTACCGGGGCTATACAGTCAAGCTAGTGGTTTTGGTAATTGGAGGTCCCGGAGGTGCACGGCAAACACTGCTCTCAGTTCTCAAAACCTTGTCAACCTGCCGTGACAAGGCAGAACACCTTGCGCAATGCAGAAAGCGGTCATCCTCGGATCATTGCGTCTGCTCGAAACACACGATGCGGAACACCGTTTCTACTAACCTCGCGGTTGTTCGCAGATAAGCCAAAAAATAATAATAATAATAATAATGTTTTTATATGACTGCTATATAAAATGAGGTTTTTTACAAGGAAAACTCACTCTAGGGACGGTTTCTCAATAGCGAGTTAGGAATTTAATCTTTAATTTACCTTCAGCTGTTTTATTCTGGCATTTGGTATATGTCTCCCATCTTTCTCTTTAACTAGAGGGTTAATGCATAACTTACTATTGAGAAGAAAGTCCTGAAAGTAGCGCTTTGTACACGGATATGTCAACATTGCACATCACGTATCATTATTATTGTTATTTGATAATAAATAACAACGTCAAAAAAATAAGTAAATAAAAAAAAATACAATTGTGTGTTTTTTTTGCAGTCGCAGATATAATACAGTAAATAACGTCTTTGCTCGACTTATGGATTTCGCCTTCGGCTCAGATTACCAACTTCGTCTCGATTGTGTGCTAAGAGTGGATTTCTAACCTTGTTTTTTAATATAATATTATAATCAAGTTGGCAAATAAAATGTAATTTCTAGATACTAATAATTGCAAGCTCCTTTTATTGTTGCGTTTTGGTTCATTGAAATTAAAACTAATATAGGTCCCCAACTATGCTTTTGCGACTCTGTATAATTTAAAAAAAGAGCAATACAGGCCACTGTTTATTTGCCTCACCCTGTATACACTCGTTTCACAACGTATTAAATCCTTATCCTAGCATAGTCTCACCCCAACAAGTTACCGCCTATAGTGCACATTTTGACCCGTGTGGTCTTTTTTCTAAGAAAAGCCACTTACTAAAAAGACAAAATCTACCTACATAGGGTGAAAAAAAGCTAGGAATAGATGCTTAGGACGGATAATTCCGTCGAAACAACATTCCTACGCATTAAGTAAATATGCGGCTTTTTTTGACCACCCTACAATTTCGACCACACAGAAACGCACATAAATGCATCTGTTCTATTTTAAAACGCATGGTAGAACACTAAGCTTTTGCTATGGTTTTTACTTGATGTTTTACCATTTATCTTGGCAGCGCCTTGCGCTTTTTTTTAATCACGCAAATATGGGCCCAGAGGTGGCTCTTATAGTAAAAAGTAAAATACGTATTTTCTTACCAAAATTTCTTTATATTTTTAAGACAAATTTATTTTGATACATATAAATATAAACAGCCTTTCTCCTACACATTACAAAAAAAAAACATAATTTTATAAGGTAACCAAAACAAATATAAAATGAATTATTAAAGCGCAAAAGAAACCTATCCTGTAGTGGTTAGTATAGCATGTTTTTAATGTTGAATAGATTTAGAATTAATCACTATTTAAAGTAAATCATCTTGTGAAATAATAAATCAAAAATAGGTACATACACTTTTATTAATTTTCTTCTAAATCTGAAGCAAGTTTCATAACTTTGTCCAAAATATATTTGGGCAGGAACGCCTTGATATCAAAAAGTTCATTCCATAATTCTAACAAAATCCATCCGTTAATTAATGTGTTCAAATTCAAGTCTTTAAAGTATTCAACACAGAGAGACATTGCTTTTTTGTATTTTTTCTTCGTTAAGCTGCAATCGAGAACGTTCGAAAAACCCGGTGCGGCACCACGTATTTCGGCATTTTCTGCTTCAAAACACTTGAAAATCTTGAAACAACTCGATAAAATTCTTTGTTTTCTTTGAAATCAAACCTTCCTTGTGAGGTAAATATTTTAATATAAAAAAGAGTCACAACGTTTTACTAGGCATCTCGTCAACTTCTGAAAGATATCTGCTATTAAAGTGCGGAATCACAAAAAGAGTCTTTTGTAGGCTTTCTTCTGACATTAAGTTGTAAAATTTACTCTCGGAAAATAATCCAAAAATAAACTGCTGACAAAACAAAGCACCACTCAAATATCTTCTAACTTTTTCTATTTCCTCAGTGGTAGCTTGCGGATTAAAATTAAGTTCTTCAGACACATAAATTGTCACTAAAGTAATATTGAAAGGCATTTTTTAACCAATTATTTTTATTCAACAAAATCAATCTTTAGTTTTGACTGTGTACGGGCCCCAATAAATTTAGGTTCACTCTGTCCAAGGTATGTTAATGTACACTTTTGATAATGGTTTACAGCTGAAAAAAAGTTATCGCTAAATTTTTGCACCACTTTTTTTGGTAAAAACGTTTTAAATTTGTTTTCTGTGGAGCTGTCACATAAAGTCACCAAAATTGATTTTCCGTATCTAGTGCTAATTTGCTGCATATTTTCTATTACGTAAGCTTGATCCACATTTAACTTGCAAAATGTTTTCACTTTCAGTGACATGTGTTTCTCTTCATTTAACATGGCATTAAAATCACACAAAAAACTTTTATCAATTTTCATTTTTATTATGTTTCCAACGTTTAAACTAGTTATGATGCTGCGTTGGACGTGTTATTCATTTATACGTTCTTTTTTCTTCCCCCACTATTTCACTTAATACTTAATGAGTAAAAATGTTCTCAAACGTTTTTACTCGTGGCTAAACCTATGGTTTATTATTTTTGCTTCGGCCCCTCCAAGGCAAACTAAACAAATCTCCGGATAAATCAATTGGTATAACTTATCATCGCATGCGGCACACGTCAAATGGTTGCAATTCATTTTATCTGTATAATGCAGATTAATGTGTTCATTCTCAACCATAGGCAGATTAATCCCGTGATTAAAATAACACATGCAACACAGTGCACACAACTTTTCGCCTCCAACTTTTATGGCCACGTATGACCGTGTAACGCGCATTTTTTGTTTGAGGTACCCTGGCTCTACGGTTTTTTCCGTTTTTAGAAATTTGCTACGCACAACGTCAGAAATGGCACAGTCGCTATCCTCAAAAATGCCTCCATCTCCGAGTCGGAGTATTCTTCCTCAGGATTGATGGTATTATTTTCGTCCATATTCAGCACCAACTCTTCCCTGCAAGATGTTAGATCTTCATTATTTTTATTGAAAAACACTTTTTCGCCTGAAACAAACTCCACGAAATCACTCATTTTCTTTATTTTTAAATAAACCAAAAAATAAAATCTAAACTAAAAATCCAAAGAAAATACCGCTATTTATATACCTATACTTCCCCACCACGTAATAAGAGAGGGGAGAAGTCTCATCTCCGTTATATAAATATTGACTTTAAGAGAGATATATCCTCCTCGCTAGAAACTAAAGTAGTGGTGGGAGAAAAGTAGAGGGGATAAGTAAAGAGACAGTAAAGAGGAGGGGGTGAAGAGAAGAGGAGAAGAAGAGAGGGGAAGAAGAGAGGGGGAGAGAAGAGGAGGCGGTGAAGAGAAGGCGGTGAAGAGGGGTGAGGAGAGGAGTTGAAGGGGGCGGTGATCACGCCCACCATCATTTACTTATATTTGTAAATTGCTAACATCCCCTACTAGCGAGTTTGGTTTTGCGTTTGCGTTTAATTGCGTGTGAAATATAAATTTTGTTCTCTATTATTATCGTTAGCATTATTATAAGAGTTTTGCGGGCGAAATACAAAATTTGTGTCATGCAATAAGCTGTAGTGCTTTTTTGTACACGTGCGACAAGTTGATGTAGAATTACAACTGTATACATTGTGGTTTTGTAAACAATTTGTACATAAGTGATTTTATTTAATTAAGGCGTATCTTTCTTTGGGATTTGTGTCTAAAAAAGTAGGGTATTTGTATAAATTATGGTCTGTATTTTTACAAACAGAGCAGGAGCGGGTAGTTGTATTATTATTTGTTGCGGAAAAATATGAATTTGAGCGCGGCTGAGGATTTGAGTTTGGTTTTTTGGTATTATTTAAACGGATTTCCATGGTGCAATTTATTGTTTCTAATGCGATACATTGTTTTGTAAAAAAGTTCATGATTTCATCATAAGTAGGCATATCTGTTGATGCAAAATGAGATTCAAAGCGGGTCACTAAATTTGTGCTAAGGAGTTTAAGTAACATTTGTGCTAAAATAAAAGACCTTTGGTCTACAGGGTAACCCTTGTTTTCCAAGGCGGCAAGATTTTCTACAAACGCATCAATTAGTTTTCTTAATAATTGCGGATTTTCATCATGTAATCGTGGTGCTTTATCAATCTCATTCCAGTGCTGATTACCGGTAATCATTTTATTTGAATATCTATTTCTTATTGCGTTATATGCTAAGATGTAA
The DNA here is from genome assembly GCA_963921995.1 of Oxystoma pomonae. Classification (NCBI taxonomy): domain Eukaryota; kingdom Metazoa; phylum Arthropoda; class Insecta; order Coleoptera; family Brentidae; genus Oxystoma; species Oxystoma pomonae. The sequence goes on from OY998173.1 coordinate 42,535,769, forward strand.
TTAGCGGCTGATAAGGGATAGCATTGTAGCAAATGTTTAGCTCTCCAGCGAGTTAATTAAATTTTGAGATATTTGAAAGTTTTGTTTTGTTAAGTATTAAAACATCAAAAACATCAATGTATGCGGTAAAATCTCTAAAATAACCTCGAAAAATTCGTAACTTTATTGGGGGTTCAAGAGAAACGGGATGGTCCGTAGTGGATTGCGGTTGATTAGTATTATTAGAATTTTGATTAGATCCCGTTAATTGTAATTTTATAGATTTAAATTCGTAATATTATCAAATTCTTTTCTAACCTTATCTCAAATCTCAAAGTCTTTATATTGTGAACTTTGTAAAACTGCTCATGTATTGCACCACAAGTCTTTATATCTGCTTATAAAATTATTAATGTAAATAACATTTGTTAAAGCTTTTTTGCCGATATCTAGCAACTATGTGACCTTACTCATTTCAACATTGCAAAGGTGTTCACATCTTTTAAATCTCTCAGCCATAGTGATTAATTTTGTATATAAATTAGCAAGAATTAATTTATTTTGAGAAATGCGATTGTTAACTCCCAACTATTTTATTCCGTCCAATTGAATAAAAATGCGCGCAACAAAAATTAAGACGTTTCCGATCGAGCACGGCGCATACAAAAAATTGCGATGAGCGACAAGTGCATTCAAGAGCGGTTGACTTTATACTGAATTTTTAAATTTTTGTTTGTTTTGGTAAAACAGCCAATGCCAATCAAGGAATCAGTGCAGGTAAATTTTGGAAATAAGGATTAGCTGCTTGACTATCAGGTTTTTAGAAACAGGCAAAATGGCGAAAAAAATGGAATAACAGTTATTAGGAGTCCGGAAAAGATGCGTGTGAGGAATATAGAAAAATAAATAAAAAACTAACTTCGATAGGCTGGTTCCACGAACCTTCAAGACAACCTAATATATATATTTTAATTTGATGAGAAGAAACAAACGTATTGTTCGCTTATCTTCTTCTGGCGCTATTCTTCAAGAACAGTGCGCCCTGGAGCTGCTGCTGTTGGTGATGCTTATTCGTAAAGAAAGGCACACTAGCGGGTTTTCTTAATTAGTGTTTTTATGGCATAAGCCGCGTATTTAAGTTTAATTTTATTTAATTTATTGCACAAACGTGTACTTTCTTTTAGCGGAGTTGTCATACTACTACTTCTGTGGAATTGTCATGCGTCCTAACGGAAGACGAACAATTTTAGCGCGCATATTTAAATTTATCAAAAATAAATCCTTTATTTTTGTACTTCAACTAAATTGATACAAAGAGATGCTTAAACTTAGACTTAATAATAAAATCATTAAAAGGAATTCTAAACATAGACGTTTCGTGTTCTCTTTTACAAAATTGACTAAACCTCTAACTTCTTAATGTGAAAATATCTTGACAAATGCGCCCGTACTACATTATCCGGACTTTACCAAAACATTTATATTAACCACGGAAGCCAGTAATTTTGGAATAGAAGCCGTATTATCACAAAGTGAAATACTAAACGAGAGACCCATTGCGTATGCCTCGCGTACCTTTAATAATAGCGAAACGAAATACTCGACTATCGAAAAGGAATTATTGGCGATAGTGTGGGCTATATCTATTCGGCCGCAAATTCAAAATTTATACCGATCATCGACCTCTGGTTTGGCTTCAAAACCTAAAAGAACCAAACAGTAAATTAGTACGGTGGAAATTGCGTCTTGTTGAATTTGACGCAGATGCGTTACCAAGAATTCAAATAAATCGGGATATCGTTATATATCATATATATATATATCGCGGAAAATTCTATACCACCGGAAGAAAACTCGAGCACTTCAGAACAAAATCAAACCCCTGACGATAACTTACAGACGATACATTCAGATTCGAATCTCGAGTCCGTAAATAATAGTATAACCATTCTTGACGAAAAAATTATTAACAGATCTCACCAAATAATTATTTCACCAAATATTCATAACAAAATAAATTTGGTAAACTTAAAATTTTGGAAGTTAAAATACCCAAAAATTATCGGGACCTAATTTTAGATTAAAAAAAACTACCACTAATATAAAATTCCACCTTAATTTTTAAAATGATTCACAGATATTGTGAATCATTTTAAAAATTAATTAATTAATCATTATAAATTACTCTTTATTCCATTTTGCGCCTCGTGGTCTAAAACTTATAAAATGCTCAAAAATGGTAAACAATATCAGAGAAAAAGAACAACAAATAATGCTTATTAAGTTTTATTATGAAGGTAAAAGCAACCATAGGGGTATCACCGAAACTATGGATTATCAAAAGAGGAACTACTATTGGCCAGGTATAAAAAAGACATTACCAACTCAATAAATTGATGTCAGATTTGTCAAATTGCTAAATATTCTCGTCAAAAACCGTACCTAGTGCTCACTAAAACATCCAAACAACCTGCAAATCATTCTATTTTTGATGGGTCAGTAATAGAAATATGTAGAGCTCTTACGAGATTTTTTACATTTTACCGAATTCCCGAAAAAATAATAACGGATAAAGGAACAGAATTTAATAGCGACACGGTAAAAGAACTCTTTAAAATCCATAAAATCAATCTTCATTTTACAACCACCGAACCCAAAGCAATTCGGACGTAGAAAGATTTCATTCATCCTTAATCGAACATCTACGGATATTACTAATTACTAGAATGATCAACACAATATCACAAAAACTGGTCAATGGTACTTATCAAATGCGATCGTGAGACACATAAGAAGTTTCTTTTTAAATCATATACCTCCATTCGAAATAGGCATGCACTCTACAAACACAAACAATAACATCAAGTGCGATATTCCCCCTCAATCAAATCCATCGACAAGTCAAGCACCAGAACATTTTTTATTCCCATCCATAATGCAACAAAGAAATCAGTAAAATTAAATACGCTGCGAATTTTTCACCACAACATACAATCGCTTGGAAATCGCTTGCTACAACTTGAAGTATTGATTGAAGAACTGGAACCGCCAGACATAGTTTGCATTTCTGAACACTTTTTAGCGTCTACAAGCCGGAGAGTGGGGAATGCGAAATTCCAGTAAATTCTGGTTCTATCATTCTCCACTACGGACGGAATATCAGACATCAACACCGTACGAGTGCCTTAGGTGGTAATACAGCACCCGTAACGCCGCATTGTGTCGATGGATATACGCCGAGACCGCATACCGTCCGCAAGCAGACAGCAAATGATATAGGGTCACCGGCACCCTATGACAGGCCCTACAACTTGTGTCAGGAACCTTCCACCAGTAAGCCTTAATTCCACAGGCCCAGGGGCAGCAAAGTTCTTAGCACCCATAAGAGCACCTCGAACTTCCTCCACAGTTATTGGTGGGCACAGTTGCTCTGGTGGTAGAAACCCCCTCACGAAGGTTTCGAACTGTGCCAGGGCTGGTGTGTTTACGTTAAGCGGACGAGTTATCTCGTAAATACCCCTCTAGAATTTTCCACCCTCTCAGCGGTTGGAGGATTATCAATAATCCTCGGCGGCGTCTGAAATAGGCGACTGGGGTTTTCGAAAAACAACTTGTTTTCCGAAATGCCCCTCGCCCTGAATTAGATTTTGTTTGGCAGTTATTATTATTATTATTATTATTTTTTTCTTTTTTTTTTTTTTGTCTTCAAGGTTTCCCTGTTGTTTCAGCCGCTACCGGAAAAAAAAATTTCAAGGCAGCGACCTACATGATTTTTACTTTTCGAGGACATGACGTGCAATATGTGCTGCATCGAGTAGTACTGATTTTTGCAGTGCTTGGTAAGTATTTTCGTTTAATTCTAACTCTCTTAATATACATTTTAATTTCTTAGGTATGATTCCTAGAGCAGACAGCACAACGGGCATAATCTTAACGTTATCCGTATTCCACATTTATTATTATTATTATTATTATTATTATTATTATTATTATTATTATTATTATTATTATTATTATTATTATTATTATTATTATTATTATTATTATTATTATTATTATTATTATTATTATTATTATTATTATTATTATTATTATTATTATTATTATTTTTTTTTTTTTTTTCCCCCTCCTTAATGGGTAGTTCTCGATAAGGCCGGGATTGATTCAATCAACGACCTAATCGCGGGCCAATACTGAGCGAACAATGTTACAGGTGGCCAATATAACAGCTTTTTGCATTTCAGCAATAAGTTTTTTGGGATTTTCAATGCCAATTTCTTCCAGATGTGCAAGCAACTTTATGTCCACAAGTCCGTTACAGGTAAGTACAATTGGTATAATACGGACTTTGTTTAGCTGATAGATTGCTTTGACTTTCTGTCCTAGTAGGGTATACTTTGTAATTTTCTCCATTCTCGCATTCCGGATATTTTCGTCTAGAGGAATTGTGACGTCTATTATTTGGACTTCTTTTTTGTTTTTGCTTAGTATTACAATATCCGGCCTGTTATGCTCCACTGTCCTGTCTGTTATAATGTCCGTGTCCCAATACACCTTAGTGGTTTCATTTTCGAGTATTTTTTCCGGTATGTAGCTGTAGTACGGTTTTACCTCTTCTAATAGATTATTTTTCTTGCAGATTTCTTGATGGAGAATTCCTGCAATTTGGTTATGGCGCTCCAGATACTGCCGCGGTGCCAGGTAAGTACACGCCGAGGAAATATGCTGTATTGTTTCCGAGGATCCCTGACATAATCTACACTTATCGTTCGCAACATTTTGCTTTGCAATGTACTTCATAAAGTTTCGCGTTGGTACTTCCTGGTCCTGTATTGCAGTAATAAATCCCTCGGTTTCGGCTCTCAGCTCACCATCTTTGAGGTACCGTACAGACAGCTGCACATCAGTTTCTGGGCCGTACAAATTGGTGGGGTAGCGGCCATGTAAGGGCTTTCCTCTCCATTCTTCGAAAACTTCATTATTTGTAGTTTTTCTTACAGGTTGTAGCGGCGCAGCTAGATTCAAAGGAGAAAGGTTTTTGTCGGCGCGTCGGATGGCTCTATGGAGTGGATAATCTTCTTTTTCGAAGAACTGTCGTAGTTTACCTGTTCTGTCCCCATACGATGCACCAAAACTTACAAGACCTCTGCCTCCTTTATCTCTGGGTAAGTATAACCTCATAGTTGATGCATGGGGGTGGTGCATGCGGTGTTTTGTCAGACTCGTTCTTACTTTGCGATCAAGAGACTCCAGATCCGTTTTCGACCATTTTAGAACTCCAAATGTGTTCGATATTATTGGCGCTACCCACATGTTGATGGCAGTTATCTTGTTCTTTGCAAACAGCTCAGTTCTTAGCACTGTATTTAGTCTTGTAGCAAATGATTCTTGTACATAAACTTTCACTTGGGTGTCGTCGGTCTTCAGTGCCTGTTGTATTCCCAGATATTTGTAGGTAGCTCCCAATGTCAACGGGCAAATCGTCATCTGATCTAAAAGAGTGATATTCTGCGATTCCTGCATTTGACCTTTTTTGCAGTGTATAAACGCGCACTTATCTAGCCCGAATTCCATGTGGATGGATTTACTGAAAGATCGTACAAGTTCAAGTTGGCTTTGAAGCTGTTCCGGGGTTGCTGCGTATGTTTTCAGGTCGTCCATGAAAAGTAGGTGACATATCTTCACAGAGGGTGTTCTCTGAATGACGTACCCATTTCCGCTGGATTCCAACATAAAACTCAGAGGATTTATTGCCATGCAGAAAAGTAGAGGGCTCAGGCTGTCTCCTTGAAAAATCCCTCTTCGGATATTTAGGGGTTTTGTGGTGTAGCTCTGAGAAGCCGTATGCACCGAAAGAGAAGTACGCCATGTTCCCATCAGATAGTCTATTGCGCTGATTAGAGCTGGACACACCTTGTACATTTTCAGTACTCTCAGCAGCCAAGAGTGAGGAACGGAGTCAAAGGCTTTTTTGTAGTCAATCCACGCGATGGATATGTTCTTTTTATTTTTGCTGACTTGTTTTCCGACTACCGAATCGATTATAAGCCACTCCGTACTCCCTCTTGACCCCTTGCGACTACCGTTCTGCTCCCGGGCTAGCACACTATGTTGTTGCATGTGCTTCCTGATTACCTTTTCGAAGATTGAAATAAGGATTTTGTAAACCACAGGCAGGCAGGTTATAGGCCTGAAATTTTTTGGCTCCTCTGTATCTTGCTTTTTGGGGAGCATATACGTTATTCCTAGGGTAAAGTATTTGGGAACAGTTGTTGGATTTCTTAGGGCTTCGGTGAATTGCTCTGCCAAGATCTCATGCGTACTTGTAAGATGCTTCCACCAGTATGCTTGGATTTTGTCAACCCCTGGCGCCTTCCAGTTCCCCAATGATTGAACTAACTCTTTGACTTGGTTGGTAGTAATTTGTACAAAATCCATCTCTGGTAAGTTTTTCTTATTATTATTATTATTATTATTTTTTTTTTTTTTTTTTTTTTTTTTTTCACAGGAGTTCCTGGAGGGCAGCCTGCGCATCGAAAGCAAGTGCTTCAAGATCCACTGGCGTCGCAGTTGAGAACTGATCTGGCAATGGACAGAGTTTGAAGGATGACCGCTTTTTGCATGTCTCCAATTACTTTTTCGGGTAAGTTGAGTTCTTTAATTTTTTCTTTAAGATTTTTAGGGATTAGTCCCGTGACTGATAATATTATTGGGATTATGCAGACCCTCGTCATGTTCCATATGTTCCTAATTTCTTCTTTTAGCGGTTGGTATTTTCGGATCTTTTCTGCATACTTTTCTGCCAGATTATGGTTTCCTGGAACAGAGATGTCAATAAGGTACGTTATTTATGCCCGCTTGTCTACCAGTACAATGTCAGGTCTATTGTGTGGTATTGTGTGGTCAGTTAGGATAGGTTTGTCCCACATGATTTTCCAGTTTTCATTTTCCTCAAGCTCGTTTGGATTGTATTTGTAATACAGAGTTTTTTCTTTTTTCAGGTTCCGCATGAAGAGTAGTTCCTGGTGAACAATTCTAGCTGCCATATTATGCCTGTCGGTATAGGACGTAGGAGCCAGCATCGTGCAAGCACTCAGAATGTGGTCGATAGTCTCTGATGCTGCATTGCAGATGCGACATCTATCATTTGGCAAGTTTTCTTTAATAATATATTTAGCATAGTTTTTAGTTTTTACCACTTGGTCCTGAATAGCTACTAGGAATCCTTCTGATTCAGGATGTAGATAACCTTCGATGGCCCAACGTAATGATTCTTTGTGGTCAACATTTTCTTGGTGCAGTTGATTATAGTATCTTCCATGTAGTTCTTTTTGTGCCCATTGATCTTTCTTTTGCTCATCGGTCATGGCTGTAGGTGCGTAGTTTAGGTCCTGTAAATTAAGGGGCGTTAAGTTTTTGTCCGCATCTGTAATTATGCGGACAAAAACTTTGCGATTTTTTTTGGAAGAAATCTCGAATGTTTTGTATTTGTTTCATCCATTGCTGCTTTATATCTATCATTCCTCTTCCACCTTGTTCTCTAGGTAGTGTAATCCTTTCTTTACAGGCCTTTGGGTGATGCATGCGAGAGGAAGTTAGTGTGGTACGAATTTTCCTGTTTAGGTCTTCCAACTCTGTATTAGACCATGTAATAATGCCAAAAGAATAGGTTAGGACTGGAATAGCAAATGTATTTATAGCTTTTGTTAAATTTTTAGAGTTTAGCTTAGTTTTAGTCAGTTTTTTTATGCGATCTTGGAATTCTTTTGTTAGTTTTTCTTTTACTTTTTTATGTTCTATTTTGTGTGTTTGAGCGATGCCGAAGTATTTATATGGCTGTGATATTGGGGAAATCTCTAGCTGTTCCATTAGCTCCAGGTTTGGCATTTCTTGTAGTTGACCTTTAATGACCTTTACTGTAGCACATTTTTCCACACCAAAGGTCATGCCAATATCTTGACTCATGCTATGTACGAGGTTGAGGATAGTTTTGAGTTGTTTCTCATTTGAGGCGTAGCATTTAAGGTCGTCCATGTGTAGTAGGTGTGCAAGTACAATCTCTTCTCCTCTTCTTTTAATTTTTACTCCATATTTGGTTAGTTTAATCGCATTTGATAGCGGATTTAATGCCAGACAAAACCATAGGGCACTAAGGGAATCCCCCTGAAAAATTCCTCGTTTGAGTGCAATCTTACCGCTATCTATTTGTTCAGATGAAATTCGAATTTTCAAAGTGGTTTTCCAATTTTTCATGGTGACTTCCAAGAATGCTGTTAGAGAAGGGTGAATCTTGTAGAACTTGAGTACTTGCAATAGCCAAGAGTGAGGGACTGAGTCGAAGGCCTTTTTATAGTCAACGTAGCTCATGTATACATTGCGTTTTCCTTGACGAATTTGTTCTGTTATGACTGAGTCAATAATCAGTTGTTCTTTACACCCCAGCACATTTCTTTTTGCTCCTTTTTGTTCTTCGCTAATTATTTTATTTTCTTCCAGGTGATCGTCGATTTTTCTACAGAGGATTCCCAAAAAGGTTTTGTAAAGTGTTGGCAGGCAGGTTATTGGACGATACTGTGAGGGATCGTCAGTGGAATCACTCTTTGGGATCAGGTAAGTAGTTCCTTCTGTTAGGAACCTGGGGAACGTGTTTGGGTGTATAAGGGCATTATTGAATGTCCGAACGAGGTGTGGATATACCGCTGTTAGTCGTTTATACCAGAAGTTTTGAATTTTATCAGCGCCTGGCTCTTTCCAATTCGCAGCTTTCTGGAGTGCGCACTTTAGATCTTCTTCAGTTATATATACTTCAGGCATTTCCTCAATATTTTGACATCTGTTAGCTTCTTGTATGATCCATGATGCCTCTTTATGGATATATTCTTGTGACCAGATGCTAGTCCAGAATGCTTCTACTGCATCTGGGTCGGGCGGCCGAGCATTGGTTACCGTATTCTTTTGAAGAGACGAGTAGAAAGCTTTTTCACTCCGCGCAAACAAATTGTTGTCTCTTCTTCTGTTATAGCTTTCTTTGTACCTTTTTAATCGTGCTGCATTTACCGCAAGTTTCTGTTTTAGAGTGTCCAGGTGCGTGAGTACTATTGATTTTTGCTGCTCAGTATTTTTCCCATGAATAGCTGATTTGAGGTCTGCAGGAAGATTCTCTATCACCCTTCTAGTACGGTTGCCCTTGTAGAATTGCTCTACCCTTCCAATTATTTTACGTATGCTTTCTATTCTTTTTTCTATTCGTTTTTGCCAAGCAGGTTTATAGGCGGTTGAGAGGAAGGTGAGTTTTTTGTTTTTGATTTCTTGATTTTGAGCGATGATTGAAACCGCCGCACAGTATACGTACGAGTGAATTCTCTCCATTGTAGAGTTGTCTTCTATCATTTTAGAAAGTATGTTATTCATATCCTGTATTAGTCTTGGCGTTGTCTGGTTAAATTTAACTCTGGGAAGTGGTGGTCTTAGAGCCGGGTTCATGCCTTCGTACTTAAGCAGGTTTAATTTGAAACCATCTTCCAAAGTGGTATTAAAGGGTTCATCTATATTGGGTGTTTCAAGGGTCTGCTGCACTGGTGCTGTGTTATTTGGTAATGGTATTTCTTCTTCTGCCCTTTCTGTCATTCCCAATTGATTGCGTACCTGATTTGCAATTTCATGTATTTCTTGTTGAGTTATTAAGTTGTTTCTTTTTATAGCTCTACATTGGTCAGATAATCTTTGCGCGCTAATGTGTGCATATTCTGGGTGAGCTTCAGCGAACATCTCTTGAAGTCTCTGTCTGTATTGGGTTCTGTCAGTTTCCATACGCGTAGCTAGGAAGTATAGTCGCATAACGCATTTGTTTATGTCAGAAGTCCAGCGCATGCGCCTATTTTGCCCTTCAGCAATGGGAGAAGCGTGACGCATCTCAACATGTACCTGTGGGGGATGATATGTCCATTATTATTATTACTATTATTATTATTATTATTATTATTATTATTATTATTATTATTATTATTATTATTATTATTATTATTATTATTATTATTATTATTATTATTATTATTATTATTATTATTATTATTATTATTATTATTATTATTATTATTATTATTATTATTATTATTATTATTATTATTATTATTATTATTATTATTATTATTATTATTATTATTATTATTATTATTATTATTATTATTATTATTATTATTATTATTATTATTATTATTATTATTATTATTATTATTATTATTATTATTTATTTTTTTTTTTTCCTTCACGCACTAGTGCGGGTTTTGATTTCAATGCCGGTGGTGTATTACCACAAGGCATAGAAGTTTTGGTTTTACTGTTGTAATTATGAATTATTTAATTATTGAACACCTTTCGCATTATATTGCAAGATGATAAAATTACTGCTTTCTGAAGCTGCATGGCGAGAGAGTTTTGCAGTCCTATGACTTCAAGATTCTTTTTGAGCTTCTTTGGAATTTCTCCTGTGGCCCCTACTATTATAGGAATGATCTGTACAGACTCAGCATCCCACGTGTTTTTCATGTCCTCGGCAAGCGGTAAGTATTTCTCGATCTTCTCTTTTTGTTTCTTTTCTTTGTTAATGGGAGAGGGAACAGCAATGTCTATTAAGATGATGGTTCGTTCTTGCTTGTTGTGTACAAGAATGTCAGGTTTATTGTGTTGTACTTGTCTATCTGTTTGTATTTGTCTGTCCCAATAGATTTTAACGTGTGCATTTTCTAGGATTGCCTGCGGTGTGTACTGATAGTACGGCAATTTATTCTCAATGAGACCTAGTTTGTGGCAGATCTCACCATGTATTATTTTGGTTACGTTGTTATGCCTGGTGGTGTATTCACGTGGTGCCATTGTTTTACATCCACTTAGGAGATGCTCGGTGTTTTCATTTCCTTCGCCGCACATACGACATCTTGTATTAGTTATTTTCAGATCTTTGACAATGTATTTCAGATAAGACTTAGTTGGGACGACTTGATCTTGTATTGCGCACAGGAATCCTTCAGTTTCTGGGAAAATGTTGCTCGATGTTAGCCATTTAAATGTAGCTGAGCTATCAATGTAATCATTGTTAAGGAGGTTGGGGTATCTGCCATGTAGCTCTTTTTGTTTCCATCTATTGTGGAGCGTTGTAATGGAGTATTCCTGATCACATCGGTATTCCCTTTCTCTGAGTTTAAGAGGCGATAAGTTTTCATCCAAGTTGATGACTGCTTTGTGTAGCCTTGAATTCGCTTCTTTGGTGAAAAAATATTCTCTAAGCAGTTCAACCTGGCTCTTGTAACGGAGGCGCATGTCTGTCACCCCTCTTCCCCCTATCGTCCTTGGTAAGTGGAACCTCTCAATGGATGCTTTCGGGTGATTCTTGCGGTGCTTCGTGAAACTGACTCTTATCATGCGATTAAGCCCGTCCAGGTCAGTCTGAGTCCATGGAACAACACCAAAGCTGTAAGCTACAACTGGGACCGCATAGCTATTGATGGCTGATGTTATGTTTTGTGCCGATAGTTTCGTTTTTAAAATTGTAGTGGTTCTGTGCTTAAACTTTGTCACCAGTTGCTTTTTAACGTCATCTGCTGCAATTCCACGGGCCTGAGCGAATCCGAGATATTTGTAGGTTTCATCCTTCTGCATGGCATCAATCGTTCCACCCCCTGATGCCTGAGTAAGCTCATGACCTTCCGATTCGTGCCACTTTCCTTTCTTCATGCAGTTTGTATTACATTTGTCCAGACCGAACTTCATTCTGATGTCATTGGAGAAATTTTCGATACATCTGAGCTGCCTTTTAAGGCCTTTGTCTGTCGTGGAGAAAAACTTGATGTCATCCATATACAATAGATGAGTGAGCATGACACCGTTTCCAAGTTCATATCCACAGTTCAGGGTATTTAGGGTGGTTGAAAGAGGGTTAAGAGCGATACAGAACTATAGGGCGCTCAGTGCGTCTCCCTGGAATATTCCCCTTTGGATTCTAATAGTTATTTGTTCACTCTGTATATCTCTATCGTTGTTAACAAGCCGTGTCTCCCATTTCCCCATCATAAATCTAAGCAGATCAATTATTGTGGTATCGCTTTTGTACATGGATAAACACTGCAGTAGCCATGAGTGGGGCACACTATCAAAAGCCTTTTGATAGTCGATGTAGGCTGTGTAGAGATCCTTCTTATTTTTGACAGCATGCCGGCTGACTATTTGGTTTATTACGAGTTGCTCCTTGCATCCCTGAGAGCGTTTTCTGCATCCCTTTTGTTCTTCTGCAAGAAGATCGTTTCCAATAAGATGTTCGTATACCTTGTTGCAGAGAATGCCACTCAGAATTTTGTAAATAGTAGGTAGGCACGTAATGGGCCGGTATTTCGAAGGGTCCTCTACTGGTTGATCTGTTTTGGGAAGAAGGTATGTGACTCCTTTGGTTAAGAAAAGTGGTGTAGACTCAGGGTTTCTCAATAGATTGTTGAGGAAGTGGTTGAGCTTGGGTCTCAGTGCCTTGAATTTTTTATACCAGAAGTTTTGTATTTTATCGGGGCCTGGAGCCTTCCAATTAGCAGCATTCTTGAGTACTGCTTCTATGTCACCTTCTGTGATGTTTTGGGGATTCATGAGCGGAACTTTTTCTCTAATTCTTTTCTCGTTTTTGTTCTAGTCCGCGTTCGATTTATGAAGGGTTGGATTTTCCCAGATGTTCTTCCAGAATTCTTTGACTGCTTGTAGTTTTGGGTATTTTCCTTCTTGTTCATTCCGTTTGGTCGAGCTCAGTTTGCGATAGAACATTCTTTGGCTTGCGTTGAAGAGTTTGTTGTCGGTCCTTCGCTGATGTGCTTCTCTGTGTCTTCGTATTCTACATGCTTTGACTCCGAGTTTCTGTTTGAGAAGGTCGAGTACTTCGCCTACGGTCTTGTTGTCCGCATTTTGATGACTCTTAAGGATTTGTTGTGACTTCTTGTCTACTTTGGTGCTATGTTGTCGTTTATTTGCTTCAGTTAGAATCCCAATTTCCTGTCTGAGAACGGTAATTTGTTTTTGCAGGCGGATCTCCCATCCCGGCATACTGCTTGTTTTTCCTTTTGGTGTTATGGTTTTTGGTTTCCAGTGGTGCAGCTGAAGAGTGGTTACTGCAGCAGAATAGACAAGGTCATGTAATTGTGTGAGGTCCCCGCATCTTTCAGCCTCATCTAGAAGAACTTTGTTTACAGATTCTATGATTTTCTTTGTGTCACTAGTTGTCTTTAGTCTTGGGATGTTTGGTCTGGATGTGGGATCCATGCCAGAAAACTTCTGCAGGTTCTCATGAAGCGTATCATAGGCCATTCGATCTTCTGGTAGGACGATCTGAACCTGTCCTACAGCGCCATCATCATTTTCGAGTTCAAGTGCCCGCACTTGTATTCCCATTTCTATAGCAACTTTGTTTCTGATATTTTGTATCATTTGTGGCGGAAGGCGGTTTTTCAGAAATAGTTGCCTTTGCTGGTCCAGGATGTTTTGTACAGATTTATTTTGTAGCTCTGGGAATTTCGTCGTCATTTCATGGTGCAGTCTATGTGCGAAAGGTGTTTTCTTAGTTTGCATTTCCGTAATGAGCAGGTAAGTCCGATAAAGGTGAATTTTCATGTCTTGAGACCATTTAAATCGGACTCTCCTGTTTCCTCTCTGGTCCTCTTCAGCGGGTGGGGCCTGAGCTTCCACAACGTTGACGAGGTTAATGGAGTTATTGCGGTGTTCGTTTCCATTTTTCTGCGTGGTGGATTCCGGTACCAAGGGGGTGCCACCTTGTCCACCCTGACTTGGTCCAGGTCGGGGGTCATCTGGGAGGTTCCGAACAGAAGGGACCTGGTCTTCTGCCACTCCCGAGTATCGCTTATGTCGAGTTCTGACAGCGAATGTTCACGTTAAGCGGGTTGCTGGCCCATCAAAACGGGTTCTGGTTTTTGTCCACCCCGGGTATTTTATTTTCCCGGTACCCTCTAGTTTTTACGCTAGCGAGCGTACCCCATCGCCATATTATTACTGCCAACTTTTGCTTTAAAGTGTCAAGATAATCTATTATTAAAGGTTGTTGCTCTCTTTCCGGTTTATCTTGGATAGACTGTATTAGCACATCGGGGCATTTCTTGAGAATTCGATTACTCCTATTGCCTTGCGTAAGACTCTGTACTCTTCCGATGTCCGCTCTAATTGCATCTACCTTTTTGCAGATTCTAATCTCCCATTTTGGTTTGTCATGTTTTTGTTTTTGTCTGTCTGTGTTCTTAACGGTTTGTTGTTTATTCATTTCAATGGTAGCTTGTGCTGCTGAGTATGTGTACATGTGGAGAGTTTCCAAATTATCATGTTCGGTGGATTCTTCTTTTAGGATATTGTTTGCTATTTTTAGAATCTGCGTGGTGTTCTTTTTAAAGATGACTTTTGGAATGTGTTTTCTGCAGGATGGATCCATTCCCTCGTATTTAGTAATATTGGTTCTAAATAGCAATCTAAATCGTTCCGTGTTAGTGTTTTCCGTATCATTTTCGGGGTTATCTATGGTAGGAATTGTTAAGCCTTCTAAGTACTCGTCTCTAGTTTGATTATTGGTTTCTAAGGTGTTATCATCTTCTTGTTCTCCTTTAAGTTCGATGTCGATTTCTTCTCTAAGCGTTTGAATGATTGTTTCGGGCAAAAGTTTATTTCTGAGTATTACTCTTCGCTGGTCTGCTATTCTTTGTTCCGAAAGTTGGTTGTAGTCCGGATTTCTTTCTACAAAGTCTGCGTGCATATTCCTGCAGTAATTAGTCATGTCCGTTTCTAAATTTGTAACACGGAAGTAAGATCGAATGACTTGTTTATTTAAATCTGTGTTCCATCTCATTCGTCTTACTTGTGAGTTAGCCGTTTGTCTGTTGCCTTCCTGTGTACGCCCTTCGGCGGAAACTCTCTGTGGAGATTTCAAGCCTCTTACGTAAGGCCTTACAGTTCCGTTTCGAGGAGAGACGCTGTTTGCTCCATCTTGGTCCTCTACATGCTGATCTTCATGACGGTTCCGATTGGAGGTACCAGCCAATACCCCCCCGCCTGAGTATCTATTCCGCCTAGTATTAACAGCGACTATACTTTCTCAACGCATGGGTTGCTGGCCCATGGCGCTGGTTTTGCCTCCATTTACCCTTAGTGGCGCTAGGGTGTGTGTTATGTGTGTTTGTATGGGTGATGGGCTCGTGCATGTGGCTAAGGCAGGTACGTCCCATCGTGAAGCCCGGGCGTCCCCTGGCACCCGATCCTCAGGATGGCTCGGCCCTCCTAGTGTGCGTGTGACGGTTTGTTTGTGAGGGTGCGTGTTGATGTGTACGGTGTGTTTGTGTGTGAGGGTGTTGTTGTGTGTGTCCGCTTAGGTCGCCTTTTACGACTGGCAGGACGTACCGTAGGGTTATTCTTTGAGCCCGACCTCTACACGGGTTTTATTATTTATTATTATTATTATTATTATTATTATTATTATTATTATTATTATTATTATTATTATTATTATTATTATTATTATTATTATTATTATTATTATTATTATTATTATTATTATTATTATTATTATTATTATTATTATTATTATTATTATTATTAATTAATTATTATTATTTTTTTTCACACTTGTCGGTGGGGTTTGCTTCGGCAGCCGGATTTCTTAAGACTGCTAAAGTTAACGTTTAGAGAGTGTGCGTCGTACAATCGCCGTAGTTCCGAGAATAACGGCTTTTTACATCCAGTTGATGGCTTGGGGTGGTACTTTTAGCTCTTCAAGATGTTTCACGGTTAGTTTACTGATCAGTCCGTTGGCCGATATAGTGATAGGTTTGATCTCTACTGTTTGAATATGCCACATGTCTTGAATTTCGTCGGCCAGGAGTTGGTACTTTTTTTTTTGTTTTGTATACTTTTGATATATTGTCGTCCAACGGAATGCAAAAGTCGATTATAATACTTTTTCTAATGTCTTTATTTATAACTATCATGTCTTGATATGTTGTGGGTCACTTCGCGGTCGGTGTATATTGTTGTGTCTCAGTAGATCTTGATTTCAGTGTTTTCCAGTATTAATTGTGGTTCGTATTTATGTGCGGGAGTTTCATTGCCTACTAGGCCTGCTTTTTGAGAGATGTACTGGTGTAATACTTTTCCCATGTTGTTATGTCGACTTGTGTACGCCGTTGGTGCGAGGAAGGTGCAGGCTGAGATAAGGTGCTGAATAGACTCTTGTTCTTGCATAAGCGGCATAAAGTGGATTTCACTGGTTGTTTTAAGATATGTTTTTTGTAGTACCTTGTGTTAAAAATAGGCAAACAGTTTAAAAATAATATTTTCGTTTAGAACTATTAGCGCCCTTTTATTACTGCACACCTCGTGCACACTGTGTCAGTGTTGTTTTTAAGTAATTTAGTAAGGTGACTATTATGTTTTAATTTAAAGAAATGTTACTTTGAAATAAATCAGTTTTTGACAGAATCTTCAACGGAACACTTTGCGTTTTATTTTCTAATCTCGTCAGGCGCTTTTTACATTAATTTCAACAGGTTATGGGCCCAGTTTCCCTGACCGTTGTTGGAAAGTAATCGTGATATTTGTTCGGACGTTGAGTGCGTAAAAAAAACTCAAAAAATGTCGTCGTCGGGTGGTAGTTTTCTCACGAGTGTACCCATGTTAAAAGGGCGTGAGAATTATGAGGACTGGGCGTTCGCGGTCGAGAATTTTTTGGTGTTAGACGGGCTGCATGGTTGTATCTCGGACACAGAAAAAGATGACGGCAAGATTAGACAGGCGAAAGCAAAGTTGGTCCTCACCATAGACGCTTCATTGTACGTGCATATTAAGGAAGTGAAAACCGCGAAGGAACTATGGGAGAAGCTGAAGGCTATGTTCGCGGATTCTGGTTTTTCCAGGCGGATTAGTCTGCTGCGGTCTTTGATATCCACACGGCTTGAAGACTGTGAAAACATGGAGTTTTATGTAACCAAGATTGTGGAGACTTCGCAGCGTTTGCGAGCCACAGGTTTCAAAATTGATGAAGAGTGGATCGGCTCACTCTTACTGGCAGGCCTTCCTGAAAAGTACTCGCCTATGATTATGGCCATTGAACATAGTGGCATCCAGATAACTACCGATGCCATAAAAACGAAGTTACTGGATATGGAACTAGATGAAAAGCGTCCAGGCGGTAGTGCTTTTGCAGGAAAATTTGGAGGAAAAACATCAAAGAAAAAGGGTGGAACTGCGGTCAGTAAAAATGCCAATAGTGCCGATAGACGATGGAGCGTAAAAAAGGAAATTACGTGTTTCGGTTGTGGAAAGTTAGGACATTATAAATCTAATTGTCCTGAGAAATGCGGCGGGAAATCGGAAAATTCGACTGAAAAAAAAGCGATTTTTAGTGCAAGTTTTTTGAGCGGTCAGTTTGGTAAAGATGACTTTTACATAGATTCCGGTGCGAGTATGCATATGACGCCGAATATGCATTGGCTCGTTAACAAAAAAGAACACGAAATTAGTGAAATTGTAGTGGCAAATAAGTCCACAGTTTCAGTGGAATGTTCAGGTGATTTGGACATTAAAACACTGGTGGAATACAGTGTATTTGACATTACAGTTCAAGATGTTTTGTGCATACCAGAGTTGACCACAAACTTACTTTCGGTGAGCCAGCTGATAAAGCATGGAAACAAGGTTGTATTTGAAATCAGTGGTTGCAAGATTTTTAATCAGCAGCAGGAGCTAGTAGGTACAGCCAGACTCGAAAATAATGTCTACAAACTGAATACACAAGACAGTGTATGTTTGCTAAGTGGTTCCAATGGTGTTTCAGGGGAAACCTGGCACAGAAGATTGGGACATCTAAACTCAAAGGATCTGACTAGGATGAAAAAAGGATCTGTAAATGGTTTGAGCTACATAGGAGATGTAGAGCTGAGTAAGTTGAATTGTGAAGTCTGCAACGAAGGTAAGCAAACAAAATTACCTTTTCCACACAAGGGGTCAAGAGCTAAAGCTATATTAGAGTTGATACATGTTGACTTATGTGGACCCATGGAGGTTAGGTCGCTTGGAGGTTCAAAATATTTTATGATTTTGGAAGATGACTGCAGCAAAATGGCTTTTGTATATTTTTTGCAAAGCAAAAATGAGACTTTTACAAATTTCAAAGATTTTAAAGCAATGGTAGAGAAACAGAAAAATTTACAGATCAAGATTTTAAGGTCAGATGCAGGAGGTGAATTTTGCAATAAAGAATTTGACAGTTTTTTAAGGCAAGAAGGCATAGTTCACCAGACCACCAATCCACACACTCCGCAGCAAAATGGCTGTTCGGAGAGAATGAACAGGACAGTCGTGGAGAGAGCCAGATGTTTGTTGTTTGACGGGAAGTTGGACAAGGAGTTCTGGGGAGAGGCAGTAAATACAGCTGTATATCTGCGGAATAGGTCAGTTGCTTCAGGACTAGATGGAAAAACGCCTTATGAGGTTTGGTATGAACAAAAACCTGATGTTAGTAACCTGAGGATTTTTGGTAGCGAGGCTATGGTCCATGTACCAAAAGAAAAAAGGCGAAAGTGGGATAAAAAATCACAAAAAATGATTTTTGTAGGCTACAGCGATACAACAAAAGGGTATAGGCTGTATAACCCACAGGTAAGAGATGTTGTGACAAGTAGAGATGTCAATATCATGGAGGAGACAAGAAAAGAAGTAAAAATTGAGATTATCACTCCTATTAAGAGAGAGCAAGAAACACAAGTTTCAGTGGGGGCTGATAAAACAGATCAATTTTTTGATTCTTTATCAGAAGAGCAGAGCAGAATGACAGATACTGACACGAGCGATGAGGAATATGTAGATCAAAATGATCAGAAAGAACCAGTACAAGTGAGGAGATCAGGTAGGGAGCCTAAACCTAAGAAATTTGATGATTATGTGTCATATATGTCATTTGATCAAAGCGGGTTAGGTGAACCAAGTAGTGTCGAAGAAGCTTTATCAAGGGATAATTCTGAGCAGTGGAAATGTGCCATTAAGGAAGAATTTGAGTCTTTTGAAGAGAATGAGGCTTGGACATTAGAAGGTCTACCAGAGGGGGCCACATATGTACAGAGTAAATGGGTATTTAAGAAGAAAGAAAATAGTGATGGTGAAGTAAAATATCGTGCTAGGTTAGTAGCAAAAGGGTTTACTCAAAAGCAGGGTATTGAATATGAGGAGACATTCTCACCTGTTGTAAGACATTCGACTTTGCGCTTACTCATAGCTTTGTCGGTAAGTTTAGATTTTGATATTACACATCTAGATGTTAAAACGGCTTTTTTAAATGGTTTTTTAAAGGAAACCGTATACATGCGACAGCCAGATGGTTTTGTATGTTCAGATTCAGATAAAAATAAAGTTTTAAGATTGAAAAGAGCCATCTATGGGCTGAAACAGGCATCTAGAGCGTGGAATGATAGAATCAATACAGTTTTGCAGGATTTAGAGTACAAGAAGTCTAATTTGGAACCATGTTTGTTTATTAAAAATAGGAATAATCAAGATTTGACAGTCATTGCGTTGTATGTTGATGATTTTTTTGTTTTTTCTAACAATAAACAGGAATTGGATGTTTTGAAAAACGAGCTAAGTTCTAAATTTAAAATAAAAGATCTGGGTACTGCAAAACAATGTTTAGGAATGAAAGTTGACATAGATAGGTCTAAGAATGCTATAAAGTTAAGCCAAGAGAGATATATCGAGAAGTTGCTTTGTAGGTTTAACATGGTAGAATGTAAGCCAGCTATTACACCACTAGAGAGTAAATTAGATCTTACGGAGGAAGGTCAAAAAGTAGATGTACCTTACCAGCAATTAGTAGGAAGTTTAATGTACTTAGCTGTACTTACTAGACCAGATATAGCATTTAGTGTGAGTTTCTTAAGCCAGTTTAATAAGAATTTCACAAGTGTTCATTGGAAGTATGCTAAAAGGGTACTTAGATATCTTAAGGGCACTAATTAATTAATAATTTTTCAAAGGAAAACTCAGAGCTTAAAGGATTTGTTGACGCTGACTGGGCCAGCAATTTGTTGGATAGGCGGCCGTACACGGGATTTGTTTTTAAATTAAACGGTTCTGTGGTTTCTTATGAAAGTTCTAAACAGAAAACCGTAGCTTTTTCTAGCATGGAGGCAGAATATATGGCCATGTCAGAGTGTGCTAAAGAGGCTATATATTTAAGAAATTTAATGCAGGAATTAACGGGAAAAGAGCAGTGTATAGAGGTCCGCAAATCCTATGTTTCACAAACGGTCGAAGCACATAGATATTCGACATCATTTTGTGCGAGAAGCAATTTCAAATAAATTCATTAAAGTAGAATATTTGCGCACAGATGAAATGCCTGCAGATGTTTTCACTAAAGGGTTAGGTTCTGAGAAACATTATAAGTTGCTAGGCAAGTTAGGCTTGCATAAATAAGTTTTTTTAAATGTTTGAGTGGGGGTGTTAAAAATAGGCAAACAGTTTAAAAATAATATTTTCGTTTAGAACTATTAGCGCCCTTTTATTACTACACACCTCGTGCACACTGTGTCAGTGTTGTTTTTAAGTAATTTAGTAAGGTGACTATTATGTTTTAATTTAAAGAAATGTTACTTTGAAATAAATCAGTTTTTGACAGAATCTTCAACGGAACACTTTGCGTTTTATTTTCTAATCTCGTCAGGCGCTTTTTACATTAATTTCAACACCTTGTAGGTACCACTTGGTCCTGAATCGCAATCAATGCCCCTTCAGTCTCAGGAAAAAGGTATCCGCTAGTCAGGTAGGTATTGCTCGTTTTTATGTCTATTTGATTTTGATGCAGACTTGAATAAAAGCGTCCATGCATTGGTTTGGTTTTCTATTTAGTTTTAAGTGTCTCATGGTAATTTTCTCTTTCAGGTGGAGGTGCTGCAAGGTCCAAAGTAGAGAATCCAGCATCAATGTTTGACAGGCTTCTGTAAACAGGTAAGTCCTTTGTTTGAAAGTATTTGGATAATTTAGCTTTTTCTTTTTTGCAGGTCTCTTCGAGGTTCAGACGTCCTCTTTCTCCTTGCAGTCGCGGCAAATAAAGTCTTTCTATTGCCGAGTTCGGATGGATCATTCTGTGTTTTGTAAAAAGTGTTCTCAACTGGCGGTCGAGTGCCTTCAACTCGGTGGGTGAGAAGGTGAGTATCCCAAATGCGTAGCTCATAATAAGGTGCGCCCATGTATTAATGGCGGTTATTTTGTTTTTTGAATTAAGTAACGTTTTCATTATGATTTCTACTCTTCTAAAATACCCTTCTTTTATTTTAGATTTATTTTCAGGCACGTTTAGATTGAGATCTTGGTAAAAGCCCAAATATTTGTAATAAGTTTTGAATTGAAGCGTTGGGATTGTTGTGTTGTCCATCAATGTAATATTTTCAGTTTCGATAATTTTTCCTCTTTTGGCGTGCAAAACTGCGCACTTATCTAGGGCAAACTCCATTTTTATTGCAGCACTAAACGACTTTATTATTTCAAGTTGGCCTTTTAGCTGATCCTGGTTTTTCGCGTATGTTTTTAAGTTATCAATGAGTTAATTTAGTCTCACCATCGATCACATATCCTGCAGCATAGTTGTTCAGCATTTTGCTTAGCATGTTAAGTGATAGGCAGAACCAAGAGAGGCTAAGGCTGTCGCCTTGAAAAATACCTCTACGGATTTGTATTTCTGCGGTTTGGTATGTTCTGAGGTTTAACTTGGTTCGCCAGGTACTCATGAGGTGTTCCAACACAGCAATCATTTTTGGATCGATTTTGTATATCCGAATGTTTCTCTGAGCCATGAGTGGGAAACAGAATCAAAAGCCTTGCGATAATCGATCCAAGCTACAGATAAGCTGCAATTTTTTGTTTTAACCTGTTTGGTGATGATGTTGTCGATAACTAAAAGCTTTTTAGTACTCCTAGTCTTCCGTTTGCAACTATTTTGCTCCCACGCAAGAATTTTGTTTTGCGTTGTGTGTAGATTTATCTTGGATGAGATGATTGAGGTTAAAATTTTATATATAGCTGGGAGATATGTGATTGGGCGATAGTTTTTGGGTTCCAAGCCGTTGCCAGGTTTCGGGATCATGTACGTGATCCCCAGGGGGAAATAGTTCGGAATTGGGCTTGGATCGTTTAATGCCTGTTGAAGTTGGCTGGCGGTGGTTTCGTCCAGTTCTTGAGCCTCTTAACTGCCATTTTCACGTCATTGGTAGTGATTAATGTCCCGTTCATTTCAGGGAGGTTAAAATGACTTTGTTTTTCTCTTTCTATCCAGGAAGCAGTCTCGTCGTGGCGGATGTCGGTGCTCCATATGTTTGACCAGAATTGTGTTATATCAACGTCACTGGGAGTGTTTCTAGATTTGTATGCTTTTCCAGGTTTTGGTAAAATACTTTAGGTGCCTGGCAGAAAAGTTTATTTTGGCTATATCTCTGCGACCTTTCCTTGTACCTCCTGTTTGCAAAAGCTAAAATTTTCTGTTTTAAAGCGTCCAAGTATATTATTAATTTTTGTTTGAAGGCAGGATCCCTGGTTTTCAATTTGTTTTGGGTTGCGATTAGGATTGCCTTTTTCTTGATTTTTTTGCTAGGCATAGGGGTGTTCAGGTAAGTATGGAGGATTCCTATTTTTGCTCGAAGCTGGTTTATGCGGTCTTGAAGGCGAAAAAACTACATTAATGTTAAAACTATATACATAAAACTAAAAGTTAAAACTAAATTTACAATATATATACACTTTCCCTAGATAGTGAAAACGAAAAGAAAAAAAATCTTAGAAGCCTGTTCTTTCCAAAAATTTTCTCTCTATTTCCTTTTCCTTATTAAAGCATATCTCGGATTCCTCCAGTCCCCGACGAAGGCGATTAGTTGTCGCTTCCGCGTCGCTAACAGCCTGTCGAATCTGCAACCTTCGTTGCCTGATGCGCTCCATAGCGTCGTTTTGCGACGCGGTAAAAAAATCGTCTTCGTCTGGAACTTGACGAAGTGCCGGAACTGCAATTAGCGGGTCCGCCACAACCCGAATTTCCACCGGTGTTCCCCCTTGTGTTTAAAACATTGAACGGGTTGGAGGGGGGCAACTGTTCCTCCCAATTGCTGTCTTCCGGCAAATCTGTAAAATTAAAAAAACTTTAAAAATTACCCTAACGTAAGAAAATATAGGTAGTAAACTAGCTGAATAAAAGAGCTTTGCTTGGGTTTTTTTGAACCGATTTTAATAAAATAAAGTCTATGTATAGCCCAAAAATTCAAGGAATTCAGTAGTAAAAAACTCCCATTAAAATCGGTTCAGTAGTTTTTTTGGGGTGATCGACGGTGGAACAGTCACACAAACACACGACAGACCAAAAAAAATAAAATGAATTTTTGGCATCTATGACGTTTGGTTAACTAACAACTTCTACTCATAGATTTATTATAGGTATACAGGGTGTTCCAAATTCGATGCTAACCATGGGGATCTTCCAAACGGTAAAAGATACACCAAAGTTTAAATTGGGGCAAAGTTGTGCAATTTTATGCTTTGCTTAAAACTAAAAACAAATTTTTAAAAAATCCGAGCGGTTCCGAAGAAAACCGAAAGAAAAATAAAATGTAAATCTCAAAAATAAATCCTTCGTCAGGTAAATCTTAAAAGAGTGCCTGTAGAAAGTTTTAAGCATTTTTTTCCCAACTTTGGAAATAAAGGCTTAAGAAAATAAAAATGAAAAACTCAAATTTTGTTTTCTTTTTTTTTGGTTTTAAGCAAAGCATAAAATTGCACCCTGTGTATATAGGTAAAAGCAGAAGCTACTTTATTTTTAAAAAATCACCTGATTTAAATTATAAGTATTTTTACCTTCCAGGCCGCACAACTGGGTTATCCAACACCTGTATTTTTAAGGGCGGTTCGTCCATAGCTGGACCACGGATCACCAAACAGCTTGCCGTAGCTGCCGCCATCGTAGCAGCCCCGGATGAGTCAGCCTCATGAGTTGCATATAATCTGTAAAACAAAAAAAAATAAACACTGGGTACCCGTGAATTTTTAATGTGTAAAGCTATGGTATGGCAACTTAAATTTCATCCTGTTCGAAGTCCTTATTTAAATTAATTTTTTTAAGTTTATCAACAAGCATGTTTGCGGTATTAAAAATGTAACACTCACAAAAAAAATCGTGAAATAACGTGTCGAGAACTTTCTGTCAAAAACTATTACTACTCTTATAAAAAATAATAACAAAAAAATAATATTTTTCCTGCGAGCGTGCGAAAATCGCATGTTCCATACTTTTTTAGCGAAGAAAAATGTTAAAAACTATTTTTAGTTTATTTTTCTCACGTCGTAGAAAAAAAATTGTTTCTATCACTTGCGGAAACCAATTTTTTTCCGTACTTTACTTGTTAGAAAAATAGCAATTTTTTTATTGTAAAAAATAAGAAAGGAAAGGTAATTTACACAAATAAAAAAATGTTTACCCTTTTGAAGGATGCCGGCGTCAAAAACACCACCATCGGCTCGTATGGAGGGATCTCCTGGGGAGGAACGTCTTCTTGCGTGATGAGGTCCACCACTTCATCGTCGCTGACCTCTACCACTTCGTTCTCGTTTGGGAGCCTGTCCTCTATCACCTCGTCGTTTGGAAGCCTGTCCTCTATCATCCAGTTGTCGTTGTTTAGAAGCTCCGTGTCGAAGGAAAATGGTGGCATGTCAGGCCACATATCTTGTTCTTCATAACCAAACATACTAAAGTTCTCTTCTGACATTTTTTTAACTAACCCGAACAGCAGAGTACCAACGAAAAGTTCAAAAAAAAATCTTCCAAGTTTGGAAATTCAAGACAGACTAACTTGCTATTTCCGTGGCTGCTTTAAATGAAATCTTTGGTTTAGCACCCTCTCATTCTTCGCTGCACCAATTCCTAGGGAAGTACCTTTTTTCTCTTTTTAGAGCATGCAAAATATTAATTATAAATAATATATTTTTTTGCGACCGTGCGAGAAAAACCACTTTTCCGCACATATTTTAGTTTCTAAAATTACACAGTAGTACGGGAAATTGCTTTTTCCAACAAAATGAATTTTGTGTCCGCAAATAAAAATTAAAGTAACACCCGCGGCATATCGGACAAAGCGTTTTTGTTTCCCACTTCATAACGACCAGGCCTCCAATGTCTAATGGAGAATCCAGACACCTACAGACATGTTTCATCTTTATTGGGAATCATCAGGGAGTCATAGGATTGTACCTGGCAGTTGAAGCTACACAGTAACCATGCATACCTCTCGAATTTAAAACAAAAAGTTTGTAATCCGTGGGGATGTAGTAACTGTGTGCGCTACCTGTCGAATAAACCGAGAAATAAAAAAATTAAAATTGAAAAGTGCAGAACACTGTAAATACAGAATCCTGTACCTTTCAGCAGGTTATAAAGCAGAAACCTGTAAAAATATAAGGTCACTGTAACATGACTCTTAAAAAGAGGTAACGTTCGCAGCAGCACCGCCCCCAATTGGAGCTTCATACTACGTGTTCCTAATTTTAAGGCATCAGCAAGCAATCGCTTCGGAGGAGGCTTGTTGCGCAGAACTAAAAAGCCAAAATATTTAAAAAACAACAAAATGAATCTCGTGTCCGCAAAAAAAATTAAAGTAACACCCGTGGCATATCGGACAAAGCGTTTTTGTTTCTCATTTCATTACGACCAGGCCTACAATGTCTAATGAAGAATACAGACATCTACAGACCTGTTTCATCCTTATTAGGAATCATCAGGGAGTCATAGGATTGTACCTGGCAGTTGAAGCTACATAGTAACCATGCATATCTCTCGAATTTAAAACAAAAAGTTTGTAATCCGTGGGGACGTAGTAACTATGTGCGCCACCTGTCGAATAAACCGAGAAACCAAAACATCAAAATTGAAAAGTGCAGACCACCGTAAATACAGAATTATGTACCTTTCAGCAGGTTATAAAGTAGAAACCTGTAAAAGTCAACTTCCAGGTACAATCCTATGACTCCCTGATGATTCCTAATAAGGATGAAACAGTTCTGTAGGTGTCTGGATTCTCCATTAGACATTGGAGGCCTGGTCGTAATGAAGCAAGGAACAAAAACACTTTGTTCGATATGCCACGGGTGTTACTTTAATTTTTATTTGCGGACACGAGATGCATTTTGTTATTTTTTAAACATTTTGGCTTTTTAGTTCTTGCTGATGCCTTAAAATTAGGATCACGTAGTATGAAGCTCCAATTGGGGGCGGTGCTGCTGCGAACGTTACCTCTTTTTAAGAGTCATGTTACAGTAACCTTATACTTTTACAGGTTTCTACTTTATAACCTGCTGAAAGGTACAGGATTCTGTATTTACGGTGTTCTGCACTTTTCAATTTTGATGTTTTTGTTTCTCGGTTTATTCGACAGGTGGCGCACACAGTTACTACGCCCCCACGGATTACAAACTTTTAGTTTTAAATTCGAGAGGTATGCATGGTTACGTGTAGCTTCAACTGCCAGGTACAATCCTATGACTCCCTGATGATTCCTAATAAGGATGAAACAGGTCTGTAGGTGTCTGGACTTTCCATTAGACATTGGAGCCCTGGTCGTAATGAAGTGAGAAACAAAAACGCTTTATCCGATATGCCACGGGTGTTACTTTAATTGTTTTTTCCGACTATGATTTTTTTATTATCGACTTCTTGCGTAAAGTATCTTTTCCGTCATTGCCTGCTTGCTCGAACTCCGCTCCGCGTCGTTCGGATCAATGGCAATCGCGTGCGAAAAGAATAACTTTCCGTACTAATCAGAATAATAAATATTTTCTTAAGAGTTTTCACACTTAAATTATTTTTATTATCGGCTTTTTTTATTGCATTCTTGTTTTTTTGGTATTCTAAGTGATTCTAACTTTGCATTTAACGGTTATCGCGTACGAAAAAAGAAAAACTTTCTGCGCTCGTTGGGTAAATAACTATTTCCCGTGCTGTAAATATATTTGCTATAAGACTTTTCTACCTTACATTTTTTATTATCGGATTTCTTGTTGCATTAATTTTTTTTTACTAACTATGCATCTAACGGCTGTCTCGTGCGTCAAAGAAAGACTTTCTACATTGTTTTGTGGAACGTGTGGGAAACACCACTTTCCCACACGCATTTTAAGTCATAGAGATTACAACGAGTTTTTCCCCGCACTCGGACTTTTTATTATCGGGTTTTTTTCTTAATTTCATTCAAATATAAAGTCAACTGCAGTCGCGTGCGGGAAAGCTTAACTTTCCGCACTAATCAGAATAATAAATATTTTCTAAATGCGTACGAAAAACAACCCGCACGCATTTTGATTAAAAAAATGGGTATTTCCTGTACTGGGAATAAATAAAAAGACTTTTCACCCTTAAATTAAGTTTTTTATTATCGGCTTTTTTTGCATTATTTTTTTTTTGCTTTTCTATGTGATCGAAATAAAAAATATTGATCCTAACCCGTTATGAGGATAAGTTTGATTATAGCTTTAAATCATTTAAAAACCCTCTATTACAATGTAACTTTCGAACTTTAACTTGCCATAATATTTACAAAAAAAGCTGTCCCTAGATTAATGTTGATTTGAGCTTTAGTTCCTAAGAAAAAAAATATTCGAAAAAATCAAAAAATAGTCGTGATCTTTTAACGTTATAAAATTTAAAAAAAATTAAATAGCCGTGATCTTTTAACGTTATAAAATTTTAAAAAATTTGTAAAGGGGGAAAACGCTGTGTGTAAAAACATTAAAAATACTGGCTACTTATTTAACAAAATAAAATAATTAAAAAAAACTTTATTTCCGTTGAACAGTACCGTTTACAATGTTGTACGAAATAAGCGAATCGTGAATTATTAATGCAAACACCTTAGTACTGTCTGGAAACTTTGATTTTCTTGTGTTAAATTTGATGTCGACCGTGGGTGAGGTTATAGAATCTGGTTGATGCAAACAATCTATAACAAATACTGGGTTGACGATGAAACTTTCAAAGTCCAGCGTTGGGTCACTGAATGTTTTACCATAATAGCTTTTTTGAAAATTCTCATATACGTAAAAGGCAGCCCCGCATAGTTTTTCTGAAAAATCGAGATTCCATCTCTCGTATGGAAAAACTATTGAGTTGATATAAAGTCTTATGTCACACACGTCAGCAGAAATAAATTCTGTTGCGTCCTTGCTTTTGCTGTTACTATTATTGGTATTTTGGAATGCAACAATTATGTATCGAGGCTTTTCCAAGTGTGTGCTACTTCTTATCGCCCACGTATCTGAAGAGGTACATCGAAGAAAAAGATCCCACATACGAAAAGCAGCTTTAATGTTAACAGCTTTATTTACTTTGGACAAAATTTTTAACTTTTCCTTATCGCCTGGAATGATGTGTTTAATCCTCCATTCAATTTTGTCAATGGATATTTCGGCATCAACTTCACCAATGTAACAGTTGCTAAATGTGTTTGCCAAAACTAGAATTAACTCATGTTTCTGATTAAAAATTCCTCTTGTATAGTCTTCAGCAAACCCTATTAGATTTTTGAGCGTTAATCGACCACTAAAGGTGTGGCTTGTCTTATCCAAAATAAACTGATCATTTTCACTAAGTCCCCATCCGTAGGTATTCAAAGTTTTTTGTTGACGACTTCCAAAGGAAACAAGCGTTTTTAATTTCGAAATGATACCCGGCTTTCTAACCACACAAATTTGTTCACTACATATCTCGTAACGTATTTCATCAAAAAGAAAAGCCAGTGCGTTATTTGATAGGTAGCATTTTTTAGTGACATCATTTGGAGTAAATTTTTCCTCGATTTAGATATAACTGTTAGAAATATCCAATATTAAATCCTGAAATTGAATTGGAATTCGAATTTCATCATAATTTTGAAATGATAAGCTACCAAACGGCTTGTAGCTGAATTCCTCCAGGCTTGTTATTGAATTTTCAAACATAGGTTCTTCGAAAATTTCCAGTTTTTCACTTGTTGATGTCATTTTATCGATTTTTTATTCGTAGTTCAAGAACTGTTAAAGACTTTTTTGTATCCACTTGATTTTATCGATTTTTTATTCGTAGTCCAAGAGCTGTTAAAAACTTTTTGTCTTCAGTTGATAGTTTATAACGTTCTCTCGTTATGTTTCTAACACAACTGACTTTATTTCTAAATTTACCCTTGTTTTTATTTATTTGTCTGTTTAACTGACTGGATTCGTGTTGATGACATCGAATTTTGGTATGGTAACAAAATCCCATTCCCTTTTAAAATATTTATGAAATTTTCTTGAGCTCCAATTTAACAATTATTTTTTCTTTTTGAAAATTTATCAGCTGATTATTATCATCCAAGATCCTTAGTGTAATGTTGTCGATGTACTGACGAGCTTCTGGAAAAATGGGTATATAAATAATGTTGTTTGGTTCTTTACTTAACTTATATCCAGTTTCTACGTCAATATCGAATTCATATAGTGTGTGAACTTGTTGAGAGTTTAAGAATGCTCTTGCCGTAATATTCGAGTCAATTCGTATTATTCTTACCCGAGAAATATCAAGCATTGATGATGAAATATGATTATCGTTCGGTTTTAAGCGTTCCATCATTCCAAATCCTAGTATCTTTCCAATAGAGTTGAGATGATTAAAATGTAGATAGTACTTTGACTTAATTTTACATTTCAAAGTATTATTGTTGGCATTTAAACTAAAAATTGTATCATCATCGTCTTTGGCTGCTTTCTGAAGTGCTTTTACCATAGCATTGCTAATTTCAGATATTTCGTATTATCAAAACCCCTCCTTTCCATGGCACTTTGCTATAAGCAAAACAATTATTTGTTTCGTCTACAATAAAAATTGAATTGTAGGAATAAAATCCCACCAATCCTAATCCATAGTTTTGTCTTTTATCCAATTCTAAACGAGGATAAATATTAGCATGTAGTACACTTGTGTCACTATTTAAAGTAAAGGTGTACGACATTTTTTATTGTGTTTTACAACAAGTCGAAAATAGATTGCAATCAACAGTTTCCTCAGATTTAAAAATTCTAGATCCTTTTATGTTACACAAACAACAATAAATTTTCCTCGGACGTGGACTATCTATCTGATCGTCTGTGGAACTGCTTACCGAGTAGTGGTCAGTACAGCACTGAAACTTCAACACATCAATATCACTTTTAAGTTCTTCCGGTAATCTATCTCACACTAAAGCTATTTCATTACGAACGCAGGCAATCATTACTTCTTTCGGCATATCACTTAATTCTTCTCTTGTCATTTGCAATAAACTTCCACATTTACTAAAAGCCCGCAAAGATTTATGCATTTTCTTTAAATTATCACGTGTGATTTTGTATTTCAGCCCCATTCCAAATCTCTGCTTGACTTTCATAGCTTTCGCAACAAACCTAGCAGCAGCCTTCTCTTTGAGTCCTGTATTGGTCGACTTCACAATTTTTTCTGCCACGTCTTGCAGTTGCTTATCAGCTTTGTGTCGTTATTCTAAATGATTCAAATTATTTGCGTAACTGATATCATCTTTTTGCAAGCTTTATCTAATTGATTAATTCCAGGTTCACCCCTAGCTAATCCCTTATTTAGACAAGTCCCTGGGCCACAGAATTGGTGAAAAGGAAGGTGTGGTTCAACTGGTAACTTATTTATCAGAGAATTAAAAATACCATAACCTTTCTTTTTGTCGCACTCTTTTATGCTTAGGTAACAGCATTTGAATGAAAACAAATATATGTACTTTAGCTTAAATACAAATTTTAGTCTGCATCGCCATGCGTCTCGTGCAACAACAAGATAAAATTTCAGTTGTTAATTTAGATAAAAAAAAAATGGTAGCATTAAGTCGCGACATGGAAAACAACTACCGAATTCTATCCGCGGTCTTATAATAGAACCATCAAACTGTGGAAAAACCAATTTTCTATTAACACTTTTAACGCACCCCCTTGGTTTACAATTGGAAAATGTTTACGTCTATTTTTAATCACTTTTTCAACCAAAATATGAATATCTAAAAAAGATTTTGACTCCGATAAAGAGGTTAGGATTCTACACGTTTGAAGACACCGCCAACGTCATACATCCAAACGAAGCAAAAGAAAACTCTGTATTTGTATTCGATGATGTAATTTGTGATAATCAGAATATTATAAGAACATATTATAGTATGGGAAGGCATAAAAATATTAATTGCTTTCATTTAGCACAAACAACTGGTTCGAGATAATGCAAATTTTCTTATAGTGTTTAAACAAGATGAAACAAATCTCAAACTTATTTTTTCCGACCATGTTTCGCCAGACTTTACATTTTCTCAGTTTCAAGAAATGTCTAGAAAATGTTGAGGTAATAAACATGATTTTTTGGTAATCGATAAAGATGCTAATTTAAACAGTGTGCGATATAGAAAAGGCTTTGACAACTACATATATTTATAACATATTCACATTCTTTATTAGTTGTAAGTTGAATGAACGGAAGCACACATCATCATCATGTCAATCAATGATATATCTTTAAAACGTGAACTTATTTTAATGACTGGTGCTGTAAGGAAAAAGTTTAAAGCTCTGAAAAGTGAGCAGTTACATGACAAAATTGGGTTGGATAAATTTTATGGGCCCATTTTCAAACCCCTAGTTTCGATTTCAGAAAATGTTGCGAGCATCAAGAAAAATAAAAAACCTGCAGCTGTCTCAATATTAACAAATACAAGGAATAATGATGTGGAGAAAGATGAGGGAACTGAAGATATTAGCGAAAAATCGTTTGGGAAAGAAAATTTAGAATTTTTTCCAATTAGTCCGCCATTGACAGGCACGCCCTCAAACAATTCAAAGTTGACCGATAGTTCACTTAATACAACAAGGCTGACTGATAGTGAATATCTTTTATTCGAAGATCTGAAGAATCACAAGCTATAGCTATGACCTATATATATGGGTTAAAAGATAATCCAACAAGGTATGATACTGTGTATGGAGTCCGATATAATATTGCTAATAAGAAGATGTATATAGGAGATGTAATAATAAGATTTTCTGGTGGAATGATAACATTATGGCGTGGAAATCACAAACTCGGAGAATACATCGGATCTTGACAATTATATGACTTACTGTTTTTAAAGAAACCGCATAAATCCAACATAAACAAAATTGATCAGAATGTTCTCAGCGATTACAAAGATATTCTTCAAGTTTCTAACGTCTACTTTAATCGATACGATAAAATAAATGGAATAAATAAAAGTAAATCTGCTAAATTTACCAATTTTATTAAACCGCTTATTTTTGCAAAAACAGGATCTGGTTTTAAAAGACAACAACGCATTAATTTCAAAAATAAATTACTTAGCAATAAAAATGTGTGTGTATGTGTATTGGAATTAGTTGCACGCCTGGGTCTATTGTGGAGTTCCAAAATGTCTGGACATACGGGACATGATAGTGAGATAGTGTCCATTATTGAAGAGCTCAAAGAAGAAGGCGTTATATATCAAATGAAAAAAAAAACATTTAAAGCCATGAATATTTTTATAGTGTTAGTTGTTAAATGAAATGGTTAGTGTAAACACTATAGATAAGTTCGGACGCTTGGGCCATAGTTCTAAGGTGAAGATTTTAAAAGGACCGAATGGAAACGGTTTTAAATTGACTTCTGACCAACAGTTTGACATTGACAATAAGCGGTTATGCAACGTTGGAGATGCGATAAATGAAAATGATGCAGTTAATTCCAAGTCGTTAGAAAACCGTCTAGAAAAGATTGTAGAAGACCTAAAAGCATCTATACCAGTATATCTTAGTCTTGTTTAATCCAATTTAGAAGACTTTATAAAGAACAAAAAACAACAGTTGAAGATTTAGATTCTGAGGTGTGGTACAAATATCAACATTTGCTTGCAAGAATCGAAGAAATTAAAAAAATTGTTTTAAAGCATCATCCAGGTGCAACTGTTAAATTTTTTTTAAATCATCATCTAGGTGTAACTGTTGAAAAAACTACAAAGTAGCTAAAATGGTTAGTCAGGAGAAACTAAGTGTAGTTAATGAGTTACACAGAACAGCAAGGAAAAATTTTCCTAAAAGAAAAACTATAATTAAGGGATATAATGATTTGTGGCAAATCAATTTGGCTGATATGCAAAAGTATTTAAAAGAAAATAATGGTTATCGATATATTGTGGTCTGCATAAATTGCTCTTCTAAATTCGTGTGGTTCAGGCCCTTACGGACCAAAACAGGACCTGAAGTACATGACGCAATGAAAGATATATTTAAAGAGGCAAAATGTTTCCCTAGCAATCTCCAATCTGATCAAGGAACAGAATTTTTTGATGCTAATTTTCGAGCACTTATTAAGAAAAAAAGAATTAATCATTACTGCACGTATAGTACTAAAAAAGCAGCTATTGTTGAAAGGGCGATTAAAACAATAAAAAACAAATTATTTAAGGAGTTTTCTGCTAGGGGTAGCTACAAATGGATTGATATTTTACAAAAAATATTTAATAAATACAATAGAACAGTACACACCACTATTAAAATGAGACCAATTGATGTCAGGCCAAATTCCCAAATTGGAGCATTTCAAAACATAAAAATTGCGCCGAAAAAGTTTAAGTTTAGAGTTGGAGACAAAGTTCGTATAAGTAAATATAAATCAATTTTTGAAAAAGGATATACTCAATTGTGGTCTAAAGAGCTGTTTATAATTGATAAAGTTAATTTTACAAATCCAGCCTCATATATGTTAAAGAGTCTTGATAGAGAACCAATACGTGGAAGAGTTGGAGACAAAGTTCGTATAAGTAAATATAAATCAATTTTTGAAAAAGGATATACTCAATTGTGGTCTACACAGCTGTATATAATTGATAAAGTTAATTTTACAAATCCAGCCTCATATATGTTAAAAAGTCTTGATAGAGAACCAATACGTGGAAGAGTTGGAAACAAAGTTCGTATAAGTAACTATAAATCAATTTTTGAAAAAGGATATACTCAATTGTGGTCTACAGAGCTGTTTATAATTGATAAAGTTAATTTTACAAATCCAGCCTCATATATGTTAAAAAGTCTTCATAGAGAACCAATACGTGGAGCATTTTACGAATTAGAATTAGAAAAAAACCAAACATCGGGATGTATATTTAGTAGAAAAAATACTTCGAAAACGAAAAATGAACCATAGAAATGAGGATTACATTAAGTTTCTGGGTTTCCCTGAAAAGCACAATTCATGAATCAATGCTGCAGATATTGTATAAAGTTTATGGTTTCAAAATTTTGCATATCACTTTTCTACTGGCTACTTTATTGTAAATATGTTTGTTGACGTAAAAGGATTTAAGACTCACAATAACAAATTTGTACCCAAAGAATTGGCGGCTTATGATGGTTTAAAAATAGCTCATTACGTTTTTAAACCTCCATTTAACATTAGCAAATTGGATTTAAAATATAAGAAACAAGCCAATTCGATTATGAAGTACCACCACTGCATAAACTGGTCTAATGGATTTACCAACGTTGAAGATTTTAAAGATATTATACAGCACATTTCAAATCTGTCAGAATTTGTGTATGGAAAAGGGCTGGAAAAAGTCAATTTTATCCGAAAATATAGTTCCAATGTTATTGAACTTCCAAAACATCCTCCGCTGCCCAAAGGAAATCCTAGCTGTTTATATCACAACAATAAAAATTTATGTATATGTGCTTTATAAAATGTTAAATTAAAAAAAAAATATTAAATGGTAATACTTCCTAGTTTAAACATAGTCTTTTTTATTTTTTTTAGCTTAAGGTAGTAAATAAAAAAACACTTAAATAAATCCATAAATATACTTTTTTTACTACACAAATAACAACAACAATTGCTAATTTACATGGTTTACTACACAACATTAGAACGGTAACATAGTTCTCTCGATTTTAGCGAAATCATTTTCATTTAAAGATCTAAGATAAGATAGCACCTCTAAAAACTCTTGGCATGATTTAATTTCTGAATGACCCCAAGGTAATGTACTCGTAGTGCCCGGTATTAAATAACGTTTTGTCATCGTGGGAAGAGAGAGCTACTTTATTTTTTGTTTCGGTGTAGATATTGTGTAATTCACTCTTAGATGTTTTCATTTTACGAAAAATTAAGCCACCCTTTTCTACAATATTTATATAATCCTCAATTGACATTTGTTTTTGGATAATCGATTTTTTATACCTTTTGCCTTTTTAGTCTCTTTTAAAAGAGACTTTATACAATATGCCTTCACGCCAGTACCATAAAAAGCCCTTATTGGATTTGCAGGAAATTCATCTTTTATTTTTTCCAACACCGAAGAACCTTTTATAATGCCAAACCTATTATTAATATCATAGTTAGAGGTGTCAAAATAATTCGAATTATGAACCATATATTTATAAAAATCATTTGTTATGACTTTTATTACTAATGAATCGGTATCCATGTATAAGACAGACGCTTTATCTTTGAATTGTTTTTTCATAACATTATAGAAAAAGTCATAAATAACTGTTTTTGACAAGTCCAAGATACAAAAAGCAAGATAAATTGGTTTGTCGTACACAACCCTTAGCTTTCCCATGTGAAGAGCAACAAAATCGTCGGAAAATATTAAGCTGTTCTCGAAATTGGGTCGCGCAACTAATGCCCTACCACCAACTTTTCGACCAATAGTTTTAGTAGTAGTCTTACCATATATGGAGTTTGTAGAAAACTTAAAAAAGTCACTCTCAAATGGAGTTTTTGCCTTATTTCTTAAATCCGTGTAAAAATCTATATATATTTTTAACCAAGGAGACTGATTAAACTTTAATATTTGATAGGTTTTAATAATAATAAGGCCATGTTCAAGGGCTTGTTTTAAAGTCCTATAGTGAACAAAATACTTTTGTTTGTGGTTTAAGTTTGGGATAAGTTTTTTAATTTTTGACTGGGATTCAGGAGGAATTAAATTTTTAATCAAAAACGGTAGGTCTGAATAAGAATTGTGTAAATCAATTGGATAATAAACACCAACTTTAAGTACATATCCAATAGGATTATTTTCTGAAATATCAGAAATATTTAATTGCAAGATTTCCTGTTCTGTAAGCCATTCAATCCCATCAGTGGGCAAAGGTTGAGACATGCTATAGCCGTATAAATTTGTTGCATCTAAGTACATAATGAAAGATGAATCAACATTGGGGTCGAACTCTGGAAGACACTTATTATTCGCGATATGTTTTCGATCTGTACATTGGCTTACACCCCCCCCCCCCCCCGAATACCGTTTTTAAAGAAATGTATCATATCGATTTCGGTTAGTAGCTCTAATTGAACTTTAGTTATTCTAAGCATAGCATCAAAGGACAGTGAGGATAGTGTGTAATATTGCGCTGGGTCTAATTTATAGGCTTTTAATGAATTTAAGCGGAATGCTTGGTAATTGTCATAAAGAGTCAGCACATCTGCAGTTAAATAATAATTACTAAATTCGCCCAGATTTCTACATCCAAATGTTTTCCAAACATTTTTTGCTCTTTCTTAGTCTTCATCGCTAATATGTTGTTCGTTTAGATTATCATGAAATTGATTTTTTGTTGGTAATTCACAAACATCTAATTTTTCAAGGTTTGTGACAAAACTATAAGGAAAAACACCTTTTTGCCTCATCAAATAAAACTTTTCTTGGTCGGGAAAATACTTTTTAGTCTCAAAAAATGACTCAGAATCTAATCCTTTGCTTATATTTTCCAGCGAAGTGCTTAAGAATTTAAAACTATCAATAAATCGAAGTTTTAAATACTTTTTCTTTATTTCTCCCTTATAGTTTGTGTAGTCGTGCATGTATATTGATTTGGTAAAAGAAATGTATTTTTCTTAATTTTGGGTAATAGCATCGATTTTATCGCCATAGCGACACAGTTCTTTTATGAACTTATGACAATCATATCCGCTCAAATTATGGCACACAATGGGGACAGAATTAGGTGTTTTATAATTTAGGTTGCACTTACTATGTGCGGCAATAAAGCGTTTTCGTCCCGGTATATGACAATGGTCAGTTACTTTTGTATCAAAAGTCTCAAAAGATTTTTCAGATATACCACATTCACTTGCTTGTTCCATTTCAATCAGTTCCTGATCGTTTAAAGGTGTCATTGGCACTATATCCTTTAAATATTTGTGATAGAGCTCTCTTAAGTCAGATTCTATACGCTCAACGAAAACTTTCGCAGCATCAGAGCCTCGATAGAGCACGAACTTTGAAATGGAACTATCAAAAGAACACTTTATAATATAAGCAAATGAATATGGTTTATGTATAAAATTTCGTTCGGTAAAAGATCCTTTGGGATTGGGCTCACAACTTTGTATTGGTGCTAAGATAGATTCAAAATCTGCATAAACTACAAAGGGTACTTCCATTTGCTTTTGAATATTTTGAAATTTTAAAATATTTGAGGAACTTATCTATGCGCATATCGGTCGTAGGCGCGACACTAAAAATATATGTGCAATCGTTTTGTTGATGTTGATGAAGATTTTTTGAAGATCTAAAATGGATTAAACAACCATCAGAAAAATATAATTTGTGACCATTAGAAGAAATTTGTTTAGACACTAAAGCCGAAAAAATTTTTATCCAACAATAATGACTTTTTTGGCAATCATCACAAACGTGGTTCTTATCTTTTGACTGACAATCTTGCAAAACCAATAATAAGTTAATGTGAAAATTATTTTTTTTCTACTTTTCTTAAGGACCTACAACTTCATAATTTATTTTACCATGTTCGAAAAAACTTTCGAGATGATACACAGCTCCTCAAGCTTTTATATGTCATGTAATTTTACTGGAAACTCCATACCTGTCACATTAATCACCGAAGAATAGCGTGGGTATGATGCAATTAGGTTAGGATTCTGATGAGCTGGTAGCAATCCTGATACTAACGCCCAGGCAAAGCAGGCTTGATCTTCATTTTTGACGTTTATGACAGCGTGCTTATTATCAATGGGTTTGGGTAGCTTGATGTATGAGAAGCCTCCAACAGGGTTACATTTATTGATGATCACCTCCAAATATGAAATTTGTTGCAAGGCCCATCCTTAAAAAGAGAAAATAAATAAATATAAGTAATCATAGGCCAAAAAATTTCAAAAAAAAGCCATTTAAATTTACATTATTTTTAAAAATATTAATACCTACCAGAATTACGCTCTTCAAACTATGAAGTTTGGTTCATCAATTTGTCGACAAAATCATTATAGATCTCATTTAGCCTTCATGCACAATTTGAATTTGTGTGTTCAATGACTTTTCTTCACATTCTTTATTTTTGGGCATCACAAATAGAGCAAATAATTCCAGATTAATTTCAATTACATAGTATTCTTCTATTGATCTCTGCAACAATTCGCATACTTTGATTTTAAAATCTATAAAAAATTCAGGGTGAATCCTGTAATTGGCAATCTTCTTTCCGAAAGCACTTCTTATTAAACTGACCCATCCGATAGTGGAACGCATGCATTTGTGTGGTGTTGTTGTGTTCTACAATGTGTAGCCATTAAACGTTTTTGTACATATATATTACATGTTGGACACATTACTTTTTGCACATCCTGGTCACAAGCGGTTGATGTTGATGGCAAACTATTCGCATTCGTAGTCGACTGTCCACTATTTTTCACATTTTGTTTTTATTTTAGTCTTTTAGCCGGAGGTGCATCGGAAGTTTTAACTGGTGTATTTTTACATGCCGTGCGTTGATGCCTCTTAAGATTATCGACACAAGTAAATTTTTTTCCACAAAACTCACACAAATTCATTTTCGTATCGTACACTATATACTCCCAAAAATGTATGTATGTTCAAATACCAACTTAAAGAGAAATATTGCCTCTTGGCTAAAAACTAAAGTAGTGGTGGGAGAAAAGTAGAGGGGTTAAGTAAATAGAGAGGCGCGAATAGAGTAATGGTAGGGGAAATAAAGAGAGGGGGAGTAGAGGGGGAGAAGAAGAGAGGGGGTGAAGATGAGAGGGTCAGAGGTCAAATGTCAAAGTTCAAAGGTCAAAGGTCGAGGGTCAAAGGTCAAAGGTAGGGGGGTAAAGAAGGAGGGGGTAGCCACGCCCACCCTCATTTACTCATATTTGTACATGGCTAACATCCCCTACTCTCGCTCGCAATCACACATACCCACCCAACTGCAAAATAAGTCGCAACCGCAACAAACATCGACTAACTGTGCCTTAACTTATTAACCAAATGGCAATAGTACAATTTGCAATTTAGCAAATTCCTCGGGAGTTTTACTTTCCACATTAAAAATTCATATAGAAAGAAAAATTTTGGCAATGTCACCCGTGCTGTACTCGATTTAGGAAGTGAATGTTCGTATGGAAGTCAAAAGTTAGCAAAATGTCTTTACCTTACAAAAAATAATTTATCAGTAAATATCCATGAGCTAGATGGAATGCAAACAATTAAAGTAAGGAAGTAAATAAGTAAGTGGTTCTGTTTTTTGTACAATAAAACATTTGTGCAATTTTGACATAAGCTCTCGGGCCTTTTTGTCAAATTTAAATATGACTGACAATGATTTTAACGTTTTGGGGCCAACTAATGTCTTACTGGGTGCAAATATATTTCACAAAAATTTTACGACATGGTAAACTTACCATAAATAAATATTTGCCAACCTTCATTAATTCAACTTTTGGCTATCTAGTTATGGGCAAATTGCATCAAAAAAATCATATAGATCTTTAACATATTAACTCTTATTTAACAACCAACCGGAACTCTTACACTTTGACAAAATTTTGGACTTTGGGAGAAGTACCAATAACACCCCTATTATGCCCTGAGATTCAGGCCGCTACATAGTATTGCTACCTTTTAAAAACTACAGAGTATCGCTACCTTAAAAAATCGTTTTTACTCACTGGAAAAAAGACTAAAAAATAATCTACATGTTCAAAAACAATACTGCGATTTTATGCGCGATTATTTAAACAATGATTACATGAAACTTGCAAGAAATGACGATAATTTTCCCTATTATTTCCCGCATCACTGTATTTTACGCTCAAATGTTGTGACTACCAAAATACGCATTGTGTTTGATGCTGGATCAAATTACAGTAATTTTTGTTTATTAAATAGTAGCCTCCTAGTAGATCCCAAACTACAAAAAGATTTATCCAGCATTTTACTTAATTTTCGTCTTAATCCTATTGCCCTAACTGCAGATATTAAAAGCATGTACTTAAAAATTTTACTTAATCCCGCTCAAGGTTCTTCCCTGATGACTTATTGCAACAGTATATTTTAAAGACACCATACTTAGCATTACGCGTTTTGCAACAATTAGCCATCGATAAAAATAAAAACCACGAATTAGCTTCAAAGGTTTACTTCTTGTACTGATATTTCCACTGCAGTGACCCTTCAAAAAGATTGATTTTTTATTTTTGTACAGTCTATAATATACTAGAAGACTTAGAAATGATTTGACTTCCTTTGGCGTTGTAGGTATTGGATAATATTTAACTGCTTTTATCTTATCCGGGTTTGGAAGAAGTCCGTCCGGTGTAATTCTGTGACCTAGATAGCACACTTCTTTTTTAAAAAATTCGGATTTATCTAATTGAATCTTTAATATTGCGTCTCTTATCCCATCAAAAATTTTCTTAAGATGTAATACGTGTTCTTCTAACGATGAAGATAAAATTATTATAACGTCTAAGTATACTGAGCAGATTTCATTTTGTAAACCCCTTAAAATGTTGTCCATAACCCGCTGAAATATGAGGGCGCATTTTTTAAACCAAACGGAATTCGTCAAAATTTATAATGGCCGTTTAAAGTAGAGAAACATGTTTTTAAAACATCATCCGGGTGTACTTCTATTTGGTGGTATCCCGAAGCGAGGTCTGGGTGGTAAAATAGTTCGATTTGCCTAACTTATCGAGGATATCGGAAATATTTGGAATAGGATATCGATTATCGATTATCGTTTAATTGAAGGTAGTCTATTACTAATCGCCGTTTCTTTTTCCCCGAGGCGTCCAGTTTTTTCGGGACTATCTAAATTGGACTTGACCAGGGTGAATTTGAGTCTCTTATTATACCTTGTTCTAACATCTTATTAATTTGACTTGTTACTTCTTCGCGATGTACTTCCGGGTATCTATAGCTTTTAGTATATATCGGCGTTTCGTCTTTAACATTAATTTTGTGTTGTGTTTTATTCGTGAAGCCAAGTGGTAATATATTATCTTGAGCTTGTGTATGTTCATATCATCGGTTTCCATTTTTTCGATGAAATAAATGATAGGGTTTGAGCCTAAGTTAGTGGCGCCGTTTAAAGCAAAATTATTCTCTATTCTTCCTAGAGCTCTCGGGATTTCGATGCCTTTACGAAATTTTTGATAATCTAATATTCCGTACCCATTTTTAAATCTTGTAGGAACCCTAATGATTTGTTGTGTTCTACTTAGCATTTTAAAATTTTGAATATTGCTTTTTTATTGCATTTAGTTGATATAACAAAGGTATTTCGTAATTCGTTAATTTTAAAATCAAGTGGTCTAAAACTATGTTAAAGTGTGTTAAGATATCCCATTTTAACAATCCGTCAAAATTTTCTGAGAATTTAAATAAATAATTTTTTTTGATATCTTCGGAGTTAAAAATTCTAAAAGACGGAATTTTGATTACTTTATCATGTTGGGATATACCGTGTGCTTTTTGAACATAAAATTCTTCTGTAAAAATATAAGAACGATAAAATTTATCAGCAAGCAAGGGATTAATTAATGATTTGGAGCTACCTGTATCGATTAGAATTTTGGCTTCAATTTCAGGGATAAAAATATAAGGTAGTTCCGATTTATAGTGATTTACTAAAATTATGTTTGATTGGTTGGATAGGTGGTTAACTGAAAATACGAGTTGTCATAATAGTAATTTTCAGGAAAGTAAGAGCTATGTATCTGAGTTATCGTTATTAAATGATTGCGCAAAAACCTCTTCGATTTTCAGCCGGCTTGGTTTTACCGTTTGTCGCGTATTTCCTGAATTCGAGTTCATCACTTCAGGTTTATTATTTGAAGGGCCAAAGTTATTTTGAGGCCTAAATGATTGGTTTCTTATTATTGCACTGTTTCTTTGATTATGCAAAAAAGAATGGACTTCGAATAGATAACGGATTCGTTGGTCATCGAGGTGGTTGGTATTGATTATTTCCAAAATTCATTATTAAGGAAAAATTTTGAAAAGGCCTAAATGGTTGTGTATCTTGAGGTCTTACTTGTGTGTTAAAATTTTGCGATGAAAAATTAAAATTTCTAGGTTTCTAGATAGAAAATTTACTACGTTGTGGTGGTGGTCTAAAATTTGATATTTCAAAATTTTCGTTTTTTGTATTTTGAAAATGGTTTGATTGTTGTTTTTGAAAATTCTAATTTATTTTAATTTCGGGTTTGTAAGGGTTATTTAACAAGTGATGATTCTGGCCAGTTTTAAAGTACACGAAATTTTCTTCTTCTGTCACAAGATTAAGAGCTGCTTTCAAAGAATTTGGATTTTTCAGGCACACTACCAACTGCATAATATATGGTAATAAAAGTTTTTTGCGAAAAATCATTATAGTGTAGGATTTTCAAAAGTTTATGATTTACTATACTTTTTAATTTTGTGAACAGAAGACTGCGAGCGTTTTGAATCAGCATACCAAATTGGAATGGGGGATTCATTTTGTTGCGGTTTTATTAACATTAAATCCTGAAGTAAAAAATCAATTGATCTTTAATTGCCAAATGTCAATATGATTAAATTCTGAATGTGCACAAAGTAATTCAGCAGCTCGGTCAACCAGTTTGCCTCTGATCGTATCCAATAAGACATCATTGATTGGTTCTGCTGGATTTTGTACATTGCAAAAATGTTTTAAAAATTTTTGGATTTTTACCGTAGTATGGGATATTGTCGGCCTGATACGTTAAAAGAGGAACGTTTGTCATGTTTGGTGGATTGGTTCTTGTATTTTGACCAATATCTATATTTAAAAATTCGCGAATTAATTGGTCAATTTTAAAAATTTATAACTAAAATTAGTACACTAGGATAATACTAAGGATTATAAGGGAAAAGACTCACAGTAAAAAAATTGCTATCTTTATTCTTGTGTTTTTTCGTTTTTCTGCTTATTTCCTACCGCCTATAGGAATCATTTTTCTGGTTCTCAGGACTTCCTAGACTATTGTCCCCTTGCACGAATAACAGTTTCTGATGCAATTTTTGTCACCAATCACGAAACTCACACCAAGTCCGATCGATTTCCGAAGAATTTGTTTGGGTGGTCCTTGTTAAACTTCAGCCATTTATATTTATTTGTCGGAGAGAGTGTTTATTGCTAAATCCAAAGTTAGATTGAATCTTCACAAAACATTATTTACCTATTACAAAGAAAAAAACTGGCAAAATGCAACTAAGCGTTCTTACTATCTATCTTAATTCTACTTATTATGAATAACCCAGGTGCATCGAAGGAATGTAACTCGCAGCAACTTAATACGTAATTCTTAAATTTAGTAATTTATTTTTCATCTGTCACTTTCTACCATACTACATGTTAGTCTATAACTAAAAAAGGGGTTAACTGTAATAAAATTATTAAGTTTATGTGCTATATTTTACGTTTTTTCCTCATTTTATATTACTGTAGAGGTCAGACAGACAGACCTTTTCAGCTAAAAAGTTTACAATTGGATAAATTTACTTGTTTTGACTTTAAAACTACATCAAGTGACTCTACATTTAAAAGATGTAAATCTCTGTCCCATCACACGGTGCGTTCTTTGAGTGCTCGAGAGGGACCGCGTGGGTGGGAACCGGGTGTATTTGGTATTATAATTTTAGTTAGAAAAAGTTTCACTTTGTATTAAAATAAATACACAAGGTCCATTAGGTATGTATACCAATTAAATTAAGTGTTTTTTTTGTGGTTTTAATGATGTTTTATTTAAAATAAAAAGTTAACTAGAAAAAAGTAAAATAAAGAAGAAGTCTATAGAAAAAAAACACAAAATGAACATCGTGTCCTAGGAATTGTGAGTGAAATAAAACCAAATTCATTTAATAAGTTACTGATACAACGATTTAAACAAACAGATCTTTCACAAAATTATAATATTGGTTTTCGGAAAGTATTTTCAAATTCTGGAACATTACTAGAAAACAGAACGAGAAATAAATT
The DNA here is from genome assembly GCA_963921995.1 of Oxystoma pomonae. Taxonomy (NCBI): domain Eukaryota; kingdom Metazoa; phylum Arthropoda; class Insecta; order Coleoptera; family Brentidae; genus Oxystoma; species Oxystoma pomonae. Next base: position 42,580,127 of record OY998173.1, read on the forward strand.
CCCAATGTCCATAGCGGAGTTAAATATAAATAAAAAGAGAGTTTTACCAATAGAAAACTGTTGGATTTTTCGCTTTCTCCACCAGTTCTACCATTGACTGGTTTCAGATCACAGGGAAAAATTATCACTCAAACCAAAAGGTAGAGTCACGTGACTTTCACTTCTTTATATTATTAATTGTACTCATTTTATCTCATAAGAGATCTAACAAGTATGTAAATTATAACATACCATGAGCATCTAACTACCTTCGAAAGAATGCTTTATACAGTGAGGGTAGACAAATTATATCAATAAACTGGGACTAGTACCAGGATTTCTCAGAAATCTATCAAAAATACTCGCCGGTTTTGACCAAACTGATCTGAATTGTTTTAACCAGAAGTTTTGGATCTTTGAGAGTACTTCTTCAATATCTTTAGACGTTTTTTCGCGACCGATGTATTCGAAAGCACATTTTAAAAACATACGTCACCGTAAAACGTCATACCTGACGTCATAGTGTGCGTAGTTACTCGCAAAAATACGATACACAAATGTTTATTTTTAAAGTTCTGTTCTATTCCGTTGGGGTCCTGAATTCTTTCGTTAAGTTGTGCTGCCACGACTTTGTGGATGTCAGAGAAGCTCTTCCACCAGCATGCCTGAATGTTGTGTGTGTGAATGTTACACTGGGCCTTTCAGAAACATTTTCCATTCTTTGCCTTTCATGTTGGATCCAGTACGCGTTTTTCACGTGTTGTTTTGGTGCGTCCCAGAGCTTGTCCCATTATTGGTAGGTTTCTTATTTTGAGGCTGGCTTGTTTGATGGGTTGCCTCTTTTGAGCTCACTTCACAATAAAATACTTGTTGATTTTCCAGGCATTGCTTATTTTGTCTATATCTTTTCATCCTCTTATTGTACCGCCTAATTCTGTTATCCAATGCTGCAAACTTTTGCTTGAGCTCCTCCTTGAGAGTTGTTAGCTTCTGTGTAGTGTCGGCTTTATAGAATTTAATTTTTCTGCCTTGGCAAAGTTTTTGTATTTATTTCTGAAGCTTATTAAATGTATATTTAGGGTCTCTAAGGTACGCTTCAAGCTGCCCTAAATGCTTCCCATTGGTCTATATTTGCCAGTAGTCTTTTTCTCCAAGGTGGATCTGTTTCACGACTGTTGTGATTTCCTTGAGGTGGGCCTTTTATACCAAGCAAAGAGATAGTTGCAGCGGTTGCGCAATATATTATGTTGCACGTACAATAAAGGTCCCTTATGGCTGCTGTTTTTCCGCCAATAATTTTGTTGATTTTTTCGACGGTAGATTTTGCAGTCGAGCAATATTTGATTTTTGATATGCGTGGTCGGTTTTGGTTTTCTATTGGGATGCCGGTGTATTCCATCAGCATCTGCTCCAGCCTGTTTTTCATTCACCGCCTCTCCCGGTGCTGGCTCTATTGCGTGTTCGAGTGCTCTGACTTCGACTTTCAAAAGTTCCAGTTCCGCTTCCGAGATAGCTTTGCTCCTAATGATGGATCTTAGCTGATCAGCTAACTGTTGTGCGGTCTTTGGGATGTCAGGTCTATCGATTAGCCATTGTTCATATAGTCTTCTTGTATATTGCGTGAGATCTTGTCCGCCGTTTGTCAGCTTGTAGTATGCACGCATGAGGTTCAGGTTATTGGTGAGAGGGCGGTGTTATCCACGGGGGGATTGTCCAAACCTGTCTCATCTTCTTCATCAGAATCCGGCGACAAAGGCCTTGGGGCTGCTGCGTTCGCCTTGTTTCACTTGGATCCGCTAGTGACTGTACCGTCCACCACCTGACGCAGTCGCACCACCAGGAGCATCCGAGGCTTTACTTCTTGTTACTGCTAGAATCGCTGCTTTCTGCAGCTCTTCGTGTATTCCGAACGGCAGGTCCAGAACTTACGTAAGTATTTTTTTAAGTTTTTAGTTATCTCTCCGCTTGCGTCTATTATTATTGTCATGTCTCTTTTATGTCTTCGGATAACTATAGATATTTGTCGACCTTTTCCTTTGCTTTTCTAAGTATGTTTGCGGGAGCTGGCACAGATATGTCAATTAATGTTATTTTCTTGTTGTTTTAGTCAAAAAGTAGAATATCTGGCCCATTGCGTGTTACTTCCCGATCTGTCTGGATTTCTCTGTCCCAGTAAACTATGAAATCTTTGTTCTCTGCTACATTTTCCGGGGTAATACGGTGTTCTGCAGTCGATGAGTTTATGTTTGTAGCATAGCTCTATGTGAAGTATCTTTGCGACGTTGTTGTGTCGATTTATGTATTCTCGTGGTGCTAGTACTTCACATGAGCTGATCAAATGTTCGACGTTTTCGTGCCCCTTTTTACACATTCGGCAGTTGGTGGTCTGTATGTTTCCGTCTTTCAGTATGTATTTTAGATTGGATCTAGTTGGTATTGCTTGGTCTTGTATGGCGCAAAGAAACCCTCCTGGTCCGAGATATATTCCTTCTCTTGTCAGCCCACGCAGAGTTGCTGTCTTATCAATATGTTCGTCGTTGTTGAGAGTATTATGGTATCTTCCGCGGGGTTCTGCTTCTTTCCATATGTTTTCAATTGACAAAATGGTGTAATTTTTGTCTGATTTGTATTCGTGGTCGAACAAATTCAGTGGCGAAAGTTTTTTGGTAGATGGAATCGTTTTTTACATGCTCTGGGATGGTGCTTTCGGTGTTTTGTAAAAGCAACTCGAGCGGTTCTATTGAGATCGTCTAGCTCTGTTATCGTCCATGCAACCACCCCGAAACTGTAAGCAACTACTAGTGCAGCATATGCGTTGTAGGCAGTCGCCTGATAGCTTCGATTTCAGTAGAAGTTTTGTTCTGGTTTTAAACTCTTCGATCAGCTTGTCTTTAACCTCTGAGTTTCGATTCCTCTAGCTTGGGCAAACTCTTAGGTATTTGTAAGTTTCATTGCGCTTCATTCCAATGACTGTTTCTCCGCCAGTTGCTTGAGTTTCTCGATTCCAAATTTCATCCGAGTATCGTTTGAGAACTTCTCGACGAACCTTAGCTGTTGTTTTATCTCTTGTTCGAATGAAGAGTAAAGTTTGATGTCATCCATATACATGAAATGCGTCAGCTTGGTAGTCATCAAGTTGGTATCCTCCTTTTAGTGTGCTGAGAGCTGTGGATAGCCGGTTGATTGCAAAACAAAACCATAGTGCACTTCGCCTTGGAATATGCCTCTTTGGATGTTAATTTGTGTTCGGTTGGCACCGTTTCCTACTGATAATTCTGTCTTCCACATAGCCATCATATTCATTTCAATAATGATCAGACTTATCTTGTACAGACCTAAGGTTGGTAGCAGCCAAGAGTGAGGTACACTGTCGAACGCAGTGTGGAGGTCCTTCTTGTTTTTCATTACGTGTTGTGTTACAGTGGTATTTATGGCTAGTTGCTTTCTGCACCCCTGCCCTTTTATCTTGCAACCTTTTGTTCTTCGGCCAAAAGGTTATATTTTGTCAAGTGTTCATATATTTTGTTGCACATAATGCCGCTTAATGCTTTGTACAGTGTGGGTAGACAAGTTATAGGTCTGTACTTTGATGAGTCTTTTATTGGCTGATTGGTTTTTGGGAGGAGATATGTGATTCCCTTTATCAATAAACTGGGAATAGTACCAGGATTTCTCAGAAATATATCAAAAATACTCGCCGGTTTTGGTCAAACTGATCTGAATTGTTTTAACCAGAAGTTTTGGATCCTTGAGAGTACTTCTTTAATATCTTTAGACGTTTTTTCGCGACCGATGTTTTCGAAAGCACATTTTAAAAACATACGTCACCGTTTCAACCGCAACGTCACCGTTTCGAACCATTGCCAAAATGACAATTATTGAATGACATTAATCAGCTGTGTATACGTGGCTTCTCGTTTTTTGGATTTGGAAGTTTTTTTTTGTGAAAAGAATTCCCTTCTGTTTTGGAGCCGTCTAATGTTTGTCGCAGCGATGGAAAAAGGGCCAATGGAATGACATAGTTTCCCTGGAGAAGCGAAAAGCAATTAATATGGGATGCCACGTGCAGGCATACCTTAGCGGATTCATATGTCAAATTAACATCTAAAAAATCATGTATGGCTGCACGTTTAGCAGAAAAGGAAAAAAATCGAAAATATAAAGAGTTGGAAGATCGCTTTGTCTTTGTTCCCTTCGCTATAGAGACTTTTGGTTCTTGGAGGGATAGTAAGGAAGTACTTAAATTTATTTCTGATTTGAGTAGCTTGATTCCCTCAAAAAGAAGAAAAAGTTTTATAACACAAAAAATTAGCCTTGCTATTCAACGAGGCAATGCGGCGTCAGTGATAGGGACCGTCCCTCATGGAGCAGGTATGAAAGAATTGTTTTATGCTTTGTAATTATTTTATTTGATTATTATTTATTTATTTTATTTTAACCGTTTACCTTCGTTTTAGTTATTGTTATATTAATAAAATTTTACTAAATTTATAAAAAAAAATTAAAGCTCTTCCAAGCCAACTTGACACTTAATGTCAAGAAGTGTAAATTTGCTCAAGAAAGTGTGACATTTGGTAGATATGGACTAAGTGGTAGGGGATTGAAGCCAGAAAGTAATAAATTACAAGCTGTGGTTGATTTTCCAAGGCCTGTAAATAAGCAGGAAGTTAGACGTTACCTAGGGTTAATAGGATTTTTCAGAAGATCCCTCGTACCCCCCAAACTTTTTAATTGAAATTATTGCGGGACATTTTCCCCTTCCAATTGTATGCACGTTAATTGGTTGCGACAGTTTTACGGAGGCAATAGAGAGATTAATGCGGTCTGACTCGTTTTATAAAAAAGCCTCATGTAAAACTGCAACAAACTTAACCCCTCGCCCTAACTTAAATTTCTCATCCCCCAAACCGAATTTTGATTCAAGAAGGACACAACCCAACCAGTTTGGTCGAAAAGAGGAAGAACATAGGCCAAACTCTTTTAGAGCAAAAAATCAAGTTTCAAACTTGCAAGTTCTTGAAGAAAATTTTCCGGAAGACGAGCAAACTTCCCACTAATTAGCCCTATGGGGGGAGGCTTGTTATCTGAAAGGGCTAGATTAGCTTTAGAAATTCCCGAAAAAGGGCTTTTTGAGGACTGCACGGCGGACCACACCCAGTTCCCCGCGCGCTGCTCTCAGATAGAGATAAGTTTATACGGCTTTATTTTTCCCGCGCATATTGATAGCGGCTCAGAAATTACTTGCCTATCGGAACAAGTTTATAATCAATTATGCGATTTTTATGATCAAGTCCCCGCCTTCAAATGTTCGGGGGTAAGATTTTCGGGAGCTTTTAAGGCTAAGCAGAGAAAAATCGCGATGCAGTGCAGTTTGGTATAGAGAAAAAATTTTTTGAACACGAATTTTTATTAGTACTGGATTTGGTTTATCCCATAATAATAGAAGTGGATTTCTTGCAAAGCTACAAGGCGACCAAAGACCTTGCAAAACAAATAATTAGGTTCGAGATAAACGGTAACCCAATTTTTATTTCAAAAAAAGTTTTTTTCATGAATACGAGACTTTAGATAGCCCGAAGGTCAGAATAACGTCGTGCGATAAAACAAAGTTGGTAAAATTTTTATCGGCTGAAATAAATGACGAGTTTTTTTCTTGCACTCAACAATGCGATGCTTTACATACGAAACAAAAATCTATTTTTATGCAATTTTTGCGGCTTCACGGCGACGTTTTCTCGAATATTCCTGGGCTAAATAATAAGTATGAACATGAAATAAAATTGGTAGAGAATAGAGAGTTTTTTATAAAACCATATCCGTTGCCATTAGCACATCGCCAAGAGGTTAAACAGACCATCCTGGACCTGGAAAAATGAGACGGGCTACAACCCCCTACGTATCACCTATAATGACTACCGTAAAAAAAGACAATAGTGTCAGGGTCTCGATGGGCGTTTTTTAAACAAATTGGTCCAGAAAGAATGTGAAATGCCTCCTAAAATTGAGAAAATGATTCTTTCCATGGCAGGCTGTAAATACATGAACACGCTGGATTTTACCATGGGGTACTATCAGATACCGCTTATTTCTGAATCGCGGAAATATACCGGCATTATAGTTAATCAGAAAACTTACCAGTTTCGGGTTCTACCTTTCGGCCTCTGTATGGCGGTTTCAGCGTTTGTAAGATGCATCGACTCTATTTTTGGGGCGGAGTTTAAAAGTTTTTTAAGGGCCTACTTAGATGATCTGTTAATAGTGTCTGACTCGTTCCAATGCACCTAAAGCATTTGCAAATGGTCTTTGATCGCTTACGTGAGATAAACATGCGTTGAAAATTGTACAAATGTTGTTTTTTTTTCATGCAGAGCTTAACTTTGTCGGGTACATCCTGACCCCCGAAGGAGTAAAGCCGAGTCAAGACCGTGTTCAAGCTCTAGATGGATATAGTACGCCGAAAAATATCAAAGAGTTGCAAAAATTTTTAGGTCTGTGTATGTACGACAGGGCATTTTGCCCGCAATTTTCAGCGGTGGCGGAACCATTGACCAGGCTTCTTCGTAAGTCTTTCCCTTGGCGCTGGGGAGTAGAAGAGGAAAATGCATTTTTGGAAGTAAAAAACCTATTAAAGGAAGCAACTATGCTTTATCATCCTAGTCCGGAGTTGGAGTGGCACTTGTTTGTCGACGCCAGTGATGTCGCGTTGGGTGTCCAGCTTTTCCAAATTGTCCAGTGGCAAAAAAAAGTCATGGCTTGGGCCAGTAGAGTTCTTTTGCCTAGAGAAACTTGTTTTTGTAGCAGTGAAGAAGAGGTTCTCAGTGCGTTTTGGGCCATCCACCGATTCCGTACTTACTTGTTGGGTCGCAAATTTACGCTTTACACCGATAATCGAGATTTGACGTATCTCAATTCTTGTAGACTTTTGTCACCTCGAATTACTAGATGGGCGCTAGCCCTGCAAGAGTATACTTTTGATATACAATATATCCCGGGCAGGGAAAATTAGATTGCCGATGCTCTTTCGCGTTTTTCGAGTAATAATCTTCCTTACCCTGTAGCTAAGTCCTGCAAATATTGCAGTGCTTTAAATTACCTCCAGAGTTTACGTACGTTAAAGGACGTGGGACGTCTTCCACGCGAGGATAAAAAACTTTCTGATATTCTAAATAAAATCGATCACGATAGGAAACTTCAGAGTCAGTTTGTTGTCGATAGGAGTGTTTACTATCGTCAATCCGACGATGACCCTTACCTACTTTGTGTACCGCGAGTCCTAATTTCAGAGTTTTGTACCATCTTTCACGAGGCTATTGGTCATTATGGGGCCTATAAAACATGGCGGGCTCTAAAGAATGAATCCTGGTGGACCAATATGAACCGTGATGTTAATCGCCTTCTAATTGATTACATACCCAATGTGGGAAAGCCCTTACGCATTCTATCTGATAGATGCACACTCTGAGATTCCTAGATATTAACACTGTTTATAGCTCTATCCGGCATCCTCAGTCCAACAGTTCTGAGAGAGTGATGCGTGAGAAAAAATAGTAGTTGGACTCCTGAAGTTAAAAATTTTGCGACTTTTATAAACAATGTCGTGCATGAGTCTCACCCCGGAATCCCTTTTGCCCAAATCGCTGCGTGGTCCCAAATCTAATTTTAAACCGCTTGGATTGTAGGGAAAAATAATTCTTGCTAGGGGAAATCCGCTCGTAGAGCCGCGCAGTATCCGAGCCGGCCTTACCGGAAATTTTAACCCGATGACCTGGTTTTACTGCGAGATAATCCGGTCTCATCCGCCTTGAATCATGAAACCAAAAAGATGCTTTTATTATTCAGTGGTCCCTACCGGGTCAAAAAAATGGTAACTTTTCATACCTACGTAATATGTGACCCTTCTACCGAAGCTGAACGTGGTACTTTTCATGCCGGTCACCTAAAGCTTTTCAATTCTCCAAAGGTGAACTAATATTTATTGGGAATTACCTTATAAAAAAAATCGGTTACTAAGTAGTGTCGCTTAAACTTATTTTCCTTATAATTTCGATCAAGAAGTTTGGGGGCGGATAAAACATATCCTTTTTAACTACGGACTAGTTTTCCTAGCTCCTTCGCCGCAAGTTTAAAATACTCCATTCTCCCACCTTATCGCCTGCCTTCTAAAATTTAAGCAAAAAACTGGTTTATCTGAAGAAACAAATTCTTCAGATAAGATTTGTGAACACTGATCGTTTAGCAGCTAATAGTTTAAAGTTTTGTGCTAATTGTTTATTAAATTAAAATAAAAAGTGCTGCGGCTTAGTGCTAGGTAAGTTGCTGTCTTTTCTCTGTAATTAGGGGTTACTTTTAATAATGGTGTATTTTTTCTTTCTAGACGATTAAGTCACAATCCTAACCTCAAATAAAAACACAATTGTACCGAAATTCTGGGGCTCTTATTACGGCTAACCTACCCCCTATAACCGAGTACCATTTCAAACCTAAAATATAAAATTATAATAGATTTTAACCATATTTGGTTTTTGGTCATTCTTAATCTTAGTTAACTCAATTAAAAATCAGTCAAACTTTACGAAACAATTAGCAAAATCAGACCATGTTTGGACCTATTTATTTTTTCATTTTTTTTTCTAAGAGTATTCTTCTCTCAACGTTTCGAGAATAATGTTGAACTAAATTATTTCAAGTGTCAGTCAATTTGGATTAAGGCAGGTTCATGGTTATATTCCTTTTCCGTTACTTTTCCCTTTAACTTAACCTTTCCTTTTTCCTTAAGTAAAAAGCTGGTTCATGCTAAAATTCAAAGTTGACACTAATGATAGGCAAACTTGCGATTTTGGCATTTTGTTTAGATACAAAATTTGGGGTTCTTTTTGTCCCACAAATGTGGACCAAATGCATTAAATGTTCAATATTCATTTTTGTAGTAACTACTGCTTGAAATAATTTAAAAAACCATTAATTTTGAAGTTAAAAATTTTGCCTGCTGCACTTACATGACACCATTTTTTCCATTTCTTTTTCTGTTAATTTAAATATTGGCTGACTTTCAAGGCTTAAGGAAAAAGATATGGAAAAGGAACAAGCATGAACACCCACATCTGAATACATGAGATTTAATAATAAAAGTTACGGAAAAGGAAAAGGAATTAAACCAAGAACCAGCCTTTAAAAGACTTCCTTAAATTTACTTCTGGTTAAAGTTCAGTAAAGCTGGGTTTATAAAAATAAGAACTTGTTGATTGTTTATACAGGAAATAAAATTAAAATAAGAATAGTATTGAACCAATTGGCACATGTGTATTAAAAATGTGTCTACTGTGATTTGTTGCTGTTTATTATTTTTACCCGTTTTTTTTTTGTTTTCATTTGAAATTTGTATAATTTGTGCTAAAAATTTATACAAAAACTCACATGCATATATTTTACAGTCATGTCTTACCAGGGGTGTATCTCACCAGAAGCTAAAATGGTTTTCCAAGTCACATAACTACCTTAATCAGCATATTAATTAGTGTCAGAAACTTTACTTTCCCTTTTATAGGAAAATACACCACCTTACAAAAAAAGACCAAAATTATACATCTCCCAAGACATCTCCTTTTAAATTAAAAAAATCAGAAGTGAGGTTATATGTAAAACATCAATGTTTCCTGACATGCACACATCCATTTTCAGATAAAATTAAAAAAGTTAGAAGTTGACCATCTTTTAATTTTATTTTCTTTATTTATTTAGCCGAGTTTTTAGCTTTATAAACGCTTACAGGTATTGCTATAGATTTAACTCTTATTTTAATTTTTTCCTGTATAAGCCCAGCTTAAATTGCTAGAGCTAGAACATTTTTTTGAACTTACCATAGCTTGGTATTTTTTGTGTTCTCTAGGTCACTCTCGAGTTTCACTAGATCATCCTCCATTTATAAAGGTAAAGTTATAAACTGACCATAACATCCTTGTCGTTTTCTTGTTGGGATAGACCTCCTGAACAACCACCTCTTATTAATTTTCAATTTTTCCCTTAAGTTCTAGAATTTAGAAGGATCATCAAAATAAATTAAGGTACCAGCAGCAGACAAGTTAAGGCTGATTCATGGTTAAATTCCTTTTCCTTTAACTTTAAACTGTTTTTTTTTCCTTAAGTAAAAGGCTGGTTCATGCTAAAATTCCTTTTCCTTAACTTTAGTCCTTAATGTTAACACTAATGAACAGGTGCACTCATGACTACTGCTTGAAATATTTACAAAAAACAATACAATCAATTTTGAGGTTAAAAAACGTCAACAAATATTTAACAGGCCGCACTTGGGCAACACTCCAGAATTGACAAGATATTAAGAGATCCTATGAGGGATGTTTTACACACCGTGTCAAAAACATATTATATCTGGTAAAATCTTGTCAAATTTCTTCAAGAGATTTGTTGCAGTATTTTTGGCAGGGCTGGAAGGTCCCCGACCTATGCGTACTTAAAAAGTACATCTCAGGGACGTTCGGTGTTGTAAGGGTCGTCACTCAAACCTTTTGAAAAAATCTGCTTGGTAGAACCGTAGTATAGAAACCTATAAAGTATTCATACTTTTCTATTTCATTTTGTCAAATATTTGCAAATTGTGCTGGTCGAATAATCGCAAAGTATCCGTGCTTATAAAACCTTTTAAAATATTTTCATGTAATACTCGTCAAATGTTTTAAAAAATAGTGCTGGGAGAACCGTATAAACTATATTCTTTTGTTCTTCCTGCTTGTTAATGCTTATAAAATCTTGTAAAATATTTGCATATAATACTCCTCAAATCTTTTAAAAAAATGTGCTCATAGAAACGTATAAAATTCCTATACTTTTATTCCTTCCTGCTTATTAATGTTGATAAAACCTTGTAAAATATTTGCTTGTAATACGCGTCAAATCTTTTAAAAAATTGTGCTGGTAGAACCATATAAACTCCTATACTTTTGTTCATTCCTGCTTGTTAATGCTTATAAAACCTTGTAAAAGATTTGCTTGTAATAATCGTCAAATTTTTTAAAAAATTGGGCTCCTAGAAGTGCGTAGATTCTCCATACTTTTTGTTCCTACCTTCTTTTGTTAATATTGATAAATTTAAAATATTTGCTTGAAATACTGGTCAAATCTTTTAAAAAATTATGCTAGATCGCTGCAATTAAAACTTATAAAATCTGTAAAACATTAAATTATAATGCTCGTCAAATCTTTTAAAAAAATGTGCTGGTAGAACCGCAATAGAATCTTATAAAGTTTCGATACTTTTCTTCCTTATTAAATCTCGTAGAAATCCGTGCTTGTTAAAATTTGTCAAAACTTGCAGAAATAAGAACATTATTTGCGGATAAAATCAGGTCATAAGTTCAAGCTCATATAACCTGGTATAATCTTAGCAACACTCGAAAATTTTAATTTTTATTCTTATAAAATCTTTTAAACTCTTGTCCATTTCAGAAAATTATTATAGATTGATCCTCATAAAACCTCATCAGCTTTTACAAGTCACGATTTTTGCCGCAAAGAATCTTTTAGACCTTATAAAATCTCATAAAATATAATAAAAATTTTATGAGTTTTGACAAGTTTTTATGCGTTTTTTTTAGCAGGGGACCTCCATACTTTTGTTCCTTCCTGGTTATTAATGTTGATAAAACTTTGTAAAATATTTACTTGTAATACTGGTCAAATCTTTTAAAAAACTGTGTCATTTTGCTACAATGGGAACTTATAAAATCTTGTAAAATACTAATTTGTAATACTCGTCAAATCTTTTAAAAAATTGTGCTGGTAGAAACGTATAAAAACTCTATACTTTCGTTCCTTCCTGCGTGTTAATGCTTTTAAAACCTTGTAAAATATTTGCTTGTAATACTCGTCAAATCTTTTAAAAAATAATGCCATTTTGGTGCAATATAAACTTATAAAATCTGGTAAAACATTAAATTATAATGCTCGTTAAATCTTTTAAAAAAATGTGCTGGTAAGGCCGCAATAGAAACTTATAAAGTCTCCATAATTTTCTTTCTTATTAAATCTCGTAGAAACTCGTGCGTGTTAAACTTTGTCAAAACTTGTAGAAATAAGAATATTATTTGCGGATAAAATCAGGTCAAAAGTTCAAGCTCATATGACCTGATATAATCTTAGCAACACCCAAAAATTTAAATTTTTATTCTTATATAATCTTTTAAACTCTTACCCATTTTGAGAAGTCAAAAAACTATTCTACTTAGACCTTATAAAATCCCATAAAATCTAATTAAAATGTTATCAGTTTTGACAAGTTTTTATGCGATTTTTTTGGCAGGGTAAACCTAAATTAATCGTTTTAAAAATGTAAAAATAAAAGTCGTATTTTTAATAGTTCAATTAAAGTGTAGAAATGGTAAGTTTTTAAAAGGGAATTATTTTCTAAAGTGTTTGTAAAGAACTTGATTGATTTTAGTTAGAATTTTGGGTTTTTGTAATTTAACATCATTTTGTCTTTGTCAAAATAAATGTATAAAATATCTTTGTGATTTTAAATTATTATCCAACTAAAATGAAATCATTTTCATTCTAGAGAAATATAGAGTAAATTTGTTAGTTAGAGAAAAGTTTATAAAAAACTTAAGTCGAGGAAAAACCCCGTCCTGACAATTCAGTTCCTATCACTAAATTAATTTTCCTCCATGATATGGCTAGAAAAGCAGAAAAGCAAATGAAAAAAAGACTTGAGAAAAAAAACAATAAAAGTAAGGTTATGTTTACTGCCAAACGATTGCTACTTTCAAAAGCTCTATTTTTAACCTCTTAAAGTTATCTTTATTTACGGTAACTGTAACCATAAGAGTAACGAAATTTACCGTTAAACTGCGTGACCAAGATCTCCCTAATTACTATAACCACAAAAGTAGTTATTTTTGCTGTTACTTTAGATGGTCCAAAATACCCCTAATGACAAATGCCGATCGGCTGCCTTCGTGGCTTCGGGTCCTAGCCGATGACGCTGGCGTGCGCGTGTGCAGAACAGCGTTACTAAGACAAACGAGATAACAGAAAGAAAGGGAGATAAATAAGAAAGAAAGTAGAGGCACATCTTGCTTACAACTCCGTACATGCTAAAAGCATTGGAAGGGCGTATAATAGAAATATATTTTAGAGCAATAAACGAAAACGTCATATAACGATTTACAGAGCAGTTTTCTTTTTGCCGCGGTTACGGTTAACCTTGGTTCTGAAATTTCCCAGAAGAATAAGCAAAAGAAGGAGACCTCGATTGTATAATATCTTTGAATATTGTTTAAATTTACAGATAATTGTTTATGTTTACGTATGTTAGCGCAGGGGACAACGGAAAGACTTTTTAAAAACAATTTATTTAAAATTACAAAATTCTAACTAATAATATAAATATGTATAAATAAAAGTGAGCCCTAACTAAATATTACATTATGTTTTTATACTAAAACTAAACGCTGATTCAGCTGGGAACGAGATGTTGGATCTTCTTCTCAGGGGCAGGTGTGCCTTATTTTGGGAATCTTGAAGATAGCGGTAACTGAATGAAATCTGACTATTGCAGTGGCTGCATAATTCTTGGAATGGACACGTGCAGTTGTGTTATTAAGTCGATGGGAATATTTTTCATATAACAGCTTCCCTCTTTTAGAAAAAGTTGGCATTTTAAGGCCGATTCTTAGGCAAACGACAGAAATTCTGGCGCGTTAGTTATGTGGCAACGCCGGCTCTGCCAAATACGCCTGTATCATACCGAGGGTGAAACCATCAAGTTGGCCATGACCGAAACTTCTGACTCCTAAATGTCAAAGTCACTTTTAGGTTATATTCCCAGCAAACACAAATCGTCGGCATTGAATCGAGCCAATGTCGATAACGACGACAGTGTGTCGGCATCGACGACTACACTCTGGCCCGATGTTGGGCAGATTGCGATTTTCAGCTTTCGGTCAATAATCGGCAACTGACGGAGGTCCACATTACTATAGTCGACTTCATGCCGACACCACTTTAGGACCGATGATGGTCCGATTGGAACTTCGTTTAATCGGTCGAAAATCGGCAACTGACGATGGCCCGATTTACTATAGTCGACTTTATGCCGAAGCCCACTTTATTTGCTTTAGGGCTGACGACGGTCCGAGTGGAACTTTGTGTAATCAAACGAGAATCGGCAACTGACGATGGCCCGATTTACTATATTCGACATTATGCCAACGCAAACCTTATCGACTTTAGGGCCGATGATAGTTCGATTGGAACTTTCTTTAATCGGTCGAGAATCGGCAACTGACGATGGCCCGATGTACTATAGTCGACATTATACCAACGCAAACCTTATCTACTTTAGGGCCGAGGATGGTCAGATTGGAACTTTCAATAATCGGTCGAGAATCGGCAACTGACGATGGCCCGATTTACTGTAGTCGACTTTATACCGACGACCACTTTATCTGCTTTAGGGCCGACGATGGTGCGATTGGAACTTTGTTTGATTGGTCGATAATCGGCAACCGACGATGGTCCGATTACGTCACCTTAAAATTTTTAAACCGCTTAATAGTTTCTTCCTAGTATGTAGAGATGGCGCTAATGTCACTATGGTCCGTGTACAGTGAAAGATAATATTATATATATAATGAGCAAAGATATTTCAAAATTAGAATGCGGACTTGACAAGATTGTGGTACTTCTCTACAAGAATCAGCTCTTCTGCCACTTAAACCAACCCGACTGGTTAAGCACCCGCATTATTGGAACTTTGTAGTTTGCCAATGTCGGGCCGCTTTAAGCTACCACCGACGGACCCCCGTCAATCGCCGACGTTGGACCGCTTTAGGAAACCAATGTCGGACTTAAATAGTTTACCGATGTCGGGCCGAGACCAGCTTGCCTTCGTTAGACCGACCAAATTAAGCAGTTATGGGCGGATGGTCGGTACCATGTAGTTAAACCATATGGTATGGCGACGGTATGCCGATGTCAGCAAAAAGTAAAATTTACCATTGGTCCGACGACGGGCCACAGTCTAACGCTGCATCGGCAAACATACATTGGGCCTACATCGCAAATCGGACAAAAAGTACTGCTGGTCCAATGTCGGAAATCGACGTCGTGCCGATGACGACAAATTCGGCAATCGACATTGGATCGACGAAAAGGCCCGAGGGAACCGTGTTTGTTGGGTTTTTATTAAAATTTCTGTTTTGCTATAATCGGAATATTTTTTGTCCATTTTTAAAGAAAATGTGTTGAGAAAGACCAGACTAGGTGTAGATTTGAAGAAGACACAGATGGACCATCAAAAATCACAAAGAAATATTTTGGGAATGCCACGCATATTTACAGTAAGTCGCAGTTTAAATTAGTCTTAAATAAAATCCTTTTACAGTTGTACCTGGGCCTGTGTTCTCGTAGTTATAAAAACGCTAAGCGTTTTCAAGAACTATAGACAAAACAGCAAGTGGTTGGTAGAGGTTTTTTGAAAAAGGTAAGCGCTTCTCAAAACGAATGGAGAACCGCAAGCTATTGCAGGGTGTTCTGCGATTTGTTTTGGAAAGCGCTTGGCGTTTTTCATTTCGAAAGTAAGCCATTTATTTTATTTTGTGTATTTTTATTAAAATTTAAGAGGGACCTAGGTACATAATAAGAATTTCTATTCTATTACTTTTTAAGTAGAATATTTGCATGAGTAAAAATAAAAGCGGGTCGTCCTGGGTTTGGTAGTTACCTATTTATTAAGTCAAATGACCTGTTTTTTATTACCCAATTTTTAAAATTAAAGCAATTTAATTTTTTTGATTTTTTATCGTTCTCTCAAGAAACCCAAGTAATATTAAAAAATGCATCTTCTAGCAGGAGCGAAGATTTTATTTACCTGATCACAGTCATAGTTTTTTTACTGGTAAAGCCATGATGACCCTTAAAATAATTTAATTATGGTCAAGCCATGATGACCCTTAAAATAATTTAGTTATGGTCAAGCCATGATGGTAATTTAAGGCTTAAAACATTTTAGCATAATTTAAGGGGTAACGTTTCTGATTAAGCAATTTTTACTATGTTTTTCACATTTTTATGCCATGATTTTGTTCACATTTTAAAGCTTTATCTCCAGACTTTCGATTTATAGAATAAAACACTCACATTCTTCAAGTTTTCACTGTTTTTTAGCGTTCAAAAAGAGTACTGATAAAAAATATTTTTTCTCTGTTAAAATGAAAAATATTTAGAGAGAGAGGGCAGAATTTTAGAGGTAGATGAAGAGATATTTTAGTAAAGTGCAAAAATATTTAAGGTTGTTGAATAGAGACAGCAGGCTATAAAAAAAGTATTTTAGAGAAAGATAGACATAATTTAAGGCAATTGTTTACTAAAAATTTCTGATATGTCATCTGTCTGTCATCTTGAGTTGTGTCGTGCATATGATTTTTATTTTGCCATTTTTATCCCAAAAAAAGCAAAAATTATAATTTTTTAAAGTTTAAATTGTGTAAAACATAAGGTGGTAATAATTTCTTGCAATCAAAGTTCTTTACAGTCTTTAAATTTACCAAAAAACGTGACCTACTAAGGTGTATTTTAGCACATCTAAAAATAATTGAACAGGTATTTAACAAAATTAAAATTAATAAGGTACATCATGGCTCTACCATTAAATACCTGGTAAATGATTTTTAGATGTGCTTAATTACACTTTAGTAGGACACGTTTTTTAGTAAATTTAAAGACCCTAAAGAACTTTGATTGATATAAATTAATACCACCTTATGTTTTACACACCTTACGCTTTGAAAAATTACAATTTTTGCTATTTTTTGGATAATAAAAATCATATGCACGACACCAATCAAGATTACAGGCAGATGACATAACAGAAATTTTTAGTAAACGATTGCCTTAAATTATGTCCATCTTTCTCTAAAATATTTTTTATAGCCTGCTGTCTCTCTTCAACAAACTTAAATTTTTTTGCACCTCTCTAAATTATCTCTCCACCTATCTCTAAAATTCTGCCCTCTCTCTCTAAATATTTTTTATTTTACCAGAGAAAAAATGTTACAGCAGTACTTTTTTTGAACGCCTAAAAAACAGTCGAAAGTTTGGAAAGAAAGCTTTAAAATGTGAGCAATATCATGGCATAAAAATGTGAAAAACATAGTAAAAATTGCTTAATCAAAAACGTTACCCCTTAAATTATGCTAAAATAGTTTAAAAAAAAACTTTTCTAGCTAATCCGACCCACTTTTCTTAAAATATTTAAAAAAAAAACTCGAAGATGATGTGACGCATATTTAGGCAAAAATCTAGAATTAAGATTTGTTTATAAAAAGTTACTAAACCCAAAAACCTACTAAACAGCCCCCCACACTCGTCTGTAAATAAAATCTGCGACCGCCCCTGTATGAAGAACAATATTTAAGTTTTTTTTATATATTTTTAGGAAAACTACTGAACTGGACTACTTCGACAACAATTACCTACTATATTTAAAGGCAATTATAAGGAGGAAAAATAGTAGGCATATGTCATTTTGGATTACGGTGTAGTATCAATATTTTGTTTTAAATTTTAGTTTTTAGCCAAGCAAAACTGTGCCCTAATTAAAAAATGTGTAAGTTAATTTATCGAGGGATTAGAAACCACTGTCCTGAGGTGAACACACTATTTTATGCTTTAGAAAAAGATTTCTAGGAGCACAATATAATCCCGGAGAAATAAAGTAAAAATTTAATTACTGGGAATAAAGCCAAAATTTAATAAAATCAATGAATAGCGAGCTTTCCCTCAAAAAAGATAATGGTAACCGTAGATCCGGATTTCGCACTTGTGGTGCTCATCAGTACGGTGCTAGGAATTAGGAGATGAAATGATGACTACAGAGCTTAGGATATCTGTAAAGATAATTATATCTGTCTCCGTAGAGACGCTTAATTTTCCTTCAAATTGAAGGTACATCTGCCGATTCTGCAATTTGACAGATGGTTGTCTTTTACATGAATCCTGTGTCATATTCTTCCATCATCATTTTATGTATTATAAATTAAGAAACCTAAATTTCTGTAATGTTTAAACCCTAAATTTACACCATTTTTGTTTTTCAGATTAGCGGTGCCGAAGCTTTTCAGCAAATATGCAAGCAATTGATGACCTTCAAAATGTAACTTAAAGTAAATTTACTTTTAAATTTCAATAAAAATATATGTAAATAGTTGGCAATAAATAAAATAAAATAAATCAATATTGTGTTTTTGGGATTGTTATAAATTTTGTTCACTAACTAATAGTTTCACTAAATTATTATTTTCACCCAAATAATTTATTAATAAAGTAATATTTTTTGCGAGTTAAAAATCATTAACGTGAATTTTGAAAAACATTCAATCAAAAGTAGATAAAAATCAAAGTTTTAGTATATCTTTTTTTTTGTGCATTTTTGGTAAAAGAAACAAGAAAAATAATTATAAGGAAAGGGGTAAAAAAGTACCTATGAATATCATTTACCGTGCGAAATTTTATATACTTTTGACATCGGACATTTGGACACCGGCCAAAGAAAAATTTAGGAAGCAACCAACCCAACATTATTATTTTTTTGAACCTTACGCACTAATAATAAAGAAAAATAAAGCGAATCTACCAACGCGGTGAAATATTGATAACATTCTAAAGTTTTCCTTTGGTGGCAAGTCCTGCATTGGCATTTGCTTAACTAATTACCCAATTTTTATACAAGGTTCAAACTTCCTAATTTTTTATTCTAATTCCAAAACAACATAATTTGGTTTGATGTTCAAGTGGTAAAAACCATGAATTTAATTATTTAATCATCTCTAGCATCATTTGGCTTTTTTTCCAAATTTTCTATGAGTAGTAAACTATTTTGAACCCCTGTCTTAATTAAAAAGCAACCGACAATTTGAGGACTGCAGGAACATACCCGAAATAGATGACATTTGTTATCACAAACTGACTAGAAAATGGCGAGTGGAAATGTTTTCATTTGAATATCTTTAATAAACCCCTTAAAGTTGCACTAAAATGATTTGTGCTCGATGAAAAAATGTGTAATCAAGTACAAGGAATGAAAATTACGCTACATATATCTCAGGTAATTTATTACTACTGTGAAATACCTCAATAACTTTTGACACGTCAGAAATTCTCGCGCGTCGGAAATTCTGGCGTTTGCCTAAGAATCGGCCCCCTTATGGCCACTTTTTATAAAGAATGTTTTTTCGGATCAAGTTCGATGTCTTCTTCGATTTGATCTTCGATGCGTATGCGTATGCGTATTCTTATATCGTGGAACTCACCCACTTTGTCATCTAAAAAATCAGTAGAGCCTATTATTTTTAAAAAAATTGACAATTTAAAATTAAAATGTGAACTCATATCAAACAATATAAACTCAGTATTAAATGAACAAAACCCTGAGACAGCCTACAGTAATTTTGAAAAAATCTTATTACAATCAATAGAAAACAGCACAGAAACAAAAACGTATAGACAAAAAATTAAACTTAAACCTTGGATTACAAATGGAATAATCAACTCAATGAAAAAAAGAGACAGCTTCTGGATTCTATCAAAAAAAAACCCTCTGAATGAAGATTATAAAAAGCAATATAAAAAATATAGAAACATAATAAACCAACTAATTGTATCTTCAAAAGAAAACTTCTATAAAGAAAAACTAAACCAAACAAATGGAAATATAAAAGAAATTTGGAGAATCACGAATGAGGTAACTGGAAACCAAAATAATAAAAAACATAAATCAATAAACAAACTAGAAAACTACCAAAACCAACTAATAACTGAGCCAAAAGACATAGCAAACGAATTTAACAAATTTTTTACTAACATTGGAAACAACCTAGCAGAAAAAATAAATAAAAATATTAAAATTAAAAATAGCAATGAACCTAACAGCAATAAATCATTATTTTGGTCACCCATAACATTATCAGAAATTATAAACATAATTAACAACTTAAAAAGTAATTCTAGCCCAGGACTTGACTCAATCCAATGCAGTACTCTAAAATATATTAAAGAAATAATAGCTCCAATATTGTCCCACATCTTCAACTTATGCCTTACACAAGGAGTTTTCCCTGACAAATTAAAAACTGCTGTCATAACACCAATTCACAAAAGCAACTCAATATTAAAATGTGACAACTATCGTCCAATATCCCTTTTAAGTAATATTTCTAAAATTCTCGAAAAATGCATAAAAAACCAACTAATGACATATTTGGAAAAAAACAATCTACTTTTTAATCATCAGTATGGTTTCAGAGAACAAAAGGGAACTGAAAATGCAATATTTTTATTAACAAATTCAATTTCAGATTCACTTGATAACAAAAAAAAGGTTATAGCTACTTTCTTGGACCTGAAAAAAGCATTTGACACCGTCTCCCATCCAAAACTATTATCAATTCTTGAAAATATAGGAATAAGAGGTGTAAGTCACAAAATTTTTAGAGAATACTTATCATTTAGAAAACAGTTTGTTAAAATTAAAAATGAATTAAGTGATTATCAATATATAAAGTATGGAGTGCCTCAAGGAACAGTCTTAGGGCCTGTTCTTTTTTTAATATACATCAACACCATTTTAAAAACTAAACTTCCTGGATTAATAATATCGTATGCGGATGACACTGTCTTCATTGTCGAAGGGGAAACCTGGGAAGAAGCAAAACAAAAAACTGAAGAAGGCTTAAAAATTCTTAAAAATAATCTAGATGCCTGCCTTTTAACTCTGAATTTAAATAAAACAAACTTCATGGCATTCACTTGTTACAAAAATTCATCACCAAACTTTGAAAATATAACCATACACAAAATAGATTGTTCAAATGAATGCAAACAATGTACAAACAAAATATCACGCGCAAGAGAAGTTAAATATTTAGGTATATATATTGACCAAAATTTAAAATGGCAAAAACATATTGAAATGATTAATAAAAAGTTACGCTGTGTAATATACAAACTTAAAATAATTTCAAAAATAGTAAACTTTAGATTAGCTAAAATGTTCTATTTTGCACTTTTTCAGTCAATATTAACCTATGGAATAATAGGGTGGGGAGGAGTATACCATAATAATCTCAAACATCTATCTTCTTTACAAAAGTACGCAATTAAAATTATTTTTAAAAAACCTTTTAGATATCCCAGTATTTGTTTATTCCAAGAGAGTCAAATTCTACCAGTTAGATTTTTATATTTCAAAATAGCTGTCATCTTCTACAGAAAACATCCCTCTCTTTTTCTTAAAACAGAACACATACATAACACCAGAGCCAACACTAACAATAAGCTCAAAACTATAAGACACAACCTTTCATTAACGCAAAGACAAATTATATACATTGCTCCAAAAATAGTTAATAAAATTCCAGAAGAAATTAAAAAATTATCAATTAAAAACACAAAGTTTAAAATAAAATTAAAGAAACATTTCTTGAATAACTATGGAATATACAAAGATTTCATTTAATATCTATATATCTAAAGTTTCTAAAGTTAAACATCAAAAAGCAAAGCATTTTTTCAATTTTTCTTCAATTTTTACCTATTTAGTACCTGCTTATAATACTTTTAATTAATATTATTAACTCATGATGTGTTAGATGAAATTCTGTAACCTTTAAAAACAACTCAATCACTATTGATCTTGCTAAACGAATTTGCAAAATTGTATTATTACTATCTATGTACCTGCATAATATTTTTTTTTTTTTTTTTTTAGTTTCTTTTGTAGTTAATTTGTAATGTACCTATTTAATCCTAAACAACTAATTTTATATAATTTAATGTAACTACCTTTAGTTTTTAAAATCAATATTGTTAATATGTTTACGCTTATCACATAGTAAATTTTACATTTAGTGTATTCCTTATAAGCAGTACAACACAAATCTCTGATTTACAGTCCTGCTTATTTATAGTTAAAAATTTCTATGCAATCATTTAAGTACCTGTTGTTAAAGTATCAATTTATTTTGTAATATAAAAATTTTAATTCAAAAAAAAATTTTATGCTGGGTCGTCTGTTCGGAGTGAATTTTGATAGATTTATTATTCGATGAAGGTTTGGTTTTGGAGCTGGTGGGAAATCACTACCATTTTCATTACTGGTAATAATTCCAATTGTGGTACTTCGGCGTCTTTGGTATTTACAAATGACATAGATTGCGACAAGTGTTACTATCAGTGTGATTGTAAAGATAGTAAACTAATCGATATGTTTTTGGATAAACGATTGATTTGTCATTTTGTCCAATTCGTCGGAGTATTGATTTAGATTATGTTGGAGAATATTTAAGTTTTCTATATCGAGTTTGCTTAGTTTTAGTGACTGGTCCTTCTATGTGAGATTTTTCTGGAAGGTCTTCACAACAGGTGTATGGGATATTGATTATTGACGTATCGCTTTTTCGAACTGTACTTGACTGTGTGAGTTTGTCAAGCGTGGTTTCGGAAAGTATTCTTGTGTTTCCAATAAAGGCATTGCAGGTATCTTTAAAGTGCATGATGCTGTTAGTTCTGATCATTTTACCGATTATTTCTTGGCCTTCACATTTGATGTTTGTTGATACGGGTTCTGAAGTTCTTATTAACCATTGATTTTGTTCGATTGATTGGATATTGTATCCTTGAGCGTAAAAGTTGGTGGTGTGGCAAGTTTTCCGTAACTGTGATTGTTGTTTCAATAACTGGGCTTTTCAGATGGCGTCACTGTCGATGGGATACGGAAGGGCATTGGAGCAGATTTTCGTTCTTCTTTCGATGTTCTTGCATTGGTCCATATTTTGGAAGGTAATGAAAAACATTGAATCATCATCACGCGCAATGTATTTATTGGTTGTTGATAAAGTGTGATGTAAACATGTTCGATTATCCAATATTGGAATAGGATAAAGTCTGCATAGGGTGTAAGTCGAGTGGTCAATAAGTGCAATTTGAAGAAAAAATACACTTTTTGATTCTGTTTGATAAGCATTGAGTTCGATTAAGTCAATGTATTATGCTACCGTGGAGGTCGATATCGGCAAAGGTAAACTATATCTTTGTAAAGAATTGGAAATTTGTCTTAATGACTCTGCTAAATCATATGGTTTTATTATTGAACCGTGCAATATTTTTAATCTTGCAAATGTAACTGCGTTTAATGCACCATTTAAAGAATCTTTAATAAACGTGTAACTTTCCATAAGTGATTCGCATAAATCTAATGCTTTGATTTGTGCCTCTATATACGTGGTGTCATCAGAAATCGAAGTTACTAAGTACCGTATTAATTTGATATTATGATTAAATGTGTCTTCATCGATTTGCAATTTTTGTATGGTCGTGTTAAAATTCTTAATGACAGATGAGGTAACTGATATTTGTTTTTGTAATAATTTTTCAATATTTTTTTCGCCAGTCGATACTTTGTTAATACAGTCATTAAAGTATTCGCCGTCGGATGCGTCTAAATTTCCGGTAATTGTTTTCCAGATTGTTCCGACACCATTAAAAATTCCACGTTTTTGTCTGAATGAATAGTTCTTCATATTTAATGTTTACGTAGTTAGAAATTTGTTTTAAGAGACTAATGTGTGTTGTTATTTGTAATCTAAATGCTGCTATTCGATTATTATTGATAGAGAAGCGATCCATAAAGGTGTTTAAAATTTTGTCATTTTAATCGATTACCTTTTTAATAGGGATCAGATCTTTGTAAACAAGAAGTGTCGATTTACTGTTTGAAATTTTGATAGAAGATTCTTCATGGTAGAAAAGTCCTACCCAAGTAGCACACGTCGTCCTCAGGACGTCCCATTAAGGTCCAAACATCCCAGATCCAAAACGTACGCCCTGGGAAGGTTTGAAGTGGGACCAAAGATCGGTTGGGAACACTTACACGTCCTCAGGACAGCATAACTATAAAATAAGTTTATACTTATTTCGTGATTGGTTTTCATTGGTTGTTATTTTATTTGGTTTTTATTGGTTTTTTTAAGTTATTTATATTGATAAAATCCATTAATTCTCAAACGACCTAGATCCAAAACCTACGTTCTGGGGACGTTTGACGTGGGACCAAAAATCGGATAAAACCACTCAAACAATTTTAGGACGTCCCGAGGACATCCATACTATAAAATTGATTTATACTTATTTCGTGACTGGTTTGGATTGGGTCCCATTTTAATTTGTTTTTATGGATTTTGTAAGTTATTTATAGTAATAAAATCCATTAATGCTCAATCGCCCTGGGTCCAAAATGTACATTCTGGGGACGTTTGACGTAGGACCAAAATTCGGATTAAACCACTCAAACAGTTTTAGGACGTCCCCAGGACATTCCTATTATAAAATTGGTTTAATAAGTGTCGTTTTTTGGCGTAGAACACGGCGCTTGCGTGATTTCAAAATAATGTGCCGTCACCGGTTTTTTCGATCGCCAAAATGTATTTTCAGTGACAGTTTTACAAACCTAACCAAACTTTATTTTTATTTCTTATCCCCGGTTTATAATTCCTGGGTTATCTTATCCTTTGTTATTTTGATGTATAAACCCACCATTAAATAACATTCCTGACGGACGTTGCTTGGCAGTGTCCGAATCTTCCTTTAACAGGAATTCTTCCAATTGAATTTGGCACATTATAAAAAAGAATAGCCGGTGCGCTATCCCAAGTAGCACACATCTGTCCCAAAAACGTCCTTGGAGCGTCCGCCACCGGACATCCTAAAGACGGCGTAGGTCCCAAAGCGGACGTACCTAAGACGTCCTGTGAATATGTCCTGCAGACGTTTTCTATATACGTCCCAGAGACGCTTTTGTCATACGTCCTGTGGACTAATTATTTTGTAACATTGGACCTCCCAAAGATGTCCTAAAGACGGCGTAGGTCCCAAAGTGGACGTACCTAAGACGCCCTTTCTGTATACGTCCCAGGGACGCCTTTGTCGGACGTCCTGTGGACTAATTATTTTGTAACATTGGACCTCCCAGGGGCGTCCTGAAGAGGTCGTAGGTCCCAAAGTGGACGTACTTAAGACGTCCTGTGAATATGTCCTGCAAACGTTTTCTGTATACGTCCCAGAGACGCCTTTGTCGTACGTCCTGTGGACTAATTATATTGTAGCATAAAGAAAAGAATAATATACTGTCGATTCAAAGCGAACGCGCAGCGCGCTCTATGTGCGACACAGGTAAGCTAACTAACTAACAAACTATATCAAATAAAATATATGAGTAACATTTCTCTCCAACTGTCCCATACAAGATATCTACTGATACCAGTATCATTTTGTTTTAGATATGTGTATGGCTCATGCGAGTCTAAGGTGTGTGCTATTATATATATATATATATATATATATATATATATATATATATATACATATATATATTTTAGTGGCTAGGTCATAGTTTAATTTATGTTAAGTTTAGGATACTTAGGTGTGGTTTAAATTTAGTTTGTGAATACACATATAACTACTACTACTGCCGCTTTTAAGGTCCGAAACGTACGTCTTGTAGATGTTTTCTGTGTACGTCCCAGGGACGCCTTTGTCGTACTTCCTGTGGACTAATTATTTTGTAACATTGGACCTCCCAAGGACGTCCTAAAGACGTCGTAGGTCCCAAAGCGGACGTAACTAAGACGTCCTGTGAATATGTCGTGCAGACGTTTTCTGTGTACGTCCCAGGGACGCCTTTTTCGTACGTCCTGTGGACTAATTATTTTGTAACATTGGACCTCCCATGGACGTCTTAAAGACGGTGTAGGTCCTGTGAATATGTCCTGCAGACGTTTTCTGTGTACGTCCCAGGGACGCCTTTTTCGTACGTCCTGTGGAATAATTATTTTGTAACATTGGACCTCCCAGGGACGTCCTAAAGACGGTGTAGGTTCTGTGAATATGTCCTGCAGACGTTTTCTGTATACGTCCCAGGTACGTCTTTGTCGTACGTCCTGGGGACTAATTATTTTGTAACATTGGACCACCCAGGGACGTCCTAAAGACATCGTAAATACCAAAGCGGACGTACCTAAGACGTCCTGTGAATATGTCCTGCACACGTTTTCTGTGTACGTCCCAGGTACGTCTTTGTCGTACGTCCTGGGGATAAATTATTTTGTAACATTGGACCACCCAGGGACGTCCTAAAGACATCGTAGGTCCCAAAGCGGACGTACCTAAGACGTCCTGTGAATATGTCCTGCAGACATTTTCTGTGTACGTCCCAGGGACGTCTTTGTCGTACGTCATGTGAACTAAAGACGACGTACCTCCCTGTCGGACGTCCTGTGGACTAATTATTTTGTAACATTGGACCTATCCTATCCTAAAGACAGCGTAGGTCCCGAAGCGGACATCCCGGGGTTGTTCGAATACCGGAGGCGGACGTACGTTTTTGGGACAGATGTGTGCTACTTGGCTAGTGTATTATTGATTTGTGATATTGTAAATTCGCTGGCGGTGATTGAGATCAATCCCAGCAGTCTGAAAGAAAAGAAAGTTCCTTATTCAAAACAGAGTTTTATTCGGTCAAAGTTTACTTTACTTAGTTGAATAGTTGGTCATAGGATTTTTAAGGGTCGCGGAGTTCAGATAGATTTCGGTAATGTAGAATGGATCATTAAACAAATTTTCGGCTTTTGTTTTGATTTGTGATTCTTTCAACCAGACCTTGTCACCGATTTTGAATTCAGGGAGATTTTTCTGTACGCGTTCATCGAAACGTTCTTTAGATTTTTGTTTCAATTGTTCCGTTTTATTTCGCGCTATTTTATAAAAATAATCCATTCTATTATTTAAGTCGCGAACGTATTTGGATATTAATTGTTCTTGATTGTATAATTTTTCAGGTGGTCTATGGTGGTGTATGACCAAAAACGAATTCGTAGGGCGTAAAGCCATGAGTTTTATTTTTTTTTATTATTATAGCAGATCACTGCATAAGGAAGAAAGCTAAAGCAATGATATTCGGGATGTTCTAATTTATTTATTCTGATCATTTCGCAAAGGGTCGCGGGAAACCGTTTTAAAGAACCGTTTGATTGTGGGTGAGCTACGCTAGAAAATGTTAGCTTTACGTCATAAAGGGTGCAAAGATCTTTTTACAATGTATTGTCGAATTCCTTAGCGTAGTCGCAATGTATTCTAAGGGGAACACCAAAATGTTGAAAGAATAACATAAGCGTGATAACTACGGTTGATGCCTTTTTATCACTCAATGCGTATGCTTGCGTAAATTTTGTTAACTCGTCGCGTATTGTTAATGCATAGTTTCTAGTCGGGTATTCGAAAACATCGATATTGATTCTTTCAAAGGGGGTACGAGGGGTTTCAGTAATTACAAATGGTCTACTTAAGTTTTTTCGGACTATTTTTACTTTTTGACATGTTTGGCACTTTTTTATAAAATCTTCTACGTCTTTTGTTCGACCTCGCCAATTGTATTTTTCTTTTATCCGTCTAACCGTTTCATTTATTCCGCGATGTAAATAACTTTTGCCTAAATGATAATTTTCTAGTATTACGGGTATTTCTTCTTCTTCGGGGGTGCTTATTATATTTTGGCATATTTTTAATTTAATGTCCTTGTCTGAAAATATAAACGACATCATTTCTAGGGTAGGTGGGTTTTATTAAGTTCAAATTCGTTTTGATCTTTAAAGAGGCAGTAAAACAGGCGTTGTGAACAGTCGTCGTTGTCAAAGGGTAAAGCAATAATTAAGTATTTACGATTTTTGACTGTTTTACTAGAAGCGATATTGATTTTTAATTCCTGAAGGCTAAATTCGTCTTCAAAAATGTAATCGAGAATTTTAAAGTGTAAATCTTCCATTTTGTTTTGTTGAAAGAAAGTTTCTATTAATTTGTTAGATTTGTCTAGCAATTGGTCGTTTGAAGTTTCAATTTTAGAATAGTCGATCAATGATCGAGTTTTGTAAAGGTCTGCAAATCGATTAAAATCCTCGGTAATTCTTTGATCATCGTTATCAGTAAAAACAGATTCGTGGTCATCGTCGTCGTCTGTCTCATTATTTGTCAAAATTCTTACTTTTGAATTAAAGTCAATGCATCGTTTAAAGTGGTTAATTTTTATTCGTGATAGTGCGTTCGAGTTTTTATTGATTTTACCTGATTTATGAACAACTTGAAAAGTATGCTCTTCTAATTTGAGACGCCAACGAGCCAATCTAATACCTGGATTCTTTATAGAAAGAAGCCAAGTGAGAGGCCTATGGTCAGTGACCACAATAAACTTTCTGCCAAAAAGGTAAGGACGGAAGTGTTTCACCGCCCAGACTATTGCCAAAAACTTGCATTCAATTGTCGAGTATTTGGTTTCGGCATTACATAAAGTTCTCGATTCGTAGGCTATCGAGAGGTCTTTGCCTATTGGTCCTTGTGAAAGGATAGCGCATATCGCGAATGCGCTCGCGTCTGTGGTCAACAGAAAAGTTTCCTCGAAATTTGGATAAATTAGTATAGGATCAGAAATAAGTGCATTTTTAAGTTGTTCAAAGGCTCCTTCACATTTTTTGCTAAAAACAAAGGGGGTATCTTGTATTATGTATGTATGTATTAGGTTGTATTTTTAAATTTGATTTTCTTGGTCGGAAAAACGTGAGATATGCTCGTGTATTGTTGATGAATACACAATAATGTTGTCCATATAGACGAGACACCGTTAATTCAAAATACCGAGAAGTATGTGGTCCATGACGCGAACGAATTCGTAGTGCCCTTTTTCTACTAAAAATGCTGTCTTTGGGATATCTTTCGGGTCAGTTTCTATTTGGTGGAAGACGGATGCAAGGTCGAGTGTTGTGAAATATTGGCATTTACCCAATTGATCCAATAGATCCGAAATGTTCGGTAAAGAATACTTGCCATCCACTGTCGTTTCATTTAATTTTCTATAATCGATTACGACACTCCATTTCTGTTTTCCCAAAGCGTCGAGCTTTTTCGGTACAACCCACACGGGAGATGACCACGGGGAAACCGATGGGCGTATTATGTTGTCGTCAAGCATTTTATTGATTTGTCTCTTTTATTCCTCTTTGTGTATTTGAGGATACCTGTATGACTTTGTATTGCTAGGATGTGCATTATTTGTTTCTATGGTGTGTCTAATTTCATTGGTAAAGGTTAGTAGATCGCATTTAATGAAAAATATGTCAGAAAAATCAAAACAAAGATTTGAGATGAGCTCTCTTTCCTCATCGTTTAAATGATCGAGTCTTAATTGAGTTTTTATCATTTATATGGAAATTAGTTTCATTTAAATTAAAATTTAAAATATCATGCGAGCTTGGTATGAGTTCAAAAGACAAATCATTAAAGCAGATTATTTTAGAGATAGCGTTAGGGTTTATTACCGACGTATAAAATTCTCCATTTTCGTCGATGTGTCTTAGTGCGTTAGGTAATCTTACTTTTCCTTTTTCTTGGCTAATTAAAATCGCGTCAGTGCTTTTTAAGTTACACTTTAATTTAAAAATTTGCTCGGTTCAAGGTTCTAAAAATATTTTATTTATAATAGATGTTCGGTTTGTTTGAAAGCAGTTTTGGGTGTTAATTTGATTCTGGTTAGACCTAGGTTTCGGTATTGGTTTTGATTGATATTGAATGATTTTGTTTGGGGGTGTAATATTGGACACATAATTTTTATTATTTTGGTCAACGTCGAACGTATCGTTGGTAACCTTTATTAAAGGGATATTTTTAAAATTCGTTATTAATTGTTTCGATTTTAAATCAATAAAAATAAGACCTTGAACTGTAATATTTTCGGAAAATCTGGTTTTAAAATTTTCGACTGATTTTTCCTTAAATACCGAGATTCCTGCACCTGTGTCAACTAGAAATTTAAAGCGGTTTGTAGCGTCGTGGATGTAGTGAAGATTTTTCGAATTTAAGGGGTGCAAATTTGCGTTTAAAGGAAATTTTTGTCTGGGTTTTGGTTGAGGTCTTCGATCCTCATGGATTGAATTTGCGCCGTCCTCTGCGCTACTTGTGCTTCCGTGGTTTGAGATGAATTGGGTGGATGGTTTTGGTTCGAAACCGGCTGAAAATTTTGTACCGTTGTTGGTGGGGAAAAATAGTTTAAAACAGGCTGGTTTTTAAAATTTTTAAAGTATTGTTCATCAGCGGTGTATTGATTTTCTTGTACAGATTGATCAAAATTATATTGAAAATTATCATAAACTTCTTGTTCTTGTATTGGGTCTTGGTAACAGTAAGTGTTATCATAGTCAAAATTCGGATCATAATTATCGTAACTGTCATAATATTCAGGGTCAGAGTAAGACATCACATGAGCCCTATGTTGTTGATTAAAATTCGGATTTCTCTGTATGATGAATGTCTTAAGTTGCTTTGATTGTTTTGGGAAAAGTTTGGTCTCGGTTGTGAAGGACCAGGTGGGTTTTGGTTAAAATTTTGTCCAAAATTGGTCGATGCTGAAAATTTTGATTAGAGTTATTTACCGGTGGTCTTTGTACAAAAGCGCCACATTCGTTGTAAGTGTGACCAGTACGGCCACATTTAAAACACTTCTGGGGTTGAGAGGATGTCATTCTCCTCGGGGGTGGATTATTAGGTCTAGTTGGGGGATTGTTTGGCCTATTGTTGATTTTTTGGTTTTCAAAATAAGAAAACTGCTATTCGCGCCTGATTTCGGGTTGCTAGCGCGGATAATGTGACCTAAACGCGAATCAAGTCCGGTCAAAAGTGTATTAAGAGCCATAGAGTCAATAATTTGTATTTGAGCCTCTTTTGGAAGGGCTGTTAAACCTGATTTTTGAACGTTTGCGTGCATTTTTGAATTCATTATTTACAAACGATTAAAGAACAAAAAAGGTGACTCGTTTGTTTGTTGTTTAAGTCGCTGTAAGTCCTGAATCAATGAAGAAAGGTCTCTTGTATCTCCATAATAGTTACTTAAAAGTTATCTTATTTGAATCCAGGAAAGCGGGTTTCTAGAGTTTACCAATTGTGCCGCTTTTCCTTTTAATTTATTTTTGATATGGATTACCAGTAAGTCACGTTGCTCACCAACGGACATATTATAAACACAATCACAAGCATTTAGAAAAGTTTATAAAAATATTTGATCACCATCGTATTCAGGAACGACCGAAAAAATTTCTGATAACCGATATGGTTCGACCTGCACGGCAGGTGGTACATTTTGAGCTGCTGCGTTTGCCGCGTTTGCTAGTGGGTCAGGCATGTTGTTGTTGGGTTTGTTTGGTTAAAATTAAACGTCACAAAATAAAATTTCAAAATTTGTCAGGGTAGGGGATATAGAAAATCGAACAGATTTTTAAAAATATCACTATAAAATAATACATAAAAACGAGATGACTCAACAGTTTTTACTTACAGAAGCAATTTCTGGACCATTTGTCTTGTTCTTCACTGTTCGTCTACCTGAAGCTGCACTGGGTATTCCTTCCGTATCCGTTGTGTGTGTGAAGTGAAGACGCTTGGTTGCTCTGCTGGTTGCTTATAGGTTCTTTGTAGCTTCAAAGAGTTGGAACTCACCACTCGCGAATTAGGATATCCTTATTTTCACGGTGTTTTTAACTATCCGCACGACTGCGCCAAATGTTAGCGCAGGGGACGACGCAAAGACTTTTTAAAAGCAATCTATTTAAAATGACAAAATTCGAACTAATAATATAAATATGTATAAATAAAAGTGAGTCCTAACTAAATATTACATTATGTTTTTATACTAAAACTAAACGCTGATTCAGCTGGGAACGAGATGTTGGATTTTCTTCTCACGGGCAGGTGTGCTTTATTCTGGGAATCTTGAAGATAGCGGTAACTGACTGAAATCTGACTATTGCAGTGGCTGCATAATTCTCGGAAAGGACACGTGCAGTTATGTTACTAAGTCGATGGGAATATTTTTCATGTAACATATATATACGCAATCAAAAGTTTTTAATTTTTATGATTTTCGGGATTGTTGTAAACTTTCAAATCAAAAATGCTATGCGTACCCTATCAGCTGACATTAACAGAAAAAATGGACTTAGATAGCACATCCTGCGAAGGTCCATACCTTGAGAACAGCAATGATTCTGAACCAGGAAAATAAAGGCGCGTTTCTGCGAGATTAACATAGTTACTATTATTTTCTCTTTCTAAATGTATTCGTCTAAGAGAGATCCAGCATACTACACCATTACAAAAAATACCGGCCTTTACACCCTTCGACCCCGCATATCTGTCAGGGGATAACTATCTCAAAAAGGTAGTTAGATAGGAGCGTCGAAGGGTGTACAGGCGGTATGTTCCTGGTATGCTGGGTCTCTCTCAGACGACTGCATTTAGAAAAAGAGAATATTAGTAACTATGTTAACCCACATAGCACGCATGGTACATTCATATACCAGGTATATGCTATAAATAGTCAATTAAGGATACATTTTTTGAATATTAGCTAAATATACGAAAATGTTCACTTTATATATTCTGGAATAAACAATTAGAATATTACTTTGGAATATCAGCGATACCGAAGGGACATATTTGGATTTAAGTAATCTATTTCGAGTTTGTTAAGCTTTTCAGAATATTCTATGCATATACATTGTCTATTCCTTTGATATATACTAAAATAATCAATAAAGAATATAACCTTTAGACATTTACCCAACATTAGGAATTTATTTAAATCAGAATAGTAAATTTATCTTTGATAAGATTCCATACATATTCCCTTGATATACGGTATACTTAAACCTGAATATTTGTTCTGTATGCTTTTTGAAAATTTTCTTACATATCCGCACTAGGGTAAACGCAGCAGTAATTGACACTGCTCTAGTAATTAACACTCTGGGTTTTTTTTTAAATTAAGCATGTTTGTGTGCCACACGCTCATTCGTTCACAAGATATTATAAAATTAAATTGAAAGTGAACTTTATTTCATTTCAATTCTTCCAAATTCTGCTGAATTTTATTACGTTAGGAGCTGCCAAGTGCGTGCGATGCATTTGCCCGTATGCTCAGAGTTTGAGAGCGGTGGGGGGGGTTCAAAATAAAGTTATATAAAGGAGCACACAAAAAAATTAACGACGCCAGGAAGTAGCAGACCTTCTCCAATCTCCTTAGGTAATAAGAGGAACTCCGCTCTAAATAAAACCAGCTTTGGAATAAATAAATGCACGAGATGGAACGAATAATTCACTTACCTCTTAGACAACAATATAACCAATCACAGTCAACTTTGATTACTTTTTGTAATTAACTACAAGTTGTTGGTAGTAGTATTGTCCTCTCAGTTACGAAATGGCAAAATTAAATAATTACTTGTGAATAAAGATTCATTTTTAAAGTAATCGAGTTATTTTCTTTCTCTTTTTAACTAACTTTAAAAATAAAAAAAAGTCAATATTTAACAATAGGCCGAGTTTTATTTTTTTTTTTTTTGAGAACCTCTAAATTTTTATACAAAAGTACAACGCACCTTCGGTGAAGTTTTTTAATTAAATTAATCGGTCATGGATTTCTATAAGTTTAGTAAACTTAAAATTCCAAGGTTGTAAAAAAAATTATAAGAAAAAAAAAAACTAAACTACCGTACGCATTACCGCATAGTGATCACTAAATGGCTTACAGACGAACGCAGGGCGCATTAATACTTAATAAAGTTTAGACTCGGTAAATAATTTAAAAAAAAATAATAACCTAAAAAAAAAGTTGATATTTTTTTTACGAAATAAATGTACCCACTTAAAGTGAGGATACAAAAAAAAAATCAAAAACTATAATTTCCAAATCGTTTAGATCATACCAAAAGCTCCTTAGTGTCGTGATGTCGTCATCATTTCGAGTTTTCTGTGATGGTCTATTTATTAGCCAATTAGATAAGACAATAGGTGTTCTGCACAAAGCCTCCTTTGTAAGTCGGTATAGGAAGTAAACCAATAAGTCCAGCTCCGATGAGTTTCCAATTGAGAAGAGAGTGGTAAAATTGATGGAAAAACCACTAGGTGAAAGAACCCTACAAAATTCAGCTAATGTAGGCAACAACCAAAACTAGAACTAATGCACTCTTATTATTTTTAATTTATTTCTTTTTTTTTTCTTGGAATTTAAAACATTAATTTATTTTTAACGTTAGTTTAATTACACTTATAATAATTAATAGCCCCAAAAAAAAATAATATCAAATTTACAACAAATTGTAACAATAATTCTAAGTCGGTATGTTACTGCAAAATGGCTGACCAGACCACGTAATCTACTTTACTTTGTAGTTTTTAACTATTTTGGCAAAAGAAAAAAACTATGAAAACTAAAATTACCTACAAAATAAAATATACACTAAAACTAAACAAGATAAGAAAAGAAAAATATATTTAATTACCTCGTTTGATGTTCAGAGGGTCAAGAGCTGAGTCTCTCACGTCAGCTAACATGCAGTTTTGTGTTCCAAAAATCCTTCTCACGAAGATATGCAATCCGCCAATAAATTACAAAAATAAATACAGCAAAGTATAAATCACAATAAGCTCTTTGCAACTTTGAGTGAAATTTAAATGGATCCGCTAAGATGACCAAGAAAATGGTCGATATTAAATTTCACTTTCTATAAGTGGAACAACTGCGTAAAAGTGACCCTTGAAGCAGAAGAGGTGCTTCAAACTCCTAAAACGGAAATTAGTAGCGACACCAACGGGAGTTTTAGAAACTAAAATCGAGTTCGTTTGACTCAAATAATTGGGCAGGATGATTTTCAAAAACTATTTACACACTTATGTACATTTCCTAAATGCAGGGGAAGAAGGAAGATTCAATTCAAGTGGATTAATACTAATCTAATAAGGAAAAATGATTATTATAACTATCCTTTTCTTTTCCACGCATGTGGAAAAGAATAACTGCGGAATAAAATCCCACATAAAGGTTCGCACAATTTAAGAGAGAAAGACTTACGTGGAAAGTAAGAAAAAAAGAAAGACAAGAAATACGCTAAAAGCAAGTTGCCAGATTAGAAAAATTTCATAGGTAATAAGGCAAG
Source organism: Oxystoma pomonae (assembly GCA_963921995.1). Taxonomy (NCBI): domain Eukaryota; kingdom Metazoa; phylum Arthropoda; class Insecta; order Coleoptera; family Brentidae; genus Oxystoma; species Oxystoma pomonae. The sequence continues at coordinate 42,615,199 of OY998173.1, forward strand.
GAGCTGATGAGATATTACATGTTGAAAATTCTTAAGTAAGAACCTATTCCTAGAAAAATACATCATAAATCCTAATTACAGAGTGATTCCAAAAAAGTATAAAAAAATATTATATAAAATTTTGTCTAAGGACTTTTATACTAAATGAACTGGCAACATCGTATTTAGGACCTCAAAAAAAGGAAATGGCAAAAATAACATACTGCGATTTATTTTATTCTAATATTTATTGTACTCGTGAATTAAAGGTGTGAAATTATTTTGGAAATATTTACAATAGGTGCAAAATTTAAATAATGACAACCATAAAAACAACCAAACCCACGCTCTGCGCTCCATTTTATTTACAAAGGATGAAGGAGGATTATTGAAATAGTCAAGGTAAGTCTAATAACTAGGATAGAAAAATAGTTAAACTAGGAGAAAAATAACAATCTATTTACTTGTTTTAGTCTATGGACTAGATAAGTCGTGCTTATGTAATAGGCGAACTCTAACAAAGATGTGGAGGACTCATAGACAAAATAAGTTCTAGGCGGATAGATAATAGTTCATAGAAAACTTGTAAAGATAGCACAAGAACAAAACTTGAAGCGAATGACATACAATGCTAAAAGACTATTATAATGTGAATCTTCTTGGATAATAATAAGGTGAGTACCAGGTTAATAAAAATAGCATTATTGATAAGAAAGAAAATAAAAATAGGTAAGTAAGTTAACTATTTGTATTTATTTCAGGTGATGTTCTAGGACAACAAGCGTTACTAATTATTTAAGACAGTCAGTACTATAAAATTGGTGGCCTTAGTTATGGAGGAGATAGTTGAGCAGATACAGTTGCCTAGGTACTAAAATAGATCATAGAAAAATTTCTCTAAAGCTAGATAGAACAGAGAAGAATATCACGAAGAAAACAAGACTATATGGTGAGTAATTGACGGTTTAAACCTTAAGAAAATAATAGATACCTCGGTAACTAGATAAATCTTTAATGATAAAATAATTGCTTTTTAGGTCTAGCAAAGACGAGAAGTTCATAGAAAAAGGATTATGTTCATAGAAACATTTTGGGAGCCTTTACTTTGGGTTTTATGGTAAATAATACTATAATACAGAATATAGACAGAGATATTAAACAGTTATTTGTTATTAAATAAATTATTATTAATTAACTTAATATAAATTTACTTTTAGGTCCAAGATAATGAATGTGTCGACAAGAGATGTCATTGTGGAGTAAACTGAGCTATGACTGAGGAACAAAAGATAGGCCAGAATAGAAATATACTAGTAAGATGATTAATCTGTAATTATACGAACAGAGGTATTGTAACCATTATTTTAGACATTTTAAGCAATAAAAATATACTTACATATCACAGTGCATAAAGTTAATTCGTTTCTTTTATTTTTACTTTTTGATGAATGCGCTAGTAAAGATGATGCGTCCACCGTAGCACAAAATATTACTTATTATTTTAGTTTGTAGTCTTTCTATTCCATAATTTTTTTTTAACTACCTATACATAAAATATAGTAACTTTTAGTGGCAAATTTAAAATGTTACAACTCCCCCCTTCCAAGGAAAGGACGGAAATTATCTAAAATAATTTACGGACGACGTGGAAACTTAAATTTAAAAAAAAATCAAGTAACAAAAGCAAGGAATAGACTTAGTACATAATAAAGAGTAGAAAGCTAAATATTTACAAAAACAAACTAGAGAAGTTAAGGTAAAAAAAACTAGAAAGATAAATAGATAGGATGTCTCGGTATCAAAAATCATAGCAAAAATAGGCGTAAAGGTTTAGTCTATTCGGAATCAGAACTTATGCCTGGATCCGGTGGTTCTGGTGGGTAGACTGGCTTGACATCTTGCACATGCCATTCTCCTTTATAATTTCCCTGTTCATCAGCAAGTTGGTATGTCCAGCTTCCAGTTTTTCGTTTTATGACGAATGGACCAAGGAACTCTGGTGCTAATTTTGCACTGTAAAACTTGGTAGCATCGGAGAGGCTTTTGTTTTTGCGCCAAACCTTTTGACCGACAGCATACTGTACAGGGCGTCTTCTTAAATTATAGCGATGTTTGTTTCGCTCCCGTGAGGCTAGGATACGTTTCGCTATTTCTGCATACAATTCACGGAATTTTTCGTGTCTTTCCTGGATTAAGTTATTGGAGTCCGATCCAGGTTGGTAATTTAATTTAATGGTCTCATCGTAATCAGTACCAAAAAGTTTATGATCGCGGCCAAAATTGATGAAATAAGGGCTGTAATTGGTGGTCTCTGATTTTGAAGTTCTTACAGCACAGGCGATAGCAGCAAGGTTTTCGTCCCATGTTTTGTGATTCCCATTAGAAATATAAGATCTAATCATTCTTTTAAGAACTCTGTTGACGCGCTCTGTAGGATTGGCTCTTGGGTAATAACTGGGAGTATAGAAAATCCTTGTTTTATAAGAATTACACAGATCCTGGTATTCTTTAGATTTCATTTGTGGGCCATTGTCACAAGTTAAATACTGTGGTGTACCATAAGTTAAGAAAACGCCTTCTTCAACGAACTTACACAAGGATTTTGATTTAGCTGCACGACATGGAAAGAGAACAATATATTTGCTGAAGTAGTCTGTAATAACGAGAAGGTAAGTGTTCTGAGATTTCGATCTGGGTAACGGACCGACATAATCAAGACTGATAGCTTGCCATGGCTCTGTAATCTCTGGGCGATCTCCCATAAGTCCTGATGGAGGTTTTTGTTCTACTTTGTTTTGGGCACAGATATGACAAGATTTGACATATTTGGTAACGTCAAATCTCATTTTTGGCCAGAAATATCGCTCACACACTTTCCAATACGTCTTGAAAACACCCATATGTCCGGCAGCGGGTATATCATGACATCTTACAAGAATTTCATTTCGCTTATCTTTTGGTACCACTATTTTCCAAGTGCTTGCTAGGTCTTTCAGCTCCGAATAAGACGATTTCACATGTTTGTACAACAGATTACTTTCTATGCGCCACAAAGGATATTTATCGGGTTGTTTTTCTAATCGAGAAAACATGTTTTTGTACCATTTGTCTTTGGTATTGGAAAAAGATGAAGAAGTATTTGAGATTTCCTCGATTTTAATGGAATCTACGGCGGGGACAGATCGGGATAAGAAATCTGGAACCACGTGTTCCTTCCCTTTTCTGTGAATGAGCTCAAACGTGTAAGGTTGCAGACGTAAACACCAACGAGCAAGTCGACCTTGAGGATCTTTTAAATTTGCTTAATATAACAATGAGTGGTGGTCCGTGATAACTTTGAACTGTTGTCCCTCCAGATAATGCCTTAATTTTTCTACACCCCAAATGACTGCTAGACACTCTTTCTCGGTGACGGTAAATTTCATTTCTTGGCGTGTCAGAGATCTACTTAAATATGCTATTACCTTCTCGTCATCTTCAAATTCCTGAGATAAAACTACCCCAAGCCCATAATGGGAGGCATCTGTTTGGAGCGTAAAAGTGCGATGGAAGTCGGGACAAGTTAAAACAGGTGCGGTGACAAGTGCTTCTTTGATTAAATTAAAAGATTTCTGACATTCTTCAGACCAAGACCACTTTGCGTTTTTCTTAGTTAATTGATTTATGGGTGCCATAACAGTGGAAAAATTAGGAATAAATCGCCGATACCATGAGGCGGTCCCGCAGAATCGCCTTATTTCGTGAACGTTTTTAGGAGGTGGTATATTTACAATTGCCTCGACTTTACCGGGATTTGGACGTAGACCTTTTTCGTCAACAAGATAACCAAGATATTCAAGCTGCGGTTTACAGAAATGATATTTCTTTTTGGACACAATCAGACCTGCATTTCGTAATCTTTCGAATACAATGCCTAAAATTCTTAAATGGTCAGTGAATTCTCTACTAATTATGATTATATCATCAAGATATACCATTACGTTCTGTTCTAGATCATTTTCAAGGACTCTATCAACGACTCTTTGCCAAGTAGCAGGTGAATTACTCAGTCCGAACGGAATGCGGGTAAACTAATAAAGTGGACGTCCTGGAACAGTAAATGCTGTGTATTCTTTTGATTCCTTGCTAAGTGGTATCTGCCAAAATGCGGATTTGATGTCTATCGAGCTGATATAACGTGCGTCTCTGAGACGATCTAGGATAGAAGAAATATAGGGTATTGGGTATGCGTCTTTTTTCGAAACGGAGTTCAGCTTTCTAAAATCAATACAGAAACGATAAGAGTCATCTTTCTTCTTTGCTAAGCATACTGGGCTTGACCATGGACTTTTTGATGGTTCTATAACTCCTAACCGTAACATTTCCTGAATCTCTTCGTCGATAATTTTCTGTTTGATAGGAGAGACAGGATAATAGCGCTGCTTGATTGGTTTTGTACCTGGTAAAAGTTCTATTTCGTGCTCAGCAACTTTGCAACACCCAAGTTCTTCAGGTATTTCAGAAAACTTCTGTTCTATTAAATTATGCAATGCCATCTGTTGTTCTGGAGTAAGCGTGTATTCATCTTGAATGCCGCAAATTTGAATATTTGATGATTCGTCGGAGAAATGCCATATGTCTTGTTTTAAATCAGGAACTAGCTGCATGGTTTTCCAAAAGTCGATGCCTAAAATAAGTTGGTGGGATAGCTCAGGTAAAACAAGTATATCTATAATTTTTGTCTTATGCATCAATGTCACCGGTACTTGAAAATAGCCAATACTAACACAGCTCTGACCGTTGGCCACGGTACAATTTACGTTATTTTTAAGCATCTGTAATCCTAGGCTTTTTAAAATCTCGAGGCCTGGCAAACCTACGATGGTACGAGAGGCCCCAGAATCCAATAAACCTCGCATCGGTTATCCTAAAATTGAAATCTCTAAATAAGGCCTCTGATCACCACTAGCATGTCCAATTATAAAGTCTAAGAGTATTTTTTGAGGAAAATCTACAGAAATAGCCGATAGATCGACGACGGAAGAAGTCTCACGGCTTATTGATTCTCCCTTTGGCCGTTTCCCGAAGCGCAACATTTTTTGCACGTCCTGGTGGTTTCATTCGGGTTTCCACAACGATAGCAGTGCCTTGTTCTGGGTTTTGTACACTCCCTATTTATGTGTCCAATCTCTTGACAATTGAAACATTTGATTGACGTGGAGCGATTACCGCTCAATGTTCTAGAATTAGAAAAACTATTTACAATATTTACGCTGACCGCTGATTCATCAGAACTATCAACGATACTAGACGTTGCAGAAATAAAAGCAAAATCAGGCTCAATCATTGTGTGTCGCTTCCTTGATGGTGGTACATAATGATCTGCCCTATACTTCTTTGTTTCCAGCTTCAAACATTCATCTTCCAGTTCTTCAATGGAATGTACAACCGGAAGTTGGGTTCCATAAAATGGTGCCAAGTTTCTGATAATGATGTCGAGCTGTACTTCATCTGGAATATTTCCATAGCGTCTGCATAACCCATTCATATCCGTCAGATAACTGACGATCGATTCGGAAGAATCTTGTGTACGATCCATGATTTGTCTAAAAAGCCGAGGTTTATAATCTGGATCTTCATAATGCTTTCTTAGCAATTCGCACAATCCTGTCCAATTTTTGAAACGATGGGCATTAGAGCGATACCATTCTTTTCCCTTTGCTTCGAATAAGTCGATGGCAGATTCGAAAATTTGTATTTCAGTGACATTCCGAGCTTTCCTAAGTTCTTCTACTCGCTCCAAGAAACTATGTACAGACAAGGTTTTAGTGTTGCCATTAAACTTGATGCCCCATTTATCCATTTGTTGCGGCTTTACAAATGTTGCGTTGGACGTTGATGGTAGTGTAGCTGGTGGAGGATTAGCCGGCGTGTTCCGGTTCACGTTCGATGCAGTAGAAGTGTTATCATCTTCAGAATCTGAACTCAGATGCGTGTGGTCCAGCAAAAGGCTCAAATTGGGATCCTGCCTCGTATATTTATCCAATGTATCCATAGCTTTTAAAACATCCACTAATAAAGTCGACTTGGACTTTGCCTCATCTTCGTATAATTTGTCATTGGCCATTATGTTAATTCTGTTAAGAAAGTGCACCAATCTGGACTGTAAGCGTTCAAATTTAATTTTGGCTTTATCACCTTCAAATGATTTCATCAGTGTGTAAATCTCCTTTAGACACTCACTGATATAAGTTTTCTCTTCTTCGAAATCGAATTCATAGTCGGGGTAATTTAACAGTTTGCTTTTGCTCTCTAGTTTTAGCAATGGCCGAAGTGTTGCCCTCATTTGGTCTCTAGTAGCGTTGTCATCAGCTGGTAAACCGCGCAACTTCAACTCCCATTGGAGTTCAGGTTTCCACAAGTGATCGATTTTCATTTTATAATCCATCTTTTATTTACACAGGCACAAGCACCGACAATAAGAACTACTAAGTCCGAACAAACTAATTTAAAATAGCCTTTATGAAAGCCAAATTTATAAAATTAAAAATAGAATTGAAATTATACCCGTGATAATAGACTGCGTACAAAATTTTAATTGCGCCCGCGTGTTAACAAAAAGTCAGGCAACTGCGCATACAAAAAAAAATCTTAAAAATTTAATTTTATTTACAAAAAAAAAATACAAACACTTAAAGGCAAATGTTTATTTTTAGTAAAAATAAGTTTAAATGCAGAAATAGTATTGCACATGCGTCAACAATTGCAAAAATATTGCTGTTTCCTTTTAAAACAACTTTGCGTTGCTATAAAAAAAAACGATTAGTGACAGTTTCACTTGAATATCTTTATTAATAAGCGTGTTAGCTTTTGCGCACGCGCGAGACTTCAAATCTAGTAAAAGTAAAGTATAAAGAAATGCGGTAATCAAACACGATTTAATTAATTTAAAACTAATCAGCAAGAAACAGGCGAATTAAATCAAGGACAGGGGGTAAATGATACTGCGCATGCGTATAGGGATACACTACTGCGCAACTCAAACCATGTAGAACATTAAGTAAATTAATCAAAGAGAATATAATTTACAACTAGAAGTTATTTACAGGAAAATTTAGGGGAAACTCAAGGGCAAAATATATATAAAAAAAAACCCTACTGCGCATATGCTACTGTAGTGTAAGGTCCTCAGGCAGTGAGTTGTAACTGTCTCAAATCGGGAAAATAATTAAGTTTATTAATGAAATAAATTTACTGCACATGTAATAAAAATCTACTGCGCATGAGCGTAAAATTATTTAATCTGTAAACATAGGCTTTAATTTGCGACAAAAAGTTAGCTTTTGAAAAGTTTAAAAAAAAAATAATGCGAAATTTTTTTCTCAGTGTAGAAAAAGTTCAATGGTTCAAAAAAAGAATCTACTGCGCTTCGGGCCCCACGTTGGGCGCCAAATTTGCCACACGCTCATTCGTTCACAAGATATTATAAAATTAAATTGAAAGTGAACTTTATTTCATTTCAATTCTTCCAAATTCTGCTGAATTTTATTACGTTAGGAGCTGCCAAGTGCGTGCGATGCGTTTGCCCGTATGCTCAGAGTTTGAGAGCGGTGGGGGGGGGTTCAAAATAAAGTTATATAAAGGAGCACACAAAAAAATTAACGACGCCAGGAAGTAGCAGACCTTCTCCAATCTCCTTAGGTAATAAGAGGAACTCCGCTCTAAATAAAACCAGCTTTGGAATAAATAAATGCACGAGATGGAACGAATAATTCACTTACCTCTTAGGCAACAATATAACCAATCACAGTCAACTTTGATTACTTTTTGTAATTAACTACAAGTTGTTGGTAGTAGTATTGTCCTCTCAGTTACGAAATGGCAAAATTAAATAATTACTTGTGAATAAAGATTCATTTTTAAAGTAATCGAGTTATTTTCTTTCTCTTTTTAACTAACTTTAAAAATAAAAAAAAGTCAATATTTAACAATAGGCCGAGTTTTATTTTTTTTTTTTTGAGAACCTCTAAATTTTTATACAAAAGTACAACGCACCTTCGGTGAAGTTTGTTAATTAAATTAATCGGTCATGGATTTCTATAAGTTTAGTAAACTTAAAATTCCAAGGTTGTAAAAAAAATTATAAGAAAAAAAAACTAAACTACCGTACGCATTACCGCATAGTGATCACTAAATGGCTTACAGACGAACGCAGGGCGCATTAATACTTAATAAAGTTTAGACTCGGTAAATAATTAAAAAAAAAAAATAATACCCTAAAAAAAAAAGGTTGATATTTTTTTTACGCAATAAATGTACCCACTTAAAGTGAGGATACAAAAAAAAAATCAAAAACTATAATTTCCAAATCGTTTAGATCATACCAAAAGCTCCTTAGTGTCGTGATGTCGTCATCATTTCGAGTTTTCTGTGATGGTCTATTTATTAGCCAATTAGATAAGACAATAGGTGTTCTGCACAAAGCCTCCTTTGTAAGTCGGTATAGGAAGTAAACCAATAAGTCCAGCTCCGATAAGTTTCCAATTGAGAAGAGAGTGGTAAAATTGATGGAAAAACCACTAGGTGAAAGAACCCTACAAAATTCAGCTAATGTAGGCAACAACCAAAACTAGAACTAATGCACTCTTATTATTTTTAATTTATTTCTTTTTTTTTTCTTGGAATTTAAAACATTAATTTATTTTTAACGTTATTTTAACTTATAATAATTAATAGCCCAAAAAAAAAAAAATAATATCAAATTTACAACAAATTGTAACAATAATTCTATGTCGGTATGTTATTGCAAAATGGCTGACCAGACCACGTAATCTACTTTACTTTGTAGTTTTTAACTATTTTGGCAAAAGAAAAAAACTATGAAAACTAAAATTACCTACAAAATAAAATATACACTAAAACTAAACAAGATAAGAAAAGAAAAATATATTTAATTACCTCGTTTGAAGTTCAGAGGGTCAAGAGCTGAGTCTCTCACGTCAGCTAACATGCAGTTTTGTGTTCCAAAAATCCTTCTCACGAAGATATGCAATCCGCCAATAAATTACAAAAATAAATACAGCAAAGTATAAATCACAATAAGCTCTTTGCAACTTTGAGTGAAATTTAAATGGATCCGCTAAGATGACCAAGAAAATGGTCGATATTAAATTTCACTTTCTATAAGTGGAACAACTGCGTAAAAGTGAAACTCCTAAAACGGAAATTAGTAGCGACACCAACGGGAGTTTTAGAAACTAAAATCGAGTTCGTTTGACTCAAATAATTGGGCAGGATGATCTCCAAAAACTATTTACACACTTATGTACATTTCCTAAATGCAGGGGAAGAAGGAAGATTCAATTCAAGTGGATTAATACTAATCTAATAAGGAAAAATGATTATTATAACTATCCTTTTCTTTTCCACGCATGTGGAAAAGAATAACTGCGGAATAAAATCCCACATAAAGGTTCGCACAATTTAAGAGAGAAAGACTTACGTGGAAAGTAAGAAAAAAAGAAAGACAAGAAATACGCTAAAAGCAAGTTGCCAGATTAGAAAAAATTCATAGGTAATAAGGCAAGGAGCTGATGAGATATTACATGTTGAAAATTCTTAAGTAAGAACCTATTCCTAGAAAAATACATCATAAATCCTAATTACAGAGTGATTCCAAAAAAGTATAAAAAAATATTATATAAAATTTTGTCTAAGGACTTTTATACTAAATGAACTGGCAACATCGTATTTAGGACCTCAAAAAAAGGAAATGGCAAAAATAACATACTGCGATTTATTTTATTCTAATATTTATTGTACTTGTGAATTAAAGGTGTGAAATTATTTTGGAAATATTTACAATAGGTGCAAAATTTAAATAATGACAACCATAAAAACAACCAAATCCACGCTCTGCGCTCCATTTTATTTACAAAGGATGAAGGAGGATTATTGAAATAGTCAAGGTAAGTCTAATAACTAGGATAGAAAAATAGTTAAACTAGGAGAAAAATAACAATCTATTTACTTGTTTTAGTCTATGGACTAGATAAGTCGTGCTTATGTAATAGGCGAACTCTAACAAAGATGTGGAGGACTCATAGATAAAATAAGTTCTAGGCGGATAGATAATAGTTCATAGAAAACTTGTAAAGATAGCACAAGAACAAGACTTGAAGCGAATGACATACAATGCTAAAAGACTATTATAATGTGAATCTTCTTGGATAATAATAAGGTGAGTACCAGGTTAATCAAAATAGCATTATTGATAAGAAAGAAAATAAAAATAGGTAAGTAAGTTAACTATTTGTATTTATTTCAGGTGATGTTCTAGGACAACAAGCGTTACTAATTATTTAAGACAGTCAGTACTATAAAATTGGTGGCCTTAGTTATGGAGGAGATAGTTGAGCAGATACAGTTGCCTAGGTACTAAAATAGATCATAGAAAAATTTCTCTAAAGCTAGATAGAACAGAGAAGAATATCACGAAGAAAACAAGACTATATGGTGAGTAATTGACGGTTTAAACCTTAAGAAAATAATAGATACCTCGGTAACTAGATAAATCTTTAATGATAAAATAATTGCTTTTTAGGTCTAGCAAAGACGAGAAGTTCATAGAAAAAGGATTATGTTCATAGAAACATTTTGGGAGCCTTTACTTTGGGTTTTATGGTAAATAATACTATAATACAGAATATAGACAGAGATATTAAACAGTTATTTATTATTAAATAAATTATTATTAATTAACGTAATATAAATTTACTTTTAGGTCCAAGATAATGAATGTGTCGACAAGAGATGTCATTGTTGAGTAAACTGAGCTATGACTGAGGAACAAAAGATAGGCCAGAATAGAAATATACTAGTAAGATGATTAATCTGTAATTATACGAACAGAGGTATTGTAACCATTATTTTAGACATTTTAAGCAATAAAAATATACTTACATATCACAGTGCATAAAGTTAATTCGTTTCTTTTATTTTTACTTTTTGATGAATGCGCTAGTAAAGATGATGCGTCCACCGTAGCACAAAATATTACTTATTATTTTAGTTTGTAGTCTTTCTATTCCATAATTTTTTTTTAACTACCTATACATAAAATATAGTAACTTTTAGTGGCAAATTTAAAATGTTACATGTGCAAAATGTGTGTTTTTAGCACAACATGCTTTTTGTTAAAAGCGTTATCCATAAAATAAATCAATAGTCAATAACCTTTTCATATTTACGAAAGGTATGGGGTATATTTATACCTGAATATGGGGCCGCCGTAGACCAGTGAACTGCGTCTTAGCCTCTGTTCGCAGGATCAGATCTCGGCCAGTACACACTAGCTAAGTTCGGTATATAGATCGCAGATCAGACGAATTTTTGATCAGCTGATCGTCGATTAATCCGAGCAAGTCGCATTACAATTTTCTAACCTAAGTTTTTTTTTGTTTAAAAATTTTTGTTTTTTTTTGGCTGATGGGCTTTTGAGTCTCAAAGGTACCATGAATAACATGGTTTTAAAGGCTATTTGTGCTGTAGTGTACGGACAACAAATAATGTTTGAAGATACCCAATAAACCAAATCCCGATGGACCGAAATCGGCAAACTGAAGGCTTTCCGAAGTGACGGATTCGGGCCGAAAGTACCCTCCGAAGCGGCGCGCTTCCTCCAGGCGACCACGAGTCGGATACCCACTTGAAGTATGGTGCTTCCTGGGGCGTGCCGCCTTCATTCCGAACATCAGCCACAGGAGATTACCACTTTTGGCCATCCAGATTTTACCACTTTTGTATCATAGGCATGTGGATTAAATGTAGTGATTTATACAAATATTCGTTGCATATTGCACCGCAATATTAAACCTAGTTTAAATTTAATTGATGTTTAGAATGTGATACCTTAGCTTATTATGAGAGCACATTCTAAACCACAATTAAATTCAAAGTTTAGTTTAGTTTCTTTATTAGTAAGTATTACACAAGTGCTTTTACAAGTCAAACCAGGTTTAACACTGCGGTCCAATTTGCAACAATAAGGAACACAAATTTATATATTTTTTTTATTCTTTAAAATTAGTACAGGCACTTTGATTTGGAAATATCATTTAACAAACACACTAAAAAAGTACATTGCAGTTTTCCAGAACTCATCACCCTACTGCAGGCTGAATCCTGATCAAGCTATATCTGAAACAATTCAAAAAAAAAGGATTTTATAAGTTACATTAAATATTATTATTAAAACCATAGAGACTCAAGAAGTTATTTTACATAAAAAGGCCTAGAAAGAACTCCTTCCAATTTATTATGGAACGTGGGCATCCATTAAATTTTTTCAAATTTTAATATGTTATAGAAGAGGGTCAGACAATTTTTTCTATCATTACCAGTCCTCCTCCCTTTTTTTACTACTAGGTTAATAAGTATAGATAGTTAAAGATACAAACTTTACGTTTACTGCATAGTCATCTTTTCAGAAAACCTTGTTAGTAGGTCTGTGGAACAGAAATCTTTGTGTGACTTTGGTACGTTTTTTTTTATTAACTTTCATTTAAATAAGCTTTAGCTCTAGTGTCCAGATATGTTTAGACTTAACTTTTTTAATGTTGTAGGCTATCTTTTGCAATTTGATTTTTAATGTTATAGGCTAGCTTTGGTGGCAATATGCAGGTTGTTCCTTGAATACCTTGCCTATCATTTTTCTTAAGACTTTTTGGGGAGTTTTTTGTTTGAAACTGTAAAAAAAACAATAATACAATATAGTAACAAAACAATAGTACTTTGTTTAGTTGGGTGTTAGGAAAACAACAATTTACCCCAAAGAACTGTATTTTAGCAAGAGAAAATTAGAACTTTCTTCTTGTCTGACTTTTTAGGTTAAGCTGCAGTCTAGAGTTGCTGCACTATAAAAAGTAAGCCATAAGACGCAAGGAAAATGAACTATGGGTTATCAATGTTGATGTTTATAGTTCACAGAAGTAAGCAAAAAATTTACTCAAGTTTTAATGGATAATGCACAATTTTGTCTTCTTTGAAAAAAATTTGACAGAAATAGAAATAAAAAAAAGCATTAGGCATTATGCATTAAATTACGATGCAGCAACTCTAGACTGCAAAGCTGTCAAAGTAAAACAACACAAAAATTGAAACCAAAAAATTATAAACAATACTTACATATTTTCATTCTCCTCCTGTTGACTTATTTTTTGTGTTTGTATATCAATGATGATGAGGTTAACTGTGCAGAAGACTGCAATAAGCTCTTTGGCTTTGCTGAAGAAAAATTCCCACTATTAAGAGACAGAGGCAATTTAAAGAACATTTCAGAATATGCCATTCAACTCAACTCGTTTATAAATCACCCCTCAGCTTTCGATTCAATCGCGCCAGTCGTTGTCGATGGCGCGAGCGTTTTCTTACGTACGTAAACTTACTTAAATGGTTTTGATTTTCCACTACTTTTTCTTAAAATCCAAAAAAGTTCAACCACAAAAATAAAAATAAACAAAAACATAACCCTAAAAGTTTAGATTAATCTGGAAAATCCGTCTAAAATTTGGAGCAGATCGATCTAGCTCGGGGGGTATGGCAAAAAGGGTCCATTATGCGGCCTAATTGCCAGGCCTACGGCCGCCCACCTATTACTACTACTACTACTACTATACCTGAATATTCTGTTTGATTTTGATATGATTTTTTATCCAGTACTGTGATATATCCCATTTTAAACTAAACTTCTTGGTCTGATCAGATATTCTGGTATATTACCTATGTACATCTACCGCTATAATACTAATGGTTTGCAACTTAATGCCATAGATGGCGCTAGTTTCAATATTTTTCATCGGCCTTGCCTAATAATATTATACATATAAACAATGAAGATATTTAAAATTTACAAAGTCGAAATGGCAATTGCGAACTTGGGATTTATTATGGAGATGTATAAACACTTCTCTGCACTCCTCCTCCTCAGAAGAGTGCTCTGCTCAGTGATTTCCCAAAATATTTTTTTTGGTATATGTTGCACATATACCTGCTTTATTTCCTCTGCACATTAATATAATATGCAAAAAGTATTTGCTTGGAATATTCTAAGTTGTAGATACCATGTATATTCATTTCTTACAACAAAGAAATATTTTTAAAGATATGTACCAGGAATACACATACCATTTCATTTTCATAATTCATGTATATATATATATATATATATTTTTGCCTATTTTTATAAATATACTAGTGGTATATACCATTTTGCATATGGCTTGTATATGAAAAAGTGGGGGTCGTTTTCACACGATTAGAACTTCCATTTAACATACATGTACATACATGTATATATTCTTTTAGAAAACAGCACTGGTTTCGATTTTTCAAGGCATGGAACATGACAGAATGCGGTATCTACGTTGATTTTTTCATAGCAATATTCACCTGAAAATTTAAGTACAATCCCGAAATTCATAAAAGTAAAAAACTTTTGACTAGATATATATTTAAGTATCAACAATTATCTGTAAAATTAAAGATATTACACAATCGAGATCTCTTTCTTATGCTTATTCTTCTGGGAAATTCTAGAACCAAGGTCAAAAAAGGCGCGTTTCTGCGAGCTTAACATAATTACTAATGTTCTCTTTTTCTAAATGCATTCGTCTGAGAGAGACCCAGCATACCAGGAACATACCGCCGGTTCACCCTTCGAGCCCGCTGTCTAACTACCTTTTTGAGATTATCCCCTGACAGATATGCGGGATCAAAGGGTGTAAAGGCGGGTATTTTTTGTGACGAATGCATTTAGAAGAGAAAATAATAGTAACTATGTTAAGCTCGCAGTAACGCACCTAAAGAAAACTGCTCGTGGGAGTATTCGAACGCGGATGTTTCACAGCGATTTCCTTTTGTTGCACCAGTGCGCACTGAGTGTTTCGCTATTCTTTATTTTGATACAAAATAAAAAAGGATAGAGATAAATTTAGTGCGCACCAGTGCATCAAAAGGAACGCGCTATCAGTTACAGTATTTACCCAGCATGCACTTGGAGTGGGAGTGGAAAGAAATGTCTAATCTCCTGTCTAAAGAGTTGATTTTGTTGATGGCTATAAGATTTTTATATCGAATTCTGTGATAAAAGGATACAAGTTTTTGGTATTTCGTCGTTTGGTGAGGACTATTTAATTCAGGCTAGATCTTCTATATAGTGGAATATATGACAGAATAGGTGAAGCAGTGGTGTGGCGGTATATTGATGACGTACACTCCATGATACTCAGCCCTGTGACCTTCCAAGAAAATATATAAAAACATGATAGGTTTGTGTTTTTCCCTTGTATGTTTATTTACGGTTTATGCTAATGGGCTTTAATTCAATTAACTAAATTCTTGTTATATTAAAACATTTTAAGGTGATGTTTGATAGGGCACCTAGTACCTAGTGACAGTTACCTCCCTGAAAACCTGAACAGTTTTTAAAGCGAATTTAGAGTTCTGTTTTGTACGAAATACCTTTGTGGTAAAACTCAAGGAAAATAAATAAGGTAATTATGCAGTATACAATTTTCTGCCATTTTTGATTTTTTATAAAAAATACTTTATGGAGGCACCTACTAGGGTCCATAGGACCCCAAATCCGGTTTTTTTTTATTTTTTTTTTTGTTTTTTTAAATTTTTTTTCACTAAAACAACCCAATCCAACACAGGCCAAACCAACCCAAAACAATCAAAAAAACATTACAACCGACACCCTTTCCTAGGGACCCTAGTAGGTGCCCCCATAAAGAATTTTTCATAAAAAATCAAAAATGGCAGAAAACCGTATACTGCATAGTTACCATAAATAATAACAAATGTATGCTGTTCTTACCACTTTCTGCTTACTATGAACAGCAGCATGCATTAGCTATAGTTTATTTTTCTTGGGTCTTATCTCATACTGCGAATCCGCCTTTAGCCTCACACTGTGAGTTGAAATCAGCCTAAAACTGTGGCACCTCTATATCATTAAAACTGGGTTTATACACTAAAGGTCAAGTCTCTGGTCTAGTTATAGGTTGCTGGCTCCTTTTAGTACAGTGGTTGCTGCACTGCGCTGGGCTTGATCTTGCAATGGATGGGAAGTTGCATAAAAAATAGATTGGATATGCTTTGCTGACAACCTTGCTCAAAAAAAACCTTAGTTATCTTAGCTAAGTAGGTAATAGATCTGTCACCTCATATATAATTGAGATACAATGCTGCCACCTACTTTTTGGAGGTCAAAATTTGACATAATTCCTGACACTCACAACCATTTGCACTGACTTTTATGAGACCAATAGGCTAATGAACCTTTAAAGTACCATAAAAATTTTGCAGCTTTGCATCAATATTTGGGGGGAACATTATGTATCCATTAAAGCTTTATTAAAGCATTTTATTGTCTGAATTTTTTTTTTCCATTGACAGCATTGTATAAACTAACTACAGGTAAAAAACAAAGTACACAAAATTTATAGTTAAGTATAAAGTTTAAGTTTTAAAATAAAAATAATTGAAAGTAATGCATATTAAGTATCCTATACACCTATATTTGACTTGCGTAAATGCGTTTGCAAAGTTAACACTAATAATTCACAGGCCAACAAAATAAAAAAAAATTTTTGTTGCCTGAGATCTAAGAACTGATTTTAGATATACTTAATGTGCTGATTCTAAAACTGGCAGCAGATTTTTTCTATCAGCTCTAGTTTTTGAGATAGAGACTAATTGAATTTAGTTCCAATAAAAGGCAAAAATAAATAAATCAACATCTCTTTAAAATTCAAAATAGAAATTTGGTATTCAAAACTAGGATCTAATTAGCCAAATATACCTGAAATTGTCTGTAAACCAATATTCCTAGACCTGGTTAACCCGCATTACTTAATCCTATTAATTTTATTAGCTATTTTATATTGGGAATTCCCTATGATCCGATCTCCCCATACCTGCTCAACCCTCTCTAATTGGTTTTGGAAACATAGTACCTTTTGTCTACCTTTATCCTTCTCAACTTAGTATATTGTGTAGGTTTTGCAAATAAAGTTGTGTCATAATTTTTTGTACATTTTCATCGTTTTATAGTGTTAAAACAATGGCATCTACAAGCAGGCGTAACTGTGTAAACCCTCCAGATGTTTTCTGTAATGTATGTGGCGAATACACTTTGAAAGAAAGTAGAAAAACTATTTCTGAATTTGTGAAAAGGTCTTATCTTGCCTATTTTGGCGTTCATTTGGGAGTTCAAGATAAATCTTGGGCTCCACATGAGGTGTGTAAAACACTTGTGACAGTGGACAATTGGAAACAGAAAGTGCCTGAAATTTGTACCAATGGTTTGGAGGGACCCACATAACCATTATAATGACTGCTATTTTTGTCTTGTTAATATTAAAGGCATAAATAGGAACAATCGACAAAAAGGACATATCCTGATCTAGATTCTGCAAGAAGACTGGTACCACACTCTAAGGAAATACCCATTCCAACCCCTTCCACCAGGTTGAAAATTGAGCAACAGTTTTTTATACAGTGCCTCACAAACAAATTCTTAATGTTTTTAAACACTGCATTGAATGTCTTTGAGAGTTACTTATCACCAAGACCTCTACATACAAAAATAAATGATAAAATAAGCTTATCAGTAATAATAATTTTTTTTAAACCATGTGATAATAGTTCAGGCATTAAATTAACTTCATATGTAAAATATTTAGGCATAATACTAGATGTGAAGCTGACTTGGGAGCATCATGCCAATGGTTTGGTTGAGGTGTTGTCCAGAAATACCTAGCTACTAAGATGTTTGTCAAAGATAGTCGGTATTAAAACACTTATTACTTGTTATTTTGGCTTAATTCACTCTGTTTTATCCTATGCGCTGATTGCATGGGGGTCATTCAAGTTTTACATGTAACATTTTTAGAATTCAAAGGAGGGCAGTAAGGATCTTGGCAAATCTGGGTTATAGAGACAATTGTAAATCTGCTTTCAAACAGTTAAATATCCTTACTTTACTGTCTCATTATATTCTGCTGTGTTTACTGCATGTGAAACATCACATTAAAGAGTTTAAAACTCATAGTAGCATTCATAATATTCCCACCAGAAATAGTAACAAACTAATTATTCCATTTAGAAGACTAGAAAAAACAAGAAATGGCTCTGACTACTATGGTATTAAATTTTACAATCTTCTTCCAAGCAACATTATAAATCTCGATGCAAAACACTTTAAAGTTACGTTAAAAAAGTTTTTGGTAAAACATGCATTTTATGATGTCATCTTGATGCAGATCTCTCTAATATGTGTTAACAAGTAAATTTTTCATGTTTTTCTGTTATTTTGATTTTTTTTGTTAATTTTTTTGTTTGTTAATTACTGATTTTGTGTGTTTTTTTATAAGTAATTAATGTTGCAAATTTTTATTATAAAGCTTGAGCCATGCAATATAATATGAAATTAGAACTTTTTTCAGTTGTGTTAAGTTAAGTCATATTATTTTTATAATGCTTATTTTATGTGTGATAATCTTTTTATATATATTTAAGTTTAATATTTGCTTCATTGTGGGTCATTCCATATCAAATCAACCAAAAAATCACAAAAATTTTACGCGACCAATTCCAATTTTGATGATTTTTGGTATATATTTTCTTCTTACCATAAAAGTTGAAAATGCAAATTTTTAGATTTTTTTGATTCGTAGTTTTTTTTTTTTAATTTTTCAAAATAAAAAAGTCAGCATTTTGACCTTAACAAGAATGTACAAAACTAGCAATATCTCGAGAACCACTTACACTAGGAAAGTAATAAATGGCTCATTTTAATGTCATTTTGAAGCTCTTTTTTATGAAATATCACAACATAATTTTAACAAAAAAAAAAATTGAAAATAAAAAATTGAAAAAAAAAAATTGAAAAATTCAAAAAGGCCATTTTTAATTTTTTTGAAAAAAATATATAATTTTGGTCAAAGTGTTACTTAATTATCCACAAAATTTTATGATGGAGAAATGATGGGTTCAATGTCAAAAAAAATATCAAAAATATTAAGTACATTAAAAATCATGCATTTAAAAAAATAAACATATTTTAGGAGCACCAATAGTGCACTGGATATTAAAATAAATAAATTTGTTGGATGGATACAGGTTTTAAAAAATACCCAGAGGCTTTATCTACAAATTATTTTATTTTAAACTCGCAAAAGAAATAAACAAACTTTTCTACTTCGTTGATAAAAATTAGACAGAAAACACTAAGACTAACTATATACCTTAAATTTATTTTTTTAACTTTCTTTTGACATTGTAAGTTCTGCCAGTAGCAGTGTTGGGTTCAACTTTTTTTATAAGACTTTCTGGTTTAATAATTAAAATATCTTGAGGTGTTGGGTAAAAAAATGATGAGGCAGGTCCTCGTGGATGAAGAAAGCTTACTTTCAGTTCTCCGCTCTCATTATTTTTCCCCAAGACACAAGCCAGCCACCAAGCACTGTCATATTCTACAGTGACAAACCCTGACTCGATATTTTGCAAAATAATGCTTCCACCTTTAAAAAGATTATGTGTTTCGACCTCTAAGCATGTAGAAAACTGTTTTGCCAAAAACGTGCTTTCTGTAAGAGGAATTACAGCATGAATTTTTTGTGTCCCCGGTATTGTTAAGACTTCCGCAAATCTTTTATTCAAAATTATTTCATGATTTGTATAATCTGCTTCTGTGCAATATTTAAAATCAATGCCAGATATGTTTTCTTCACACCAAGTAAACAATTGTAGAGGTGTCATTATTTGATTGTCATAGGGCCTGTGCAAACTGGCTTTGGCAGCAAGTCTTTTAACAGTTCCTCCCAAGCCATCGCAGGCACTTTTGCCATGCGAGGTGGCAAAATAATGCCACTCTGCTTCAACACCAAAATCTTTTTTATGCAGGCATATATTCAGAAAATTCTTTTTGTTTTTGTACTGCGCAGCACATCCATCCGAAAAATAAAAAATTTTGTTAAGTCCTGGTTATTTTGATTTTTAAATCAGGCATTAATTTTTTTAAAAATAAATGAAATGCAATTGTATTATGTGTCAAGCTTTCCGAAATAAACACATAATTCAGGTTGTGCAGTTTACCATCACTTAGAAAATAAATGGCAAAAGGGTGGAGGGTTGCCTGGCTGTTATTCCAATGATAAGACTGGACTTCATCTTGCATAACAAAGGAATAATTTTCCGCAAAGTCGCAAGTGATCAAAGACTCTCCAGGTTTAAGGTTAATTTTTATTTCATTGTATCTATCTTTTTGCATTTTTGCAATAAAAGAATGTGATTTAAGTTTTACAAGATCATCAGTAAATTCCTGAACAAAATCATCACTTTTCTTAACAACGGTTTCCATAGTACACCTATCTACTGAGACCCACTTTTTAAATGAGACCTCATCAATTAATTCTTCCTCAAATTTTTCTATTAACGTATTTTTAAACTGTTCTACTCCAGGACATTGCTTGCATCTATTGCTTAAAAAACAGTCCACTGAAGGTGGATTACACATTAGTTTATAAAGGCAATCATGATAAGATATTGCAAGAGGCCTGTTATTTTCATCATATAGCTTATTTAATTTGGAGCCATTGAGCATTAGTTTTATATTTTGATGTATAGTACATACACATACAGTATGAGTCCCACTTTTTCCTGCCAGTATACAGTTTTTGGGTCGCAGTTCACAAAATTTTGAAAACCCAATTTTTTCATTGGGGTACTCAGTTTTAAACAATGCATAAATTTCTTTTAAATTAGCTAAGACTAATTTTTTTTGTACATATTCTTTTTCAGCTCCATATTTTCTGATAACAACATAATCTTTTTTACCTGGCATGGTCCTGCTAATGTCATCCCTTTGGTAAAAATCTACCACTATTTGGGCCACTCTATCACTAAGGGTCTTTCCCGGTTTGGGGTTAGGAGAACATAATATCCCATTGTCCTTAACTAACTGTTTTACAGCTCTGGCCAAATATTGAGAAACTCCAAATTCTTCTTCAATCTTCTTTCTACTCCAACTTTGAGGTAAACATGATAAAACTAGTATTTTCTCACTCCTCTTTTCGGTTTTTAAAAATTTGTCCTTTAACTGCTTAATCATTTCACTTTCGTCACTCTGGCATTCCTTTACTAGCGTTGAATCTGATTCCTTTGTAAATGCTTTCGCAATTGTATGCTGTACAATATCAATTTTTTCTTTGTATACATTTTTTCTTTTAATCGGCGACACACCAAGAAGCTCCAATGACTTGTTTAAAAGAGTAAATGATTCAGCAGGATCTTGAAAATCTGGATCATTTTCTGGAACTTGACTGGGTCTAAAAAAATTTAAAAAGTTAGTTTTTTATAAGAACTTAAAAAGGGGGTAACAGCTGACCCAAAATGTGTACATAATGCCAAGAAATTTGTACATAATGTCTGTATTCTCAAAAGGCCATGCAAAATAATGCCATGCAAAATAATGCCATGAGATTTTTCCACTCCGTACTTGACGCAATTGGTTTAGTTTATTAATTTTATATTAAAAAATACTATTTGTTACTTACCCTGCCTCATCTTCTTCAGATGCCTTAAACTCCTTTGAAAGCTTTAGTCTACAACCATCACAGATTTTCATTCCCATTTTGACATTTTTGTAACTGCACATCCACTTGGTCACATTTCTTAATTTCCCAAAATGCTTGATTTTTAACTCTAGTGGATCACAGCACTTTACTTTATATTTAGTCCATCCACTTGCCTCACCCATAGTTGAAACTTTTAAAATTTACACAGAGATGACTTCTGATAAACCTTCAGTCGAACTATTATGTATCGATTATTTGGAGCTGTATCAGGAAGATACTTGCCAAAAATTTAAAATCAATTTATGCAGGAATTTTCATGTCAGCAAATCCCCACAATGTACCTAAACAGACCAATAAAATGAAGGAGGTGTGTCCTTAATGTTAAACAGGAATAAACAGGCAGTATTTCACAAAAGTATTGGCAGGTTTATACAGGCATATTTTCCTAAGAATTGGAACATCCAATAGTACGTCTCCGGTGGAAAAGAGGTTTTGTAAGTAAATATTACAATGGGGGGCAATGTTAATCTGATTACTGATACAGAATGAAACGTAGGATATAATTTTTTATTAAATAAAATATTGTTAAATATTTTTATAATATCGCTTTAAACCCCATTATAGTCTTCTAATTACCAAAATGCATTGTCTATTTATAGGCGATTTTTCATGCATGTGACATTTTTAATAAATTTTTTCACATTGAACCCATGATTTGTCCATCTCAAAATTTTGTGAATAGTTTAATAACACTTTAAAGAAAATAATATAATTTTTTGAAAAAAATTAAAAATGGCCTTTTTGAAATTTTTCAAAAAAAAAAATCAAAAATTTTTTATTTTATTTTTTTTTTCAATATATGTTATGCAATATTCTCATATGAAAGGTCTTTATAAGAGCTTTAAAATGAACCTTCACCTACTTTTCTATTATAAGTGGTTCTTTGGATATTCCTAATTTTGTGCGCACATGTTAAGGACAAATAAGTGACTTTTTCGATTTTCAAAAATTAATTCAAAATAAACAACTGGTCAAAAAAGTCTAAAATTTTGGATTTTCCAGTTTTTTGGTAGGAAAAACATGTATACTAAAAATCATCAACATCGGAGATGGTGTGGTAAAATACCCTGGTTGACTTGATATGGACTGACCCTTGTATTTCTTGACTTGCATAAGTGCTTTAAGTATGATAACGCCAATAAAGAATTGAATTGAATTAAATTGAATTGAATAAGGAACTACCCTTTCCAACCTTCAGTAGTCTTCCTGATATCCCAGAAGATGATACAGAAACATCAATGTCTGATGAAGTTCAAAGAATGCAATCAGAAAATGACAATGAATTTGAAGCAGATTTAACAACTCCTCAGTGTTTTAATTAACAGGAACTGAACGATCTCAAGAGAGACCTATACCTCTCAAAGGAGTGTGCTCAATTACTTGCCTCCAGATTAAAAGAAAAGAACCTTCTTTATCCAGGCACTAATGTTACATTTTATCGTAAGAGAGAAAAGGATCTGCTGCCTTTTTTCACTCAGGAAAATAAGCTGGTATTCTGTAATGATATAAAAGGACTCTTAGAAAAAATGGGTTTGCCAGAATACACTTCAGACAATTGGCGCCTTTTCATTGACAGTTCAAAACATAATTTAAAATGTGTCATTTTACATAACGGTAACAAATATGCCTCAATTCCTATTGGACATTCTATTACCATGAAAGAGGAGTATAAAACAATAGCACAAGTTTTGAAACAAATTAAATATGAAGAGCAACAGTGGGCAATTTGTGTTGATTTGAAAATGGTGAACTTTCTCCTTGGACAGCAAAGTGGATATACAAAATACACCTGTTTTTTGTGTTTTTGGAACAGCAGAGCTAAAGATCAGCACTGGGTTAAGAGAAATTGGCCTTTAAGAGATACTATGGTTCAAGGAAAATGGTTCAAGAAAACAAAATGTAGTGAATGAACCTTTGGTTTGTGAAAGCGTTAGATCGAGATGGAAATTGTTTTTTGTACTTGTCACGTAAGTTTCCTGGGATTAGCACGGAAAAACTAAAAGCTGGTATATTTGATGGTCCTCAAAAAAGGCAACTTATTAAAGATCCGCCATAAGTAAACTAAAAAAAAATAACTATCTGTGATGTCCTCGATTTTAACTACAATTTTAACTACTATTGTAATTTGTTTTACTTGTGTTTGTTATATTATATTTGACTGTTCTTATTTGACAAATAAATATACAAAGTTTGTTAGGAATTTATAATCTAATTGAGGAATAGAATAAAATTTTTTTGTTTTGTAAATGACACATCCAATATACAGCAATGTATCACATGGATTAAGAGATAAATAAATAAATAGATCCACAGTTCACCACATCAATAAATGAGACTGAATCTAATGCTTGGGGTTCATTTGTTCAAGTAGTTAAAAATTTTCCTGGAAATCACAAAGCAGACAATTACATAGAATTAGTGGTTTAAATTTTCATATTCTCGGTTGTAACATGAGTATAAAAGTTCACTACCTCCACAGCCACCTAGATCGCTTTCCAGAAAATTTAGGTGACTGCAGCGAAGAACAGGGAGAAAGATTCCATCACAATATTAAAACTATGGAAGATCGATATCCAGGATGATGGGATAGCCACATGATGGCCGACTACTGTTGGAGCCTTTAGCGAGACTACACCAGTAAACTCCATGCTAGAAAGTCATATAAAAGAAAATTTGTAGGTGATAGTGACTAATATGAGTATGAATGTATGTTAAGCTACTTTTTATAATAAATATTTAATTGTATGTGTTTTTTCTTGTTACTGGCAATAGTCATAGTTATAACGTAAAATATATATAGAGGTTTAAAAAAAGTAAATAATTCCTATTTTAAAAACTAGATCTGATAGACAAAATCTGATGGCTATTTTGGATTCTCCACACAAAAATTACCCAGGAACAGTTAAAAAATAGCCGGCAGCAAAATGTGTGCAATGAGCAAAATTACACAAAAACAATTAAAGTAAAAATGTTATAATGGTGGACGTAAAATTTTTAGAGTAAAATTACATTATTGATGGACAATGTTTACCTATTTGCAGTTGCAGGTCATTCCACATGAAATCAACCAAAATAAAAATAGGTTTAGTAGACCACCTCACCGATTTTCATAATTTTTGGTACAGTTATTCTACCCATAAAGAGGATCAAAAATCCCAAATTTAAGATTTTTCAGACCAGTAGTTTTTTTTATTCCTTATTATTCATTTTCAGAAAAACAGCCAAAGTCTCCTCAACATGCACTCAGAAAAAATAGAATTTCTCGGGAACTAATAACACTAGAATAGCGATATATAGCTTATTTTAAAGGTCTCGAAAATACGTTTCGAACAAGGTATATCATGACATACTTTTTATTAAAATAAAAATATGTAACTTTTGAAAAAATATATTTTTTGATATTTTTCAAAAAAATGTTATATATATATATATATAAAGAAGTAATACTATAATAACACTACTATCTTATTAATTCTACTACTATAAATTATAATATAAATAATTAAAATTATTATATATATATATACCCAATGAACTATACATAATTATATAACTAATAATTAGTAAGACTTGTGTACCTAGTGATTTAGAATCGTTTTATAAATTCCTACTTAATTTTAGGTTACCTATGAGACATTTTATACAAAAATCCTATAATAAATATTATCGTTTATATGATGTAAAAGACAGAAAAAGACAAAGTAAACCACAATAAATATGTCTATTCTAGTACTTGAGAAAAGAGAGTTTAGAAAAAAAGTATTAATTTAGTTTAATTATACCATGCAACAGCTTTAGTTTAGTCCTTGCCTTAAAAGCTTCCACATATGAAAAACTTGATCTAAAGGTAGTGGTACAGTGTTTTGGTACATGAAATAAATGGGAATATCTTAAATTTCGGACATGAAAGTGTGAACGGCGTTTTAATTTTTTTGCAAGATACATTGGTGATTGCTTTTTTAAGATTCTGTGTGTAAATACCAAAAGATGATGTTGTCGTCTTTGTTCTATTTTTAGCCAGTTCAGTTCCTGAAATGTATGTGAGATATGGTCAAACTTTCACAAGCCACAAATGAGTTGGGCACATGTATTTTGTACTTTTTGTATACGTCGTTTGTCAACTCCTGTCAAACAGTTGTAATATACATTTCGCAAAAGTTAAAATGTGATAAAACAAGAGCTTCGCCTAATTCTTTTTTATTGTGCTTAGATAAAAAATCTTTGTTGCCATAAATAAGTTTCAGAGACGCATACACTCTTTAATAAAATCTATACATGATTTGTGAACTTAAGGTCCTGATTAATGGTTAACCTTAGATTTTTGACAAATTTAATTTCCCTTGTAAGTACTTTATTGTTCATTGGAACCACAAAATTTTCAGCATAATTGGGAGATTCATTGGCACTTGATGGTCTGAAAAAATATAATAATTTTTTAAGTATACAAGTCACAAAAAGAATTATGGGTGAAATTATTTTAATGGGTCAGAGGAAATTAATAAATAAATTAATTGATTCATCAAAATATACAGAATATCCCACTAAAAGAGTTTATTATTTATCTAGAGATATGTTTCTCTCTTTCTTTTTATAATGAAAAGTAAAAAACTACCAGAAATAAAAATCAAAACTGCTCTTTAAATATAATTTAAAATTTGTACTAAAAAACGAGTTTTTTTCTTTACAATTTTAATAGCTATTTTTTTTTAAGTTGTGTGCCCTTTGACACCCAGTATCTAAAATACAAAGGATTAGTTTTTTTTTCTTTTGAGCATTAAAATTATTACACTCATACTTTTTACACTCTGTAAGGCATATTCGAAAATATTGTGGAAAAAACAGATGTGCTGGATACTTGTAAGTAACTTTTTTGACAGAAATCAAATTAACTAAAGTGTTTAGAAATAATGATTTTTAATAAATTTACAAAATACGCTTTACTTACCCTGCTTCAGGCAATGCAGAATTTTTTTAAAACTTTCATAAGTTTAATTCTACACTCGTTACAAATTTTCATTCCCATTTTAATGTTTCTGTAAGAACATATTTTTGCTGAAACATTTCTTAACTTTCCAGAATGCTTGCCTAATTTTAGTGGATTACAACCCATAGTCACAAAAACTTTGGACCAATCTATAACTTGAGTTTGAGCAATTTTTTTAATTCATTAATAGTTTTTGAAGAAATAAACTTTTTACAAAAAAAATCTATTACACATTTTAGAGCAAAGAGCAAAGTAGGGCATGGCATAAAAATTACAAGCCAGAACTGGAGCAGTTTGTCTGATGTATCTGAACTCTGCAGGAATTTTCTTGCACCAAACACCTTGATATAAGGGCGCTAGCTGGAGGGCGGCACTTACCAAGTTACAGGCACATCTCCAGAATGGTGGAGGAGGGAGGAGGGGGGAAGATGTTATGTTACTTAGGTATTTCAACAAGTTTGTGCGTGAAAAAAATTTGGTGTAAAAGTCTATGTAAGCACTAAAACAAGTTTTTTATAACAAGTTAAAACACTTATGTTGGAATTTTGTATGTTTATAAGTTTTATAAGTTTTCAATATTTTTGTTCACTATGAACCCATTATTTCTCCATCCTGAAATTTTTTTTAAATTTTTTATTTTTTTTTGTCAATATCTTAGCAACATGTTGGCAAAATTTCAGGATGGAGAAATAATGGGTTCATAGTGAACAAAAATATTGAAAACTTATAAACATACAAAATTCCAACATAATGGCTAGATTTTAGTTTAGTATCCTTAAACATAGAAAAATCCAAATTCATCTGTTATACTATGACAAACGCAAACCCTCCCCAGGTGGCACCAATTAAAGTGTTTGAATCTTATTGTAAGAGCTATAAAAATTGTGACTGCAACCTTATAATAAACCCGGTTACTAAAATTAAATATCTTGGTGTTTTCCTAGATGAACACTTGGGAATCTCATATAGACTATGTGTGTAGTAAAGTAAGAAAGCTCTTGTACAAATTTTATATTTTGCGTCAAAGTTTAAGCAAAAAATGTATTCTTAATATATATAAGTCATTAGTAGAATCAATTTTAACATATGGAATATGTATCTGGGGTGCTGTGACTGAAGTGTACTACTTCCATTGGAAATATTAGAAGATTATCCATCAAAAACTTTTTATAAGGAGGCTGGTGTATTGGAAGTCAATAAATTGTATATAAAAAAAATAGTAAGACTCCTTTGTAATAATAAAATTGAAAAAAATACAGCAAGACATGAAAGTAATACAAGATTTGCAGCACAACAGCTTCTGATCACACCAAACGTTAATTTTACTGCAGTTCAAAGAAGTTTGATTTTCACAGCACCTAAGATTTACAATGCCCTACCTATAGAATATCGAAACAAATGTTATAATAAAATTAAAAAAATGTTAAATATGTGGCTGTTGAATCTAAATGTAGACATTTTGCAAATACACGTGTAGTGTACTTAAAAATTTGGATAGTGTAACTGAAGTTCCTCTTAAAGCTAAAAAAACAATTTAGTTGTAAGTATAAGTGAATAGGTGCACGCACAAATTTCATTAATTCATTGTGCGCCTAATCTTCTAATTTATTGTAAAGGCTTTCTCAGGTGTAATAAATACTTATTTATTTATTTATTATTTATTATCTAAAAGTGTTTTAATTTGTTATAAAAAACTTGTTTTAGTGCTTACATAGACTTTTACACCAAATTTTTTTCAGGCAAAAACTTGTTGAAATCCCTAAATAACATAACAACTCCCTCCCTCCTCCACCATTCTGGAGATGTGCCTATAACTTGGTAAGTGCCCCCCTCCAGCTAGCTCCATTATAATATCAAGGTGTTTGGTGCAAGAAAATTCCTGCAGAGCTCAGATACTGCAGACAAACTGCTCCAGTTCTGGCTTGTAATTTTTATGCCATGCCCTACTTTGCTCTTATGGGTGTAATTAAAAAAATTGTCTAAAATGTGTAATAGATTTTTTTTTGTAAAAAGTTTCAAAGTAGGCAAACATTCTGGAGTGTAGAATTAAACTAATGAAAGTTTTAAAAAATTCTGCATTGTCTGAAGTAGGGTAAGTAAAGCGAATTTGGTAAATTTATTAAAATTCATTATTTCTAAACACTTTAGTTAATTTGATTTTTGTCAAAAAAGTTACTTACAAGTATCCAGCACATCTGTTTTTTCCACAATATTTTCGAATATGCCGTACAGAGTGTAAAAAGTATGAGTGCAATAATTTTAATGCTCCAAAGAAAAAAAACAAAGTCTTCGTATTTGAGATACGTGGTGTCAAAGGGCGCACAACTTAAAAAAAAATTAGCTGTTAAAACTGTAAAGAAAAAACTTGTTTTTTTGTACAAATTTTAAATTATATTTAAAGAGCAGTTTTGATTTTTATTCCTGGTAGCTTTTTACTTTTTACTAAAAAAGAAAGAGAGAAACATATCTCTAGATAAATAATAGACTCTTTTAGTGGGATATTCTGTATATTTTGATGAATCAATTAATTTATTTATTAATTTCCTCTGACCCATTAAAATAATTTCACCCATAATTCTTTTTGTGACTTGTATACTTAAAAAATGATTATATTTTTTCAGACCATCAAGTGCCAATGAATCTCCTAATTATGCTGAAAATTTTGTGGTTCAAATGAACAATAAAGTAGAAGGGAAATTAAATTTGTCAAAAGTCTAGGGTTAACCATTAAGTTCACAAATCATATATCGATTTTATTAAAAAGAGCGTATGCGTCTCTGAAACTTATTTGTGGCAACAAGGATTTTTATCTAAGCACAATAAAAAATAATTAGGCGAAGCTCTTGTTTTATCACATTTTAACTTTTGCGAAATTGTATATGGGAACGGTTTGACAGGAGTTGACAAACAGCTTATACAAAAAGTACAAAATACATGTGCCCGACTCATTTCTGGTTTGTGAAAGTATGACCATATCTCGCATACATTTCAGGAACTGAACTGACTAAAAATGGAACAAAGACGACAACATCATCTTTTGGTATTTACACACAGAATCTTAAAAAAGCAATCACCAATGTATCTTGCGAAAAAATTAAAACGGCGATCACACTTTCATGTCCGAAATTTAAGATATTCCCATTTATTTCATGTACCAAAACACCGTACCACTACCTTTACATCAAGTTTTTCGTATAATGCCCCTAATACTTACAATAAAATTCCAATGAGTATGGAAGACCTATCTGCGGAAGCTTTTAAGGCAAGGACTAAACTAAAGCTGTTGCATGGTATAATTAAACGAAATTAATTCTTTTATTCTAAACTCTCTTTTCTCAAGTACTAGAATAGACATATTTATTGTGGTTTACTTTGTCTTTTTCTGTCTTTTACATCATATAAACGATAATATTTATTATAGGATTTTTGTATAAAATGTCTCATAGGTAACCTAAAATTAAGTAGGAATTTATAAAACGATTCTAAATCACTAGGTACACAAGTCTTACTAATTATTAGTTATATAATTATGTATAGTTCATTGGGTATATATTTAATAATTTTTATTATTTATATTATAATTTATTGTAGTAGAATTAATAAGATAGTAGTGTTATTATAGTATTACTTCTTTATCAGTCAGGTTATATGTAAGAATAGCAATCATGTATCATGCTTTTTGCAATGAAAGTCGTATAAAATACAATACAATTTTAAGGCTGATTCTGATGCTTCACTTGATGCCTTGAACCAGTCTCTGGAGCTCTTGGGAGAATCTCCCATCAAAAGGAAAAGACTAACCAGTCAGAAGGGGGAGAAGGTTGAAAGTAGTGATAGAAAAAAGGAAGAGCAACGTGAAGGAGACAATCCGTCATCTGAAAATGTAGGTGACAAACATGATTGTGAAATAATAATAATAATAAATTCGCCCACACATCAAAGAGAAGCGAAAAAATGCTTTTGCTATCATGTTTTCCGTTAAGTTGGACCAGGTTGAAAATTGAGCAACAGTTTTTGACACAGTGCCTCACAAACAACTTCTTAATGTTCTTGAACACTGCATTGAATTTTTTTTTGAGAGTTACTTATCACCAAAACCTCAACATACAAAAATAAATGATAAAATAAGCTTATCAGAAATAATAAAAACAGTTGTACCACGGGGAACCATACTGGGATCAATCTTATTTAATATGTATATAAACTCTCTCTTAAGCCTCAAAATAAATGGCAAAGTTGCATCCTATGCTGATGATACCATTGGCATTTTCACTGGTAACATATGGGAAGAAGCTAGGCAAAAAGCTATAACTGGATTTAATTATGTTTGATGACACTTTAGTTATAAGAAATAAAAATAAATTAGACTTTGACCTATACAGAAAAGGAACGGCCACCAACAGGTATATTCCAAATGACTCTTTTCATTGTTTACAATATAAGCTTGCAAGTTTGCACTTTTTAACATATAGATTAGTAAATTTCCCCTTAAACAAAGAAAGATTTGAAGCAGAAAAGAATAGGATTAGGAATATAGCTGGCGAAAACGGTTACGACGAAGGCTTAATAAATAAGCTGATAAATAGACATTCTTTTCAAAATACCTTTCGGAATTCTACCTTTTTCAGACAAAAAGATACTGCGACTCAAAATTTGTATCAATTCCTTATAATCCTAATTATACGAAAGGATTACAAAAAGTATTTAATAACACCGGTCTTAAATTAGTATATCAATCCGGTAACACAATAAGAAGCTTACTAGGAAATCCCAAGGATAAAACTACAGTTCTAGAAAAAAGTGGAATTTACGAAATTAGTTGCATGGATTGTGACAAAAAATATGTTGGCCAAACGAGACGCTCTATTCAAACACGTTTTAAAGAACACTTAGCACATTTAAAATACGGAAGAACAAAAGTCAAGTGTGGCCGAGCATGCTTTTGAAAACAATCATAGATTCACATTAGATAACCTAAAAGTTTGGATGGATTTTCTTGGCAATATCTACGAGGAAGAAAAAAAAAACGAAACAGGGCTTTATCTGACATCGTTAATGAAATATCTAGAGATATTAACCAGTATTTGAAGCAAGAAGTAGACAGGCTCAAAGGAGTGCGAAATGTAGAGGAGAATAAAAAGTTAGATAAAAAGATCTGCGTTACTGGGTTAATAAGCGATGAGAATGATAAGGTGAATACACTGAGAAAACTGAGCACACTGCTTCAGTTTTTAGAAGTAGAGGTACCAATATCTGAATTTGGAGATTTTGAAAATATCGACACTAAAACGGGTGTGAAGACGGT
Source organism: Oxystoma pomonae (assembly GCA_963921995.1). NCBI lineage: Eukaryota > Metazoa > Arthropoda > Insecta > Coleoptera > Brentidae > Oxystoma > Oxystoma pomonae. The sequence goes on from OY998173.1 coordinate 42,647,147, forward strand.
AGTTTCCCTAAAAAACAAGGAGAACATATACGAAATACTAACAGCTCGTGCACAGAAAGGAAAGATAACGTTATCTATTGCTGGCTTTGGCGATAACAACACGCCTATTTTCATCAACGAAGAGCTTAGTAAAGATACCCACAGACTTCTTAAAAAGGCAAAGCAACTGAAAAACGAAGGTTATAAGTACGTATGGCATAGAGATGGAAGAATTTGGACAAGGAAGAATGATAGTGATAAAATTATTCACATCTAGGTAACTAGTTTAAGTTTGTTGCTCTTGTTTTGTTAATTTGTTGTTTTTTTTTTCTTTTCTTTTTGTTTTATTATTTTATAAAAATGGCTAAAAATCTAAATAATAATTTAAAAATTGGTCATGTCAACCTCCGTTCCTTGGTTCCAAGCCTTACTGAAGTCACTAACATTCTCAAAAGTTTAAGTTTAGGTGTGCTGGGTATTACAGAAACTTGGCTCTCAGAAATTATATCTGAAATTGAGGTTAATGTGCACGGTTACGATTTTCTTAGATTGGATAGGGGAAGTAGAGGCGGCGGAGTTGGAGTGTATGTAAGAACGAACTTACGTGCAAGCAAAGTAGAACTAGATGAAGTGTCCGATCTAGTTGAACAACAGTGGTTTTTGTTAAATTTAAACAATAGCTTGAAAATAGGGGTTGGTGTTGTGTATCCTCAACAAACCTCACTTAAACGTACTTCGAAATTTGGAGCAGCTCGACAATTCTATTTCCAATATTTTGCCGTTAGTAGATGAAACAATTATAATGGGGGATCTCAACATTAATCTTTTAGAGTACAGAGCAGTCAACGAGCATTTTAACTTTTTGTTAGACTCTTTTAACTTCAGACAGGTAGTTATCAATCCAACGAGATTCTCAAGGGAAAAAACCAGTTTAATAGATGTTATAATTTTGTCAAATGATGATTTGTTGGTTGGTAATGTAGAGCACCGCGATATGCATGAGCATTCTGACCATCAGCTTGTGTACTGCACTCTTGATATCAAGATACCAAAGATGCCTCAAAAATTGGTAACTTTTAGAAATTTTAGTTTCTCTGACATTTCAATGCAGCTGATCGACAAACATGCAGCACTTGTAACAGTTAAAGTAACAAAACCGAGAGCACCCTGGTTCACCGATACTTTGAGGATAATGAAAAAATACAGAAATAATTTATTGTCAAAGTATAAACGGACAAAAGACATTGGCGACTGGAATGCATACAAAAATGTACGTAATATGTTTACTACAGCTGTCAGAAATGAAAAAAAGGTTATTTGAATTTTGTGACTATGGATAAGAACAAAAAAAAGCTCTGGAATACTTTGTCTGATCTTAACATCTACAGTAGGGCGAGGGGCTCCTCTCCACTCCCTGACGGTCTAAAAAATTCAGAGGCGATGAATCAGTTTTTTGTTGAATCTGTGCGTCAGGTGACCACACCAGTCTCAGATGAGACCGTTCGGGGTTAACTAGGCAATAGAGCAACTGAGAGTACTTTTGATTTGAAGCTGGTTGACACTAGGAGCGTATCTGAAGCCATTACGCAAATAAAATCTAATGCTGTTGGAATTGATAATATATCGATGGAGATGGTGAAAATGTGCTGTCCGTACCAGTTTTAACTCATATCTTTAATGTTTGCATTGAGAAAAGTCACTTTCCATCACAATGGAAAAAGGCTGTTGTATTGCCGCTGCCAAAGGTTTCCAATCCGAATGAGCTTTCTGACTTACGACATATTAGCCTGTTATCCGTGCTGTCCAAAATTTTTGAAAAACTTATTTATCAGCAAATGATTAATTATTTTATTGAAAACAATTTACTTTCCAACACAATCAGGGTTTCGACGAGGCTTTAGTACTGCAACAGCACTCCTTGGTGTTCTTGATGACATTCTGACGGCTTGCGATAAAGGCGAAACTACTGCTTTGGTCCTTCTGGATTACAGTAAGGCTTTTGACACGCTCGATCATAGACTACTTCTTGCAAAACTGTATTATTATGGATTTTTGCCAAAATCATTGCGTTTTTATGAAAGTTACCTTATGAAAAGATCTCAAACAACGAAAGTAGATGGCAAATCTTCTGAACTAGTAGATCTAAATAGAGGCGTTCCCAGGGATCTATACTGGGCCCCCTCCTTTTTATCATTTATATCAACGATCTAAAAAAATGTATTCAAGAATGTAGTCTGGCCCAATATTGCGATGAAGCGCAAGTTCTTAAAAGTTTTACAAAGACTGATGCTGAAATGGCCGTGCAATCATTGAACAATTGTCTAGATAGAGTTCAAAGTTCTATTCGAAGGAAAATGGGTTAAAACTCAATCCCAAAAGGTCAGCAGTGATCTATTTTGGATCGTTGACATTCTGGTCTCGAGATAATTTGACTATTAAGATTGATAATGAGGAGGTCTCAAGTGTAATGGAACATAAAAATTTGGGAATTATTTTTGACACTTACTTGAGATTCAGAGGTTCAGAGGGCTTACATGTCTTTAAGAAATCTATATAAAAGTAAGCACTTACTTACTTCAATATTAAAAAAACAACTTTGTGAAGCGCTTATTCTATCACATTGAAACTACTGCAATTTTGTTTACGGTCCATGTCTTGATGCTTTCAACAGATACAAACTGCAAAAAGTGCAAAATTAATGTGTTCGGTCTCAAAAATTGAAGGATCTTAAATGGTTTAACATTTTGGATCGAGAAAAACTTCATTTTGGTTGTTTTCTGTTCAAACTCTTAAAGGAGGAATGTCCTCCCTATTTAATTAATAAACTTAAATTGGGAACTACAAGACATAATAGGCAAACACGTACTGTCACAATGTTCGATACACCCCGACACCGCACCGCAATTCTTAAAAGATCTTTCTCATATTTTGCTCCAAAAATAATAAATCTTTTTAAAATTAATCTTACTACTCACATGTCGCTACTCTCCTTCAAAAAATATTTAAAGACAAAAATAATGGAAAGCCAACAATACTAATAACTTTAATTTAATTTTTTTTTTTTTAGTTATTGATAAAAATATATTACTTGGTAGACTATCTATTGTTATTAATTTTATTAAACTATATTTTAATGTGATTTAATTCTAAGATCCTGATACTAAGATTTTGTTTAATTTATTAGACTTAAACCCAACATTTTTTTGAATTATTTTTGTTTCTTTTTTTTTCTTTACGTTATTAAGTTTTTATAGGTTTATCTTGTATTATTTTTTCTGTCTCTCTTTGTTGTATTTTATTTGAACTATTGTACCTTATTTTTGTTTTATGTATTATGCTCGGTTAAGTTAACAGCTAGTAGCTGCCCTTCGCCGAGGTTAAAATAAAGGCCCTTTTATTTATTTTATTATTATTTAAAAGGGATAAGTCAGAAATTCAAATTAGTCACATTCACAATATGCATAGCAAATTAAATTAAAATGTATCACTACCAAAAAATAATAAAACTAAGCCTGAGATCATTAAATTACCTTGCCTCAAAATTTTATAATTTGCTTCCATCTAAGCTCAAAAGTATAAGCAAAAGAAGAGTCTTCAATAAAAAATGTAAATCTTTTATATATATAAAAACCACCAACGTTTTGAAAACTTATGGTAAATATCTAAATAGGCAAATTTGTAATTTTACAGCTTAAGTTTAAGTTCCAAATGCAATATTTAATAGTGAAATTAATTTTTTCTTATATTATTAGATATTATGTATCTGAGTTAGGTTAATCTTAGTTCATAGGCAAAACAACATCAAAGCACACTTTATAAAAATTTAATAATGAAACAGTTTAAATGTAACACATACAGATGTTAAGTTATCTAGGTGTTAGATAAAACATTGTACTAATAGAGGAAACATTTTGTAAGTGTATTAAAATATATTGTAATTTAATAAAATCTGAAATAAATATACTTGAATAATGAATATTTTAGTTTGGGGTATCACAGTATATGGCCAGAGCCGTAAAAAAATGGTCAAAGAAAAGAGAATTATTTCCAATCCTAAACCGGGAAAAACGGTGTCGAATGGTACTGTTACACTCGTGACGAAATTTTACATAAGAGACAATATCAGCAGGATGATGCCTGAAAAGAGAGATTGTTTCATATTAAAAAAGCAGGCAGCAAAGAATATACAGAACAAAAATTGCTTTTGGCCAATCTTAAAGAAATTTATGCTCAGTTTAAGAGCAAATATCCCCATGTTAAAATCAGTTTCACCAAATTTGATGAACTGAAACCAAGAAACTGCATTTTGGCTGGGAAAAGTGGGACGCGTACAGTATGTGTGTGTACTGTGCATCAAAACGTTTAGCTTATGATAACTGGCTCCAATATAAAGAAATTCATCGTTAATGAAAATCATAAACCCGTTTTTCCAGACTACCCTGCTTGTTTGTCAAAAATAATTTGCAATCAGTCAAATGTGGATTGTTTTTTCGATAATTGTCCAACTTGTCCTGGAATTGAAGATTTAAAACAAAATTTCATGGAAAAGTTTGATGAGTTTTTCATTGATAGTGTAACTTATAAAAAATTGCTATCAGTAGATCGCTGTAATATGGAGAAAATCATCAAATCTATAGACGAATTTCTTGATGAATTCACCCAAGATTTATTAAAATTAAAAACGCACTAGTTTATCTCTAATATGCTAAAAGAATTTTACAACGAAACAAAAACAAATTTAAAATTTGGCGAGGCACTTATAACATGTAATTCGCTGAAAACTATTCTTTTGCCCTGCAGGATGAGGTACAATCGTACCACCGGACTACCAGTCAGGCGATACTTCACCCTTTCGTAATTACTACAAAAATGAAGAAGGTGAACTGAAGCACTTAAATTACGTGTTTATTTCGGACTGCTTAATACACAATAAGGTAATAGACCAATTATTGACACTATTAGGCAAAAAAAATTTTTAGTTGCTATATTTTCTGCAAAACTATATTATAAAATTATATTGGTAACTGGAGTACTTTTTAGGCTTTTATCTAGTGTTTCCAAAAGAAACAAAATGTGATTTACGTTGATTCAAACTATTTATTGACATCCCATTTATGGACCTATAACCAAAAAGTAGAAAAATATAGAAATCAAATATAACAAAAACATTTTAAGCTTTAACATCAACATCTATAGGAAATTCATATTTTAGTCTTTCCCCAGCTTCAAGTATTTCTGGAGTGGGCAATACTCCCAAAATAGAGTCTATGTTGTTAGATGATACATTGTTCTCATTAAATAGTATTAATTACTTCTATATCTGAATCATTGTAGATGTTCTGTGCTACAAAACTGTAGCACGTCTTTTTCCCCCATGAAATTTTGCCAAAATGTAATCTCCTACTGAAAGATTAGATGTATGGGTCAAACCATATCAAATCAACCAAAAAATTGGCACTTCTTTTTTGACCACCTCCGATTTTGTTGAAAATTGGTACACGTATTACTGTTTTCAAAAAACTAAAAAATTCAAAATCTTAGATTTTTTGAATCAGCAGTTTTCATTTGATTAGTTTTTGAAAATGGGAATTTTGAACAATTTGGTTGCTGCAGGTACTTAAAAAAACAGCAATATTTTAAAAACTATTTGTACTAGAAAAGCAAGTGACGGCTTGTTTTAAAGGTCTTTCAAAGACCTTTTGAAGGATGTGTGTGATTATTTTGAAAAAAGAAGATTTTTTTTGATAATTTAAAAAGTACCTTTTTTATTTTTTCTTAAAATTTTTTTTATTTTTTATTAGTGTTTTTTCAAAATATTTGGAAAGTTTTAGAATGGATCCTACAAAGAAAATCCTATATAAAATCCCCTTCTAGTTAGCATGTTGACTACAAAGACGAGTAATACCTACTTCGTTTTAAAGGCAGCTATTATTTCTGTTTTGAAAAAATTTTGAAATTTTTTTTTTTTTATGATTTTTTTTTAAATCTAAAAAAATTTTTAATATATTTTTTCCTTGTCTTTTTAATGGAATATTTTAGGATAAATATATAAATAAAGGAGTTTTATAATGTTTTCAAGTTTTATTTTACAAGGAAAAACTAATATATGACAGGAAGTAGGTAAGGAATTTAAACAAATAAAAGTATTTCGCTACAACATATTAAATATTATCTACCACAAAATATGTATTTAGCCATCTTTTAACTTTCTTTTCAAAATATTAGAGGAATCCATCATTTCTACAGCAGATAGAGTGTATGTCCTACCCGTGTTTTTTTAATATCGAATTTTGTTCTATGGTCAATTTATCTGCTGGACTTGGAAAAAGAAGGAGGAAGAGGGGCTATGAGGATGCAAAAAACTAACTGACTTCGTTAGTTTCCGAATTTTTGCTAATAATGCATCCTACCCACCAAAATCCATCATAATTTATTGTAACGAAACCAGAGTCAATGTTTTCAAGTTCCTTTTTGTATAAGGCACTGGTTGCAATAAGGTTTTCAACATTTCCCTCATGACTCATTGAAAATAATTTTGTCACAATTTTTGATTGGCTTATTGGAACTATCATGTAGTTTTTGAGTACCTGGGATAGTTTCGAGACACCTATTGTGAAGGTACTTGTTGTGTTGTTCATATTCATCAGATGTGCAATATTTAAAAATTATCCCAGTTATATTTTCTTCTGCAAATTTAACAAGATCTTGAGGGGTCATGATTTGCTCATTGTATGGCCTTTGTAAACTTGCCTTAGTGGCCAATCTTTTTACGGTACCTCCCAATCCATGGCAGGCACTTTGGCCATGGGAAGTGGCAAAAAATGCCACTCTGCTTTAATGCCAAATTCCTCTTGATGATAATCAATGTTTACAAAATTCTTTTTATTTTTGTACTGGGTAGTACATCTATCCGAAAAATAAAAGATTTTTTTCTTTAATTCTGTCAAAAGTTGGCTTAAAAATAAGTGGAAAGCAACCATATTGTGCATTAAACAATCTGAAATGAACACATAATTTAAATATTCCAATTTTTCATCTTCACATTTAAAATAAATTACAAAAAGATGTAATGTAGCCTGGCTGTTTGTAGGACTGCACTTTTTCTTGCAACACAAATGAAAAATTTTCAGCGAAGTCGCATGTTATAAGTGCTTCTCCCATACCTAAATTGTTTTTCACTTCATTATAAAATTATTTTTGTATGGTTGCATAAAATGAATGCGACTCTAGTTTAATTAGATCATTCCATATTACACCTATCCACTGTAATTCATTTTTTAAATGTGACATCATTTTTTCTTCAAACTTTTCACTCAAATAATTTTTTAAATTTTCTACTCCAGGACACATTTTACATTTATCCTGGAAACAGTGGACTCCTGGCGGATTGCACATCATTTTGGCTTGGCACGCATGGTATTTAGGAAGAATAGGATTATTTTTGTCATTTAGAATAAATTTGTTCATTTTAGAATGAACAATCATAAGTTTAATATTTCCGCTCTTCCCTGCTAGAATGCAGTTTTTTGGCCTAAGTAAATTTAAGTGCTTCCCAAATATTAAATAAAAATTTTTTAAAAAAATTTTGTGTTGGTATTTTCGCAAAATAATAAGTAGGGACCGCTAACTTAACATAAACCTAGCGGTCTCACAAGTACTCCTTCAGATAAACCGTTTTAATTATTTTAAAATAAAGAGCATTTTAAGATGTGACGAAGTTTCGAAAATTAAGTGTTCTTTTCATTGTGTCGAAAAATGGAAAAAATGTAATTGGTAATTTAATAATAAGCATAAAATGATTAATATCTTCAATTTAGGAGTTCAACAAAAATGCGAAAACACTGGTTTTCGCGCGTATTTTTTTTTTAACTAAGGGAGTGGACCGACATGTTTATATAAAGCCACTTTGGCATCTTTGATCAAAAATTAATTTGGCATACATGAGAAGTAGTTGCTATTTAGGTGCTAATTTGGTCCATCTTTAAAAAAATAAGTGCTCTTTTCGTTTGGGAGAAAATTTAAATTTCTGTGGTATTTTACACAAATTCAAAATCATACGAATAAAATGATTAAAATCTTCAAATACGATACGCTCAACAAAAATAAAAAAACCGTGGTTTTCACGCGTATTTTTTTTAAACTAAGGGGGTGGACCGCTAAGTTTATATAAAGCCAGCGGTGCACTTTGGTATCTTTGATCAAAAATTAATTTGACGTACACGAGAATTAGGTGTTAACTTTTTCCATCTTTAGAAAATTACGTGCTCTTTGTGTTTTGGAAAAATTTAAAAATTAGACAGTTAGTTACATATAAAGAGGGTGCTTATTCCTTGTACGGATACATCGTACAACAGCGACTACGTCTCACCTATCTCTACGACACTCCTTGCAGTATTTGCAAGTAGTTAGCGTATTGTATCGGTCCTGAGCATGCACACTGAGATACGACAACGAATAAGCACCCTTTTTTATGTGCAACTTACAGTGTTTATGTGTGAGATGTCACGACGTAAGCGTTTTGAGCATGCGCACTGAGATGCGAAAAGGAATAATCACCCTCTTTCTATGTAACTTTAACTGTCTAATTTTTCTCCAAAACGAAAAAAGCACCTAATTTTCTAAAGATGGACCAAAAGTGGACCGCTAAGCTTATGTAAAGCTAGTTTTACATGGTACGTATCGTATTTGAATATTTTAATCATTTTAAGCTTATGATCTTGAATTCGTGTGAAATATCACGGGAATTTAATTTTTTCCATTTTTCTCCAAAACAAAAAGAGCACCTAATTTTTAGTCAAAACACTAATAAAAGTACATTAAACTTCATTGTAACAAAAATAGTCGTGTACAAAAATTCACAGTAGTAGGTGGTTATCAGAAATAAAATAAAAACTACATACACAGGTCTGTTAAGCAAACAGCCATAAAATTAAATGAAACATAATGAAAATGAACAAAAAGTACAGAGAAAAGTTAACATCAATAAAAACAAACAATAGTAAATTATTTAAAAATCACATAATATATTCCAAATCAATCATTATCACACATTGTCCAAGGTTAAAGCTTCAATTGTGGAGCGGGTTAATCGCACTATAAAAAACTTGATGTGGAAAAAATTTAGCCTACAAGAAAACTACAGATGCACTGATATTGAATGATGACAATTGAATTGAAAAAATGAGAAACAAATTTTCAATACTGCTCAATACTCACGTATAAAATTTTCCGATCCAAAAAAAAAATTTAGAGTTAGAGATTATGTTCGTGTCAGTACAGAGACAATATGCTTTTGGAAAAAGTTATACACCTAATTGGTCTAATTAATTACAGAATACTAGCCCTACCACGTACTTGCTTGAGGATAAGCAAAACTCCGAAATAAAAGGAGCCTTCTATATAGAAGAACTACGAATAGCCAAACACCCCAACATCCATCTTTTTGAGAAAATTTTAAGAATAAAAGGGGATAAAGTTTATGTTAAGTAGCTCGAAATGAACAAATCGCATAGTTCATGGATTTCTAAAAAAAACGTTAAGCGAAGGTAGCTGAGATGTAATAAATATAAATATAAACAATATAAATAAACCTAGGCCTGTTAAAGCACCTAACGTTTAGTTACTTTATTGAAAGCTCATCATCAGCTAAGTGATGACATAACCTCAAAAGTTAGTGAAATAGAAACATCTAGTAGATTTTAATTCGCTTAAAATCTTGGTAAAGGTGCTTTGTTACATCCCTAACAGACGTACGTTTTTGGTTTGCAAAACAAATTTATATTACTATATCTCTATTTCTTGAAAAAGGTTTAATATAAACCGAACGTTGCCACACATCTTGTAGTTTCTTTTTGTCCACTCCTCTAATCCACGAACTCGACAATCATTTAAATTTTTCATATTTTTACATTTTCAATTTGAAATTTTTCCAATTTAAATTTTCAAGAATTCAAGGATTATCGTTCGTTTGCACCAGCACCATCTTTGGTCCATACCAACAGGCGCTATAACGTCACGAATTTCTTTATTTGGGAAATTTTTCGAATTTTCAAAAACAATAATTTTTTATTGTCACATGTCCAATTTTCAAAAATTCACTGCTCTGCCATCAATTTTTTAATTTACAAACGCTTTCCACCATGGCCAAAGAGGCTATTAAATTGAATTTTTAACATTTTTAGCGTTAATGTTTTCAGTTCGCAATTTTTTTCAATTTAAATTTCCATACCTACTGACCCCATTCCAAAAGCCTTGCAAGTGGGGGGTTGGTTTTTTCTATCTTCTCTGGAAATACCCGAAACCCCCCAAAACCATCGAATTTTGAACATCCTGTATATGGGCTTGTTTCTGGCAACTTTAACTTTTGGAAAAAATTATGTGATTTTATTTTTGTTGTAAATGGATGGAATTAATGCATTCTTCTTTTGAAACAAAGTTCAAATTTTCAATTACTGTTAAGGGCACTAGTTTATTTTTGTCAGAAAAAAAGATATCCCAGGAAGAATAACTAAAAGCAAGAAGTTCTGCCAATTTCTTCTCTTCAGTCTTCCTGAAAAATTAATTATATTGAAAATATTTTGCAGTTATCGTGCATAGAAGAAAAATGTTGAAACTACCATCATTTGTCAGCATGTGAGAAATGTGACTATTTGGCATAAAAAATATTGTTAATTCCAAGTAGAACCAGAAAAGCATTAAAAATATACATTCTTAACATTAAAGTTTGATTTGTATCTTCCTAGAGTCGTTGAAAAGCAAGTCACAACGTAAGATCTACTGAAAAAAATGTGTGGAACGTTCAAAATACCAAAGAAATAAAATAGAAACCGAATGAAAATCTTGAAGCAAATTACACATCTCGGCGCAAATTCCGGAAATGTAGACCGCGGTTACCGAGTTTCCATAATTATCCCTTATTTTATTTCCTATTAATTATGTAATATAGCAATAAGTAGCATAAATACAAGACATTATTCTTATAAAGTAGGTATGGTGCCGAAGAAGTTCAGTTTAGAATGCATGAGAAAGTTTACCTTATATAATGTTTTATTTTACCTTCTAGAAATCATTATTGAAATCAGTGTTAGGACAATCTGACAACCAGGGCAAAAAAGTTATTGAATTATTGTGGCACGGTTTGCCATCTTAGGTCCGACTGATCCGACGGATTTTCGTTTGATTTTTGGCTTTTATGCAATTGTTATTTACTATACTTATAAATGTTTGTTTTAAGACTTATAAAAATGCATAAGAAGTGTGTGTGTTAGATGAAAAAAGTACTGAAAACTCGCCGGAACTATCTTTTTACGATAAACAACACATCTCTATTAAACCGGCACATTTTAAATATTGCTTTCGAACCAATCAGAACGCGGCTCTACAATGTTGCCATGAACAGTCCTCCGCAATTTCCTTAGATTTGGTTACTGATTTGGAAAATTTGCTTTTAATATATAGAGTGCGCCTTCTAGTTTATTTTAATTTCTTTGGAAAATACACACAAAAAATACTTTTTTTTACATTTTCATTAATTTGGTCAATAAGAGAAACTGGGATGGTAATGACACTGGTGGATGGCAATAACATTAGTGTAAGAAAGATGTGTACAAAACTAAGCATTTATTTTGAAAAAGATAAAAAACAAAAACGTAACTCTTAAGAAACGAATCATACTACTAAATACTAAAAATATGAAAGTTAAATAACATTTTAATGTCATTTTTGTCTTTAATATCATAGTGACGACTGGAAATAGGTTTTGGAGGTTTGTTTAATACACAGAGAATTTCTGTCTCCATTACTCTTTGAACATCTGGTTTTTCCAGCCAACAAAAGTTCTGCCCAACATGCTTCATAAATGAAATTTCCAAAGTGTCATTTTCTCGCTTTTCAACAACTCCTGGAAACCAGGTAGTTTAATAAATGACGGCCACCCATTCACCAACATTTACTTTTTTATTGTTTGTTAATTTTTCTAATGCTTCACCTTCGACAACCAAACATGTTGGTCCGTCCATAGGATCTTATAAGTTTAGAGACTTATAAAGCTCTTTGCTATATTCACAATGTGTTAAGAAGAAGTGAGTGCATTTATGAGCACAGAAACAACTAAGGTAATTAAAACTGAAATGTTGGGGCTTAGAATATCTCCAGTTGACTTGATGGACCTTCATGGTATTTTTAATTGGCCGTAAAGAAGAAACAGTGGATTCTGCTATCGCACTGTTGATATTGATTTGGTGGTCGTCAATAGAAAACAATTTTATTTTAGAATTTGGATTGGTGGTTCTGAGAACATGAACAAAATCTTTAGCAGACTTTATATCTGCGCCATCGGCTACAGCTACATCAGCCGATCGTTTTAAAGAACCACCAACCCTATCGGCAGAACTTTTTTCATGGCCTGCTTCTGTAAAACACCAAATAATATTTTAACGCTTCATCTTTTGACCAAAATATGAAATTAAAAAAAAGTTTATTTTATTTCTATACTGAGCACTAGGGTTGTCACTAACAAAGTAAATTGTGTCCAATTCCGGTATTAATGGCTTTGTGAATTCAATAACTGGTGTCAGGTGGGCCAAATCGCGGCGGGCTGGTGTGATAAATTGTCTGATATGGAAGAAAGTGATTTGAAATTTATGCCTTCTTCATTGCGAAAATATACAATGCTAGTTTGAAGCGAAATCTGTAGTTTTTGATCCAATAATGTGTACACTTTTGTAATTTTCCGAAAAATCGATGTGCATAATTACCTTATTCTGTTTCAGCTGTTCTTTGGCTTCTTTTTGTTTTTCTTGCTGATGAAAAATATTATATTCATGTTTTAGAAATGCAGGCATAAGCTCATTTGCTTTTTCAATAAGTTCTTGTATGTTGCAAAAAATCTTTTCCTTGGTTGTCACTCTAATTTGAAGATCTTTACCATTGCGGTCTTTACTGTCTTGAACAGTGTGCTTCTATTGAAAATAAAACATACTAGAATATGCCGTATTTGCATCATTGTAAGATATCGAATTTCCGTTCACTGCAGCTTTTGCACTGTCAGTACATGCAGGTTTTGTTTTTAATATCACAAACAATCTTGATAGCTTCGTGTGGCGTTTTATTCTCAATCAATTTGATCTGCTTCATTTTTTGAAGCACAAACTTAATATTTTCATGTTTAATGTACAAGCCAGTTTCTCTGGACGACACCTTTGGTTTTAGATCATAGAATAGCTTGAATCTGTAGAAGGTACTTAGGGAAACTGATGAGTCATGTTCCTCTTGAAACTTCTTATGCAAAGTTCTAAGAGGAGCATTCATGTACCTTTGTTGCCTGACAACTTTATGTCTCGTAATCTTGTCTTTTTTTACCCGGTGATTGCACATTATTAGAATCACTCAGAAAGAACTGCTGAATAAGGGTTCTCAATTTCAACATTTTATCTGTATGATTTTTTTTTCTTTCTAGCTTGGTTAATTTGGAACGTTTTTGTTTTTGCTTTACATGCTGAGAAACAATAGGGGATATTTCATTTTGAATTTTGTATTTTTTATAAAGTGGCGAAGCAATGCAAGCCCTTACGATATTTCTTTCAACATCAGAATTCATAGCCTTTTTTTGCAGCTCTCTCACTAACCACTTGTTGAACAACAGCGTCCTTCTAACTTGTTTTTCATTTGACGTCTTAAGTAATTCATTTACTGTGGTTCTTGGACTTGGTGTTTGGGCTTTGGGTTTTTAGTGTTGTTTTGAATCTTAAACATCTTTTTTTATATTTTTCTGCTTGTTTCTTAGCTAAATTCAAAGTTGTTGTTAATCTTTTCACATTATTTTCTAATTCCTTTGTGTATGAACTCCTTCTATTGCTCACCAAGCGGACAGGCGGAGAATGTGGCGGTGTTGGTGAAGGGATGCGTTCATCTAAATATTCTTTCATTTTCTGCTCTTGTTTCTTTTTCTCTGATGCTGAGTATTTTTTTTCCACCATCAAGTTTGCGAATTGGTTTTATTTTCTCTTGCTCTTTTTGTCTCTTGTACCGTTGTTTCCTTTGCTTTTCTTTATATTTTTCATGCAGCTCCGGATTTTGCCAAATTTTTTCCATCTCTTTTGCCTTTCTTTCTCTGTCCTTTGGTCTTCTTTTTGCAACTTTTTGTTTTGTAGCTTTCTCTTTAGTTTTTTTTCTCACTCTTGTCCGTTGATTGTATTAACACTGTAGCTGCGCTTGAGAAGAGCAACTTCTTTCTTGTGGAAAACATGAGCTGGTACTAGCGGCGTTTTCTTCCTGTAAATTCATTTTAACCGCACATGTCTCTGCGACTGTACCTTGAGAAAGTTACCTTTTTTCTTGTAGACAGGATGAGCTGGTACCAGCGTTCATCTGTACACATGTATCCGTAGCCGTATTTTGAGAAGAGGAACTTTTTTGTTGCAGACGGGATGAACTATGCTGTTACCGACAGTGTTTTCTGTTTGTAAATTTTTTTGATTTACTTTAATTTTAAATGTTCCCGTTGTTGATAATAACTTTTTTCACATCTGTGATGGGATCTGTATGTTGTTCTAGTTTGTGTGCATCTTCCATTTTTTGCTTTTTCGCAAGATATTTTTCTCTCTGCTTCTGTTTTTTAAGCTCGTATTTTTCTTTTTTTGTAATTGCGTTATTTTTCGCTGCCTCCTCTCTTTGTCTTTTCAGTCTCTCTTTCAGTCTTTAAGGGTTTTCAGTATCCATTTTTTTTTCGGCAAAAAAATTATCAAATGCCTCTTCACCTGTCATTAGCATCCCATATTAGTCATTACCCTCCATCTGACGATTATCTGCAAATGGATGGTAATGAACACGGAAGGTAATGACAAAAAAGTTTTAAACTCCCACCAATTTCTTTGTAGGTTATGTTGATCGAGTAAAAAAAAATAAATAAAAATTCCCCCGATTTTTCGTTGGAAACAAACAATTTAAAAAAAGTTAGAACTAGCTTACCAAAATATAGAAAGAACGCGAAGAGGGTAATTACAAAAAAAGTGCACCAAATGGTTTTCTTACCTTTGAAAATAATTATAAAATCGGTAAACAACACTAGCACACGATTTTTATTTACCTTTCCTAAAGCACTGTTCACACTGCCTAAAATGGCAAATTTTAAATATCTGGCGCCACCTATTGTCTCCACATATGAAGCAGAACAATATGGATGGCTATGACCTTAAAACACGGGGACAGACCTTCGCGTTCGAATTGGCAAAAACCTACTGATGTAGATTGTTTTCCAAATTAATTATTTTGTGTTCTGAAACTAATTTTGTAGTTTTTATATATTATATAAATTTAAACTTATTAAAAAATATTTACATATATATGACAGAATTTGGAGCAAGGGGCAGTGGATGGTAATGACATTTCAGGTTTCTTCCTAAGGTTTTATAATTATATATACATTTCCTGGTATTGAATTTGGCGTCCTCGTATGGGTTTAGCCATATATAAGAATCTAAAGAAAAAAATAATAATTTTCATGGAAGATATTCTCAAGGAACCCGAAAGTTAAAGTTTCCAGAAACAAGCCCATATATGAGTAGTAGTAGATAGTGTGAACCACTGTTAACCTTAAATTAAATGTTTTTTTGTAGGAATAGACAAAATGAAAAAAATCAAGATCAACGACTTCCAGAGGCGATCCCATGCTGGCCAAGCAGAGTGACGAACCAAGTTTTAAGTAAGGTTTTGATTTTATAATTACTGTTTACAAGTTATTAATGGTTATTTTGATGCACAGACTTGCACACTATGCTTGGCGATTAAACTTACTTTGACAAGGGTTAATTTTGTTGTGTCTATGAAATTGTTAGAATTGAAAATGGTTCAAACATTTTTATTTTTGTAACATTATTATAGCCCCCATACACAATTTTTATGCGATTCCCTGACATACCGATTGTGAGTGTCCCAACTTAACTCTTTGCATATCTAGGTAAGTCTGGGCGATTGATCCTTAAAGGATGGAAAAGTCCCAGTATTAAAAAAATATACAACTTTACTTTTAAATAATTTTTTTGTTCTTACTTGTTTTGCCTTTGTCATAAGTTTTTCCGTAAAAAGTTGTCCTCATTAAAATAATTGGGGGATATTGTTAATTTTTGGCCAAATGTTGTGGCTTGCCAGTGGGAAATTGTTCGTACTTTTTGGGGGGAATGCGGAAAATGTTTGATAAATTGCGGGAAACATTTAGGAAATGTGGGAAATGCTGGAAATATTTGGGAATTGTGTGAAATGCAGAAAATCTGTGGAAAATACGAGAAATGCGTAGAAAATGCGGGAAATATATCGGAAATATTGGAAATAAATATGACTAAAAAATTATAATTGGTTTTCCTCTCTTGGTTTCTTATACCTGTTTTGTACCTTTTAATAGAAATAATAAGTATACAGGGTGTTTCACAAATGTATAAAAATGAAAGACGTGATTCCTAATACTGGTCGGTGTTTGAAATGACGATTCATTTCTCTTAAATTTGTTCAAAAGTTTTTCCAAAAAAATAACCAAAATTTTCTTCGCCTTCGACTATACATTGAAGTTTATTAACCAGGTACAAAAAAAAAACAACAAAAAAAGGAGCATCAAACAAGCAAGTGCGTTGCCCGCTCCGTTCTTATCTCCGTATCGTACCACAGAAAGTAAGCAAACTAGCAATATTACCTGATTCAATTTTGAATGTGACGTCGCGTTGTGGTGCAGAGTATTAGCTTTTTAGTGGTTTTGATTTGTTGTAAAAAATGACATGCAACTATTCATTTGTTGAGAAATTAAATAGCGAATTAGTAGATATTGGTTTTAATTTATAACGAAGCACAATAACCCGCCGCAGAAGCTTAACTAATTTATTCCTGTCTTCCCTTACATTACTAGAGTTATTACAGTATTTGACCTTTTTATTTAGTTAAGAAAATATTCAGCGATTGGGTTTTTGTCACTTTTTATGTATCATGCTTCAACGAATCATTTGCATACTTTTAGTGGTAGAGTCATGTCTTGGAAAAATGTTTCCTAATTGAAACGTTTTTAAAGAAGTCTTTGAAAACAGCGTACTTGTTCTTTTTTATATATTTTTGTATTACTTGCAGTCCACTTAATATGCCCTAAAAGTTTCTGACATAAGTTGTGAAACACACTGTATATGCAATGCATATTTTGACTGTTTATATGAATATTAAACAAGTTAACTGCCACAATGCATTTTTTTACTCTTTGAGCCAGAAGTGAAAAATAATATTTATAAAGTAAGTCACGGATTTTTTACATGGCCTAAATCGTTGCCAAAAAAAACCACTTCAAAACTCTAAAAACTAATCAAGTCTTAGATTTTATGGGTTTGAAGAGATTTGACCTGGTAAAAATGTATGTCATATAAAAGCTGACCAATTTTATCATGTTTTATGAGAATCATGACAAATAATTTCAAAATTCAAAAGATTTCAAAAGGTCCTAAAAGCAATAAAATTTAATGTTTATTTATTTATTTATTATTTATGGAACACACCAATTTACAAAAATAAGCTTATACAAAAGAAGAAGATTAAACATACTAATAAACATTTTTAAGGTTACTTTTAAATTTATTAATTGTGCCAGTAATTTCTAAATTAAATTCATGAAACGATTTTTGCATACATACTAATGGACTATGCAAACCATAATTTGTACCCCTGTATGTTAAAAACCAAAGGAGATAAATCATTAGGGACCCTATTAATAAATCCTAAGCTTCTGTAAGCTCTTGAAATTAAAGATAGATAGATAGACCCTAAGCTTCTGTAAGCTCTTGAAATTAAAGATAGATAGATAGATAGATAGATAGATAGATCTTTATTGGTGTTGTACATACAGAGTATTTCCACAAGTCAAAAGTAACAAAATAAAACAATATAAAAAGTCATATTAAAAGTTCAGTTAATAATAAAGATTAATTATAAAACACATTAAAATTTGTTAAACCTGACAGATTACAAAACATTTATTTTAAGTAAAATTAAAATTTAAGTCAAAAATAAGGATAGTATACACAACACATTAAAATTTTATAAAACCTAACAAAGAAAAAAACATTACTTTAAAAAGACGGTTCCTATGTACTATAAACAAATACCTACAAAAGGATTATTATTTACATTTTAAATAGTAAAAACACACACCCATCAACAAAGTATTGCGGCCAACAACAAAATTCACATATATTAGTCATTGCACAAATAGTACTAAGTAATAAAAATAATAACAATAATAGTGTTGTTGTTTCGTATGGGATCCTATATGTCATCAAAGTTGTTTGTCAAATATTCATCAATTGAGTAAAAAGATTTTCGTTTCAGGTATAATTTAATCTTGATTTTAAACATTTTTATATTAAGATTCTTAATATGATCTGGAAGAACATTATACATTTTTATGCTGTAGTAATTAACACCATCTCTTGAACGCTCCAATCTAGAAAAAACAGGCAGGAGGTTATTTCTATGTCTAGTAGAATATTTATGTACATCACCATTTGTGGCATATGCATGCAAGTTGGACTTAAGGTGCATCAAGCAAGCCAAAATATATATGGAAAAGTTAGTAGTCCGAGTTCAGGAAATTTAGCTCGACAACAATCTCGATACCCAAGTCCACCAATGACCCTTACACACTTTCTCTGGACAGCAAATACCAAATCTGTGTGAGCTGAATGACCCCAGTTTAAGATGGAATATGACATGTGGGAATGGAAATATGAATAATATGCACTGAGGATGGTATTTTTTGAGACACAATTTACTAAGTTCCTTAGTAAATAAACGTTTCTGCTAAGGGTTTTTGTAAGTTTAAGAGAATGGTTCTCCCATGTTAGCCCTGGATCGAGTGTTAACCCTAAGAATTTAACAGGTTTTTTTGTGTAGGTCTTCTGGAATTTTACGCATTGAAAACGTAATGTTTTGGGTTTTTTTTGTCGTTAAGGCTAAGACGGTTACTAAGAAACCAATTTTTTACATTCGACTGTGTTTGACTTACTGCTTCACATAGAACATCATAGTCAGAGGACACATTTTCAGCTGTGGTATCATCAGCAAACTGTACTCCGTTAATAACATCATCGAGATCGTTAACAAATATAATGAAACGAGTAGGTCCTAAGGTCGAGCCTTGAGGAACTCCATAAGTTAGGGGTTTGGTGTTGGAAATTAGACTCTGATGTTTGGTGTACTGACGTCTGTTTTCCCCCAGGTAGGACTTTATTAGTGAAATTGAATCAGAGCTAAAATTGTATTCAGTTAGTTTAAGTGCTAGCAGATCATGAGAAACGCAATCAAACGCTTTAGTTAGATCAAACAATGATGCATGCAAGTAAGCTTTATTTTCAAATGCTTCTTGTATGTGCTTAACTAGATGACTAATCGCCAATGTTGTAGAACCACCTTTACGAAAACCATATTGACGGGGACTAAAAAAGTTGTTTGCATCAAACCAGTTTACATAAATTTTAGCAAAGACTGGTATTATTGAAATTGGACGATAGTTGGAAACATCTTCTATGTCACCTGATTTATGTATCGGGACCACTTTAGAGATTTTAAAACAACTGGGGAATAAATTATCTCTTATTGCTAAATTTACAAGTTTAGTGAACGGTACTATTATCAGATTTTTAATAATTTTAAGCATTTTTACATTGATGTCATACGCGTCTCTACTTGGACTGTTTTTAAAGCCAATAATTATATCTCTGATCTGATTAAAAGAAACATCGGTAAATACAAACTTATTAGAGACTTTTTTGTGACCTTTTTCTTTTAATTTTTCAAGCGGGTTTTTATTGATAAAAGATAAACTATCTATAACTGATTTTGTTATTGTAGTAAAGTGTGCATTAAAGTCATTGGCATTTAGAGTCGTATTTGTACATTTGTTTTTGGTTAAAGGGTTGTTATTTTTAATTATCTCCCAAGATGCCTTTTGTTTATTATGAGCTCCGTTAATATGCTCATCGTTAGCATGCTTTTTTGCCAAGTCAATATCAGCGCGATATTTTTTCCTTACATTTTTAAGAGTTTCCGAAGTAATACAATTTGGTTGCTCCCGATACAGACGTGTTAGAAATTTAAGTCTTTCGCGACTTGCTTTCAGATCTTCGCGAAACCAATTTATATTTACGAGAAGATTTTCAGAGTCAACAACTTTACTTTTTTCTGGAAAATATTTATCACAATTGGTTATTATGATATCTAAAAATATTTTAAATTTATTTTCTAAAGTTAATGTAACATTATCTATAAAGGACCAATCAGTTATTTCTAAACTGTTGTACAGATTGTGCAGTCCAATATCAGTTATGGGTTTAAAGTAAATTCTTTGTTTTTTCGGTTTGAAGTAAGGAATGTTAATCTCAAAAGATATAGCCAGGTGATCCGACATGTCAAGGTCCACTGTCTTTACTTGGACTAACTTGTTGGATATATTAGTAAACACATTATCCAGGCAGTTATCACCTCAAGTGTTTTCGAAACATGTTTGATGTAAATTGTACGAATTAAACAAGTTTACAAGTGATAGAGTTTGAGAGTCATGGGGTTTGTTAAAATGCACGTTGAAGTCTGCAGCAACAATAATTTCCATCTTGTTAGATAACTTGTCTAACAGTGTGGATAACTTACTTAAGAAGCTGTCGAGAATGTATATGACTCGTAAAAAAAAGTTTGTAGTCAAGTAATACTCCCAGATCTTTAATTTCCATTACTCTTTTAAGTAGCGACAAGTCAATAATTACATTGGATAGATGATGATTTCCTAGTAAAGATTATACACAGACACTTGTTAATATTTAGATTTAACCCATTTAAATTGGACCAGATTGTAACAATTTACAGTCGGTATTACACTGGATTACTTTAAAAACTTTGAAATCATCTGCGAATCCCAAGAGAGCTGGAATTTTTTGATATTTATATATATCATAAATAAATAGATCAAACCGCATAGGACCACAGTGCGAACCCTGAGGAACTCCGGAGTGGACCTCAATTTCAACAGACACAAAATTGTTAATTTTAACTTTCTATGAGAAAGTGAACTGTACAGCCAGTTAAGAAAATGATTGCCAAAACCAAATGTTCCAAGATTAGTCATCAACAACTTGTGATTAACTCTGTCAAACGCCTTGGAAAAGTCTGTGTAAATACAATCAACTTGAAAATTATTTGCGAAGGAATTCAACAGAGTTTCCTGATAAGTTAGAAGGTTTGTAACAGTGGAAAAACCAGAAAGAAACCCATGCTGTTGATCATTCATAACTCTCCTGCACTCCCATGAAATGGCAGACATAACTAACGCGTCAAGAAGCTTAGAAATAGCAGATTGTATGCAGACACCTCTGTAGTAGTAGATATTAGCTTTATCACCCGATTTAAATATTGGTTAAATGTGTTTTTCCATAAGTCTGGATAAGTCTCAGTGGTGAGTGTAAAGATACAAGATTTCAAAACAAATGTCGGTACGCCATCTAGGCCACTTGATAATTTGAACTTACAGCTTTTAATGGCCTCGAAAACCGAAATGACATCGATGTTAATGTGTTTCATACTTGTAATTTGTGACAGCTCATTATAATATTCAGGAATATCAGGATTGGTGTCTGCATAAACCGAAGAGAAAAAATTGCAAATAAATTAACTATACTCTGCCCATCATCAGCAGATCCGGCATTCAAAAATATACAATTTGGGTAGCCTTGCAACCTATTTAAATCACTCGCATGTCTCCATAGGTGCCGTGGATTTTCTGTTAGGCAATTATTTATTTTATTATTATAAGCAGCATAGCACTTCCCTTCTAAAACTGAACAAATTTCCCTTAATTGTGAAAATCTTTTATAATCCTCTTGTGCTGATGCTTGCTTACATTTTTTGTGAGCAATTTTTTTCTGAATGACGAGGCGTCTGATCTCGGGAGAGAACCAAGCAGGAAAATTGGAACTGCGGTATCGCTTCATAGGCACAAATAAAGAAAAACCTTCATAAATAATTTTGTGAAACTTTTCAACTGCTTAATCAATACTGCATTCATAGAATACATTGTCCCAGTTAAAACTTACTTACTTACTTACTTTTTTTATTGTTTCTCAGAAATTTACAATTTCTATAACAAGGATTCTTATAGCTAGCTAAATTACAATTAAAGGGTTTTAATTTTATAGAGAAAAAGAAGAAAACAATTATTTTTGTTATTTTACCTATCTACCTAATAAAATATAGAAAAGATTATACAATATTATTCATTTTATAAAAATGAGCGGAGTTTTAAAATTTGAGAAAGTCCCAGGCAGACAGCTTTTAGGGCTTGGGGAGTTGGGTTATTTAATTGGGAAAAAAAGCAGTCGATACCAAACAGAAAATATTCAGAGCTTACCTTCTTATAGAGCGGGCAGGTGAAGAGGATGTGATTTAGGGACTCTAGCTCTTATTACAGACAGTGCAATATTCCTTTGGATTTATTTTGTAAGAGATTCCTTTACAGGTAAAACTAATATAAAAGTTATTGGCAAGACGAAGTTGAGAGATTAGCCTAAGGGTGTGGATAGACAGGGTGATATCCAGGTGCCTTGCTGGTTTATTTGTAATTTCAAGAGCACTGTAAAAGTTAGTATATGCAGCTTGGTTTGCAAATGCCAGGTCCTTCTGAAAGCATTGCGTTCTAAGTTTTTCTATTATAATTGGTGCGTACTTTTTTATTTCGATATAGGACATTTCTTCCCAAAGTAGTCCATAGTCTAGATCGTATAATAGGGATTTAAGCTGAGATGCCCAATTGAAACGTATGTCTACATCTGTATTGTTTGCAAGGTAAACTTGCCCTGAAAAGCAGTTTTAAAAGAAAGTTAAGAGATAATTGTAAGATTAACACTTTGATGCGAGATGAGTTTCAAGTCTAACCAGTGATAATGAAGTAGTGTAAGGGAGAAGAAGTAGTCTCTTGAAGTTTGTTTGGATTTTTTCCAATAGGTCCATATATCTTAGGCCACATACTGGGATAGTGTTTGAAAAACAGTTTAGAATGGTGGAATTAAAAACTTGTACAATAGATTTCCATGAGTGTATTGAGGTTTTAGAAAGTAGACTGGTTATTGAGCCAGTAGATTGCGATGCTTTGAAAAGTGCGTTCTCAGCCATTGCTTTGAATAAAGATGAAGATGTGAATGTTACACCCAAGTTGTTGTTGTTTAATTGGAAATTTTGGTTAGATAAATTATGCCCACCTCTTTGGAAACACATAATTTTTGTTTTTGGGTATTGATATGAAGCCTGTTATTGTTTGTGTATTTTTCAAGTAAGTGGAGTTTCCTTTTTATATCGACTTCGTAATCGCCAAGTATTACCAGGTCGTCTGCGTATAATAACATAATTATGTCGATAATGTTGTCAATATTTAGGCCTCTAGCGTTATTCTCTTTAAAGAACAAAATTATATCGACCAGAAAAATTGAAAAAAGAAAGGGAGACAATGGTTCGCCCTGTAAGACGCCAGAGGTAATTGGGATACTCTGAGAAAGCACATCAGAGGAATAAACCCGAGCAGAAGCCTGGTCGTAAATATCCTTGATTATATTAATTGTGCTAGAGCTGATTCCATAGTTATAAAGTTTTTGCCATAGAATAGACTGGTCTACTGTGTCAAAGGCTCGCCGGAAGTCAACAAACAATGCATAGACTTTTCTGCCTTTAAGCCTTAGCATAGAATAGAATAATGTTTATTTACAGCAAAAAAAAAACACGTACAAAAAATTCTTAATCCTATTCCATTTTTTAGCCGCAAATAAACATTTTAAAGGAATTTTAAAGCCTCAATGGCTTGTTTGTCCAAAATGTTTGATTTGTTTCCGCAAAATGGGTTACCAAATAAAAATTTATAATATTCTTATCAGAAAAAAAATTAAATTATACTTTTGTACTAATCATTCTATAAACCTTTAAAAACTAAGTTTAGACGTATTTATATAACTAGGTATACTACATATTGTTTTTTTTTAAATTTTAATTTTTTATGTCAATTCCGGTGGATTATTTAGACGCATGTCAGGAACGTGTCGTATTAGGTCATAATTGGGGTAGTTTAATATTTTGTATTTATATTTTACTCTTGTAATTTGTTTGTAACTTAATTTTAAAAGTCAATCCAGCTGTGCACTATTTGTCTGGATATTGGCATGAGCCATTGTTTTACTCTTTCTTTAAATAATTTTAATTTATCAGTGTTTTTAATATGTTCGGGTACACGGGTGTATATTCTAGGACCTAAAAAGTAAAAACTTCTTTGAGTTATGGTTTTCTCTACTCTTGGTACTCTAAAGGTGATTTCGTTTTGTCTTGTGTTGTATCTATGTTGTACCTTAATTAAATTTGTTTTATGTTTGTGTTGCCTTAAAATAACTGAGTAAGGAAACAGTTTTTTTATGTCAAAGATTTTTGATTCTTCAAATAATAAGACTGACGAGTAACGGTAGGGTTTGTTATAAATGACTTTAAGGCACCACTTCTGAATTTTTTGAAGGCTATCCAAATGATTATTTGTTGTACCACCCAGGCGATAATTCCATAGGTTATATGGGGTTCTACAAGTGCTTGGTAAAGCATTTTCAAATGTTTTATTTTAAAGAAGTTTTTTAAAATTTTAAATTTGTGTAATAACTGTCTAACTTTGTTTGTGACAAATTTTGTGTGTGCATCCCATCGTAGGTGTAGATACTTAATTTTTATTTTTTTTTCTATGGAGATTGGTAAGCAATTACAGTTTTTATTTGTAAATAAGTCCAATGTGTTAAATGTCGGTAGATTGTTGGTGTACGATGATATTGAATGATTGAGTTTAGGATGTAAACATTGTCTAAGCAACCCCTTTCTTTACGAAAACCTGATTGCTCCTCCGGTATAACATTGTTTGTTGATTCCCAAACCAAAAGCCTATTAAGAATAATTTGAATAAAAATCTTAACAATGCAATTAACAAGTGCAATAGATCTGTAATTGGAGGGATCAGCAAAGTCACCCTTTTTATGAAGCATGAAAAAAATTATGCTAGCCCAACAGGTGGGAATTATGCCTGTAGCAAAAATTCTATTGAATAAAGAACAAAGATAGATAAGCCACACATCCGGTAGTTTTTTGCAAAATCGATAAGAAATGCCATCTGCGCCTGCAAACGAATATAAATCAGTGGTAAGCTTAGCCGGGTAAGCTTCCCTCAAAAAAGTCTCCCAGATTCCTGAAGGTAAATTGGATTTTGAGTTATTGTTTGAAGATTTTATAAATCCAGAAGGTTTTTTGGTCCTTTATAGTGCTTAGAATTGTCCCAGTTAAAAGAAGCCAAATAATTGTTAAAAGAAGTAGTTTACAGGTACCAAGATCTCTTCATGATAAGCAATATGATAGGCGCTGTATGGTAATAAAGGGCCATCCGACCTCCACATCTTAAGATTATAAATAGAAGTAAAGCATAAGACTAAAAATACATTATTATCATTAGGTATTTCAATTTTTTGGTTACAATTTAGATATCTAAAAAAGAGTCTGGACACGTTACAAGAACACCTTGGTCATCGTTTTCCCAAGACGCATCAGGGAGATTAAAATTACCCAAAACTAGGAGCTTGTGATTATGATAATTTTAAGCAATATAAACTGCAGATTCACAAAAATTACATATTTTTCATATGGAGAGTTCGGTGGTAAATAAACAGCACTAACTTTAAACGAGTATCTTCCACAATTCACCAAAATATAAATCAGATCTACTGAATTAATCGGATTAGGAATTAGACGTGACTTTAAATAGGTATTTATGGGCATGAACTTCGCTGATGCTTTTTCTCTCCTACTGATTTAGCGACTTATAAAAATAACTAAAACAGGTGGGGTGGAAAGTTTCACAAGAAGGTTTATAAAAAATATGAAAAACTCCTTGATGGGACTCGAACCCCCGACCATTATACCTGTTAAAAATCTAGTGGCTTTTCTTGACGAAACGCCATGCCATCGCGCAGATGACAAAAATTAATTCTTCCTTAATTAATTATTTGGAAGATGAATTCTTTCTAGTTCGCAGGACTCACACAGCATCAAATTTCGGTATGTTTGTGGGAGAGAGAATAATGAACGAAAAATCCTAATTTTAGGTAGGTACATAGTAGCTATCTATTTATTTATATTTTCGTGGACACAGTGTGCTTTTTTAGAAACTAAGCAGTGCAGCTTTACTTTAACTCCAGCAACTTTGGAAATACATATATTATTTTTGATTTGATTTTGTGTAATAAATGTTTTAAAAAAGGACCGGGAATTAGACGGGAATTTGGTTTTCGATTTTTGCTACACAGAACTGATAAACCACCAGACGTCTAATTCTTAAATCTTATGGAAGGAACGATCCGAAGAGAAGGGATCAATCCCGGGGAATGATCCCATCCCCCGAAAAGAACTTGCTTTTTCTTGAAAGCTCTTCGAATTCTAGATCGAAAAAGATACAATTAGGCATATGCGTTTCGGGGAGCGCGAACACTTAATTTGATAGAATGCGATGGGCGATCACCGCTCAAGAATACAAAGTGCAGTGAAGTGGGATCATTCGACACAAATCTATGTCGTTCCCTGCTCAAGAATTAGGGTCCAGGTGAAGTCGACCTACCCTTCACACATCTTCACAACCTTTAAATCTATTTCTCATGAAATCTTCTAAAAGTATTCCTTTTAGACTTCTAAATCTTGTCAAATTTCGTAAAAACCTGTTTGCTAAACCTCATGAAATCTTCTGTGTCTGGCATAAACTTATAAAATCTTGTATACCATCTAGATATTAGATTTTCTTGTATTTAGGATCTTTTGAAATCTTGTGAGTTGAAAAGTCAGTAATTATTTGTCATGATTCTCATAAAACATGATAAGAATTAAAAATCTCTCTCTCTCTCTCTCTATCTCTCTCTCTCTCTCTCTCTCTCTCTCAGTTTTTTAGAGTTTTGAAGTGGGTTTTTTTTTGGCAAGGATCAATTTAGGCCATGTGAGCATGATTCACTTTATAACTATTATTTTTAACTTCTGGGTCAAGGAATAAAAAAATTGCATTGTGGCAGATCACGCATTTATAAACAGTAAAAATGTGCATTGTAAACTTATTACTACTATTAAAAGGTACAAAACTAAAAAGAGACCGAGAGTCAAAAAACAATTATTATTTTTTAAGTCATATTTATTTTCTACAATTCCCATATATTTCCCGCATTTCCTACGCATTTCACACAGTTCACAAATATTTCCCACATTTTCCAAAATATTTCCCTCATTTCCTAAACATTTCCCCCTTATTTCCCGAATTTTCCCCCAAAATTAACGAAAAATTTCCTACTGGCAAGCCCCTCGGAAATTTTTTATGTGCTTGTTGGGATTTTTTCATTTGGAGATGTGTCATATTTTTGTCAGAATTTTTTTTTGTTCTAAATTTGATATTGTTTTATATATATTGGTAAGATTATACATAAAGCTGTTGGCCTAAAATACAGCCCAAAATGTCCTACCTAGCAATAAAATCTTGACTAAAACAAAATGCTGATTTTAAAATAATGTGGGACTTCACTGACAAAACCATAACACACACTCTACCTGAGATACCTTTTTTGGATAAATTAAACATAACCATTACTGACGTTGCTGTACCACTGAGTTAAGCACAGCAAAAACGCACAATAAAAATAAAATATATGAGGGGTTAGCAATAGAAATAGATGGAAACAATGTGGCAGGTTAACCACACTAACGGATTAGTTACATACAAAAATTGGTGCCATGCAAAGAATGGTCGCTTCGTATTTACACAGCTAGCGCAAAGCAAAAAAAATTAACTAGAATTTTTTATACCTCCTAGGACTGACTGTGGACAAGCTTGATACAGAACCAAAACAAATAATGTATGGGCATTTATCTATAAGTTTGACGGTGTAAGGTATTAAAGCTGGTCACTAAATTTATGTGAAAAATTATTAACTTTATTAACGAATTCGGATAAAAAAGTTAAATACCAAAATCGGATTTGAGAAAAATAAAACATCAAATTTATTTTTAATTCTCTGAGACCCCCTAAAGAGGAAAAATAAGCACCCACAGTGAAAAAATGGTTGTAGTTTTTGTTTAATTTCCAAACTAACACAACACCATTCTGTGCCATTTAAGACTTCAAAGGATATATTTTATGGTAAGTATGCTATTCGAAATTTGATATAGCATCAGTTTTTTTTACGAATTTTATTTCTCTTCTTTAGGGGTTCTAAACAAGTAGTCGTAATTTCTCAGGCCTGTGTATGTTTATTTTGGATTCTTAGCATTTATGCATATTATCTGGTGATCAGCCAAAAGTGCCCCTCCACCCTGTATAGAACATTCCAAATCCAACAATTTCATGTAGACCCTATTAGGTATTTGTTAACATGTTATTGTCACTAATCATTTTGCATGTTTGTTACACAGGAAATCTTAAATATTACCTAAAACCCATACAATCACCTCAGTATGTCAGCTAGTCATATGGTGGACTCTTGTATGTAAGTAGCATTTGCGATCTATTTATTAAGTTGTTTCTTTTACATGGTTTTCCATAAACAACGGAACGGGTTATCAAAAAATATCAGCTCTTAAAACTGGAAGGAGCGCTCCTTTTCTTTAAAAAGTACAGCCTCTTCTGCAATGCACTAAAAATGGACATATTAAACTGACGCTAATTAAGTGCTATATCTTAAACTCCTTTTGTTGTTAAATTATTATCTAGTGCATAATAAAGCGCTAATTAAGTGCTGCGTTCAGCAATGCATTAAAAATGGACATAATAAAATCTTAGTGCATAAGTATTGTCCTAATAAGATAAAAAGCCACATTTTTTACATGACTATAATATAAAAAAAAATTATCTTCCTGCTTTTTTACTCACCACAGTGGTTCTTCTTTTTCTACCAAATCTGGCAAGCAGTAATTTTTTGTTATTTGAGAATCCACTCGGGAAAAAACAAACTTATTGTGCTAATATTTGAATTTAATAAGAATCTTCCTGTTTTCTAAGTAGTTTGTTTCTATTTAAAGAAGTATTGAGTCTTTTTTGTACCCAGTAATGGCTCTATTATTATATAATAATAGCAGATTTTTAAGTTTTGATTTAAGCTGACAAATAGGCAAAATATAAAATAATTGTTATTAGTGCTCTCTGTGCAGAAAGGTCAAAATGGTCAAAATCTGCACCAATATAATTTTTATTTAACGTCATGCTCTCATTTACAAGCGGCTAGTAAGTTAATCATAATGGAGTTTAATAACTACCAAAATTGAAGCAAGCATGACTCGCGAAAAGTTTACCTTCAAATATTTTGACGACGTGTGTCGTCATTTATACGACTTCAGGTTGACCGTTTTTACAATTGAAGTGTTGTTTTATGTCGAACAATTCTCAATTTATTTTAACCCCGTTTGCACCGACCTTTTTATTCGTAAATTAACTTTGGTGAGAAAAGAGAAATGAAACTAGCACACTTCCGTGAGCACACCAAAGTGTGAAGTTACCACCCCACCATGAGCTCTCCAAAGTGTCAAGTTAGCACCCCGCAGCACCCTTTCACAGGTTTTTCTTGATTTTATCAATGCAATTTAAAAACAAAGTACAAAAAATGTTCATATATTTGTAAAATTATTTTATGAAATTTTCAAAGAATAAAATAAATCATAACTCTCGTCCCAGAAGGTGTTAAAACTTTAAACTTGGTACGAATGTTAACACGTACCCTTGAAACCACTCCACCAAGCGGAGTTGAATTGCGAGCCATCTAAATTAAAAAGAAAAAACTTGTTTAGGCTTGGTGCGAATGTTAACACCTTTGAAACCACTCCACCAAGCGGCGTTGACTTGAAACATCTTTGAATTTCTTTAACAAAAAAAAATCGTCACTTTTGGCTCAAAGAATGTCTTAATTTAAGGCTTGGTACGAATATTAACAAGTACTCTTGCAACCACCCCATCAAGCGGCGCGGTGCGGCGTTGACTTGCAAGTCGTCTAACTAAAATAAAAAAAAAAAATCCTTTAAAATTTTTTAAAAAATTTACAAAAAATCGATTAAATTTTATTCCATAGGGTGTCTCAACTTTAGGACTGGTACAAATGTTGACAAGTACCTGTAGAATCACACCACCAAGCGTTGTTGACTTGCGAGCCTTTAAACTAAAAAAAATCTTTGAAGTTTTGTTATAAATTAAAAAAAATATATAATTTTTGTTCCAGAGGTTGTCTCAATTTTAAGCTTAGTACGAATGTTGACAAGTACCCTTGGAACCACTCCACCAAGCGGCGTTGACTTACGAACCGCCTAAATTTAAAAAAACATATTCTGTCAATGTCTTTTAAAAATTAAAAAAAAAGTCGTAACTTTTGGCTCAAAGGCTGTCTCAATTTAAGGTGGTGTGGTTCTAAGGGTAACATTCGTACCAAGTTTAAAGTTGAGACACCCTCTGGGACAGAAATAATAATTTTTTTGCATTTTAAAACAAATTTGAAACAAATATGTTTTTTTATAATTTAGACGGCTCGCGAGTAAACGCCGCTTGGTGAGTACTTGTCAACATTCGTATCAAGCCTAAAGTTGAAATACCCTCTGGAACAAAAATTGTGTATTTTTTTTTAATTTTTAAGAAAATTTCAAAGAAAATGTTTTTTTTTTTTTTAATTTAGACGTCTCGCAAGTGAACGCCGCTTGGTGGAGTACCAAGTTTAAAGTTGAGACATCCTCTGGGGAAAAAACTATGATTTTTTTGAATTTATAAACGAAATGTTTTTTATTAAATTTATACGGCTCGCAAGTCAACGCCGCTTGGTGGAGTGGTTCCAGGGCTACTTTTTAACATTCGCATCTAGCCTTAAATTGAGACATCCTTTGAGCCAGAAATTCTGATTTTATTTTGAAGTTTTAAGAAAATTTCAAAGATTTTTTTTAAAAAGGGATTTAGCAAGATTTTTTTTTATATTGATGGCTGGCAAGTCAACGCTTGGGGTGCTTTCTATGATACTGGTTAACATTCGTACCAAGTTGAAACACCTTCTGGGGCGACAGTTATAATTTATTTCAATCTTTGAAAATGTTTTAACAATAACTTTACAAATATATGAACTGTTTGATTAGCTTTTTCCATTTCAAATTGTGCTTTGTTTTGTAAATGCATTGTTAAAATCAACAAAAACCTGTGAAGAGGTGGTGGGGTGCGAATTTCACACTTTGGCATGCCCATGGAAGTGTGCTAGTTTCACACCGATGAAAGAGAGGGGTAGAGTTTTAGTTAAGGAACACATAGAAAAAGTTCATGCAAATGGGTTAGATTGCTATCAGACTTGGCTTTTAGAATCATTGGCGTGTGTCAGACATTTGCTTAATGCACTGCATGTTTTCTTAAGTAATATTGAGGAAGTTCTTCGAATTTTTCTAACTCTCTGTTGCTTTTGCATTATTTTAACAGACTGGTAAACAGACGAATGGAACAGAAATCGGAACGAACTATAACACATAGTGAGGTGACTCAAAGGTAGGCACACTTGTACAGTCGCTTCAAAAATAAATTACCCACCCCATTTGGAGGGACACAAATAATGTCTACTATTTTCTAGCAGAATAAGAAACTCATTACTTGCTTTGACAGTAGCGTTTCCCAAAAGAGAAGTTATAAATGAGTTTCTTAAATTATAGAAAAAAATGTTTGATCGATTCTATACTAAAAAAATTGTATCGATGTGTATAAAAACCTAAAAGTTACATTGCAAAAACAATACAATGGTAAAACAAAATAATTTAAAATTGTGTATATACGATACTAAACACTTAACACAAATCAGCACAAGTTATGCATCATTGTTACATATTTACTACCAGATCGAGTTGGATATTTGTAAAATTGAGTTTTTTGTACATTTTTGTGGGTTGGTTTTAGCGAACAATAAATACTTGTACAAAAAGATACATTGAAAAGTCAATATTTTCTTAACAATAAAAGTGATCCTGCAACTTTCTCGGAAATCTAGTAAATACCTGCTCCCAGTTTTTGCTATTTCTATTGTTGTTCCAATTAAATTGCTATTAGGTACTGAGTAGATTAAATGTGAGTAAGTAGTAGTAAGGGGCGGCCTGCAGGCCTGGCAATTATTCATGGGCCCTTTCTGCCATACCCCGTCTCGCACCCTTATCCTCCCACTCCCTCTACATATCCTGCCTCTCTCTCTCAGGGCCTTCCTGCCTTCCTTACGAAGTTCAGCATGTCAGCCCATCTTAGAGAGTGTAGCTCCTCCTCTTCTGTTGTGGGGGCACCCCACGTCTGCTGCCTCACTCTGGCGTATCCGTCGTATCCTATCAGGTGCACCGCTGATTCCTCCGCCCACCTACATGCTGGGCAGGCGGAGTCGTCCAACACTGATGCATGTCAAGTACTTACGCAGCCGATTATGCCCTGTCAGCATTCGTACTAACAGTCCAATGTCCTTGCGAGTTTTTCCCAGGAGCCATTTAGTTCTGTTTGCGTCTGGTCCACTCACTAACAGTTTGGACTGTCTGCACTCTCGCTCTTCCCTCCAGGACTACTTCAGTTGATCGCTCGCCCATTTATAGAGTTCGCTGTGCACCTTTTTTCTTGTGATTCCCAAGAGCGGTTCCGGTCCAATATATTGGGTCTCGGCCCCAGCTCTGGCAAGTTTGTCCGCCTTCTTGTCCCCTGGTATTTCCTCGTGGCCTGGGACCCACATCAGTGTCACCCTCTTTTCTTCAGCCAATGTGTGTAACGCGTTAACGCACCCCTCCACTAGGCTACTGACAATTTTTGGTGAACTAAGAGCCTTGACATATGCAAATGTCCCTCCTGCCATTTCTGATCTCTGGTAGGGTTGCCGTCATGATAATGGTGTATAACTCCGTCTGAAAGACCGTAGCGTGCTCGCCAAGCGGGTAGCTTTCTTTTACTTCTAGGTCTTCCACATACACTCCTGCGCCTGTTGTCTGCCTGGCTGTCAGTTTTGATCTGTCAGTGTAGCAGACCGTCGCATCTCTGCTTAATTCGTTGCGGAATTCTTCTCTCTGCCACCCATCTCGTTCAGGTATTGTGACTGTACTTTTTGTCAAACCTCCATGGTTTCGAAAGAGTCCCTACTGGCATCTTTAGAAGAGGCAACTCTTTTGTTACCAGTTCCTCGATTGTCAGATGACCCACTTTTTCCCCTTTGCCCTTCCATACGCCCTTGTCCCTCAGTCGTAGGTGCGTCGCCATCGCTTCTTTCTTGATCCAAGTTGGAAGCGAGGGGAGACCTAAGATGGTTTCTAGGGCTCTAATGGAGGTAGTCCTCATTGCGCCTGTTATTCCCCTGCAGAAGCGCCCCTGCAGGCTCATGAGCTTTCTGGAAGTGGTCAGTTTTTCTACTACAGGCCACCAAACCACTGTATAGGTTCCTGGGGGTGATCCGCCAGGTTCGACCGACCACTCGGCGCAACTGCCACATTGTTGCCTGAACTTTTTCGGTCATTTTGGAAACATGCGGCCTTCACCTGAGTCCCTTGTCCAGTATGACCCCTAGATACTTAAGCTCTGATACTAAAGTTATGGGTCTGCCGTACATTATGGGAGCTCTGAAATCCTCTAGTTTTTCTGGTGAACAGGATCATTTCAGTTTTTGCAGGATTAACTGATAGGCCGTTCTGTCTGCACCAGTCTTCTATGATTCTGATCGCCTTTTCCATTGTTTCGCAGACAGTGGCGAGGAAGCGGCCAACCACCTTCACCACGCCGTCGTCTGCGTATGCTTGCGCGTCGAATCCCTCCTGTGTCAGGCGACTTCGGAGGTCGTCCATTATAAGGTACGACAGATGGGGAGAAAGGGAGCTGCCTTGAGGGCAGCCTCCCGTCACATCCACCTTGACCTTGGACTCCCAAGCTTGCCTGTGCTTCCCTCTCTGTTAACGCAGACTTTACCCATTCGGTCAGACGTGCTTCAGCTCCTCTTTCCTGAAGGGCAGATGTTATTATCTGTGGTCTTGTCTTGTCGAAGGCTCCTTCCACGGCAAAGAATACCATGAGTGCGTACTCCTTGTGCTGAAGGGCCTTTTCTGCCTTGTGCACTACTGCTTGAATATCCGATTCCGTTGATCTGCCCTCTCTGTATTCGTGCTGGTCCTTGTGGAATGGTCTGTTGGCCAGGATTCCCTCTAGAAGGTACCTGTTCACCATCTTCTCCAGTGCTTTCATCATAAATGACGTGAGACTTATAGGTCTGAAGGATTTAGCCGTGGTGTAGTGTTTCTTTCCCGGTTTGGGGATAAAGACCACATTGGCTCTCCTCCATGCAGTTGGAACGTATCCCAGAGCTAACTTGCTGCAGCAGTGTCGGGAAGATCCCATCTGGACCTGGTGACTTGTACGGACTGAACTCGTTTATTGCCCAGAATATTGTATCATCCGTGACTACGCGGTCTGCCAGCCCCCAATTCGGCGTAACCTCCTCGTCAGGTGTAGCTGGCACTCGCTCGTCGTGCGGATCTCCATCCCCCGGAAAATGTACCTCCAAGAGATGTCTCAGTGACTCCTCTACGGAGTTGGTCCAAGTTCCGTCTTGACTCTTGAATGAACTTAGGGTTTGCCTAGTTTCATTGCTCAAGATTTTGAAGAGTCTAGAGGTCTCCGGCAGTGAGGTTATTTTACTGCAGTATGTCGTCTCTTTTTGCCATCGCCTTGTTAAGGGCCCGCTTGGTTTTTCTGCGAAGTCTGTCGATCTCGCTGTTCCACCAAGGTACCCTCCGTACGGCTCGGGCTTTAGGGGACATGCCTCTTTGAAGCTGGCTAAGATTGCCTGCTCCAGATTTGTCACCTCTTCTTCTACAGTTCTCTTCCTTCGATCTAGTTCCGCTGGGTAGCCTTCCCAGTTCGTGGATTCCTTCGGAGTTTCTGGCACGTTTCCTCGGTTCTTAACCCGAATCCGATCATACGATGATCGTAAGTGATGACCTCCTTGGTAACTTCCCAGTCGACGATGTCTTGAAATAATTCTCTTGAGACCAACGTTATATCAATCCCTCCCGGTCCTTATTAACAAACGTGGGCTCCATACCTCTGTTCGTGATTTCCAGATTTGTCGTGGTTAGAAACTCGTAAAGAGCTTCACCCCTTGGATTGATGTCACTGCTACCCCACATTACGTGGTGGGAGTTCGCGTCACATCCGATAATCACCGGAAATCTTCTCACGCTAATTCCTCTGAAGGAGGTGGATGTTCGTTATCGTATAGAAGATACGTGCTATAAGCTACAACCTTAATACTTTTGTCTCTTACCTTGAATTCCAAGAACGCTGCCGCCACGTCTCGTGTATTCAGTTCCCTCGATATTAAGATACAGCTTCTTGTTGGTTCATTGTCTGTGTCTTCTGCGGCTATGATGTTGTAGCCGGTGCTGCCTAGTCCCCCTACTTTTTTCCCTATATCATAGGGTTCTTGTATCAAAACAATCTGCGGGGCGTTATTGCCAGCCATCGCTCCGACTAACTCCGGACCGAGGCTCTTATACAGATTGATTTGACTTACCCGTATCGCCAACATGTCGGGGATGTCATGGATCGCAGGGAACCCCCTACTCTGACCTCTTGGGGGCAGATGGACCCTTTTTCGTACCCTTTCCAGGCCGACGGGCGGCCGCGCTATACGAGCGTGACCTCGACACCGCGAGGGTCACAAACTCAAAGCACAGACGCCAGTCGACTCTGTCCAGGTACTGGATCGTGTCCACCCCCACCATGAAAGTCAGTCGCCAGCCTCCCGTAGCCTCCAGATGTCTCCACTGTCCAATGTCCAGCGGCCAGTTCTGAAGTGCCAGGAATTCCAGTAATCTGGCGACTTCTACATCTTCTTTTGATCGGATCCAGAATCCGATCATCTCCGGCCAGGGGGCCTGATCAGCCCTTATAGGGCTAAAGACGCTGTCCCTCAACCGTGACGACCTGGTCCAATAACCAGTGTCTGGTGACCTCTGATTCCGCGTTAACAGCATCCACCCTGGTTCGACCAAGCCGGAGTTTTTGAAGCGAAGCTCGGGGCCGCCCGGCGCCCTCATCGCCCCAAGCAGCTCACGGCGTATCTCGACCACCTCTGCCTCTTCAATATTGCCGTTCGCCCTATCAGAGCGGAACACTACCTACCTTTAGAGTCCTAGATCCCCGACTCTCGCCTTGAGGGGGTTCGGCCTCCGGGTGCGATTCTTCCATGCTCAGGTCTCCCCTGAGTATTGGGGACGTGTGCACGGCTTCTTCGCCCTGGGT
This sequence comes from Oxystoma pomonae, assembly GCA_963921995.1. Lineage (NCBI taxonomy): Eukaryota > Metazoa > Arthropoda > Insecta > Coleoptera > Brentidae > Oxystoma > Oxystoma pomonae. Next base: position 42,683,484 of record OY998173.1, read on the forward strand.
TATTTTGACCGAACCACCTTTTGGCTTCTTTCGGTTCTCCTCAGGCGTCCTGAATGTGTCCGGTCTTCGGCACTTGGGAGCAGCGTGCTCTATGCCAGATGTACCCTGTTGGGTTCACTGGCTTTCCGAGCTTCTGCTCTTTGGCGCTTTAGGTAGATTGGCGATCGCCACCCTTTTTGCCAGCCATTTGGCCATTGGCGGTTGTCCCTCTTCTCAGGTCCTCGAGATGCCTGACCCTTGTTTTTCGCCGGTGTTGGCCGTTATGTCTCGGCCTTTTGGGCCTTGACTCACCCTTCCAACAGTCGGCGGCTTGGGAGCCTCTGGGGGGCAACCTTGCCGCCGGATGAGAAGGCGGGGTCCCTTTTTTGGTCCCCGGTCTCCTCAACGACCGCCCGGCTGCCCCCCTCTTGCTGGGCCATCTACTCGAGTTTTTTGAGTTTGCGGGGCTCTCTACGCCTCTTGTTTTTCTCCGCTTTCCTCCGCCCTTTCTCGTCTAGCGAGTCCGACGTGACTTCGGCTTTCCCGTTACCAGGTTTGGATCTGCCCTCGGTTCCCCCTTTGGGTTTCTGGGCCGGCTCGGCCAGAGATTCCGGGTTGGAATCAGACTGGCTTTTTGGCGCGTCTTCTGCCTTCCCTTCCTCCTTACTGGCTTCACCAGCCTTTTTCCCTCCGGGTTCATCTCGGGCTTTCCCTCACCCAGTTTCGAGTCCACCTCCATCTCGTCGGCGGAGGATCGCAGAAGCTCTTCCTCGTTGGGTCCACCCTCATCAGCGGGTGGAGGGGTAGGGTAGGGGGTTCCCTCGCTCCTCTTTGTTAGTGCACTTTCCTCTTTTATATATAATATAATATAATAAGGGGTTAGTGTATGTGCGGTTGTGTCTGCATGATTGAGTGTGTGTAAAAAGTGATGCTTGGTAGTGTCGCCCACCCCTGTTCCCCGCCAAACCTCCTATCAGCCGATTCCGCACACTTGACCGTCGACGGCCGTAGTTAAGAACCCCTCCCTCAAAGCGCACTGCGCTCCCCTTCCAGTTACCAACTGCACTACTGTTTCGCTTGGAGATTTTCACCACCGAGGCAGCCCCCTACGTTGGTTAGACAAGGATGGGCTCTATACTTCTCGGTAGCCTAGTGCACTACTTCTAGTTTTTCTGCTACTACCACTTCGACTGTGGGTCTACATGTTTGGGGATTGCCAGATGTTGGGCTGAGGTTGTTTTGTGTTGTGTATGTAAGTCTGTGCCTGTTTGCAGAGTTGTGTTGTCATTACAAGTAATGTCCTCACAACCCTCCCAGCAGGTACCGGTATCCCACTGACATGGGATACACTCGTGGAGGTTGGCACTCGGCACATCTGTGGTATTCATGTGCATTCGCCAGGCGCCTTTCCTCCGCGTTCTAATTAATGCACCCCCCAATACCACAGTTAAACTCACCCAAATGTGAGTAAACTAATGAATAATAAATATTAAGTAGCTGTTTCGTTGCCAGAACCTCCCTCATTCTCAGGATAGCTTAGTAACTTTTGCTAACTTTGTTCAGGACATGTTTAATATGAATATTCCAGGATAGATATTGATCTACATGTAAACCTAAGAGTTTTGTATTTTCAACAAGCGCTATCGAGTTAATTTTACTGTTAAATAATTCGGACTTAAAGTTTCCCACCTCCACTCTACTCTTTCTACCGCTTAGATATGATGTTACTAACTCAAGGCATCTACCTCTGATTCCTAAGGCATCTAGTTTTTTGAATAAAAAGTTGAAATCCAAGCAATCGAATGCACTAGAAAGGTAAAAAAACAATCCTGCCACAAATTTGCCCCTATCCATCAAGGTATATACCTGTTCGAAAAAATCACATACTGCTTGCTCAGTAGAGCGTCCTTGTTGGAACCCATACTGAGTGTCACCGAGTAGGTGGTTGCTGTTTAAAAAATCTAATCCGTATGCTTATCGCCTTTTCAATTACCTTTGAAATCACATTTAATAATGTAACTTGTCTGTAATTTTCTACGGATGTAGGGCCGTATTTTATATAAATTTGTAATGATTTTAACTTCGAATCCTCTGGAAATTCTCCTATTAAGAAGCAACTATGTATCACATGTGTCAGTGGTTCAGCGATAATATCATAGGTATGTTTTAATACTTTTACAGATATATTTTCAATACCACAGCTATTTTTATTTTTTAGGTTTTTAATTAATGTTAATATCTCAGTGCTATTAACAGGTTTTAAAAAGCAACTCTGTGATTTCCCCTTTGTAGAAGTAGTGCATTCAACTGATCTGGTATTTCCGAAGGTACTAGATATCAGCTTATTCACCTTAGTCGCAAAGAAGGAACCTAAGTTCTCTGTTATCTTTTGAGGGTCAGTCAATAACAAGCCATCTCCAGTTTTTTTCTGGAAAATGAAAGGTATTTTTTTTGTGATGTATTTTGTTTTATTAGATTCCAAATAGTTTTTTGTTAATTTTCACTTTGTTGGATACTGCTTTAATATTTGAAGAAACCAAAAAATGTATACGCTGTATTTTATGTCATTTTCTGAATCCTTGCGTACACCCCAACCTAATTAAATTACCCAATACAATAAATTCTACAGAACTGATTAAAGCTCAAAACTGCGTCTTATTGACGCATGTCAACCTGTTACAGTTTTCATAAAAACGAAGTTAACTTTTTATTTTAAAATTAATTACCCTATATATGTCATCATACGTAATGACGTGAAGGCATATATTTGTTCTTTAATTTTATAGTTTCTTGATATTTTTCGATTGACAGCTGTGCAAAAGCCTACCAAAACTAGAGGAGATACTATTAGCTAAAGGTTTCATTTGCTTTTGACACCGGTCGTGAAAACAAAGTCATTAAAAGGATTTCGATTATTATATATTGGTCCCGGTCCTGGTTGACAACTTTGACATTGTTTTTTGATAGCGGTTCTAAAATAATGACGTCATTTATAATATTGTGAAGATATCTTTGATTTTACTCAAAAAAAGACTACCTATAATTTTGCAAAATTGTAGAGATTATGTTTGCAACCAAAGGGCGGAACCAACCTCCCAGGCTGGTTCTAAAATTTCCTAACCGGGTTGCAACTGTGACGTCATTGTTTTAAATCGAAAGGACCGGTTCCGGTTCTGGTGCTTGTGGCAGAATTCGCTGACACTGCAACTTTTAGATATCCACGTTCTGACCTCGTCCGCTGCATAACATATGATTTTTGTGTAAGTTCTATGGGTGGTGGGTATCGTCGCTTCTGGTTTCTGTTTGCATTTTGGATTGTTGACTATCGTTTGACCCATAGCAGTGTAACAATTATCGCCGTAATAAACAATATTGTTGTTATGATTGTGTTTGTTATGATTAAATAATGATGAACTGGATTCCATTTTGTTTCCCATAATTGATGATGTTTGGATGTTGCTGTTAATGTCTATGGTGGTGGTCGGAGAACATAAAAAAGTCTTCTTGAATTTTGTGGCATTCTTTCAGGTCGTCGTCATTTAACTGAAAGTATAGTTGAGCGTTATAATCTACAGCTGTGATTTGATTGGTTGTATCTATTTGCCAATATGATTCATGGGTAATTTTGTGTGGAATTGCAAAATATGCATATACGTGAATGAAGGACTCGCTGTGACTTATGATTGTTTTTAGTACTGGCTGTGAGATAATTCTTTGGTTCGATGGGAGCTTTGTTGGATATGGATCGAATGTTGTCTTGAACCTTATGTGGTGGCATAAGCTCAAAGATGTGGTCTCGATGATAGTGAATATTCAGTATACGTTTGTGGTAGTCTGTGACTTCATCAACATAGTCTGATATGATTTGATATGCGTTGATCGTTCGCTGTCTTCTTGTACTAAACATCCATTTCACTGATAGCATTTATTCCTTCATTTAATTTTTTTTGAAATCGGTACAGTTGTTTATTAATTCTTTCCTCTGTTTTATTAAACGATGTTAAGGCTTGTAGCATAAATTTTGTTTGCTTGTTGGATGCTTGACTTAATTCTTTTTGATTCTTCTCCAAGTTGTTTATATCCATGTTACCTCGTCGTTCACACCAAACAATGATGTGGGCACTTTTCCAACTAAACCTCTTCTTAAGCGGCGAGATGCAAAAGATTGTATACCTTCGTTCATTTGCAATAATTGTGCTTGTTTTTCTCTTAAGATGCTGAATTAGCATTGAGCAATAGTTGTTTAATGATAGTTCCTTGGCCTTATCACAGAGGCTCTTCATTTGGTTAATCGATTTGTGAACGTTGAGGGTGTTGTTATAAAGCTTTGCCCTGTCTACTTGAACTTCCATTCTTAGTGTCCCTCGATATATACTTGATTGACCAAGATGTTCTACGTAAAATCCTGGCTTTGGATAAGTGATGTTGTAGTTATTGGCTGATGTTTTTCTGATTGTTGTAAGAAATAAAATAGCTGTGATGGCTATTTTTTTGTTTTTTTGTCGACTGGCTTTAGATTTAACTTCTTCCGTTGGTTCGGTGGGTATTCGTATTAATTTGTGAATTGGTCGTTTGAAATTTTGTTTGTTAGATATCTGTACTGTCACCACTCTGACCTCTTGGCTGTTTGTGGCTAGGTGAGTGTCTGTTATTTTTGCTAGCGGCCATTTGGCTGGGTTAATATCTTTTCCTTTGATGAGAACTACTTGTCTAATCTGGCGAACTTTGAGCAGTTTTCCATTTGTACCGTTGTTGTAGCTGATTTAAATAGTCGGATGTCCAACATTTCCAAAGTTCTTTCTTTATTTTCTGAACTAGCTTCCATCTCTCGGATAGATTCGTGTTTATATTCGTGAGTGAGGATTTGGTGGCTCCTTTAGCGATCTTCCGATAAGAAAGTGTCGTAGGGTTAATACTTCTATGTCGTTTAGTTCATCTCTTCATATGTTAAACATGTGTCGCAAATAATTCTTCTTAATGATGTTAAATCCGGCTCGAAGGACCATGAAAAATAGCGACCTTTTGGGTGTTATTTTTTATAATTTTATTTTATAAGTTTTGTAGTAGAGTTGAAGTGATTACTACCGGTGATGGTTAGATAATGATTTTATTAAGGTAAATACACTCTTTATATAAATTTAAAAAATAACATTTTTACAATAATATAAGTTAAGCACACTATAGATCGTGCTTCTGGCAGAATTTGCTGACACTGCAACCTTGCGATATCCACGTTCTGACCTCGTCCGCTGCATAACATATGATTTTTGTGTAAGTTCTATTTTTATTATTTTAACGCAAATTTTAAACTTCTAACTTTATAATTTATTTCTCATTTTTTTCAGATTCAGTATTTTTTTCTAAGTGACATTGGGATGCTGTCTTTCTATTAAAAATTAAATTATTCTAAATGTTTTACCTTTCATGACTCAAGCAATTCTTATTATTACTTAAATAGGGAAACTCTAACTGATGTGTAAGAAAATGCCATTTTAGAAAAAGTTGGTGCAGAAAAAGGAAATGAAACCTTTATTACTAAAACTAAAATTTAAAAAAATTATAATTGTCAAAATAACATATGGATTATACAAACGTAATTAGAATACCTTCACGTCATTAAGTATGATGACATATACATGTGTTTTTTTTATCAATTCTGTTAAAGTTCCAAATAATGGCGCTATGTCGCCGTACCTATTGCATGTTACACCTGGTATTTGGGTGGGGTAGATTTATATGACAAATGAATTGCTAGGTGCCAATAAGTATTTGGGAAAAAATGGTGTGGTCTTTATGTCTCATTGGATAGCTTAGCCGTCAATGCATGGAAAATTTGTAATATTGTCAATAAAAAAAAATCCGAGGTAGATTTTAAATCTTATGTAATCTTGTAAATTTTCCAAACTGATAAAACCATAACTGAAAGAAATCTTGGTTCTGCCATAGATGAACTGCGTGGTGATAAGGTCAACTCATAAAATTTACATTTCTAATAACAGCCCTACAGCGTTAGCTCTTAGAACAGACTATAGGGGAATTTTTTAGTCGGACGTTTTTTTCTACTACTATAGTAGTTTGTAAAAAAACATTAACATCGGAAAATTTCTCCTAAAAATGCTAACTGTTTTGGGTTATAAGTGTGATGTACAGGGTGTCCCAAATTGGGAACTTTTGGGGGGGGGTTAAGGTACTTCCAGGCGAGATAGACCAAAACTGACCCCCACTTGCGAGGCTCGATTTTCAAGAGAAGATCGAAGGTGAAAAGTGCATGTTCAAATGTCAAGCGATTTACAAGCTACGGGGGGGTTTTGAAAAGACTGCATTTTGGGAGAGAGAGGAGAAACTCTGTAACTTCGTTATTACTGAAAAATTTATTTTGATGTAAAGAGCTTTTTTATAGACTTTTTGACAAATAATTTAACTGCCTTTTCAGATTTTTTGCACCGTCTTTAGTTTCCAAGATATAAAGTATTTTTCTTATGGAACACCCCATATTTTATTTAGTATTTGAATTTGTGACAAAATATCCTTTTTAACACTATAGCATATGTGATAGTTTGGTTGGACCATTTTTGAGATTATTAATATTTTCAATTTAAATAGGCCATAATATGAGAAAAGTAAAAATTGCTTCCTGTCATGGCCTGCTTTTCAAAACTAAAAAGCTTTCATTTGAATGTAACGTTATTATTATAGAAGAACGTTTCAAGTGGTAGGTAATAACTTTAAAACAAAGTAGATATTTAGTTCATCACCTTTATAAGAAATAAATCATTGAACCATTTTTGTTAATTAGTATGTTCTCCGTTCTGACAAAGATCGTGATATATGAAAGAGCATAATGCTTGATTTTCGATACGTAAGTAGAGTCCGATTATTAACCCGTAAGTACTACTACCCAATTTTCAACTCGTAATTGGTCCCAGGGACCCAATGCATATATAATGTTTATTTTGAAAAATATTTATTTATTACTAATAATTTTTATACAAGAAAAAAAAAACAAGAAAAAAGTTTAGTTACAATTTTTACATATTAAGTTTGAGCATTGGACACAAACTGGCATTTTGCATGTTGAACAACGACGGCTTGTTTTCTGATCCTTGTTTGGAGGGCAGATATGACATCTTGGTCTCTTTGATCTCTGTGGAACTTCAGCAGGTGTGGGAGGTTCTTCAAAAGTCACTTTTAAAATATCAACTGCATTCATACGAATTCTGCGGGGCACATTTCTGTTGTAAATTCTAGCCATTATATGGGGAGTATATAATTGCCTTCCTAGCTCTTTTAGGTAACTCTTTTCCTGCTTGGGCAAATTGGTACAAAATGCGGCTGCTACCACCAGCGATATTAATAATTGTTGCGCCGAGTTCTACGTGATGTCGAGTAATTGGCACATTTTTCATCTAGTGCATCTACTCCAGCTTTCGTTTCATTATAAAATAAAATTATTTCGGGTTTCTTGCTGTCATCATCAATACAAACAGTGTGGTGCATTGATGATAATAATACAACAGATTTGTTACGTTTGGGTACGTAAGAAACAATTGTATTTTGAGCACTAAATCTACAAAGCGAAGAATCCACAGGTCGAGTACAGTTTGGAAGAAATTCGGGAGGGATTGCTCTTTTATTTTTTTTTATTGTCCCCACATATGTAAGGACTTTATCTTTTAAAGCATCAACAAGTTCTATTGAGGTATACCAGTTGTCACCAGTCACATTACGATTGGTGTTAATAATGGGTTCTACCAAGCGCAGAACAACATGAGTCGGGTGAGTAAATTTTTTTCTGTCTTCAGCTGGATTTTTTCCGGTATAAACTTCCGCATTTACTGCAAAGTGTGTTTTAGAGTCAGCAAGAATTTGGATTTTTATCCCGTACTTAGCTGGTTTATTGGGCATGTACATGCGGAAGTTGCACCGGCCTCTAAATGCGACCAACATTTCATAGATAGTTACATATGCACCAGGAGAATAGGCTTGTTTACAATTTTGAAAAAAATTATCAAAAATATCAGAAAACGCAGCAAGTGGATTTTCTTTAATTCTAGTGGATCTTGTAGTTGGGTCATCAAATCGAAGGGCACATAGTAGGAATGAAAAGCGGCAAAGCGACATGGTGCATCTGAAAATTTCGCGTCCTGTACCATCTGTAGCCCATAAGCATCTCAGATCTTCATGGTTGGATTTGAATACACTTTGCATGTAAAATAAACCAATAAATGCCCTAATTTCTCTGAGGTCTGTATTATGAATAAAAGTTGGTGAATATTTCTTTCTTGCATTACCTCTTGTTTTAAACTTGTCGTATTTACGTCTTATTTCATCAATTTTATTGTTTGTATGCTGCACCACAAGTTCTAAAATATCATTTGTGACAAGAGCTTCCCATGAATCTAAAGGCGTTGTTGGTGGATTTTTGCGCATTTCAGCCTTTAAACCAGGTAGAATACTGATGATGTTATGAGCTAATGTTCTAGTGCGCCCTGGAGCTTCCTTGGAACATTTAGTTTTGTCCTTTTCGCACCAATAACTGTCATCAAAGTTGATTCGTGTATTTTCATCTTCATCACTTGCGTCAAATTCTAATTCACTATCCGAATCATGTTGACTAACTATCTCTTTATCTTCTTCATTAGCATCACTTTGATCTCCGACATTCACTATTTGTTCAAAAGTATCGAATTTATCGTTTGCAATTGCATTTACTTCTTCATTATCGGCTGTGGCACTATCTCTCCAGAATTCATCACTTTCTAATATTTACCTCAGCTCATCGTCGGAGAGCTTTGATCTTGATGATTGAACCATATCTGCGAAAGAAATTCAGATCTAGCTAGAATTGTAATTGAGCCAAAAGATTAAGATGACATGCTTCTGGTTTATTGCACCAACCAATTATGACCTAACTTGGATGGACTGAGATTAAGAAATAGTTGATGAAGAATTGAAAAAGTCATAAATGTGAAAATAACAGACATATCTGTGGCTACAACAACTTTTTCAGAGAGGTGATTTCGATTATTTTTTTTATTAAAAACCTAAACTTCAAACAGATATAAAGATACCAACTGGGGTATAAATCTAACCTATATACCTAACCTTATTAAAATCCAAAAAAACTCGATTTTGAGTTATGAGCACGGATATTACGACCAAAAATATCTTAAGTGATTTGAAACAAAAGATCTATACAAAAATTTTTTGTTAGATTTGCTGCCTATAAATTGGCAGAATATTTCATGTAATAGGCAAAAAAATAATTTATATATTTATCTTTTTTAAACATAAAAACTAATATACTAATATTAAATTAAAATCTAAATTAAAATATTCTAATATTTACTTTGAGGCAACAAGCTATACTGCTACTACTATCGGGTCCCGTGGACCCAGCTACGGGATTCTAATGCACTACTAAATCGGGCACAAACACACTACTGCGTTCAGCAAGGCACTGCCAATAGAAAACATAGCTAGACGCTCGTTAACCCTGCCGCATTATTTTTACGAAAATTATGCGACAAAAACCGAGCATGGGTCCCGCTGACCCGGATAGTAGTACTTAGGGGTTAAGTAAATGGGCCCCGACAAGCACGTACGATGCGCGGCGTTCGCTTGTTGTCTCTGTTCGAGGCAGGCCCGAACACTGTGGCAGTGGCGTACGTATCGCCACTGCCATTTAAAATAAATGAATAAGTTGAAGAATTATAAAATGATAAAAAATATTATTTGTAAGCCGTTATTTTGAATTTGGTTAGTGTATGTGTTGTTGAGTTCTCAAAAAATTTATTTACATACTATACATTTCAATACTGAATTGGGTTAGTTCATGTTTTATTGAGTTCTCAAATAAAATGATAATATTATGAATAATAACTTGTTTAATTTTTGACCTTTCCTCCTTTTTGCAGAAAAATAATTGTACTTATTTAAGAGGATACCGTACAGGTGTAAAACGCGGAACAAAACTGAGCCGTTCCTATCAACTTAATCAAAAAATTTTTAAAATAAATTTTGTGGAAAATTACTTAACATTTATTGGAGAGTCATTAAGTTTTTGACATTTCAAGTTTTAAGAAAAAAATTCGCTATTTCACATTTTTTGTAAAAATCAGGGACTTTCCAATAAATTTTAATGAATTTAAAAGATATTCTACTCGAAACATTTTTTTAAAAAATGTCTCTTTTTTTTCTCAAAATTGTTTTTAGTTTTCAGCGCTGCCTATCCTTTCCATGCATTTTCCGTTCGCCACCTGTTGACTACGACTTCATCTTAAAATATTTTTTAAACACTGGAAACATAAATAAAATCAGATTACAGCATGATCAACAGATAATATGATGATGATGATTCTTAAACACAAAAAAAAACTATTACCTACTGTAATATAAATATTTTTTGAGTAGCAATAGATTGAAAGTTAAAAAACGCCTTTTCTCAAATAAGTTGAAAATGGACATTCCCCCCCTTTTCCCGTGTACCCTTCATGTATTAATACTTAAATTACTTTTTTTGAATGGATGTTAGACTAACTATGCGCATGCGCATTATTTATGTATAACGTTACTGTTAATAATAATAATAAATTGACAAGGGGTGCCTTATGTAAAAAGAGATATTTATTTATAAAATAGTAAAATCAATGAAATGCTTTGGAAAATTAAGTGCAATAAACAGATTAGAGCGTCTGCGCCTATGACTCCATACGGCAAACCAATCGCGAGCTAAGTGGGCGGGTTTCAGAGGAAAATGGGTTTCTATGCACATTCCTTATCTGGCCTATTTACTTCTTAACTGGACTCTACGATATGAAAACATACTAATTATATCAGTAGGCCATGGCAGCAATGCAATGAGTCATTGTCAGAATGGTTTAACTATTCCATGGCATACTAGACAGAAATGCAAAATATTAAATATCTCAAAAACGGCTGTACGAAACTCACGTATGCTATATTGTTTAAAAATAAATATTACAAATTCAAAAATTAAATAAAATATGGGGTGTTCCATAAGATGGCTTATATCTTGGAAACTAAAGACGGTGGAAAAAATCTGGAAAGATAGTTAAATTCTTTGTCAAAAAGTCTATAAAAAAGCTCTTTACATCAAAACTAAATTTTCAGCAATAACGAAGTTATAGACCCTCTCTCAAAATACAAACTTTTCAAAACCCCCCCTTAGTTTTTAAACGGCTTGACATATCAAGATGCGATTTTCACCGTCGAACTTGAAAATCGAGCCTCGCAAGTGGGGGACAGATTTTTTCTATGTCGCCTGGAAGTACCTTAAACCCCCCAAAAGTGCCTAATTTGGGACACCCCGTACATTTACATACTTCATGCTTTGTACGGAATCACCATAAATGAAACCGGGTGTTGCATTCATGCACGATGAAATATAATACTGTTTTTTGTATCAAGCACAAATTTTTGTCTAAAACTTTTTGGTAGGAAATCTAGCAGACTCACGTTAATGTAATAGGCATTGAGTAGTACATTTCAACTAATGAGTTTTGTGTATTTTTATGTAAATATAAAAATAGTTAAGTGGCACTATTTTTGTCCAATATAGTACCTACATCACTGAAGGTGACTATCTAGCAAAATAATTTAAGAAGACCAAATGAAAACGTGTGGTAATTTAGTTTTAAGGTTTACTGTACACTTACTGGGATATTCTAAAAACAAAGCTTCACACATAGATTTTTCTCAAAGTTATCGCCTCATAACCAAATATTTTTGAAAAACTTACTTTGACTTAAGTTTAAAATTGTTCCAAAGACAGGTTATTTTCTTAGACCTCTGGTAGTTTTCATTGACCATTTTAAAGCATCCGATACGGTGTAACATGATATACTACCAGAATAGATTAGGAACATTGGAGCAGACGATCAAGCCTATGACTTATTTAAGGAATATTTATTTGAAAGAACTCAATCAGTAGAAATACACAACACAATAACTAACAAAACAAAAATAGCATACGGGTCCCACAGGGAATAGCACTGGGCGAATACTATTTAACATATGTTCTCATTTAATCTCTTTTTTAAGCAGAGGGAAGTGTACCTTGACGTTAAGCTATACTCCCGTCCGATATAAAAAAAAAATGAAGTTATCTTAGTAGAAAATTTTTTTACAACGGAAAATAGAATATAATTAGTGGCAAATTGTGGCATAATTAATTTTCGTCGATCTCTTTTTCAAGCAGCGGCTTGACGTCAAGCTACACCCTCCACTTTTAAAGTTTAATTACTCGGTTATTATTAAGTATAAAATTTTTGAAAATGGAACAAAATTAGTACATATTTTTCACAACATCAAATTTGAGTTTCGTTCAGTGGGAAGAGAACGGGTATAGATTGATGAAGGTTTTATAGACTCTGGGTTGTGTTTTTTTTTTCAAACAATTATATACTTTATTAAAAAATGGTCAAGGATGGTGTTTTTTACCTTTGGACTATATTTGGTAAAATTGCTTTTTTGTTTTTGAGCTTAATTTCTTTGTATTGTATTTAAAAAATATTCGCATATCAGAAAAACCGGATTAGCAAATCTTAAAAAAACGTGTCTTTTAAAGTTACCTCAATCCTTATAGCTTTCATTTCATATCACCACGTGCAGAAAGTCATTGCTTGTAATTTCTGTTGATGTAGTCAAAATGGTCAAAATTCCAAACCCAATGTACTATTTTTCCGTAAGTACTTAGTTACTTGATTTTTTTTTGTAATTTGTTGTTTTAGGAGGGTCTTGGAAGAACAGGTTCCAGAGATGCAGCATTATAAGTAAGTTTTTGTTGCATGCACCGTTTAAAGAAAAAGCCCCACACTACATGGCTTTTTGGTCAAGGCAAAGAATTTTTTTAATTTTACCAAATTTCATTAAACTTTCTTACCTATGCGATTAGATTTTAGTCCCAATCGTTTAATCTAGAAAAAAGCAGTAATATCATAATGTAGAATAGGAAAAATTGACCTCTAAATGTTTTTTTGTGAAAAATACAGAAAAACCAAAAACGTATAATTTGGACCTCTGTATCTCGGAAACTATTGGCTGGAGGACATTGTGGCTATGAAAACTTTTTATCAGGGCATCGAGATCTACAATATACTAAACTTTGAACAAATATCGACAGGTTTTGTATACGCGTCTATAACTAGTCTGCCACTTAAAATATTTTTAAATCTATTATTTTAAGACAAATGAGTCAATCATCAAAAAACACGCAATTTGTCTTTATCCAACATTTCAAAAATATTCCAAGTGGCAGCCTGTTACGAAACGTTTACTAAAATCTCTCGCTATCCCTTCAGGGAGTCTAGATTATGCTTGTCCCATTTTTTATACTTCAAAGGAAGTTTAAAATTGGGAAATGTCAGGGAATTTTAATTGGAGCTCAAATATCAGAGAAATGTCAGGAAAAAAAAATAAAATGGCCGCAGTAAATTAAAACACCGCTCATTGTAGCTAATTCAATCCACCCTTTTTTAAATATTTCACAAAAAACGTAAAAGATCAACATTTTTAAAGAATTTTCTATTTAAATTGATAAAAATTTCGCCTGCAATATTTAAATCACTAATCCATGTAAATATTTTTATCATACACACTAAACCAACCCACACTACTCTCATTAAAAAATACAGGTGCTCCAAAAAATTGAATATGATGATGGGGATACTTTTTGACTGTTCTTTTTGTGACTTTTTTTTGGAAAATGTCAGGGAAAATCAAATTATTTGTCAGGGAAAGCCGGGAAATTTTAGGGAATTATTTTTAAGTCAATTTGCTGTACTAACCATATTATTATAAAATTGCTGAAAACTAAAAATATGAGTCACAGTTATCCAAAACTTACATTACATTTATATAAAGACCAAAATATATAAGTAACGACTAATTTACCTACTAATTTACGTATTTGATCAAATACCCCATCTCTGTAGATTTAATGTATGTCTAATATGAATGGTCTTGGTAAAATAAACTAATTGCATGTTATTTTTGACAGACCACCTGACTATTCCGGCCTTGGCGAAGGAGCATATCACACTCATAGTAATGGTCATTCGGAGCACTCGCCCCACTCGAGTCACATGTCTGTGCACAGCGATGAACCCTTAGTCCGTACTGCTAAGCAACAGACCACCCAGCAGGTTACTACTGTTACTAAGGTAATACTACTTTTTTCCTAAATGTATCGGGTTTGATTTGACCTATTTTGTCTCTTGTCCCAATTTTGCTACCAAACCTTTGTAGACTGGCCGCCAACTTTTAAAAGCCCCAAACGCGTAATTTCCACAGGTTTGTTTGATTTTTGGAAGCAATTAATTAAAACACGAGCCACAAAAACGCGACCGGTTAGTCGCTCAGTCGCTTGAAAATTTTGCCCATTCTATACGAGCGTGAAGACGCCGCTCCTTTGTAGCGCGTATAACCGGCGAGTGAAACGCGACCCAATTCTAGACTAGCGACAAAACGCCTCATATGTGCTATGGATCCCGTACAAGTTGGGTGTATCGCTGTTCACCAATTAACTTTATTGAGTTTGTTGGCCAAAAAACTTTAAAAAAAAGACGTTGGCGGGTACACCCGGTTGGTGCTAATCGTCTGACCTTAGGGGTGTTTCATCTTGGCTTCGCAGAACATCGGAGATATCCCGATCTGCACTATTAATCGTGGATTGGTGAAGGACAAATCGGCTCGGCCGGCCAGACGCTGGCAAGTTGCTACATGTAGAATGATACGCTGGCATCCGGCGCACGACTTTTACGCAACCTCTTGCGTTGAAAACGCCGGCACGCCAACGAACACATCCACACGCGACCGCAAAGTTGCCCGTATAGTATGCTCAATAAATACTGTGGTTCTGTGACACACGCGTGTCGCTCGCAGGAAAACGGTCGCGTTTTTGTGGCTCGTGTAGAATGGCCCTTAAAAGTCAAAAAACCAATTTTAATGTTCTGAATTTATAGATAAAATAGAGTCTTCGATGAAAAAAATATTATTGGGGGTGTGTCAGTCTTTAAAACCAGCCATTTTTTTGGTCAAACTATAAAAGTTCATAACTTGTCCAGATTGGAGTAGCGATTTTATAAACTGCAGTATTTAGATTAGGGATTGGCCTTTTAAACTAGTTTAAGGTCATTTTGATTTTCCAGATCCAAAGGGTCTTTTTACTTCCCTCGCTAAAGGGAAGTAATGTAATCATCTAAAAATCGCACTTCCGAATTGTGATAAGCACGAATCCAGACGGCGTCGCTCTGTCTGTCGGTCGGTCTGACTGTCGCCTAGTTTGTAGCCATTCTAACTCAAAAACCCCTTCATCAATCATAACAAAATTTTACATAGTGATTACTCGTGTGTATAAATAGTGGAGTATATAGCAAGAGGCGCGTTTCTGCGAGCTTAACATAGTTACTATTATTTTCTTTCTATAAATGCATTCGTCTAAAAGAGATTCAGCATACTACACCATCACAAAGAATACCCGCCTTTACACCCTTCGACCCCGCATATCTGTCAGGGGATAACTATCTCAAAAAGGTAGTTAGACAGCGGGGTCGAAGGGTGTACAGGCGGTATATTCCTGGTATGCTGGGTCTTTCTCAGACGAATGCATTTAGAAAAAGAGAATATTAGTAACTATGTTAAGCTCGCAGAAACGCGCCTAAGGTCAGATCCGGCGGTGTTGCCAGGCTTACAGGTGTCATAATATTAATAATAACCGTTAAAATATCTATAATAATAAAAGAATGGTATATTCAACACCATAGACCATAGATCAACTATAAACGCACAGGTCCAACCACTTGACCTACAGCTATGACAATTTAAGGACATATTGGGTTTGTGACATAAGCGGTCGATAAGAAAGGATTTTTGAAAATTTTACCTCTAAGGGAGTAAAAATAGGGGTTGAAATTTTGAAGAGGTTTTTGTATATCGGAAACGAAAAGCCGCAGAGATCTGGAAATTAATATAGTAGATTCTAGTAATAAAATAAATAAACACGTGCTTTGGCGTTTTCCGAAATTTCAACTGGGGGTGGAGTAATAGGGTTAATTCTATTTCAAAGGGGGTAAAGGGATCTTCTGTATCTCAGAAGAAAAAAGTCTTAAGAGGTTTATAAATTGGTATTGTAGCCTCTACTAATAAAATAGATGGACACGTGTTTTAGCGTTTTTCTACCAACCCCCTATTATTAGGGCGGATTATCCCCCATATTTTATAAAAATTTTGATCTGTTTAAATATGGGTTTTTGGGTATCAAACGGAAGGAAATAAAGTCCGGAATCGAAACAGGTGTTTTTCTGATAATGTTTGCAATTTTTTATTACGCGTCCCCCCCTCCCAACCTCATTTTTAATGAAAATATTGACCGACTAAAATGGGCAAAAGTGTTTTTTGCCAGAAAAACTACTGGAAGAATTTGGCTGCATTATTTGGATTTCTGGGGAGTATGTAGACTTTATTTCATGAAAATCGGTTCCCGGGAATAAAAGTTATGACCCTTTAAAGCAAAAAAGACGGAAAAACTTCAGGCACAACGGATACTCGAGTAGATGGAAGGGTTTAAGGGGCTAAAGGTTTGAGGGCATAAAAGTGGGGTAAGGTGGAGAAGGAGGAGGAATCTACAATTTTAAACACGCGAACGAAGTCGCGGGCGGTCAGCTGGTAACTATGAATAATCGCCGTTCCAAATGAATATTCTAAATGACATATTTGGTCCGAAAGTACATTTTTTGCTTCGATGAATCAACATTTGTTTCCGTGAAGCAATTTTGATGCTATAAAAGTAGTGAAACTCTAATCAAAATCGGTTCAGAAGTTTTTGCGTGATGCTGGAACAAACAAAAAAAAATAAGTGAATGTTTGAAATCTCCTTTTGGTTAAAAGTCAACAATTTTTTATTATATTTATAGGAGATCTATTCGTTTTACAAATTTAAACTTTCTAAATTTAAATATTGTTTTTAAAAATTTATGGGAAAAACCGATATTCCTATTTTAACTTTATTAAAAAAAGTATTTTTTGATGACATTTAAAAAAACCCTCGAAATGAATTTTGTTTGCGAGGGGGACACTTTTTGACAAAATTTACATTTTTGTAGCACGCGCCCCCTCCGAGGGTTGTGTCTCACGCCCAGAATTTAAATAGGGAAAGTGGGTCAAGTGGCACCCTGTTTTGAAGGCATTTTAATTCTCTTTAAAAATCTTTTATTTTTTCTCAAATCGATAGATTCGTTCTCAAAATATTTGCTTTAAAAATTACCATAGGTCGGTTAAAATTTTTTTTTTTTACATTTTTTTTTAAATTTTTTTCCTCAAACACGCCGATTTTGTTTTTTGTTAATATGCTTTTTCCAAAATTAAAACTTTTGTAGAACGCACCGCCTCCTAGGGGTGCATGTCATCCCAGAATCTACTTAGGGAAAGTAGGTCGAGTGCCATCTATTTACAAATATTTTGTTTCTCTTAAAATCGATTGAGTCATTTTCAAGGTATTTGAGGAGGCAGGAGTTATTTGGCTTTACAACTTTTAATAAAAAAAAATAGGCTAACAGTAAAATGTTACCGCTGTATAAAAAGCGTGTATTTTAAACTGCTTTTCCTAAAATATATTTTTTTTCCCCTAGCAACGCAGTGAACCCTAGCATTAAAGGAGTTAATCGAAAAGTATTTCAAAATTACTGGCTAATTTTCTATAGCAAAAATAAATTTTTGGCTAATGCTCTTTTTTTGTTCAACCAGCTAGTATTGCCAATGGCATATTTTTTTTAAAGTATCGTAAAATATATTTTTTTGACTTTTAAATATGATTCATTCTTTTTAGCCATCCATACATAGTATGGAGGCTATTGCGATCGTCAAAAAAAAGTTTTTTATTTCCACTAAAAATAAGTTATTTGGGTCAAAAAAGACCAAATTACAAAATTTTCTCATGGTGTCTGTCTGTCTGTCTCTCTGTGACACGATTACTCAAAAATCGCCGGACCGATTATTTTTTATTAATTTGGCACAAAAAATATCTGGCCCCAGGCGGTAAGCTGATAAGTTTTTGGTGGGGGTAGAGGGTTGCGAAGAGGGTAGAAATGGGGGTTAAACTTTTAAAAAATCGTAACTCGCGAACCGTAGCAGTTAGCATCACGCGGTTTTCACGCTAAGATGGATATAATTGTACTTTTTATAAAAACTATATTTATGATGAAGTCTGATAGATCCATAGTTTTTAACATATTTAAAAAAAAAACAAAAAAAAATCGTAACCCACAAAACTGTAGCAGCTAAGGACACAAAAAAATCTTGAAAAATATATAAAATATACTTATAGAAAGCTAACTCACGCACCGTAGCAGCTTACAAGACGGGGTTTTCACATTAAGATAGGTAATTTCATTTTCAAGCAAAACATTTTTGAAAAAAAAAAGATTTTATGGATGGCTAAACGTGCCTGCTGGCGCCATTTATTTTATATATAATAGGGAACCTTATTAAAAAGCTGGACATATTACGATGTTTCTTACTAAAATTGTCAAAATATACCTTTCTCTATAAACAATCAAACGTAAAATGCTCGCTTTTGCCCGAAACAGAACTTTTTCGCCGAAAAAATCGTAATTTAAAATATACATAAAAAAAAGGAGCAAGGCGAGCCCCGCAACGTTGCCAGCTCACCGGACCTCGACTTGGTTACATTTATCAAATTTATACACATCAATACTGGCGCCTCCTATAGCTTGGGTTTGTGCACTAACGGTGTATAAATTTGGACAAAAATGGGAAAAACGAGATCCGACGAAAAATTTGCCAGAAAACAGGGCTGGACATAAGAAGTCTAACAAACTCGCTATACACGTAAAAAAAGGCGAGATCCGTTTTCGGATCTCGCCTTTCAAAAATGATCTCGTCTTGCCTACTTTTAACTTTGATCTCGGCTTGCCTATTTATAAATCTATATATATAAAAAAAATCCTCGGTTGGTTAGTGGGGATGCAGACTTATATGGGCCGGATTAAGTAAAATCCTTTTTTGACAGTCAAGCTTTCGAGAATATATTTTTCTCTTCTTCAGGACTTCTACAATAAGTTAACAAGCCATTAGAATAATTAACTTAATTAAATTACAGCCATTATAGATAAACTATACAGGTACCCATATAAATATATCTAAATAATTATGTACTCACCAAAGTGGATTGAAAAACAATAAAGCTATACATCTCTGAACAATTCTGAGCATTTTTTACCCTTTTGAGCCTTACGTTATAAAGAGAGAGAAAATTAAATATATTTAAGCAGTAGTGGTTCTTCACTTATTTTAACAAATTGTATTGTGGTCCTATCATAACCATAAAAAGTAAAATAAAAAAGTAAAATTACATGTCGAGGTATATGCCAAATTAAAATTGTATCTCTCTTGACATGAACTATATGCTGAGGCCCGCCGGGACGTTTGTTTATATGTATACATTAGCCGCGAAACTGGTCCAACGAAAACTCCTTGGCAAATAATAACCACTGTTTATTTACAAAATTTGCAATCACCAAACAAAACCAAAACAATAAGTTGGAATAAATTCCATATCGTTCTAAACGTTAGAGAGGGAAAGCGACGGAGATATGAAGGGTGTGACGCAGTGGCAAAAACATGCCTAAATGAACAGGTGAATGGCAGAGCGAGCGTCTGTTTTGCTACGGTCATTCTTAAACTGTGGGTGTGTATTTGATGTGCTTTGGCTGTTGAGTGATCGATTCGTCCCGCGGCTTCGAAAATTAGGTCCCAAGATTTCTCAGATAATAATATAACCAAAGTCTCCGTAAGCATCGGGTATCTTGTCTCTTTTTAATCTAAAGAAAACACTGAAGTTATGACGGAAGAAAACTTTATTCAATAAATATGATAGCCACCCTAAATTATGCAAATGTTCTAAAATATGGTCCCGTCGCCTAAGTCCACAAATTAACCTAACACATGCATTTTGCAACAACTGTAACCGTCTTGCATCAGGTGATCGAAGGCGCTGGTCATATATCATATCACCGTAATTCAGGTGTGACAGAACTAAAGCATTACATAGCACAATCTTTGATTTTTATTTAAGTAGCCTCTTTTACTATACAACATTTTTAAGTTAGAAAATCCCCTCCTGATTAACATAGATATGTGGTGTTCATAATTAAGTTGCGTATCCAATAAGATCCCTAAGTTTTTAGCTTTGTCCGTTATCTCAATTTGTTGATTGTTTATATTAATTTCGATTTGATTTTTACAACTTTTTCGAAAGACTTTTCTTCCAAATAACATAACCTGAGATTTACTCGGATTGATATTTTAACAATACTGAGAAGAGATGTCTATCAGGTTGCTAAGGTCCTGATTTATTTCTTGACAGCTAGTATTTAGGTCCTTCTCAAGAAATGATCCGTCGCCGGCAAAATTATGTGATTTTGTATTATTTAGACATTTAGAAAACTGGGACGGATACAGTGTGAAAAACAAGGGATCAAGCACAGATTCTTGAGCAACGCCAGCAGATAATGACTTGAATGTGGAGCTTACCTGACGGATCGTGGATGACTGACTTCTTTCAAACAGGTAGTGTTGTTCAACCGCACCATTGGAAAAACCTAGATAATGTAACAATGATAAAAAAATGGTATGATTGATCGTATCAAACTCCTTGGAATAGTTAATCATTACCAGCACAGTGAGTTGTTTATCATCGGTAGCCTCCATAATGTCGTCAGTAACTTTGGCCATGGCGGTGGAACAGCTATAATTTTTGCTAAACCCTGACTGGCATTCAGGAAGGATATTGTTATTGTCTACAAATGCACGAATTTGCTTTTCATTGATTTTTTCGAAAGCTTTGGACAATACACAAAGTATACTGACAGGACGCAGATCTTGAAAATCTTCAGGAGATGAATTTTTAGGAAGGGAACACAAGCTTTTTTCCATAAGCTGGGAAAGACATTGAATACAATACAGAAATTAAAAATATGTTTTAGAACAGGTAATATATGCGGACAACATCTTAGTAACATTTCCGCGCTAATTTGATCAACTCCTACTGCTCGGGATTTAATTGTTAAAAGAATGTTGTTGATCTCGTTTTCTGAAGTCGTTGAAAATTTAAATTCGATTTTATCATTCAGTTTGTTATTTAAAAAGTTTTGAATTGGATCTTGATTAGGAGTGTTTTGCGTAGTTGACGTATTTACAAAGAAATTGTTGATATCCTCGGGTTTACTTAACTCGTTGGGAATAACTGGTTTAAAGTCAGAATAGATATCTAATTTATGAAGGTCTCGCCACAGTGTTTTATTATTGGTTGTTTTGCATTTATATTTAAGATAAGCTTTTTTTTCACGTTTGATGGCATAATTTACCTGATTTTTGAGGGTTTTATAAAAGTCTAAGGTAGCTGGATTGTTGTTTCTTTTGAATCTGGATAGAGCCCTATCTCTTTGTGCCATTAAAAGTTTTAAGCTTTCTGTTTTAATGGGTGCATGATTACTAAATATATATCTAAAATCAATTGATTGAAAATATTAAGTTTTACGTTAATATCAGTTCCTAAATAAATAGAAGAAAAACCAATATTTTGTAGCTCTGAAACGAAATTATCCTGATTAAAATTTCTAAAATCTCTAAAAGTGTAAAGAGAAGGATCTACTTTCGGCTTTTTTACGTGAATATTGGAGAACACTAATCAATGATCTGCTACTTTTGATATTTGTACCCCTGAAGACCTTATTGGCAAGTTATTTGAACACGCTATGACGTCGAGTAACTTTTTGGATGTGCAAGTAATTCTGGTTGGTTCCGAAATAGTTTGTGTCGTATCAAAACTCAAAAATCCTAGTATTTTTGTGCCACAAAGGGAAATATTTAATTTGTCAATATTGATGTCACCTAAACAGATTATTCCAGAACACTGAATAGAAACTATACTCAGGGATTCCTCAAGAGCATTAATAAATGAATTTTCCTGGGATCTAGGCGGTCTATAAAAAGTTCTAATTGCAATGGTCTCTCCTGCCAACTTTAAGAGAAGCCACAGCTGTTTGCTCTATGTGATTCAGAAAAATTTAAACGTTTGATAGGTAAGTTGGTTTTTAAAATAAACTGCAATGCCGCCACCCCATGTCTCAGTAACTCTATCACACCTAAACAAACGATATCCAGACATATTTATAATGTCAGAATTAATTTGAGGACTGAGCCAAGTTTCAGAGACAGTAATTATATCAACTTTATTATAGACCTCCATTTTAAACTTTGTGAAATTCGGTATTAAAGAACCTGCATTAATATGACAAATTTTAAGAGACATTTTAGCACAAAATGTAATTGTTTGGCAATAATTTATAGGAGTTGACAATGAGCATAAAAAAGTAAAAAACAAAAAAAAACAGGTTTAATATTGCGTTTTATGAAAAAATATGTTTAAATAAAACAATTTGTTTTGGTTAAATGAATGAATATGGATCAAGAGTTATCCGTGAAAAGCAACACAGACAAAATACATGAAAAAATAGAAAAATATCTTTAAATAAGAACAAACGAATAAAAATCTATTTCTTTTTCTTGTACTGTGATCTTGTGTTGGGTGGACCAATGGTTTTGCTTTTCTTACGCTTCTTGTTCTTTTTTTTCTTGTCTGATGATGACAGCTTGACAGTTTTATTTTCGCTAGCCTCTTCTTCTTCTCCTTCTTCTGTGGATTCAGTCTCAGTTCCAGAATATGAACCGTTGTTATATAACTACAAATTCAAGAGATTTTTTGCAGAATACAGCTCCCCTTCTATCTCCAAATGTAGACCTTTTAATTTTTGCAAATTTGTTTTGGTCTTTGGCCTCTTTAAGGTGTTTCCTTAAAATGCGAAATTCTTTCCTGTCCTCTTCACAGATCATTTGAGATAGAGTAACCGGTATTTTGTAGTTTCTTAAGTTTGGCCAATTCCTTTTACACTTCTTTAAAAATTAAAGAAACTACAAGAATAGGAGCTGTATCCAATTTTCCAAGTCTATATAAATTATTGAAGTCGCTCGATGTTAAATTAATTGTGAAAAGCTCGTTAAGCTTTGATAATACGTCTTGGAGCAATGATCGTTGTTTTCATTTTTTAAAACGTGCAAAAGAATATTATTTTTTCGCAACTTTCTTTCTAAAAATCGGTTCCTTTTTTTAATTTCTTTAAGCTTTTTGTTTATTGTTTTAAGTTGTTTAGTGACATTCAGCTCACTAGTTTTTGCGTTAGTTTCTTTGTTTGTTCTACATTTTGCTCTGTTAACAGCTTCAGCTTATCAGCGAACGACGTAGGCTCCCCCATTAGTGAATTAATGACCTTGTGGCTGTATTGAGTGTCTGGAACGTCGGCGGATAGACAGCGTACTGATTTTAAATGCACAGACTACTTGGCGCCTTG
Organism: Oxystoma pomonae; assembly: GCA_963921995.1. NCBI lineage: Eukaryota > Metazoa > Arthropoda > Insecta > Coleoptera > Brentidae > Oxystoma > Oxystoma pomonae. Next base: position 42,706,910 of record OY998173.1, read on the forward strand.
ATAGTGCGAGAGAGAAGGTAAAGTGTAGGTGTGGTCTTGTGTTTCAGTGCTATTCGATTTTCACCTTTGTGTTATCAGTAGAAGGTTATGTTATTCGTTAAATAATATGAATTTTCTTGCAATGGAAGAGGGTTATGTTTAACAAAATGACACTTAATGCGCATGCGTAGTTATGCAAAAATATTCATGGATGTTCAGGCATTACCTCCAATGCCCAAAGCAATTCCCATGCCAATGCCCAAAGCAATGCCCATGGCAATACCCAAAGCAATGACCATGCCAATGCTCGAAGAAATGCCCATGCCAATGTCCAAAGCAATGCCCATGCCAATTCCCAAAGCAATGCCCATGCCAATGCCCAAAGCAATGCCCATGCCAATGCCCAAAGCAATGCCCATGCCAATGTCCGCAATGCCCTTGCCAATGCCCGAAATTCGTATGCCAGTGCCCGCAATGCCCATGCTAATGCCCCTAGCATGTACATCAAATTACCCCACCGATCCACCCCTCGAGAAAAGTTGCGAATTTTAGTCTAATAGTATTTTTTTTCTAATTTAAAACCAAATGGGGTCCTAATACATAAAAGGTCAAAGTTAAACATATCTAAAATATTTAAATAAATCAAATTTTGTTTGGAATTTTAAAATAATATTACATTTTGAAATTTTAACTTTTTTCGATTTTTTTTTCGAAAATTTTTCCTGCGGCTCATATTGTTAACTTCGGAAAATGTGACATTACGCACTAAGACTATTTTCTTTGATTGCGGATAATTGCGGGTAATTGCTATGCATTGCGGTTTTACCAAAACTTTTTGCTTCAAATGATCATGACTTTTACAGCATGCAGGGATGGAAGCTAGGTTAGTATGTCAGTAAAAGTCACTATTATCGCGATGGTCAGTATTTTTACTGAAAAAACAAAATAATTAATTTTTAATGAAGACAAACTGAGAGAAAAAATAATTTTCTTGATTGTTGCAACAATCCTGTAGCACTAGAAGTTTGAAGGCTCTTGAATGAAGTTCTTGCATAACGAAGAAATATTCTTTTTTTCTTCTGTTAAATTTTGCTAAAATTACTGAAAAGCTTGCTTAGAACAATTGTTTCCACTACTTCACTCTTTTGCTTCAAACTTGGGACCCTTGAAAAAAATTCGGCCAGTGAGACATCACGCTTTCCATGCGTGTGTTTTTTATAAGTATGCTGGTAAAATTGAATAAAATGTATGCAAAATTGACTCAAATACGCGGCTAGAAAAAGTAAGTATGGTCAAGCGGACAAAGGCGATCGGGCCCCCTTCCCCCAACTCACATTTACTTAAATATTTTTCAAAAACCATGAAAAAGCTAGCCCAAGTTTCAAAAAAATTTGCCAGCGTCAGTATAGGTTTTTGTTTTTCACGATTGAATTTCTGGAAAACTTTCTGGGCATACATCAAAAAATTTTGCCTGCGGCGCTATAATATCAAAAATTATTACTTAACAAAAAATTTAGAATTAAGTTAGATTCGCTGAAAGTTTGCGCCTTTTCTGTTAAATAAAAATAAATTTTTGTTTTGTATACACTGATCCAAACTAACCTCTTCTAACCCCCCCTGCCTTTGAAATCGGCTGTATCCACCCCTGAGTTGACCTTTAACCTTTCAAAGAAGAGGCCGATAGAGTGCTGGAAATTATCAAAGAAGTTAAAACAAAATAGAAAGTCAATAGTAAAATTGTTTATAAGAAATCAAATAAACAAGACTTTCTTAGTAGCAGTTTTTTGCATATTAAAACAGCAAAGTTTGAAGGGTAGACGTTGGCTGGCTAGAAAGAGCCCAGATAAATAAAAACTTCAAAAAATTATTTATACCTAGTTTTTTTGGTCAGTATTTTTTTTCATTTTGGTCAGTAAGTCAGAAGAAAAATTATTCTAACCCACTTCCATCCCTGAGCCTGTGTACTGCCCAGGAATCCAAGAAATGACGACGTCTCATCATAATTAAGATAGTAGTTTAGGTAGATAGCATTTAAAGGTTTATAATTATAATTATACAGGATGACGAAAAATTAACGCATGCATTTTTGCATCTATATATGTGAAATTTGAGTTCTGCCTTTCTTGGTCGCAATAGTGTCATTTACATTTATTTGTTTGTGGTGACCTTTCGAATTCAACAATATGCCTCGCAGGCAAAATTTTCCAAAAAAGTTAAAATTAAAATATGTGATATTGTCATACGGGTAATTTCAAATAATTACAAAAAGTCATACTTAATAACATAATTCAATACGCGACGTGTTTATATATAAAATCAAATACGCGATTCAATGACCTGGTGTTTAATTTATCAATTATTAAGTATAAACTTTTCCGTCTTGTACAATAACTAACTATTCTAACATCCTAGTTCAACGAAAGGTCCGAAGGCCCTGTTAAATGAACTCAATCAATCGATAAATATTAGAGTAGGTTTATAAAAAGTTTCAGAGAGGTTTAGAGTTAGTCAGTAGTGATCCGATAATTCAAATAAAGTTTTAGTAATCGAACGACATAAGCCGCCCAGATGTTAGTTTCCAAAGTATGTGAATTTTTAATAATGCCGGTGTGCCGCGGATTTAAACTCCGCGTAGTCCTAAAATACTTTTCTTTTTAAATTTATCAAAAAATAAAAAAATGTTAAAAATTAAGTAATGTCTTTTTGACACTTTATAAATAAAATAATGCTTGTCCCACTTTTTTAAAAACTATAATTAAATATTACAATAATTAATGTAAACACTTAAGTAAGTTAAAAAAAAATATCAGGACATAATTTAAAGTTTTTTGCCGAATACACTGATTGCCTAATTTCACGTAACTTTAGTACGATTTGCCCAAGTTTTTGTGGTCTAAGCCCGACGAGCTTATCAGTGAATAAGATTTAGTAAAAGATTCAGACCATATCAAATCCACCAGTCCATAATTTTGACCATCTCCGATCTCGATGATTTTTGGTACAGTTGTTTTACTTGTCGAAAAAACTCAAAAACCCAATTGTGCAGATTTTTCTGGCCAAGTATTTTTTTATTGATTTTTGAAAATCAAAAAATCTCAGAATTTTGTCGTAACATGTACTAAGAAAAAATAATATATCTAGAACTATTTACACTAAAGCCGCAATTTTCAGCGTGTATTTTTAAATCCTGTGGGGACTGTTGTTATAAGCTGCATAATGTCGCAAAATACAACAAAGAAAAAACAATGAAAAAAGTTTTATGTGAAGTGTTGTAATCCTCTAAATAATGAGAAACATTCTAAAAAGTTAAGAAATGCATCAAATTGGATGTGCGTCTTTAAAGGGGTTGAGATGGGAACGAGAATTTGTGGCAGTTGCCGAATTAAAGCTTCAAAAGCGTCTTATCCAGAACAAACATCTCCTGAGGCAGGGTAAGTACTAAAAAAGTTTAATTCTTACTTTCTCAGCTCCAGTTAGCTTTGTTTGTTAAGTGATTTGTCGAAATGTTTGACTCTCTGTGTGTAAATTGATTTATTATAATTTAGTAACCTCCTCGGTTACTGAAGGAGCTGCTATATATATATTTTTTTTAAATACCAAATTTGCATGATTTTCTTCAAGCTTTCAGATAAAGTAACCAAAAGTTGTCAAATATCATTACAAATGTCATATTTTGACACTTCCTTTTTTTATTTTAAATGAAACACCCATATTTTTATAATTTAAAGGGGACGGCGGTTACAAAAAAATCAGGGACTAGATTTCTTTGCTTGAAAAGAAAATCGAAATGTTTTAAATTTGTAAAAAAACTGAAATATTCATTTTTTAACATTGGTTGAATTTACATGGTGATATGTGAGATTCTTCATGCCAATTCAAAATTTCTCACCCTTTTAGATATTTTTCAAAAAATGTATCTCTCACTAATATCTTGTTAAGATATCAAACAATTTTCAAGATGGAGATGAGTTACCTGTCAAAAAAAGTGAACGCTCACTGCATGGAGAATCTCGCATATCACCATATAAATTCCACCAATGTTAAAAAACCAATATTTCAGATTTTTTTACAAATTTGAGACATTTCGATTTTCTTTTCAAACAAAGAAATCTAGTCTCTGATTTTTTTGTAACCGCCGTCCCCCTTTAAGAGGTAAATATCCTCTAAATTCTAACTAGGGAGCATATATTTCTGATTCTGATTCTTATAAAAATATGCACATTTAGGAAATGAAATAATATACAAGGTGTTTCATTTTAAATAAAAAAAGGAAGTGTCAAAATATGACATTTGTAATGATATTTGACAACTTTTGGTTACTTTATCTGAAAGCTTGAAGAAAATCATGCAACTCTGCTATTTAAAAAAAATATATATAGCAGCTCCTTCATTAACCGAGGAGGGTACTAAATTATAATAAATCACTCTACACCCAGAGAGTCAAACATTTCGACAAATCACTTAACACACAGAGCTAACTGGAGCTGAGAAAGTAAGAATTCAACTTTTTTAGTACTTACCCTGCCTCAGGAGATGTTTGTTCTGGATAAGACGCTTTTGAAGCTTTGATTCGGCAACTGTCACAAATTTTCATTCCCATCTCAACCCTTTTAAAGACGCACATCCAATTTGATGCATTTCTTAACTTTTTAGAATGTTTCTCATTATTTAGAGGATTACAACACTTCACATAAAACTTTTTTTCATTGTTTTTTCTTTGTTGTATTATGCGACATTATGCAGCTTATAACAACAGTCCCCACAGGATTTAAAAATACAAATAAAAACGAAAATCTTGTCTGCACCAGAATTTTCGCGAAAATAACTTGGTGGGGAGACCAATTGAAACCAGTAGAATGTGCCAAAATTTAGCAGGAATGAACAAGTATGTAACAATAACAATGATTTTTGATTTCTGAGCCACCCGATTTGAGTCTTTTGCTGATAAACGTTTTCCCAGCTGAATCTCAATAAAAGTTTGATCGTGCTTCCTTAGGAGAGGAGCCAATTTCGAATTTTAAAAATCCTCCACATCTGGGCCAAAAAGAATTGTTTGTTTCCATACTCTGGCAAGAAGTAATAAGATTTTCAAAGATTTCAATACCTTGGGGTGTTTACCAAGAACGTGTTGGAGGGCAGATTAATTTCATTATCCTCCTAATCGTTTAAAATACTGCACGCCGGTCTACGGGAATAGTGTGAGGTGAATATGGTGGCAAGTTTCTACGAAAAGCGGCATCATGAATGCTACGAGGTGTAGAAATTCGTTCAACAGGGTCCCGTTAAAGAGACGATTCGTTGTTAGATTTTAGTGTCAACAGTTGTGCCTCTAAAAGTTTGACTCTCTATAGTTTCCCCTCCGCGCGAGGGCGACTTCGAGACCGATTCCTCGATTGGCTTTTGGACCTTTTGCTTTTGTTTCCCATGCTGAGAAAGAGGTCTAAAAATACTACGGTTGGCCGGGGTTAACGACTAAGGCGAGAGCCGCGCATGACCCTTGGAGCATTGAAAACACACTAAAGAAAATCCCTGTAGACAACGATGGTCGGAATGGTGATAGGGGTGTGGCACATTAGACCAATTCGGGTTGACGTCAAGAGCCGTCAGTTTTTTATGTGGGGCAAAAAACCTTTTTCCGATAAGCCGCGATGTTACCAAAAACGTAAATGTGACAAAATTGGTAATGTTGTTCATATGAGAAAAATGCGATTTTTGCAAAATATTCAAAATGAAGCTGATAAATCGTTATTAAATACGGCTGTGTTCCGCTATCCCTATCTCTTATGCTTTTATACTACAATAGATAATGCCAACTATGTCAAATCACTTCCGATCACTTACTAAAATGTGGAAAGAGAAGGAGCTATCTACAGTAGTATTAGTGCGTAAGAGATAGGAATAGCGGACATAGCCTTATTTGTTTTTGTTTACATATGCTCCGGTAGCCAGGCGGCCTTAAAGGCACTCAGTGCGCCAAAAATAGTCGATAATTTGGGAAAAGAGTGGGTCGAAGCACTAAAAGCTTTAAGTCAAGGCAAGGATGTTACAGTGATGTGGATACCGGATCACATGAGAGTGGAAGGCAACGAAAAGGCGGATGAACTTGCTCGGATTGGGGCCAGTACCTAGTACGTGGGACCGGAACCACTTCTACACATAAGGAGGCAGGTGCAGAGTCGACTTAACAAATGCAGGGCCCGTATTCGGCGCATATTTTCATATTTTTTTTTATATTTTTTACTTACTTCATAAAATGTTCATATTCTTCAAAAAAATTGAAAAAAAAATCATTTTATTCAGAAAGTAGAGTTTACTCCTTTTTGGTCTTCAAATTTATTTAGTCGGCCGAGTTTTGGGGTTCTGGCCTGTGGTCTTGACTATTTTTTATATTTCTACTCCTTGACTGTTTTTCTTTAGCTTCGCAGGTGTTTTTTGTTCAAGTTGTATCCAGACTTTCAGGTTGTATCCAGACTTTCAAGTTGTATCCAGACTTTCAGGTTGTATCCAGACTTTCAGGTTGTATACAGAATTTTCCAGGGTGTATCCGACTTTTCTAGAGTGAATCCGGACTATTCTATGGTTGATCCAGACTTTTCCAAAGTTTTCCAGTTTTTTTTCGGTGTATCCAGACTTCTAGTTTTGCAGATTTTTCCAGGGTGCATCCAGGCTTTCTCAGAGAGTATCCAGACATTTACAGGGTATACCCAGACTTCCAGGTGTATACTGGCTTTTTTAGAGTGTATCCAGGCTTTTTCAGGCTGTATTCAGAGTTCCTCGGTGTATCCAACTTTTCCAGGGTGAATCTGGACTATTCCAGGGTGTATCCAAACTTTTTCAAGGTGTATCCAGACTTTTCCGGATGTCTCCAGACTTCCGAATATATCCGGGCTTTTCCAGGTTACATCGAGACTTTTTCAGAGTGTATCCAGACTTTTACAGGGTATACCCGAACTTCCGGGGTGTATCATGGCTTTTTCAGGGCTCAGTTAAGTTTCCCCCCCCCCCAGATCGATTTTCTCAAAAAATTTTATGCCAAAATTTTGCACAATTTTGCACACCATAAATCAAATTTTGCACACCTTCCTACGAGAAACTACAGCCCATTTTCTGTGGGGGGGGGGGCAAACTTGACGTTGCCCCCCCAGTCAATATTTTTAAAAAATTATGATGTCATTTGAAAGGTCTTATTTTGCACAATTTTGCACACCTATTTTAAAATTTTGCACAACTCCCTGTAACCCACACGAGGGTTCTGAAAATATCAAGTTTGCCCCCCTAGTCAATATTTTTCAAAAAATTTGGTGTTGTTCGAGAGGTCTTATTTTGCACAATTTTGCACACCCATTTTAAAATTTTGCACACCTCCCTGTAACCCACACGAGGGTTCTGAAAATATCAAGTTCGCCCCCCCCAGTCAAAATTTTTCAAAAATTTTGGAGTCATTAGAAAGGTCTAATTTTGCACCATTTTGCACACCCATTTTAAAATTTTGCACACTTCCCTCTAACCCACACGAAGGTTCTGAAAATATCAAGGTTGCCCCCCCCCACCGTCAATATTTTTCAAAAAAATTTGTGTCATTCGAAAGGTCTATTTTGCATAATTTTGCACACCCTTCAGTACCCCACAAGAGCGTTCTCAAAAAAGTTTGCACCTCCCAGTTAATATTTTTCAAAAGATTTATGTCATTCGAGAAGCCTAATTTTGCTCACCTATTTTCAAATTTTGCACACCTCCCATGCCGTTTTCTTTTTGTGGCGTTTACGGTTAAACTTGGTCCTAAAATTTCCCAGAAGGAACGAAGGAGACCTCGATTGTGTAATATCTTTGAATATTGTTTAAATTTACAGATAATTGTTTATGTTTACATTTGTATGTAATCAAAAGTTTTTAATTTTTATGAATTTCCGGATTATACTTAAATTTTCATATCAAAACTGCAATGACGTCATGTATTAGCTGATATGAACAGAAAAAATCGATGTAGACAGCGCATCCTGTCATGTTCGACGTCTTGAGAATCGGAACCAGCCTATTTTGCCGGTTTAGAATGGTTGCGCTTCTCAAGGTATGGATCTTCACAGGATGTGCTATCTACCTCCATTAGTTAGATGATGTCATAGCATGTGAAAAATTAAGTATAATCCGGAAATTCATAAAAATTAAAAACTTGATTATAGACACATGTAAGCATAAGCAATTATATGTACATTTAAACAATACTCGAAGATATTACACAATCGAGGTCTCCTTATTTTGCTTATACTTATGGGAAATTTTAGGACCAAGGTTAACCGTAACCGCTACAAAAGAAAGCTCCAGTAACTAGTAGGTAGGTATATGCACCTATATCTGAATTCGGAACAGGTATCCGCGGGAGGCGGGAGGTTGTACGTGCCGTAAAGAGGAATGCGTGCGTACCTACATCTACCACGCGCGAAGACCTTTTATGTAATATATTGAAATGTCGCTTAGCAATGCCTAGTTTTATTTGTGAGCATGATTCAGTATGACTTCGGGTGAAGTTTCAGAAGTTTGCAACGTGTATTTTAAATGGTGGCGTTCCATTTCGGCAGGAAAGTCAATGTGAACGCCTCTATTTAAAATACATAACATTACGTAACGCCTGGTTCTCACCTATGCGTGCCCACCCTGACTCTAAAAATGCATCACGTGATCAGCCATGCATTTTCCGATTTTTTAAAAGTGTTGCGTGATGCGTTTTTAGTGTCAGGGTGAGCACGCATAGGTGGCAACTAGGCGTAACGCTTATAGGGGTTATGTAGGGGTGAGCGGGGTTTCGCGGTTCCGTTACGTAACGCAATTTTTAAATTATTATTGTGAAATAAAACAACTTTTTGGATTTTTCGAGTGAAAAATAAAAAAGAGGGGTAACCGAAAATGACTAAGAACGCCTATAACGCCGCATTTCTATCTCTCTCTTGTACATGCCAAGAATACCAAAGGCTTATCAAATTTCGAGAGGGCTGGACTTTTGCACACAATTTTGGGGCAAGTTGCACCCGAGGTCGAACGCGCCTCCTATTTCGTGGGTGCGTCACCCCCACAGAAAATGGGCTGTAGTTTCTTGTAGGAAGGTGTGCAAAATTTGATTTGTGGTGTGCAAAATTGTGCAAAATGTGTGCAAAATTTTGGCATAAAAATTTGAAAATTGAGAAAATCGATCTGGGGGGGGGGGGGGGGAGGCAAACTTAACTGAGCCCTTTTTCAGAGTGTTAACACTTCCTGAGTAGGTTGTATATGTTGTCAAAAATTTTACTACTAAGGATTTTCTAAGCTTTCCAACGAGGTTTTACAATGTAGGAAAGAAATTATTTTATTTTTTATTTATAAGGTACTTTCGTCATTTAAGTAAAATTAATTTGCCCTTCACCATCCAAGAAAAACAGTTTTATTGTAACATCTCTGGGAAAATTACAAAGATTTTTTTATTAATATTTAAAAAAATTAATAATTCGCGCTTGGTGGAAGAAGCAAATTTTATTAATGAAAAAGATCAATTTTTCATATTTCATTTATAAAAAAAAAGATTTCAAATGTATATTTTCATAATATTTTCGTGATACGTCGCTGCGAGCCCTGCAAATCGGCTAATGATGCAGTTACAACCTCCTGGGTGGGAGAAATAGGATTCAGGCAGTCCAAAGAATTCGTAAACCAACCAGCGCGGCCAGACTGATATGGTTCCTGGCAAGTACAAAGAAAAGATGTCTCTGACAGGGATACTGACCGGTCATAACCGACTCAGAAAGCATTTGACCATCATAGGGATTGGAAATGACGCCTTCTGCCAGGCGTGTAGGAGGGCGGATGAGACATACCGGCACCTCATCGCAGAGTGTGTTGCATATGCGAGGATCAGGCACCAGATACTCGGATATCCAAATCTTGATGCAGAGGACCTACTAACCCTCAAATGGGTCCATCTCTTGGATTTTGTAAAGAAAACAGGGAGGCTTGGAGAACCAGTCGACGTACAGGCGGAGCAGGTAGTGGATTAGGGGAACGAGTTTGGGGTGAGGCAAAAAGATACCGCTATATGGCCTACTTGCCAGGCCTTGGGCCCCCCCCCCTCCGTCTACTACTACGATTAAAAAAATACATATACATATATATCATTTTAATTAGGGCAGCGAGGTGTGAGAGGGTTACACAGAAAGGCACTTTTTGATCAGTGCTTCAAGAATGGCTGCTAATTTCAATTTTTTTATCTTTCTGGAATGTGGTTGCCAAATATTGGCTGCGAAGTTCGATGCTATTTTCACCTGGCTACTATATACTTTGGAGAATAAGGGTATTAAAATATTTTTCATGTAAATTGACGATTCAAAGGGCCTAAAAGTAGAGCTAGTGTAGTCTAGAGGGAAGAAGAAACGCACGGAGTAGGATAAAAACCCTCTACTTACCAGGCAACGAGCCGATCCACTCTACTACTTCTAAATTGACGATATATTTTTGAATTTCAGGTGGTGCGAGAAGTTTCTCAGATCGGTGAACAGCCAGGAGAATATATCCCTGTACCACTGGGCTCATACCCTCACAGCTCCCACTACTCGGACTACATAGATCAACCACCGCACCACATGTATTCCCAGTACCATCAGCATCCTCATTACCAGGTTAGTACCATCAACAGACCAGGTTGTCGTGAGTTAATAATCGCGCGTTATTTAGTTTAGTAAATTAAAATCGTTTAAATAAGATTAAAAATAAGAAAGTTAAGGTTTGATAATTTAGAAGTTGTAATACGAAATACGAATATTTATAAAATAGTAACTAAAATTTACCAGCGATAAATTATTTTGTTGCTAATATTGCTCAAAAATTGGTTACTTTTGGTTTTCGTATCTTGTTATAATGTGTAAAAGCTCATAAAACTGTGCTATTAAATACCCAAACTTTATTTGTTGATACTTTAAATCATTATTTATTTTGACTGTTTTTTATTTAGTGTATGTAAAAAAAAACTTGGGAGCTGGGAAGCTATATAATAATAATTGTCAAGATATAGAGCCTTTCCACCCGACCTTTAAATTCGTTTTCTAAAAGCTACTTTATTTGGACCAATCAACTACTGCAGTGTAAAACGACCAGAATACCTCTCGGATATCGTTCGACAAAAAAAATAAATCGATTAACGATTTACCCTCGGATTTACCCCTGTACTTCCCTTGCTCACAAAAATACAGAACCAGCTAACTTATTTGTAGATTATGGCCAATGTCAAACAAGTCATGATTTCATACCGTTATGAAAATATATATGGTGATGCTAGAAACTAGAAAAATACAACAATTTCTATGATAATAAAGAGACTCAATTCCCGATTATAACCTACTTGGTGTTACTTGAAAACAATAAGTTTCATTGGTTTCATCAATTTGTTGATAACCCTCTATAAATTATTAATAATATAGTGTTAAACCATTGCTAAATGCTCTAATTTCTGATCTATTATTTTTAATTTTTAAATTTTAATTTCTTTTATTTTTAATCATTTGAAAACATTGAGTTTTTCTTATTATTTCCTTTTGATTTTATTTCATTGCTTTAAAACCTGTTTTAAAGCAATTTCAACATTTTTTTAGATATCAAATTTAGGTTTGATTTTGAAATTTATTTTATTGTTTATTTGTAAAATAAGGATTGTGCTCGAAATCTTTTCTAGTAGACTAGAACTTGTGTTGAATTTTTATTGTCAACCTAACAGAGCTGGTCGGTCAAAACATGACCCAATAATCGTTCTACTTTGTATAACTAGGTTAAATAAGTATTTAGTTTTCCCACTAATCAGGTTTGCTTCTTGTGGGTAATTGTTTATTGATTTACTTAAAACTGTTTTCTTTTTGCTTTTACTTTTTTGTCAGCATTACTGTACTAAAATAAATAAACTATTCTATTCTATTCTATACTGATCACGTAATCTTGTCTCTCGTTTGTTATATTAAGTGGGGTAGTCAGACTTGTAAAGCCGCGTTCGTTCGTTGGGACAGATAAAACATAAATACCAAAATTAGTTTGCGCATGCACCGTAGGATTTTTTAAAATTGATTTTGTGTATTACGTAGGGCATTCTAAATTGGCCGAAAATGCTCTATTTTGTATATTCTTCCCTTCCGGCACCTTATCCACCCTCTGCACTGGCCCTCCCAGGCTAAAGGTTATTGCACCCAAAAGTGGGAAGGGTAGTCGTGGAGAAATAAAAAAAAAATCTGCAGGCTTTTTCTTCAAGGTCAACTAATTAATACGCGATACAGCACGGGGCCTTCTTAAATGTTTAACACCCGGCTGAACCTTTGTGAACGGCTTCATTTTAACGTAACCTACTAGATTTTGGAGGCCACGGAACATGCCGAATTTATGATGTACTGAAAATTTATGAGCTTAAATCGTAAGATAATTTGTACGGCCGTTTAGCGAGACATCCACCCCCAACATGTCAAAATAACGAGGTTATGAAAATGTATTACCACCCAGCTGATTTTCTAGAAATTGTTTTGATAAAGATTAGTAAAATAAAATGGTCATACTGCCCTACAATTTTCATGGGTCATTTTTTTTGACATGTCTAAGATGTCTTGATAAACAGTTATAGGGTATAAAGCACACATAATCGGGGAGGCTATTTAGTGCCCTACAAACTTATTGGGGCATATTCTTTAACCCACAAAAAAAGACATTGCCCAGTCATATTAAGTTTTTAGACAAATTCAAATGTCAAAACTTTTGGCACAGTTAAGTGACTCTTGCGATGTAGATGAGAAATACACGTTCTAGTCGCTTAGTGGTAGTGGTAGTAGAAATCCCTACTTCAGCTGCTTTGATCTGGCATATGCATCGCACTCTACTATCAAGTGCTGCGACGATTCCTCTTCGAGCCCGCAAGCGAGACACACGGGATCTCCTGCTACTTTTAATTGCGTCAGATGTTTGTTCAGCCGATTGTGCCCAGTCAGCATCCCTGTCAGCAGTCATAGTTAGGACTGTCTGCATTTTGACTCTTGCCTCCAGGACGTCTTCAGTTCATTGTTCGCCCATTTGTTGAGCTCACTCTGTACCTGTTTCCTTGTTATTCCCAAAAGAGGTTCCGTTCCAATGTATTGGGTTTCGGCCCCTAGTCTGGCAAGTTCGTCCGCTTTCTCGTTCCCTGGTATTCCCTCATGACCTGGGACCCAGATCAGTGTCACCCTTTTGTCTTGACCCAGTGCTTCAGCGCACTCCTCCACCAGACTACTGACTATTTTGGGTGCAATTAGAGCCTTGAGGGCAGCCTGACTGTCAGAATATATATATATGTTCCTCCTGCTATTCCTGACCTCCGGTAGGGTTGCTGCCATGGTAATGGCATACACCTCCGCTTGAAACACCGTAGCGTGTTTTTCAAGTGGATAACTTTTCTGAACTTCTAGGATTTTCGCTTACACTCCTGCGCCTGTTGTCTGCCTTGCTGACAGTTTAGAGCAATCCGTGTAGCAGAACGTCGCCTCTCTGCTTAATTTCGTTTGCCATGCTTTCCTTTCTGGTATTGTGACTTTGTACTTTTAATCGAACCTCCATGGTTTAAGCGGTGCTTTCACTGGCAGTCTTAGGAGGGGCAACTCTTTCGTCGCCAGTCCCTCGACCGACAGATGGCCCTCTCTTTCCTCCCTGCCCTTCCATAGTCCCTGGTCTCTTAATCGCAGGTGCGTCGCCATCGCCTCCTTCGTGATCCAAGTTGGAAGCGAGGGGAGACCCAAGATTGTTTCCAGGGCGTGGAAGGGGGTCGTCCTCATTGCGCCGGTTATCCCTCTGTAGAAGAACCCGTGTAGGCTGAGACCACTCGGCACAATACTTAAGTTGTGAGACTAAAGTTAGGGGTCTGCCGTACATTATGGGAGCTCTGAATCCCTCTAGTTTCCTCTTTCTGGTGAATAGGATCATCTCGGTCTTTTCAGGATTTACTTAAACACCATTCTGCCGCACCACTCTTCTTTGATTCTTAGCGCCCTTTGAATTCTTTTGCAGACTGTGGCTAGAAAGCGGCCGTTCACTTTCACTACACCTCATCCTTTATTAGGCACCACAAGTGGGGAGACAAGCAGCTACCCTGGGGGCAGCCTCCCGTCACATCCACCTTCAAATTGGACTCTCCTAAGCTGGCCTGTGCTTCCCTCTCTATTAACGCGTATTTGACCCATTCAGTCACACTTGCTTCCGCTCCTCTTTCCTGAAGGCCAGATGTTATAATCCGCGTTCTTGCCTTGTCGAAGGCTCCTTCCACATTAAAGAACACCATTAGTGCATATTCTTTGTGCTGAAGTGCCTTTTCTGCCTTTTGCACTACTGCGTGAAGGGCTGAGTCCGTAGATCTGCCCTCACTGTACGCGTGCTGGTCCCTATGGAATGGTCTGTTAGCCAGTGATCTCTCCAGGAGACCTAGTCCCTTACTTGGTTCTGAGAAGTTTCCGCCATCTTGGATTTTATGTTTTTGTTGATTTCCACGCGTATTTTGCATTTTTCGACAAAAGTGGCAAAATAAAATTTGTAGACAATATGATCACTTATAGGGCATAAAGCACACATAATCGGGAGGCTATTTAATGACCAAGTTATGCAGTTCCCTACAAACTTATTGGGGCATGTTCTTTAACCCACAAACAAAGACATTGCCCAGTCATATTAGATTTTTTAGACAAATTCAAAAGTCAAAACTTTTGACGCCCTCGCGAGTTATATGAGAAAGACACGTTCTAGTCCTTTACTTGATTATGAAAAGTGTCCGCTATCTTGGATTTTCTGTTTTTGTTGATTTTCACGCGTATTTTGCATTTTTCGACAAAAATGGCAAAACAAAATTTGTAGGTAATATGATCTCCACAATTTTTATGTTAGTCAATAATGTTGAAAAAAAAAATTATTGCAAATAACAAGTAAAGTGTCACAAAATTAGTAGAATGGTGCAGTTTTTAAAATTTTTGGAACATTTTTAATGAAAATAGGTGGTATATTTCGACGGCAAAGTTGTTGTTTTTTTTTAGCCACACAAAATCCAAGATGGGGGACTTAAAGTTTAATTTTTCTTAGGAAAAAAATGTATGTGTCTTTTTTGTAAGTTAAGAATATGACCCAATAATTTTGTAGGGCACTGCATTACTTGATCATTAAATACCTTCCCCGATCATATGTGCTTTGTGCCCTACAGGTGTTCATCAGTGAACAAGAAATCGTAATATTGGCATGTTCAGGACCAAGGTCAGGGAAAACGGCCCATGAGAATTGTAGGGCAATATGGCCATTTAATTTTAGAAATTTTTATAAAACAATTTCAAGAAAATTTTCAGAACCTCGTTATATTCTTCTAGGGCACTTTAATTTTCGATATTTTGGTACAATTGTGTGGAAGTGGAAAACAAAAGGGTGTTCATAAATTTTAAAAAATCATAAAATTGACATGTTCTGTGACTTTCATATTGAAAACGCCCCAGTTTTGAGAGTTTCCGGGGATAAAATCTTGTAGGTTACGTTAAAATGAAGCCGTTCACCAAAGGGATTTTCGATTTAAAATTGGTCCTGTTTCTGGTTAACATTATTTTGTGAAGATATCTTTGATTTTACTAAAAAAAATATAATTTGCTAAATTTTGGAGGTTATGTTTACAAAAAAAGTGCCGAACCAACCTCCCAGGCTGGTTCTAAAATTTCATAACCGCGTTGCAACTGTGACGTCATTGTTTTAAATCGAAAGGACCGGTTCCTTAAAGTTTGTATCTCGGACTAAATCACTAAGTAAAATATTTTTGTAGATTTTTTGTTTAACTTTTTTCAAGAACCTAGCAGCTTGCAGGATTTATTACTAAAAAAAAGGATAAATGGGATAGTTCCTAGGGGGGTTGTATGGGGAAGCTTAAAATTTTCTAGGTTTCGACTCAAGACCCAACAATTTAATTTGTGCAGAATTTTGTTTATTTCGCTTTATTGTTTTTCATTTATATTACACATACAAATATTTAAAAAATAGAGGATACCGCTTTCAAAAGGTAGTAGTAGTAAGGGGGGGGGCTGGCAATTAGGCCGCTTCATGGGCTTCTTCTGCCATACCCGTTTTGCACCCCTATCTTTCTACTCCCGCTACGCGGGTTGCAACTCTCTCTCCGGGCCTTCCTGTATTCTTTACGAAGTTCAGTATATCGGCCCATCTGAGCAAGTGCAGCTCTTTCTGCTTGGTTTCTCATTGGTGAGCCCCACGTCACCTGCTTTAATCTAGTCTGTGAGTCAGATTTTTCTATCAGGTGCTGTGCCAATTCCTCTAAGAGAAAGTTTAAATTTTAAGGTTTTACCTTAAGCAATGATTCAGCTTGCCAAATTTTGTTGTAATGTTCTTGGTTTTTTAGGCATATTCATATAAAAATATTTTTATTTATAAGAATAGCTGGGGGTGGTGGAAAAGATCATTGTTTGTGGATTTTCTCCTAACACCAGGTAAAACACAAAATTTCGTGTGATTGTGGTTAGGTTCTCAAGTTATATGGTACAAAAAAAAACTATTTTTTCCAAATTTTAAATTGAGCGCGTCCGTTTGGGGGCGGCTGATTAAGCGCGGGGACGATTGGGCGCCAGTAAAATATTTTATAAATTTAATAGCCGCGCGTCTTTGACAGTGTGTGCACACCCCTGAGCAAGCATCGCGCGCGTTAAAGCCGTAAATCCGATAATTTGACTTTAAAGATTTAGTGGACACAGTAAGGATTCGCTTTATTTTTCTTTGTGGTAATTGGTAAGGTTTATTAAATGAAAATTATACGCGGATTAAAATATTATGTGCTTGTAGCTTTTTGAGCTGTAAAATGTCAAGGTGTTAGAGGCCGCACCCAATCGTCCCGTCGATAGTGAACTCAATTAAGCTATACTCCACCTCCCCTCGACGAAACTCAATTTGGATATTGTGAAAATTATATATTAATTTAGTCCACTTTCAAAAAATTTTGTACTCAAAAGGGTAAGAAGTTTTTCCTACCTAAAAAGATTTAATAAAAGTTGTTATATTATAATTTCGTACTATTTATGTACTTTTATTAAAGGAAAGTACTTTTAGTTTTAAAAAATCATCAGTTCCTTATTTTTTTTTGTTTGTATATGGGGTGTGTGGCTTAATGTCAAGGTGAACCCCCTTCTGATTAGGAAATAGATTTAACAAAAAGGAATGTCCTCTTAAAAATTTTTCTACCCCAAGATAACTCGATTTTTGTTTGTTTATATGGAGTGTGTAGCTTGATGTCAAGGCGCACCCCCCTCTACTCAGGAAACAGATTTGTTAAAAAGTAATTATGCCATAATTTACTACTAATTATCAACTAAATTTGTCCCATTTTAAAAAATTTCCTACTCGCAAGATAACTCGATTTGTTTTATTTATTTATATGGGGTGTGTAGTTTGATGTTAAGGCGCACCCCCTCTGCTTAGGAAAAAGATGTAATAAAAGTTAATAATTCAATAATTTTCTACTAATTATGTACTAATTTCGTCCTTTTTTAAAAAATTAAATTTTTGAAGAATGTTTTAGTGGCGGTCTGATTAACATTTTGCTTTTCATCTCATGACGACCAGGCTTCCAAGTTCCAATGGGTAATCCAAAAACCTGTCTCATCTTGACTGTACCTGGTATATGAAGCATACATATGGGGTTACAATTTGAAAACTTAATAAGATAAGTAAAATTTCTCATACTTGGATGGTTTTCAAATAAGCTTCTTTTTGAATGCTGTTCGTTTCGCCAGACATTAAGTGGGCGGAGATATTGCAGCAGTGTTACCTTTTTTTCAAAATACGACAGACTGTTTATTTTGGTAATTTTAAATAGGGCTTTCTTTCGGATTCCAAAAATACTTAACATGGTACCTTTTCCTTTAACGGTTTTTAAATAAAATAGCAAAAAATTTCAATAAAAGCAGATAAGAAAAGGTCTTGTGTTAATCTTTCTGGAAATTTCTTGCCCAAAGTGGGGAAAAAAAACCAAGGTAATTTGGCAGGAGAAAATAGGTAATTAAAAAAATGTGTCCTGAAAGTGAAAATGCACAGGTGACAGTTTTCACCAACTTTTGGTAAATTTGTGCATGTTTGTATAAGTTTTCACCCTAATTTGTGCCCTCTTGAGATGGAAACTGCTTCAAAATGCCCTCTCAGTGGCCTCTTGTTTGCCTGTGACCAAAGCGCCCCCTACTTGTTAAAATAGAGAGAAACAACTTGTAAAATAAAAAATAGTGATCAAACATCACACCTATTATTTTAATCATAAGGGTTAAAACTTCTACTTTATTATTATTTATGATCATAATTTAATATTTGGATATATGATATGATATATTAAGCAATCATTTAGTCCATATTTTATGAATTTATGAAGAGCAAAGAAAAACATGGCGTGTTACCTTTTCTCAGCGACCGTGCCCTAAAAGTTTTTTAACTATATTTTTTCCTTGAAACACAAAATTTTCAATGTTAAAGGCGAAATTCCTTATTAGTTTCCTGCACTCTCAAAGACCCTTCGTTCGCCCATGGTTTGGTTGTCAACTAGAGTGAACCCGCCCAAAGACTGGGTATTTCCCTTTCTGTCTAATGACATTTTCTTAGAGGTAGAGGGAAATAGCTGCTCTACGCTAAACGCGCCCTGTTGTAACGGTGCTTATTACCAGCGTAAGGCGGCAATTACCACAACTTTTTATCGCCCTTTTAACCTGACACGTGTACAGAATAACATTAGAAAAAATACGATTTTTAGGACTCAATAAGACAGATTGTTATTTTATTTTTTAGTTTTAATACTTATAAGAAAAACACGAAAGAAATCGCATTTTTGGTAAATGTATTTTGTGCATCTGTCAGCTTAAAGCGCATTGAATAGTTGTGGTACTGACTGACTGACTCTCGTACATATTTCTAGGTTGTACTTGTATAGTTAAATAAATCATTGATTGTCCTAAAACAAAAACTAAAAAAATCCCCAAGTAACTTGGAGTCAAAATTTAAACCAAAAAAATTCTTAATCTTTAAGGATTTCTTTAGGTCAATAATAAGAACTTCATAGTAGAATGAATGTCTGTTTAAGTTTACCATAATTTTTCCTTTTTTTTTTCGCCTTCATAGGCAAAACAACTTTGAAGACTAAATAAAAAGCATCTGATTCAAAAAAATTTCCAAAAGAAAACCTTCAACATGTCATTTGTATAATGATGGTTTCTTAGGCTATTTCTTCCAATTAGGGACATATTTCCAAACCTCAAACTAAAAAGTCATTTTCTGAAGGAAAAAGGTGGATATTTTGACATCTGATTGGTTTTGTTGACCTTCCGAAATCCCCATATGCCTTAAAATGTTATTTGAGTATTTCCCTCTCTGAGCGAAAAAAACCTAGGTGGCGCGGCGCGTCGGGTTAGGTCTAAAATTTTTGGCACTCCGGAAAAGGCAATCATTGATCCATAAATCTTGCTTTCTAAGCGTTTCTATTTCATTGAATTTGAGAGAGAAATAATTAGTTGAACGGTTTAATATAGTTCGCGGTACTGTTCCGGTGTACGGTCGAGGTCATTTGGAGATTTACTGGCGTTTCATGGTAATTACCGACATGCGTGCAGTGTTTTTAACAACTATTTCCCTAGTTCGTAACCATGGCCTGCAATTCATTTATTCAAAAGTGATAAAATATACAGGGTGCCCTATTTAAAAAAATTAATATCGCCGCCCCAGCTCCGCCCGCTTAATGCCTGGCGGTACGGTCAGCATCCAAAAGGATGTTTTGTTTAACCATCTAAGTATAAGAAATTTTACTTATTTATCTTATTTAGTTTAGAAAATACAGGATGTAAACCATACTATAGTCATCCTTTTAACTGATGAAAGGGGGGGTCAAAACAAGTCAAAAAGTTCATATGACTTATGGGGCAAAACTCAATAGATTTTTGTCGAAACGACTTTAAAGTTGAAAAATTTAGGTACTTATGTTCACCAGTTATGTTAACCATTTTACAATAGGGCCATTTCCAAATAAATAAAAATAAATATTTCCTTTAAATCCTCTAAATTAAAAAAAAAAATAATAAAAAAAATGATTTCCTTTGAGCTAAAGATTTAAAAAACAATTAGCAACAACGCAATTCGCTGCATACCTGAGTCTCTGACCTCCATCCTCTCTCCTCTCTAATGCATAGTGCATCTTCCGCTGTTCGTTGAGAAGGTTGTCAGTCGCGCGAGTCTACCTGACGCCATTATTTTCGCAAATTTTTTGCAGTTTGGTCTGAAATTAAACTTTCTACAATCAGGAATATGCTGACATGCTATTAGTATATGGTGAAGCTCGCAAAAACTCAAATCTTGCCGCTCAAATGTATCGCGACAGATTTCACCAGCGGCTTAAAAGAAGTATTTTTGCTCGGTTTTTTGAGTGTTTTTCAAAATAAAAAGAGTTTCAAATTAAAAACAGTTTAAAAAATTGTGCGACAGGTGTTGTTAATTTAAAAAAGGAAGTGTGCCCTACAAGTGTACAAACAAATGCTAAAAAGAAGTGTTTTTTTTAGTGTTTGCCAAAAAAAATTAATACAAAGAGCATTGAAAATTGTGTGACAGGTGTTGTACTTTTTTATAATAAAAATGGACCAAAGAAAACTTTATTTCGATACCGAAAAGGACTTTTAAATAAACTTTTACAACCAGACGAGGCGCTAAAACCAATTTTCGGTAAGTACACATTTATTGTTTTGTGTGAAAAAAAACTATCCTCTTTGTTGATATTTACGTTGCAGCCCGACGCGCCGCGCCACTCTATCATGCGAGATCTCCTTTAATTTTCTCGCACCTGAAAGCGCATTGTTGCCAAACTGTGTTTAACTTAAAAGTCGTATATCTCCGAAGCCACTAAGTTGACACCCATATTATATAAATGTTTCTGCTTGTTTTGGCCTCCTCTATCACCCATTTAAATAATCACAATCATATCGTTTACACCCTGTACAGTTATTGTAAGTTTTGGAAAAGTCACCCTGTATACGCAATCACCCTTATCGAATTTAAAAGAATCTCGTCTAAAAACGTAGAAAAGATGATATGCTGTGCGCGCCAAAGCAAAAGACAAAATGTAAAAAAAATACAAATAACGAAACGAAATCTGCACTTTTGAACAGGAAAGAGGAAACTGTCTATGTAAGGTCACTCAAAGATAACCGTTAATAAATACAAAATGTTGGGATTGCTGTGAACTTCATATGCCAGGTATATTTCCCTGATGATCCCTAATAGGGATGAAACAGGTATGTAGGTTCCTGAAATGTGACATTAGATCTACTCTGGTCGCAATTAATTGAAAAGCAAAATGTTGGTCCTACCAGCACTAAAACATCCTTTAAAAATTTAATGTTTTACGGACGCAAAATTATTTCTTTGGAAACTTATTTTTTTTTAAAAAAGTTATCTTGCGAGTATGAAATTTTTTAAGAGGGGAACTAATTAGTACATAAATAGTAGTAAACTGTAATATAATTACTTTTGGTTAAATCTATTTCCTAGGCAGAGGGGGGGGGTCAAGCTACTCGCCGCATATACAACAAAAAATCAAGTTGTCTTGATGGTACCAAATTTTTGAAAAGAGGGCGAAATTAGTACATATTTAGCAGAAAATTATGGAATTATTAACTTTTGTTACATCTCTTAACAGAGGGGGGAGAACCTTGACATCAAGCTACACACCCCATATAAACAAAAAAAATCAAGTTATCTTGGGAATAGGGAATTTTCTAAAAGGTGACGAAATTAAATCTCTTTCCTAAGCTTAGGCGTGTAGCTTGGCATACCTTTCACAATATCGAAATTGAGTTTCGTTGAGGGAGCTGTAACTTAATTGAGGTTCGATAGTGCTTAACTGAGCTTGGATAGTGCTTAATTGTTCTAGACCCGTAAATGTATATACTTTGATTTGGAAAATTTATCATTCTTTTGGCAATTTTTTAATCTTCCAATATCTTGGTTTTCTACCTTAAATTGTCAGTTGATTTGTGACTTTTGAAATTTACGTTTATACGTCATTTATTCTCGGTTTCATTGGCCAGCATAGAAGGCAACTGGCTAAAAAAAGTATGTTTTTTTCTATTCCAAAAATGTCTTCCAGTATCCTAGCACCTTTTGTGTTGAAGACATTAATATGAATGTAACCAAGTTGCGATGTAGTTCTAAAATGATACGACACTGGTACAGTGAAGCAGCACTCTTTTCATCCTCTTTGTTCTTTTGAATAAAAAGATTTTTACGGCGTATTTTATCCCAAAAGCAAAACTTTTCACATTCTGTACAACTGGTAACAGTATCAATATACAGTTCTAAAAATAATTGGTTTATAAGGTTTTAAAACAGCCTGTTTCTTTTGCTAGGCAAAAATCAAGAGTGGATAACTTGGTACACTACGAAAATAGTACTAAATATTTAAAGAATAGAAAGAAATATAAATTTATTAGATTATTTTATGTATTTCTGGTTATTAATAAAAATAGATGTTAAAGTGGCGTACGTACGGTACATTATGATGCCGCTCCTGTCTTTCGTATGATGTGTAGGATCGACTGAGGTGTAAAGTGGTTTCAACAAATAAAGGCGCTCACAACAGTTACAGGACGACCGAAAATTTTAAAATTTTGGGGTAAACTTAAATTTGTAGTTTTTTAGAGGAAGTCTAAATGAGTGAGACAAGCCAGATAGACTCCATAACGTGATGGAGGGTGGAACTGAGCACCACAATATCTATCTTGTTTACTTTTTAATAACGTTAATTAAAACACGTTCACCTTTTAGGTGATTTCTAAATTTAAATTTAGATCTTAGTTTATACCTCCACCAAAAACTTTTTATATTATAAGTTTGGCTTTTTTGTCGTCACTTTTCTCCTTATTTGTTATTTTTTTTTAAATTAAAATCACTCTAAAAAAATTGATATTAGCAGATTAATAATCAATATAACTCACACGGTTATATTAATTTGCGAAAACATTTGACAGTTTTTAGAATTGCTCCAGGGACCTTTTACTTATTTCTTGGCATTGCAACTGGCAACAATTATTTACGTTTAGGACTGGAATAAAAATTGTTATTGGTCGATGAAAGTGATGAAAGCTATCTATCTTAAAAATAAATGTTGGTTATTAATTTTGTAACCATTAGCGATACGGCTTGACCATTGCTAAGGGACTGCTCGCACGGGAAAACCAACTGTGTGTGCATTTGCGTAGAAACTATGGAGCAAATAAGACGGAGTAAAGCCTTAACGAATGTCCGCCCCGAGTTTCGCACTTTGATTCGAAAGCAAAAAAGAGGGAACAGTCAGTGGTGATCCCAGGGGGGGGGGGAGGGCGATGAAAATGAATATTTTTTTCTTAAAGATCAATCTCCAGAGCTATTTTTTCCTTTTTTGTTTAAAATGTTTTGCTGGCGGCGCAGTCTTCTCCGGTAACACTACATTTTTCTAAAATTTTCACCTAAGGCGCTATTTTGTTCTCGAAATTACCTTATTTTTGAAAAAATTTTGCCTGCAGCTTCATTTTTCGAAGATTTTTACGGCGCTTTTTTGCACCCTAACTTAGTTGCAAAATTTTCGCCCACGGCGCGGCGCTCTTTATCTTCATACTCTAAACTAAGTCCTATACTAAAACCCCCCCCCCCCATTCATTTTGGAAAACTTGTTCCATGTCCGTCCAATATTGTGTTGTAAAGAAATATGTCTTCCTAGATTTTTTCAGAGCTTACTTTTTTTAGATAAAAAATTGTTTTTTAACGAAACAACCAAATAAAGGCGCCCTTCCCCACTTTAGGGCTGTTGCAAATATTGGCGGCCCCTTTTATTTTTCGCTTTTACCCTCCCGCTAGTTTTACAGAATTGGTTCGCTACGCTACCTATTTCGATATCAGGACATAAAAAACCTCGTAAAACACATCAAATTTTTGAAGAATAGTGATTTCAAAGCGACGATATCGAAAATCATCCGTGTTCAAAAAGAATGAGATGACAAAGCAACACGCGGTGCACGAAAAAGAACGCTGTTAATTGATTTCTTTGGTCGTGTAGCGTAGTCAATGCTGGTTTGGCCTTTTCCAGAAAGATGGCACTAGTAGTAGTAACAGAATGTAATGAAATTTTATTTAAAGCAGAGATATTTTGTTTTCTAATTAATAATGAAAATGTTTTCTTCCCAAGTATACCGCATTTCGTAAACACCAGAGACGAGACGACCCCGAAAGTAAATTAAAATGTGTAGAAAACAGATTCCACGGTACCTACAGCACACAGTCGAGAGTCGGGCATTTCCCCGACCGTTGCCGCCCTCTAGGAGAATTTGCAGACATATGTTGTACACGGTTATTATTGCAACATTGACTTATGCTTACAATGCAAGAGTAGCGAAAATCTTTCTCATGGAAGCAGTCCGAAGATAATGAAAAACTGGCAGCATTGGTCGATATACCTGTTTCTTTTGTGCGCGCAGAACTTTATATGCCATTTCTATTTGATTTATTGAAATCCTACCCCGTAAGAAATCCTTAGGAACCATATTTTTAACGTTTTTAATATTGTGGACAGCAGCAATGATTTTTTTAAATAATGAGGTATAAACTATACAGGGTGTATTTTAAATGATGCACCAAACTTCAAGGGGTTATAGTTCAGGTCAAAAGAAACCAAAAACTTCCTATAAATGTGGGTCCTATTTGCCACATTAATTAATTAGTTAATTTAAAAAAATTCAAATCTTACTTTTTTGAAAAGAAAAGTTAAAAAATTAATAACAATATTAGAGACAAGAGGCTACATAAAACACTATTTAGATTTTTTTTTAACAAAGCATATATTCAATCAATCAAATTTGACAATACCGCCCTTTTCACCAAACGTGATAACTTCCCGTAATAAAAACACTCGTAGTTTTTAATACTACAAATACAGTAGCAAACTTCTAAACATCAAAATACCAAAAAATTTTTAGATATGCATGGATTGAATAAACCAGCAACAAAATGTATACATTAATTACTCAACTTAAATTAAATTAATAAAAACAAATCATTATGTAGCAAGGATTTACTTAAAGAACTTTT
Organism: Oxystoma pomonae; assembly: GCA_963921995.1. Lineage (NCBI taxonomy): Eukaryota > Metazoa > Arthropoda > Insecta > Coleoptera > Brentidae > Oxystoma > Oxystoma pomonae. The sequence continues at coordinate 42,732,011 of OY998173.1, forward strand.
AGTTTTCAATACTCACCTACTTATACTTATTACCAATAGTACAACCTTTCAACTACAATAGTTTAGTTAATTTGCCTTGCTTAATTTCCTGACTTGATTGAATAAATTTTAAAAAATTAATCCTACGTACCGTAGGCACCTAACCTATAAAACAGTGAGGAACATTGGGGACTGAACATTGATACAAAAATTATTTGACAATGCCGGGCAGACGCGTCTTGGAAATGAAGAATGTATTTTTTAAAGGGAATAATAGCCCATGAAAATACATCATATATTATTCGACAAGAATTTCATATCCATATTTTATTATACCTTAATGAGCTGACAGGGCTGCAATAAATAGGAGCCGAACAAAACGTGCCCATCTACAAGTATACGTTTACATGTGGTACTTTTACAAAATAAAAAGGATCCCAATAAAGTTGAATAATATTACTCGTTTTGGAGTTTTAAAAAATATCATTATCCTGCACATGGCCGTATTTTTTTCTAACTGAACCAACCCCCCCTACGCTGCCCCCCCCAGAAATCTCAAAATCTGTTCGTCTAATCCTTTCTTTGTGCGCCTACGTTTAGAAGGGTGTTAATTGCATAAAATACGTAATCTATCGCGACGCAACTTCAGCTTTTTCAGTTTGTACTTTAGTGAGTTAGTTTTTATTTCTACGTTTGTACTTTGTGAGGAAGACACTTTGAACATCTCCTTTGAAACCAACAATGGTAAGTGAAAAATTTAATCTATTTCTTTAATAAATCTATCGTGTATTTCGCCGTGCCTGGCTCTAATCGTCTGCTATTGTTGCTATTGTAAAGGTGAGCCTGTGATGTGGCGTTGTCGTATTTAGGAAAAAATCGTAGAATTTCGATGTAATTTTTTTTCAAAAATAATGTTTTAATTCCACTTTATTGGGATTCTTTGTTCAGTATTTATTTTATTTTTTTATTTATTTATTACACCCTGTGTACTACCTGTGCGCTTTTCTCAACGGGCTCTTTTTGGTTGCGATGTGAATTACTACGAGTTATTTGTTATGTAAGATTTTTCGAAAGAAATTAAAGTTAATTTTCCTTGGATGAATGAATGTAGAAGTGCGGACGGGACAATTCCCATGTACGTAGGCCACCTTGCTGGACCCGTTGTACGTCCACTATCCATGGTTTAGCCCTGGAAGCCTGACTCTTTCGCAAAAGAACATTTTTCTGGGCTGCAACCTTCTTACATCGCCTGGGACCAACAGATAGTTCCCAAATTGCGACTTGACCTGGCCAGAGCCGGATACTCCAGCAGGACATGCAAGGACGATTCATCTCTCCGGCGATTCCCAGCGTCTCTATAGATGCTTGTTGAGGCAACAGTGTCCTGTTAGGAGCACTGTTGCTGGTCTCACATCCTTCCTGCCTAGGTGGAGAAAGGACTTCGAGTAAGTGCTCTTCAGTAACCTCTTTCGGTTGGACTGTCCATGCTGACCACGATTTTGACCTGGAGCTTTCTCAGCTTGGGCAATCTGTTTACATCAGCGGCGTCCGTAGGCGCTCCTGATGCGTTTGTAGAGTGTTTAAAGAGTACTTGTGCAGTTCCCTGTCTGGGGACTGATTCTTGAATTTTGTAGGAAAGGTCGCACGGGAACATTCACATCCTTCGTTTCGACCAATAAGAATGCTCAGAAGCTGCCCATGTTGCGTAGTGCACGCGCAAGGGGGCAGGTGTATGAAAATGTAGGAAAGTTGCTTCAATACACGGAAATCGGGTGAGGTTCGGTCGTGGTCGGATAGGTTTCAGATAACTCGTGATCGCTTCAAAGCCTATTATTGGTCGATATCAGGGAGAGGACCGTTCCCGTGCGATTTTCCGTACGAAATTCAAGAATCAGCCCCCTGGTCTCTTGTGTTGAAGAAGATCTACTGGGTCCTTGAACAGTTCCTTGTTGATCCTTATCTTTAGAGGTTCCCTGTGTTACCTCCTTGTTGTCGGAGGGTTCTTCTGGAGTTCCCTCACAGACGAGTAAACCGGCTAGAATCAACTCCCCAGCACTTCGGGGAGGGGGCTCTATACAACAGGGTGAGCCTGGTTCCCTGAGGAAGGTTTTTATTGTGGTGCCTCATCCACGCGGCCCTGGCGTTTAAGTCAAGGCCCACATCCGTCGAGTCGAGAGCGAGCCAGAGTTGTGTTCACCTAAACGCTCCCTATCTGCGGAACACCGACCCCAAAGAGCTGCGTTCCAAGGGGGTGCGGTATGACGTTCCCCAATAGGATTTAGTAGAAACTTAAAGGAAATATTTCAACGCATCGGTATCGGTATACCTAATGCGTTCAAAATAAAACCAAAAGACAATACATTTTTCACTTGTTTACGGCACATTTCGAACGAGGCGCTTTTATGGTGGATGCGATGGGAGAACAGCTGACTCCACTCGTTGCGTACGGAGGGATGTACGTACCGTTACTCAGCTGTTTAGTCCTCGCGTCCACCATAAAAGCAGGCCTCGTTCTAAATATGCCGTGAGAAATGCATTGGTCTTTTGGCTTTGTTTTGCACGCGTTAGGTACAGCGATACCGATGCGTTGAAATTAGTTAGTACGTCGATGGTTGAAATATTTACTCTAAGTGTCTGATAACCGACTTATTCACTCGGGTCCACTCCGGCGGCTTGGACGCACCTGTTGAGAATTACCCAAGTGGGATTCAGAAGGGAGCTCTGGGTCCCTTGGGTCGCGTTAATGCTTGTATCTTGCTAATGCAACCCAACAGAAGCAAAGGTATTTCCTCACAATGATAACAAAATAAATTAGCGGTCATTTTTTTAAGCTGCATTTTTTGTGTACTTGCTAAATTTTGTATTTTAATTAATTTATGATTTGACATCGACTGTAGAAAATTTAAAAAATTCGGAGCATTGGATTTTTTTTATTTTCCGATTTATCATTAAACTTTGTCATTTTGATTTTCAAATCGGCAGAATCGTTATGGGTAATTCCAGTTAATCTTTATCTACTTGCTTTGGGATTTCATGCGTGTTTTTAAATCAACCGCCTTTAACTATCAATTTAATTCTAATTACTCTGGTCAAAAAATAACTTTTTTTGGTTGTATCTTGTAAAAAGTTTTATTAGTTTCGGTTTTTTTTGTCAAATTAAATTGATAACGTAACGCTTTATGGGGGAGGGGGTCAGCGGAATTGTTATAAAGCGTTACAAAGGGGTGAAAGTGATGTCTTGTGTCGCATTACGTAACGCCCAAACCGAAGACCTACCTTTTTACCTGTCAAATTTCATTAGGAAAACAGTTTAAATATTTTTTTTGCTATTTTTACTTGACATATTTGAAACAATTAAAAATAGGAGCTAATATTGCTTTATAAATATTTTTTCCATTATAAGATGGGTTGGCATTGTGAAACTGAAAATCCTACAGATTCGTTACGACATTACCAGACAATCTTCAAATGCGCGAAAGGTGCTTAACCGTTTTATTATCTTTTAACCTAGCAAATCTGATTATTCTAGCGCATTCCCCAAAAGTTTTAAAATCGAAGGTTCATTGTGTTGTACTTGGAAAGATAGGTTGCGATCACCGAGAGTTTTTAGAAAAAAAACGACAAAAGAAATGCGTTTACCTCATGTTGTTAAAATCAACGCGGTTTCGCCCAAACGTCGGAACTAAATAACTTATCGGCTTTTATTTTTTGTTTATAATGAAAAGAAAATTATACACCTTTATCTTTTGACCCCATCGGTGCCTTTGTTTCCATTACCACAAATATATTTCAGTATAAGTTAAGAACTCTGACATACACTACATCTCTAACATAGCTTAAAAAAGATGCTTATTTACTAGATACTATTATAATAAGTAATATTTATAGATAATGACAATAACTAACTTGAAGTTAAAAAGGATCCACACGATCTTCGGGTTTACACACTGAGGTGCTATGGCATCGAACGGTCGGAAACTTCTGAAAATAAATAAGCCAACCGTTAAAATTACTGTATAATTAACTAAGTATGTTTATCCCAACTTAACAATTTGACGTCTGAGGACGTGTGACTTGACTTAATTTAAAGAGGTTTAAGGAATACCCCGGAACTACTTAGTGCACCCTATAGGTGTCTGTTTTTTTTTGTCCGGCAGAAATAAGCGTGAAATGTGTACCAACCTGCATGTTAGCTCTTGTACCTTGTGTCGTCTTGTCGTGAGGCCAGTAAGAGGCCCCCTCAAAGTTGTCGTGACTGCCTATTTGATAACATCACCCACCGAGTATTTTTGGTTGTCATGATTTTTCCGCGGTCATCTGAGTAGCACTAGAGCTCTATATGCTGGCTGGACTGTCGACTGGATATTCTATCTAGCTGAAAATTCTAGCTTGTCCTAAAAGACAATAATTTCGAGTCAGAAAGGTCGGAACAGTAGGGACGTCATTTTGGGAAAGTGAGGACGAAGATACGAACTGTCATCGGGACTATCCCAAGCAGCATTTGGACATTATCTTACGTTGCGCATACGTTGCCCTTGAGAAACGCGACGTCGGCTAGCGACGTCGTTTCGGCTGCCTGACGACCCTTATTCGCACCTAAAATTAGTTAATAAACAACAAAATTACGTTTGGTTTTGTTTCGACTATATAATATATAGACTTTTTCTAAAAGAAATTCTTGAAGATTTACTTAAATTATACCCAATAAATACATATTTTACAGGTTGAATAAAAATGGAAGGGGTTTTTTTAAAGGAGGATCCTGATAGGTATACAAGAATAATATGTACTTCTTTTATTTACTTTTAAATCACCTTACACATAAAAATTTATAAACGAAAGGCCGTTTATTGTTAAATGTAAATAAGATACTTCGGAAAAAACCGGGCGCCCTGAAAATTGGAAAAATCTAAGAAAATAAAATATTTAAAAAAAATTGTCGCAATATTTTTTTAAAATGCTGTTGTTAGTTTTGTTGTAAAAATGATCTAACATTCCCCCAAAACCCTATTTTATTAATTACACTACACGGAACTCTCTAATCTTAGACTAAATCTAAAAAGCAAATTAATTTACAATGGCCGAGAGACGCCAACCTGTTCAAAATGGCGAATTTTCGTGCCCTACTTAATCTGAACTAACATTATACCAAGTCCGATCGGGTTTCCAAGTTAAGTCGTCAAGCATGAGTAAAGTTACGAATTACGACGTATTAAAACCGTACGTCCGCCATGATGTACTAAACTAAACCCCTCCTGAAATTTTCCATCTTCCTGCGTACGTATTATAATCGCACGTCTTGCACAGAGTATGTAATATTAACCTAACCTACGTATTAGAATCTGAAGTAGTTTTTAGTATCACACACCTAACTGTCAAATGTCGCACTAACTTCTCAGTTTTAGCGTTTTTATTTATTCTTGTTTGTCTTAGACATGATTCCCAATGAGCATTTTCAGAAACTTCTGGTGACAAAAATTTATATAATTATTATAAAGCGGGTTCCATTAATGCCCTAGGGTATTTAGAGGTTTCCTACAGGAATTGAGTTTGTATATTTGTTTTATTAAAGGTTCTAAATTGATGGTACCCTAAGGTAACATAAAACTGGTGTTAACAATGTTTCCACCAACATATTTATAAAAATATAGGTCATCAGTGACAAAAGTTATATAAATTGGTTTTTGAAATCTTTCCGTTAACCCATCTATAAAACCGTAAGTAACTATCAATTAAAGATATATATAGATTGGTTTTTAAAATGTTGCTATCAACTTACTTATAAAAACTTACACACAATAATTATATTAATTGGTGCCTGTAATATTCTTATCAACTCATTCATAAACCTTTTTTGCCCATTCTTTCTATAATGCTTTTATTAATTTCTTTGTATAGTGGTTATAATACCACTGTTTTTACAACAAAAAACCAATTTTAATTTATAACAAAACAAACAAGATTTTTTAGGTTAATTTTGTGACATCAAAAAGCTGGTTTTTGCGACTTTAAAAGGTGCGTTTTTGCGACATCAAAACGCGCGTTTTTGCGAGATACCATACCATCATTATCTGGTTTTAATTACATCAATCTGAGAAAGATAAGAGATCCAAATCTTCTTGAGATAGTTTTCGATGACAGATATCGGGATCGAATGCATTCTACACATGATTCCGACCAGCGTTTCCCATGCGCGGCCACCCTGACTCAAAAAACTCATCACGTGGACCGACATGAACTTGTATAGGCAAATCTCGCTTAGACTACGTGATCCGTGTTTTGATTCGGGGAGCCCACGCATAAGAAACCCATAGATGAGAACCGGGTTTTAGAAAAAGAGAACAATATAGTAACCGAGTTAAGTTCGCCAAAATGCACCGTGAAACTTCGAGTGCATACAGTGCGCACGGCTGGTCGGCGGCAATTGTGAACACATCACCTTACGTAGCGACGGAACGCAGCCTCAAGGTCTGTTTCTGCGAGTTTGACATAGTTACTATTATCCTCTTTTTCTAAATGCATTCGTCTGAGAGAGATCCAGCATAACCAGGGAAATACCTGCCTGTACACCCTTCGACCCCGCAATCTAACTATCTTCTTGAGATGGTTACCTCTGACAGTTATGCGGGGTTGAAGGGTGTGCAGGCGGGTATTTTTCCTGGTATGTGTAGTATGCTGGATCTCTCTCAGACGAATACATTTAGGAAAAGAGAACAATGGTAACTATGTTAAGCTCGCAGAAACGGACCTTCAGTGTTCAACACTGCGCCATCTGCAGCCTTTTGTTCCAACTAGCACCATGTTTTAAAATTGGTATTATTGTATTTTTTTTTATAGAATTGTCGTAACAACAATAGGTTTTTGGTCAAAATAAAAACGTTATTTATGGGGTTTCAACATGTGTTTTAATCGAAATATTGCTTAACGTTGCGCTTTGTAACGGATTACTAAGGACGTAGGTTTACCTCAAAAACAACGTTGGAGACAAACGTCCTTGATCACAACCTTAATTCTACCCGAAATTGACGTCATATTAAGACGCATTTGGTTGGAAGTCAGATTTGGGATGTTATTTGCAACTATATTTTAGTGGCTACTTGCATAGTCGTATCGATTATCCTGCCTTCTAAATCCTAGTTTTCAAAAAAATAGCCCAAATTCACTTATTTTTGGTCGATCAGCTGTTTCTTGTCTTCGGGGTACATGTTTGCCATATGTAATCGGTAATTAGAGAAAACTTTCAGGGTAAGAAGAGTGCGTTCGCCGATTGCGTGGCACAGTCATGGTTAACGGGATCTTACCGTAACTTTCCGGGCTAGGAAGGTAATTAAAGTTGTTTTATCGTTGTACTTTGGTTTCTCGCACCAGAAGAATCACATTGAAGGGAACTTCCAGCAAGAAATATGAACTTCTGATTTGTCTGGTTCCATTCGGCAAATGGAATGACGTCGTAGTGGACGTCATTCCATTTGCCGAAATTTTTAGGTTTCTCATAGGCACTGGGCAACTATGCCTTGCGCCGTAGATGTTAGTAGACACGGGGTTGTTGCTTATCTATATGCTGGTAGTTGGCGTAGTCGATGTTTTTCGCACTTATCGCAACACACCGAATAGAGGTCTACCTAGGGACCAATCAGCAAGGAGAATTGGGGGTCACGTGGGTGGCATTCGTAGCCGACAAAAATAAGTTTCTTTGGTTCAAGAAGGAAAGAGTCCTTTTTTTTTCAGAGAATTGGCGCTGAACATGTTATATTTAATTTACTTTTAGTAGTAGTCAGGCCGGACAGATCAGGCCACTGTGGCATGAATCTGTCCGCTATGGGAAGTTGGGCGAACCATACTGCCTGTAGCATGTAGGCGGGAGGATCTGGCGACCGCCCGCCCACGATTCGAGTCTAGTGCTCAATCGTGCAATCAGCTGGCCTAATCTCGAGGGATACAATCGTCGTATTCCTTACGCCATTGGATCGTCACTCGTTATTAGGGACCGTGGGCTTGCTGACTGTGCATCAGCATGTCCACGTTAATAAAAGTCTCGCGCAGGCATTCTCTACTCTGAGATCCTATACTTTCTAGGAGGAGGAGGCTACACATTTTTCTGGAAAGGGAAAGAAGAAGATCAACCACGTATTCACGGAGTGGGTTTGGCTATAAAAAATGAGATTGTGGACCACCTAACCGAATTTCCATCCGGAATAAGCGAAAGATTGATGACATTGCGCCTAAACCTTAGCAACCACCAACACGCTACTATAATCAGCGCCTACGCTCCAACTCTTGCAGCTGATGAAAACCAAAAAGATGAATTTTATTCTCAACTTAGTGAAGCCATAACATCTGTTTTCAATTCAAACCTATGGAAGGGCGTCATTGGCAAGGAAGGTGTTGGAAACATGAACTCAAACGGACTGCGCCTATTAACCTTATGTTCGGAATATGACCTCACAATCTCAAATACAATTTTCCGACAAAAAGACAAATTCAAGACCTCCTGGCAACACCTGAGGTCAAAACACTGGCATTTGATTACATTATTGTACGTTCCAGAGATTAAAAAGACGTAAACATTACAAGAGCAATAACGAGTGCAGACGACTGCTGGACAGACCATCGCCTGATACGAGCCAAAATGCCGTAGCCGTCAAAAAAAGCAAATCAAAAGAAGATTCAATGTAGAACGCCTTAAAGATGATCAAACCAGAACAAAATTCCAAGTTTCTCTGAATCAAAAGTTGGGTACTTTAGAATACCCGGAGAATATTGACGATCACTGGAGAATTTTGAAGACAGCAATAACATCTGCCTCCGAAGAAACAGTCGGCTACGACAAAGAAATTCAAGACCTTATTGAGAGGAAGAGAAAAGCCCATAATGCTTGGAAAAGCCACCCTAACTCTAATGAAAAGAAAAGGCAATATCAAGAAGCCAAAGCAGAAGTACAAAGGCAAACACGTAGATTAAAAAACCAATGGTGGACAACAAAATCACATGAAATGCAACATCTAGCTGAGTCCGACAACACCAGAACCTTCTTTCAAGCTACTAAGATGATATATGGTCCCACTACACAAGGTATCAATCCCCTACAATCCAAAGATGAAACAAGGCTGCTTAAAGACAGATCCTCTATCAATTCACGATGGAAAGAACACTTCCAAGAACTACTCAACAGAGAGTCTCAGGTCGATAATGACATATTCGACAAAATTCCGGAGAAAACTACACAACAACACCTAAGTGAGATTCCGAGATTAGAGGAGGTCGAAAAGGCAATCACACAGCTAAAGAAAAACAAGTCAGCAGGCACAGATGGTATCGCTGCCGAAGTCTACAAACAAGGGGGTCCCGCACTTAATTCCCAAATGCACATTCTAATTAGTAAAATATGGACCACTGAGACCATTCCTGCCGAACTCAGAGACGCCTCTATAGTTACCATTTTCAAAAAAGGCGATAAGGCCCAATGTGGAAACTACAGAGGTATATCTCTGCTTTCTGTTCCTGGAAAGATACTTGCACGGATACTATCAAACCGATTAATTCCGATTGCCGAACAAAATCTGCCAGAGACACAGTGTGGATTTAGGCCCAATCGAGGCACAGCTGACATGATCTTCAGTGCCAGACAAATGCAAGAGAAATCTAGAGAACAAAATCGCCCTCTCTTCATGGCCTTCATAGATCTAGTCAAAGCATTTGATTCGGTCAACAGAGAAGCTCTTTGGAAAATACTGGCAAAAGCTGGATGCCCTCAAAAATATATTCAAATTCTTAGACTACTACACGACAATATGAATGCAACAGTCCTGGGCAACGATGGACCAGGAGAGTCATTCCAGATTACGACAGGCGTTAAACAAGGATGTGTTATTGCGCCCACCCTATTCTCTATATTTTTAGGTGCCATGCTTCACCTTGTTGAGGAACATCTACCGCCGGGAGTGGAAATTTTATATAGATTCGACGGTAGCCTACTTAACCTAGGCAGACTGCGAGAAAAAACTAAGATCTCGACGACCTCGGTAATCAAGCTGCAGTACGCCGATGACAACGTCGATATGGCTGATACAGAGGAAGGTCTACAGCTGGTAATCAACGCATTTAACCAAGCCTACAAAAGCATTGGCCTGGAGGTCAATCTTGCCAAAACGCAAATTCTTCACCAATCAGAACCAGGTACGAATCCCCAAGCTCCAAATATTTCCATAAATGGCCATCCTCTGCAGAACGTGGAACATTACCCATACCTTGGGAGCCACCTATCATCAAATGCAACTATTGACGCAGAAACACAGCATCGCCTAAAATGTGCTAGCGCAGCGTTCGGACGGCTTTCGGAGAGAGTCTTCAACAATCGCGACATCAATTCGGAGACCAAGCTTCGTGTCTACAACACAGTTATAATACCAACTCTAACATACGGATGCGAAACGTGGACCACCTACAGAAGGCATATCAAACGACTAGAAAAATATCACAAAGGTTGTTTAAGACGAATACTTCAAATCAAATGGCAAGACCGACGAACAAACATAAGTGTTTTAGAAAAAGCCAGAACAACTAGTATAGAAGCCCTTATCTTCAAGCACCAGCTTCGTTGGACTGGTCACATTATCTGCATGCCTGAAACACGTCTCCCAAAGCAGATATTTTATGGACAACTGAAGGAGGGAAAGAGAAATCAAGGAGGTCAACCAAAAAGATACAAGGACGTTCTCAGAGGCAATATGATGAAGGGTCACATCGATATAAACAACTTCGAGACCACGGCAAACGATAGGGCTACATGGCGCCGAACAGTCCATGAGAGAGCACAAACTTTTGAAGAGCAACGACGTAGACTAGAAACGGAAAAGAGAGAACGTAGAAAGGAGCGACAAAATGGAAGAATGGATGACCAACAACAACCGGCTGCTGCCGGAGACTGGGTGTGCCAGGACTGTGGAAGGGTGTGCGGCTCGAGAATTGGCTTACATAGCCATCAAAAAACGCACAACAGATAGCGACCATACAGAATAGAAGAAAATCATACTCGGTATCGAGTGATTGCCTATGATGATATGATGATTTAATTTACTTCAAATACGCATCGGATAAGCTGTCCGGATTCGCAGTGAAGTTGATTGTATTCTGTCAAAAGAATAGTGGCAGCTCTGCTTTGGTTCTCGTTTCCTTGTTTTCTACTATTGGTTTTCCCTTTTAAGGCTGAATCTGCTGTTCTGCGGCGTCCCTCATTAACTTAAGGTACGTTTTACCCCCAATTCTAACTGAAACCGGATTGTGACTTATTGTTTAGTCCCATATTTTGCCTTGCAATATAACAGTCATTGTTTCCCTTGCTAAATAGTTTTTTTCATAGTTTTTTATCTATGTTTTAAGGCCTTTGTGATGAGTCGCCTCTGTACCATAGGTATATTATTTTTGGAGCGATCTCATGTATTTTAAATACCTGGTGGTGGCCTAGGGTTCCTTCTAAAGGAAAGTCCCTATTAAGTTTTAAGAAGGTAGTTTTCGTAAAAATTAGGATAGTGGAGGTCGCCTTCTACAGTTTTCTTTTTTATTAATTGAATACAGGGTCGCCGGCTGGGGCTATGCACCACCATGGGTATTTAGCTAAGCACAACCTTCGCTTAGTGCTATGCACAGTCCTTCATTGGAACCACTCTTGGGTTGGAGACGTCCTGCCCTAGAGGGGATTTTGTCTGGTCACCTGTGGCGTTTCTGATCATCTTGGACTTGGTTTACATGGAGGATTAATTAACCATACGGATAAGCTAACCCGTAGCTACGGATAAACTAACCCTAACCTCAAAGCGTTCACGTAAACTTTATTTTCAAACAAAAGTTTTTTTAAAAATCAGGTTTCAAACCGTCATCTCAAACTTTCTGTAACTTATTACTCTATTTTATTTGGTATTTTATGTCACAATTTTATGTTGGAATTTTCGCACAGTTAATAGGAAGGTAACCTCCCATTTAGATTATAATTATATAACCCCACCTTTGGGGCAACTTGTTATAAAGCCTATATTTTTTCCTATTTTTTTCAACATTCAAATAAACTTTTTTATTCTAATTGTTTTGTCATGCTGAAGATTTAACTTTTACAATATATTTATATTTACCTATACCCTTGCCTTTTACTATGTATCACCCTAAAGCCTAGATATGTTGACACCTCTATTTGAGCCTTCAGTTTCATTGAGGCAAGAACCACGGATTTTGCTTTGGCGTGGTGTCAGCGAAGAGTTGACTGACCTCCCGCCAAAGAAAAAGTGTAACAAACTGAACTGTGATACAAAAATCGTGTTTGTTCAGTGTTATTTTTTTTTTATTTACAATGTGTTTACTTACTAATTTTCTGTTCTTTGTTACAGGACTTCGATCCCTATCCTAACCCCTATGGAGCTTACATGGGATACCCAGGAGGGGCTGAGAGACCCCCTACACCCCCTAGTCCGAGCGAGCATAGTGGTAACCCCTCTCCCCTGCCTCTTTCCGTTCAGCCTAATACCGGTTATTTAGGTTCAGGGTATGACGAGCTTCCTGAACACTATAGGTAAGTTATTAAGTTGTAGGTATCATTCTACACGGCACATACAGATATTTAGTTAGCACATACAGATATTTAGTTAGCACATACATATATTTAGTTATCTAGGTGCCAACCTAAACTTGTAATTTATTAATTTATAACTATATATATTATAAAGACTAGCAATTTGTCTAGTTTGCTTAAAAATTGTACCAGAGATTTTATTTTTTGTTTGTATTTTGTATATGTATTTCCCATTTGAAGTTCGAGTCTATAATAAATCAAGGCATATTATATTATTTGCAGCACGAATTGTTATTGTTGAATCTTTAAACGCTAAATTGATTTTCATTTGTGTATAGATGGGCAGCCCGGTAACGAACAGGGTAGTCTAAATTCGAAGGTATTGTGAGGTTATAGGTATTTCTCTTATGAAATGACCTATTTTTTACTCGACTTTTTAAAAAAGCGTGAAATGTCTTTTAAAACGATGATAAAATATTACTTTGTAAAATTTAATTTTTTAGTTTTCTTACTATTTTTTAAAAATATATTCTGTCGTCGTTTTTCGGAAAAAGTATGCTATAAAAATAAATAAGAATATAATAAAAACATATTAAAAAAAAGTAGATAGGAAAAAAACCCAAAATAAAATATTATTTGCGATACATCATTTTGAAGGAAATTTTATGCTGGTTTCAAAAATAAAGTAAAAAATAGGTCATTCCATAAAAAAATACCAACATAGTGTTGTATTCCAACGAGCTTTCAAGTATATTGTTTGTATGCGGCATAAACTTTATTGCATAGATTTTTCTATTATTCCAACCAAATTTTATAATTGACGATCGTATTACAAAATAGTAGTAAGCCACAGTATAAAAAAGTGGATATATTAAGGTTTATTTTTTAAAATCTAAAATATGGGTTTTTGCGTAAACGTTGGTGTTATTAACGTTATTAAGGTTTACGTTAAAACCAATATTTTCAGAAACAATAAATTTTGACTTTATTTTTTTTTGGTACAATAATTTTATTGCCTATGATTGTGACGCGTGACTTAAATTTTTTTTGTTTTTTTGTCGTGTTTTTAAACAAGATATAACAAACAAAAATTCGCGCATTTTGAGATCATTTATTTCGAAATCAAAGGTCTTTTACCTTTTTTCTTTGACTTTTTTTTATTATTTTGAAATCCCTCCCAATAAGAGGTTTGCAGAACGATCATTTACACCCTGTATTGCGACTAATTTGTGATTGTCAGAATTACTTCTTCCTAACCAGCATTTGTGTCTTTTTAACAGGGTGACACCTTCCCCCGGCGGTCCCATAGGTATAGACCCTTACCAAGATGACCCAGGTGTCGTTTACGGCTACGTCTCCCCTTCCCCGTACGGAACCGCCCCCTTATCTCGTCCTTATGTAGATAGTTTAAATGGTCCAATTCCGGTTGGTCCAACGATGCGGATGTTCGAGGAAGAGGACTTACAAAAACATCTTAGTAAAATGTCATTACATGGGCATAATGTGGGACTGCCTCACGACAGGTAGGGCTAACATAATTAGATAGATTGCATGGGAGCCAGCTTTGCACTGCTTCCTGTGCCTAAGCTATAGAAATCTTGTGTGTTATTTAGGATGGCAATTGGAACACATTCCATGCTAGGGGTTGAAACTCCCGCAGATAATAAAATATGATATAGACTTCCACGTGATGCCTCATTTGTTTTCCATCCAAGAACCACTGGAGGTCTCACAGTAACCCCCTAACCAACATGAAGGTCACTGCGAAACCTCCAATACCACTTGTGAGGCATCATCACTTTCAGGTGTGCCATGTGGAGGCAGACGCTACAGTCATTGTATTTCCATCTCCCTGTCTGGGAGGGACCTTTTTGCTGCCAACGGCCACCCTTTTTTAAATTAGATTACATGTTATCTAGATATCAAAAATATTTAAATGAGACCGCTACTTTTAGGGATTACTTCACCGTAGAGGCTTTCTACATGTATATATCTTCTTTATATCCAGTCGGACAACTTCTTACATAAGAAAGTTCTCGAGTCGTTTTCAATTTATCACGGTTCTGGTTGACATTGGTCCTAAAATTTGCCAGAAGCATATTATACAGTTCCATCCATTATATGTGGACACCCCATCCAGATCATTTATTTTTAACTCTGGGACTTTCCAAAAAAAAATGAAATAATACTGCTTTAACATTTTAAAAAACCAAAAAATGTTTGCCGGATCTAAAAAATTAACCATGTATCATTCATGTACTTAGTTTTTTTTTTAATGGATACCCTGTATGTTATAGCATGTTTTGAATCCTTAAACAAAAGATCTCTAAAAATATTCACTAACTATATGTATATATTGTAATATTATATATTCAGGTTTAAATTAGTGTCGGAGAGACAGGGAAATCAAAATTAACTACCCATTGTTAATACCTATGATACTTATTGTCATATCTCTTCCACACAACTTTAATGTCTTGGAAAAGATAAAATAATAAAGTAAATAACTAATAGAGGAACGATGCACAGGTTAAGAAAAAGGGGCCGATATATGGGCATCGAGTAAGAGCGACATTGACAAAAAGCACATAAAATCAAATATTGGCCCTTTTTTAAATTTTGTCATTTTAGTCCAAAAACAGAAAACGTCAAATGAAAAAAAAAAGAATGTGAATATCTTTAATGAGATTTTTTTCCGAATGCCGTACTCTTTCGATTGAGTTTGAAAAATATCTGGGTTTCCCTAATCGATCGTGCCGTTTGAAAGCCGAGCTTAAAGTCGCACTACATGAATTGCCTCGAGAAAGTTGCAAAGGCTGTAATGAAATGAAGCAGGTGCGGATCCAAGAGGACAATATGGGCAATGGTGTGCTCTCAGCATTATTAAAGTAACAAACTAAAATTTTTGGTCCAAAAATCGCACTTTAACAGTTAAAATTTTAAAAAAATTGCCTGCGGCGCTACCAAATAATTTATCTTTGAGATTAATGCTTTAAAGAGAGTAATAAAGCTGTTCTAAATAATTGATGTTACACTCCAAACATACCTCTTCAATTTTTGACGCAGAATGTTCTCCTGGCTTCTTTTTCCTTTCGTTTCTTCGAAAAAAGTAGTTTTTACCGCGCGCCTCTGAATAGGTGTGCAAACGTTTAAGCATGTATGTAACAAATATTTGTTTCCATTTAATTATTTAAAATTAATTTTAAACCTTAATGTAAAAGGCTTTTTTCTCGATTTAAGAGGGCAGTGATTTCCCTGAATCAACTTAAGATACCATACGTTCCTATACATTGACTTAAAAAAACGCGATGGAATAGCCAATACAAGCAGAAAATGGCCTGGAACTTACTTTTTTTCTAATTAAAATACTTGAAAAAAAATCAACCAAAGCGTGATTGTTTTAAAATTTAAAACAGATAAACCACCTCTTAGAAGTGGTCTGCGATCTACGATGATTTTGCTCAATATACGACATCCTGTGTCACTTTGAAAGTTATCAGATTTCTTCTTTACCTAGATTTTATTAATGTTTACTGATTATTTAGACTGTTTTGAGAAAGAATGACCTTACGCGTCTTATTACAGTGCATTTTGACGTCCATCCAAGTAAAAATTATATGCCAGCCTTCAAACAAAACTTTTCCTAAACTATAGTCCTTAGTAAATATCACCTATTAAGGGTCGCGATTCTTCAGAAACGACAGAAAATCTCACACACAATTCACAATTCTGGAAAGTGACCATTTAAAATGAAAACACAGCGTCGTTAATATTTATCCTACCGTAAGAAAAACTTCATATTTTTTTAAATAATAATTTGTAAATTTAATATTTTTAAGAAATTCTGCTGCTAGTTTTGCGGCGGAGCTAAATTGCTACTACGCGTCCAATAAACGTCAAAAATTGACATAATTTGTGCTACTTTTCTGAACAATGACAGAGACATTCCATGGCCATCTATGGTTTTGTATATTAAAAGTTTTAAAGGTTTATTTACACACAAAAATAAGCTTAGTACCCTACATTCTTAAATAAAAAAAGGGATTTTCACAAAAACTGTTTATAAAAGTTAAAATTGACATAACTTTATTTATTCGAACAGTATTAAGAAATTAAATTTTAAGAATTATTAGCAAATTACTCCTGACAAAAAAGCAGTTTCGTCAAATTTTTTGTAAAGGCGAGATTTTCTGACTTATTTTTGAAGAATCGCTACCATGGTGTTTGATATTTCTAAAAAGTTTATTTTTTTAACGATTCGGAAAATGACAATATACAATTGCTTCTGGACATTCTTAGAGAATGTCGATAAGCAATCTACAACGTCAAGTTGTCTCGCATTGAAAATAATGACTATTTACCATTTTTATCTATGTTTTCACTTACCTTTATTGCTTAGGTATCCAAATTTATCCTCACTCCCTTTTTGCAACAATATTTGAAGATTTTGGCCTTTTTTTCAACAAAATATTCTATTAGTCATCACCATTGATAGAACACATACAATCTCTTCAATTGTCGCGGGACAGGGCAGGTGTCATTTTTTTTAATTTCATTTCACTTATTTATTTTTACACTATCTTTAATTTTTTAGGCTTCTTTAAAATAAATTTGATGTTCGTTTTTTTATTTAAAGCTTCACAAACTAACCTGCAGGCCGGAAAGAAATTAGCTTGCTGAGAGCCGCATTCGAACCAGGCATAAGGAAACTCTATGTTCGAGCAAGTGCAAGTGCACGCTTTTTATAAACGAGGCTACTACCTTCTTAAATGAAATAAGCCTTTTACATATACTTAATTTACACTCCATTCCAAATGGTTTGCGGTCTTTACCGCGCAAACCAAACCGCGCATAACGTTTACCGCGCAATACCAATACCACGTATATTGGGTTGGGTTGGTTCGAGATGGGTAACGGGTTAGGTAGTGTCGGCAACACGATACAACGCAACCCACCAACCTACCCCCCCCAGTTTTGCGTGGTAAAGCCCGCAACTCATTCCAAATTATGGCAGACCAGTTTTCGACACTGACAATTCCATGTGTTTAATTGTCAGCCGCCATATTGAAATTGGTCCGAAGAATTTGAAATGAGGTGTAAATTCTTCATTTTCGTGAAATGAATTGCCGCGATAACCTTTTTTATTATTTTATACATAAAATTACGATAAATGATAAGAAAAAACAACATTCGGTGAAAAACGCCGTATGCGTGACCCCTAAATGCACCACAACCACTTGATGATGTTAATGACATGGAAATTAAGAAGGAGCATGGATTAGTTAAACTAATCTAAGTATTTTTACGGTGGATATGGGGTGAGACATGCATTAAGGTGGATTCAGAGTTTCATAAGGTAAGCTGTATGAGGAAAATAAACTATAGTAAATGCATGCTGCTGTTCATGGTGTTCCGTAATCTCTCTTCTATTTGGGTGGTTCTGGGTATGCATTCTTGAGTCTTGTTGAACATGTTTTTTCAGCAATGCGAAAAATGATTTCCCAAATATAAAACCAAGTAGGGAATAATTAGATTTGCCTATCAGGATAAAAAATTCCACAGAGCTTGTTTAAGGTCAGAGAACCTATATACTACTGAATTAACAGAAGAAATGCAGTATTAGGACATCCATCTATTAGCCCAGTTTACCCTGGCATAATGACCCATTTAATTTTCATCTACTGTAAGCAAAAAATATTTATCAAACGCCTGTCTGCAACATTTTAACTGTTTTTGCCATTTTGAAATAATCAAAATAAATTTAGTAGAAATTGTCTAAACAAACTTTTTTAGACTGTTCTCTCATATTCTGAATAAAATTAAAACTTAGAGTATACAGTTTTTTTAAAAGACCACAAATATGTCAACTTTTATTGTACCTACCTGTTTTCAGCATCAGTGCTTTCCTCAGTTAGTTGTTTCTCCCATAACTGAGCTGAATTTGAATCATATATTCGAGTCTCTTAATTTTGCATTTGTATGTTAACCAATCCTCTTCGGGATGACTGACTGCGCCTTTCCTAAGCCTGTCAAGGTTGACTTGGGGCCACCTCAGGACTTCATCTTCTTCTCTTTTATGTGGGAAAAATTTCTACTCTTTTGCCTCGAATGCAAGCAACAACCTTATAAAAATCTGAGGTAGTTCTTGATGCCATTTTCTATATCAATTACACAAATTTTTTTTAGAAATGGAGGGTATGCGCTCGTCACTTGTCACTTTTATTTTGTTTTCTGTTTCGATTGGCAGGGTTAAAAAAGATCTAAATGCACGGATGAGATCTTTCTTTCTCTGTATAAACAAGCCAGAAAGAGACATAAGAGATAAAACACAATTATGGCCGAGATAATTTGGTTTATTGATCACAGGAGTCCACATTTACCACAACTATTCAACGCGCTTTGAGTCGACAGATGCACAGAATACATTTACTAAAAATTCGATATTTGTCGTGTTTCTGCTTTACAAGGTATTAAAAATAAAAAATAAAATAACAACCTGCCTTATTGAGCAAATTTTTAAAAATTTCGTTTCGAATATTATCGTTTTTTTTTTTGTAATTGTATTCTGTGCATCTGTCAGGTTAACCGGGCGCTAGAAAGCTGTGATAAATGCCGCTGTTTCCCTCTCTCTCTCTAGGAAAACATTGGACAGAAAAATAGGAGGCGGGTGCGCTCCTGTTGACAACTAGAGACAACATAATAACTTACGGACTACTACTACGTTCCTGTAGCGCATTGCAGCGGGGAGTAAAAGTAATGCTTGTATTAAGTAAACACCTACCTTGCCCCGTCCATCTCTTTCTATATGATCATAAAAGAAAGACAGAACATTTTTCAATGTCGAAATATATTTCACACAATTTTAGTTTTGTACCTGCCGGTTTTTGCCACCGCTTATCAAAATCTGTCAAGCCTGGCAAGCGGTTTTTTTTAGATTTTCAAAAGCGAGTTACCCAAGTAACATTTTAGGGCATATTGGGAAGTTGGAAGGTTAAGATAAGCAATAATACGTCAAAACATCCCCCGTTTTCCTTCAGAACATTACTTTGTAGTTTGAGGTTGAAAATAAGTTTTAAATTGGAAACAAATAACCTTAAGGAACAGTAATTATATACACGACATTTTAAAAGTTTTCTTTTAGGATATTTTTCGAATTATTTTCCTCGTATCATGTCTTCAAAGTGGTTTTGAATATAAAGTTAAAAGAGAAGGTAAATTGATGGTAAACTTGACTTGAGACTCTACTCTGAAGTCCCCGCGTTGTTTAGGCATTTCTTCGTCAACATTCCTTGCCAAAAGTTTTTAATAATGTCCTGAAGAAATCCCTCAATGTTAAGAATTTTTTTGGTTTAAAACTGAAACCAAAGTTACTTATTTTTGACCTACAGTTATTCCTCAAAGTTAGGCTTTTTTCTGGAATAAGTTTTAGGACAAAAATTTGGTTTTTTGACCAAATAAGTACAACCTAAAAATACGTTCGAAATGTATGGAAAATTATTCTATTTTATTTAACCATCTGGAATATTAAGATTTGATTAGGTTAAAACTTCAGTTTGGTTTTTCTTGATGGGAAGAAAGTAGTTCTGTTAGAAAACAACAAACTCATTTGCGTCACGTGTCCTTTAACGAATGATCAGCTGTTTAGATTAATCAATAATCATAACTTTCATGTTCCTTCTCGGTATTTCCAAATTATAAGATATTTCCTTGATTACTATTGTATCTTCAACCCTTGTTTGGATTTTGGGCTATTAGATACCCTCCTATCATAAAAAGGGATAGGAAAAACCAGATGGAAGCTCAAAATTCAAACAAAGAAAGTAGATGTTTAGGTAAAATTTGGGTTTTCTCATGTTTTGATCGTCAAAAAGGATACTCTGTGTTAAAGTACCTATCTAGTAGTGGTGATCCTGACAGTTTTCTGTTTTAACATGCCAAAAGAAAAAAGAACCTTTCACAGCATCAAGCAGTTTTTACAGAAAAGTTAAATAAATTAAAAGTGATGGTAGGGACCCAACAAGTCCTAGTGGATCTTTACAAGTGCCGAACACAACCATTGGGAATACACAATCGTTTACGCTCGCAAATGTCATATGTCAAGTCATGACATTTGCGAGTGTAAACGATTGTGTGTATTCCCATATGATGGAACTTTTTCGAATTCTTTGCTTGCTTAATTGTTCACCAGCGTAAATCCGCCTTTATGTCAACAATCAAGATGACAACTGACAACCGAACAATGGGCAGGAGGTGTGCGGGGAACAATTGGCAATGAATTCGAAAATTTTGGATTCAACATTGGAAATTTTGTGTTTGAGCAAAAAACCATGGTTAACACGACTTTTAGGGCACGGTCGCCAAAAAAGGTAAGGCGCCATGTTTTTTCTCTTGTTTAACAAGTTTTTATTATTTTTATTGAAAAAAAAACTACAAAATATTTATGGAAATGATTTGCTTACACTTGTTTCATACCCAAATATTAAATTATGATTACGTATTGGAAACAATATTTAATTAGTGTTTTCCCGAAGCATAATTTTGGTGATTTTTTTGTTAAAACTGCATGTTTCGATGGGTGCGTGAATATTATGGAAGTAAAAGTAAACAATTCAACAAAAATATTTTCGGAGCATGTCGGTTTTCTCCCATTAATAGTTTAAAATAGTAGTTTAACTCTTTTTTTATTTTCATTTTAAAAATTTTTCATCTTCTATTCTGACACGTAGAGGGCGCTTCATTCACAGACCACAAGAGGGCACGGAGAGGGCATTGTGTACAATAGGACACAAATTAGGTTGAGCATTTATGCAGATGTGTACATGTGTTCCAAAAGTTGGTAAAAAGTGTCCTCTGGGCAAATTCACCTTCAGGAAAAAAAAACTTAATTACCTATTTTATCCCACCAAATTACCTTGGTTTTTGTCCCCACTTTAGTAAAAAGGCGGGAAATTTCCCTCTTTTTTGACCTCCCAGTTTTTCATAAGAAAAAATTACTAAGCTTAACTCGGGAATATTTTACCAAATTTTAACCAAAAATGTTACTTGGGTATTTTAATCAGTTTTGGTTGGAAATCGCGCGAGTTTATGGGATAAGCTATATAGTAGATAAACAACTTGTTGTGAAGTCTAATATGCCATTCAAATCGGGTGGATCACTACCATTAGAGCTAGAGGGCATGGGACTATTTGAAGAGTGCCGAAAATTGGGGTTCAGATTTTTGCGAACCAAATCCCTGAAGAAAATATTGTCATGATTTATACAGAGTTAAGCAAGAAGATAATAGGTTAAAATACCACCAAAAAAGAGATATAGGTTAAAACATTTGTAAGACTTTTATACTGGGATTTTTTCCCAATTAATAAAAAAAAATAATATAATAAAATGTTGTTACATTTAATATTTTATAATACAGTGCGGACGTAAAAAGTCCCCCCCCTTCTAATTCTTGAACGGATTGAGGTATCGACTTCAAATAAAAACCATGTTTAATGATAACACTCTTTGACGTATTTTTTATAAGCGTCATATTGACGTAAATCTATAAGGTCACTAACTACTTTAAAATTTTAAATAGAAGGGGGGTCGAGTGATACGTTGTTTAACAGGTATTTTAATTCCCTATTTAAGATTTTAATTTTTTTTTAAATCTGTTTGCGACTTACAGACTTATGAGTTTTTTCGACTATACTTTACGCACCTCACCGTACTTTTGAACGAATTGAGATATCGACTTTAAATAGAAAACATGCGTAATGATAACAATTTTACGTTCACTAACTAGTTTAAAATTTTAAATAGAAAAGGGGGTCGAGTGATATCTTGTTTAAAATGTATTTTAATTCCCTATTTAAAATTTTAAATTTTTTAAAAATCGGTATATTACTTACAGAGTTATGAGCATTTGTAACTATAGTTTGAGCACCTATCCTTTTACTTTTGAACGAATTCAGTTGACTTCAAATAAATTTTTTGAGGTAAGAACATAAGGTAACTAGCAACTTAAAGTTTTTAATATTGTACAATAATACTATACGTAATACGTAAACTATAGTAAAAAAAAAGTCGTACACCGATTTTTTAAAAAAACAAAAATTTAAATAGGGAATTAAAATACCTTTTAAACAAGGCATCACTCGACCCATCTTTCAATTTTTAAAATTTTAAAGCAGTTAGTGACCTTACAGACTTAAAAAATACGTCAAAAAGTGGTAAAATTGTTATCATTACACATGTTTTTTATTTAAAGTCGATATCTCAATTCGTTCAAAAGTAAGGTAAGGTGCGTAAACTATAGTAAAAAAAAATCGTGACTCTGTAAGTCGTAAACCGATTTTGAAAAAGATTAAAATTTTAAATAGGGAATTAAAATACATTTTAAACAAGGTATCACTCGACCCCCCTTTCTATTTAAAATTTTAAAGTAGCTAGTGGCCTTATAGACTTACGTCAATATGACGCTTATAAAAAATACGTCAAAAAGTGTTACCATTAAACATGGTTTTTATTTGAAGTAGATACCTCAATCCCTTCAAGAGTTAACAGGGGGGGGGGACTGTATATAAAGCTAAAACCTTTGGCGAATGCATTTCTTTTTTAACACTAAAAAGTATGGAAAAAATAAGTATATTAGTAAGCACGCCATGTTTTTTTTGCTCTTTTTTAATTTTTTTATCTAAAATGATTGCTTAAATGTTTTTCATACCCAAATATTAAATTATGATCATAAATTGGAAAAATTACTTAATTAGAGTTTTTTCGAAACATAATGTGTGATATTTTTGTTAAAACTGCACGTTTGGAAGGGCGCGTGAATTTTATGGAAGTACAAGTTATCAATTCAACGAAAATATTTTCGGTGCACGTCGATTTTCTTCCAATATAGTTAAAGTAGAAGTTTTAACCCTTATGATTACAATAATAGGTGCGATGTTTGATCGCCATTTTTTATTTACAAGTTGCTATACGCCATCAACATGAGTTTTCTCTATTTTGACATGTAGGGGGCGCTTTGGTCACAGGCAAACAAGAGGGCACTGATAGGGCATTTTGAAGTAGTTTTGCACAAGAGGGCAATTAGTTGAAAACTTATAGAAACATGTACATGTTTACCAAAAGTTGGTGAAAACTGTCACCTGGGCATTTGACTTTCAGGAAAAATTTTTTAATTACCTATTTTCTCCTGCCAAAATGCCTTGGTTTTTGTTCCCACTTTGGGAAAAAGGCAGTAAATTTTCCTCTTTTTTAACCGCTCATTTTTCTATCGGGGTATTTTCACCAAATTTTAACCAAAAATGTTACTTGGACTCTCTTCCCCGCAACACCGGTTTCCTACGAGTTATTAAAATACGGTTTGAGGTGCAAATATTCTGGGTCTTCTCTATAAAGCTCGGATTTAACAGCCCCATAAGATCAAAAAAAACCCTGCAGCCTAACGTAAAACTACAATTGGCCGTGTTTGCTACCAACTTTTCATGCCTAGTACAGACGGGCCAATACAAACGTGCTAGTATGGGGCTGTTAATAAATTATTTTATATGTAGTATTTTTCCAAAATTTTTCTTTTGGTGAAAAAAAATTATAATACAGGGGGGATAGCTTGTGTCGTAAAAAAATAGACCGCAATTTTCGCCATCTTTAACCTGCAAAAGTGCCACAAACATTAGGAGGGCGGTTTCGGGAACAGGGACAAATAAACAAAGACAGGCCTCCCCTGCTAATCTCAGACACACGAAGTCTAGCCAC
Source organism: Oxystoma pomonae (assembly GCA_963921995.1). NCBI lineage: Eukaryota > Metazoa > Arthropoda > Insecta > Coleoptera > Brentidae > Oxystoma > Oxystoma pomonae. The sequence goes on from OY998173.1 coordinate 42,756,292, forward strand.
GATCCATTTTTTTATTATTATTTTCTTTATTTTTTTTTTCCTAAAAAAAAGGTAAACGCCTTAAAGTGTAATTTTAACGCCCGGTTGTGCATAAAAAAGATTAACAATTCTTTGATTTCTTTTAAAGCCGTATTCACAGTAATTCTGAAGGCTTCCTTCTTAATTGGATAACATAAATTCTTATAGCAAAAGAAGGAAGGAGCCTTGAGGAACGGCTATGCATACGGCCCTTAATTACGTAAACGGAGATGTAAAAGGCTTTTTTTTTAAATTTAAGAAGGTGGTGTTATTGCCGGCCTGCAGGCTGCTATTTTTGTTTGGGAAAGTTATGTAGGTCTGTTTTTAACCTCAAAAGTTTTAAATTAATAAAGAAAACTCAAAGTTTCTTTAAAAAAGCTTAGAAAATTAAGAAAAGTGGCAAATAACTGAAACCGTCCCTGCCGCAAAGATTGACAGCGTTCTGTCAATGTGATGACTATCAATTGTCTTTTCTTGTTCAAAAAACGCAATCTTCAAATGTTGTTGCAAAATAATATATAAGGATAGGTGAAAAATGGGTGGAAATATTATAAAAAGTGGTAAAAAGGCCATTATTTTGGGTACAGGCCAACCTGACCTTGTCAAAATATTTTTGGGTTTTACAAATTTCTAAACAATCTTTTTTTATTATTTTGAAAGTTCTAAAATTAAAAATAAATGCTCTAGATGGGGTGTCCACATATTATGGATTGTACTGTACACAAGAACTATACCTCGATTATAATAATAATAATAATAATAATAATAATATAATCGTTTATTTAGTGCAATGAATGTATTTTATACAAGACCTTAGATGAATCAAAGGACAAACGAAAAATCCAAGGTAAGTTACCTGGCCCTTTCTTGGATAGATTCTTTAATGTCTTTGAATATTGTTTATTTTGAAATATGTATTAATTAAAAAAAAATTTTTTTAATTTTCACGTTAATATTGGTATGACGTTTGACCTTTCAGCTGATATGATCCATGAAATGATCTGTAATGATCCATGCCTTCAGAATCGGAACCGTTTTCAACCAGTTGGTTACGATTCGCAAGGCATGGATCATGCGCTATCTACGTCCATTTTTTCTGTTCATGTGAACAATATTTATCTGAAAAAATGAAAAAATTTTGATTACATACATATTTAAACATAAACAATTATCTGTAAATTTAAACGATATTATTTAACGATATTACATAATCAAGGTCTTCTTAGACTTCTGGCTAATTTTAGGACCAAGGTCAACAAGAACCGTGATTAATCGAAAACAAATCTGGTAGCGGGACATTTTTTTGGGACCCTTTAAATCGACGATTAGTATTTTCTTTTAACCGTAAGATTTTTATATAAAAAAAAACGAGAAACATTTTGTGGGAAATTTGATGCCTCGGACACTACTCTAACATAAATTACATTACAGATGATTTTTTTCGAGAAATTCCATTGGCGGACGCCCGCCTCTAAGTTGAGGGTTAAGTTTGAAGGGGTCCCAAAAAAACGCCCCGCTACCGAGAATTTTCTTACATAAGAAGTTGTCCCACTGGATATAAAGAACACATATGAACACAACTGTGACGCAATCAAACATTTTTTGGGCCTGGTCCCAAGGACTAAAAAATGATCTTTAGCTAAAGTGCAAAAAATTCACTTTTTATGAAAGGAACATTTTTAACTCCCTTATAAATTTACAGAAAATATTTGGGGCGTAGAGGGCAGCGGGTAAGGAAATAAATTGAAAAAGTTTGGTCGAAATTATTAGTTGGAAATTCGCCGTCTAACACCTTCAATAAAACGCTATATGTCGTATATCGTTGGTTAATAAAAAAATGGAAATTTCGTTCACTAATAAATGAATGGGACGAAAGGATTTCCGAATAGCCAGTCAAAACCCGTCATCCTCGATAGCTCAGTTGGTAGAGCGTTAGACTGGTATTTTAGAGGTCTCGGGTTCAAATCCTGGTCGAGAAACTTTTTTCCGATTTATTCCCTTACCCCTTGCCCTCTACGTCACAAATCTTTTCTGTAAATTTATAAGGGCTCTTAAAATTTTCCTTTATTTTAAAAATATGTTTGGCGGAAATTATTAGTCGCAAAATGTTTTTCCTTCACAAATATATATGAATTTAAAGAATTACAAAAAAGTAACATAAAATGGTATTTTGGAATCACAAGTACATCTTGCAGATGCATAAGATTAATGGGCAATAACGCTTAAGAAGATGCTGTTTACTTTCTGTAGTACAGGAGATTATTAATTATACAGTGTGTTCCAAATTCGGTGCTCACGATGGGGTTCTCCTAAAGGGTAGTCTATTAGAATTAGAATATACGAAAATGTTTAAATAAAACGGCAAAGTTGCGCAATTTGATTCTTTGCTCAAAACTAAAAAAAAACTTTCCAAAATCCTAGGAGTTCTGAAGGGGCGAAAAAAACTGAAATTTTCATTTTTAGCTTTTATTTATTATGTGCCTGTATTCGTAAAGTTGTTAAAAGACGCTTGAAACTTTCTACGGGCACAAATTGTTTTTAATTTGTTCATAATTATAAAATTATTGTTTATAAAAACTATTCACTGACATAATCACATGACCATCAATTATATCAATTATAAAATTATTAAAAACAAAGGAAAAACGTATCTTTAAAATTATAGGAAAAATTATTTTGTTCAAAAAACTGTCATTTTTGAAATGTCAAAAAAAGGTACTGCAATAGGTTTCCAAAATTTCTTTAGTAAGTTAATTAACACAAAACGTCAAGTGACTTGTCAAAATAAGGTTAAAATATCAAAAACTTAACTTGACAGTGCTCCTGTCACACTGAAATGTCAAACCCCAAAAACGGACCTTACATTAGGTAGATCTTAAAAAAGTTGCAGTGCCTGCAGAAAGTTTTAAACGTTATTTAAGAACTTTAAGAATAAAGGAGCAGAAAAATAAAAACTAAAATTGAAAATTTTGGTTTTCTTCGACCATCTCCGGAACTACTAGGATTTTGTCTTGTAATGCAAAATTTTTTGAGAAAAGCATTAAATTTTAAACCTTTTTGTAACTCCTACCGTTTAGGAGATACCCATGATGATTTGGAACACCCTGTATAAAAATTTTCACTTACTTTTACCAAAAAAGAACATTTTTCTACGTGGCTCATGGAAATTTTGAAATTTGGGCAAGAAAAGTCATGGATTTAAAAAAAAATCAATGGAAATTCTGTAGCACCTGCGGTTTTAACACAAACTAGCCAACGGAAAGTTTTATGACTTTAGATTTGACACATAAAATATAATACAGAATACCGTGTGCTCCTAAGATGTTTCTAAACTTTAATTTAATTGGTATTTTAGTAAATAAATTTAAGCTCCATTATTCTCTTATTGCTGTGCTTTTCTGAGATTACACTTTTACAGGGTCCATGTTGCTTCTCCCGATAGTGTTCAGGGCGATGACGACCAAAGAGGTATGCGCTGGCGTGACCCCAATTTGACCGAGGTTATTGGGTTTCTTACCAACCCTAATAATGTGATCAAGGCAAATGCTGCAGCCTATTTGCAGCATTTGTGTTATATGGATGACCCCAATAAGCAGAAAACTAGACAGCTAGGTTAGTATTGAGATACAAAAGCCTTAACCACGAGAGGTGTTTTAAGAAAAAAATATATAATCTTTAAAACTTAGATTTTTTTTTCGGTACATCGCCAACTACCATTTACCGTAAAAAATAAAATCCCCTATGTAGCCGTTTTCTGGGGGCTATTTTTGGAAAATATTCTGAGAATTTTAAATAGAGATTTTGAGAACAGATGTACAATGGTGTAATAGGCATTTAGGTACCTTTAAAGGCTTTTCCTTACTAGATGAAATAGTTTCTAGAGAAAAAGAAAGTAAGAAAGCAAATATAAATTATTTACATTTCATGGACTCGAGACTCATCTTTATCTCTCAAAAATTGACTGCTTTCTAAAAAATTTTAAAAATTACTCATTTTTATTGTTTGAGTCGTGGTGATCTCTCTTTGAACAAAAAATGTTAACCTTACTAAACCGCAGAACAGGGTGTTTCACGAAGCAATGTACATAGTAAAATGGTAAGTAGTATGGACCAAGGCCTTGTCATAATTAAAGTTAAGAAATTCTTACTCCATTTTTAACGAATATACCCTTTATTAAGAACTACTGAACCGATTTTAATGAAATCAGGCACAGAGATAGAGGTGTCATGGGCTAAGCTAAAGCTAAATAGAAATTTTAAAAAATCAGGTCCAAACTTGATTTTTTATTTTTTTTTTAATTATTATAAATTTAACACTTTGTGACTAACAAGTCAAAATTTTTAATACTGCACAAAAAAAGCCAATAAATAGTACCTTATAAAAAGCAAAGGTAATTTATTTTTGAAACTGTTTTTTTTGTAATATCTGAAAAACCTATGATATTAATATTTTAAAATTTATGAAAATGCCAGTTTTTATTTAAAATTTGGATGGGTTTTCAACCCCATATTCGTTACTGTAGAGGTAATTTTTTGGAAAAACTATTTTTTTTAGGTCCGGACTAGTATAATTTTTTTGTGCATTTTTTTTAAACCAACATCTTTTAAATTCAAGTAACTGGTTAGAAGTTTAACCTAAATTGATAATTGAAAACGACTCAGTTTTTCATTTTATTTTCAAAATGCCATCCAGCAGCCTCGTGAAATTTTTTTTTAGCAGGTTTCTTGTTCCAGATCGAATTGTTAATTGGTGTCTCTTAATTTCAATAAATGCATCAATTATATTATTTGAACTAATTGCTATCTCGTTAATATTTCTTCTTTATAAACGATGGACTTTAAAACGTCCCATACAAAATAATTGACAGGGTTTAGATTAGGAGAAGGAGCAGGCCAAGGAGTGCGTCCGCCTATCCACCAGTTTGGAAAATGTTCATTTGTGGGGTCCCGCTCCATCATGCTGAGAAAACATTTTATTTTGATTATTTTTAGCTTCTTGTAAATATCCGCAAGGAACGTTTTCTAAAAAATTGCAGTATTCTCTCCCATCGAGCCTTTTGTTAAAAAAATTTAACTTGTGAACGACTTTGTCTTATACTGTGCGGGTTCTCTTTTCTCCATTCTTCGTTATTTCTAAAGTTGTTTATGCCATCCCGAGTAAACTGAGTCTCAAAAAAGAATATTATAAATATTCCTTCGGTGCCTAGTTATCCAATTACAAAACTGTAATCGACGAATGTTGTCTCCTGGGCCCTAATTCTTGAGCAGGGAACGACATAGATTTGTGTCGAATGATCCCACGTCGAACGCATTTCGTATTCTAGAGCGGTGATCGCTCATTCCATTTTATCAAAAAAGGTCTTCGCGCTCCCGACTCCAAAGCCAGGGATCGATCCCATTTCTCGGGCAAACTTGCGCGTAAAATATATAAATCTTTTTTTCGAGAGATGGGATCATTCCCCGGGATTGATCCCTTGTTTTGAGGGATCTTTCTTTCTCTCGATATTCAAGAATTAGGCTCCTGGGTGCAATCTTTGGACTACTTGTGGGCAGTATCGATGTATTTCTTCTTGTTTAAGGACTCTAAAAACTGATGTGTATGGAATGCTGATATCAACAATTTTACGGGTACTAATTTTAAAGTTCTGCTCTACCATTTCAAAAAAATTTTCTTTAACTTCAGTTCGCAGTATTTGGCATCTTTTAATTTGACTTAGTGGGAATGTCACATGTTGTCTTAAATGCGCGAACACATTTTAAAAGGTCTGATGATTTGGAATCCTTCTTTGTGGAAATCGTCTTCGATATTCCCTTACTGCACCTCTAGAGTTTCCCTTGCTGTAACCATCCACAAAAGTTATATCTGCATACTCAGCATTTGTAAATTGGCACGGCATTTTTAAAGTGTTTTTTTTTTTGGCACTGAAGCTTGTTGCCTTAAACAACAAGGCGAAAAATATTGTTTTTTTTTATTCATAGCCTACTATTAACAAAAACTGAAGCTGTGTAAAAATATTGTGTCATGACCAAGTGATTTTTAACTATAATATTCTCAGATGTTTAAGATATTGAGATTTTTGTTTATTATTGATTAGCGCCTTTTAAGGGCCGCACAAATCAAAACATAGCACGGGCACGGGTCTCGCCGTTACTTACTACAGGGTGGCTATTTTAATGAAAACCGGGAAAATTCAGGGAGTTTCGACGGTCAGAGAAAAGTCAGTGAAATTTCAGGAAATTTCGACAAAAATCTAGAATTTTAAAAAGCATAATAAAAAAGTGTTGGACCATAAATTCCTTGAAGTTTAAAAACAACAACTATTTATGTCTACTTTGCAAAAAAAGTTTTTAACAGATTTAAAGCTTTAAATTTACAACAGTAGGTATTTACATACTGATTGATTCTTTAAAAAAGTTATAATCATTGGAAAAAATTTTTTATTTCAAATTTCTTATGGGAAGTTGAAAGAGATAATTTAACAAGGTGGGCATACAAGCAAAACCACTAAGTTAAAGGCGGGATCCAGAGTCAAGCCACTGTAAAGTGGAGTTTGAGTAGGGCAAAAAAGATTTCTTTGTAGATAGCCCTATTTCTAACAAAAAAAAAATCGGTCCCTCAGCTTTGCAGCTTACCCAACTCAACTTTTTTTTCATATATATATATATTTCAGAAAAATATAAATTTGTAAAGATTTTTTGGCATAAAGAACCCTGCACGGATAACATGCCCGCGGTAAAACGTAACCATATTTTAAAGGTATTCTACCAATGGTAAAAATAGTGAAATTCTATAAGAATCGTATGTCTGTGATAGGAGATATGAGCCGTCAAAAAGCGTATTTCTGGCAAAAACCTATTAAGGAAGACTTTTTCTCGTTACTTGAGAAATGCTTTGTAGATTTTCCTATTTGGGTCTCAATTAAAAGAGCAAAAAAACGAATGGGTGTGGTTGCGTGCACTTTAAATCTAACGAAAAAACAGTAGTTTTTTGTACTTAGTGCAAACTGAACATCCTGATCTTTGACTTTTCACACAAAGGGTGAAACCTAGGATGACGCCGTTTCGTGCTTATTAGGGACTCATCAGCTACGTTTACCACAATGACAGATAATGCGCTCGCGCTTTTCCGTCAAAAAATTCGAAAAATCGCAGAGAATTTCTTCTTGGTTGTCGGAGGTTCACACAGAGGGCGCCATGGTCGGTACTCGACAGAAATTCTCTGTGATTTGCCGAATTTTTTGGCATAAAAGCGTGAGCGAATTGTCTGTCATTGTAGTACACCTAGCTGATGATTCCCTAATAAGGACGAAACGACGTCGTCCTATGTTCCACCCGCTGTGTGAAAAGTCGAAGATCAAGATGTTCATTTTGCACTGAGTACAAAAAGATTCCTGCTTTTTCGTTAGATTTAAAGGGCACGCAACCACACCCATTCGTTTTTTTAAATGTGCAGTACGGCACCTCGGTTGTTTTACTTTCGCTTGTAGACGAAACTTGCATACAGATGGCATTGTAATATGTCTCTCGTAGGATCGATGCTACGCCATGCACCTATTGATTATGCAGTGGGTACTTGTCACAGGTTCACACAGAAGGCGCCATGGTCGGTACTCGACAGAAATTCTCTGCGCTTTGCCGAATTTTTTGATGTAAAAGCGCGAGCGAATTGTATGTTTTTGGTGATACACCTAGCTGATGAGTCCCTAATAAGGACGAAACGGCGTCGTCGTAGGTTCCACCCTCTGTGTGAAAAGTCGAAGATCAGGATGTTCATTTTGTACTAAGTACAAAAAACTCCTGTTTTTTCCAATTAAAAGATACTCGAATACTGCACAGGGGCGTATCTAGGGTTTTATCTTACGGGGGCTTTCTGGCAGCTGTGCGTCTGGTGAGCAGATAAGCATGAGTAAAGAGACTTGGACCAATATGAGCGCGAGCTGTTTTATTTATAATATATATAAATAATTAAAAGGTAAAATTAAAGTTTACTTACCATTAACACAGGAAAATCAGTAAGTATAAATTAGCTGTTGTTTTTTAGCTTTGTGTTTTATAAAGAAAAGTAATGTCATAAATCACTTATTTCATTAAAGGCTTAAAGGTAATAGGTATGTATTTTTTATATAGTTTCCATTGAAGAAACCAAAAAACAAATCGAGAATTGGAACTGCTATTTAGTAAGTCACTAAAGAATAAAAAAAAATTATTTCAAATTATGGTTAAATGTAAGGATAAATCTTGTTAAATATAACCACACAGTCAACCAACAAAAAACTCTAAATCTGTTTCAAATCAGTTTTTAAATAAGTAAAACCAAAAACAATCGTCAAAACAAAATTAAAGACTTTGAACTGCTTAACTATCAAAAATCCTTTTTTAAATGTCAAAATAAATAATGTGGTTAAGCATAACCTCAAAGTTAAATAAACTAAAAATGCAGTCAACTTAACTTCTTCCCAACTATCCTACCAAAGGTACATTTGTTTACAAAAAAATATATAAAAAAACTTTAGTATTTTATAAAGTAACGGTAACTAAACCAAGTTTGGTTAATTAATGATGAAACCTCAATTTTTACTTTACTATAACAGGGACAAAAATCTAATTGAAAAAAAAAATAAGTTTTTTTTTTTTATTTGAAACGTAAATTCAAAACTGATGCCCTTATAAAAATGATTGTACTTAGCTGTCATTGTGAAGCTTCATTAAACCATAAAACCAGAGAAGCCCGGTGTGCAGGGTTCAAGAAAAAATCAAGGCACTATATAGGCTGCTAGAGTCATTGGGTAGCTCGGCAAAACAGAGTAAATCTAGAAATACATATGGTAGGCTGCTAATGCATAGGTAGGTAAGTTAGTAGTAGGTTGTCTCCTGACTACTTTTAAATAGGTAGGTCTCGGCACGGTAGACAAAAAAGGTTACATCTTACTGGAAGTACGGAAGGAAGGAACGACCCTAACAAACATTCAAACTATGGAATCTCTGCCATGACTATATCATGTTTTATTTTATAATTAATGTCTTTTGACAAGATGCTTTAAAAATGTGATTTAATTTAGAATTGAGCAATAAAACAAATTACAAAAAAAACGGCGTTATTTGGGATTAATGAATTAAAAAAACTAGATTTTTTTTATGTGAATTACAAAGTTAATGAATTATTACCCAAAAAGACAAACACCTGACTTTACACATTTTGTATTTACAATGTCTATTCGTGAAGACAAAATATTTATTGCTTTCACTAACTTGTTGTTTGCATTTAGAGAAAACAAAAAATTCAGCACTCACAATAATGCTGAATATCTACTTAGCTCTGCTTAAGTTTTTCACATGTAAAATTCGTCATAATCGAATTGTTAAAATATAAATGATCAATTTTAGTATTTTACGTAATATTAGGTGTTATTTGTCCTCAGTATATCGATGTAAAAACGTTTTAAGCTAAATGTTTGACTTTCGCCAAATATTACTTTAATTTTTAACTGTTAATCATAGAGCTTTTACAACGTTGACCATCCTTTTAATTTTACACATATTTGGAAGGTTTATATTCTTTGTTAATCTTATTTTGTCGGAAATCTTAAAAGGATAATTTTTGAAATAAAAAAGTTATATAACCATTCAATTTCTTTTTGGCAGTATTTACGTTCGGATATATTAAGAAAAACCACATTGTGGCGCTTTAAAACTAAATTTAGCTGAACATACCTAATTTTATTTTATGTTTTCCTAACACCTTCTAAGTAGGTAGGTACAGTTTAGCAAAACAACAAATTTATTGCTCAACTCAAAAATACTACACTGAAATCAACTTACTGATTTAGATCTTGTTATTTTCTACACATGCCATTGCCTTCTCTATTCCGTAAGTTAAACTTTTTCATTTTTAATATTTTACTATTTTGTTAGATGTACTGGACCCTGTCCAAAGATGACATATAAACACCATAAAAGTTGATAAAAATCAACCCTCAAATACGCTTTGCACCATCACCAAAAAGGCTTTTAGCTTTAAATTTTTCACACTGTAAAATCATCAATTTGCAAATTTTTCCAATTTAAATTTACAAGTTTTCAAAATTAAAGGATTATCCTTTTCACATCAACGCCATCTCTGGTCCGTACCAACAGGCACTATGACGTCACGCATTTCTTCAATTAAAAAATTTTCTTTGCAATTTTCAATTTACAAACGCTTTGCACCATGACCAAAAAGGCTTTTAACCTTAAACTTTTTACATTTTAAAATCTTCATTTTGCAAATTTTTTCCATTTAAATTACCAATTTTCCAAAAAAAACAGAATTATCGTTTTTACGACTCGAACCAGCGCCATCTCTGGTCCGTACCAACAGGCGCTATGACATCACGAATTTCGTCAATTGGCAAATTTTGTCAATCTTCAAAAACGATCATTTTTAAATGTCACATGTCCAATTTTCAAAAATTCACTGCTCAGCCATCAGTTTTTTAATTTACAAACACTTTGCACCATGACCAAAGAAGCGCTTAACTTTAAATTTTTCACATTTTTAAATCTTCAATTTGCAAACTATTTATTTATTAGATACGGCAGAGCCATTTTACAGAAAATAAATACAAAAAGTGTATAGAGTAAAATATAATATAACACAATAATAATACTTAACAAGGTACACATAGTAGAATATAATAGTAACTAAGTATATCAGTCTATTATGTTTTTAATTTTAGATTTAAAGGAACTTAACGTGCTATTTGAAAATGGATCGATGTTATTATTATTTAGACATCTTAGGGTTCTCATAAGAGGAGAGTTAAAGCCATAGTTAGCCTGATGGAACGGAATCCGAAACATCGGAGAATCAGTCCTTCTTTGATTTGTATTAAAGGGAATTTCTTGCAGAATAATTGGACAATATAACAAACCATTCAAAATTTTAAACAATGTTAATATGTCGGAAATCTGTCGCCTTTTTTTAAGGGTACTGATATTAAACTGTTAACTAATTAAATTGTAATCTATCTAAAAGTTGTTATTGTAAATGTTAATGTGCGCTCTGTGTGCCAGAGATCTTAAAAAGGTTCTCTGCACAGACTCAATGCTAGGAATATGGCACGAGTAATATGGGGATCATATCACTGCATACTCGAGCAAAGAGCGACCAAGAAAATCATAGCAAGTAATTTGAAGCAGTAAGGTGATAGATTTACACTATTTCGCGATATAAAGCCCAATCTTTGCATTCCTCTATTAACAATGTTTTCAATGTGTGGCACAAATGAAAGTTTACTATCGAACAAAACGCCCAAATTTCTTACAGTTTCTGCCGATGTAAGTATGTTATTATTGATTGTATACTCCTTATGAATCATTTTATTAGAGCGACAAAATCTGATGGTTTGACATTTTTTAACATTAAGATCAAGGCTATTTTGACTACACCACAAACACACACTATCTAAATCTTTGTCGAGCTACTCAATACAATTTAAAGTCATCAGCAAATGCTAAATGTTTTGAGTAAACAATGACATCACTTAAATCCCTAATAAATAGATTTAAAAAATTTAGGACCTATATGTAAACCTTGAGGCACACGTGAATAAACCTCAATGCTATTAGAGATATAATTATTGATTCTAACTAATTGCGTCCGTCCAGATAACAAACTGTGAGAAAATCTGACCAAGATCTCACCAAGCCCCATTGCTTTAAATTTTTTGACCAAATGACCATGACTGACTCTATCAAAAGCCTTCGAGAAGTCCGTATAGATACTCTCTACCTGTTTAGACCCCTCAAAGGCTTGCAGCAGTTGGTATTGATAAGTCAGCAAATTCGTCACTGTTGATCTGCATCGAGCAAACCCATGCTGGTTGTCACAAAGAACTCTCTTACAATGCCAAGAAAATTGAGAACACAAAAGTTTATCGAAAAGCTTAGGTATAGCAGATTGTATACTAATACCTCTAGAATTACATAAATCAGTTTTGTCGCCATTTTTGTAGATTGGTGTTAAAAAGCTTACTCTCCAAAAGTGTGGAAAGATACCTGATGACAAAGAAAGATTAAAGAGATCATGCAAGGGTTTGCTCAAAGTGCACACACATCTTTTCAAGAAAACAGAAGGTTTACCATCTGGTCCGGATGAACATTTAGTTTTTAGGCTTGAGATACCCTCAAATATATCTGTTAAAGGTATACCATCTGGTCCGGATCAATATTTAGTTTTTAGGCTTGAGATACCCCCAAATATATCTGTTAGTGATATACTAATATAGTTTATATCCAGGTTGTAATTAAATTGATAGTTTAAGATTTCCCCATCAGATTTTTTATAAGTTGATGCGAAATGTTTAGCAAACAAGTTGACAATACCTTGTCCATTTTCAGCAACTTCATTTTTGGAAAAATGCATGCAATTAGGATAGCCATTTGATCTTTTTATACTATTTATATGTTTCCAAAGCGAAGATGGATCCTCAGATACCTCTGCGTTTATTTTATTAAGATATAAGTCAAAACAATCAACAAGCCCAGTTTTACATTGAAAAGTGTAAAAGTTTGGTAATCCACATCCGCTCTGGTTTGTTTGTATTTTGAGTGTGCAATCTTTTTTTGAATGATAAAATGGTGTAATTCTTTGTTAAACCAGGAAGGCAAATTGTTTGATTTAAAATGCTTTATTGGAACAAATAGTTCAATTGCTGAATACAAAACATTATAAAAGTTTTCCAAGCATTTATTAATATTGCACTGATCATTAAGACTATCCCAAGGCATGCTTGCTAAATAATTATCAATTGCATTATAATCGCAATTTTTCCAATCATAGTAGTAAACATCATACATACAAGGGCAAAATCACAATTTACAGATAATAAAATTTCATATGCTAAATGACGTTCGGTGACACCAAGCAAGTTCTCACTTGCACAACAAACTGTAATCCTACTATCTGAGGAAAAAACTAAGTATAAAAAATCATTAAAACTGTTGGGTATACCATTAACCTGCTTAAGATTTAAATAATTACAACATGCACATAAAATATCTGCTGATATGATCGACTGAGTCCCTCCAACACTAAGCCTTAAGGCAAATTGAAATCACCACAAACTAGAAAATCACAATTTGCATAATTATCACAAAGGCCATACATACATGCATGATGCAAATTCCTCATACACTGGAATACTTGATGCCGGCGGAATATACACAGCACTCAAAATATATTGCTTGTTCATACCAAATGAAACATGCACAAAAATATACTCCACTGTAGATACACTAATTTGCACTAATTGCGCCTTAATGTTTTTACGAATGGCAAAAAGTGTTCCACCAGCTCTTTTTTTGTCCTGTCTCTGAATGACTACGGTCTTGTCTAAAAATATTAAAATCTAAAAGAACCAATTCACTATCCAAGTAGTCTTCAGTGAGCCAAGATTCAACAAGTATAATAATATCGTAGGAACAACCATTAACAGCATGTTGAAGTTCAGGTAGCGTAGTAGTTTTTTGATTGAGGTTTAGTGTTTCTGGTAATAGTTTTTCGTTGTACAACTTTAGAAATAATTTTTATCTCCTCCAGAACACATGACAATTTTTTGTTTTGCTCATTAATTGAGTTAAATATTTGTAAAATTATTAAAACAACGTCGGACATGTCGATATTTTGTTTGTTTACTAATCGTTCTTGAATTTTTTCACCCAATATCGCGAAATCAGCTGATTCCGATACCGAGTGAAGTTGGTCACACATGGGTGGCCCGTCAGCCAAATCATCTGACGTGTGATCGTTTGACGACCTGGACTGACTCAGGTTATCCAACTCAGCCGGTGACAAAGATGAACGACACCTTACTTTAACGCATTCACATTGATCACAAATCCAATTATGACTGTTTGTTTTGCGTACAGTTGCCACAATTTTATTGAAATCAGTGAGAGAAAGGGCTGCACAACCCCTGTGATACCATTTTTCACATAAACTGCACTGAAGGGAGCTAGCATTTGCCGAAAAAACACTACGACACTTTGAACACTTTTCATCGTCGGCCATCTTAACTGAATTTAAATTTCCAATTTACAAAAATTATTGGATTATCGTTTTTACTCTTCGCACCAGCGCCATCTTTGGTCCGTACCAGGAAGCTCTTCAGGTGGCGCTATGACGTCACGAATTCCAGGAATTATATTTTTCCATGCTTTCCTAAATTTTCCCATGCTCAATGCATGCAATACCTACTTGTTTTTTTTTAACGATAACTTGAGAACGGACTGACCTAGAGCGATGAAACTTGGCACAGTTGTTAAGCACTAGCGACAGATAAAGCCTAAACGTCGGAAAACTGTAAGTGCAGTAGAAATGGGAAAAAGTGTCAAAAATGGGAATTTTTAAGATGTGTCTCGGTTGTTCCACTCTAACTGTCCAGGGAGTAGACTAATCAGATTTTACACGAATTAGGCCTCAAGTGCAGTGACGAAGCCTATAGTAGAAAATGGTCTAAATCGGAAAAAGACAAGTCATTTTGAGACTTTTCTAAAGGCCGTTTTTTAAAATATCTCAACCCATTACTTGAGAAGTAGTCGACCGATTTAAACCAAATTTTGTAAAATGTCGTTTTGCCGTAGTTCGTTAGAGGATATTGGTTTTTAAAAAAATGCACAAAAGAAAATAATACAAGTCCGGACCTGAAAAAAATTTAGTTTTTCTAAAAAATAACCTCTACAGTAACGAAATTTTAAATAAAAGCAGCTATTTTTCATAAATTTTAAAATATTGATATCACAGGTTTCCAAAAATTTTAAAAAAATAAAAATATTTCTGTAAAGAAATAAAGAGAGCACGTCAAATTAATTTTGCTTTTTATGAGGTACTATTTATTGGCTTTTTTACAGGGTATTCAATTAATAAAAATTCAAATAAAAAAACCAATGAAAAATCCATTGTCCGGACCTGATTTCTTAAACCTGTTATTTAGCTTTAAGTTAGTTTTTGAAATTTTT
Source organism: Oxystoma pomonae (assembly GCA_963921995.1). Lineage (NCBI taxonomy): Eukaryota > Metazoa > Arthropoda > Insecta > Coleoptera > Brentidae > Oxystoma > Oxystoma pomonae. The sequence goes on from OY998173.1 coordinate 42,771,306, forward strand.
CAAGGTTTTCATGAATCACTCTGTATATCCGTTAAAAATGGAGGTCAAATATTTTACCTTTAAATATGAAAAGGCCTTGGTCGATACTACTTACCATGTCACGATGTACATTTTTTCGTGAAACACCCTGTATATAAAAAAAAACAAAACAAAGAAGTGAAAACCTCTCTCGATATCCTCGCCAACATACCTCTAAATGTATGTAAACCATAAAACAGAGAAGTTAAATCATAATAAAACTTATCCTGATCTCCCCACTCACCTGAGTTCGAGGAAGGGCAGTCATGCTTTTTTGAGCAAGGACACAAACCCCTCAAATGAAGTAGATATTTTAAATATCAACTAACTTCATTCAAATAAGAAATAATTTTTTTTTTAATCTGCATTGCACCAATAACCTTTTTTAACTATTTTATAAATAAAATGTACAACAAATAATAAGAAAAAACATTATTTTGATCGCGGTCATAAACGCCTTATGTCTAAGACATGCGATAGACGTCCGTCTTTGATTGCGCACGCGAAAACATATGCCACAATTACTTCCGCCTGTTCTCCGCAACTGCCCTACCTAATTTTTCGAGCTTTATAATACCGGTTTCCAACCAGTTATTAAACTAAAGTATCAAGATCGCGAATATTCGGTCCCTTCCGTGCGGCCTTTTCTATAAAGCTCAGACCCCCGTTTAATATTAGCTATATGTCTTTGCTGTAAAATACATACCTTATTCACTGTATTTTTTTTATGTATAGGAGGAATCGCTCCTTTGGTCAAACTTCTAAGTCACGACAGTATAGAGGTTTATAAAAACGCTTGCGGAGCCTTGAGAAACCTCTCGTACGGCAGGCAAAACGACGAAAACAAAAGAGCGATTAAAAATGCCGGCGGAATTCCGGCACTTGTCGTTTTGCTGAGGAGAGCAAACGAGGCTGATATCAAAGAGTTGGTCACCGGGGTCATATGGAATCTATCATCCTGCGAAGACCTTAAAAGAGATATTATTGACGACGGTGTTATGACTGTTGTCACGTATATCATCATACCTCATTCTGGTTGGGATCCCCAAGGTAAGTTTTCTTTGCTGTAAATAACCTAGCTTCTTAGTCTGAAACGCTCGTTGGCAATTTCGAACTTTTTGAATGTTGATGTCACACTTGGCATGAAAATATACAGAGCGCTTCAGGCTACTGCGAACATAGGCCGGAAGAAGTCCAATTTGCCAGTGTACGTACACGCAGGGACACCGCAGACCTATCAGTGGAGCAACTAACACTCAGGCTTGTGATCACCGTTCGCGGTTCGCGTTTAGTACGCCTCTAACCACGGTGCAATTTGAAGTGTAGTTCATGAAACCGGAATTTGGTCAATTACGCAAATTTTGATAACATAATTTTCTTGTTTTTTGTCACTGATAAATTAGAGCGTTTTATTTTCAACTCCTCAGATTTATCACTAACAACGTGTTACAATGAAAATAATAAGGAGAAACAAAATAAAAGCAAGTTCTCAAAATAAAATAATACATTCTAAAAACCAAAAAAAAATTAGAGCAAATGTTCGAAAAGTCCTCCTTGCTCGGCTAGAAAATATCCGAGCCTATTATAAAAACGTTTCCGAGCATGTTGGGGTGATAGTTTGAAAAGCTTCTTTAATTTTAATCCGAAGTTCCTCCAAATTATTAGCCCTTTCATGCCCGTAAACTTTATTTTTGATATAACTCCACAGATAGAAGTAATTAGGAGCAAGATCGTGTGATCGAGCTGGCCATAAAATAGTTCCCCGTATACTTATAACCCGATTAGGATATACATTATCAAGATATTCCCTAACAAGGCCAACATTGTGAGCGGGACAACCATCTTGTTGAAACCATGTTTCACCAAATCTCACACCTAACAACTGCCTAGCAGTTGGAATAATATGCTGCTGCAGTAGATCCCAGTATCTAGGACCGTTCAAATTGCCGTAAAAAAAAATGGCCCAATTACATGGTCCCCTACAATACCCCCCAAACATTTAGTTTTTGGGGATACTGTGTTCTTACTCGACCAATATCGAATGTGTGTTGGGTTATGACGATTCAATAATGGAAAAGTGCTTTCATCTGCGAAAAGAATAGATCTCAGAAAGTTTTCATCACGATTAACCCTTTCCATCATTGTCCGGAAAAATTTGATGCGTTTTTGACGCTTTGTAAGAATGATAACCATTCTTTTTGAGAACACGTAAGACAGTTACTGAAGACGTATCAACTGCTTCGGCAATTTGGTGGCTAGTTAACTTTCGATTAATAAGTCTCAATAGTCTGCCTTGATAGTACCATTTGACCATCTGCACTTTTTCGGCAACTTCGTAGACATCCATTTTTAGTTTTAAAAATGTATTATTTCACTTAAGAACTTACCAATCTGTTTCTCGAGCAAGGCAGAAATAAAACAAAATAATAAAAACAAAAGAAATTCGAACGGCACGAAGAAGTAAATTGGACTTGATTCCCCCTATGTTCGCAGTAGCCTGAATCTTCTTGTATATGCAGGGTGTCCACATTCTGGAAAAACTTGGAAAGTCATGGAACTTACTCAAAAGTCTAAAAAGTCTTCTATTCATATGCTCTTTCAGGGTATTAAAAATGCCCTTTGCAGCTAACCCAACACACTTCTTAGTCCATACGAATATGCTATTAAAATCGTGAAATTTTGACTTTTCTTAATTTTATCAAAAATGAGTTACTAAGGTTCCAAAACACCTTAATCGACGTCGAAGTTGTCTATTGTCTGTCTGTATACACGATAACTCAAAAACGCCTTAATCGATTTTAACAAAATTTGGTACAAAAACCCTCTATCGGCTGACCATGAACTGATTAACTTTTGGGTAGGGTAGTGGGGGGTTCAAGGGGGGTAAAGGGGGATAAAATATTTAAAAAAAATGTAACTATGGAACAAAAGCAAGTAGCGATATACGGTTTTCAGATTAAGTTTCCAAGAATATGGACTACAAATTTTGTTATAAAGTCCAAATTCGTGGGAGCTTTAGTTTCCGAGTTCTTTAAAAAAACTTTAAAATATATAAAACAAAATCATAACTTTAAAAGTAAAGCAGCTATTGATATGCGGTTTTCAGATTTTGGTTTTCGTAAATATTACCTAAAAATTTTGATATAATGTTCAAATCTTTCAAAGCTACAGTTTTCGAGATATTTTCATTTTCTTTCAACATAAAATGTGAAAAAGAACAAAATTTCAATTTTTTAATTTTAGCAGCCTTTCTTAACACCGTTCAAAACGCATAGAAAATTAATTTTTAAGTCAAATTTTTTAAAAAAAATCCAACATTTATCACATGATTTTGGCAATCAATCTAATTGACACTAGGGTCGCGATTCTTCAAAAACCGTCAGAAAATCTCGCTCTTACAAAAAATCTAATGATATCAAACATTAGTTTATACTAACAGCTTTTTTGTCAGGACTTATTTGCTAATATTCTAATATTCCTTAAAATTTAGTTTCTTAATACTATTCCAGTAAATAAAAAATATGTCAATTAAAATTTTTGTAGGCAGTTTTTGTGAAAAACTTTTTAAATTTTAAAATGTATGTTATTAAGCTTATATTTGTGTGTAAACAAACCTTTAAAACTTTTAACATACAAAACCATAGATAGCCGTGGAATATGTCGCTGTCACTGTTCAGAAAAGTCACACAAATTCTGTCTTTCCTTTTACATGGTGAGAATTTTCGACACTTTTTGACGTTTATTGGTACGCGTAGTAGCAATTTAGGTCCGCCGTAAAACAAAATGTTATTAAAAAAATTATGCAGTGTCTCTTACAACGTTAGAATAAGTATTAAGGGCGCTGTGTTTTTATTTTAAATGAGGCAATAAGTAAAAATCGCCACTTCCCAGAATTGTGAGGGGGTGAGATTTTCTGTCGTTTCTGAAGAATCGTGGTGAGGGGGTTGCGACGGCAGGTAAAGGAAGTTTTATGACTTCCCGTTTGCCCACACTGTTTGTTATATACACTGTGGTTTAGTACTTTAGTATAAATTATCCATTAATTATTTCTACCTGATAGGTATTTAAGGGTATTTTAATTATTACTCTTTGGGAAACAATACAATGGAATCTCCCTATATGTAGTTTTTAGTAATAAAACGTTTTCGTAATTAAAGCTTCTACGAGTAGGTCCGCCATTGTCAATATTTTCCATAATTAGTAAACCTCTTTAAAATTTGAAAAAGCTGTATCCGCCATGTTTTTGAGACGTTTGCACAAAGTAGGTATAAAAAAGACTTGGTTTTCGACAAAAATAGCGTTAAATATGCTGTTTTGAAATGTTTTAAGAACCGCAGACATGTTTTGGTGCCACCGTCGTTTACTTCTGATAAAAAAAAATTGGAAATTTTTTTTTTCAATTTATATAAATTATAGCCCCTGTGTTTTTTACGATTATTAAATAATTTTAATCAGTAAGCCAAGCTGCGTTTAAATTTTTGGCTTCTTCGTCGTGTTTAAATCACGTGTTTTTCTACATAGTTATGGAGTTTTAAATATTGTGATGTTATATTATTATTACTGACATGATAATAAAAATTAAAGTAACACTCGTAGCATATCGGACAAAGCTTTTTTGTTTCTCACTTCATTACGACCAGGCCTCCAATTTTCATCCTTATTAGGAATCATCAGGGAGTCATAGGATTGTACCTGGCAGCTGAAGCTACATAGGCATCATGCACACCTCTCGAATTTAAAACAAAAAGTTGGGCGCACACAGGTACTACGTCTCCGCGGATTACAAACTTTTTGTTTTAAATTGGCGTGCATGGTGCTTGTGTAGCTTTAGCTGCAAGGTACAATCCTACGACTCCCTGATGATTCCTAATAAGGATGAAACAGGTCTGTAGGTGTCTGGATTCTCCATTAGACATGGGAGGCCTGGTCGTAATGAAGTGAGAAACAAAAACGCTTTGTCCCATATGCCACAAGTGTTACTTTAATGATATTTTTTCCCTTATTAGTTTTTTTCAAAACTTGAAAAAGCTGTTTAATGGACGTAACGTATTAGGTAAATCTTAATACATACGTTATTATTGGGTGTTTTTAACTGTATCGCGACGTAATATTGTAAGTTCCGGTATAGTAAAATGTAAGGAATTGGTACCTTTAAATTTGTTCCCAATTCAGTAAAAAATCAGTCCCCCTAGCGGTTCGAGCGGTAATGCAACCTGTAGAAAAAAATTCGTAGGGTTTTCTGTATTAGTAATTATTAAGTAAATTTTTGTTGGGATTTTTCCCAAAAACCTCTATAGATAAAAATAACGTGTTTTGTATTTTTGAAATCAGGAAGGAAAGGTAAAAATTTAAACCTGAGGTCTAATTTTGACATTTGTAATGACAATTGGCTTTTTTGGCAGGTTTATGTAAATCCAGGAAAATATATATCAAATTTTTGTATTTAAAGTTTTTCTCGATCTCACGTAATAAACCAGTAAACTGGAAAACCGGGAAAAGTCAGGGAATTTCGACGGTCAGGGAAAAGTCACTGAAATGTCAGGGAATTTTGACAAAAATCTGGAATTTTAAAAAGCATAATAAAAAAGTGTTGGACCATAAGTTCCTTAAAATTTAAAAAACACAACTATTTAAAAATGTCTTTAACAAATTCAGAGTTTTAACTTTCCAACAGTAGGTATTTACGTCCTGATTGATTCTTTAAAAAAGTTTTAATTAATCCATTTTTTTTTATTTCAAATTTCTTATGGCAACTTGACAGAGATAATTTAACAACAAGGTGGGCACACAAGCAAAACCACTGAGTTAAATGCGGGGGCCAGAGTCAAGCCACTGCAAGGTGTGCAGTTTGAGTAGGGCGAAAAAGACTTCTTTGTAGTTAGCTCTTTTTTGTAATAAAAACAAACAAATTGGTACCTCAGCTTTGCAGCTTACCCACTTAACTTTTTTTTTTCATATATATATACATATATATATATATATTTCAGAAAAAACATGAATTTCTAAAGAATTTTTAGCTTAAAGAACCCTGCACAGATAACATGGACCTGCGGCCCGCGGTAAAATGTAAGCATATTTTAAAGGTATTGTACCAAAGCCAAAGGTCAAAATAGTGAAATTCTATGACGATCATTTGTCTGCGATAGATGTGAGCAGTCAAAAAGTATATGTCTGGCAAAAACCTATGAAGGCTTTTTTTCGTAACTTGAAAAGTACTTTGTAGATTTTCCTATTTGGGTCTTAATTAAAAGGTACTCGAATACTGCACGGGGGCTTTACCGTCTGAGAGGGTTATTTTAAAGAAAATTCGTAAATTAAAGTAAAAAGCTTTTGCTTGTTACCCAAACTTTGCCTATACTCAGTGTCATAAGCATAAATTGTTTTAGGGGGGAAGGTGAGGATCCTTGGCGGGGATTAACTATTTTATTCTTAATTTTTGGGGAAAATTCAATCTTTCGGTCAATATTTAAAGTTTGGAGGGGGGCATAAGCCTTTCAGCCGCTCACCTTGCGTACGCCACTGCCTATACCCTTAAAGAGTACCTACACACAAAACATGTCAATGCAAAAAAATAGGTTGTCCTTGCTTTTAACGTTTTTATTATTTATTGATATATTTTTTAAATTAACCCTCTCAGACAGTGTCCAATGTCCCCTTAAGAAAAAGCCCTGAATGCACCCCTGTGTAGTATTAAAGTTATGAGAAAGTCTTCTTAGCTGTTTGCCAGACATACGTTCTTTGACCTATTCTATCCTCATAGAATTTCACTATTAATGATCTTGAAATTAGCGGGTAATAGGACAGGAGAAAAAGAAACTCTTATTCTTTTTTAACGGCCAACGTTTCGACCCTTTATTGGGATCTTTATCAAGGCTGCAACAATGGAGAAAATTACAATAGTTTTTTATTAATATAAACACACTTTCGCTCAAATATAGGTAGGTAATATTTCCTAAACTTAGTGATCAACGGATCTAAAATAATTATTCTTTTTTTCCATGTTTAACAATAGTAGTTTTATAAATCTAGAAGTCTAAGAGGTAATAAAACAGCACTTTTTTTGTATAAATAAAAAACAAAATGACACTAAACCATAAGCAGAACACTTTAAAATGGAAAATGGAAATACAAAACATTGAAATCATTTCGTTTATTGATGCAAATATTCAAACTAATTCCTATTTCCTACCTCCATTCACCAGTACAGTGGAATTTAACAATAGTTCCAGACAATTTTTATTATTTTTTAAAATTATTTACATAGAACATAAAAATAAATAGGGAAACCATACGTATTCAGGCAAGGTACCCACAAAAACACATATGTTGTTTTTACGACAATTAAAAATAGAAAGTACTTACCAATTAAGTGGTTATAAGAGTTTTGTCATCTTAAAAATTTGATTTTGTCCACAGTCTACACATTCTGTTGGATGCAGCAGTAACACTTGAAACCATATGTTTCTATAGCACATAACCTTCTTTTTTTCCTTCTTTTCTCACTCTCTCCAATAACACTCCGTAATGATCTTTTTAATTTTTTTCCCTTTAACTTTTTTTATAATGTTACATTTTTTTTTTTATTTATTATTACGAGTTCCTTTGAACAAAAATAAATGTCAGTATCAAGCCGAATAAAACGGAGACTAAAATTAGGTTGCTTATCAATGCTGGTGCACGGTTCGATTTTTCGTTTTACTATTTTCTTCTTGATCTCCCTTCCTTTCAGATTTTTTTGTGGTTCTTTTTATTTATTTATTATTTTAATTAATTTTGCGTTGATCCTTTTTTTTATATTTATATATATATATATAATTAATTTATTAACCGATGTTTCTGAAATTCAGCACAAAAATTATTTGGCACGAGGCAATCAGCTAATTAGCTTTTGGTGGGGGTGTAGAGTTTTCTAAAGAGGGTAGGAAAAAAAAATTAAACAAATAAAGTTATCTTGTAAAAACCCGAGCAAATATTTTTTTTCCTTTTTTTTATAAGATAAAGGTTGTATATGGATGGCTATTCGTGCTTGATGGAGCCATTTATTTAATGAAGGATTGAATTACTGAAGATATTTAAAAGGTGGTTATATTGTATATTGAGTCCTTGGGTATCCGTTCTACAATTAACACAATCATTTAAAGTAATGTAAATCATTTCGCTAAGGTTTCTTTTTGTATAAAATTTTTATGTCAGAAAAATCAAAATTGTGGTTTTTTTGAAATTTATGTTGTGCTAGGGCTGTTTTATCACTTTTGTTACGATTGTACTCCCTGCAATCATATCGGTGTTGATTCACCCTATTTTTTAAGTGCTGTCGGGTAGTACCAATATAACATTTATCGCAATTTAAGCAGGGTATTTTGTATATGAGGTTTGAACATAATTCTGGAGGAGTTTTATCTTTTAGTTTACTGAATAGTAAGTTAACAGTTTTAAGATTGTAAAAAACAAGCATACAATTGGGATTTATAAGTTTAATTTTTTCCTTTAATTTGTACGAGAGGCCAGGGATATATGGAAACCTATAATATTTTGTTTGTGTTTCTCTTTTGTTCCTATTTTGTGTTAATTTTTGTTTGTATGTATTAATTGTGGAATTAATTAAAGATGTTGGATAGTTATTGGACTTTAATATATTTTTTATTTTTATTTCGTTATTTTTTTGAAATTCGGGACTGCTGAGAGAAATAGATCGATAGTAAAGATTTTTAATTGTACTAATTTTGTGAGTACTAGCGTGTGATGATAAGAAATTTAAAATCCGTCCGGAGGCCGTGGGTTTTTGGTACCAATTTGTAGATATAGTACCATCATCCCTTCTTGTTAAAATAGTATCTAAAAACGGAATCTGTCTCTGATTCTCTATTTCAATTGTAAACTTTATTTTTGGATGGTAACTATTGAAATATTGAGTAAGTAGGGTGGCGCAATTTTCAGGACATGACAGAATTGTGTCGTCTACGTATAGCTTTATGAATTTAATTTGAAACGGTAGTTTTTTTAATGTTTCATGAATTAGATCATTCATTATTAAGTTTGCTAAAATAGGGCTAGCTGGGTTTCCCATGGCAGACCCATCTAGCTGTTGGTAAAATATATTGTTAAAAGAGAAGTAACTTGAATTAAATAAATATTCTATTATTTCACAGATTAACGCGCGTGGAAGGGTAGTGTAGGCTGAGAAAAAATGCCACTGTTTGTTAACTATATTTATGACCATTTGTTTGGGAATGTTTGTAAAAAGCGAGGTAACATCTAAAGAAACTAATATGTAGTCATTAGGTAATTTTTGTTGTTGGATAAAGCTCACAAACTGAAAAGAGTTTTTTATGTTATATTCAAAAGGGGTTATACATTCAGAGAAAAATTCGTGCAGAAAGACAGCTAAATTATAAGAGGGTGCATTGATGCAACTCGCTACTGGTCTTATGCTTAAATTTTGTTTGTGTGTTTTTCTGAGCCCATAGAGTTTGGGAGATATTGAATTAAAAATTTTAAGTTTATTTGATGTGCTTTCATTAATATGAGCATGTTCTAAAAGTTTTTTGACAATATTATTTGCTTGTGTTTGATATTTTGACGTGGGATCTGATCTTAAAACTTGATACGTTTGTTGGTCGCTTAATAAGTCGTGCATTGCACCAATGTATTCCTCTTTTTTCCTTATAACGCTTGAGTTCCCTTTATCCGACCTCATGACCAGTATTTCCGGATGACACCTAAGAAAATTTTTTGTACTTTTAAAATCTTTTAAAATGCTGTTGGACTTGTTATGACTAAAAGTGTTCATATTATGTAGATAATTCGTTACTATGTTAAGGGTTGACGCGCGAAGGTCATTTTTTGCTAGGTCGTCAAGGGGTTGCAGGGAAATACAATATTCAAGATCTTTGATAATTGTAGGAACACAGATGTCACGCTTCTCCAAAGGAATGGCAAACCGTGGACCTGCGCATAAGATTCTTTCTACAGCGGAAGGAAGTTGTAGCTCAGTATAGTTAAATAATGAGTTTTTGCTAGTATCCAGCCTAAACATAGTCTGGTTCTCACTTAAATTGGTAATTTTTTTAAAGTTATTTTTCTTAATGGATAAAAATATTTTATTGTAACTAGTGTTACAATAACTGCTAAAATCTGAAAAGATGTTAGTCGGTAATAAATCTGCCGTTTTATTTTTTACTAGAGTAAGTTTCTGCTCTAATTCGTTAAGTTGCCAAATAGATATTTTAATTTCAATATTTAATAATGATTTCTGAAACCTCTTTAAGCAATTGTCAACTGTTTTTTTGTATGGATGGTATTCTATGTTAAGAGAATATAAACATTTAACATTATTTACAATATGACTAGGAATTACATTTTTGGTTCGACACTGTAATAAAAATACTTTCCTATTACGAAGCGATGCTATTTTTCTATTGGTATTTAACCATAATTTTAACGTTCTTACTGCCTGCTCTCCATATGTGTATTGGACTTGTTGGAAGAAACCCCCGTTGTACATCATTTTGGGTGTGTTTAGCGTCCTTGGAATGTACTAATGATCTTGAAATTAGCGGGTAATAGGACAGGAGAAAAAGAAACTCTTATTCTTTTTTAACGGACAACGTTTCGACCCTTTATTGGGATCTTTATCAAGGCTGCAACAATGGAGAAAATTACAATAGTTTTTTATTAATATAAACACACTTTCGCTCAAATATAGGTAGGTAATATTTCCTAAACTTAGTGATCAACGGATCTAAAATAATTATTCTTTTTTTCCATGTTTAACAATAGTAGTTTTATAAATCTAGAAGTCTAAGAGGTAATAAAACAGCACTTTTTTTGTATAAATAAAAAACAAAATGACACTAAACCATAAGCAGAACACTTTAAAATGGAAAATGGAAATACAAAACATTGAAATCATTTCGTTTATTGATGCAAATATTCAAACTAATTCCTATTTCCTACCTCCATTCACCAGTACAGTGGAATTTAACAATAGTTCCAGACAATTTTTATTATTTTTTAAAATTATTTACACAGAACATAAAAATAAATAGGGAAACCATACGTATTCAGCCAAGGTACCCACAAAAACACATATGTTGTTTTTCCGACAATTAAAAATAGAAAGTACTTACCAATTAAGTGGTTATAAGAGTTTTGTCATCTTAAAAATATGATTTTGTCCACAGTCTACACATTCTGTTGGATGCAGCAGTAACACTTGAAACCATATGTTTCTATAGCACATAACCTTCTTTTTTTCCTTCTTTTCTCACTCTCTCCAATAACACTCCGTAATGATCTTTTTAATTTTTTTCCCTTTAACTTTTTTTATAATGTTACAATTTTTTTTTTATTTATTATTACGAGTTCCTTTGAACAAAAATAAATGTCAGTATCAAGCCGAATAAAACGGAGACTAAAATTAGGTTGCTTATCAATGCTGGTGCACGGTTCGATTTTTCGTTTTACTATTTTCTTCTTGATCTCCCTTCCTTTCAGATTTTTTTGTGGTTCTTTTTATTTATTTATTATTTTAATTAATTTTGCGTTGATCTTTTTTTTTTTATATTTATATATATATATATATAATTAATTTAGTAACCGATGTTTCTGAAATTCAGCACAAAAATTATTTGGCACGAGGCAATCAGCTAATTAGCTTTTGGTGGGGGTGTAGAGTTTTCTAAAGAGGGTAGGAAAAATAATTAAACAAATAAAGTTATCTTGTAAAAACCCGAGCAAATATTTTTTTTCCTTTTTTTTTATAATATAAAGGTTGTATATGGATGGCTATTCGTGCTTGATGGAGCCATTTATTTAATGAAGGATTGAATTACTGAAGATATTTAAAAGGTGGTTATATTGTATATTGAGTCCTTGGGTATCCATTCTACAATTAACACAATCATTTAAAGTAATGTAAATCATTTCGCTAAGGTTTCTTTTTGTATAATTATGTTCAGTGTCTAAAATTTTTATGTCAGAAAAATCAAAATTGTGTTTTTTTTTACTTACTTACTACTTACTCAATATTTCAATAGTTACCATCCAAAAATAAGGTTTACAATTGAAATAGAGAATCAGAGACAGATTCCGTTTTTAAATACTATTTTAACAAGAAGGGATGATGGTACTATATCTACAAATTGGTACCAAAAACCCACGGCCTCCGGACGGATTTTAAATTTCTTATCATCACACGTTAGTACTCACAAAATTAATACAATTAAAAATCTTTACTATCGATCTATTTCTCTCAGCAGTCCCGAATTTCAAAAAAATAACGAAATAAAAATAAAAAATATATTAAAGTCCAATAACTATCCAACATCTTTAATTAATTCCACAATTAATACATACAAACAAAAATTAACACAAAATAGGAACAAAAGAGAAACACAAACAAAATATTATAGGTTTCCATATATCCCTGGCCTCTCGTACAAATTAAAGGAAAAAATTAAACTTATAAATCCCAATTGTATGCTTGTTTTTTACAATCTTAAAACTGTTAACTTACTATTCAGTAAACTAAAAGATAAAACTCCTCCAGAATTATGTTCAAACCTCATATACAAAATACCCTGCATAAATTGCGATAAATGTTATATTGGTACTACCCGACAGTACTTAAAAAATAGGGTGAATCAACACCGATATGATTGCAGGGAGTACAATCGTAACAAAAGTGATAAAACAGCCCTAGCACAACATAAATTTCAAAAAAACCACAATTTTGATTTTTCTGACATAAAAATTTTAGACACTGAACATAATTATACAAAAAGAAACCTTAGCGAAATGATTTACATTACTTTAAATGATTGTGTTAATTGTAGAACGGATACCCAAGGACTCAATATACAATATAACCACCTTTTAAATATCTTCAGTAATTCAATCCTTCATTAAATAAATGGCTCCATCAAGCACGAATAGCCATCCATATACAACCTTTATATTATAAAAAAAAGGAAAAAAAATATTGGCTCGGGTTTTTACAAGATAACTTTATTTGTTTAATTTTTTTCCTACCCTCTTTAGAAAACTCTACACCCCCACCAAAAGCTAATTAGCTGATTGCCTCGTGCCAAATAATTTTTGTGCTGAATTTCAGAAACATCGGTTAATAAATTAATTATATTAAAATAATAAATAAATAAAAAGAACCACAAAAAAATCTGAAAGGAAGGGAGATCAAGAAGAAAATAGTAAAACGAAAAATCGAACCGTGCACCAGCATTGATAAGCAACCTAATTTTAGTCTCCGTTTTATTCGGCTTGATACTGACATTTATTTTTGTTCAAAGGAACTCGTAATAATAAATAAAAAAAAAATTGTAACATTATAAAAAGGGAAAAAAATTAAAAAGATCATTACGGAGTGTTATTGGAGAGAGTGAGAAAAGAAGGAAAAAAAGAAGGTTATGTGCTATAGAAACATATGGTTTCAAGTGTTACTGCTGCATCCAACAGAATGTGTAGAATGTGGACAAAATCATATTTTTAAGATGACAAAACTCTTATAACCACTTAATTGGTAAGTACTTTCTATTTTTAATTGTCGGAAAAACAACATATGTGTTTTTGTGGGTACCTTGGCTGAATACGTATGGTTTCCCTATTTATTTTTATGTTCTGTGTAAATAATTTTAAAAAATAATAAAAATTGTCTGGAACTATTGTTAAATTCCACTGTACTGGTGAATGGAGGTAGGAAATAGGAATTAGTTTGAATATTTGCATCAATAAACGAAATGATTTCAATGTTTTGTATTTCCATTTTCCATTTTAAAGTGTTCTGCTTATGGTTTAGTGTCATTTTGTTTTTTATTTATACAAAAAAAGTGCTGTTTTATTACCTCTTAGACTTCTAGATTTATAAAACTACTATTGTTAAACATGGAAAAAAAGAATAATTATTTTAGATCCGTTGATCACTAAGTTTAGGAAATATTACCTACCTATATTTGAGCGAAAGTGTGTTTATATTAATAAAAAACTATTGTAATTTTCTCCATTGTTGCAGCCTTGATAAAGATCCCAATAAAGGGTCAAAACGTTGGCCGTTAAAAAAGAATAAGAGTTTCTTTTTCTCCTGTCCTATTACCCGCTAATTTCCAGATCATTAGTACATTCCAAGGACGCTAAACACACCCACAATGATGTACAACGGGGGTTTCTTCCAACAAGTCCAATACACATATGGAGAGCAGGCAGTAAGAACGTTAAAATTACGGTTAAATACCAATAGAAAAATAGCATCGCTTCGTAATAGGAAAGTATTTTTATTACAGTGTCGAACCAAAAATGTAATTCCTAGTCATATTGTAAATAATGTTAAATGTTTATATTCTCTTAACATAGAATACCATCCATACAAAAAAACAGTTGACAATTGCTTAAAGAGGTTTCAGAAATCATTATTAAATATTGAAATTAAAATATCTATTTGGCAACTTAACGAATTAGAGCAGAAACTTACACTAGTAAAAAATAAAACGGCAGATTTATTACCGACTAACATCTTTTCAGATTTTAGCAGTTATTGTAACACTAGTTACAATAAAATATTTTTATCCATTAAGAAAAATAACTTTAAAAAAATTACCAATTTAAGTGAGAACCAGACTATGTTTAGGCTGGATACTAGCAAAAACTCATTATTTAACTATACTGAGCTACAACTTCCTTCCGCTGTAGAAAGAATCTTATGCGCAGGTCCACGGTTTGCCATTCCTTTGGAGAAGCGTGACATCTGTGTTCCTACAATTATCAAAGATCTTGAATATTGTATTTCCCTGCAACCCCTTGACGACCTAGCAAAAAATGACCTTCGCGCGTCAACCCTTAACATAGTAACGAATTATCTACATAATATGAACACTTTTAGTCATAACAAGTCCAACAGCATTTTAAAAGATTTTAAAAGTACAAAAAATTTTCTTAGGTGTCATCCGGAAATACTGGTCATGAGGTCGGATAAAGGGAACTCAACCGTTATAATGAAAAAAGAGGAATACATTGGTGCAATGCACGACTTATTAAGCGACCAACAAACGTATCAAGTTTTAAGATCAGATCCCACGTCAAAATATCAAACACAAGCAAATAATATTGTCAAAAAACTTTTAGAACATGCTCATATTAATGAAAGCACATCAAATAAACTTAAAATTTTTAATTCAATATCTCCCAAACTCTATGGGCTCAGAAAAACACACAAACAAAATTTAAGCATAAGACCAGTAGCGAGTTGCATCAATGCACCCTCTTATAATTTAGCTGTCTTTCTGCACGAATTTTTCTCTGAATGTATAACCACTTTTGAATATAACATAAAAAACTCTTTTCAGTTTGTGAGCTTTATCCAACAACAAAAATTACCTAATGACTACATATTAGTTTCTTTAGATGTTACCTCGCTTTTTACAAACATTCCCAAACAAATGGTCATAAATATAGTTAACAAACAGTGGCATTTTTTCTCAGCCTACACTACCCTTCCACGCGCGTTAATCTGTGAAATAATAGAATATTTATTTAATTCAAGTTACTTCTCTTTTAACAATATATTTTACCAACAGCTAGATGGGTCTGCCATGGGAAACCCAGCTAGCCCTATTTTAGCAAACTTAATAATGAATGATCTAATTCATGAAACATTAAAAAAACTACCGTTTCAAATTAAATTCATAAAGCTATACGTAGACGACACAATTCTGTCATGTCCTGAAAATTGCGCCACCCTACTTACTCAATATTTCAATAGTTACCATCCAAAAATAAAGTTTACAATTGAAATAGAGAATCAGAGACAGATTCCGTTTTTAGATACTATTTTAACAAGAAGGGATGATGGTACTATATCTACAAATTGGTACCAAAAACCCACGGCCTCCGGACGGATTTTAAATTTCTTATCATCACACGCTAGTACTCACAAAATTAGTACAATTAAAAATCTTTACTATCGATCTATTTCTCTCAGCAGTCCCGAATTTCAAAAAAATAACGAAATAAAAATAAAAAATATATTAAAGTCCAATAACTATCCAACATCTTTAATTAATTCCACAATTAATACATACAAACAAAAATTAACACAAAATAGGAACAAAAGAGAAACACAAACAAAATATTATAGGTTTCCATATATCCCTGGCCTCTCGTACAAATTAAAGGAAAAAATTAAACTTATAAATCCCAATTGTATGCTTGTTTTTTACAATCTTAAAACTGTTAACTTACTATTCAGTAAACTAAAAGATAAAACTCCTCCAGAATTATGTTCAAACCTCATATACAAAATACCCTGCTTAAATTGCGATAAATGTTATATTGGTACTACCCGACAGTACTTAAAAAATAGGGTGAATCAACACCGATATGATTGCAGGGAGTACAATCGTAACAAAAGTGATAAAACAGCCCTAGCACAACATAAATTTCAAAAAAACCACAATTTTGATTTTTCTGACATAAAAATTTTAGACACTGAACATAATTATACAAAAAGAAACCTTAGCGAAATGATTTACATTACTTTAAATGATTGTGTTAATTGTAGAACGGATACCCAAGGACTCAATATACAATATAACCACCTTTTAAATATCTTCAGTAATTCAATCCTTCATTAAATAAATGGCTCCATCAAGCACGAATAGCCATCCATATACAACCTTTATATTATAAAAAAAAGGAAAAAAATATTTGCTCGGGTTTTTACAAGATAACTTTATTTGTTTAATTTTTTTTCCTACCCTCTTTAGAAAACTCTACACCCCCACCAAAAGCTAATTAGCTGATTGCCTCGTGCCAAATAATTTTTGTGCTGAATTTCAGAAACATCGGTTAATAAATTAATTATATATATATATATATATAAATATAAAAAAAAAGATCAACGCAAAATTAATTAAAATAATAAATAAATAAAAAGAACCACAAAAAAATCTGAAAGGAAGGGAGATCAAGAAGAAAATAGTAAAACGAAAAATCGAACCGTGCACCAGCATTGATAAGCAATCTAATTTTAGTCTCCGTTTTATTCGGCTTGATACTGACATTTATTTTTGTTCAAAGGAACTCGTAATAATAAATAAAAAAAAAATTGTAACATTATAAAAAGGGAAAAAAATTAAAAAGATCATTACGGAGTGTTATTGGAGAGAGTGAGAAAAGAAGGAAAAAAAGAAGGTTATGTGCTATAGAAACATATGGTTTCAAGTGTTACTGCTGCATCCAACAGAATGTGTAGACTGTGGACAAAATCATATTTTTAAGATGACAAAACTCTTATAACCACTTAATTGGTAAGTACTTTCTATTTTTAATTGTCGGAAAAACAACATATGTGTTTTTGTGGGTACCTTGCCTGAATACGTATGGTTTCCCTATTTATTTTTATGTTCTGTGTAAATAATTTTAAAAAATAATAAAAATTGTCTGGAACTATTGTTAAATTCCACTGTACTGGTGAATGGAGGTAGAAAATAGGAATTAGTTTGAATATTTGCATCAATAAACGAAATGATTTCAATGTTTTGTATTTCCATTTTCCATTTTAAAGTGTTCTGCTTATGGTTTAGTGTTATTTTGTTTTTTATTTATACAAAAAAAGTGCTGTTTTATTACCTCTTAGACTTCTAGATTTATAAAACTACTATTGTTAAACATGGAAAAAAAGAATAATTATTTTAGATCCGTTGATCACTAAGTTTCGGAAATATTACCTACCTATATTTGAGCGAAAGTGTGTTTATATTAATAAAAAACTATTGTAATTTTCTCCATTGTTGCAGCCTTGATAAAGATCCCAATAAAGGGTCGAAACGTTGGCCTTTAAAAAAGAATAAGAGTTTCTTTTTCTCCTGTCCTATTACCCGCTAATTTCAAGATCATTAGTACATTCCAAGGACGCTAAACACACCCAAAATAATTTCACTATTTTGACCTTTATAGGTCCATGTTATCCGTGCATCAGGGTTCTTCCAAAAATTTTTCCTGCGGCGCTATAATGGCATTAATTGTTACAATTTTAGTTTCGTTTAAAAAATATAATGTGAAACGTGTAAATAATGTCATTTTTAGTATCATTTTCTACAAGTTCTCGCCTGTGGCGCATTAGTGACTTGATTTTCCCAAAGTATTAAAGATTGGATCCCAACCCAGTCCTTAGCAGGTAACCCAACTTACCTTTTTTAATAAATATTTCATAATAAATGTAAGGAAGGTCAATTTTTTGTTAATTAACATGCAATAAAATTTTATCTTCAGATCATTGATTGTTACAATTTACAAACATATCTAGAACTGAGACTAGATTCGTACTCAACTCAGTCCCTCTTGGAAGGTAACCCAACCCACTTTTGTTAAAGTAAAAATTCTGAAGTTCAAAGTTTTTAGCATATACTGCAAAAAAGTGAAATTTTTTCCTACAACATTTAAAACATGTTAAAAATGGCATTTTTAGTATAATTTTCTTAAATTATTCGCCTGCGGCGCATTTAAGATATGGTTTTGGTAAAAAAATGTAAAATTGAGACACTAGATTCGGCCAAGGATTATTTTTTCGCACACATAACCCAAGTCCAACCCAACACCTACTAAACCGGTAAGGGAGGGGAGGGGGGTCAGGGAAAAACTTTAAAAATGATATGGAAAACCGGGAAATGTCAGAGAATTTGGTAATACAAAAAAAGTGGCCACCCTGAAATATAATGAGACACCCGATACCCCCTACTTTACCTCTTTGAGAGGGGGCGGGGTGGGAAAATTTGTAATACCACATTGTATTGTCACCGGAATACGTGTGAATATACGTGTATGCAAAATTTCAGCTCAATCGGACACTGGGAAGTGGGTTAAACTTAATTTGAAAAATTTGATTACCTAACTATTATTTCATAAAGTGCCGTCGTATGGTAAAGTTTAGTAAAGCTCCACTGGACTTTAGCTTTGTCGGTTCTACAACTTAGTAGATTTTTGTATTTTATTTTAATAATTAGATATGTTACCCACATTTAAAAAATTTGTAAACAAATAAAATTGTTTAAAATTGTTTCATTTACATTCAGAATCAATTATTCATTCCTTTACCTATAGCTACTTACCCTTATTTCTTCGTATATGTAGGAATCGAATATAATTTTGTACCCATGATTCCATAATATTAATTGTTAAGAAATCCTCATAGCAACACCCGGGCTCACCCTATCTAAGAGCTGATGACCGGCAACGACCAAACGTGATCCAACACAGTCTCAACTAAAAAGCCACTGAACTTCTATCGCATCGGTGCCTTTTAGCCAACTTTTTGCCGTAATTTTTATAACCAAATTGACAGGTAAAACATGGATTTTCTGTCAGTTTGGTGTCAGTATGGCCACGATAGTAGGCCAAAGGATACTAAAACGAGAATGAGTTAACTGGCTGTTGTTCTTAGACTAGTCCCAAAAGGTGCACTGCGCAAATTTCTACAAAAATTCAATATATTACCAAGGTAAACATGGTCTGTTATTTTTTATTTACGAATCTATTCTATGCGTACAATTTCCATACGTCTTTAGTGAAAATAAAAATTTTGTCAATATTGCAGCTCAGAAAGAAAATCAAAACGAGCGGGGTGGGGTGTCTTTAGTTCCTAGCCTAAAGATCCGCCGTGCCTCCATCTATCGAAAATCATTACAGGTTGCTGTTCAATCGAATACGTGTTTATCGTAGAATACAGTAATCTTTCGGTACTAATGGTTATTATTTTACTACGAATTTTAATAGTCCCCTGCTTGTGTCTTGCACACTTTGCACATATAAAAATAATAATAAATCAGGCGTTTACCCAAGGTCCACTTGTCTGTATATATCATGTGTTTTTATTTTTATATGAAAAGTTTGTGTTATGTCTCAAAAATTAACAATGTTATGGCTTGTGCATTCATCTTTAGAACTTTACATCAGGAGGCTCGATGTAGCAAAGCGATGGAATGTCATCCTAGTTAAAGAGATATTTTTTACATAAGAGTTCACTTTTTGACTGATATTCTCGTTTACACCTTTCCTCCATCGGATATGTCTTTATTCATAGTTTAGTACCTAAATAACCATTTTTCTAACTGCCTGTACTTGCATGCCACCCCCTCACCTATACCCAATTTATTTGGATCCGATGCGATCAAAATAATATTGAAACGATATTTTATTGTTGTTTAGGAAACCACGGAGAAACCTGCTGGTCGACTGTGTTCAGGAACGCTTCAGGGGTGCTAAGAAACGTAAGCTCAGCAGGGGAGTATGCTAGGAAAAAATTAAGGGAGTGCGAAGGATTGGTGGACTCTCTCCTGTTCGTAGTCCGCAGTGCCATAGAGAAATCCAATATAGGCAATAAGATTGTCGAAAACTGCGTGTGTATTTTAAGAAATCTATCCTACAGGTGTCAAGAGGTCGAAGACCCCAACTACGATAAGAACCCCTTGCCTACTCAAAGTAGAGTTGCTGCTACTGCCTCTAAAGGTACCTTTTTATTATTAATATTCAGCCATTTCTGATAGTTGTAATGTAAGTGATAAATGTATATAATTTTGCTGATCTAAAAGGTATCATTAGACCTGACTGTCCTTATAGCAACACCCGGGCCCATCTGATCTAAGAGTTGACGACCCCCAACGACCGAACAGGAGCCAACAACGTGTTAACTTCTATCGCTTCAGTGCTTTTTAGCCTACTGTTGCCGCCACTTTTATAACTAAATTGACAGGTAAAACATGGAATTTCTGTCAGTTTGGTGTCAATATGGCCGCGATAGTAGGCCAAAGGATAATGAGTTAACTGGCTTTTTAGTTGACACGGTTTTGCGCGAGCTGTTATTCTTAGAATAGTCACAAAAGGTGTATTGCACAAATTTCTACAAAAATTATACAGAATGTCTTTGGATAAAATAGCGTTTTGGCAGATGACAATTTGAATTATTATATTGAATCTTCTTTTAAAAAATTAACACAAATTGAAGCCATCGGGGAAAACCCCATTTTTGGGGCGCTATTTAAAAAAAAAGCAGCATTAATGCCAGCTCTCAAAAATAATCATGTGTCCATTTGTACTAACTGAAAGTCGCCAAGTTTACATCTGAAATCTGTTTTTTGAAATATATTTACAATTTTAAAAATATTTGCAAATAAATGCAAAATTTGACCTCTCTTTGCGATACCTTCTCGTTAAAAGATATTTAAAATATAGACCATTTATTAAAAACCTTTTTTTATAAATCAAGAGACATTTTATTCCTTCTTCTGGAATGTCCTTACCTGGTTGTTATTTTTATGAATGAAAAAATAATAAGGGCACTGAAACTGTTAAAAATATACAGGGTGCTGTCTGAAATCTGTTTTGAAATATATCTTACAGTTTTAAAAATATTTGCAAATAAATGCGAAATTTGACCTCTCTGCGATACCTTGTCGTTAAAAGATATTTAAAATATAGACCGCTTACCTATACCATTTATTAGAAACCTTTTTTTTTATAAATCAAGAGACATTTATTCCTTCTTCTGGAATGTCCCTACCTGGTTCTTGATTTTTATGAATGAAAAAATAATAAGGGCACTGAAACTGTTAAAAATATACAGGGTGCTGTCCCGAAAGTCTTAGACCCTCCTAATATCTACAAAACTAAAAGAGGCAGAAAAGTCAAATTTTACATACAAGATGGTTGACAAAAAGGCATCTTTTTGTATGCTGGTCATATCGCCAGTCATTAAGAGGGCGGCGATATTTTTTTTAAATAAGGCACCTGTATATTTTGGCAAATTGGAATGGGGCTTTTCTATCTGATTTTAAAAATCCCTAATATGTACCTTTTTTTAACGGTTTTTAAATAAAATTACAAAGACTTTTCAATAATAGTGAGTGATGTAACATATTTTCGCTTGTAATTTTTTGATGGAGTAATTAGTTATACATCAAAATTTTCAGACAAATTAGCAGAACACAAAATGCGACGGTGTAGTTTTCGCATATGCTGCAGAGCCAAAATTAACGTTTTTTGGGTGGTAATAATTTTTTTAAATACGCGACCTGAAAAAAGTCCTTTTATTTTTATCTGCATTATTTTTGTATAGTTTAAAATAAATTTTGACCACTTTACCCTCTTGGGAGGGGGGGGGGGCACCATCCCCCAAAATGTGTTTAAAAACGTCTATTTTTCATATATTTTTATATTTTACATATCAGACTTAAAAAAAAACGACAATATTGGTCTGATAGCTAGTGATCTAAGCTTTTTTACGATGTAACGCATGTCTATATTTTTTTTCACTCTGAAACGTTGTCAAATTAAGGGTAATTTTCAAATGTAAAAAAAGAGGACGAGTTTTCGCAAAAACTATTAATTTAACCAGATAACTTGCTCGATAACTTGATAGTATAAAGTTGTGAAGAATTTCATTGTCCTTAATTTGATGTGTAGCTTAGATTCTTAGCTTTTAATTGTAGCTCTCTGGGGCAGCTTTAATTCGGAATTTTTGCAAAAATCGATGTTTGTTTTATATAAAATCCAGTTTTTCTTAAAAACAGAAATAGGAAATAAAATGTCCAGTTGATTATGGCACATCTTAGCTACGCAGCTAAAGTAGTGTAACTTTCCGCATTTTTTAAAATTGAATATATTCTTTTTAAACATAAGGTAACAATAATTTTTGGGGTGGTTTTTTGATACGACCAAATCGTCACAGATCAAAATAAATCAAAAAGGTGGATCTTAGAGGAAAAACAATTACCTTTGAAACAAGGTACCACACAGTTTTAGAAATACCTATACTAGCTACGTCCCTGAGTGGTACCTCGTTTAAAAGATAAATATTTTTTCTCTAAGATGCACCCCAATGAGCATTTTCAGAAACTTCTGGTGACAGAAATTTAGAGGTTTCCTACATGAATTGAGTTTGTATATTTGTTTTACTAAAGGCTCTAAATTGATGGTACCCTAAGATAACATAAAACTAGCGTTAAAATTAAAGACATCGGTAACAAATGTTATATAAATGTTTCCACCAACATTTATAAAAATATAAGTCATCAGTGACAAAAGTTATAAAAATTGGTGTTTGAAATCTTTCTCTCAACCCATCTATAAAACTGTAGGCAACTATCAATTAAAGATATATAGATTGGTTTTTAAAATATTGCTCAACCCACTTATAAAAACTTAAGTAACTAACAACAAATTTATGTAAGATAAGATTGAAAATATTTCGAGAGACACTCATAAAAACTTGGGAACTCACATACAATTATTATATAAATTGATGTCTGTAATATTCTTATGAACTCAATCATAAACCTTTTTTGCCCATAAGGTTTTTTTCTATAATTTTGTTATTAATTTGTTTATATCGTGGTTATAATACCACTGTTTTTACAACATAAAAACAATTTTAATTTATTTTGTCAATTATTATAATAACAAGACAAACAATATTTTTTCGTATACCCACAGGAGTAAGGGTAATTTTGTGACATCAAAAGGCGCGGTTTTGCGAGATACCATACCATCATAATCTTGTTTTAATTACATCAATCTGTGAGAGATAAGAGATCCAAATCTTCTTGAGATAGTTGCCGATGACAGATATCGGGATCGAATGCATTTTCTCTTGGACTACGTTTTGATTTGGGGGACCCACGAATGAGAAACGCACCGTGAAACGTCGAGCGCATACAGTGCGCACGGCTAGTTGGCGAGAAATTTGAACACACCGGGAAATATCTGCCTGTACACCCTTCGACGCCGCAATCTTCTTGAGATAGTTACCTCTGACAGTTAGGCGGGGTTGAAGGGTGTGCAGGCGGGTATTTTGCCTGGCATGGGTAGTATGTTGGATCTCTCTCAGACGAATGCATTTAGGAAAAGAGAACAATGGCAACTATGTTATGTTCAACACTGCGCCATCTGCAGCCCTTTGATCCAACTAGCGTGATGTTTTAAAACGTTGATAAAATAGTGTTGAACGAGGTATAGTTGTACTGTTTTTTTTTTGTACAATTGTAATTGAAAATAGGTTTTTGACTAAAATAAAAACGTTATTTTATGGGGTTTTAACATGTGTTTTAATCGAAATATTGCTTGTTTAGGGTTAAGAACAGAATACAAAATTCAATATTTCTCCCAGAAAGCAAAAAGCGTATGTGAAAAAAAAAGTGTTATTTAAATGAATATTTTTTCCCGTTTTCTCAAGTATTTTTGGAGCCCATGAAATTTTTGTGAGTGTATTCGAAAACTATACAGTACACACAGGACCGCAGTTGATTTTCGGAGTAGGATGACTGGAAAACAGCTTTTATTTTACTATAGTATATAAATATTCATATTACTGCTTCAACTTATCTCACTTCCATTTTAATTTATTTTGGAAGATTGCTAAACCCCATTATATAAAATTTTTATTGTAAAAAGAAAAATAATAATACATAACAAGCAAAGGGAAGAAAGATGGAAAATTTATATTTCTAAATCGATAAAAACGTTGTTAGAACAGTTGTAAAACCTTTTTATAATTTGAGGGCTCATAAGTTTTATAAAATCTATATGTTGTTCTTCTATATGTACCATAAATTTTTATAAGCTAGTGGTGGTCAGTTGTTTTTCAAGTCTTTTTTACTCATTTAAGAAATATATTACAGTCATAAAATTATCACCAAAAATAAATAATATAACTTTTGGTTATTTTATGAAGGTTTTATATTATTTGCTGTAACTTCTATATAGACAAAAATGCTCATTGGGACCTATTATGACCTGAGACGGTTCGGTCATATCAAAAAAATTATTCAATTTCAAAATATTCGGAAAGTTAAACTACTGTAGCTGCGTAGCTAAGTTGTGCAATAATCGACTGGAAATTTTATTGCCTATAAATGTTAGCCTAATGAATTTTTTTGTAACTTGCCTTTTTTTAGGAAATACAAATACAAATTAACACTGCCTTTGACAGCTACAAGTAGCAGATAGGAAACTAAGCTATACAACAACCTTCCCAACCTCGCAACTCTGCAAAAAAAAGAAAATCAGATCCCTGCAAAATATTTACAACATACTGTCAGGTCGTGATTTATTTCAAATCTACCCTTCTCCGAGCTGTACCGAAAAGATCTACTTGTACGTGTCAATTTGCTGACTTAAATTAATCAATTTAATTTAGTTTTTAACCCTCTTATTCCCAAACACAAATAAAACAATAATTTAAGCCTATTCTAGTTAAATTTATTTTAAGCTAAAACATTTTCAGTTTTTAACACCTCTCTGTTACACTCTCAGTTCAAAACTTGACTACACTCTTGTAACAAAATTACAGTAAATCATTAGAAATTACTCTTACCTTATAAGAACCGGAAAATACTCTTTTTCAGGAATTAGGTACATTATTATTTTAAAAATGTTAAAATTATTTTAAGAAGTATTCTTCTGCTTAGAAAACTTTCATAAAAACTTAAATATGCGACTACCCACTTGCGAATGTCAGCGTTTGCATTTTTATAAGAAAGGGGTTGGCCTTACCTCCTCTTCCTAAGAAACTTGATTAGTCTTGTGAAAACTCTGGAAAACGCAAACAGTAGCGTACCTATTGTTATTTAAACCTAATTTACATTTGACCTAATTAGTTGCACAGAAACAGTTAAAAGACAAAGACAACAACTAATATTTTTTAGATGTTTTTAGTTCAGCCTCTTGTTTACTTTAATAGAAGAAAAAATTTACACGTGCCTCTTCATCTCACTCATCACTCGTTTATCTTTATTCAATGCATGTTTGCAACCTACTTTCACTCGTAATTTTTTAAAGGCGGACTTTAAGTTTATATTGCGTGAAGCTTTGGTGTTTGGCGCACTTCGAAAGATGGCGAAAGCTTGGTGAAATCCAGTGTCGGCGAAGGGAGTATTTTTGATGCTTGACAATACCCCCCCCCCCCCCGGCTTAAGTCGACCTCGACGATAACCGCTAATCCATGTTAAGTGTTGCAGCTTGATTTTGAGGTTTTTTTATAGGTTTCCAACGGATCAAATATCATTTACTTGAGTGGAATAGGCAGTTCTTTTTGTAACTCGATGTTAACCATTCTTCAGATTGTGTTTTGTACCGGAGATGGAACAAAAACGAGACATATATTAGTTCTATAATTAACATTGTTCTTTTACTACGAGAAATATTGTTATTGTCTTGTAGACATTTCTTATATTTGTATATACAAAAAAAAATTAAAAAATAATAATTTTAGATTTCTTTCAAACAATAAACAAACTCTTTTTAATTTTCCTAAACATTTGAGTAAAAGAGAGTTAAAAAAATTAACTAAAATTAAGGGATACATTTGCTTGTTTACAAATATTTCAATGATAATATGACTTAAGTGTTTTCTGTACAAACAAAAGGAGATTTTAATCTTAAATTTTAAGATTGTTATTAATATTTCAATATGGTGTGCTAAAATTTCCAATAGAATAATATTTTGAATAATTTTAATATATCCATTAAATAATTATTTCCATTAAATTAATTATTCCATTAAATTAATAAGGCCGATAAACGTTTTGAGAGGTGAATTATAATTCCAATAAAATAAAATATTTGTAAGTTTCCTTATTTTTTCAAATTTTTGGGGTTGCAACCTATTTTACTCCTGTTGTTCAACGTTAAGCATTACATTGATTACTTGATTTTTTCCAATTTTTTCTTCCAAGGTAATTTTATTGCACGATTTTTTCTCTTTTAAATACTTCCACCAATGTGTGAAAGCTATCCCCACCAAAAATAACAGAATACATATGATCAATAAAATCATTTTTTTTTTTTCATTTTCCAAAACACTAGAAATTATTTCATTTCTGTTTTCCAATTCCACAGCTCACTGACTTGTAAAACGGAAACAGTGCCATAATGTTTTGCTTCCATAAAATATATATGTTTTGCTTCCATAAAATATATAAAATAATTAAGGACAAAAATGAATTCCATATTAAAATTGAACCATTATGTGTAAGATATTCGAATGAAGGCATTGTCGTTTGAATTTCGCTCATTTCGCTAACCAAGCTTTTTACTCTGTGAGGTCGAAAGATTGAGATAAGGGATTGACAATGACCAGTTATGATTTAATCATTCTTTAAGTTCTGTAAATACAGGGCTCGCTAAATGACTTTCGTCAAATGTAATTATTTTAATATAGACCAAACAGCAGGAATAATATGAATCCCAACTGATTTTAAAAAAACTTTTAGCTCCTGGTTGATCGTAGAAATTGTCTGGCAACTCTTTTTCTTGATTTTGGCAAACAACTTTAAAAGTTCTTGTTGTCTAAGGGTTAATAATAATTCCAAAGTTGCAACTAAATTTTTGTAAATTTACCGTCTTAAATAAGCATAGTCACTATTATAGTTTAAGTAGTTTTGCAGATTTTTAATTTTTGATTTCAAAATCTAAATGTTTTGTGATTCTACATGTGAAAAATGTTTGTAATTTTCTAAAAAATTATCAAATTTGTGTTTTCAAGTTTGTATGTTGCATATATAAATGATAAAGTTGCCTTTTTGTAACCAGTCCACAACACCATGATGACACCATGACTTAAAAAGTCTAAAGATATCTTTGACCTACCCTGTAATTCAGTTTTCCAGTCTGCATTGGTAAAGTTAAAGCCTTAGATTAAAAAGAGACAAGATATCTGATCCAAGGAAAACTCCTTGGCAAATAATAACCACTGTTTGTTTACAAATAAAATCAAACCAAAACAACGTTAGAACGATAAGGACAGAAAATTCTGATCAACCACTTTTGGTCGTGATTGGCTTGTGGGCGAGACAGAGCGCAGACCGTCGGATGATATTTTTATTGACACGCTTTTTCGTGTTATTTATTTTTAAATGTTTTAAGCAGTTTGGAAGTCTTTTTAAAACCACATTTTGTCAAAAAACGTTTTTTAGTGTTTTTTACCAGTAGGAGAAAATATCAGTGCATTTAAAGTGATATTTTGAAAGAAATCGTCCAATGTTTTGAAAATAGAGGTGGAGCAAGTGAAATCAGTCAGTGGCTGTACATGCCGGTAGGTCCACAGAAAATACAAAAAAGTTTATGAAATATCCAACTCGTTTTTTTTTTAATTTTCAAATTTTAAAATACTTTTGATGAAGTAGTTAATGCCCAATGCGTTAAATGAGATATTTTAAGATATATTTGTAAGTTTTTTTTTATAAAGACGATAAAATAATGGTAGGTAAAGTCCTTAAACAAACTTGCAAACAACAATAAAAGTTAATTCACATGTGTTCAGGTTTGTAAGAATATTGAATTCCTATCTCGTATCAGAATATTAAGGTTGATTTGTACTGCCGCCGCGCAGTTGGCATCTGCGCTCGCCGTTTGAATGGATATTTGAATAGTTTCGTCTGCCCTAGATGTCTCTATATACCCTAAGCAGTAATGTGTTTTTATTGGGTACCGAAGAATTCAGTTTAAGTAAGTTTCGGTTAATGACCAGGAAAAATAACAAAATTTAAGTCATCTCCAACGGCGAACTTAGACGGCGTCTTTGTGATACAAAGATAAGCGTGAAGAATGGTATGTTGGCCTCTGTTATGTTGTTCAATGAATATCAAACCATATTTTAAATTTTAGTATGGAATTGTTGGGGAAATTGCACTATGTCTGGCATAATAAGAATCTCTCAGTAATTCTAAGACTTTTTGAAATAATTTTAATGATATAGTAAATGTTTTGAACTAAAATCACAGTTGGTGCCTCGCTTTGCTCAGGTTACATTTTTTTTTACTCATGACAGTATATAATATAGATACACACCTACATTATGTACCCTAACTTAATTTTTAAAATAGCACATTAGCATAAGATATACCAGTTTACTCCCTCTTGATATGTGTTGGGTTTGTTTTGTCAATAGCAGTAAACTTTATTTAAAACTTGGCTCTTTAGAACAAGGTGTCAGTGGTTTTTAGATGTATCACTTACTTATATTATTGTAGGTTATTAAGTCCTGGATCACGAGAGAAAAAATTACATACTTTATTTTATTTATAAGTACCTACTTAAATTTTCTATTTCAAATAAAATATTGCTTTTGTCGAATTAAAGAAACATAAAATCATATAGTTGTATGATTTGCTTAAATGAGGAACATTTCACAAACACAATAACATAATTTTTAGATTTTTCCAGATGCTGTGAACTGTGTTTTAATGTTAGGCATAATTTGATTGTGTTGAAAATTTAAATTGCAATAAATCATATACAAACTTTGTAATAAATTTATTTTGTGCAAGTTATTTAAATGACTATTTCAAATCATAGTAAAATTTTAATAATATAATTCATGTGTAAATTTATATTTAAGTAGGTACGCCACTGGTGTGTTTACTGTAAACAACAGAAAGGTACACATTGTTCCATATAATAATATAACCAAAGTCTCCGTAAGTGTCAGGTATCTTGTCTCTTTGTAATCTAAGGTTAAAGCTAAACGCTCGTAGCAATATGGAAAAGTTTAGTCTCATCCCGTGAAAATCCAATTTGAATTAAAGTTAGTGTCAACTTCAAACATAAGAAAAATATATTGTTATTGGTTCAAAAATGGTAAATTTATGTAAGTGGTGATTTTACGTCATAGGCCGTTAATATATGCTTCTTCTCTACAAGCATATTTTTATCCCCCATATGCTTCTTTAGCATCAAGCCTATATATATTTGGTTAAAAGAAAGTGAAATTTAGTATGAAAAATTGCGCAGGTTTATAACACCTACATTATGTACCCTAACTTAATTTTTAAAATAGCACATTAGCATAAGATATACCAGTTTACTCCCTCTTGATATGTGTTGGGTTTGTTTTGTCAATAGCAGTAAACTTTATTTAAAACTTGGCTCTTTAGAACAAGGTGTCAGTGGTTTTTAGATGTATCACTTACTTATATTATTGTAGGTTATTAAGTCCTGGATCACGAGAGAAAAAATTACATACTTTATTTTATTTATAAGTACCTACTTAAATTTTCTATTTCAAATAAAATATTGCTTTTGTCGAATTAAAGAAACATAAAATCATATAGTTGTATGATTTGCTTAAATGAGGAACATTTCACAAACACAATAACATAATTTTTAGATTTTTCCAGATGCTGTGAACTGTGTTTTAATGTTAGGCATAATTTGATTGTGTTGAAAATTTAAATTGCAATAAATCATATACAAACTTTGTAATAAATTTATTTTGTGCAAGTTATTTAAATGACTATTTCAAATCATAGTAAAATTTTAATAATATAATTCATGTGTAAATTTATATTTAAGTAGGTACGCCACTGGTGTGTTTACTGTAAACAACAGAAAGGTACACATTGTTCCATATAATAATATAACCAAAGTCTCCGTAAGTGTCAGGTATCTTGTCTCTTTGTAATCTAAGGTTAAAGCTAAACGCTCGTAGCAATATGGAAAAGTTTAGTCTCATCCCGTGAAAATCCAATTTGAATTAAAGTTAGTGTCAACTTCAAACATAAGAAAAATATATTGTTATTGGTTCAAAAATGGTAAATTTATGTAAGTGGTGATTTTACGTCATAGGCCGTTAATATATGCTTCTTCTCTACAAGCATATTTTTATCCCCCATATGCTTCTTTAGCATCAAGCCTATATATATTTGGTTAAAAGAAAGTGAAATTTAGTATGAAAAATTGCGCAGGTTTATAAATTCAAAAAGTATTGTTTTTACTCTTCTGACGAGGAAGGTGAAGTAAAATTATGATTGTGCCCCACTACGCCATTTATAATTTCATCGAAAATTGCGTCATCAATTGTAATTGTAATTAAAGCCATGCTTAACATGTACAATTCCATAGCCATTTGCCCAAAATTATGCAAAACCAAATTATAGAAACTTTTCGCCATATCTGGGTCGTACATAGGGTTGCATAGATAGCCTTCTGTCTCTAGAGGTACAATTTTTGATTGATAAAGATTTAAGTAAAGATTGTCATTAATCAACTTTGAAACTATCTCTGGCCTGATAACGCGAATGTAGTGTTCCCATCACCATTCCCGTTCTAGTGAGCTGTAAAAGGTAAGTGTTTTAATTGACGAAAAATAAAATTTTATGGATGAAAAATTGAAAATTACATTATTTTAGACATGTTCTTCTAAATTCATAAGATAATAATATGGTAATATACGAGAAACATGAACTACCTCCTTTTTAGAAGTTTTTAATATTCCTTTCCTTATTAAATAATCTACCTCATTTAGCTTTTTTTCTATGACATAAGGTCTGAAATATTTTAAAAGTAATTTTTCTGTTCTACCAATTTTTCTGACAGGGGTAAAAAATTTAACTTTTTCGCCTTGTTGGAATTTGATATGACGGTGTCGATTATCGTATCGTATTTTGTCCTGTGCTTGCCGAATCTGTATATTTTTAATTGCGTCACTACGGACGACGAGTGCTCTTTTTCTTATTTCGCTTACCATCTCCATTTTCCTAGGTAAATTAAGTGGAGCATGAGTTGGCAAAACCGACTCTCTGTCATAAACCAGCATAAAAGGGCTATACTTGTTGGTGCTTTGTACTGAAATATTATAACTAAAAGTCGATTGACAAACATACTCGCACCAATCGTCATGATTTGACTTTGTATACAAGCTTAAAATGTTAATTAAAGTTTTATTTAACTGTTCGTAAAGGCCGTGCCATTGTGGTTTAAAAGTTTTGCTATCATTTCTGATTTAAATTGTGACCTCGATCAGATAAAATATATTTTGGGGTACCGTGTCGTGTTCTTATGTTTTCTAATAAAAATTGGGCTACTGGATCAGCTTTAGTATTTTTTAGGGATCTTGCTTCTGCCCACCGTGTTGCAAAATCGATACAAACACGTATAATGGTATTAGAGTTTTTCGAAATTTATTATTTTTATTATTATATTATTTTTTGTAGTTTTTGATCTTTTTTTTGCAAGGTTAAAATTGAGGTACTGTCTAATAGGTACGTTGGTACTTCATAGTTATCGGGGTCCATAATGGAATCAGGATAATCTACCAGATTTCGCAATAGGCGGTCAGCATCGCGATGCGATTTCCCACTTTTATGTTTGGCAGTGTATGTATAGTCACTTAATTTTACAGACCACCTCGTCAGCCTACCATTTAAATTTTTTATATTTTTTAAAAAACAATGCATGATGATCAGAAATAATGTCAACGTGTCTGTTGTATACTAAAGGTCGCAGTTTAGCTAAGCTCCAAACTGCTGCTAAAGCTTCGATTTCTGAAGAACTGTAGTTAGTTTCTGGTTTCGACAAAGTTCTGGAAAGATAAATAACGAGATACATTCCTTCCTTTTCATTTTTTTGTAAAAGAATCGCACCTAACCCTTTTTTAGATACATCTGTTCTAAGCTCACAGTTCAAATTTGGATTAAAATGTGCTAGGACGGGAGCCCATGTCAATTTCGTTTTTAATAATTCAAAAGATTCTTGATGCTCTTTTTCGCACTTAAACTTAATCTTTTTTAATTAAATTATAAAGCGGTTTAGCGATTATAGAAAAACTGGGAATATGGCGTTTATAAAAATTCATCATTCCAAGAATACTTTGTACTTTTTTAACAGTAGTAGGCGGTTGAAGTGCCTGACTTTTTTAACAGTAGTAGGCGGCAAAAATTTGTTCTGGTTTTGTTAAAATACCTTCTTCTGGAACCATATAACCTAATATTTTAATTTTTTGCAGTACAAATTGACATTTTTTAATGTTAAAGTTAAACTCCTAATTCTGTCAAAAACGTGTTGTAACCTAATTAAATGTTCGTAAAATGCTTTAGAGTACTATGACGTCATCAAGATATATTAACGCTCCTGACTATTTCAACCCTTCAAAAACTTTGTCTTCCAGTTTTTGCAATCTTGCAGGTCATTACAAACATCGAAGGGCATAACTTGAAATTACCACAGGCCATCTTGCGTAATAAACGTGTTTTTTTCTTTTGAGGATTCATCTAAGCTTATTTGCCAAAAACCACTAAACATATCTGAACTTAAGAAAAAATTTTGCCCCGTTCAGATAGAATAGAACGTCCTCCGTCAAGAGCAAAGGGTAAATTTGCTTTTTTGTTAAAAAATTCAGTTTTAGGTAGTCGGCGCAGAGCCTAGGATCCGTCAGGTTTTTTAACTAATACAACGGGTCTAGACCAAGAACTATTAAATGGCTTTATAAAACCATTTTCGAGCATTTCTTGTATTTGTGCATTAATAATTTCGCTTTCTTTTGGTGAAACCCTATAAGGTTTTGAATTTATCAGTAGAGAGTTCCCTGTGTCAATGACATGTTTCGTCAAATTTGTAAATCCCACGTCCTTAGAACTCGACGCAAAAATATCCCTATTTTTACTTAAAACTTCTAGCAATGGTTTTTTACGCTGGGTCCATAAAAAGTTATCGATGTTAAAATTATAATCTGTGTGAGTTAATTCCGTTGTGAGAATAAAATTCGATAAACCGATTTGACAAATGTGATTTCCCAAGTGCAGTTCTAGCAAAAAGTTATATCTTGAAACTTTTGCAACTTTGTATTTTAACAAAGAGAGAATTATTATGAATATACAAAGGCGTCATAATAGCTAAACAATTCTTTAATAAAAACGTTTCGTTGTGTTCAAAATAAAAATTTGTAAGCTTAGTTTCTAACGGAAATGGAAAATTTTCAGCGTAAAGACTAATTTCTGTAATTTTATTCAATTTCAAAATTGTATCGTTTAAAATTTTGATGTTTTAAAAAATTTCAGTTTAAGTAAGGTAATTTTCCAAATATGTCTCTTTAAACAGAATTGTTGTTGAAATTTTAGGAAAATTTACCGGTATTTCAGGAAAATTAATTATTGCACCATAACTGTGTAAAAATTTTACCCCTAAAAGTAAAGGTTTTAGTAAGGACTTAATAACCAAGGTGCCAACCGTAATTTTTTAATAGCTCAAACATATATTGATTAAGTTTAGTTCCCAAAACGTTAATTTTATGATAATCAGCTGTTTGTAAAGACCTAGAACCTTGTTGAATTGACTGAAAATTTTTAAAAAAATGTGTACTAGATATGTTCTCATATGCGCCTGTATCTATAACAATATCAATATTTTGAGAGAAAAACGTGCCTTGCACAATCAAAATTTTGGATTTTGGTAAATTTAAAATAATAAAGGGAAACTCTCTAGGTAATTGCGCTAGAAAATATAAATTTAAATTTTGGTTTTGCGGTGTGTGTGTGATTTTTTTATTAATGACACCCCTGCGTCCCGTTTGGGTGGTCACAAATAGCCAAAAGTCTTGGTTCTGGTTGTGGTTTTGGTTGCGTTTTGGAGACACAATGACAACCCTGGGTTGTATTAGATATTAGCAAGTAAATTGGATCTATTTGCTGCATTTTGAAAGTTAGTTTTTGGAAACCTACAGGTAGGTTTAAATTTTCCTGTTTTCCCACAATTAAAACAAATCGGTCTTCCAGTTGACTTCTACTTTGGACATTTGAAAATCTTCGATTAGCAGGAATTTGATATGGTCTAGAACGATAATTTCTGTTTTGCAATTGATTGTAGCAGTACTTACACAATCCTTCATCAAGCTATAAACTCAGACAGACATTTAATAACTAGAACCACTCGGACCAAGGAATAGTACTGGGGCTAACTCCCTTTTGTTTAAGGGTATCCAAACATATAAAAATTTGCCTACTACCCTAAATACAAAAAAATTCAAACTGGATATAAAAAAGCACTTTCGATACTAAAAAAAAGCATTTTTTTTTCTAAACCCTGTATACTCTGTACGTTCTCTCCATAAAAAATATTCTAGTCATAAATTGTAGCTTACATAGTCTATATTGTAATAACTCCAAATTCGACAACGTGTAAGGGCGTTTTCCGAAAAAACACATGAATATGCGATACATAGTAAAAAAGCTTAGATCACTAGCTATCAGAACAATCTTGTCGTTTTTTTCTAAACGTAGTTTTTAAACCTACTTTTAAAAGAAATATAAAAATATATAAAAAATCCACATTTTTAAACACATTTTGAGGGCTGGCGACCCCCCCCTCCACCCCTCTCCAAGATGGTAAAGTGGTCAATTTTTTTATACTGTTCAAAAATAATGTAGTTAAAAAACAAAGGCGATCTAAGACTTTTGGAACATCCCGTTTATATTGCGATGGGCCTTTTTACACTAATTCTCCCCGCACAAAAAAGAAACGTTAAATGGCTTTACTCAATACTTCTCTCGGGAAAACGATGACAGTGAAAAATTTATTTTTTTATGTGTTTCAGGCGAGAATCTAGGTTGTTTTGGTGGTAGTAAAAAGAAAAAAGAAGGCCAGTCAGCGGAGTCTAAAGAAAGTAATTTTGCAAACTTAAATTCTGCGGGAACATCAAGTTCGTCAGGTAAACTTTTTGTTTAGTTCTTTGTTTGTCGAAAATCGTTACCGTACCATAATGAAGGTGTACTAATAAACCTAATTTTATTCATGTTTAACATATATCCTTAGAAATATAATAGCCCTTTATAAACACAGAAGGCTCCATATCCCTCCGCAATTTCTATTGAGATTATACTAGAATTTTGAACTTTCATTGTTTTTGTTTTCTACTTTTTTCCCAGCGTTTCGATTGCTTACCCAACCAGCATTGTTTTCTCTGTAAGAGCCGAAAGAACTTTCTTACAGCAAAAACTGCAGGAATAAATGTCTGTATAATTTGTTTATATAAGGGTTCTGTAAGACACTACTAGGCCGGTTATAAGTGCAAATGGGCACCACCATATAGAGCAAATTACTTCTATTGATAAACCCATAAGAACGGTATAAAAGATCTGCGTAACTCTTATGTAGTATTTATAGAATAGTTTCAACACCTATCCATATTATAAGGGGGTTCTTCCGGAAACAATTATACAGTATTTTACATCTATTGATAGAATCTGAACTCCTAAAGTAAGATAAGAAATGTTTCTTTAATGTGGTTTGAATAAATATTTAAATAACAAAATGGGGTTTTAACTATTTTTCTTCCGCAGTAGGTATTAATGGCGACACCAAAACTATCTTGACATTAAATAAATATTACGCGAAAACTACCTATTTTAAAACACGTACACCACAATTTTATTAACGAACACCACTTTACTGCTAATGCCCCTTTCATTTATTTAAGAAAATTTTCACGCGCCATTGAAATATCTTTGTTTGGAGCTTAAAATACTGTCTGAATAAAAATAAAAAGTGACAAAATATACACAGAAGACGTTTTTTTTAAGCAAATTATGCAATATTTGTGCATGGTTTATCGTTTCTATGCATTTTTATGAATTATACCCTAATGTTATTGAGGTTTTTGTTGCTTTTGGGATATATAGTTAAATTCACAGAAAGACAGATCATTTCTAAGATGGACATCTTATTGTAGATATTTATAACATATATAGCAAGTATACAATAACCATACAGTAATTTTTAGTTGTAGGTATTCCCGTCCTCCTTGGTTTTCCGTTATCCGTATCTTTTCCAATTTGAGTGGTCCATGTTTATATTTTCAGGTCCTTTGCTTAAGCCGGATTTATAAACTTAAACTTTCTATTTACTGTACGTTGTTTAAGGTTATGTGAGAAATGACGTTTAATTTCAGTTGGGCAGTTGGCCAATTATAAAGATAATACAAAAGCAAGGAAAAATGAGAGAAGTAGCTATTTTCATCCACTATTAACCACTTAAGTGCATTTTTGTTTTATTAGAAAATCGGATATGTTGGTTAACACCTTTTTGCTCTTTTAATGTATCTTCATAAAGCAAAATTACTAATTATAGAGCCTTTGATTTAAAATTGTAATATTGGGCCTGAAACACTTTTATAAAATACTTTGAGAGCCTAAAGTACTTTGCAGCCATTCTGCTCTATAGTAAAACCGTATAAATATTCTTACAGAAAGAAGCAGAGCTTTTATAGGATATTCCTTATTGTTGCTGTAAGAACATTCTTACAGAAAGCAAAACAATATAATCATCGCTAAATTGCTTTTAACACCTAAATGAGTTTTTCTAAATCGTAACACAGCAAATTGGAAATCTGGTGACATTTATAGGGCACTTACATGCCAGAACTGTCCTGTAGTACATAAAAATTGTTAGTTGGGTATGTATCTGCAATAGTCATCAGGTGAATACTAACACTACTTAAGCTTATTTAGTCACATATCGTCGCTCTAGATGTGAATGGTCCTAATCCACAAAATATTCAATTTTGAGTTAATGATAGCAATTACTTTAAAAATGTCCAAATCTTATGTTGACAAAAGCTCTAACCTTGGTTTACTTTTTTACTTATTACTTTTTTTATGATAGCGAACAAAAAAATAACCATTTTTATGCTACAAAAAATGTTTAATCTTATTTTTCTCAGTGTTATGTGGATTAGTTCCATTCACATCTAGGGCGACGATATACAGGTAGTCACACGTATTCAGATAGTCACACATACAAAACTGACATTTAAATTAGGTACCATTGTATACAGGACGAACTAAAAAATTAAAAACAAAATAAAACTTAAAAAAACTGAATTATTCCTTTTAGGATAAAGTTTCAGGATAAAGTTTAATTGTTGTCCATAATCTGAAAAATCAGGGAAAGTCAAAGAAAAGTCAGGGAATCCAAAAGTGGGTAGGGAAAGTTTTAATTGCTCAGGCAAAGTCAGTACCATTTAATTAATATATTTCAATTTGTGGAATATTTGTATTTCTTACGGCATACACTCGAGTTCAATTAATATTTTTTTTTACTTTCAATGGCAGGTTAGGGAATTTTTTAATTTATTCAGGGAAAATTCAGGGAATTTGTGCAATGAAAATCTGTGGACAGTTTAGATTTTCTTATGTAAGTTTTCCTATTTTTTTTTTAAGAAAAAACTTAAATAATATAACCTTTAGATTCTAACCTATCTACGTTTAAGTTTCGAACTTCAACAGAATGTGTTAAAAATGACATGTCTTAAAAAAAACAGAAAAACAATATTTTTTATCTACCACAGCTCGGAGCGACAAACCATTAGCTGGAATGGAGTTACTATGGCAGCCAGAAGTTGTGCAATCCTATCTAGCCCTCTTACAAAGCTGTTCGAACCCGGAGACACTAGAGGCTGCTGCTGGAGCACTACAAAATTTAGCAGCCTGCTATTGGCAGCCTAGTATTGAGATTAGGGCTGCTGTAAGAAAAGAAAAAGGTAGGTAGAATAATTTTAAATTTTGTAAGCTCACCTGGAACTTGTGGAATATTAAACATTTTTTGATACAATTTGTTTACAGTTTTGGTGGTATTTTCTGGATACAAAAAAAACTTGCTGATTAGACGGATTTTTAAAGGTTTTATGTGTGTTGTAAAGATATTTAAAATACCTTCAAAATAAACTTGTGTGACATAAAGTATTAAGTAGTTCATTTTTTTTTCGACTACGTTTAATAATATCAACAAAAGCGTATTATAACATGTAATCCAATTAAAATATGAAACAATATGTTGCCTAAATTGATAAATAAGCAATGAAGATTTTGTTACACCACAGGGTTTCACTTGATGCACTTTTTTATTTAAATTCTAGTGATAAAATCTATTCCTTGGTGGAGCAGTCAATATAGCAATTCATATTGTTGCAGTAGTTCATGGTGGTGGAGTTGATAATTAAATCAAACAACTATGTTCTTTCTCTACTAAATATACTTTCCTTTTTGTTAAAAATCCTATATGTTTTGGTAGTTTAGAATCCCATCATCAGGGGCTTCTAGAAAAACCAAAGAAGGAGAAAATAGCCTTCGCAAAATTGTAGTCGAGAGTGAAGTTACTTATCCTTTTATTTATGTGTTTTTTTTAATACAAAGGAATGATTAATTTTTATTA
This sequence comes from Oxystoma pomonae, assembly GCA_963921995.1. Taxonomy (NCBI): domain Eukaryota; kingdom Metazoa; phylum Arthropoda; class Insecta; order Coleoptera; family Brentidae; genus Oxystoma; species Oxystoma pomonae. The sequence continues at coordinate 42,810,300 of OY998173.1, forward strand.
TAATAAATTTGTTAGCGTTGTTAAATTCTCATATATAAAAATCAAATATATATGAAAAATGAAAAAAAAAACACATAAATAAAAGGATAAGTAACTTTACTGTTTACTACAATTTTGCGTAAGGCAAAAATTTTATTTTCTTCGTTGGGTTTTTTAAGAATGGGATGATGGTAGTCTAAACTATCAAAACATGTCGGATTCTTAACAAAAAATAAATTAAGTCAGTGAAGAAAGACAATAGTTGTTTGGTTTAATATAGCAATTATGATATTGACAAAAAGTGTCCCCTTTGCAAACATAATCGACGGCTGTAAAAGTGTTAAAAAAATAATTGCAAATACCCAATAAGGTGTCTTTTTTTTAATAAAAATCCAGGTCTCTATTTTAAAATGTTTCATCGGAGTTTTTTTGCGAACTGCTAAGAAATTCCAGAAATTCTAAAATACATCGATTTTTTGCACCCTAAGAGCATTCTGCTCTCAACCATTAGCAAGGTTTTTTCCTTAAATTAAATAAAAAAAGCTCTTTATCCAAACCGTAATTTGAAGCCTGAGAACTATCTGTGAAAATTTTGTTGCTTTCATCACGAAGTGACACATTTTTTTTTGTTTCGACAGCCGAGTACGATGTGAAATGTTGTGGGTAAATTCCTTTCATTTTATCAATGCCAGCTGGTCAAAGTGTTGAGTACGCCTTTTCTTATGTCTTTTTTTTTGTGAAAGCACATACAGTAATCCCAACCATGCAATTTTTAAAATCATTATCTTAAGAATAATTAAGGCCATGGTTACCATCTAGAGAAATAGTTTTTAGCAACATTACGCGCATGTCGGTAATTACCATGAAACGCCAGTAAATCCGCCAAATGACCTCGACCGAACACCGATACAGTGCCGCGATCTATATTACAACCCTTGAAATACGTATTTGTCTCTCAAATTCAATGAAATAAAAACGCTTAGGAAGGCTTTTAGAAATAATAATACCTAGTTTTTTTTCGCTCAGGTAGGGACATATAAAAAGGAACAATGTAATCCAGAGGAAATCATTGATAATTTTCCAATTTTTTTTTTTAAATTGGGTTTGAAAGCTGGGAGAAATATGTTATCACAAGACCTTTTTTTCTTGAAATTTTGAAAAATCCTTCAGATATTTTTGTTCAGAATTTGAAAATGAACAACCGTGCCAAATTTTAGCTAACTCTGATGTTTAGTTTTCCCTGGGCACCTTGGCAAAGTTGTGGAACTCGTTTTCAGTTATAGTTTTTTTCTTCATATCTGGGGAGAAGGCCTTAAATCTAACTCCCAGTTTCTCCTTTATTTCAGGCTTGCCAATTCTCGTCGAACTATTACGCATGGAGGTTGACAGAGTAGTCTGTGCGGTGGCCACGGCTCTCAGGAATTTGGCCATAGATCAACGGAACAAGGAACTGATTGGGAAGTACGCAATGAGGGATCTAGTCCAAAAACTGCCCTCCGGAAACCCTCAGCACGACCAGGGCACATCTGATGATACTATAGCTGCGGTTTTGGCAACGCTGAACGAGGTGAGCTGCTGTGTGTCACCAACGTCAGTTTTAAGAGTATAGGCTTTTTTAGCAAATTTGAAATTATTCTTTTCAGTTATATTTATTTATACCAATTAAACTTAATCTTTTTCCTTCCTGTATTGTAACTTGATTTTTAAAACGCATTTTAGGACCGTGGGCTGGCACTTAAAATATATATTTTTCAAATATGTGAATTAAGAAATAAGTCCTTACTCCGGCGAATTTAATGCCTGTTCGCAGACAAAAAGTGGCAAAAAATTAAACAAGAACAAAGGGTTATTTTTGCATTAAATAATGTTCTTCATGATGATTACTTCGGAGAGAGGGTGGTCTTCACAGATGAAAATATTTTTCAGTCATCTTCGAGCAGCAGAAGAATTTTAGTGTATCGTCCACCAAATTCTTGGTTTGATCCAAAATACATCAACCAAATTAAGAAAGTTGGACATTTTTCAGTGAATATATGGTTTAGCGCTAGAGGTTTGGTATGATGGTGTTTAATGATGTATAGTGGAGGGTGACCAGTGAAACTACTGATGAGCCCACGCTGGTTACCCGGGGGGGCGAAACATCGTTTAATCATTTCTCTTTTCGCTCTGATTTTTTGTGTGTTCCTTGTGGGATGCTCATCCAAGTTTGAATTTTCGTTATTTCCACCCAAGATCTTTTGTTTTTTAGTTTTTTTTCGGTTGAAGTAACTGATTTGGAGGTTTTTTTAACTTCTTTTTTAGTCAGAAATATGCTGAGATTCTTGAGGATGTTATGTACGAAAACAACGACTCCGTTTACCAGCAGGACAACTGTCCCGTGCACACGGCTAATATTCTTTGCCAGTGGCTTGAAAACAATAATATTGAAACTCTTCTTTGGCCATCCAATAGCCCTGATCTCGACTCAATAGAAAATATATGGGGCCGACTTGTCAAAATTATTTATCAGAGAAACTGGAGACCCCAAAATGCTGAAGAGTTAAGCGAGCGAAGATCGTGAATATTTTCAAAATTTAAGTTTTTTAATGCCCAGGCGTTTGCGCACTAAATACTAATTTTTCTTGTTGTTTTAAGCAATATTTAATATTTAGTTGTTTCCATTCCGTTGTGTTATTTAGAATCCATCGTTTTTTTCATTTTATTATCGTCATTTTATCAACCCCCAAAATGAGTGGTCGCTCTCCTTATAGACCAGCCGTCTTCTGTAACTCGAGTGATAGTTACTCTTTTGCAATTAATAAAGATTGTTTTTAAATATATTTAGTATAGTAGTAGTATATTTTGGTACCATTAAATAATTATATCCGAGATTACATGATTTTAGAAATAAGAAACTAAACTTTAACCTTCGAGTTACGTAGTCGGCTAATAAGGGTATATCAATTAAGGCATTTTTTGATTTAGAGGCCTTATTTTTACTTTTGATTTTATCAATATGACATAACGTCATCGTAATACCGAATTTAATTGTCAGGTTGTTAGTTTGAGTATACACTAATAAAAAGTCCAAGTTTGAGACATAGGGAAAAATGCATGTATGCGTTTTTTTTTTGAAAACAAGTACATTTCGTAGATTCATTTCTACATCACAAAAAATGTATTATTTTGCCAAAACTATTGCCGATCTTAATTTGACAAATTTTTCAATTTTTGGCTATATAGGGTGTAATTAGTTAGAGTACGGACATGTTAAGGGGTGACTGAAATAATCAAAACAAAACAACAAACTTGTTCTATGATATAGCATCCAAAACTCCTTAGTTTTCGAGATATTTGAGCATGAAAAAGAGTATTACTATAGCATAAGATCTCTTGGTTTAATATATTTTTTTTATATATAGGGTAAGCTTTAAAATTGTAGACTATTTTGACTTTCTTATACTTCGTTTGTTCCTTAACCGATTTTTATTAATTTTAGCTTTTTGAAAAGTTAAAAGAACAAGTTTTAATACTTTTACAAAAAACGTTATATGTCAAAAATCCAAGAGACTGGAATTTTACAAAAAATATGTAATATTTGAGTGCTTTATTTTATCAATGTAAATATTTTGACGAGAACGTTATCTTTATAGAATTTTATAGGTAGGTTTGAAAATTAAAGGAAAAGGGTAAAACTTTCTCTTTTTTTTTCTTGAAAAGTATGTATTATCGGGCACTACATTACAGGAACATATTTGTGTTTTTCACTCCTCATATTTCCATTCCAACTAATTATATCCTGTATATTAAAGAACACACTTTTTTAAAGTAAAATATGTTTAATTTTGTTGGTTCGTGAAAATTTGTGTCCACATTTTTTTCCCTTATAGGGAAGCTTGGTCATTTAAGAGTATAGTCTTCGCTGGCTTGTCTTACTCATGCAAAATTTCGCTTGCAAGGGTAGTTTTGCAAATATAAGTAGGCAAAGTACGCCATATTTAGATTCATATTTCCCCAAAATGAAAGTCACAATTTAAAAACTATTACAAGAGAGCACTAGATTTAAGCTTTATCTTTAAAATGAGAATAAAATTTCTGAAAAATGTTTGTATTTGGCGAGAAAAAAGTGGGGCCATACCTTTGCAAGCCAAATTTTGCATGAGTAAGATAAAGAAAGCTGCCAATGAAGCATCTACTCTTAAAGTTACGGTTCTCTTTTTTCTCTCTAAGGAATTTTCGTGTAAATTTAAGGTAATCAAGAAAAACGCCGAATTTTCCCGATCCCTTCTGGAAGCTGGTGGAGTAGAAAGACTGATGACTATAACGAGACAACGACAAAAATATACACCAAGGGTGCTTAAGTTTGCTGGGCAGGTTCTATTTACCATGTGGCAACACCAGGATCTTAGGGATGTTTACAAAAAGCATGGTTGGAAGGAACAGGTGAGAAAGATTTTATCCCATATTGTTTTATCGCAGGAGGGTAGGAATTTGATTAAGTAATATTTAGTTTACACCTCAGATGAACCACTCAAAGATATCCGATGCTTCCGGAGACTGTTTTATTATTATATATTTTATCTTAGTTTTAACTAGAAAAATTTTAATACTACTGGGGTTAGATGGAAGAAAAGACACCTGCTTCTAGGGTTTCATAAAAGTAGGTGAACTGAATCTCTCCCATTGTATGAAACCTAACTTAATTTATTTTACTTTGTCACTATTAATTTTTTTTATGTATTTCTTTTCCTACAATAAATACCTTTTATTTTCACAACGTATTGAAAGTGAGACGTGCTTATTAATCAATCAAGAATAGAACCTTGTTTTGACAAAGTGTCTTGTAATAAAACGTTCAAAGGTATAGAGCTACCAAACGTTTTGTTACATGCTAAAATCACAAGATTTAACACCCTCACTTAATAAAATGTTCTGGCACCTTCTTCAGTCCAATGTTCTTTATACAAAATTCATGCTTCGCATTGGGTAGCGATTTTGTTAAGACATCTGCTTACATTTTTTCAGTAGGTAGATAAACCACTATTTCCTTGTCCTCAGATAATTCTCTTACATAATGTTAACCTATGGAGATAAGCATTGTTCTCTTGTGAAGTACAGAGTTGTAGATCAAGTTGCTAGCTCCTGGATTGTCGTTGTAAATAACTGTCGACTCACACAACTTCTTCACACTCTTCTGTTTTCTTAATTGCCAACTTATTGCTGCACCAGCACACATCACAACATATCCAGTGTCCGAATGATCTTCAACGCAATTCGCCCAGTCCGAATTATTAAAACTTTCCAAAAGTTTCCAGTTTTTGTAAACATTAAGTATTGGTTAGCGCTTCCTCTCAAGTATTCTAGAAGTTTTTTTTTTAAATAACTTGTCGCATGCATTATGTCTGGCCTGGTACACACTACCAGATACTTCAATGTGCCAACATGTCCTTGGTAGGACTGATCATCACTTGTTTTTGCACTTTGCAATTTTAAATTAACATCCAGTGGGGTTCCAACATGTTTGACCAAAACTTTCTCAATGTAATGCCTTTGATCAAGTGATATTGTTTCAATGCATTCTTTTATTTCACCTAGATCTTTCATCTTAAAATTGAATGCTATTTGCTTCTTGAGTTCATTTGGCACTTGTTATCATATATATGTAATGTAAAAATCATCAACGTGTATGCAATAATCAGCAGGTTGTTCTGATTGTTTTTCGTGTACACACACAAAATTGTTAAATTGTAATGTTCTATGATCTTACTGATTGTGACCATACAAAGCTTTCTTCAGTTTGCACACCTTGGTTTCGTTTTCTGGATCAACAAAACTGGGTAGTTGTTCTATAAAAATGTCTTCTGATAAGTCACCATTCAAGAAGGCTGTCGTGATGTCATTGTGATCCATTTCTAAGTGAATTTTCACTGCAAGACCAAAAAGTAGTTTAATCGATGCAAGTCTTGTCCATATTTTTCGCTTTATAATAACTGCACCTACTTTCAGTTTAAAAGTCCACTTGCTTTTAACTACGTTCTTGCCTTGTAGACGGTCAACAAGCTCCCAAGTTTTATTGTCATTCAAAGATTTTAACTCTTCTCATTTTACTTGAACCCACATCACTTTGTCCGTTCTTGAATTTATTTCTTCAACACTTTCGGGATCTGTAAGGTTATTCACAATAAATTAATACTCGATGTCATCAAATCTTTCTGTAGCAGGTTGTCTTTGTCGTAGTGGATTCATTTCTTCAACTTGATTGACATTTTCAAGACTAGCTTGAACTTCAGTTTCCTCTACAAAAGATGTGACATATTTTTTTTACTAAAGATTCGAACGGCTTTAGTTCATTACTACTATCATTTTTCCTTTCTTGAACATTTGTATCGCTTCTTAGATTTTCTTTTTCCAGAATTAACTCTTTGACTTCTATCTGCTGAATGACGTTTTCTTCTACGTGACTGTAGTGCACAGTTAATTCTTGCTCTAGATCAACACCTTCTGACTCAATAAATATGACGTCACGTGCCACAATGCTTTTTTTTAGGGTTTTCTGTACTCATCAAACGATAAGCTTTTGATTTTTCACTGTAATAAACCATCGTATACTCTTTAAATTTCCTGTTTAACTTTGATCTTTTAACTTTTGTGATGTATATTTGAGCTCTGCTTCCGAAAATTGCTTGCTTCTTGTTCTGAAACCCTAACAGCTTCTTTTGGTGCTTCCACCCAATATTTAGCATCGCAATATTTAGCATTGCAATAGTTTAGCATCAAATATTAAACACCTAGCTTTTTCTACAAGAGTCCTGTTGGTTCTCTCGGCTGCACCATTCCGCTGTGACGTATACGGTACCGATCTTTGATGAACAATCCCACATTGTTTGAGAAGATTCTTTTTGGATATTTCATAACTAACGTCTGCTTCCCTTCTATATATAGGATGCATTGACAAGTACCATCTTCAGTAAAACTTATTCGACTGATTCTCATGAGATGTCCACAAGAAAAAAGGAAGTAAAAATAAAGATCACTTGATTTTTTTTTAATTCATCATTCGCGGAGTTAAGAAAAGATTCAGAAATAAATAAATATATTTAATTATAATTTAAAACAAAATAAATTTCTGTCGAAAAGGTTGGGAACTTTATTGTTTTACTTTAAAAAAAACTGACATTTCTAAATCCTTGTACAAACCGACATGGTGAAGAAAGATTCACAAAAATGATAATTGTGAAATATCCATTACATATATTTTGAAGGTAGCTATAGATAAAAGGCATAAAGGAAATTTATACTTAGATGATATAATTTTCTTCATTTTTGGTTTAACATAAACCTTTTGGTGTTGATGTATGAAAAAAAGTTAAGAAATCAATTTAATTTTTCCTTATTTTAGAAAGTGGATTGAACTCTCACGGTGACCATTCACGGAGATGAAATTTTTAGGGTAGAAATGTTTGAAAAATATGGAAAATATTAAAATTTTAAATTTGTTTTCCGAGTACAAGTACAAAAACCACTTTTTACCAAAAATACATGTTTTTTAGCTAGTGAACAACAAAAGTTGACATTTCGTGAAAATGAGCCATTACTGTAACCATTTCTTTTAGTTGTTTCATACCCTTTCTGTTAAGATATCTCAAGCGCTTGTACCAGAGAATATGATTAGATATACTAGATATCAGTGCCCTCACTGGTTTTGAACTGGACTGATCTGCAACATAGGGAACATCTTTTAAATTGGCAGTTAAATCCGGGACGCCTTCGATCTTTAAAGATTTTTCTTGGTATATTTCGCAGCCATTTTTATAGAATTCAACTACATTGCCCTTTTCGATCATGATCTTTACAGAAAGTAAGTTAGCTGTCACATTCAGAACGTCCCTCACGTCTTTGACTACTGCTTCTGCAATTTTTCCAAACGTTTTTACTTACATCACTTGTATCATTTAATAACTTCATAGACATATGTGACGTAGCTCCTGAATCAATTACCCATTCTGTTTTGGTATTTGATGTCATCAAGGCTGTTGTAAGTACTGTTTTTACTTTGACCTTTATTTGTAGTTTTTCTTTATCTTTGTTTTTGGGACAGTTAAACTTTTTATGATCATAATGTCCGCAGCCAAAGCATTTTAACCTCTTACTATCACGATTTTTGCTTCTACCTTTCGAAGGTAAAGCTGATTTACCATTAACTTCTTGACTGTGGCATTTCTTTCTTGCGTGCTCCTCAATCTGTTTAGCTTTTACAGACGAACAAAAGCAGTAAATTCATCGTCAATATTAACGTGAGATCAGCTAACTTTTATACTGTTGACATTATGTCAGCTAGGTTCTGTTCCATTAAACTAAAATTTTCATACTTCAAACTTTCATAAAATGCATATAACAATTAGCTTTCACACCCAAACAAATTTTTTCTAAGGCTTTATTATCTTTAATACCTGTATCGGTATTCACAGGTAAACCATCCAGGACAAATCCCCATAAACCTTCCAGCGTCAAACTCATTTTAATAGCAAATATTCATGCAGCGTAATTAACTTGACCTTCCAGCGTGTTTATATTTGATACTGAAGTGGAAATAGCTGTTGGTGTGGATGTGGTCACTGTTGACATTAAATAGGTAAAGAAACTACTTTGCAAATGCGTGTGAAAAAGTCTACTGTTACATATCAATTTTAATGTGGAAAGTTCAACTTCCCACACGCCGTGCGTAAAACAATAAGCACGGCGTGCATAAAAAACTGTCATAGCGTGCGTGAAAAAACGTTTAACGCACGCAATTTTTTTTTTTAATGGTACCTTATGGACAAAATTTTTAAATTTTGAGTTTGAAATGTGTGTTCTAAAAACTACTTTTTGATCAAGAAAGTCATCATAAACACTCGTAGAAAAAAAATTCTACCTAACCCTTGCGGAAGTGTCTTTCCCGCCCGAACTCGTCCCGTGCGTAAAAGTATCACTTTCCGAACTAATTAGGCAGATAACTATCTGGAGAACATTTAAAAAATTAATATTTTCTATGTTATATCTTTACATAAATATTTTCAAAATGACAAATATAATACCTCTCCATACCCTCGGTATCAATTATTAAGTATAAAAAAATTAAAGATTGTATTTCCAAAAAAATTTGACAAGTCTGAAAATAACGACCAAACCTTTTTACATTTATAAATAACGAGCCGCTTCTGGCCGCTGCTAAACGTAAGGTGGTTGGAGCATGTGTGAGGAGGAGCATGTCTGGTACAGCGTTGCCAGTGGAACATAAAATGGTTTTCCCTAAATCTAACGACTGATCGCGTTTCAAAGCAATTTATGGATGACTTGATGGGTCTATTTTAGTTAAACGTCTTTGTTAAGTACGCAAAAGAAAGAAGGATTTTTTTAGAAAAAAAAAACTGAAAATTGGCTATGCAGCAAAACAAATGCAGATAACCTAACATTTTAATAGGCATAACCAGATCTTGTAGTATTTCTTACAATGTTGTATAAATCGCTTCTTTAAAAATCGACTTTGTTTCAGACTTGCTTTTCCCATCTTTTTATTTTGTTACTTCCCTCGCTAAGGGAAGTAATGTAATTCTTAATGGAATGGAATACGGACTTAAATTAGTTATTTGCAACATAACAGTTATATATTTTTTAAAATCTGAAAATTACCTTTGCCGTTTTACTTATTTAGTGTCAAACTAAAATTTTGTTGTCTAAATTTTTGGTATTTACTTGAGTTTTTGACTTTATTTATTGAGTATAAATTAATTCAGCCCTGATTACTGTTGGGTTTTTAAGTTAAATTTTTCTAAATTTAAAAATAAGGACGAGCTTTATCCGATTTTAACCATTACGACCGGCTGTAAAAAATCTCCAATGGGTCCCTATTATTTTTCGTATAATTCTTTATCTTTACAAAGTTGTAATAACGATTAAGTAAAAAAAGAAAAATATAACTACAACTAATGAATTTAGACCTTTATCTCCTGATATATCTCCGTGTTAAACACTGAGGCTGCGTTCCGCCGTAAGGTGCGATCAGGGGTGCGTTCATATTTGCCGCCGAGCAGCCGTACGCACTGTGTGCGTAGATTTGGGTCTCTCAGATTGATGTAATGAAAACATCTCGCAAAAACGCGTCTTTTAATGTCACAAAATTAACTATACTCCTGTGGGTATACAAAAAAATATGTTTTTTTTAATTATAAAATCTTGCCCGATATTTTGTTATTCTAATTGCCAAAATAAATCAAAATTGTTTTTTTTGTAAGAAACCTTATTATTTGTAAACACCTTAAGGTTTATGAATGAATTCATAAGAATATTCCACCAATTTATATAACTATTGTGTCTGAGTTTTTATAAGTAGGTGGATAGCAACATTTTAAAAACCGATCTATATATCTTTAATTGATAGTTACTTACGGTTTTATAGATGGGTTGACAGAAAGATTTTAAACACCAATTTATATATTTTTTGTCACTGATGACTTTTATGTGGAAACATTGTTAATAACAATTTATATAACCCATACTGATAACTTTAATTTTTATAAAGATGTCCTTGGAAATATTGTTAACGCCTTAGGGTACCATTTAGAGCCTTTAATAAAACAAATATACAAACTCAATTCCTGTAGGAAACCTCTAAATAACCTAGGGCATCAATGGACTCTTTATAATAATTATATAAATTTCTGTCACCAAAGGTTTCTGAAAATGCTCATTGGGCTGGCTTGCCAGAAAGCTGAAAAAGCAATACATAAAATTATATGTTGGTTTGATAAAAAACAACTTACCTTCAATACATATAAAACGATTTTATTGATTTTGCCATAAACTCTAGAGGAGTGCATGATTCTTTCTGTTCCTTGAAACCTAATGAATGTAATTCACTACGGAAATTAAACGAACTAGTTCCGTTAAATATCTTGGTGTTTATATCGACAGATTTTTAAGGTGGGACGTACATATTAATTATGTAGCAACCAAAATTAGAAAAAAAATCAAATTTTATGAGCTAAGAAATATTTTAACATTAAGTCTACTAAAACTGGTTTACTCTGCTTTGGTTGAGTCTCTTATAAACTATGGTATTGTTTGTTGGGGTGCAGCTTCAGAATCTGCTTTTGAGTCCTTGATCATTGCTCATAAATATGTGCTAAAGGTAATGTTTTTTAAACCCAAGAGGTGATCAACTTTTTAAAATATCTAACCCAATGAGCATTTTTGTCTATATAAAAGTTACAGCAAATAATATAAAAGCTTCATAAAATAACCAAAAGGTATATTATTTAGTGTTGGTGATAATTTTATAACTCTAATATATCTCTTAAATGAGTAAAAAAGACTTGAAAAACAACTGTTCAACACCATGCTTATAAAAATTTATGGTACACAGTAATGGATAGAAAAACAACATATAGATTTTATAAAACTTCCTTTTGAGCCTTCAAGTATAGAGATTATTATAAAAAGGTTTTACAACTGTTCTAACAACACTACATAACAAATTAAAGGTTTTTATGGATTTAGAAATATAGATTTTCCATCTTTCTTCCCTTTGCTTGTTATGTATTATTCTTTTTCTTTTTACAATAAAAAAATTTATAAAATGGTGTTTAGCAAACTTCTAAAATAAATAAAAATGAAAGTGAGATAAGCTGAAGCAGGAATATGAATATTTATATACTATAGTCAAATAAAAGCTGTTTTTCAAGTCATCCTACTCTGAAAATCAGCTGCGGTCCCGTGTGTACTGTATAGTTTTCGAATACACTCACGTAAATTTCATGGGCTCCAAAAATACTTGAGAAAACGAGAAAAAATATATTAATTTAAATATCGGTTTTTTTTTCATACGCATTTTTTTTTTCTGGGACAAATATTGAATTTTGTATGTTGTTCTTAACCCTAACAAGCAATATTTCGATTGAAATGAAACCACATAAATAACGTTTCTATTTAGGCCAAAAACCTATTTTTGTAATCCAAAATGGCGAAAATTTCCGACAATTCTATAAAAAAAAAACAATACAACTATACCACTGTTTACCTCGTCAACACTATTTTATACCCCTTTTAAAAAATGATGCTACTTGGAACAAAGGGCTACAGATGGCGCAGTGTTGAACACTGATGGTCTGTTTCTGCGAGCTTAACATAGTTACCATTGTTCTCTTCCTAAATGCATTCCTCGAGAGATCCAGCATACCAGGAAAAATACCCGCCTCCACACATTTCAAGCCCGCATAACTATCAGAGGTAACTATCTCAAGAATATAGTTAGATTGCGGGGTCGAAGGGTGTACAGGCGAGTATTTTCCGGGGTGTTCACATTTGCCGCCGACCAGCAGTATCAGCGTATGCGCTCGACGTTTCACGGTGCGTTTTTGCGACCTTAACACGGTTACTATATTGTTCTCTTTTTCTAAAACACGGTTCCCATCTATGCGTTTCTCATTCGTGGGTCCCCCGAATCAAAACACGTATCACGTGGTCTAAGCGAGACTTGCCTATACAAGTTCATGTCGGACCACGTGATGAGTTTTTTGAGTCAGGGTGACTGCGCATGGGAAACGCTGGTGGGAATCGGGTGTAAAATGCATTCGATCCCGATATCTGTCATCGGCAACTATGTCAAAAAGATTTGGATCTCTTATCTCTCTCAGATTGATGTAATTAAAACAAGATAATAATGGTATAGTATCTCGCAAAAACGTGCCTTTTGATGTCGCAAAAACGCTCCTTTTGAGGTCGCAAAAACGCGCCTTTTGATGTCACAAAATTAACCTTAAAAAATCTTGTTTGTTTTGTTTTTATAATTGCCAAAATAAATTAAAATTGTTTTTTTTTGTTCTAAAATCAGGTGTATTATAATCACTATATAAAGAAATTAAGGTAATTATGCAGTATACGGTTTTCTGCCATTTTTGATTTTTTAAATTGATTTATATAACTATTGTGTGTGAGTTCCCAAGTTTTTATAAGTGTCTCTCGAAATATTTTCAATCTTATCTTATATAAATTTGTTGTTGGTTAATTAAGTTTTATAAGTGGGTTGATAGCAACATTTTAAAAACCAATCTATTATATATCTTTAATTGATAGTTCTTACGGTTTTATAGGTGGGTTGGCAGAAAGATTTCAAACACCAATTTATATAACTTTTGTCACTGATGACTTATATTTTTATAAATATGTTGGGGGAAACATTGTTAACACCAATTTATATAACATTTGAACCGATGACTTCAATTTTTATAAAGATGTCCGTGGAAATATTGTTAACGCCAGTTTTATGTTACTTTAGGGTACTATCAATTTAGAGCCTTTAACAAAACAAATATACAAACTCAATTCTTGTAGGAAACTTCTAAATACCCTAGGGTATCAATGGAACCCTCTTTATAATAATTATATAAATATCTGTCACCAGAAGTTTCTGAAAATGCTCATTGGGAAGCAACTTACAATCAGGGATTTTTTTGGTATCATCTTGTCATTTTTGCTGTACTGTAAAAAATCAACTTTCGAAAAATTGTTAAGCATTCCCTCGAGCATTCCATAATAACTAGAGCAGTAAGTCGTACAGACCCAAGTAACATTTAAAGTTTTTTAAGTACTGACAACCTTTTTGCAACTCTTATGAATAGTAAAATGTTACTTGAGGATCTTTACATACCGTTTCAAAATTTTAGCGTTGCACAAAGACATATAAACTACACAGGTCTTAATCTAATTAATGCTATACCTAATAACTTGTATAAACAAAAACTTAAACACTTGAATAAACTTAAAACCAAACTATGGCTAACAGACAATTTTCAAGTTGTATTTAAAAGAATTCTGGCTATAAAACAAATTGTAAAAATGTAATATTTTCATTTTTGTTATTTTTGCTTTAAGTATTGTTGCTAATATGAGAATTGAAACCATTTATTTTTTGGTATAATTTGAAAGACACACACATATCTCTTGATACATGCTGTCTCCTTAAATGATATACATTGTATTCATATTTAAATTGAATACATTTGAGCTTACTTTGAAAGTGACTATTTCTAAAACTAACTGCTAGTCTTGACCCGCATTACCTATTTAAATTCTGGAGTTCGATTTTCGAAACCATACGAAAATATTCGCTTACGAGTACTTCCGCCTCTCCCTAAACTGTGTAGAATGTACGGATAGTGTGTGAATTAATAACTGGTTTTACGTGCGAAACAATTCGAATTCCCTTCACCCACTCGAGTCATATTGTTCAAAACAGGTCCAATTTTAAAACAGTGCACACAGTCTTTCGTCTTTCGTTCCACACTGCATAGAAAAAGACTAACGTAAAAATTGTCTATTATTTAGCATCGAAAAGTACTCGTATACGGATATTTTCGCGTGGTTTCGAAAATAGTTCCCGGATCCCTGTAAGTGCACTTGAAAGGGATGTGTCCTACAAGAAATCCGACATAGCCAATAAGTATCCCCCGAGTCAAATTGTTTAAAACAGATCGAATAACAAATTGATGTGTTCGAGTTTATTTTTTCGAAATTGTACTTCTGTTTCGAAATTAGTTTTAATCTTCTTCTAATTGCTTGTTTGCAGGACTTCGTAACTAAAACAGTAGCGGCACGCAACGCCGGTCCTAACTCGCCTAACAACGCTAACAGTACCCTTAACCGGCCGATGGCTTCGCAAGGCGGTACCCGGTACGAGGACCGTACCATGAAAAGGTCGGCTCCTGGACCTAGGGGACCTGCATATAGAGTAAGCACTATATTCCTTTTTTTATAGAAATATCTGGTGTCACGACAAAAACGAAACACTTCATATTTGAAATAAATAAATTGCAAGGGGGATAGGACAAGCTTAGTTTTCCATAGACTAAAGGTTATGAGGGCTTTTTAATAACAATGTATTCAATAAAATAGTAATTTTATCATCAATTTTAACCCTTTTAAAATTTGAAAAACAGTATAAATTGTCCACCAAAAAAGAAAATAAACGAAATGACCGGTTTCGTTTTCGTTGGGATATACATACCGTCATTGACATTGCATGTATTATTTTCTCAAGAAAAATTAGTTAAAAATAAATAATATAATATATATAATTTGGTGCAGAGGCAAATCGAAACTGGTGGTTAGCTCTTTTACAAAAGCTAAGTGGCCAGAAATCAATTAGGATTTTACTTAGTCACTTACTTACTTAAACTTTATTGTTTCCAAGAAAAATACAATTTTGTCTATAGCAAGAAGTTCTTAACAAAAGTAAAAAGAAAGCTTATCAACTTTTACAGTAAAAAACTAAGTAAAGCAAAATAAAACCACCTAAATATCGTTGCAATGTAACCAATCAAAAGAAAAATAAAAATAGTATAACAATATCAAACGAAATAGGAAAAAGCCCTGATCTACTTAAATACCAAGTAACAGTTATAATACTCGCTTCGGCGGTACATATACTAAAATTGAAACTGAGACTTTAAAAATCGTAATTGAAACACATACGGCCCAGGAAAACATCATTTGACTTAGGCTGAATATTTTCTCTGCAATTTATGCCAGTTGAAGCTTTAGCGACAGTCTTAAAAATCTATCTTATTCTTGTTACTAAATTATCCATAAGAATATTACAATTTTTATTTCCATTAATATTGTATCAGAAATATTTTTGCCTTTTTCCCCTTTTAATCTCCCCTTGTTTTCCCCTTGTTCTAGGATGAGGTACCAATGGCGGACATGGGATACCCTGAAAACGCGCCTATAATTGGGCGCCCTTACCCCCCTGCCCCCCTCGGTTCAGTGCCACCACCTGTAAGTCATTAGGAAGGCCATGCTCCCCCTATGTACCCCCTTTTTTGTCTTCTTCTTTAAAATAAAATTTTAGAGGAAGACCTGTTGACTTAAATATGGTTTTTCTAAAAAAAAAAAAAAATATTTAATTGTCATTAGTTTTTATTTAAAAAAAGGCGTAAATACAGGACAAGATGTAAAAGCGGTGAAGCAGGGGCAAGAAGTGTTAAGGATTTTGCCAGGGATCGTTTATGATTTTTTTTGCGATTGTCGCAATTTTAAATTATTTTTTAAAGGTACAAGAAATATTGTCTGTACTCTTAGTTCCGTTAGCTTTCTTTCTTTCTTTTTCGATCCTACTTGTTATTTTATTCCTTTAATTTTAATGCGCATTTTTTTGTATGACTCTCGATTTCTTTTAATAGTTATAGGAAATGGTAAACGTTCTATACTTCGCTTATTTTTCCTCTTTTTTTGTGATCCACAAATTATCACTGATACTTTACAGGTAAAAAATTACTTGGTTTTTTTGTACAGCAATAATAATTAAGTCCTATTTTGTTCCTGACTTTGGGTCTTCTGAATTTGCTCACTATATATTATTTTTGATATTTTTGATTTTATTGAATATTTTTGGTATGGGAATAACCTGGATAACAGCAATAGTTATTTCTTGTATATTGACTATTAGGCTTCTTTTTTCACACAGTCAAGTGTGTAATATCTGCAATTAGACCTAGGTTTTATTTTTCGTAAATTTAAAAACCACTTTTTTTTAGTAACCACCAACAAAGTCATACATAAAGGACATGACCAAAAATCTGATCTAAATGATCGCCAAGTTATATTTGAGTCTGCGTCCTATTTGGTAAAGTAAAGAAAACCTGTAGCAAACTTAAACCGACACAATTTATTTATTTTTCAATAATGGGATCCACTGTAGATTGTTTCTCATGTTCAGCTCCCCTAAGCTAATCTTGCCTGGGCAAACTTCACCATTTTTAGAAAATGTCGCAGGTATTATGCCCTTGGTGCCTTCTCTGTTTCCGTTTACACATTCCCATAGTGCATTTGTCAATTTATATTAAAAATAAAAATTAATGACGCTATTTACACAGTTGATGGCTAAAACATTTTTTTTTAAACCACAGACTTGCTCAAGACTAGTATTATTATAATATGTATAGAGAAATGGACGTGTACCAACATAACCTAATATTTATTCGTTGTTTTATAGGCATCACTTGATTGTTAAAAAATTGCCAAAATACATGTCGTTTGCTTTTAAAATTTTTAGTACCAACACGCTTCAGTCAGTCTCTGAGCTTTTTTATCTCTCCTTAAAATGAAACTCAACTTTTTTGCTCTTTCTTAAATTATAATTTTTTTATTTAGTACCTATTAAACTTATTTAATTTTTTGTGAAATAGTAACGGAGTTTTAGCGATCTAAAGTTGATATTTTTTAGCAGGGGTGGGGGGAAAAAAAGTCATGAGAGTTTATGTAGACTGAAGCACGCTGATTAGTACTAAACATTTCTTAAATCCTCATGCATTTTCCAGAGCTTTTTTAAAAAATATAACTATTAGTATTAATTAATATGTATTATTATTATCATAGTAGGTACACACAAGGAATGGTGCAATGAAAAATTAATACAACTTTTTGTGTTATTTCGTGAACCTTTTTTGGAGATTTTATGTACGAAAATGGAGGAGCTCTTTTAAATCATCACAAAATTACAGTAGACACTTAAAATGTTAGTATATTATCTCAAATGTATCGTTTCTTTTAAAATCCATTACAGATGTCTCATCATGTGCATTTGTAAGCTACCGATGACATCATTTCGCCTTCAAAGTAATATACTACATAAATAATTGTTGTTTTTTTGATTTTCCTAGTGTTTTTTGCAACCAACATACCAAATTGCCATAGAGCGTACTAAATTCAGCATAATTGTACCGAAAAGGCAACATGATGCTTTGCATTTAAAACATTGTATTAAATAAAAAAATATATTTTTAAAAGTATAAAGGACTTTAGCAACACTCAGGCAGGATACACCAGGCTTTACTGAAGTGCCCGACATCAAGGTCGCCGTTCTAAAACATCGCGTTTTATAGTTTTTAGGCTGGTTAAGTTTCTATATTTAAATTACTTTTATTTTTCTAGCAGGCTTATGTAAGGAAGGTTTTAAAAAAATAATAATATAATAATTTTAGGTGGCGCGAATGATTATTCTTAACCCAAATGATGATACCGGTTTTTATTTCACCAGGTTTCCAAAGCATACCTAGAATCCCCAAAGAAAATTCATAGATAAAAAATAACACAATATTTTTGATAATTTATTATTTATGGATTTGCTTAACTTTTTTTTTGTTTCCAGCAATATTTTATTTTATTTTAGAAAATTGCATCGTCTCCTAGTAGTAAAATGTTAATGAAATAATTATACACGTATACATATTTTATACAAAAACTATTGAATAATCTGTGCATAATTTAATGATTTCTTAGTGCCTACAATATATTTCTGGGCCGTACACTACAGTACATTATGGTGATTATTCCTGACTCTTTAATGGTATGGGTACTTACTAGTACTCTCGGGCACATAGATTTAAAAAAACCAGAGACAAAGCAAATAATTTCTCATTAGTGTCCACATTAGTTACGTTTTCATAGATAGATAGATAGATATATATCCCCTTACTGCATGATTTTTAATTTTTTTTGTCAAAAAAATATATGTGGTAGCATTTTTGCCAAGAAAGACTAGAAAAATATTTAAAAAATTACTTGCTAACTTTAAAAAGAAATAAATGTAAAATTTTGACATGTGCCATATCTGGCACGAATTGCAATAAAAAAAGTACATAATAATATTAAACTAATATTTAACATTTTTTCGTTTTCGCCTCCAGAGTATCCAACTGTTGACGCATATCATATCAATAAAATGGAAAAATCTGAATTCTGTAGGACCCCAACATATAATCTAGAAGATCTGCTCCCCCCATGTAAGCAATATATACGGCAACACATTGGGGGTGGGTGATTTCTATATGGGTTTTTGATTTTGTGCAGAATCTCTTTACCGTAGAGACAGGCTGACTTCCAACATATTTTGACAGGGTATTTATAATTTTATTATCAAACCATGATACAACAGATACGTCCACGTAGTCTACGTTGGCCACTCTTTCAACAATTGTTTCTCTACCTTTTTTTTAGGAAATTCGAAATCATGTACACGATTCCCTCTCACTGCAAAATGCCATTTTTGGTGAGATATATTTGTAGAGGAATGCTTGTAAACCAGTTTTCAAAAAATAATTTGTAATTCATATTTTTGGGAATCGTTTCTGAAAATTTCACAACCACGTTGCTACTTGCTCCTAAGTCTGGTTGATTATCTTCAAGAGTAGTAGTTCTACAATAAAAATCAAAATCATAGGAAAATCCAGACAGCCCATTTAGTACAAAACCCTTATATCCCCACTTATGAGGTTTCTTGGGGTTGAATTGTTTGTGACTTGATCTTGGTTTCGTAGGGATTATTTGCTCCTTAGCGTTCTCGAATTTTGTTTAGCAATGGGAAAATCTTAAAAAGCTTATCGTACCCAGGCTGCCCTTGGGGAACTTGGTTATCATTATTGAAATGAAGAAATTGTTTTATTTCTGCAAATCTATTGCAAGTCATAGCATTTGAGATACAGGGAATATCCAACGATTGTTTCCAGTAGGACCTAGTTGAAGGTATTTGAATAACTGACATATATGTGCAAATACCACAAAAAAATGCGAACTTCAGCATTCGATATGTTTGGCGGTTTTTCAGGCCTGGTATGTATTCCAAAAAGGTTTTGCTGTTCTGCTATATAAGTGAACAGAAAAGTAAAAAATTGAAAAGGATCCTCAAGTTCTTCTATAAAATTTGAATTTTAATCTCTTTTCTACTTTAAATTTTATAAAGTGTTTAGTAACGGCCAAGGATCTATTCTGCCAATCAATTTTTACTTTTTCTGCTTTCTTGCATTGGGATTTTTTATATGTTTTATTAGTTCATGCTGATGGTAAATGTATAACCCTATGCGATTTAGATGTCGACGGTAAATTTTTATTCTTGCAAAGACTTACGTAAATTGGAAAGGGGTACGTCATAGTCGCTTTCACTTTCGTCAGAGCATTGCAGCATTGCTCTCGCTGTCTGATGGATCAAACAATATTCTAGATTTTTTGAGACTCAGTAGTTGATTCTTTCGATGATCCTCGTCGGAAGATAAATTTTCATCATCACTCCTATCAGTCCTAGGAATGTGTACCTTTGTAATACCATTAAAATTTTTACAGTCCATCTAAAAAACTAAAAGGATTTGGTTAAATAAATTGTTTTCTTATTTCAATTTGTTCCAGATATGGCACAAGTAAACAAAGAAACTTTTTGCTTCGTTTTCTAAAACTTAAGTAATATAAACACTTACCTTTTACAACGCAATTTTTTCACATAAAAAAGATCAAAATATAACCGCCATCTCACTAAATAATGCCTCAAAGTCACGCGATCCTTAGCGTAAAAGATTAAGTGGTCGACCAGCAAAGAAGCGGGCGATGTAAAAATTTGAATTTACGTCTTAAACTGTTTAGGTACTTAGAAAAAAAATGTTTTTGAAGGTGTCCCAGTTTGCAGCAAGGGGATATATATCGGCCCTAGAAGTTTTTTGACAGCGCACAGTGGTTCCGTCTTACACCCGGTTCCCATTCATGTTCACTGACTTAAAAAAAAAACGCATCACGTGGTGCGGCATGGACATGCAAATATATGTTACATCAAGTTATGCGTTTTTGGTGTCAAGGTGGCCACGCGTGGGAGCCGCGCTTTTTGGAAGAAGTATTCTTTGAGTTTTCAAGCTAATAAATTTAGTAAAGTTTTTTAAGGCTAATGAATTTTTAAAACATATATCTCATTAATATGATTATCTAAATATCTTTACACAAAAATGTTTTAAAACCAAATTACAGCAAGTTATGTTATTTTCTGGTAATAAGACTTTTTGGTGCGGAGTTCACACGTTGTCGACCGAAAACTAAATGAGGGCGTGGAGGACAGGATCTGAGCTTTCAATGTTGCTACAACTTTAATGTTCAGCAAAATTCCTAAGCAATTTAGGAGATTTTGGGGCCAAAATTAAATTATGACATTATTGTGTCCATGGCCGCAGGCGGAACCACAGTGCAGTGTTGCCATTTGGGGACGCAAACGTGTTTGGTCTTTAAATATAGTCGTCACGCAGATATATGGGAGTCGTCCTTTATTATCTATGCTCGTTAACTTCTATTGATTCCTACTGTAAGGAAAATAATTCCGGCAGCAAAAAAGGATCTTCAATAAATTTATACCAATAAGTAAAAAGAGGCGCATTGTAAATATCTATTGTGGTTGTTTCATGTCAAAGAAAATGCATAATGAAAAGTTTTTACCTGTGTTGGCACCCGATTTTTATAACCCGACCTAATTGTTTGCCAACCCGATTAAGAGATTTACGATTTCCATATATCTCCGCGCCGACTATACCTAATGTTGGCAACAATCCGTTGCTCCGTCTTTGTTTTTTAATACCTATTAATTTGTAAAATATTAAGTTTTGGTAAAATTAAAGGGAAAATTAAACAACAAAAAGGAGAAAGAGAGAGAGGTATCCAGCAGTAACATTTAAAAATAAGCAATTCTTAAATTAAACTAGACATATTTTTGTTTTCTAAATCCTATAAAATAATGTAAAAAAATCAGTTTAGACAAATGTCCTGTGAGTCAATGCGAAGAATTAGTCTTTCGCCTATTGGAATAATCATAAATTGGGCAAATACAGGGTGAATATTTTAATAATCTTTTTGTCGTTTGTAGTAAAATACCTCCTTAATAAATTTTATATTTTCCATTAGAAAAAACAGTTCGCCATCAATAGGCTTGTGGTTGGTGTTTCAAATGAACTGTTTTGTGATTTCGTTGCTATTTTTTTTAAATATCCACCAAGTGTCCATCCAAAACTCATATGGTCTTCCGACTATAATTATATCTATATTTGATTAGTCTGAAGGTTAAGCATTAAAATTACCCTTAACTTTGCAAAATATGTTACTTTGATTCAATTTGAGAAGATTGTTGTAGTGTTGTAACTAACATTCCTAGAAACACCCAGAGGATTAGCGCTTGACCATGAACATTTACTTTAAAAAAAACCTATTTTGCGACAACCTGTAAATATTCTGCTGTTAATGTTAATAAACTAAGGCCCAACACGTTTTTGATTTAGTGATGAATCCTCACGGTGTTTTTAGCGATCCAGCCTGCAAATGTTAAATGTTTAATTTTTGGACTACATAGTACTTAGACGGTCTTAGTAAAAGATGAAACGAACAATGTCGTGCGTGCGTATCGAGCTGTGGGACAGGCTGGCGGGCGACTGAAGGCCCGGGCGGCTTCAAGGCTGCGCCCTAAGGTAAGGCCAGAGGCAAGCGTGCGCTTATGCCCAAGACAGCTTATTTCGTTGGTTTCTCAACAAAACTCAATTACTTTCTAAAAGTTTTGGACAAAAGTAGAAAAAGATAGTGTGCTTCAACTACTACAACTACAATTTTGATGATTTGATATTGGGCATTTTAAAATTTACAACTAATTTTTACACCTTTCCCGCTATTTTTATCGGTTTAGGACTGAAAAACATTTAAAATAAAATTTCACCGATGACTTATTTTTAGTCAACTTTAACACTTTGCTAAAAACAAATAACTTTTTGACACTTCAAAAACTCAAAGTCCTATTTTGTCCTCGGTGACCGGATGTGTCCCATTCCTTGTGAGGTAGCCGGTATATATAAAAAATATAGTGCATTTTAAATTCAGGCTATGCCGCACAACTTTACCCAGATTAAAAATCCCCTAAAACGGTTTTAACGAAAAATGCCCAAAATAATTAAAATAGAATTTCTTTAATCCACATTATGCATTTTAATTTTATGTCACGGATAACTTCCCTCATACGTGTATGTCTGTCTTTGGCGTAAGCCAACCACACTGGTCTCTGGTGAAGCTGTGAAGCGCACAAAGTGTCGTAAGTTCGAGAATAGCGTTAATCTTCCAAAAAAGTACTTAAATGTAAATTAAATCCGATCTATTCTCTAACTTAGTAACACACTTTGGCAATTGCGTACAGCTGCTCAGGGCCTTTGGTTTGCTGCGCTGTAACGCTGAAACGAGAGGCCCTGTCCAGCTCTCTTAGTTTTAAGGCGTTTGCAAGGCTCATTTTAGCACACCTTACCCCTTGGTATACACCAATCTGGAAAGTCTTGCAAGACCGGGAAAAATGCAAACATTTAATGAAGTCGGGCTCAAAATAATCACATTATTTTTTTTTTCCTTGCAACACTGCACGTGTACTGCAAAACTTAAGTTACTCAGTAAAAGATATTGATTACAACATTTTAATGGGGGATACAGAAGGTGAAAATAAGAAAATGAAAAACTAATAATATACAGGGTTAATTTTTTTTATGTGACATAAGGCAATTATTCAAAAACTGTTTACAGTGAGCTTATCTGATTTTGCATATAGCTATATCCGGCAATGAGGAGTACCCTCTAGAAACCATTTTGGGGCTCCTTCGATGACGAAAAGGGCATTTTGATTTTATTTATTTACCATATCATTACGGGCGAAAAAAGGATGAATACACAGGATTATAATAAAAAGAATGTAAAAATAGTAGTCTTAAGCACTAATAAGAACCCAAAAATGAATTATAGAACTTTCTAGGTAATATGCCGTAAGTGCGCATTTTTTTAGCTATTTTAGGTTAGTGTTGCAAATATCACACATTATGTAAAGGGGAGAATACTTCAGAATATTCAATCTAGGAGTTTGCACGTAAAAAGTGGTTATTTGTGTAGTTCCTTAACGTGGAGTTATAAAGTTTAGTTGGGACAAAAAATCTTCAGTGTCTTTGTCTATTTGTCATTTTATGTAGAGTCGCCAGGGATGCATGTTGCCTTCGATTAATTAGAGATGGAATGCCAAATCTAACTAGGAGTTGATTTTGAGGAATACGCTGTGCAGGGTACCATCCATTTTGAATGCTAAAAATTTTAGGAAACGTTTTTGCACTCTCAAGATCTTCTGTATGTGTGGCTTGGTATGGATTCCATACGACGGTTGGATATTCAAGCTTTGATATAGGCACAGTAGATACTTTTAAGCGTTGAGTAGATACTTTTAAGCGTTGAGATGGTTTTTAATTCTTTGGAGATACCAAAATCGAAACCGTACATTCTTGAGGCACTCGATATAATATTTTCAATGTGAAAAGAGAATGATAGTTTTCTGTCAAAGATTACTTCTAGATCATCTATTACCATTGAGGGCATAATCGTAAGTTATATAGGTTGTTTTGTTTGTTTTTATCATTACATAACATTTGGCACTATTAAGGGGTAGATCCGTTCTGTAAACACCAACGGTGTGTTGCGTTTAGGTCGTTTTGGGGATCTAGGCAGTTAGGTCTATCATTTATTACCTTGTAAGTTTTAAAGTCGTCAGCGTATGAAAGATTGGCTTGGCTTTGGCCTCTCCCCATGTCATCTATAAATATGTCAAAGAAGAGTGGTCTCAGGACGGACCATTGGGGCACTCCTGATCTCACGAAGTACGCGGCGGACCATACACCATTTAAATACACTTGTTGACGTAGGTCAGTTAGACAAAATTTTATTAGGTCAAGTAAAGTTGTGTTGAGACCGATATTTTCCAGAGTATTTAAGAGTATGCCGGTATCAAGTTGTCGACCGCTTTCGAAAAATCAGTTTGAATGAAGTCCAACTGACGACTTGCCTTGGTGATAGTAGAACGGCCCTGTTGACTGGGTGATAAGGTATGTTCTACAGGGTGATTCATTATATTTTGATATTCAAGTTTCTCTGTTAATTTTGGAGATAGAAATAAACTGTAAATACAAAAATTGTGTAATTTTTGCTAGACTTTAAGAATATTTCATTAGTAGTTGCCAAATATCAAATTTTGATCTTAACTTTATTATGTTAAATAAAGACCCTGTATTTTAAAATTTTGATGGCAAATTTCTTATATTTAATAGAACCCTGCATATTTTTTAATTTTTAAATTGGGCTTTTTCTCTTATTTTAAAAATGTATAGTTTGTAACCGATAAAAAGTTTTTGAGGTATAACACTTTAAAGTAAAAATCTCATACATAATATTGCAAAATTGAGTGGGAAGGTTTTTTGATTTTGTTGTAAATTTATTACTAGGTATTATTAATACATGTCAGATTAAAAGAATTCTCTTATTTTTGTTATTAGAATCATAAGTGAATAAATGTTTGCATTTATATGACTATATTTACAAGTAATTTTAAGTTGTTAAATCTCAAAAATTATTTATCTCAGCTCATACAAACAAAATATACATGATTCTATTTAGTTGAATTACTAATTAAATATTCTTAAAGCCAAGTAATAGTTATACAAATTTTATATTTACGGCTTGTTTCTATCTTTAATAGAGACATAAAGCTATTTGTAACTCAGCGCGGTATACGTATCCGCATCTAGCGAGAACCAAGCACATTAGTTGGTCAGAAACTTGTACCTCGTTCGAAAAGAGCAGATATATACTAATCTAAGGTGTTCTTGAACGCGGTAGGTGTTGAGATGCGTTAGGTATCACGTATCGTTACGGCACACGAATCATATCTGAGCACCTATTGCGTTCAGAACCACCTTAAATTAGCATATATCTGCTCTTTTCGAACGTGCTACAAGTTTCTGACCAATCAGTGTGCTTGGTTCTCGTTAGATGCGGATACGTATACCGCGATGAGTTACAAATAGCTTTATGTCTCTAATATTAACAGAGAAATCCTAATATCAAAATATAATGAGGCACCCTGGACAGATGGATCAATAGATTTATGTAGAAAAAATTTAAAAGCTTTTAAAAAGTTATTAATCATAGTTATAGGTCTGTTTTAATGTTTGATATACAGGCAGATTTAAAAATAGGACAGACTTTGCTGACCGTCCATAATCATGCATCTGTTATATAACTTACGCAGAGGTACTGCAAGGTCAGAGGTGCAATCTCGGATAATAAAGCTTGGAATCGAGTCTGGGCCCTCTGTTAATTTGGGTTTAAGCTTTTCTAATACGCTCAGAACTTCAGTTTCCGAAAAACCGGTTATATTTATACATTGAGAAATAGAATTATCAGCCGTTGTGCAAGAAAGGTACCGGGGTATCGAGGACTTGGACCAAAAAAAAATAACATTAATACCTGAAAAGTACCATTAACATTGCTTATGCCTAAAAAGTTAACTGTTGATCTTTGGGGCGACTTTCCTACCCTTCTATTTTTACTTTGGACTCCAAAAAATAATAAGCCAAAGTCCATAAAAAAAAACAGGCAACATAATCCAAAAAGAAAAAGAAAGTAAATTTCTCCATCCAATCAATGAATTATTAGCACACCATGACATAGACTTGTAATTTAAAAAAAAAAAATACTTTTAACCTTTAAAATTGCTAGGGTTTAAAACAAAAAAAAATAGTGCCCGGATGGAAGATACTTTAAAAGGACAAGAAAAGATAATCTGTTTGGCTTATCTGTAAATCCACAACATCACTCTGCTTTCCAGTTGGTCGGGATAGCGATGCTACTGCATAGCTGAAGAAGTAGGCGGGCACTACCCAAGCCCTGAAACAGCGACTAGTAGAATCCAGAGGCTCTGCAGCTGGCCATCAAGTGACGTGAACCCCCACGAATGACATGGGAACCCAGGAGTGACAGGGGCCGCCAGGAGCGACCCAGAAGCGGTTTAGAAAAAGCCGCCCTAACATATTCCTATTAGCTTAAAGCATCAGATGTCGACAGTGTAAACACTTGTCATATCATACCTCTTAAATACCTAAACTGAACACACTGCTCCAAAATAAACTACCAATGGTATAGAGACAGCCTTGCACAAATATTACAAGACACATACTTTAAAAATTAGCAAGGACAAGTCAGATGAAAAAACAAGTATTACTACCAATTTTCTTGTTTAGGGAAATTATTAAAAGAGAGCAGTTGGGGCAAACATGGGGCAAACTTAACGATAAATGGAGGGACGCTCGGTTTTGCGTAACATGGCGGCCGGTTGAACTGGCACATCCTCGCCCGTCTATAATAAGAAAAAACAAAAAACATAGCAATTAGAATCCATGGAATTTAACAAAATTAAAGAAAACTAATTACCTTCGGCCCCAAGCCAATATGGCAGCCTTTAGCAGCGCATGTTTATTTTAATCCTTCTTTGCAGCATAAATAAAACGGTATAACTGAGTTGGAACACCGCCAACGAAAACACAGTATCAACACTTTAACTATTTACTTTTGGGTGGATTTTCCTAAATTAAGGAGGCACTTAGTCCATTAAAAAAAAAAAAAAACAGGAAAAATCCACTTAGGCGAACAGCTTGTCTAGGGAATGTATGTCGGACTTTAAATCGACCGGACGTACAAAACATCGGTCCCAAACAAACAGTAAATATTACTTAAAATCGACTAAAATATTTTAAAAAAAGTGTTCTGTAATATAAAGCTTAGTTATTTAATTAGAAAAGACAAGTGATTACTTAGAAACAAGCAAAATTCTAAATATAAACAAAATAAGGTTACCTCGGGTCGGTTATAAAATCGCGCGCCAAAGATAAAGTTAGGAATATAGTTGACCATACACTAGAGAATGAACGAAAATGATTTGTTTAATAAGCTGACCCTGTACATAAAAGAACAGAATGGCACATAAACTGAGGTTATAAAACGGGAAATAAAGTCCGAAATACAAAAAGTGAAGGATGAAGTAAGGGAACTTAAAGTTACAGTAGAGAAGAAAAGCCATAAACGCAAAGAGTTGGAGCAAAAAAAGGAAATACAAACAAAAACAAATGAATTGGTGCAAAGATCATTGAAGAAAAATAATGTCATAATTTTTGGACTTCAGTATGAAACATCCGATAATGTTACAGATGCGGCCATAAATGCAATAAACACATTGCTTGGATTAAATATAAAAATAACAGATTACAACTATATCTATACCATACGAAAAAAGGAGGAAAAAAACCTCCAAATCAGTTACTTCAACCGAAAAGAAACTAAAAAACAAAAGATCAAGAGATGTTTTGAAATGATTAAACGATGTTTTGCCCTGAGTAACCAGCGTGGGCTCATCAATGGTTTCACTGGTCACCCTCTAGCATACATCATTAAACACCATCATACACTTTGATTTCCAACTTTGAATGACTCACAAATAGGCATCGTTCCGCACTGGTACTTATCCAAGTTACCTGATACGGATTCGTCCTGGCGTGTTAATATTTCCAGTAGGAAAATAATTTAAAAGAAAAGGAGGAATCAAGACCAATTCTTGTACAATTTTTGTCGTTCCTTGTAAAAATGCAAGTTTTAAAAGCATGTAAAAAACTAAAAAATATGTAAATATTTGCAAAGACTTAACCAGAGATCAAAGAAAAATAAGAAAGGTTTTGGTTAAACATAAGAAATTAGCAATAGAAAAAGGCCAAAAAATACATATAAAGGGCGACTTTTGTATGTGAATGGTGAAAAATACAATGCGCAAACCTTAGAAGACGACCCACTAGAATCAGAGGAAGAGGACTTGCCAACAGTCAACAGCGCTCCAGACACTCCAACGCCTGCCCGCCTGAAAGAATATTAGGAGGATCAGGAGCTTGAAAACGATGTTTTTACTGAGGAGTCTGGCTCAGAACCTTTAAAAGATTTGAAGTTAAAGAAAAGCTTACACATACATTTAACTGCTGGCCAGTCTTACACAACAAGAAAGTCGAATAAAGAAAAGGAGGTGAAAGTTCAGGGGAAGACAAAAATTATCAATCCATCGGTTACGAAGATAAAAAACACAAAGCAGACAAATATTGAACCAGAGTCAAGTAAGGCTACCAAGAAAACACCAAAGAAATAATAATAGGTATACCAAATTGTGTTTTACGTGTTGCTTACTTTTCCGAAGAATAAAAAAAAACCAAAATAACATTTTAACCTAACATAACATTTGTATGTATCAGTTTATTGAAAATTTTCTCTCCTCTACCTAAAACTTGCTGTCGTTTGTTTTTTTTTTTGTTTAATTTTGTCTTTTAATATAAAAATAAAATAGTATCTTAATATTATATAATTTGAAAATGCTCACGATCTATTTTATTTTGCTGTGTGTAGTTTTAATAAAAAATGGAGTCATATATGCAGCAATTTAAAATTTGAAACAAAATGCGCAAAAAATGTCACTGAGTGCAATACTTTCCTTAGTCAAAATAAATCAAATAATTTCTCTATTTTTCATAACAATATTGGAAGATTACATAAAACCTTGCCAAATATGGAAGTTCTTCTGGCAGAAATTAACAAGAGTACGTTTGACTGTATCATTCTCACAGAAACCAGACAACTTAGGGGACTGAATTTATTAAATATGCCTGGGTACGATATGATATACAACGAGGGCCAAGTTAAAAAATGTGACGTTTTAGCTTTGTATGTAAAAAATACATTAAATCACCAAAATGTTGTATTAGACTTGGGAAATATAAAAATAATACATACAAAAATTTTATACCATAACAACCAAACTCAATTATTGTCAATCTATAAATTACCGTCAGTTACAAAAGAAGAATTTCTTAATTAGCTCTACACATTTTTGCAAGAAAAAAGTGGGAACTCTGACTTGGATATTCTGGTTGGTGACATAAATTTCAATATCTTGGATGAAAAAGATGATTTGGTTAATGAATATCTTAATATACTCTCAGTAAATCGATTTAAATCAACAATCAATTCTATAACAAGGGAAGAGTCAAAATCGTGCCTTGACCACATTTTTGTCAGATCAAATAACGTAAATTTTAACTTTATACCCATAGTTTTGCAAATGCGTATCACCGACCATTTTCCAACCATCTTACAGATTTCGTTGTCCTCAGACAGTATAAGAAACAGTCTTAAAAACAGCCCAACGAGAATAAAAACATACATTAATCATAATTCTTGAAAAGCTTATTTAGAACATGTCGATTAGAGTCAATTATATAACTGCAACTGCCCGGATAAATGCTTGGATAATTTTTACGCTGTTTTAAATAATAATATTGATCTTTGTAAAACAGAAGTAAAAATAAATCGCCTGCAGGTCAAGAGCAGTCCTTGGATAACAAATTCACTATTAAAATCTGTTGATAAAAGATACTCCCTTTTTAAAAAATATGCAACGAATATGAATGACGGAAACGGAAACTTTGGAGTACTACAAAAATTATAAAAATATACTTAACCGTTTAATAAAGGAAACAAAAATTAATTTCTATAAAAATCAAATAGACAAATACAGAAACTGGAAAAATTACAGATAAAAAACAGATTGTGGGCAGGTTTAATATATTTTTCTCTGAGTTGGGGGCTAGGTTGGCAGAAAAAATCAAACAATCCTCAAAAACAATAAATAAGCTAATCATCAATGATGAGATTTAAGCTAACTGACGTTGAAGAAGTTAAGAAAATAATTAAAGAACTAAAATCAAATAAAGCTCCGAGCCTAGACAAAATTCAATCAGATTTTCTAAAACAATATTCTAGAGAACTTCCTGAACCTCTTGTACATATTTTTAACTTGTCAATAAAAACGGGCATCTTCCCACAATCTCTTAAAATTGCAAAAATTAAACCGTTATTTAAATCTGGTGATAAGAATAACCTTAATAACTATAGACATATTTCAATTTTGTCTAGTCTATCAAAGGTTTTCGAAAAATTAAACCATTATTTAAATCTGGTGATAAGAATAACCTTAATAACTATAGACATATTTCAGTTTTGTCTAGTCTATCAAAGGTTTTCGAAAAAATTCTAAAGGAGCGCATTGTTATCTACCTATCAAAACATAAAGTCATAAGTGAACGGCAGTACGGGTTTCAAGAGGGCAGATCAACGCAGGATGCGCTAGCTTATTTAACTGAACAGTTATATGAGGGAATTGATAATAAAAAAAACCGGCTTTGTGCGTCTTTGTCGATCTTGCCAAAGCTTTTGATACCGTTTGCCATAAACAAATGCTGGGTACTCTTGAAGACCTGGGATTCAAAAATTTGGAGTTTAACTTAATGAAAAGCTATTTCACAGGAAGGAAACAATGTGTTGAAGTAGACTTAGCTGTTAGTGACTTTCAAAACGTAACATAAGGCGTCCCTCAAGGGACAGTATTGGGTCCTTTATTATTCACAATTTATGTTAATAATATGTTTAAAATAGACACGTCCGTCGGGGGCTGTTGCTAGTTTTGCGAATGACCAGATATGTATCTATACGGGGAACCACTGGGTTGATTTAAAACAAAAAGCAGCATATGACTTTAAAAAGTTTGCTGACTTTTTTTCAATAAAAAAACTCACTATAAATTGGGATAAAACTACCTTACCTCGTTGAAAAGAAATATTCCAGCTTACGAAGAATTAACGATGTCGAATCAATTTAAAATAAAAATAGACAAAACAATTAAATACTTAAGAGTTATGTTTGACAGTCACCTTAGATAGGACTCGCACATACATTTTGTGACTAAAAAACTTCTTCTCTTGTATACAAATTTAAATTATACAAAAACATTTTGGATATTAAAAAACTTGAAATGCTTTACAAAAACTTAGTTCTACCTCATCTCTCGTATGGCATCATTTCTTGGGGAGGAGTATTAAGAGAGTATATCCATAAAATTGAAGTTACTCAAAAATGGCTGCTTAAAATAATCTATAATAAGCCCAAGCTCTATCCTACGGAGGCTTTATATAAAGAAAGTAAAGAACTAGACACTCGTCAACTTTTTTATAAGCAGCTGGCTATTTGGATGTATAACAGAAAAAATCTGGTTGGACAACGTTGCTATATCTTTATCGGACCCAGGGTATACAATCATTTGCCACAAAGTGTTAAAGAAAGTAATTAGTTAAAAAATGGATCAACTCTACATCTAGAAATGAAATACATTTGATTATTGATTTAAAAAATGACTAAAGAAAACTAAAAGATAAGTACAGATATTGTTTTGTTTGATTTAAACTGTCCATTTCATATTATTTTAAAAACCAATAACAAACTAGTGTATAAATTGATAATTTTAAAAAAATCTGCACATTTATTCTATTTTTTGTGTGTTGAGTCTTGTTTGATTATTTTTATGTCCCC
This sequence comes from Oxystoma pomonae, assembly GCA_963921995.1. NCBI lineage: Eukaryota > Metazoa > Arthropoda > Insecta > Coleoptera > Brentidae > Oxystoma > Oxystoma pomonae. The sequence goes on from OY998173.1 coordinate 42,842,388, forward strand.
TTAGATGTTAGGTTCTTTTTTTCTAAATTGTTGTTAATGCCACTTATTCCAGTCGATGTTCGGGTGGAAATGGTTGTCATCATGAATGAATAAACCCACAGACAAGTTACTTACGTGGAGATTTGTTTATTCTGTGTATTGTCAGGGATTTCTACCGGTGCTATTACATTTTAATTTAGCATATATGTGTTCATTTTAAAATCTTTGTAAAATTCACAAAAATGAACTGTTATTATAGTTTTTTCTCTTGCAAAAGAGACGAGGAAGGCTTCGTCACCCACACCAGTGACGCCTGTGATTGGCTAGAAAGACACTGCAATGCGACAATTGTAACAATTGCAATGCTTTGCCAAATGTGGTCAGAGATCTCAAAGCCACCGAAAGTCAGCTCGGCGCAGATCACGTCATGCCGGTCATGCCTAAAAAACGCATAGACCTCTCCTGATGTCCTGGGATCGTAAAACTGACAGCGTCAACGTGAAGGTACTGTTGAATTACTTGATATTGATACCATATGACGTCGATGTCGGCCGATTCTGATATTTTTGTGAGCGCACCCTTAAGAAAAAATGATCATCCAATCCGGCAACGTCAGTCAGTCAGTGACAGTTGACAATGACAGCGCATTTTGGCCTTAAGAGAAATCTGAACAATTCTTTATTTTGCAAGGGTTTATTTGTCACAAGTCACCAAAGGGCACAGCGAAAGGACAACCAGGTAACTCAGAATTCATTGCAACAAGTATCACTGTTTTCATGGGTAAAACGATCATGTTGTCACCTATTGTTGACACCTAAAGCAGGGTTTATAAACGAAAAGTCAGGTAATTTCGAAGGTCAGGGAAAAGTCAGTGAAATGTCAGGGAATTTCAACAAAAATCTGGAATTTTAAAAAGCATAATAAAAAAGTGTTGGAAATTCAAAGTTTTAATACTGATTGATTCTTTAAAAAAGTTTTAATGAATCGAATATTTTTTTTTCTTTCATATTTTTTAGGGCAGCTTGAAAGAGGTAATTTAAAAACAAGGTGAGCAAAACCATTAAGCCAAAGGCGGGATCCAGAGTCAAGCCACTGCAAAGTGGAGTTTGATAGGGCGAAAAGACTTCTTTGTAGTAAGCCCTTTTTTCTAACAAAAAAATCGGTTCCTCAGCTTTGCAGCTTACCCAAGTCACATCAACAAATTTTTGTCTTGAAGAACCCTGTACGGATAACAACGGCCCGCGGTAAAATGTAACTAACCATATTTTGAAGGTATTATTCCAAAGGTCAAAATAGTGAAATTCTATGAGGATCGTATGTCTTATAGGAGATATGAGCCGTCTACAAGCGTATGTCTGGCAAAAACCTACGAAGACTTTTTCTCGTAACTTGAAAAGAACTTTGTAGATTTTGCTATTTGGGTCTCACTTGAAAGGTACTTGAATACTGCACCAGGGTTTTATCTTATCTTACGGGGGAGTTACTGTTTGAGAGGGTTAAGTTTTAAAAAAATTACGTAACACCCGTTTCCCACCTACGACTTTTTCATGCGTGACCGCTCACGCGTCATTTCGGTACAAACCATTAAATATTGACTCCTAAAGATTAAATTTTCCCCAAAACTTAAGAGCAAAATGGTTAACAGAGAATATGCTGTTACTCAACCCCAAAGAACCTTAGCCACCTTCCAGCGTCTGTTTTTTCCATTTTTCTGCTTTGTTTCCTCCTCTTCAGCTGATACCCAAACTTTGCCTATATACATAAGCAGAAGGGGGGAAGCTGAGGATTCTTGGACGGGGGGGAAACTATTTACACAAAAACTTTTGACTTTCGTTTGTGTATTTTTTTTTTAATTAACCGTAAGAAAAAACCCTGGATATGCCTCTGTGCAGTATTCAAGTTATGACAAAAAGTCTTCTTAGGTGTTTGCCAGACATACATTCTTTGACTCATATCTCCTATCATATACGATCCCCATAGAATTTCACTATTTTGACCTTTGGTACAATACCTTCAAAATATTAAAATATGGTTACATTTTACGTCGGGCCATAGGTCCATGTTATCCGTCTAGGGTTCTTTCAAAACTTTTGGCTGCGGCACTATAATTAGTAACTTGATTTTCCTAACGTATCTAAAATTTAGACTAGATTCGATAAAATTTGTATAAGATGAAAAGGACTTATTTTGTCCAAGTTATTTAATGATTTGGAACAAAAAAAAAAGTGTCACTTGTTTTGTAAATAAGCTTGGCCGACTTTCCTATAGATTATACAATGGTTTTATCCACATTTATTATCCTGAGGCTTTAGCGAATTTATTCCAATTAAAGTCCCCACCCTTTATAAAATAGGTCAGGTGGAAAGAAGGGGAGAAACGCAAAAGTTGTCAATTTTGTATTATTTAATCCTGTCGAATCCTCACCCAATAATAAATAATCCTCACCTTGTCAAGATTTTGAAAATGAATACTTTGTGACCTAAATAAGTTTAAGATTCGTAACATCTTTTTGTTTTGGTTCAGTAATAGTGCAATTATATTTTTAGGTACAAGTTATTTATTGCTGAAAGACGGTAGAAAATATTACCGATTCTCTAAAAAATATATATTTCAGATATTTTTAAAACTAGCGTGCGTCTATTGTCCTTATTCCTAAAAGTGATTTCAAAACAACAAAGCTAAAATGGAGTAAGTAAGATTTTTGGCGAACTCGTAGTAGTATTAACCTTTGCCATTGGTCGAAATCTATCGATTTAAGAATTAGGCCCAAGGCGTCTAATTTTCTTTTACAATAATCGGATCAACCAGGATGCCATCAGTAACGTACAAAACCGAAATACACTGCTGTGTTCGATGGTTTGTTATGTTTTTACCTTTGTGTAAGGTCCTTTTTTGGTAATATTTATTATTTTTATTATTAATGAAAAGCGTGCTCCTTTTTGTTATTTTGTTGAACTTTGGGATTTCAGTTAATTTGGAATAGACGTGTCTTAGGTAAACTGGTATAAACAAAAAGTTTACTATAAACTTTGATGTGTTGATATAATATATAAATATTTATTAAGATAGTTCGTATATTTATATATATATTTCTTTTATTTTATTTTTCCTTCTTGTACTGTTATTTTATATTTTATAATTATTAATTTTGACAATGCCTATATCATTCTTTTGGTGGAATAAAGAATCTTAAATCTTGATGGAGCGAGCAAGAACATTAAGGGAAAGGCTAACTTTAAATGTCACTTATTAAAATGTTGGTGATCGTAGCTTTTACATGCATAACTTTTGAAAAGTTTTCTCCGTATGCAGCGTTAAAACTTTTTATTAAAAAAAAACAAAGAAATATTAAGTGGATAATGTATAGTGGTTTTTACATTAAAAATACTTGTGTCGCTAGTCAAGATTTTCCACTTTAATATATATATATATATGAGATAATTTGCACAACAATGAATCACTTACTACTTAGGAGACCGGGTTCCTGTTCTAATATATTAAATACCATTTTAGCCGGAGCCTCTATACGCGCAAGTCAATATGGAAAAGAAGCGCAATCGACAGCCTGGTCTTGGAAGTGCTAACCACGTGGCAGAAGCTGCGCAGTTGTCTCAGGCAGGCCAGCCGCCTGACCCCCCGCTCTCTGTACCAGCCGGCAAGGATTCCTGGGTTTAGGTACCCTCCCCAAGAAAAAAAAATTTACCGGTTATTTTTGAAAATTGATGTTGCCCCAAAAAGCTTGTTAGCAGCTGATTTCAAAACTTGTGAAATTTTACATCAAAGCCAGACATGAAATGAAAGTAGTCCAATTATGAATGATAGTTTAATTCTTTAAGGCAATAAATTTTTACCGAAATAATTTATAACAAGGGGTTAGACATACCCTTCTCGGCCTCACTTTTTAACGCCTTGAAGACAACAGCAAGAATTCTGAGAATATCGTATTCATCACATTATTTGTATTATTGTAAATATACCCAAAATGATGCATGTTTTGTATTCTTGTTCACGACCTTTCAGTAATTCAATATCGAAAAATCATTTGTGAATTTTGACAATGGTTTGACAGCAGTTATGCCTTATTATTTGAGTATAAGAGATCTGAAAGAGTTCCTTAAAAAGCTTTTCGTATAATAATACATTAATAAATATCGGGGAAAAAAAATTTAGTACCATTTTAAATAAGGTATTTTTTGAAATATTTAAACGTGAATAACCTTACAAACGTGCTTTATGGAGATACTTGTGGACCTTGAGAGTTAAGTTCAAATAATTAGCTTAATTACAAAAATCATGATGTGATTAAACCTTACAATCTTCTGAGGGGAGAAATTACAATTCATAATAATGTATTTTTCCCAAATATTGTATAACTGACACTTTTGGGACACTTTTTTAGGCTACATCTGGTTGTTTATTTTGTGATATTTAAAATTTGTTTTATATTCAATTTCGACACCAACTTTAGTTAAAATAATTAATCTCTCTTTTATTAAGTAGTATTTTTTGTGACTTTTTTTAATTATCTGGTAAGTTTTTACTTTATACTCACGTGCTTAAAGAGACAGACATAATTGTTTTAAAAAAGTCGGTATATAACCTGAAGGACTATTCAAAAGTATGTATTTTAGTCCAAACCAGTAAATTGCGCAATTGGTGAGCTACTTACGTAAGTATTATTTTAAATTCTTGTACATTTAATGTAGCAAAACGGTTAAACAGTAAACGCCAAGTGGCCTATTATACGTGTACTAATTTTTATTGATAATATGTTATATCCTATACATTTAGGGTAATTTTATTTCCACATTCGGTTCCTTTTTACTTCCTTCCTGTTGCCTTGATTTTATAGTGTAACCGTTAAAGTGACCTAAAGTATTATTATTACACTAAATTCGATAAATGGATTCTACGAGTGGTCTTATATATTGGAGACTTTGAGCAAATAATTAAAATTATCTAAAACCTTTACTTACTCACAGGCGCAATACTGTTTTACTAAAAAAAAAGTACAAAGTACATTTTTAGTTTATTAGCGTCCGCAGCGATTTTGACTCAAAATATTATGTAAATAAGCAGGAGGGAGGTCACGAATATGTACTCTTTTATGTACTAATTTCTTGAAAAATTACTTTAACTTTTAGACGCAGACTTTCCATTTTGTAATAGTGATCTATGGAGAATAATGGTCGAAAAAAAAATAGGAAATTTAATACAAAGCATTGCAAAAGGTTATACATAGTTGATATTTTTAACACATATGTGTGTCTCCTTATGTTGTGTGGTGGTTTATGGCATAAATAACTCTTGTTATGTTTACCAACTTATTGCTTTTGTTTACAAAGATAGTTCACATTTAAAACTCCAGTAATATCTTTTTGGTATAATCAAGAATTTTCAAACTTACAAGACCCCATTTTTTACCTCAAATAGCCCACCAAAAAGCCCAAAATGACGTAGTTAATAAATGCATTATATTTAATTCTCATAGCCAACTAGAAAACCTTGCATTGTTTGACAAATAATTGCCAATAAACTAATCATCTATTTCTTTGTCACTTTATTCTATGAACTTTTACAAGGAGACAAAATAACCTAAAACATTAAAAACGCACGAACGCCTGATCGGTTTGACATCGGCCGTTATCGAGTTAAATCGCGAATTTCGATTTTCTGCTAGACCAGTCAAGAAAGTTGTTAAGTTAACAATCTAATCAGTAGACTATGCATTTTTATGTACTTTTTTTTAAGTAATACTTTTATCTACTAGCTTGGAAAAGTGTATTAAGTATGTAAATATGGAGCGAGTGTATGGACGCTCCTTTTATGGTCGCTGAAAGCCAATCTTTTAGTTGGTAGACTCTTACAACATAAAAGTAAAATATGCACTGCGCATGAGAATAAGTGTAGGTTTTAGAATACATTAATTATTTGCTTTATTAAGTGTTACTGAGACTACGTCTGAGATTAAAACGGCTATACTATACAGGTATATTTTTCAGCTGTACAGGGTGTCCCAAATTCGCATTTCAATATGTCACCCCGTCTCTGGGGGCTTTTTGAAAAGTTTGCATTTGGGATAAGCTTCGTAGTGGTTATTGTATGAGTTTCTAAACTAGAAATTAATTACCAAATCAGATTTAATGAGTCACTTTAGAGTTTTTAAAAAGCCCCCGTAGCTCGACGACGGGGTGACATATTGAAATGCGGTTTTTACCAAAAATCTTGTATTAAAATTTGAGCTTCGCAAAGGGGGGGGGGTCGAATTTTCTCTATCTCCTCTAGAAGTACCCAAAACCATCGAATTTTGAACACCCTGTACAACGTTGATTTAGAATTTATTTTGTTAGTAAATATATTGTGGGGCTAGAATAAAATAAATGTAATGTAGGTTAACAGTATCAAATTAAGTAGAATTTTATAAAACATATATATTATTCTTAAATTTGAATCAAATGATAATTTTGATTTTGTTATTGCTTATCTTATAAACAAAAATTTTCTTTTGACTTGAGTGGAGTTGGCAAGACCAACAAGACAAATTTATTCAGTAAGTTCTTATTGCTACGAAGAAGTTTATTATAAAATAGGTAATAAATTTTTCGAGTCGTGCGCTATATTATTTTTTTTAATTGAAATATTTTTGTACATAGCCAGTCCCAGACCTAAAATGTTATATAATATCAATGTTTGGATATATAATGCACTGATTCGTATTAAAAATATGTAATAATATTTAGTTTTCCGTGGTTACTGTGATGAGCTGTCAAATGAAAAAAAAATGCCTGTAAATATTAATTTTGCCTCGAAATTTTCGTTTAAAACACAAATTTTTATTTTTATTTTACAGTTTTATTTTCTAAATGGATTTATTATATTAATTATGCTTAATTTATAGTGGTATAAACATACTTTATAGATTTAAAAAAGATGTTGGTTTCTTTTATTTTTATGTTTTTTTTATTTAAGATGTATTTGAACATTTTTGAGCTATTCAAACGTATAGTAGTCAATTTTAATATTGTTTTTAATAAAATATACCTATTATAATTAAAATACCGATTTTATTTGGACATCTTTCGGCAAGTGAGGACGGAAAACCCTAAAATATTGCTTTAGGACGAATAAAAAATGCACTTTAAAAGCGACTTGGCTAATAATGAAAAGCGAGAAAAAAAATATTAATATATATATTAATTAATTGTAAATATTAATATAATATTTTTTTTAAAGACTGTGCCACCACCATATGGGACACTGCCTGTGCTTGATATCGTTTTTATTGGATTTTTTTTAAAACGAGACAGAACACAAAACAAGGGAAAACCTTAATCTTTGGACAGCCTTGTCGAATAGAAGTCGGAGAGATCGCTAAAAAAGGCAGGCGATTTGAAAAGACTGAAATTTTTAGGATAGACTATAGGTAGTTTGTCCAAATAAAAGGACTGTAGAGTCAGTAAACTGGGTATTGGGAGACCTGGCGCTGGAGCGATAGTTAAGTTATAAACAGATATTTTTTGCGCACCCTGTACTTTAAAAGTTAATATTTTTTGGACTGTAAAGTAAATCTGGATAAGAGAAGCATTTGGATCAAAAATGCTAAATGTCATAATTTAGTGTTAATTTTGGAAGATATTACACAACAGTGAAATTTGATTTAAAATAAAAATAATAAAATATTTTATATCGCATAAACGCGAAGAGATAAGTATAGAAACGCTATGTAAAAGATGTTTAGAATTTTATGCAGAACCAAAAAACACGAAAATATACTGTGTGTGTCTGATTTAAAATAGATGGATGGATATATTTATGTATGTATGTATGTATGTAGATACATTACATACTTAAAATATTGTTGGCAAGTTTACCTATAAATGGTATGGTATAAATCGACATTTTTTTGATCAATTACTTTCCAAAATATTCCAATGAGCCACTCACCTTGGGATACCCGGTTATAACAAAAGTAATGCTGACGCCACGTGGTCTATCATCATAGTGTTTGTTTAGAATTACATCGCTTTAAACAAATAAATTTTTTACCTTTTTAAAATAGTTTTAGGATACAATTCATTTTGTACCTTCACTATTATTAATTATTAATTAAAGTGGTAATAATAAAGAACGTAATTTTAAACGTTCTTTTTCTAAGCTCATAGGTTTTGTTCTATTTCTTTATTTTTTTATTGCTGTAAATACAATGATTCAAAATAAAAGCATACATTTATAAAATAGAGGAAAAAATAATGTCATACCATTCATATCCGAAAAAAGTTGCAGCACAGTCGGTACCAAGAAAAAAGTTATTATTTGTAGACTTTAAAAAAGGCACCTTGGTTACACAGCGTCATTTATTACACTCGCTCATTGATTACTGTCGCTATTATGCTATATCGCACTTTTATACCTACTCATATTAGCCGCTTTTTATGATATCGCCTATTTTTATACTGCGATTTAATTACCCGCTCATTCAAGTCGCTCTTTTGTTTCGGGCGCCTATTGTTAATTAGTATTTTTACCATTACATTCAGTGTAGAAAGTAAAAAAAAAAGGAATGAATATTTTAAAATTTAAACCTTAGGGTTGCTAGTAATCTGGAGAGCTTAGAAACAATTTGAAATAATTTGCGATTCAGGTACTTTTTTTTTGGACAAGTCCTCAGATTTGTTTTGCATCGTTAAATTTTTGATTTTTTTCCCCAATGTAAGTTACAGATTATCTTTTAAGTATAAAATACTCAGCATTTCTAAGCTTTCTTTCTTAACTAGATCATCTCGCCAAAAAAAATAAGGTCTTTTTTTGTTTAAATTCTTTCGAATTTTTAATTGCAATCTTGGTAGTTTTTAACTAAAATATTTTATTTAATTTTGTAAAGTTTTTTTTTCATTCAAAATCTAAAACATTACAGCAGAGAAATAAAGTTAACACTTATTTGGTAACACTTTTTTAAATTAAGTAAAATTTAGTCTTTATAAGTAATTATTTACAATATATTATTTTTTTAACAAAAATCTTAGATCAAGGGTGTCAAAATCATTAATTAAATAGTTGTAACTACAATAACTTAAATAGACTAAAATAAATAGAAAATAAATAATACGTCTATTCTTAAACTAAATAAATAATATAAAAATGATGACCCTTACTCTAAAATTTTGAAATGTGCCCTGCCTTGGAAAAGGGTGAATTTTTTAGTTTTGGCAACTTATATACCAAAGCCAAATTCAAAGCAGGACAAATTATGCAGAAAATAAATTAGAAAAAAGTCGCCAATCAAGGCCTTTGGACGTGGTTTTAGTTTATCTAACCTCTTCTTCATTATACCGGGTGTAACAAGCAATGGGTACGGCGACTTAACGCCTTTAATTTTAAGAGAGAGTTTTCAAAATTTGGAGTTTTACAGAACTAATCAATACTCAAAATTATATCCTAGTGACACATGTCTATTACTATTTCCATAAAAATGAGGTTAACTTTTGATTTTCAAACGAAACACCCTGTATATGTCATGTCATTTGATCTGAAGACGTGAAGATATTCTAAATACGTTTGTGTCATCCATATGTTACTTTAAGTGACAAGTTTGAAAATTAATTTTTTTCAATTTTAATTTTAGTTTTTTTCATATTTTTTTTCATACTTTAGCGTTAAAGTACATGTTAAAAATCTAAAAAACGAGCCTCTGCAATTTTTTTTATTTTGATAAAAAAAAATCATTTCTTCTATTCAAAATTTGTTAGTTTTTTGTTTGTTGATCCTTTTTGTACTAAGAGTATATTATAAAAGCAACAATATTTGTTATGAAAAAGCAAAATATAAAGTTTTTTAATTTTTTAAGAAAATATAATATTTAAAAAAAATTACGCCGCCATGTTCGCCATCAAAGTTTCTTTGCGGTAATCTGTAACAAATCCAGGTGACCAAAACTCTAAAAAATCTGTTAAAAAAATTGGCCGATTGGCCCAAACCATGCAGAAGACTCAGAAGAGTGACAGATGTTTTAATAACCTGATAAATAACGACAATTTAACGAACTATCAGTTTCATAGGGGACCTATTATAAAAAAGAATCTGGTTTTATAATAACTGTTGCAGTTATGTAGTAGCAGTTTAATAAAACCGTGTTTAGTAACCCAATAAACATTAAAGTTGCAAGGTAACAACAATTACTATTATAAAAGTTATCGTGCCTTCATGTAATTTTATGAAACCAAGAAACCTGGTAATAAGACCCGATCACCTTTATAAGAACTGGTAACCAAACTTATAAAACTTGGGATAATTGAAAATGTTACTTAAGACGCCTCTGTCACATTGAAAAAAAGGACTCGTCTGTTATCAGAATTCAAGATGATATGACTTTAGGTTGACGGATTTAGGTTTTGTACCGACAGTGGTGTGCTATCTATTTATTAAAAGTTAAATAAGTTTAAATGTTTGACCTTTTATTACTCAAGTAATTCTTATCATAACTTAAATCAGAAAACTGTATCTAATGTGTAAGAAAATGTCATTTCAGAAAAAGTTGATGCACCAAAGTGTTATTCGCCTTTGAGTAGAAAAATTCAAATTAAATCTTTAGCTGTCCAGTAACTCGTATTTCAAAGGCTTCTATTAAGGCGTAGGTTTTGGTAAGCTTTTGCACTGCCGTTAATCAGATATTATAAAAAAAAGCTATAAAATTTAAAAAAAAAATTAAAAAAAAATAAAAATTTTAAATCTGTCAAAATAACATATGGATGACACCAAGGTATTTAGAATATATTCACGTCTTCAGGTAAGATGACATGTACAGGGTGTTTCATTTGAAAACCAAAAAGTTTACCACGTTTTTATGGAAACCGTAATAGTTTGACATTTGTCACTAGAAAACAATTTTGAGCTTTTATCAGTTCTGTAAAATTCCAAACTTTCAGGACTTTTATCCTTAAAAATAAAGGCGCTAAGTCGGCGTACCTATTTCTTATTACACCTGGTATGCAGTAAGCAAAGTAGATACATTTTCTGTACCTTCACAAGCACCTAAGTTTTTGGGGTATTTTTTTGGTAAAACTGGCCTAAAATGTTTGTTTGCAAAAATAAAATACAATGAACATACTACAGGTTATTCACGCTTATAATTTGATTGATCCATCCGATGAAAGAAGATACCTTGACATAAACTCCCGGCACGTCAACCCTGCCACAGCCAAATCCCCAAGAGACCAAACCCGCCAGTTCGTAGAATTCGTCATCTTCGCATACCAAGGGACCACCTCCATCTCCCTGTAAAATACAACATTTTAAATTTAAACAAGCCATTATATTTCACAAAGACACGGTCAACGATTTGTGTATGATTTTTTCAGGCATTAATCAAGAATTTGTATTATTTTCCTGTTTTTTTTTAGAGAGGAATAGTAAGAAAAATTGGAGAATTGGTTTTGGAATGTACATAGTGTCATCTGTGATTCTGGATTTTGTAGCTTGATTATGTTTTCAGGTAAAAATTGTAGGAAAAAATTAGACCGTAGTTCGATGGTCTAAAATGCGTACACAGAGTGTGCCAATAAAGTTATTCGAAAAAACTTTTGCAGATCATAACACTTGATTTTTTGAAATTTTTTTTTTGCCTCACCCGTATTCTAAATTCAAGTCATAGCACACTTTATGTATTATCATTATTAAAAGATAGTTGTAAAAGAAATACAAAAGTTTTGAAGAAAATATTTTTATAATTAGGTACATAATTATACATAATTATAGTATAATAATTAAAAATAAACACCTACAAGTAAAGTAAGGTTTTTCAATTCAATTCAAAACATACTCTATTGTCCAAGAATTACATTTAACATGTTTGTTCTTATCGACAAAGCTTAAAGAAAGTACCCACTGTTTTGTGCTAAGTGTTAAACCACGGAATAATAGTGGAAAAGGAGAAATATGTTTGTTCTCATCGACAAACCTTAAAGAAATTAATAGTAATTTCCCTTTTTTTAACTAAATACTAAATATACTATAACTTTTAAAATTAAATTTAGTTTTGCATAAATCTACTTCTTGTAGGATGGTCAAAAGTACATACATATATAGGTATAATCTAGAACATATACATTACAGTTTAAAAATTGACGTTCATAAATCTTAAAAGTTAAAATAACAAACCTGTGGAAAGAAATTCCACGGAAGCCTAGTTATATTATAATACACAAACATGTATTCCTTTATCAGAACGGACTTACAATTAGGTTTCGCATTTATTTTGTTTAAAATTTAATATCAGAAGACATGGTTTAAAAACAATTCTATGGAGTAAAATATTTTTGCAATGATTGCTAAATTTCTTTATTTCTCCAACATTTCTAATTTCGATACGTATGTGGTTGTACATTTTAATACCGTTGTAGATAATTGAATTTTTTAAGAGAGTGAGATGGGGAATAGGTAAACAAAGGTCTTTTGATTGTCGTGTTTCCCAAGTGTCTGATATTGTTATATTGAAAATGTGTTAGGTGCTTGTGGATAGGGCATACTGTTTCAAGGATAAATAAAGATGGAAGTGTTAGTATTCTATTAGATACAAATAGGGGCTTGCAGTACGGTCCCGGGGGCGCTTTACACATTACTCGAATGGCCCTTTTTTGCAGTACAAATGTCGAGTTAAATAGATATTGCTGCAACATCCCCAAAATGGTAGACAATATCTCAAGGGGGACTCGACCCAAGCAAAGTAAGTATTTCTGGCAACTGATTTTCTGAGTTCCTCGGCGAAAATTCTCACGCTATAACATCCGGATGCTAGATTTTTTATTTAGTGTTACAATCTGTGTATTAAATTTAAGCTCGTAGTCTATATTCAAGCCTAAAAATTTAGATAAAAGAACTTTATTCAAAGAATGATTTCCAATAGATACAGAATCAATTTGGGAGTTTCTGAAAGACATTAAGTTAGTTTTAGGCAAGTTAAGACAGGGTTCCCACTGACCTGGAAAAGTCAGGGAATTTTGATAGCTACCTGGAAAAGTCAGGGAATTACCAAAAAATCCTAAAAAGTCAGGGAATTGGCACACAAAACCTGAAATTTCTCTTTCTCAACCTATTTTTTAAACCAATTTTGTAAAAAATATGTGAGTTCTTCTCTGCTCACCTCGTATATAAGCTCAACATCTGTTTCGCGCTCAATCAATTCCAGTCCGCCTAAAATCCAAGAGCAAGAGAAGAGAGAGGAAATCTTTTTAAAATGTGTAGGACAAGGTGTCAGATTGTGTTTATTGAAAATATTTGGTTGGGAAAGGTGGTAGCACAAATTAAAAATAATACAAATATTAAAAACTGGAAGCAATTTTCAAAGGGCAAAGTCTAGCTAAATAAATTCAGCTACTCAACATTAACCCTTTTAAGCAATTAGTTATGGATGCAGAAATATTGTGGTGCATGGAGTCTAAGATTAATCCTGCTGTTTCCAATTATGTCCACATCTTCTGCGAAGGACAGTAGTAGGGTGGGTAGTTACTGGTGGTTGGTGTCTCAATCTTGGCTTTCCTAATTGTATATTCTAATGCTATGTTGAAGAGTTGGGGTGAAAGAGAGTTATGTACCTGCTTAAGCCCATTGTTGATACCAAAGAAATCAGAGTAGCTCTGTTCCAACCTTATCTTGCACCTTGTATCCTCTGTACACATTTTTACCAGGGATATCAGCTTTTAAAAGCCTTTGCTTTGCTCTACATAATCTGTCAAATGCCTATTTGAAATCAATAAACATCTGGTGAAGTTCTCTGTCAAATTCCCAGCATTTTTCCATTATTTGTCTAACGGTGAAAATCTGTCTTATCCTTGATGCTTATGGTAGTATCGGTATTTACCTCTTCATTGGGTAGTTAGCAAAAGTAGTTCTTCCATGTGGTTAGGATCTCTCTTTCGTTGGTTATCAGTTGTCCGTTCTTTGTTGAGAAAAAGTTTTCGGTTCTGGGTTGGTATCATGTTTTTTGCTTTGTTATTCCCTGAAAGTATTCTTTTATTCTGTTGTTTTATCTGTTTTCCTCCATTTCTTTTATTATATTTAGATGGTGGTCTCTCTTTTTCCTTTATATCACTGTGCGTGCTTCAGATCTTTGTTATTAGATGTTGTTAGGTGTTGAAGTTTTTTTTTCTCTGGTCATATTTCGTCTTTCCGTTGCTCTACTACAGTCGTCATCAAACTACTTCCTTGTTTATTTTCTCTTTTTGTCGCGCACTTGACTAGCCACCCTAGTTACTGTTTCTTGGATGTTCTTCCAGACCTCATTTACATTGTAGCCCCATTGCGGTCCTTTTATTTCTTGAGTAATTGGTTTCTGGTAAATTTCCTGTGTTTGTTCTCTCTTGAATTCTTCTGTATTCCAGCTTATGCTCGTCTTCTTTTTTGTTGGTAGAACTAGACAAATTAGTCGTTTATTTTTAATACTGTTAAGTACCTGATTTGTTTTTAGGATTTAACGAACTCAGTTCCTGTGATATTTTTTTTCAAATAAAGTTTCGAACAAAGTTTCTCGTCTTATTTATCTGCTTTTTACCTTTTTATCTCGATAATAATACCTGGTTAATTTGAGCTTTCAAAAATTGTCATGCTAAAAGTCTACATTTACTTGGTATCCACGTAGACAAGCAATTTATATCCGAAAAATACCTGGAATTTTTTAAAAAATGGTCAGGGGAAACCTGGAAAAGTCAGGGAATTTGGAAATCAGAATTTGGTGGGAACCCTGTAAGAGAAAGCTTGTTTGCGTCGCAACATTCCTTTAAACTATCATATTTTGGAAACCAGGACCTCGGAGTTATTGTGAGACCACAGCGCAATTCAATCGTTCGCAAAAGCTTCAAGTTCACCAGAAATTTTCAGATTTAATAAGTCATAAATGAGAAAGAGAGTACCCAACTAGCAATTTGTCGACTTCTCAACGTTGTGCACCGCGTGCCGACGTTGCGTCGCAACGTTTACTTTTACTCAAACACCACCCACTTTTGCACCAATTTGGTGGATGATTTTTTGGTTGAGTCAACGTCGCCATCGCGACTACAGTTGAAGTAATAGTTCAATGGGTTTTGGAGTACAATTATTTGTTCAAAATATTATTCATTGCGTAAAATGATAATACACTATTTGACTACAAATTAAACTATTTCTAACACCATCATATTATTAAAATAAAATGATATTCTATGTCATATATCATGTTTTGCATCATCATAACATGCGAACCAATGCCAAAATATATAAACAGACGGTAGTTTACTGTCAAATGTACAGTTCGTAGCTCTAAAAAACAAGCGCGCCCCTCGATTCAGATGATTTTATGAAATTAAAAAAAAAATCATGATTTAAAAAACGCATACAATGGTTTTAACAATCAATCATGGCGGCACTTATTAGTTTCTATGATAACCAAAGGAGTCCCGTGTCTCGACTGCTTTAACTACTTAACTGTGTTTTGAATGGATGCTCTAACTTAAAAGACGCGAACACGCCTCAATTTTTACCCAATCGAAATTGTTCCACAGTTTGGCTTTCTGCTGCTCACTTAATTTTCGTCCTTGTTGTTTACACAGGACCTTCCTCTTTTTTCCGCCACACTGGGGAATCACCTTCACTGACAGCTGTCACATGTCAAAATATCGAAGAATATTTATACCATTTGTTCCTTTTCATAGTGAAAAATGTTCAAACAAAACTAATAGAAACTTTACAAACCACTTGTTAGTTACATTAACTGAATTAATTGACGTTTGTATGACAGACAGCAGTGCTCCAAAATTTTTTTGTTGCAAACATAACAGAAAAATTGGTTAGATGAAAACAGGCGCGCCCGCGTCTCCAACAAACCGGCCAGAAAACGTGGAGTAAATTGATCAATTTTTCGTTTAGCACACACCGGTTTGTAGTCGGCGCCTACACAACTAAGGAATTACTGTTAGTACAATAGACGGTTATAAATAGTTGTGATGGCGACTGAAGTTGTGATAAACGTTTAGGCGTCGTATAATAGTCGACGTTGTCGACCGTCGCCATGATAACTATTCTTTATCTGTAAAACAACGTTTAAAATTAGTGCAATTCTAATTTTTTCAACTTGTACAACTAAAAATTGCTAGTTGGGTACAACCCAAAACCGACTACTGTGGGACGCCACTCCAGAGAATTTGTTGGGAAGAAGAATTGTTTGAGTGGAAAAAGTAAGGTTGGCGAAAAAAAATTAAAATTTTATATATCTGTGCAAATCATACTTTTTTGTTCTACGGTGCATATCAAATCTACAAACCCAAACTCTAACTCAATTTTAATATTTTGCAAGTATAAGGTGGTTCAAAAAAAAATGCACACTTTTTTTTTATTTGCAGATTTTTTAAAACTTGTATGATTTTTATGGTTGCATGATAACTTTTTGGAAAGCTAGGACACTAAGCTTTCTCGCCCTGTATTGAAAATTCTCATTTTGTTAAAATTTAAGATCGGAAGCGGACGAATTTAAAAAATAAGTATTTTTGACTCCCCAGCAAAAAGAAATTCAGTGCGTCACTGCACCTATTAAAAATACTAGGTTAGAAAGTCACATCCTTTCGATTCACACCAAGGCATCTTGGATTTTAACAAAATGTCAACTTTCAATACAGAATGAGAAAGCCTAATATTTTAGCGTTCCAAAAAGTTGTCAACCATAAAAATTGGACAAGTTATAAAAAATCTGCAGTTAAAAAAAGTGTGCGGTTTTTTTTGGATACCTTATATAATATATTGCTTTTAAGTTAGAGCGATAAAAGATGAAGTTATGCCCAAAATTTCTGCAAAGAAAGCAATCTACAACCTACAATCTAGAGCTATTATAATAACATATCCTGTCCTTGGGGCAGAGCCAGGATATGGGTAATTTTCAATTAAAAAAAAACTGTCTAGCTTTTCCTGGCTTTAGAATATAGTTTTTTAAATAAAAAAGCATTGAGTTTTAATATCTAAGGTGAATTAAATTTAGAACCAATCGAATCGATCGAAAGCAGTGCGTATCGATCTTTTCAGCCATCTAATAATGCTTTTCTGTGACTGTGTTGTGTTTTGTGTGATAAAGTTAAAAAATCAGCAAAAGGTATGTAATAAACTATTTTTTGTCGCTACTGTCCCTTGGCAACTATATACAGACCGCTTCAAGCTACTACGAACATAGGGGGAATCAAGTCCAATTTACTCTCCGTGCCGTACGACCGAGGCGGATTCGAAGCACGCTGCAGTGTTATCTTTTGGAAATTCATTTTGTTTTTATTATTTTGTTTTATTTCTGCCTTGCTCGAGAAACAGATGGGTAAGTTCTTAATTGAAATAATACATTTTTAAAACTAAAAATGGATGTCTACGAAGTTGCCGAAAAAGTGCAGATGGTCAAATGGTCAAATCGTCATAACCCAACACACGTTCGATATTGGTCGAGGGAAAATTTGCATTTGTATTTTGACGTAAGAACACAGTATCCCCAAAAACTAAATGTTTGGGGGGGGGGTATTGTAGGGGAACACGTAATTGGGCCATTTTTTATTAACGGCAATTGCAATTTGAATGGTCCTAGATACTTGGATCTACTGCAGCAGCACATTATTCCAACTGCTAGGCAGTTGTTAGGTGTAAGATTTGGTGAAACATGGTTTCAACAAGATGGTTGTTCCGCTCACAATGTTGGCCTTGTTAGGGAATATCTTGATAATGTATTTCCTAATCGGGTTATAAGTACACGGGGAACTATTTTATGGCCAGCTCGATCTCCCGATCTTGCTCCTAATGACTTCTATCTGTTTTTGAAGAAGCTTTTCAAATTATCACCCCTAACATGCTTGGAAACGTTAGAAGGGGTTTTTATAGTAGGCTCGGATATTGTCTAGCCGAGCAAGGAGGACTTTTCGAACATTTGCTTTAATTGTTTTTTGACTGGGAGAATCTTTTTGGTTTTTAGAATGTATTATTTTATTTTGAGAACTTGCTTTTATTTTGTTTCTCCTTATTATTTTCATTGTAACACGTCGTCACTGATAAATCTGAGCAGTTGACAATAAAACGCTCTTATTTATCAGTGACAAAAAATAAGAAAATTACGTTATAAAAATTTGCGTATTTATTGACCAAATTCCGGTTTCATTGACTACGCTCCACACAGCACCGTGGTTAGAGGCGTACTAAATACAAGGCGAAAGGCGGCGAACGGCAGCGAATGGCGATCGGAAGCCTGAGTGTTGGTTGCTTCACTGATAGGCGTGCGGTGTCTCTGCATGTACGTACACTGGCAAATTAGACTTCTTCCGCCCTATGTTCGCAGTAGCTTGAAGCGGTCTGTATGTTCTTTAATGTTAGTTTAATATTTTAGTTAATAAAACGACAGGTTCTTATAAAAATGATGCAAAAGTTCGTGCATTTTATAGCCTCACTTTTCTAGAATCTCAACGCATAAATGGGTTTTCGTCATTCCTGTCCCCGTCATTCCTATCCCTTTCGAATAATTATTGAAAAGGGACAGGAATAAGATCTGGGGACAGGAATGACTATTTTCCTACGACCACATTGGAAAATAAGCAAGTTTGCAATCCATACTGCTTCAGAAACTTACGTATTCCTCACACATATTGATTTTCATTTTCCTCTCTAGAGAGGAAAGTATTGAAGATGAAGTTGAAGGAAGACATACAAAAATGACAGAGTATACCCAGTAAACATCGTTATGTAGAAATTACGTAAAGTTTACATAACATGGCAGGCCGTCAGATGGTGGATGGCCGCATTCGCACATTTACCGGCCGCCAGAACGTTGCCAACAGATTCATCGGCAAACCGCTAGTGGCTATAAAATGGCCGCTCGGACATAGCCGCTTGCACGTCGCCTCAAACAACACTAAGCAGCCTCGTGACAGCTGAGCGCCTTGCAAGTTCTTGGAGCGAGGCATCATCATATAGTAGGTACCTATTAATTGTTAGACTTTATAAACATTGATAAAAATTGCATTTTAAAAATCTTGACTATCTATATGTATAAAAATATTATGTACCTACTGAAGAAATATAATATTGAAACGAGCGCCATCTGCCTTCTAGACTGACAATTATAACTGTGTAATGATTAGTTGCTCGTCTAGATGGCTCTGGATAAATGCCGACCACGCAACGATTATGTTTTAAGTAACAGCACGCTTGATTGCCGCGTCTGGCTAGTAAGATGATATGTCGAAGCGGCTAGCCACCTATATGCCACCTTTAAGGATTATTTTCGTAAAGAAACCCAAACCGATCAAAAGCGTTACCCTTGATTGGCACGTCTGGCTAGAAAGATAATATGCCGAAGCGGCTAACCACCTATATGCGACTTTTCGGGATTGTTTCGTAAAGCCATCCTAACCAATAAAACTGGCAGCGCGCTTGGTTGCCTCGTCTGGCAGGAGAGAAAATATGCCGAAGCGGCTAGCCACCTATATGCCACCTTTCAAGATTTTTTCGTAAAGAAACCCAAACCGATCGAAAGCGGTACCCTTGATTGCCACGTCTATCTAGAAAGATAAAATATCGAAGCGACTAGCCACACTTTTTTCACCTTGTGGATTTTCTTCGTGCAGCTACATAATATTTACGAGAAACGTCACGCTTGATGGCCATGTCCGGCTAGAAACACAATATGCCAAAAAGAGTTGGTCACCCCTTCGCCGCTTGCTGCAAACTATCGGTAAGCAAGGTGGTTTACGAACTAGTGGCTGTCCACCAGTGCCGCCAAGAAACCGCTTTCTTGCCGTAAGGATTGTGTTTACGCTTGATTGCCTCGTCTTGCTAGAAAGATAATATATCGAAGGGGCTAGCTACCAACATGTCACGTTTCGGGATTCTTTCGTAGAGCCATCTTAATTAATCGATGGCAGCACACTAGATTCCCTCGTCTGGCTAGACAGATAATATGCCGAAGTGGCTAGCCCCCTATGCCACCTTCTGGGATTATTTCGTAAATCCATCTTAACCATTCCATGGCAGTACACTTGATTGCCTCGTCTGGCTAAAAAGATTATTTGCCGAAGCGTCTAGGCACCTATGTGCCACCTTCCGGGATTGTTTCGAAAAGCCATTTTAGTCAATCAATGGCAGCATACTAGATTCCCTCGTCTGGCTAAACACATAATATGCCGAAGTGGGTAGCCCCCTATGCCACCTTCTGGGATTATTTCGTAAATCCATCTTAAGCATTCCATGGCAGTACACTTGATTGCCTCGTCTGGCTAAAAAGATTATTTGCCGAAGCGTCTAGGCACCTATGTGCCACCTCCTGGGATCGTTTCGTAAAGCCATCTTAACCAATCAATAGCAGCACGCTTGATTGCCTCATATGGCTAGAAAGATAATATATCGAAAGGGCTAGCCACACGTTTTCCACCTTGTGGATTTCTTTTGTGCAGCCACCTTATATTTACAAGTGGCATCACGCTTGATGGCCATGTCAGGCTAGAAACGCAATTTGCCAAAATGAGTTAGCCACCCCTGCGCTGCTTGCTGCAAGGTATCGGTAAGCAAGTGGTTTACCGACTGATGGCTGCCCACCAGTGCCGCTTAGAAACCGCTTTCGTGTCGTAAGGCTTGTGTTTACTGGGATCTTTTGTCAACACCTCAAAGTCCGCATTCTAATTTTTAAATATCTTCGCTCTTTATCCACTGTACAGGGAACATAGTGACATTAGCGCCATCTCGGCCTACTAGGAAGAAACTATTAAACAGTGGTAATTTCTTTAATTTTCATAATATTTTTGTAAATTTTAATGTGACGTAAATCGCGTTATAGAGCGTTTACCTCATTTAGACGATATAAATATTACATAAAATGTTTTATGTAATAGTTATGTAACATTTGAAATGTAAACTTACGGTTCATTTGAATATAGAATAATTATGTAAAATTTTAAATGTAAACTTAAGGTTGACACTGTTTCATAATATTTATGTAAATTTCTAAATTTTAATGTGACGTAAATCATGTTATAGATCGTTTACCTAATTTAGATGATATAAATATTACATAAAATGTTTTGTATAGTAGTTATGTAACATTTTAAATGTAAACGTAATGTCTAAATTGTTACATAATACAACATTTAAAGTAAATCATTTTATGTAACGTTTACCTAAATATTACATATAATTTTTTATATAATAGGTAATGTCATATTTTTTATGTAAAATGAAGGTTCCAATATTTACATAATATTTACGTAAATTTTAAGAATTTATTTATAAAGTCATATTATTTACGTAAAATTAACATTGCTTATGATGACTTAAATTTACAGTCAAAGTTTTGACGTAATGTTTACATATTTTTTTTATAAAATATTTTTATGTGAGTTTTACGTAAATATGATGCAACATATTTTACATAAATATATGAACCTTAGATTTATATAACTATTAGGTTAAAGTCACAAGTGTGTTTACTGGGTACAGTCTAGCCTACTTGATTTACTCTCTGAAATAACGATGCTAATAATTTCCTCTTGAGAGACGAAAATAAGAAAATAGATTTTTAACAAAAATATGTTGAAATTGGGACAAAATATTCTGTGGTCGTAGGAAAATTAGAGTACACAACTCGTTAGAAGTGACCTTTCTACACTCGTGTGATTTTCGCCAGTCGACTATTGCTTCGCGTAAAAACGACACACTCGCGTGATATATCGTTCACTTTGCACACTTGTTGTGTAATATACTATTCTTATAGCTATATGGGTATTTTTTTATTATTTTGTTTCAGATGGCTTCCACGACCAAAATAAAGAAGTTTATTTTATCATTCGGGTTTTTATTATAGATTTTAATTTGTTGTTTGTTATTTCTCGTTTGCCTAATAAACGTTTTAATATAAAATAATCTTTTGTTATTTCCGACCCCAAAATATCCTGTCAAAACTTTTCTGCCCAAAAAAACTGAATGAAACATAACTACTGGAACTTATTGTTGATACACTTTTAAAAACTGTATTAGGTATAAGCATGATAATTTAAGTAAAAGTACTAATTTAAAGTGTACAATGAATTTGGTTTGGAAACAAAACACTGGAAAAATTATTAAAGTTTTTTAAACAACAATAAAGTTTTTTTGTGTATAAAAATCTTTTTAAATTCATATTAGTAGGTATTGGTGCACTTGAGCGTGGGAAAATTTTGAAGACCGTGGGAACTTTTTGCTGATCAGGTGCACCGCCCTAATTAGAGGTACGCGCCACCTGTCACCTTTGCAGACACCTGTATCCTTTGATATATGCCGCCAGGCGCGACGCCCTAATTAGAGGCACGCGCCACTTGTCACAGGTGCCGACACCGGGGTCCTTTGATATATACCGCCAGATTTTTGTTTGTATACCTTTTAATAAAAAAGTGTATTTTATCCAGATGACCGTCGGTCAAGACCGCATGGACATGGGGACTTGTTAAAGCTTTTGTAAAATGGTGTTTGGATTAAAAATATGTTAATAATAGCGGTTCATTCTCAGATAGTTCACCGTGTGAGCGCTTCAGGTGTTTTCTACCTTTTCTTAATAATGTTGGTTTTTCATGTTTTATTCAATAGAAAGGTACAAACGAGACTTTCTGAAAATTAGATGCCTATACAGTGCCAGTTTATTATCACCAGGTGTCGCAGATCTATCTCTGTGATAGCTTTATAGAAAACTTACAGTTGTTAAATAATTAAAGTTTTAATCTCATTTTCCTCTTAATTTAGGCCGGGCGCCGTAGCGCCGTGGGCAGCGTATCTGCCTACTGCACGGAAAGTCCCGGGTTCGAATCCCGGCTAGGTGCATGGACATTTTGTGTTTGTCTTTAACTTTGCAAAAATTTCGCCAACACTGGGCATTGATCCTGTAATGGATGGAAAGTTCCAGTATAAAAAAAATCTCATATTCCTCTTAAAGATATTTCAGAATGACCACGCCACATATCTTAATGCATTTTTTTTGTTTATTGGAATAATTTAAAAATAAAAGCGGCTTAAATTTTTTATTTAGCTCCAAGATATAAAAAAAACTTGGGATATAAGCTATTAAAAAAACAGTCTAAAAAAATTAAAAGAACTATTTTTCTTAATCTAAAAGTAGTGAAAAATTAAATGAGGGACCAAATATATATTATTTGTTCCCTACATATTATAATAAAATGGTATAATATTTATACTTTTCTTTATTTTGAGTTTAAGTTAGATGTAATTGTGTGATAACTCACAGGGCATTTGCTTGCTATTTCTTTATGACTTGCAAACAAAAGTTATGAAAATTTTTAGATACAAAAATCTAAAAAAATGCCTAAAATTACCTGATTACTCCTAAAGGCTGCAGGGATTAAGTAAGTTCAAACAGTATGGTGGTCCATGAGGGCTCATTATTAAAAATGTTAAAACTACAAGGTTATACGCTAGTACTATGTACTACTACTCCTAATAATATTATTATATAACAATGTTAGTTGACAAAAATTTAACTTTTAGGGACACACAAATAAAAATACTTTTTTCTAAACTAAAGTTATAGCAATTAAATATTGCCTTAAATAGGTTAAATTTTAATTAATTGTTAAACAATATATTTCCCACTTATTAACACTTTTTTCACCATGCAGTTCTTGTTTAAATCACTGGTAATACGTTTTAAAATCATTATTTTTTTAACTAATTCTGAACTCAATCGGAAAAATCATCTAAGGAAGTATGACGATGCAGAGTAGTAAATCAAAATTAGTGAAAGTTGTGGGCAAACACCCCATAATGTATATAACCGTCAAAGAGTGTCGAAAAGAAAGACAATTTTACTTTGCTCGAGCTTTAACATATACGAGATATCCGGTTTACTTCCCAATGATTTTAGGCTTAATTTTTAATTTGTATTGCCTTATGAATGCAGGGACGGAAGCAATGTTATATAGCAGAGGATTACTGTTCAGAGGGGGGGTGTAAAGCTAGCGATCCACTATGTATATTTGCTACGCAGTCTTAAAACCCCTGCGCTCGACAATGAGGTGCCGGGACTCAGCAGGTATTTAAAATTTCTAACAGGGCTTCATCACTCAAATAAGATGTGCAATTTTTAAAAAATTTTGGAAAAACATTTAAGACAATGCACTAAAAAGCTAAAAATACCTAATATTACACTTGGTGAAAAATTAAAAATTGAATTTACCATTTCTCTACTAAAAGGTAATATGTGGTGACCTAGACGGAAAATCTCTTCTAGTGGTGGTGGCGATGGAGAATTAGCTTTTTCAAATAGTGCTGCAAAATGGAGATTGATTGCCTCTGCTCTGTATTCGACTTTCGTATAGAAATTGGAATTATTATAAATTTCTCTCTCTTTATTAAAATTCCAAAATACAAAAAGTCTAATAAATTGAAAGTAAAATAGTACCTACAATAGTGGAGTTCATATAAATATTTTAACAAAATATTTACATTATGGCGTTCACTGGAATCCGAACAAAGCATTACACTACTAAAGCAACTCATTGCCAGAGCGCAGCAGCAATATCTTCCTCAATTCAGCTAGTACACAAAGAATTCAAATTTATATACCACATAAGATTGAGACGCACAATGTATAGAAAAAATATAGATTTTAAATAACTAGGATATTAAGGATATTTTTAAGAAGAATAAAAAATTTAGAGTAAAATGATCAGATGAGGTACATTATCTTAAGGAGGAATAGATTTTAATTTAAGGCAAGATAGTTTTCAATAAGTCAAAGTTTAACTTCATTAGATACTATTGACATTTATTTTAGATTTTTTTTTTGCGAAAATATCTTGTATTTTCTTAGTATTTCTGCATTTATATTCGTCATTTGTTTAAATGTATTTCTGTTCCGTGATATATCTTGATTTTTGCAAATGTAAAGTAATATTTTGTAAACATAGAGTTGTTAACCGAAGAATTTTAAAATCTTGAAATTTTTAAAGAAGATTGGAAAACTATTTTAAGGAATTAAGGAATATTTAATAAAGGAAATTTAAAAGTTAATTTTCGTCTTACTGGTCTCTATGAACTACCAACTTCCATCAAGAAATTTTCGACCTGAGATTCTGGCACCATAGCATGATCGTAGTAAAACAAGCACAAAAGATGAGCTATAAGAAATAAGCAAGTAAAAGAAGTGGCTGGTTTTGGTAAAGGGACAGACGTGAAGGAGCTGTACATCCAGCTGAGGGAAATCCTGACAAAAAAAAGGGTGTTGAAATTTTCCGAACAGGATAGCGGTAAGAGTGTCCCTGTCTTTATTAAACATTTTGAAAAACTGTTTATCTGAATATAAGTTTTATTTTATACTTTTTTGTTAGAGGCTGGGCTCTTCAAAAACTGCTTCACGTCGAATTTAATATAAATAAGTTCAACCCCCTCTAAAGACGTCTTTATTATATCTTTTTAAAGAAATGAGGCAATAAGGATGATGTTAGAGATTCAGAATCAGTCATAAAGATTTGGAAAAGTACCTAGAAGTCTAGATAAATGTTGTGTATTGATATTAATTTCATGAACCAACCGCCCTTAACATAAAGATGTCTTGTTTATTGGTTTTCTTCTAACCAATATCCTATTTTATCAAGAGATTTTCGACCTAACATTATGAAATCCTGAAATGAGCTTACAGGAAAACTTCTCAATAGCGGTCAATAAAAATGTCATTACAAATTGTCCGTTTAAGGAGGTGACCCTTTTTGGAGGTAAAGAAAAAAATAAATTATCTTATTTAGTTTTGTTTGGCATTGCCAAATAAAGTCCGGTTTCGTCTGTCTTTCAGTTCAATTTTACTTTTTAGAGTATAATTTACTTGCATTCTTCTAATACACATTTATACAGATTTTTAAAAAGCATTTGACCAAATCGACTTGTATATTTTGATACATAAATTAGAAAAGTTAGGGTTTTCTAGAAAGTTGCTCAAACTGATTGAGTCCTATCTATTAGAAAGGTGTCAATTTGTAGAGGTGGAAGGCTTTAAATATTTTATATATGCTGTCAAGTCAGGGGTTCCTCAAGGTTCAAATTTAGGACCATTGTTATTTTTGTTATTTATAAATGACCTTGCCGAATGCCTGACATGCTTAAAATTACTGTTTGTCGATGGCCTAAAGATTTACTGCTGCATTTCCACTTTTTTAATTGCCAACCCAACTAGCAATTTTTAGTTGTGCAAGTTGTAAAAATTAGAGTTGCACTAATTTTAAACGTTGTTTTACGGATAAAGAATAGTTATCATGGCGACCGTCGACAACTTCGACTATTATACGACGCCTAAACGTTTATCACAACTTCAGTCACCATCACAACTATTTATGACCGTCTATTTTACTAACAGTAATTCCTTAGTTGTGAAGGCGCCGACTGCAAATCGGTGTGTGCTAAACCGAAAATTGATCAATTTGCCCCACGTTTTCTGGCCCGTTTGTTGGAGACGCGGGCACGTTTTCATCTAACCAAGTTTTCTGTTACGTTTGCAACAGACCAATTTTGGAGCACTACTGTCTGTCATACAAACGTCAAAAGTGTTTTGTAGAGTTTTTATTAGTTTTGTTTCAACATTTTGCGCTATGAAAAGGAACAAATTGTATAAATATTTTTCGATATTTTATCGTCGCAGAAGGCTTTAGCCTAGCATTTAGCTGATATACTGGATTAAAATGTGTCATCTTCTGTGTGGCGGAAAAGAAAAAGGAAGGTCCTGTGTAAACAACAAGGACGGAAATTAAGTGAACAGCAGAAAGCCAAACTGTGGAGCAATTTCGATTGGGTAGAAATTGAGGCGTGTTCGCGTCTTTTAAGTTAGGGGATCAGTTCAAAACAAAGTTAAGTAGTTACAGCGGTCGAGATACGGGACTCCTTTGGTTGTCATAGAAACTAATAAGTGCCGCCATGATTGATTGTAAAAACCACTGTATGCTAATATGTAAACAAACATAAATTTTTTTTTTTACCTTTTTCTACAATAAACTACGATCTTTTTGCATGTAAAAATTCGGATTTTGTTCTTAGGAATCCTAAGCAACACCTTCAGAGGTTTTTCGAAGCGACTTTTAAGTCATGATTTTTTTTTTAGTTTCATAAAATCATCTTAATCGAGGGCGCGCTTGTTTTGTAAAGCTACGACCTGCACATTTGACAGTAAACTACCGTCTGTTTATATATTTTGTCATTGGTTCGCATGTTTTGATGATGCAAAACATGGTGTTAGAAATAGTTTAATTTGTAGTCGAATAGTTTAATTATCATTTTACGTAATGAACAATATTTTGAACAAATAATTGTATTCCAAAACCCATTGAACTATTACTTCAACTGTAGCCGCGATCGGGACGTTGACTCAACCAAAAAATCATTCACCAAATTGGTGCAAAAGTAGGTGGTGTTTGAGTAAAAGTAAACGTTGCGACGCAACGTTGGCACGCGGTGCACAACGTTGAGTCGTCGACAAATTGCTAGTTGGGAACAACTACAAAATGAGCTAAATTTGCTAAATAGATGGTGTGAAAATAATAGACTTAACCTAAATGTCTCTAAATGCTTTGTCATTTCTTACTCTAGAAAAAAATATACAGTCAATTACCCGTACAAAATTGAATCTCAAGAACTAATAAAATGTAATACTAGCAAGGATCTAGATGTAACATTTAATCATAAATTCACGTTTAACAGTTATTTCCAGTCAGTTATGCTATCTGCATCAAAATCACTTGGATTTATCATAAGAAACTGCAGAGCATTCAAAATCCACAGGGCACTAAAAGTTTTATTTAATTCGTTTGTCAGGCCAAAGCTGGAATATGCTGTTATCATATGGCATCCAATTTATCCAACTTACAGTGACTTTGTGGAGTCCGTGCAAAGAAGATTTGTTAAATATTTACCATTTAAGCAAGATGGTTTTTATCCAGTACAAGGAGCTTCACAAACTCTTCTTTTAAACAGAATTGACATGCTTTGCTTGGACGAACGCAGGAAGATAATAGCAATATCATTTTTATGCAAACTATTACATTTTAAAATTGACTGCATTAGCCTCCTTAATCAACTAACTCCAAACACTCCTAGACAAAATTCAAGAAAACCGTTTTTACTTTACTGCGAGCGTCCTAATAGTAACATGCTAACCAGATCTCCTATATACGGCTCAGTTAAGTTTGCCCCCCCCCAGATCGATTTTCTCAAAAATTTTTATGCCAAAATTTTGCACACATTTTGCACACCACAAATCAAATTTT
Organism: Oxystoma pomonae; assembly: GCA_963921995.1. Lineage (NCBI taxonomy): Eukaryota > Metazoa > Arthropoda > Insecta > Coleoptera > Brentidae > Oxystoma > Oxystoma pomonae. The sequence continues at coordinate 42,870,629 of OY998173.1, forward strand.
GCACACCTTCCTACGAGAAACTACAGCCCATTTTCTGTGGGGGGGGGCAAACTTGACGTTGCCCCCCCCAGTCAATATTTTTCAAAACTTATGATGTCATTTAAAAGGTCTTATTTTGCACAATTTTGCACACCCATTTTAAAATTTTGCACACCTCCCTGTAACCCACACGAGGGTTCTGAAAATATCAAGTTTGCCCCCCCCCCAGTCAACATTTTTAAAAAATTTTGATGTCGTTAGAAAGGTCTTATTTTGCACACCCATTTTAAAATTTTGCACACCTCCCCGTAACCCACACGAGGGTTCTGAAAATATCAAGTTTGCCCCCCCCCAGTCAATATTTTTCAAAAAATTTGGTGTCGTTAGAAAGGTCTTATTTTGCACAATTTTGCACACACATTTTAAAATTTTGCACACCTCCCTTTTCAAAAAGTTTGGTGTCGTTAGAAAGGTCTTATTTTGCATAATTTTGCACACCCCCCTGTAACCCACACGAGGGTTCTGAAAATATCAAGTTTGCCCCCCCCCCAGTCAACATTTTTAAAAAATTTTGATGTCGTTAGAAAGGTCTTATTTTGCACACCCATTTTAAAATTTTGCACACCTCCCCGTAACCCACACGAGGGTTCTGAAAATATCAAGTTTGCCCCCCCCCAGTCAATATTTTTCAAAAAATTTGGTGTCGTTAGAAAGGTCTTATTTTGCACAATTTTGCACACACATTTTAAAATTTTGCACACCTCCCTGTAACCTACACGAGGGTTTTGAAAATATCAAGGTTGTTCCCCCCAGTCAATATTTTTCAAAAAGTTTGGTGTCGTTAGAAAGATCTTATTTTGCACAATTTTGCACACCCATTTTAAAATTTTGCACACCTCCCTGTAACCCACACGAGGGTTCTGAAAATATCAAGTTTGCCCCCCCCCCAGTCAATATTTTTCAAAAAGTTTGGTGTCGTTAGAAAGGTCTTATTTTGCACAATTTTGCACACCCATTTTAAAATTTTGCACACCTCCCTGTAACCCACACGAGGGTTCTGAAAATATCAAGTTTGCCCCCCCCAGTCAATATTTTTCAAAAAGTTTGGTGTCGTTAGAAAGGTCTTATTTTGCATAATTTTGCACACCCATTTGAAAATTTTGCACACCCCCCTGTAACCCACACGAGGGTTCTGAAAATATCAAGTTTGCCCCCCCCCAGTCAACATTTTTAAAAAATTTTGATGTCGTTAGAAAGGTCTTATTTTGCACAATTTTGCACACCCATTTTAAAATTTTGCACACCTCCCCGTAACCCACACGAGGGTTCTGAAAATATCAAGTTTGCCCCCCCCAGTCAATATTTTTCAAAAAATTTGGTGTCGTTAGAAAGGTCTTATTTTGCACAATTTTGCACACACATTTTAAAATTTTGCACACCTCCCTGTAACCTACACGAGGGTTTTGAAAATATCAAGGTTGTTCCCCCCAGTCAATATTTTTCAAAAAGTTTGGTGTCGTTAGAAAGATCTTATTTTGCACAATTTTGCACACCCATTTTAAAATTTTGCACACCTCCCTGTAACCCACACGAGGGTTCTGAAAATATCAAGTTTGCCCCCCCCCCAGTCAATATTTTTCAAAAAGTTTGGTGTCGTTAGAAAGGTCTTATTTTGCATAATTTTGCACACCCATTTGAAAATTTTGCACACCCCCCTGTAACCCACACGAGGGTTCTGAAAATATCAAGTTTGCCCCCCCAGTCAACATTTTTAAAAAATTTTGATGTCGTTAGAAAGGTCTTATTTTGCACAATTTTGCACACCCATTTTAAAATTTTGCACACCTCCCCGTAACCCACACGAGGGTTCTGAAAATATCAAGTTTGCCCCCCCCCAGTATATATTTTTCAAAAAATTTGGTGTCGTTAGAAAGATCTTATTTTGCACAATTTTGCACACCCATTTTAAAATTTTGCACACCTCCCTGTAACCTACACGAGGGTTCTGAAAATATCAAGTTTGCCCCCCAGTCAATATTTTTTAAAAATTTTGGAGTCATTAGAAAGGTCTAATTTTGCATCATTTTGCACACCCATTTTAAAATTTTGCACACCTCCCTCTAACTCACACGAGGGTTCTGAAAATATCAAGTTTGCCCCCCCAGTCAACATTTTTAAAAAATTTTGATGTCGTTAGAAAGGTCTTATTTTGCACAATTTTGCACACCCATTTTAAAATTTTGCACACCTCCCCGTAACCCACACGAGGGTTCTGAAAATATCAAGTTTGCCCCCCCCCAGTATATATTTTTCAAAAAATTTGGTGTCGTTAGAAAGATCTTATTTTGCACAATTTTGCACACTCATTTTAAAATTTTGCACACCTCCCTGTAACCTACACGAGGGTTCTGAAAATATCAAGTTTGCCCCCCAGTCAATATTTTTTAAAAATTTTGGAGTCATTAGAAAGGTCTAATTTTGCATCATTTTGCACACCCATTTTAAAATTTTGCACACCTCCCTCTAACCCACACGAAGATTCTGAAAATATGAAGTTTGCCCCCCCCCACCGTCGATATTTTTCAAAAAATTTTGTGTCATTCGAAAAGTCTATTTTGCGCAATTTTGCACACCCTTCAGTACCCCACAAGAGCGTTCTCAAAAAAGTTTGCCCCCCCCAGTTAATATTTTTCAAAAAATTTATGTCATTCGAGAAGCGTAATTTTGCACAACTATTTTTAAATTTTGCACACTTTCCATGCCGTTTTCTTTTTGTGGCGTTTACGGTTAAACTTGGTCCTAAAATTTCCCAGAAGTATAAGCAAACGAAGGAGACCTCGATTGTGTAATATCTTTGAATATTGTTTAAATTTACAGATAATTGTTTATGTTTACATTTGTATATAATCAAAAGTTTTTAATTTTTATGAATTTCCGGATTATACTTAAATTTTCATATCAAAAATGAACAGAAAAAATCGATGTAGACAGCGCATCCTGTCATGTTCGATGCCTTGAGAATCGGAACCAGCCTATTTTGGCGGTTCAGAATGGTTGCGGTTCTCAAGGTATGGATCTTCACAGGATGTGCTATCTACGTCCATTTGTTAGATGATGTCATAGCATGTGAAAAATTAAGTATAATCCGGAAATTCATAAAAATTAAAAACTTTTGATTATAGACACATATATGTAAGCATAAGCAATTATATGTAAATTTAAACAATATTCGAAGATATTACACAATCGAGGTCTCCTTATTTTGCTTATACTTCTGGGAAATTTTAGGACCAAGGTTAACCGTAACCGCTACAAAAAGAAAACAGCTCCAGAAACTAGTAGGTAGGTATGTGCACCTATATCTGAATTCGGGACAGGTATCCGCGGGAGGCGGGAGGTTGTACGTGCCGTAAAGAGGAATGCGTGCGTACCTACACCTACCACGCGCGAAGGCCTTTTATGTAATATATTGAAATGTCGCTTAGCAATGCCTAGTTTTATTTGTGTTCATGATTCAGAATGACTTCGGGTGAAATTTCCGAAGTTTGCAACGTGTATTTTAAATGGTGGCGTTCCATTTCGGCAGGAAAGTCAATGTGAACGCCTCTATTTAAAATACATAACATTACGTAACGCCTGGTTCTCACCTATGCGTGCCCACCCTGACTCTAAAAATGCATCACGTGATCAGCCATGCATTTGCCGATTTTTTAAAAGTGTCGCGTGATGCGTTTTTAATGTCAGGGTGAGCACGCATAGGTGGCAACTAGGCGTAACGCTTATAGGGGTTATGTAGGGGTGAGCGGGGTTTCGCGGTTCCGTTACGTAACGCAATTTTTAAATTATTATTGTGAAATAAAACAACTTTTTGGATTTTTCGAGTAAAAAAGAAAAAAAAGAGGGGGTCTCTGGCAGCAAAACGTTTTGTTATTTTAGACTGGAGTAGTCCCAAACGTTACAAAGCGTTATATAGGGGGTCGCGGGTTGGGGTCAAAATTGGGCAAAATAAGGGTTACGTAATAAGTGCACTACCTCTCAGTTTACGCAATTACTTTGTGGTTATCGGTAAATATAACCTAACGTTCTTACTTACTTTTTACTTTTTTTAGTCGATGATACGTACCTTATCAATCAATTTTCCAAAAATATTTGGAAAAAAATAAAATAACGATAACCATAAAGTAATTCCTCCGGAAATTCCGAACTCTGTTATGGAACTGCGCAGTCGCAGAAGGAACAATAATAATAAGGAAAGAGACAAAAACACTGACCAATTAAACAAAGACCTTAAGTGTGAATGGAACTTTAACTTTTTACCTATTGGTGTCATCCCATTTGCAGCAGGCGTTGTTTCCGTCTTTGGGTTGAGAATTAAGTCAAATTTACATGACATATATTTTGAATTCGATTTGATTTTTTTTTCGATCTATAAAAGGAATAATAATTTTTTTCTTATTTGCCATTTTAAGTGCATGAAATACAAAAACAAAATGTCTATGTTCATGTGTAGAAATAAATAAACGACTTCTTCTAATTATAATTATTGACGGACGGAATTTTTTGATGTAAACCTAGTTAATGACACACCAAGACGCCAAACGCTGTCCGCAAATAGCAAGGTGTGATTTCGGACGCACCCATGAAATCGGAGGCGCGTTCGACCTCGGGTGAAACTTGCCCCAAAATGGGTAAGTGCAGCCCTCTAGAAATTTGATAAGCCTTTGGTATTCTTGACATGTAAAAGAGAAAGATAGAAATGCGGCGTTATAGGCGTTCTTAGTCATTTTCGGTAAGAGCTTCATAGAAAGTGACAGTTTCCTCGTCCTTCACTCCCCAAATGGACCTACCTAAATTTTTGGGTGTTCTGCACCAAATTTTGACGTTTCTTGGACCTTGGTCATCTTGTCTTTACACTTTGCAGTGTGTATTTGTGGAAGAAATGAATTTAATGGACGAGAAGCACGAAAACGTCTGGGCGTGAAAAAAATTCTGTTTTTTTTTTATAAGTTAACTATACAGGTTAGAAAAGTGTAGGTTGTATAAAAACAAGCTTACGGAACCGTGGAGTGAATTAGGGCGTACTCCTATTAACTCCACGGTCCACGGTCCCGTAAGTATAATATATATATATATATATAATATAATATATATAATATATAACTTTTATTTTGGTTTATTATTGAAGTAAAATATGCGTGCGGGAAAGTAGAAAGATCTGAAAGAAAACAAAGCGTGGTTTTTTTTTAAAGAAAGTGTTTATTTTATCTATAAACGAAGTTTACTATTAGAAGTGCAACAACACGCAAATACGATTTACTTACTTTCGACTAACTTGCGTGACAAAGACTTTTATGGAACTTAAAATTAACGTTTTTATTTTATTAGATACATAAAGCCAATTATCAAAGTTAACACTATCCTAAGACGTATCTCTGTCGAGTGGACCAATCAACCATGTACAGTTTTAAATATATGGGGAATGCGAGACAGCTCCAGCTGATCAAAGTACCCCTGGATACCCATTCTTCAGTTTCTAGACAAACTTTCGTGTAGGAACGATCACATCCTTTATTTCAACCATTGGGCAAGCCCCAATGCGGTTACGAAACGTTCGATAAGCTGAAAAGCTCCACGGCGCCCGCGCAGGAGAACCCGCTCTCTTCCTCATAACCAGCAGATGTAAGTTGTAGGAGAGTTCTCTTGATATGCGGTAGCCCGGTAATGTCCGGCGTTGCTCGACTGATATCGGATGGCTAGTGCAAGCAGTCAAACTATCCTATTGGTCCAAATCACTAATGTGAGCATTCCTATAGGAGTGTTCTCTCGAAACTGAAGAATAGGTACCCTGTCCTGCAATACGTGTCAGGATAACACGTAAGAAGACGTGACGTTACGTATTTTTCACCCAAGACGTTGCTCTATCAACAAAAACGTGTCATTTCGATCAGCTGGAGATGTCATGCATTCGCCATAAATTTAAAAGTGTACTTGGTTAATTGGCCGACAAGATAGAGATACGTCCTAAGATTTTTTTAGGGATGAGGTATTTTGGGGGTAGTTCCGAAGGGAGAAATGGAGGAAATTTCAAAAACAATAGGGCTCCGCGCGTCAATACACGTAATCGTTGTGTAAAATTTCGTTATGATAGGTGCAGGAGTTTTTGAGTTACAGTGGCGCATATCGAGGCGACGGACAGACAGACAGACAACAAATCAGTAAAGAATTGGGTTTCATCCTGTGAAAATCCATACCTTGAGAACCGCAACCATTCTGAACCGGCAAAATAGGCTGGTTCCGATTCTCAAGGCATCGAACATGACAGGATGCGCTGTCTACATCTATTTTTTCTGTTCATTTTTGATATGAAAATTTAAATATAATCCGGAAATTCATAAAAACTAAAAACTTTTGATTATAGAAAAATGTAAACATAAACAATTATCTGTAAATTTAAACAATATTCAAAGATATTACACAATCGAGGTCTCCTTCGTTTGCTTATACTTCTGGGAAATTTTAGGACCAAGTTTAACCGTAAACGCCACAAAAAGAAAACGTCATGGGAAGTGTGCAAAATTTAAAAATAGTTGTGCAAAATTAGGCTTCTCCAATGACATAAATTTTTTGAAAAATATTAACTGGGGGGGGGGCAAACTTTTTTGAGAACGCTCTTGTGGGGTACTGAAGGGTGTGCAAAATTGCGCAAAATAGACTTTTCGAATGACACAAAATTTTTTGAAAAATATCGACGGTGGGGGGGCAAACTTGATATTTTCAGAATCTTCGTGTGGGTTAGAGGGAGGTGTGCAAAATTTTAAAATGGGTGTACAAAATGATGCCAAATTAGACCTTTATAATGACTCCAACATTTTTAAAAAATATTGACTGGGGGGCAAACTTGATATTTTCAGAACCCTTGTGTGGGTTACAGGGAGGTGTGCAAAATTTTAAAATGAGTGTGCAAAATAAGACCTTTCTAACGCCACCAAATTTTTTTAAAAATGTTGACTGGGGGTGGCAAACTTGATATTTTCAGAACCCTCTTGTGGGTTACAGGGAGGTGTGCAAAATTTTAAAATGGGTGTGCAAAATTGTGCAAAATAAGACCTTTCTAACGGCACCCAACTTTTTGAAAAATATTGACTGGGGGGGGGGCAACGTCAAGTTTGCCCCCCCCCCACAGAAAATTGGCTGTAGTTTCTCGTAGGAAGGTGTGCAAAATTTGATTTGTGGTGTGCAAAATTTTGGCATAAAAATTTTTGAGAAAATCGATCTGGGGGGGGGGGCAAACTTAACTGAGCCCCTATATACTACATTTGTAAAATGTTTAACACAGCTGATTGTAATATTTGGATATATTTTTTGACAAATTAGAATCCATTAAACGTAAATTGTCACCTTAGTGACTAAACTTTCTGCGATGATTTCGAACTAATCCATTTACATAATTTGGTTTTATATACCTTCCGTATTTCCAATAGACCTAGTAATAAAGGTCCGGCTGTGTGCAAACATCCTCAGAAGGGCCCACATGGGATAAAAATTCCAGGTAATCTTCCTAAAAGTTAGGGATTCATGTGGCTTTGGCCGGTTTAGAAGAGTTTCGGTATTCGAGGGATCTCTTGTTATAAAAAATCCTTTAAGATTATTTTAAGAACCCAAAACTGACCTTTCAAAGGGGGTTACCGCTTTTAACGGGTGGCCGAAATGGAGGAAGAAAAAGAGAGAAAAATCAAATTCCAGGTAACAGATATACCGGACATTTACGCTCTCTGCAACGTCGAAACAACTGTTGTATAGGAACAGGAGTAAAATGTAAAAATCATCAAAATATTCTTAATCAGCATGTGAAGAGTTGCGTATCAGTTTAATATATAATTAAACAGAGAAAACATATATTATTTACATTGAAAAGTTTTACAGAAGAGAGTCTTCTACCATCGGAAAACAGATTCTGTTTTAACCATAAGATTGGCTCAAAATTAACATGTTAATATACAATAGAAACAAAATATGTACAGGAATGTATAAAAATAAATTACAGCACTACCTTCTTGGAGGTCCATGAACAAATTTACTTTTTCAAAAGACCAAGTAAATCATCTTGCAGACATCTTCATAACTAAACATTCAGAACTAAGACTAGATGATTTTGGACAAAACAATCCCACATACACATACATACATTTCTTGCTTTGTGAGTCCTGGATAGACGTAGTTTTTATGCATTATTTTATGTTCTTTTATTTGCTTATTATTTAATATTTTGAAAACATTTAACAACATTTCAACAATGGTGGAAAGTTAACCAGCGAAATAATTTACAGGTGTAGACAATGAAGAATATTTTTCATTACAGAAATGGTAACGGGTTCAAAGACGAATAGGTTAGAGAACCAGGTTAGCGTTCGTCCGTTGCCATACAATTACCCATTTACTCACGGAGCCTTCTTAGTCGCCTCATACGATAGATTTAAGGTTACTCTGGTGCTACTCTTACTACCCCCGGGACACAAGACGGGGGGCGGCCTGATTGAACATTCAACCTACTCCTATTATAAAGAAGATACTACGCTTCCAAAGCTAATTATAATAAAGTGAGAAAAGATGCAGGTATTAAAAAATAAAGGTTATGTGTGTATAGGTGTGTGTGTGGGCGGGTGTGTGTGTGTGTATGTATGTATGTATGTAATAAATATTTCTGACAAATTAATTTCTTTCGCATATAATCAAAATATGGAAGTAGGGTTACCAATAAAACTATATCGGTATATATAAGGCCGGCATAGCCTGACTTTAATAAAGTTGCTATTATCTAAACATGTCATCTATGCCAATAAAATAATGTCGACTTTCATTATTGTTTCTGATATCCTTTAATAAAGGACGGAATTAACTTTATTAGGGACCTTTTGCACCTATAATTTTGATGCCTTTTACTTTATCGCTTATTTCGGGCATGCGGAGTTACGAGGTAATAACGGAATCCCTTACTAACCGATAAAGTTTGACGTTACCTGCGGGAGAATAACGTATCCCTTATAATCGACATGGTTTCCGACAGTAAAACGTTAAGGAGAAAAACAACAAATTTAAATTGATTTTTGAACGCAAATATGTTCTGTGTTCTTTTTAATTGTAAAGATAAGTGTCAATTTTTGTTTAATCATTTTCTTTTGCTAGAATTTCGTAAGAAATATGTAAAATATTGATTTGCACTGGCAACTATGACAAGTGATTCCGATCTGTTTATCATAACCTTCCTTTTCTCTGTTGTGTTTTTGAGTTTTTAAAGATTAATAATGATTAAAATTTACCGTAAAAAATACAGGTATAAAGTCGACCATAAACAAATCAAAGGCAGCGTGCAAAAACTAAAAATGCTGTCTTAAAAATAACGTGACGTTAGCTACCTCACAATGCGTTATTAAGCGATAAAGTCACCTAACGGGGAAGAGGTGCAAAAGGTCTCTAATTATGTCAACTTTTTGCGTAACACAATATAAGCATGTCTAGATGACAACAAAGTCAGAAACCTTTTAGACTTCGTGCTGAACTGTCAAAAATAGTGCCCACTTTATTAAAGTCAGGTTATGCCGACTTTATATACCGACAAGTCTTTATTCTTTCAAAGTCTAAGGAAAAGCGTTAACAGAAAAAATCTGGAGGTGGTAAAAGAAATTTTAGGCAAAAACGACATATATAGTATATATTCTTTCTATGGTGAGACGGTTTCACACGGTCTTTATCTACAATGTACGGTATCTGAAAGTAAAATAAAAAAAGCCAATGGCGCCAACAGGCACGTATAGCTATCCCTAAAACCTTAAAAAATGTTTTAAAAAATCGTTTTTTTCAATTTTTTTCTTTCAAAAATTTGTTTCATTGTTTCTGTTGAAAATGTAATGATTCATCTTTATGTGAAAATCGCGTGTCGCTAGCTGCTACGGTTCGCAAGTTATACTTTTTCTAAAAGTTTAATCCCCCTCCCTCTTTCCAAGCCCCCACTCCCCATTAAAAACAACTCAGCTCTGCGTCTGTCGATGGAGAATTTTTGTGCCAAATTTGATAAAAATCGGTTAAGTACTTTTTGAGTAACCAGACAGAGAGACAGACAACCTCTCCAAAATTTTGTATTTAGGTCGTTTTTGACCCAAATAGCTTATTTTTACTGGAACTAAAATAACTTTTTTTGCCGATTCCAATAGCCTCCATACTATTTATGGATGGCTAAAATAGACCCTTTAGATATTATTATACTCATAAAACTATTATAATTAATGAACACGGTTCTTCATGGAAGTTATTAGCGAACGATCCCTCGCGGGAAAGTGAAGGGGGTAGATTATTTGGTATAATAGCCGTGATGAAGGGTAGTAATCTTCATTCCGCCTATAGCAGTCTTAGCGGTAACATCTATAGCCACAGCAGCTGCAGCACCATATCAGACCCAACCCAACGCTATAAGCACAGAGTACCGGTTGGTAGATGATCCGTGCTATAAGCGCACCGGTAGACACACCGCCTTTTCTGAACGACGAAAACCAGTCAATTTTTATATTCTTTAACGGCGACACACCACGTATCAGTGTTTTTCACGTTAGTGTGTGGGCTTTCTGAACGCAGCCCAGACGACCTGGTATAAACACGGATGAACAAAAACGCCGTGGCAGCGGGTCGTAATCTTCATTCCACTTATAGCAGCGGTAACATCTCTAGCCACAGCAATTGCAGCGTTTGCATAATATCAGATCCAACCACAACTTTATCAACAACAGAAAAGTAAGCTATTTTTTGTATCCTGTTATTGCTGTCTTGGCAAACCGTTTAGTATTGGCAGTGTTATTTTCCTAATTTATAAAAAATTTTATGGCAAGTAAAATACATGTTTCTGTTATTAATCTTGTAGTTATCAAATTCAAAGTCTGTAATGATAACATCCACAACTAGCTAATCCGTCATTGTAGTAATTACATTTCTTTACATGTTTATAGTTTTGAAAGGTGAACTTTTTTTATTACAGAAATGGAGAAGCACGTAATTGTAAAAGACGTAGTGAAAATCATCCGCCGTTTTGGTCTCCAAGCGCAAACCCTAGAGTTCAAGCTAGCCCCCATCCTCAACGAGGAAGAACCAGTCAACTGGATTAAAGAAGCTATAGAGACCATAGTCTTAAAGGGGATCAAAGGGTTGGGACCAGATGATCTTGTGGGTTTTACGTTTTGCTCGAAAGATTTTACACGCGGTCAGGGTTGGTCTAGTTTTAAAAGGGTCGAGGAGTTGAAGGTTGACGACATCTGGAAGGTAATTTCTAGCATATATCAGTCTAACTCTTCTGGATTAAATACCGAAACTTTCTGCTTAGGATTTACATCGGTAAAATTACCCATAGGTAGAGGTAGAGGTAAGACCTATAATACCTTTGAGGAAGAATGTAAAAAGAGAAGGGGTGTTGTGTGCGTTTATAACAAGGATAACTTATGCCTGCCTCGAGCACTAGTGTTAGCCATAGCATACGCTAGAAAGGACCCTAATTATAAACAGCTTAGAACCGGCGGTATATTTCAAAAAGAAAAAGCACTCGTGTTAGTAAAAAAAGCGGGTGTTATTATTCCTGATGAAGGGGCAGGTATACCTGAACTTCAACAGTTTCAAAAACATCTTTCTAATTTTAAAATTGTAGTATTTCAGCATGGGTCTAAAGGGAGGGACTTGATTTTTAAAGGTGATAGAAAGGGGTCTACTCTAAATTTACTCTTTCACGACGGGCATTATAACGTTATAACATCATTGACTGCCGCATTTTGTTGTAGTTTTTATTGTGACGAATGTAATATTCCTTACAATACTAAAAAACATCATAGATGCGACGGTACATGTCCAACATGTCAACAGGCTCCTACTTGTCCTGAAACCTTTAAAATTAAGTGTGGCGTATGTAGAAGGACTTTTAGGGGTCAGGTTTGTTATGATAATCATTTAAAGGACGGTTCTTTAAACAGTTCATCTGTTTGTAAAGAGTTGCATCAATGTGAGGAATGTCTCAAAGTTGTAAAAGCTTCTAGAGAGCATTTTTGTGGTGAGGTATTTTGTAAAGTATGTAACAAACATGTTCCACAAGACCATCTTTGTTACATGCCTGTTTATGTACCAAAACCGATAAAAGATACACTATTTATATTTTATGACCTTCAGACAACGCAGGAGAAGCTACTACCTGATGGTTCTTTGTTACACGAACCAAATTTATGTGTTTTGATGTTTAGGGTGTATAAAAGAACCAAACCTATATTTTTGTCAGAATTGTTGTTTTAGACAAAAAATTCTAAACTCTAATCCTATCACTCAATTAATGGATCATATTTTAAATTTACGAAAAAAATTCAATAAGGTTGTAGTTATAGCTCATAATGGTGAAGGTTTTGATCACCAATTTTTATTAAATTATATTTTAACTAAATCAGATTTGACCCTGGAACTAATAATGCGTAGGACGAAATTAATTTTAATGAGTACGGGTAATGTTAGTTTCTTGGACTCCCTAAACTATTTTCCTATGGCCTTGGCGAAATTATCAAAAGTTTTCGGCTTTGACGAGTTGAAAAAAGGATATTTTCCTCATTTATTTAATACATTTGAAAATCAGAAATATCACGAAAGTATACCGTCTCTAGAATTTTCTGATCCTGATAATTTGAAGGACGAAGAACGTGGAAAACTGATTTAATGGCATTCCTCGATGATTACTAAAAATTACATTTTTGATTTTCAAAAAGAAATAACGGAATATTGTATTTCTGATGTGGAAATATTAATGCAGGCATGCCTTAAATTTCGGGATCTTATGATTCAGGAAGGAGGAGTTTTCCCTTTTACAGAGGCCACAACTCTGCCCTCTGCCTGCAATAAAATTTTCCGGCGGAATTATCTAAAGTCAAATTCTATAGGGCTTATACCAAAGAACGGTTATCGTTGGTCCGATAACCAGTCAAAAATAGCCATCCAGCGGTTGCTGTGGGAGGAGAAAGAAAGGAAAATCAAAATAAAAAACGCAGCCGGAGGCAGGGAAATAGTTTTGGGAGGGGTAAAAGTTGACGGTTTTTGTAAGGAAACCAACCAGATCTTTGAGTTTCACGGCTGTTTATGGCACGGGTGTCTGCCTTGCATTAAATTTAATAGAGCCGTTGCCACGAACACAACACCTGATCAACGTTATGAGAGTACGTGTGCAAAAACTTTAAGACTACTTTCGAAGGGTTTCAAGATTATTGAAAAATGGAAATGTGATTTTAGAGGAGATATGAAAAATTATGAGAACATCAAAAAATATACAGAAAGTCACCCTCTGATGCTTTACTTACCTCTAAACCGTAGAGATTCATTTTTTGGTGGTAGGACAGAACCTACAAAATTAATGGTTAAAGGTCGGGAAGGGGAAAAAATTAAATATGTAGATGTTTGTAGTCTCTACCCTTGGGTTAATAAATATGGGAAATATCCTATAGGCCATCCTAGAGTATTTGTTGGTGACGAATGCAAAGACCTTAATTTAATGGAAACGGAAGGCCTAATAAAATGCACAATTTTGTCTCCTCAAAACTTCTATCTCCTTTTATTACCTGCTAAAATGAATAATAAATTAATGTTTTCACTTTGTTATACGTGTTGTAAGAACATGGATCACAGTGAAGAATGTTCGCATTCTAGTGAACAGAGAGTTTGAACAGGTACTTGGGTAATAGACGAGGTAAAAAAGGCTTTAGACTAATGATATAAAATTATAGAGATTTTTGAAATTTGGAAATATGAGGTGTGTCAGTATGATCCTAGAACTAAAACAGGGAGGCTTTTTTCAGAATATATTTCAGACTTTTTAAAAATTAAACATCATGCCTCTGGATGGCCTGCAGGGTGTGATACTCAGACGAAAAAAGATAGATATATACAGGAATATTTTAAACATGAGGGTATTCAACTGATCCATGATAAGATTGAATTTAATCCTGGGCGTCGTACATTAGGTAAAGGTACTGTTACAAGTTTTTGGGGAAAGCTGGGGCAGCAAGAAAACCAGGCCAAAACTTCAATTATTAATAAGCCCGACGGATTTTTCCATATGATGACAGACTCTTCAAAAATTATTAACAGTATTTTACCCATCAACGACAATACTTTAGTTGTTAATTGGGAATACAAGGAGGAAGTAAATGATAGGCTCTCAATGGTTAACGTATGCTTGGCTGCTTATACCACTACTCAGGTCAGGTTAAAGTCTTACAGTTATTTAGAAAAACTGGGGGAGCGTGTCATATACTATGACACGGATAGTGTCTTTTACCTATCTAAAAATGGTGAATATGAGGTACCTACAGGTAATTTTCTCGGTGATATGACAAACGAGTTGGAAAGTTATGGTGCTGGAAGTTATATTACCGATTTTGTCTCTACTGGTCCTAAAAGTTATGCCTACCAGGTATGGTCAACTATCGATAATGAGTTGAAGACTGTTTGCAAGGTTAAGGGTATTTCATTGTCGTATTCGGCGTCAAAATTAATTAACTTTGAACACATAAAAAATATGATTCTTTTTGATGAGCCGGAGGTCAATATTATTGCTCGACGTATTCTTAGAATGGGTGAACATCAGGTTATGACAAAAGAAACGAGTAAAATCTTTCGAGTTAATTTTCAGAAACGAAAAATGGTTGAGGGGTATGACTCAGTACCCTTTGGATTTAAAAAACCTAGATTAGAATAGTAAAGATTACTATTAGTTTAAATATAAAAGTATAGTGTGTAAATATTGTTTATCTATCGAATTTCCAAGTGTGTAGCTGTCAGCTCATTATATATATATATATATATATATATATTTAAAATGGTTCGAAAATTAATATTATGTTTATAAATTGGGGAAACTTACTATATTGTTATTAATAATTATGTATAAATATTATTTTTATGTAAAACTGTAAACTTTTTCTGACTTCCTGTCACAACTGTATAATTAGTGTACAAATTGTATTAATATCTTTATAATTTATTAAACCTAAAATATATACACGTTAAACAATTATTGCTGCTTCATTGTTTATAGCTTAGACGTAAGCTTAAACCAAAATAGTATAGCTAAATTGTATAATAATTTGGGGGACCATACCCCTCACTTTTTCAAATGTATATATATTGAAAGGACCGGAAAAGATAGATATGTACAGCAGTATTATTATTAATTCTAACTGGCGTCCATCGGAATCAGTTCAATAGTTATAAAAAAATTCTAAAAATTGTATTTTTGGTATCTATATGATCTGGTTAGAACCTGACACCAAAAATTCAATGTACAGAAATGGTGATCCTAGAGATTTATTATATGTGTAATTAGGTCCGTTTAAGAACTGTTTATTTAAGAACAGACCCATTCCAGAGTGGTCTAAGAATCTTTTATTGAGAACATGTTGTTAATTTTTATAGATGTTTTCTACTAACACTGGATACGTTTGAAATTTGTCTGCTACTAATAAAATAAAAAAGTGTTAAGGTAGTGTGGTAGATACGCAATTCTAGAAATTCTAGCAGGATGCTGAGAATTAGTCAGAGGAGTAGGTATTATTCTTATTTCTTTACATATTTTTGATAACAGGTTTCTAATATTTTGTTAGGGGAAATTTACCCTCTTTTACATTTTGGACTTTTTAAGTGTAAAATCAGTTATTAAACCAACCAAAACGTAATTGTTAATATTATTTTTTTAAATAAAAAACCGCTACATTTTCTTAAGAGCACTTTCCGATAAAAATTTACTTCGGTATGTTAAAAAGTTTCAAAATCCATCATTTTAGAGAACCGGGAATTTTCAATCTGGATTCTATGGAATCAAATATTTTTTAAAGAAATCATACACGAATTTGTGTATTTCAGTTTAATGGTTAAAGATTAATTTTATAATGTCAAGGTATTTGCCATGGTTAAAAAAAAATTAGACTTTATACCAATGGGCTTATTTGTCAAAAATTACATGACCTCTTGTTGAGGTATTGATCATAGAAGTAGCTGATGGGATAGCACTTTAATATACTTCTATTTTAAGATAAATGCATTACGAATAATAAATATTATAGGGCATAGTAAGGCGCGGTTTTATTCTTAAGTACGATAAGGGGTAGTTTGCCCTTTTCTCCACCCCTTCATAAACCGTGCGATACCTCATTTTAAACAAAAAAATCCAAGAATTCAAAAATTCACAAACATAACTTTTTGAATTGTAGGGAATTTTCAAAAAATTTTGGTTGTTAGCCCTCTTTTCCAAATACTCAGTAACAATTATGTAGTATATATTTAATACAGTTTACAGTTTTAGCACTTCCGAGAGATCAAATTTAGTCACTAAGGTGACAATTTACGTTTAATGGATTCTAATTTGTCAAAAAATATATCCAAATATTTTTATCCAAATATTTTATAAATGTAGTATATAGGAGATCTGGTTAGCATGTTACTATTAGGACGTTCGCAGTAAAGTAAAAACGGTTTTCTTGAATTTTGTCTAGGAATGTTTGGAGTTAGTTGATTAAGGAGGCTAATGCAGTCAATTTTAAAATGTAATATTTTGCACAAAAATGATATCGCTATTATCTTCCTGCGTTCGTCCAAGCAAAGCATGTCAAATCTGTTTAAAAGAAGAGTTTGTCAAGCTCCCTGTACTGGATAAAAACCATCTTGCTTAAATGCTAAATATTTAACAAATCTTCTTTGCACGGACTCCAAAAAGTCATTGTAAGTTTGATAAATTGGATGCCATATGATAACAGCATATTCCAGCTTTGGCCTGACAAACGAATTAAATAAAACTTTTAGTGCCTTCTGTATTTTGAATGCTCTGCTGTTTCTTATGATAAATCCAAGTGATTTTGATGCAGATAGCATAACTGACTGGAAATAACTGTTAAACATTAATTCATGATTAAATGTTACATCTAGATCCTTGATAGTATTACATCTTATTAGTTCTTGAGATTCAATTTTGTACGGGTAATTGACTGTATATTTTTTTCTAGAGTAAGAAACCACAAAGCATTTAGAGAAATTTAGGTTAAGTCTATTATTTTCACACCATCTACTTAGCAAATTTAGCTCATTTTGTAGTCGTTGGCAATTAAAAAAGTGGAAATGCAGCAGTAAATCTTTAGGCCATCGACAAACAGTAATTTTCAGCATTTCAGACATTCGGCAAGGTCATTTATAAATAACAAAAATAACAATGGTCCTAAATTTGAACCTTGAGGAACCTCTGACTTGACAGCATATATAAAAGATTTAAAGCCTTCCACCTCTACAAATTTATACCTTTCTAATAGATAGGACTCAATCAGTTTGAGCAACTTTCTGGAAAACCCTAACTTTTCTAATTTATGTATCAAAATATACAAGTCGATTTGGTCAAATGCTTTTTAAAAATCTGTATAAATGTGTGTTGGAAGAATGCAAGTAAATTATACTCTAAAAAGTAAAAGTGAACTGAAAGACAGACGAAACCGGACTTTATTTGGCAATGCCAAACAAAACTAAATAAGATAATTTATTTTTTTCTTTCCCCCTCAAAAACGGTCAGCTCCTTAAACGGACAACTCCTTAAACAGACAATTTGTAATGACATTTTTACTGACCGCTATTGAGAAGTTTTCCTGTACGCTTATTTCATGATTTCATAATGTTAGGTCGAGAATCTCTTGATAAAATAGGATATTGGTTACAAGAAAATTAATAAACAAGACATCTTTATTTTAAGGGCGGTTGGTTCATGAAATTAATATCAATACACAACATTTATCTAGACTTCTAGGTACTTTTCAAAATCTTTATGACTGATTCTGAATCTCTAACATCATCCTTATTGCCTCATTTCTTTAAAAAGATATAATGAAGACGTCTTTAGAGGGGGTTGAACTTATTTATATTAAATTCGACGTGAAGCAGTTTTTGAAGAGCCCAGCCTGTAACAAAAAAGTATAAAATAAAACTTATATTCAGATAAACAGTTTTTCAAAATGTTTAATAAAGACAGGGACACTCTTACCGCTATCCTGTTCGGAAAATTCCAACACCCTTTTTTTGTCAGGATTTCCCTCAGCTGGACGTACAGCTTCTTTACGTCTGTCCCTTTACCAAAACCAGCCACTTCTTTTACTTGCTTATTTCTTATATCTCATCTTTTGTGCTTGTTTTACTACGATCATGTTATGATGCCAGAATCTCAAGTCGAAAATCTCTTAATGGAAGTTGGTAGTTCATAGAGACCAGTAAGACGAAAATTAACTTTAAAATTTTCTTTATTAAATATTCCTTAATTCCTTAAAATAGTTTTCCAATCTTTTTTAAAAAATTCGAGATTTTAAAGTTCTTCGGTTAACAACTCTATGTCTACAAAATATTACTTTACATTTGCAAAAATCAAGATATAATACGGAACATAAATACAAACATTTAAACAAATCACGAAAATAAATGCAGAAATACTAAGAAAATACAAGATATTTTCGCAAAAAAAAATCAAAAATAAATGTAAATAGTATTTAATGACGTTAAACTTTGACTTATTAAAAACTATCTTGCCTTAAATTAAAATCTATTCCTCTTTAAGATAATGTACCTCATCTGATTATTTTACTCTAAATTTTTTATTCTTCTTAAAAATATCCTTAATATCCTAGTTATTTAAAATCTATATTTTTTCTATACATTGTGCGTCTCAATTTTACGTGGTATATAAATTTTAATTCTTTGTGTACTAGCTGAATTGAGGAAGATATTGCTGCTGCGCTCTGGCAATGGGTTAGCTTAGTAGTGTAATGCTTTGTTCGGATTCCAGTGAACGCCATAATATAAAGATTTTGTTAAAATATTTATATGAATTCCACTATTGTAGGTACTATTTTACTTTCAATTTATTAGACGTTTTGTATTTTGGAATTTGAATAAAGAGAGAGAAATTTATAATAATTCCAGTTTCTATACGAGAGTCGAATACAGAGCAGAGGCAATCAATCTCCATTTTGCAGCACTATTTGAAAAAGCTATTTCTCCATCGCCACCACCACTAGAAGAGATTTTCCGTTTAGGTCACCTTTTAGTAGAGAAATGGTAAATTCAATTTTTAATTTTTCACCAAGTGTAATATTAGGTATGTTTAGCTTTTTAGTGCATTTTCTTAAATGTCTTTCCAAAAATTTTTAAAAATTGCACATCTTGTTTAAGTGATGAAGTCCTGTTAGAAATTTTAAATACCTGAGTCCCGGCACCTCATTGTCGAGCGCAGGGGTTTTAAGACTGCGTAGCAAATATACATAGTGGATCGCTAGCTTTACACCCCCCCTCTGAACAGTAATCCTCTGCTATATAACATTGCTTCCGTCCCTGCATTCATAAGGCAATACAAATTAAAAATTAAGCCTAAAATCATTGGGAAGTAAACCCGATATCTCGTATATGTTAAAGCTCGAGCAAAGTAAAATTGTCTTTCTTTTCGACACTCTTTGACGGTTATATACATTATGGGGTGTTTGCCCACAACTTTCACTAATTTTGATTTACTACTCTGCATCGTCATACTTCCTTAGATGATTTTTCCGATTGAGTTCAAAATTAGTTAAAAAAATAATCATTTTAAAACGTATTACTCGTGATTTAAAGAAGAACTGCACGGCATAGTGAAAAAAGTGTTAATAAGTGGGAAATATATTGTTTAACAATTAATTAAAATTTAACCTATTTAACGCAATATTTAATTGCTATAACTTTAGTTTTGAACCACCATACTGTTTGAACTTACTTAATCCCTGCAGCCTTTAGGAGTAATCAGGTAATTTTAGGCTTTTTTTTAGATTTTTGTATCTAAAAATTTTCATAACTTTTGTTTGCAAGTCATAAAAAAATAGCAAGCAAATGCCCTGTGAGTTATCACACAATTACATCTAACTTAAACTCAAAATAAAGAAAAGTATAAATATTATACCATTTTATTATAATATGTAGGGAACAAATAATATATATTTGGTCCCTCATTTAATTTTTCACTACTTTTAGATTAAGAAAAATAGTTCTTTTAATTTTTTTAGACTGTTTTTTTAATAGCTTTTATTCCAAGTTTTTTATATCTTGGAGCTAAATACAAAATTTACGCCGCTTTTATTTTTAAATTATTCCAATAAACAAAAAAAATGCATTAAGATATGTGACGTGGTTATTCTGAAATATATTAAAGAGGAATATGAGATTTTTTTTTATACTGGGACTTTCCATCCATTACAGGATCAATGCCCAGTGTTGGCGAAATTTTTGCAAAGTTAAAGACAAACACAAAATATCCATGCACCTAGCCGGGATTCGAACCCGAGACTTTCCGTGCAGTAGGCAGATACGCTGCCTACGGCGCTACGTCGGCCGGTCTAAATTAAGAGGAAAATGAGATTAAAACTTTAATTATTTAACAACTGTCAGAAATAAGATACCCGTACGTGAATAAGCTTTATTTTACAAAGTTTTCTATAAAGCTATCAGAGAGATAATCTGCGACACCTGGTGATAATAATTGGTACTGTATAGGCATCTAATTTTGAGAAAGTCTCGTTTGTACCTTTCTATTGAATAAAACATGAAAACCAACATTATTAAGAAAAGGTAGAAGACACCTGAAGCGCTCACACGGTGAACTATCTGAGAATGAACCGCTATTATTAAAATATTTTTAATCCAAACACCATTTCACAAAAGCTTTAACAAGTCCCCATGTCCATGCGCTCTTGATCGACGGTCATCTGGATAAAATACACTTTTTTATTAAAAGGTATACAAACAAAAATCTGGCGGTATATATCAAAGGACCCCGGTGTCGGCACCTGTGACAAGTGGCGCGTGCCTCTAATTAGGGCGTCGCGCCTGGCGGCATATATCAAAGGATGCAGGTGTCTGCAAAGGTGACAGGTGGCGCGTGCCTCTAATTAGGGCGGGGCACCTGGCGGCATATATCAAAGGATTCCTGATCAGCAAAAAGTTCCCACGGTCTTCAAAATTTTCCCACGCTCAAGTGCACCAATCATATTAACGAAATTTTTATTTCGGTAGGTCATATCTTTAAAAAAATGTTCACAATATTAAACACAAAAGTAATATTTTCATAATATTGGGAGAAACAGCAGATTTTTTACATTTTAAATGTTAATAATATTTTGCCACTTACTTGCCAATATTAATAATTTGAAATTTATGATAAAACTGGGTTTCTCTTAAAAATACTATCTTTAAACTACTATTTTAATTAAGTTAGCAACCAAAAAAATTAAAAATCTTGCAATTTAAAAAAAATTGAAAATTACCCATGTAAGAAAACTGAGCCACATATTTATATATTTCTGTTACCTTATCAAAATTAACAAATGCTTGTCTATTTTCTCCGCTTTAATACTTAAATAATCTTGTCAAATCTTCACAACACTTTACCCTATTTCTCATGAAATCTTGTAAAAACGTCCCTTCTATTAGACTTGTGAAATCTAGTAAAATCTCATACAAGTCTTGCTTGCAAACCTCATGAAATCTGTGTTTGATGAGGATACAAAATCTTGAAAAATCTCATTTGCTGTAGTAAAATTTTGATAATTATAAATCTTTACAATTTATTCTTTTTAATTTATTTTTATAGGTACTCATCTTGCTTGTCAAATCTGGGTGTGCTTGCATGTCTATATTCTACACTTTAATACTTATATGATCTTGTCAAATCTTCACAACTCTTTACCCTATTTCTCATGAAATCTTGTAAAATCTTTTAAAAAGTCACTTCTTTTAGAATTTAACATAATGAAATCTTGTAAATCATCTAAACATGATATTTTATTTTCTTTAGGATCTTTTAAAATCTTGTGAGTTTTCAATAGTCAGAATTTGTCAGTTTTCATGTGGCATACATTTTTTTTCCAGGTTAAGTCTCTTTAAACCAGTAAAATCTCTCAAAATCTCATCAAGACTTGATCAGTTTTTAAGAGTTTTGAAGTGTTTTTTTTTGGCAGGTAGGACTTTTACTTTTATTTATTTTAATCATTTTCGTGTATTAAACAGGGAAAATATGGTCAAATTTATCAGAATTCATTAAATTTTGTGTAGATCCACCTTTATTATGGGTGAAAATCGTCGTTGTTTTTTGTCATATATGCTATTGGTAAAGGAAAGAAGCATTTTCCGACCAAAACTTTAAATTTGCAGACATTATACTCTAGCGTTGATTATTTCCATCAGCTCCCAAAGTCGTTGGCGTTGCGGTGGCTGTTAAAATTTTTGTTTTAACTGTACAAGAGCAGTCAGTGACTTATGGTTCAAGACTCGTCGTCGCCTTGCTCTTTAGAAGATTTTTATTTTGACGGGACATTGAATTTTTTTTAAAGGAGCCCGATAAGAATCGCCGACGTTTAAAAGGGAAAAGGAAGCAGCAGTAAAATTGCAGCTCACATATGGGCTTTGTGTGTTGATTTTGGATTTATTTAAATAAATCACTTATTTTTTTTTGTATTTTAATAAAGCAAACTCATATCTACAAACAAACACCTTTTATTCGATATTTTTTTTAATATTAGACCAACAAAAATAGCCATATCTTTATGTCTAAAACCTACAAGACACAAAAACAAGCACTACAAGTTGCATATCCACTAGTCTCTATCACAACTACGTTGAAAGAACTTTGCACAAATTACATTGGAAATAGCTTTCGACTAAATGTCATAATTTTTTTATATATTGTAGTACTCAATCAACAAAACACAAAAATAAAAAAAAACGATATAGGGAGCAGGATTACTTTTTGAGTTATGGATCTTTAAAGATTACGTGTTTTTAGGCTATATTTTTAGACATAGTCCAAGTTTTTTTTCCACAACTATTATTTTATTTTAGTGGTAATCAACCACTAAAATAAAATAATTCGAATCTCTATTTGTCTGTAATGAAATACCCCTTCCACCCATATAAAAATGTTTTTATATAGTTTCTTTGGCACTGGCGCACCCAGAAATTGATTTTGGGGAGGGGGGGTTAACCCCAAACCCCCCCTTCGGTGCGCCAGTGTCTTTGGTACTACCAGAAAAGTCACTGATTTGTAAGTTTTAAAAAAGAAAGAAAACGATCGTTTTTAAAAAAATGACAATTCTGATTTTCGTCAAAACGGAGCGGACGGCCAGATTTTAAAAAATTTTACATATGTTATTAAAAATAATTCCACTAAGCTAAACAAAAAACATTTTTAGCTTAAGGGGTAGCATGAATATCGAAATGGCACCTTTGATGTTTTTTTATATTTTTGAAATATTCGAGAAATACAAAAAGTTATTTTAAATAACTTATATGTAGGTTATACAAACTTTTTATGGACAAATCCAATCCAAAAGCTTAATACCAATATGTTGGTACCAATCAAATTGCTCGTGTGATATATCCCAAGTAACGCAGCTTCGACAATATAGCCCTGGTAAAATTTTCCCCTCGAATCTCATCCAGACCGGAGAAGTTTTTTTCATGTTTTTATAAGTTTTATAAGATCCAATGAGAAGGCCAATATTTTTTTAGATAATATTTTATAATCTTTTAGAAGCAGAGAAGATTATATAGGGAATATATGATGTTTTATCGGTTTATAGAATATTTGATGAGAATCTATCCAGCATCGCGATTCTAGGGGTTCCTATCAGCAATGATTTTGGAGAAGTTTCTATGAGTTCCTGTAAGATCGGTTTATAGAATATTTGATGAGATTCTATCAAAATCAAAGAGGTTCCACAAGAACTTCCTATCCTATAGGATAAAATTATCCTCCTATTGAATTCCCTACAATACGGTACGATTATAATAGAAAAGATACTGATAAAATCTCTATATATCTTAGAAATTTTGTCCCTAGGAGTAATTGAAGGTCATCCAAACTGCTGGAAATTGTTGCAAAAACCGACTCAAAACCCGAATAAAATCCTTTGGCCCATTAGATAATCTGGAAGTATGATATTGATAGTACCCTTTAATATTCTTCAAAATAATACTATTGCCCATAATCACGTTACTGATGGAATTTTCTCAGATATATCCTTGAATTTGTTTCAAAAACCCACCGAAAATCTAAAAATATACATATAATCTCTTCTAGTATCCTACAAAGTAATCCCAACAAGTACTTATAGAAACTTCTTCAAAAACCATCAAAACTACTGCTCCTAGAGCCGATAGAATCTGCTCCAATATCCTAGAAAACGTTGCAAAAAACCACCAAGAATACAATTTCTAGAATTATGATACTGATGGAATCTCCTTAAATGTCCCAGAAACCGATCCTATAAGAACTTAGAAACTTTGCTTTACGATACTGATATAATCTCTTTAAATATCCTAGAAACCGATCCCACATGTACCCATAGAAACTTCTTCAAAAACCATAAAAATCACTGCCGATAGACCTGATAAAATCTCCTCCAATATCATAGAAAATGTTGCAAAAACCGACCCAAAACCCGATAAAATATTCTTGCCCATAGATTCATGATACTGACAGAATCACCTCAAACGTCCTAGAAACCGATCCCAAAAGAACTTATGGAAACTTCTCCAAAATCTTTCCGATCCCACATGTGCCCATAGAAACTTCAAAATCCATCAAAATCACTGCCCATAGACCTAATAAAATCTCCTCCAATATCATAGAAAATGTTGCAAAAACCGACCCAAAACCCGATAAAATCTTCTTGCCCATAGGATCTTCTAGAATCATGATACTGATAGAATCTCCTCAAATGTCCTAGAAACCGATCCCACAAGAACTCATAGAAACTTCTCCAAAATCATTCCCCAAAGGATCTTCTAAAATCACAATACTGATATAATCTCCAAAAATATCCTAGAAACCGATCCCACCTGTGCCCATAGAAATGTCTTCAAAACCCATCAAAATCACTGCCCAGAGACCTGATAAAATCTCCTCCAATATCATAGAAAATGTTGCAAAAACCGACCCAAAACCCAATAAAATCTTCTACAAAATTTCTATCATATTTTCTATGAGATTCGAGGGGAAAACTTTACCAGGGACACTTTAAAGCCAAGTCAATGCTGCAATAACGTTAGTACAGCTCTCTTTTTGCTTTAAAATAGCTAGCTTCATTTAATCTGTAATTTTGGCTGTTAAAACTGTTTGACTACTAAATTTACATTCAACATAACTTCTATAGTTATATCATCTAGCGAATCAACTTATAAAGGTAAAACTTCTTACCTAAAAATATGCTAAAACTTAAGTAACAAAATAGTTGCATCTTTAACTTTTTTTCTTAAAATACAACTGAAAACTGCCAAGGTGGCAACGGCAGTTATTTGTTGTATTCTAAATGCTATTTAGCATTTGAGAATAAGCGGCCGATATCGCTTGGCTGGGACCGTGAGCCCACAGCAATAACGCCAAGGTTTGCTTTTGTTTTAGATTTATTGAAAGTTGCTTAGTTGACCGGCCGGGCGAGCTGCCCCATGTTTTATTGTATATTATATATGGCGAAACATAACGTCTCAGAAATTTCTGAAAAAACAATCTTTTTTACATAAATGTGCATAAATCTAAGTCTGAAAATCTTTTAAAATTACCTAAATATACATGTTTATCCTTTAATTCTGGGTTAAAATTTAAAAAAAAAAATAAAATTTAAAAAAACTCTTATTATCTCAAATTTTTGAAGCGCGTGAAGTTTAACGAGGTATCATGACAGGTTTCGTCATCAAACAGGTCTTCGCACAAATATTTGACTCTTGGGAAGTCCATAAAATGTGTATTTTTGATTGACAGTTTGTTAAACATCAGTAATATTTATTTTAGTTGTCTTCCATCTTCAGTCTTTTATGTTGGCGGACAATTTTGATTTAATTGTAATTTTTAAATACATTTTTTGTCAGGGAAGTTAAATTTTAAACAACATTGCTTTCATGTGCTGTATTTTCAACTGCCGTAGACGTTGTCACAGACAAAAAATATTCCTCAAAATAGCTGTGACAACATTTTCATCACGTTTTCAAAACGTTGTGGCAGAAAAACGACAAAAGCATTATCGTTTTATTGTTTGCTGCGAAAACGTTATCCCAACTAATTTACAGCACGCTGTGTTACTTGGGATGCTTTTAGGCTAACTTGGGATCGTCGGTAACGAATTTGATAACATTGTTTATGTTTTTTTTACTTATTATTTTTATTAACATACACAAAAACTATTAAAATCTGGGCGTTTGTTTTAAAGAACATGAAAATTTTATTTTTTTTAAAAACGGTCGTTGTCTTTCTTTTTCAAAACTTACAAATCATACCGTGACTTTTCTGGTGGTACCAAAAACCCATATAGAAAAATTTTGACATTGTTGGAGAGGGTGTTTTATTCAGGACAAACAGAGAAACGAATCATTTCATTTTGGTGGTAATCAACAAAGTTGTGGATAAAAAACTTGGACCATGGATGGCCAAAACTATACCCATAAAACACGTCATCTTTAAAGCTCCATCTCAGAAAGTAATCCTGCTCCCTATCTCGTTTTTTTTTTTTAATTTTTGTGCTTTGTTGATCGAGTACTACAACATATAAAAAAATAATGACATTTAGCGAAAAGCTATTTCCAATCTAATTCTGAGTTCTTTGAACGCATAAACCTTTTGGATTCGTTCGCGTAAAATGTTCGATCGCGCACAAAAAGCTAAAAACCGTAATTACAAAAAAAAGTACATCGATCATTGTGTTTTAAGATAAAAATTTGAATCTATTTTCAAGTTGCTGAAACTGCACATATATATAATAGTATTTTTAAACCTTTTCGCCAGATTTTCAACGCTTGGTGTTGGTTTGGCAGAATGACGTCAAAATTTCCAACGCAACGTTGCGAAAAAAAACGCAACTATATTCTAGATTAAAATATATGCGTTACTCGTATAGAGGTGGTCCAAAACCAAGCAGGTCACTGCTCCGCAAAGACTGGCAGGCTAAATAAAAAACACACACATACATAAAAAACACACACACACACATAAAAGTGACAAAGTCATAACTTCAGCAATGAAGACAACACCATTGGACCAATGGAAGTAATGCTTAACCTCCCCCCGCTGCATATCTGGGTGGAGAAGGAGGCAAGGGCAACTTTGACAAGATTCAATAGCTTGAATCAGGAGCATCCTGGTCAAGCATTGGAAAACTGTGCAGACCACTTTGAAAAACCGTTTCAGGTTCTGTTTCCATCAAGGGAAGAATGAGAGGGGAATATAAATTAACTTACAAAAGCGGACCACGTTTGGTACACAGACGGATCAAAAACCAAGGACGGCGTGGAAGCGAGTGTATCGGGTTCAAGAGCTGCAATTTCAGTTGGACTCGGTAACCTTGCCACCATCGTCCAGGCCGAGGTTTACGCCATGGAGATTTGTGCAAGAGAAATAGCCGAAAAAGATAGTCAAGCTGCTCTAAAAGCAATAAGCTCAAATAAGATCAAATCACTTTTAGTTTGGAACTGCCTTCAAACTCTGCTAAAGATCTGTGGAACCAACAAAATCACTCTTGTATGGGTCCCGGGCTACACAGGAATTGAAGGAAACGAAAAAGCCGATTCTCTTGCTAAGGCAGGAGCGGAATCTGCGTTCTTAGGGCCAGAGCCTGAAAAGGGGTGCAGCACTAAAACTCAACTCAACTCAACTCCAGAATAACAGCACTCCAAAGCCTTTCTGAATAAGCCAGACAAACGTAGAACAAAGCAGCTCCTGTAACTATCATGGAACAGCCTGAGAATAATCAAAGGTCTGTGAGCAATACACCGATCTGTAGATTCTGTGGAGAAGAGGGCGAAACGCCGGTACATATCCTATGCCACTGCGTAGGACTCATGAGAACAAGGGCGAAAATATTTAGCCCTGGGTTAAAAGTGCAACAAGATTTCGAGGAAGTCTCACCAAATAGACTGATTTCCTTTACCAGGGAAGTTGAGATGAGTGACTTGTAAAACAGGTATGAGCCACAATAGACCCTTTAGGTCGCAGTGGAGGGTGCATCATTGCACCACAACCTAACCTAATCTACTCGTAAAGAATAGGCTAGAGTTTGCTCTTTTGTAAAAAAGAGAAAATGTGGATGAGCCTCTTTTTCCCGTGTACCCTTCAAATGTTTTTGTTACGCCACCCGACCTATTTTAGACCTGCGCTATAAAAAAGAAGCGATTGATGCTTTAAGGAAATGTTGAAAGTATGAAAGCATGGAGCACCACTCTAAAACCGAACTAAGACCGAACCTAGTGGTACGATTGGCACTAACCTGGCAAGCATCGTTCCCCTCCTCGCCACCTGCACAGAAACTGCTGGCTGGAAGTATGAAAATTTTCTCCGTAACAGCGTTTACTTTTCTAATACATTCGGCGTCACTCACGATAGGTATTTCAGCCTCACGCACTCGAAGTGGAATGGGACCAGCTGAAAAGCAAAAACAAAGGTACAAAAGAGCATACTACTAAAAGGCAGCGTCCATTGCACATAATAACATTTGGACAATGCGGGAGCCATTTTCTTATCCTCCACAGAGGATTGCAAGTCGGTTGGACCCAAAAGACGGCTGATATCTTGCAATGATTATTATAGTCGATCGGACCAAGTGTGTTATTTCTATGTTCACAGTAGTTCTTCATGAGGCATAGATGCTTTCTGGCGGTGAAGCCATTTAAACCCAACTAGCACAAAGACGTACCAAAGACGTCCATAGTATGTCCGCTCAGGATATTCAGACGTCCCTGGGATGTCCATTTTAGGATTTTTGACGTCTTTAGGACAACTTTTGTTACAAAACCAGATGTCGTACGTTCCAGTACGTCTTAAGGATGCCGATTTAAGACGTCCCTAGGCACAAATCTGAGACATTTCTGGGACATTTCCAGGAAATTTTTGGGATCATTTTGAAGACTATTTTAAACGATTTAAGACGTATTTAGTAAATTTGTAATCGGACGTTACCAGGACATATTTGAGATATTAAAACTAATGATTATAATAGTAAAAGTTTATGACTACATTCACATAAACATATTTATAAAGGGAACTTTTCAAAGGTCAAATCATACAAAATATTAAAAGTAGCTCCCCACTAAGCACAAATAAAAAAAAACGTTATAAGGACATTTAAATGAAATGGAAATAATGTTTTTTTCGTAATTCACAGATAGAGAGACAGAAATATCACTCGATAACATACGGCGTGTAATCTGAACTTAGTCCTGATCAAACTCTATTTTTGTATTAAAAAAGGGTATTTGTGCAAACTGCAGTTGTCTGCTGTTTTTCGAATTTTTTTTCAAGGAAGTGGGAAGGTCGGCCTAACCCACCTGACAATTTTCTAAACTTAAAACTAAAAATTACTGGAAAACCTCCTATATAGTCTATAATTACCGAGATAATTACCAAAAAAATAAATCCTAAATATGTCTTAAAATTTTGATCCTCAACTGGTCCTTAATTGGACGTCCATAGGGTGTCCGCTTCGAACCCAGGACATTCGGACCTATATGGGACATCCTGAGGACTTCCTGTGCTACTTGGGAATCGGACCGCGACTGGTCGGTTAACAAATGATTTGATCAGTTTGCATCCTGTTTCTCCTTCCCAGGGCCTGTATTCTTTAATTTCGGGGACGGGAGTGCTCCCGATGAGCATTTCTCTTACAAAAACGCACCTAATTGCACAAAATCTCAGTTTTATTTGACTATTATGTCAGTTTTGTCTCTAATTATATAATTCGTGGGCGGTTTTGCCTTCAATTTGGTATCTAGTATAAGGTAGAAGAGCAAAATCGCTCACAACTGATGCCATCCCAGTAAACAATTTACTACGGCTCACTGTTGGCCTGTTGCAGAATCATGGACATTCGTAGTAATGGCCTTTTAACAATATGTTTATGAGTCCAAAAAAAAGTACGGAAATGTCCCCTCGGGCCAATAAAGATGCCGGTCCGGGATCCCGGCATTTTCTGCCAGCATGCCTGACATAGACCATCAATATCCCAATCCGTGAGACCGTCAATGAAATTATAATAGGCCATCGTGATAAAAAAAAAGTGACAGCCTAATGCAAGCCCAGCATTAGGCTAGAAATGGCCTTTTGACAATATGTATATGGGACCTCGGTCCAAAAAAAGTACGCCTCGGGCTAATAAAGATGCCGGTCCAAGACCACGGAATTTTCTACCGGTATGCTTGACATAGACCTTCAATATCCCAATCCGTGAGGCCGTCAATGCAACTGTAATAGGCCATCGTTATAAAGAAAAAGTGACAGCCTAATGCAAGCACAGCATTAGGTTAAAAAAAACCTACGCCGCTCCGGGACCCCGGCATTTTCTGCCAGCATGCTTGACATAAACCATATCCCAATTTTTGAGACCGTCCATTCTTGCCAAACAATTGATGGTACACAGTACTAAGACGGGCGACTTGATGCCACACACTTTATCTTGCGTGATGACTTAACACTGTATAGGTAAATCGTGCGACAAGCATGCGTATGTATGTCCGGCTTAAGTGTGTACACAAAAACAAAAGTAGAAAGGGAAAAGAAGCAAAATGGTACGTAGTTGTTTTAACAACAGATTATAAAAAAATATGCCAGCATATTCCCTCTTTAAGTTGCTATATAAAAATCTGTCAGACAATGGTTACAGGCCTTTTATCTGCCCGGTCAAAAAAATGTCCAAATCTTATTTAGTGGGCCAATAATAGGCTTTCTACAAACTTCGGGGGAGTGACTGCGGGTCATTGTACGGCCTTTGCTTAAAAAATGTGCCGGGGTATCACCGGGTATCAACAAAAAGGCTTTTACTAGCAAAGTGTGGCCCAACCATCCCCCGGAGTATCCTTCACTGGGCCGGACTTTTCCCGTAGCAAGCATGTTTACTGGGATCAGTCCCAAAACTGAGATTTTGTCCGATCAAGTACGTTTTTGTAAGAGAAATGCTCCCCGTGAGTACTCCTTTCTTTCAAATTCAAGGATAACTACGCAGGAGGCTGCCAGTGCCCATTTATGAGTTGAGTTCGCATTCGTCTTTTATACCTAGAAATGGTTTCGGGCCCACGTACTGCGGGTACTGGCCTCAATCCAAGCGAGTTCATACCCACATCTCTGTTACTCTTTTGCCTTGAATCGTGGCTTCCAGTGCTTTCACGCACTTTTCCACCAAAGCGTTGGAAATTTTTGGCGCACTAAGTGCCTGTAAGAGTGCTTGGGAGTCGGAACATATGTACACATGCTCTTCCGTGCCATTCCTCTGACGCCGCCATTATTATGGAATTCTCTGCCTGGAAGACCCTAGCTTGCTCATATACCCCGATAGCTTCGAGCCATCAGGGTAACATGCCACAGCGTTCCTTTCGAACCGTCGGTTGGTGGAGATTTTCAATCTGCCAGAATTCCCTATCGAAAATTTCGACCTTATCTTCAGAGATTACTGGTTGCCCTGATCTTTAAAGACGCAAGTTCGAAGGTTATTTGGGCAACCCTTGAGTGTCCAACTGCTTCCCCTCTTCCTTTCCATTTACTAGTATCCCGCAGACGCAGTTGGGTCGCCATTACCTCTTTCTCGATCTAAGTCGGTAGCGACGGTAGTCCCAAAATGGTCTCGAAAGCTTCGATTGGTCTCGATCTCGTGGCGCCGGTTATTCCCTTGCAAATCAGCCCTTGCAGGCTTTTAAGTTTTTGGAATCTGGTGTTCTTCCTTACTGCCGGCGACGAGATTATGAAGCCATATTGGATCTTATGTCTCAGTATTGCCATATACATCCATTAGAGGTTCGCAGGTATCAGACCACAGGTCCAACCAACCATCAGACGTGACGCCGCGCCGATCCATTGTTGTCTGGTCCTTCTAGGCCATTTTGGCAACAAGACCGTGGTCACATAGAGTTGTAAAGAAAAACACTGTTTTTTTTTAATAGTTATTTTTAGAGGGTGTCTAAACAACTATTGTTTTTCTTTCTCTAGTACAACTGCTACACACTTTTTTATTGCTTTTGATAAAAATTAAATGACTTATTGACCCCCTATCACTTCAAATGTAAAAGGATTACCAAGTAGGTTTGGAAAGTACTTAATGATAGCCATTTAAACAAAACATCATTAATTTTTTAACTCTATAATATATTTTTTAACCACTATTTGAGATATTGGCAGTTTAGTTTATGAAAGTTGCCCTTGTCATATCCGAGTGTCACAGAATTATTTGAAGGTAAAAGTTTGATAATTTAGTGCCACTATTGTAAAAGCCTTCACTTTCTAAATGGTATGATGCTAAAAATTAACAATTCCACAGAAGATGAACTTGAAGGTCCACACCCGAGCAAAATTTATTGTTTTTTGTGTAAGAATTTTAAAGTCTCAAAAAACTGATACTCCATGCAGATAATTACCCACCTTTAAAATTGGATATTTAAGAAAAACATAGATTAGGTTTGGTGGGATTTTATTGCTACAATTCCATTTTTAGATGTAGAAAAGGAACTGTATTAAAAATACCACTAAGGGCATACGAAATATCTAAAATTAACGTTGCTATGTTAAAAGCACTTCAAAAAAGACCTCGACGATTAATCAAATTAAATCAAAATAGGTACTATCTATATTTCAATAATTGTAAAGTTACTGGAATTTTAAAAAACGAAACATTTAAGACGCAAAGACAAGAATAATAGACATCTTGGTTTGATGTAACTATGTCATGATTTAGTTATTATAACTTATTGTTATAATAATTATAACTAATTCTTTGTTAAATATTTGACATTATTTAGTTTTTTTATTATTGTAAATTGTTTGTAGTACATAAATAAATAAAATAAATAAATATTATTGTTATTATTAAATGCAAACGGGTGGTTAGTTCTAATAGAAAACTAGGCAGTCTTAATAATAAAGTTAACAGAAAAGATTTCTGGCGTAGAGGGCAAGGGGTAAGGGATCAAATGGAAAAAAAGTTTTTCGTAGACCAGGATTTGAACCCGAACCTCTAGGATATCAGTCTAACGCTCTACCAATATTTAAATACTAGTAGTCTTCATTAAATCGAAAAAAAACCCGCAGCTTGCAAAAGGTGACAGATGTTGTAAAGATTAGAGTTCTAAAAAATATTTGTGTTTTCGATCTTGGGGGAGGGGGGCGGCCCCCTGCGCCATCTGGGATTTAATGTGCACGAAAATGGTTTTTTAAGATAACTCCTGAACGGCCAACTCTAGAAAAAAAAGTGTTAATACAAAATAAAGAGAATAAAACTTCATACCAGAAAGTAAAATATTTTTTTTTATTTGGAATTTTTATTTTTTAATTTTTCTGTTAATTACGATTAAACAACAATTTACTTATGTATATAATAGGACCGTGAGTATAAACACCGGCGCGGCGTACGCAGGAAGGCGTAGAGGCTGAAGCCCCCCCCCCCCAAACCCTGAGCCACCAAATATCTACTTCTTAAGGTTGAATTTTTCCCTAAAAATTATAAATAAAACGGCAATCTGAGACCATCCTGTTACTCAGGTTTGCCCTCCAGGATGAAGAACTTCAAGCCCCTCCCAGCAACAATTTTTGCATATGCCACTGCGTATGTGATATATCAAACTTAATACATATTAATTTAGTAGGTATATTGTGATTTAATATGATATTCATAAAAAATTACTCATTTCCTCACCACGAAGAGTAAATGGCGCATTTTGTTTTTTTGTGGTAATCTCCAGCAGTAGACCTAATCATTATTTCTCGAATTTAATTAGTTCATCTCGATTTTGAGGCCTGCTTTTCAACATCCACAAACTCCAGTACAACCTTCTTGCAGGTTTCTTGGTCATTTTAATTGGCACCAATCCATTTAAGTACAGTTTGTTTCCAGCCCAATCTTCCGGAAGAATCAGATAAATTTTGGGAATGAAGATAGTATGCTATTTTCAAAAAGGTACCGGAGGAGCTCCAATGGTTCGTAAGATGACAATTCGAGACCTTTTAAAGTTTTATGCTCTAAATTAAGCTCTAGTGCAGTAATATCAAGCTAATTTCGTGCTGATTCTGTTAATTTTTGCTCCATACAGCTTTTAAACAAATTTTCGTCAGTTATTAATATTGTACCAAAACTTGTGAAACATCTGAAAGCGTCATCAAATACGGTAAGTTCAGTAAATCTGTCTTGTAGAGACATCACGGGTTGATCAATCATTGTATTGAAAAAATTGACTCTGTAGTTATATTTCGCATCATCAATACCCTCGTCACGAGGGGAAATTGTGTTTCCACATCGAATTTTTCTGCGATAATTTTGACTTCTGCAATAACTTTTTCAAAATTTGGATCAGACCGGTATTTTATAAAATACTCTATCAAAGTATTAAGTTGGATAGAGCATTCTTTTAAGTTTAATTTGGGTAACTGCAGCATACCAAATGACAACTGAACATATGAACTTAAAATTTTGAATTTTTATTGCTAATGAATAGGCTTTGTGTCGTGTTTCGCGATCAACATTTTGGTTTTCGTGAATTTCTATCCGCGCTTCGAACAACAACAAACAGCGTCGATTTTACTGGACCATCTTGTATCGTTCAATGCTTTAAATTCATATTAGGTATATGCTGTTTAATAATGTTCCATCGTTTCGTAGAAGCCGAAAAACCTACACACATTTCTTGAATAATATTGAAAAAATTTATTGTCTCCTAATAATATGAAACTTAGACTGTGAGCAGAACAAGGCACAAAAAATGCTCTAGCATTTATCTCTAATATTTTGTTTTGCAGTTTTCAAATTGCTGCCATTGTCATATCGTTGTCCACGTAAACAATAAATATCTAGGTTCATTTCTTTAAATAGATTCAATACGAATTTAAGTAATCCTTCTCCAGTGGTATCGTTAATTGGAAAGAAAGCTACAAAATTTTCCAATACTTCAATTTTTCGTACCTTAAGATGACCAGTGGCGGTTCCTCCATACATGATCACCCCACGTGCCACCGAATGAAATGATCCTCTGAATGATAAAGTAGGTGGAGCCTAGCAGGATATCTGTATGTTTTCAGAATTTCAATAGAGAAAGGCGCTCACATTTGGTATGCTCCAGTCCGCGCGTCCGCTTGCTTTGCTCTGTTGCTGTAGTTCGTGATGCATTCGCATGTTTAGCGATTTTATAAGGGCTTTTATTTATACTTTTTTTTTCACGGTAGAGTAGGTACTTGAAAAATAGTTTTAGCTCTTTGAGTATGGAACAAAAAAGTGAAATAAAAAATGCCACTAGACCCGAAATTAACTTGGCAAAAACCACTAAGGCCAAATCTAGGGATTTCAACAGAAAATTTAAAATGAACATGACTTTTAGTCGTGCAACCTACAAAAAAAATTCACTGTCATCACGAGCCGCCACTGAAGATGACATTTGTTTCGTGTGACTTGTATATTTCGAACTTTGTACGATCTCCAAGATGGTTTTCAACACTTTTGTTCCGAGTAATTCGATTATCTCATTCGCTGTATTTCATCACCCAGGTAATGTATGATTTTTTGGTCAGAGCTTTGAAACTTTTTAACTCTACTGACATTCTTACGTATCACTGGATCGAATTATGCAATCTATCTATTGCTTTTAGAAAGTTTCCATTATCATTAGCAAAGAGCCTCTTAGAAGAACCACGCAACGCGAGGCATATTCGAGTGTGATCTCTTCGGTTTAGAGATAGCTTGGGTATACTCTTTAACTATTAGACACTATTTGCCATCTGCGAATTATTTCTCACAGAAAATCTAATATTCCGGGACTATTACTCTACCTCTTGCGGTGGTGTAGATCAATTGAATCAAAATATACCTACCAAATACAAAAAGGGCTATGTTATAGGTATAGAACAAATGAATATTATTACGTCTGAAATCATATAAGCAATGGCGTACGCAAAAATTGGGGGGGGGGACTTGAGTGACAGAATAGTCTCAGATTACCATTTTATTCGTGAGTTTTGGGGAAAAATTCAACCTTAAGAATTCGGATATGCAAATGGTAGAAAATTTTAATCTCTTTAATTTTTTTAGGACTTTAATCTGAACAACATATGTAAAAGTCGCGACTACCGCACCTTTTGCAGGCTAAAATTCTCTAATTACTGGACTATGCTTTCAAGGCATTATTTCCTTCGTATGATTCGATAAAAGTTTCTCACCTTCTCCCATATATCCATATCCAGTGACGGTACACCTCTTTCCTGCAGCATGGTTAACTCTTCTTGCTGGCAAACAAACTAAACACACTCCTTCTTTAAGCTCCGCTTGGCCCTGGAGTTTTAAAAGAGCAATGTCATTGTCCAAAGTTTGACTGTTGTGATTATGATGTATGTAGGTAGTTGCAACCCTTAGAGTTTGAGCTCCTGGGCTTCCGTATTTTTTTGTTAGGTCGTGATCGCCTACCCTCACGTAGATCGCATCTCCTGATCGCACAATGCTAAAAGTCAAGTTAATCTTGGTAAAGAAAAATATCAAAGTTAATGGTACCAACGTACGCAGGATTCTAATTCTAGTTGCCTATTTGTGATTATGGAACTTAAGGAATCGTTTCGTTTTAATGTATTCCGGTTTTATCACACTATTTTGATGAAATCCACATAGCAAAATAATGTCCACTGTATATATTATGTATATACTTTTATGGATATGGATATCCTTCATGGATATTGTAATTCAAAACATGTTCAGATGGCCACGAGATGGATATCCATTGTATATTTTTGGACATCCACATGAAGATATGCACTGCATATTCACCGAATATAAATTAGTCATCCACTAAAGTGTGATTTTGGAATGACCTATGGATATTTAGTGGATATCCTTTATTATACACATAATAAAGAATATAGGTATAGTATGGATATAATTTGTACTTTAAAACAGATATTCACAGTATATAATATACTTTGTGGATATAAATATCTCTAATGGATATTGTATGGACATGATTTTGTGATTCAAAACATATCCCAGATGGCCACGAGATGGATATCCATGGTATATTTTCGGATATCCACTACATATCCACATGAATATATGCACTGCATATCCACCAAATATGCATTAATCATCTACTAAAGTGCGATTATGAAATAACCTATGGATATTTAGCGAGTATCTTTTATGGATGTGATTATGTAATTTAAAATAGATCAATATGCATGATAGAAGTAATACAGATATGATATCGCGCAGGAGTAGGCGTGGCTAACTGACATCACCTGGTGAGATACGTGAGAGACAGCATATATTCAGTCACCATTTTTATTACGAGGTGGTCGTTAGTTTGCAATTACTTTTAATAATTTTTCAGTGGAATAAATGAACAAAATGAGGTGCTGTGTACAACGGATGTGGCGTCGACAATCAGACAAAAGGTTTTTCGCGTGACATTAAGTTTTTCAGATTTCCAAAAGACACGAAAATGGAAGGTATATAGAAGCATATATACAAATGCAGTATAGGGTGTCCGATTAAAATTTGCTCCGCATCTACTTACTTACAGTCTTATATGTCATGGTAAAGCCATGATGACCCTAAAAATAATTTAGTTAAATATCTGTTAAATGAATTTTCGATGTGCTTAAATACACTTATAGTAGGACACGTTTTTGGTAAATTTAAAGACTGAGAAGAACTTTGATTGAAAGAAATTAATACCACCCTATGTCTCACACACTTTATACTTTGAAAAATTATTTTCATCTTTCTCTAAAATAATTTTTTATAGCCTGCTGTCTTCTTTCAACAACCTTAAATATTTTAGCACTTCACTAAATTATATCTCCATCTACCTTTAAAATTCTGCTCTCTCTCTATAACTATTTTTCATTTTAACAGAGAAAAAATATTTTTGGCAGAACTTTTGTTGAACGCTTAAAAATTGGAGTGATCGAAAGTTTCAAAAGAAAGCTTTAAATCTGTGAGCAAAATCATGTTATAAAAATGTGAAAAACATAGTAAAAAATGCTTAACACATTCACCGCCAAGCCAATTTTCACAAAACTTCCCACCACGCCCGCCACCCATAAGAGTGGCTCCGCGGACACCGGTGTCCGCTCAGGCGCCATCAGTAAAAGAGGGCAATTTTTCATCGCCTTACGCAGGGACACTTTTTTTTTGTCCGCTGTGGCGCCTAGAATATAGCTGCTTTAAAAACACGGCATAGCGCACACAATAGCGGACAAAGTCTTTAAAATTCAAACAAAATTCTGTTAAAAAAAAACCACGGCCAGTAGGACATTCTAAAGCTCCAAAAAGAATACTTAATAATAAAATATTTGAAAAATTAAACATTTTTAGGGAAATATCAACCCCCAAATATGGCGGACACCGGTGTCCGCCCTGGCGTGATAAACCAACCATTCAGCGGACACAAGCGTCCGCTCTGTCGGTGAATGTGTTAAACAAAAACGTTGTCCCTTAAATTATGCTAAAATATTTTATGCTTTAAATTACCATCATGGCTTTAACATAAAGGATGAAAAAAAAACTTAAAAAATAGGTAAATGGGTTTTTTGTCTAATACTTTATTTCAGTATTGGTGTTGCAAATTTGTCAAAATGGCATAACTTCACGTTTTTCTTGTGGACACCTTTTTAATAATAAAAACCATAATATAGGACCTTATATGTCCTAAATTCAGATTAAAAAATATATTTTTAGAAATACTTTTAATATATAGGTATACTACTAGTTGACAGATCTGTAATACTAATTTTTTTTGTTTGGTAATTATTAAAAGACAAAAATTCATTTCATTCAACTTTTGCATTTAAAGTTTTTTTCTATTTTGGGCAGTAGGTGAGGTATAAAATATAATCAAACACCCTTTGGTACCTATAACAATAATATATATAACCAGTTTTACAAAATGTATGTATATATATGTATATACCAGAAAAATAATTGGGTGGTAAATATCCTGGGTGGTCTTTATTTCATCAAAATCGGTTTACGGGAACAAAAGTTACAATTATTTTCGGCAAAGGATAATGAAAAGGAACGGAATGTAACAGGTGAAGAATGGGCGAGGGGAGGGAGGTAGATGGGTGGGGTGTAGGGAGGGTGGGAACGGAAAAATCTGCAGGCAAGACTGGCAGTAAGCCGGGTTCTTCTAATTTAAAAAAAAAATGTATGTGAATAGACCCCTTTCTGAGGATCCATTTTAGCTGTTTAAAAAAACAAATTTCTAACCCGCTAGGGCAAATATTTCATTTGAAGTCTTACACAATAATTTTTTGGGGATTTTTGAA
This sequence comes from Oxystoma pomonae, assembly GCA_963921995.1. Taxonomy (NCBI): domain Eukaryota; kingdom Metazoa; phylum Arthropoda; class Insecta; order Coleoptera; family Brentidae; genus Oxystoma; species Oxystoma pomonae. The sequence goes on from OY998173.1 coordinate 42,909,975, forward strand.
AAATGTAAAAAAAAATACATGATCGTTTTTTTTTTTCGATAAGCTTTCCAACAAAATGCCACAAGCGGGGCCTTCTAATTTGAAAAAAAGTTGTATGTGGGGGTCCGTGCCCAAAATTTTAGCTGCTAAAAATCTTTGTAAATGTGTTTTTGGATTTTATAAAAAACAAATTTCTAACCCGCTAGGGTCAATATTCCATTTAAAGTCCCCACCCTGTAATTTATTTCCCTTGCGTCTTACCTCGTCATATTAAGAGGGGAAGGAAAGAATTCTTCACACATTTTATTTGAGATCCCCGACTGGTTTATGTTAAAAAATTTCTGTTTTTTAAATGTGTCTATGTTATTGTGCTAAATATACCGTACTTTGTAAATGTGTTAGGTAAGTTTTTTTAAATTAATTACTTTTAGCATGTTTTTATTTCCTTTTTACTTTGACAGATTTGTGATCCAACTCCCTCCTTGACAATGACGTTTTAGTCGAAACCGGTCGGGGATTTCAAATAAAATTTGTGAAGAATTAATAGGAACTTTTCCTTCCCCTCTTAATATGAATAGTCTTCACTCTGGAGACCTCACTCAAATTACCTTATAAAACTCTGAATTCAGCTTTACCCCTCACAATCCCCCACCCCTTCGTTGTTTCCCAGACTGCATTTGGTTTAATTTAAAACCTTGTAGTACTTTTTGACGGAAAACCATTCCTACCTGCAAACCCCTTTCCCACCCTAAATTATTACTTAGAAAAAAATATAGAGGACTTTGTTTGCTTTAGTTTGATATCCCACAATCCATACTTTGACAGATTAAAATATTTATCGGATACAGGATGGTGGTTGCAACCACCCGTTCAAATTTTCCAAAAATTCAAAAACACCTATTCGTGAACTTTTCAAAAAGAACCTAAATGCGAATTTTTAGCTCTACATTGATTTAGAACCCTAAGTAATTGTGAGTTATTTGTACCCCCTTCAAAACAGACAAACCCTTATTTCTTAACCTCCTGTCTGAATTTAAAAAAATGCTGAAGCACGTGTTTACTTATTTTATTAGTAGAGTCTACATACCAATTTTAAAACTTATGTTGCATTTTGTTTTTGAGATACAGAAAATCCTTTTAAAATTTCAACCCCTATTTTTACCTCTTCAGGAGTAAAATAATAAAAAATCTTTTCTTGGTGAGCTCCTCCGTTATCAACCCAAACCATCCTCAAATTTTCATGTTTGTAGGTGAACTGGTATCAGCTGTGCGTAGGTAGTTCCCTGTTCGCGCCACAAAAGTCTCACCAGCTGACGTCATGCGCGGATCTAGACAAATTTTGAACCACTACGTATCATACCTTTCTTTTATTGTATCATAATCAATATGAATATACCATGGATAATTATGAATTTGCATACAGAGCATATCCATAAGTCGATCATTAAGGATAAGCATGGTATAGGAAACAGACCCAAATAACCATAGATGGACATTTATGGTAGTTATATCAATGTATCACCATTATGTTGATACTATACTTTATAATAGTTATCAAAATATTACAGTTTAAATAAATTTTTGCTGTCTTATATGTATAACAATAGTACCTGCTACATAGGAAACATATTGATTCGAGTTCCATCTACCAACAATAGATGACATTGAACTAAATTACAATTCAATCTAATGCAGACTTATTAAACTGTAGGGCCCAAATACACATCCATAAAAGGATATTTCCGGAATGTCCAGATAAAAAACTAATTTCAGAACGTTTTTAGCGAAACCCAGGAATATTTTGGGAATTGAATAATTTTTACATCCAGAGCAGTGGATATTTAACAGTGTGACCTGACTGGCATATACCTTGCTGGATATCCGGTGGACATAAGTCTACGTATATTAATTGATATATTTGCATATATTGTATATCCCTTACTGGAAATACAGTGGATATTCAAAATTTTCACCTTTTTGCACATACCCCGCTGACTCTGCAATCGACATACGCCTATGTATATTAATTGGGTAAATACATTTACATATCCCGTGGATATAAAAAGGTGTGAACTATTTTGTTGGATATCCAATGGATATTCAACATTTTTGCTTATTATTATTTGCACATACCCGCTGGATATGCAATGTAGTATACGCCTATTTATATTAGCTGGATAGATAAATTTAAATATCAATTGGATATTTAAAATTGTGACCTATTTTGTATATTCCCTATCGGAAATAAACTGGATATTCAAAATATTAACCTGTTTGGCACATACCTCGCTGGATATGGAGTGGACATTCGGCTCTGTATATTAATTGGGTGAATACATTTACATATCTACTGTATATTCAAAATCAAAGCCCATTTTTCATATACTTTGCTCGAGATACAATGGAAATACATATGCAGTGGAAATATGTATATGTATTTACATATCCAGTGGATATTCAAAATTAAGACCTGGGTTGCATATTCCAGGTTGGATATAATATATACATACGTCTATGTATACCCATAAAATGTATATATTTTGCAAATCCCATGGATAATTAAAATCGTGGGCCATTTTAGTTGAACAAACATGAATATGCAGTGAATATAAGAAAACATACATATAAGTAATATCCATAAAGTGATATACGCTGCACGTTGTTTGGATATTACAAAAAATGTATGCGTTCATGGATATCAAATACATATCGAATGGATATACATATCCATGGCTTGCTATGTGGGAATAAGGAAATTTTCGTAGTTTTGATAAGGACCACTCTTTTACATTTGCCTTGACTTTGAGTAAAATCTGGTTAAAATTGTACTTACTTTGTCACACAATGCGCCGCGGTTAAAACCCATTGTGTACCGATCAAAGCAGCGCCACACAGGTACTGATTCAACGAGTTAATCAGAGCTACTTGCCAGCACCACTCGCCTTGCTCTCCATCTTCCCCACCCACAACTCGACCCATTCGAGAAGTACCTTTTACTCCGCAGACGTACTTGCTGTACACAAGTGGTTTCTGCGTGGTACCTAGTCTTGTCATTTCAGTTTCTGCAATGAAAAAATAAGTGATAATACAGGGTGGACCACAAAAAACCGGACTGTTTTGTTTTAACTGCCAATTTTTTTTGGAAAGGTATTGAAATAGACTTTTTGAAATATGTCAAAAAATGACATTTATATGCATCTTAAAAAACCGTTGGGTTTTTTTTCAGACACTTCGTTGTCAACAAAGGATGCACAATTATTGTAGACAATTAATATAGTATAAATAAATAATTCATATGCTCGTTAAAAATTATACGAGTTAAAACAATCTTCAAAATAAGTGATTTACTTGCCAATAACGATGGATTTATTTGGTAAAAGTTTCGACCTGGTAATAAATTTATTGTATATTTATGTGAGCATGTCAAGAAGTATGTAGGTACTTGCCTGCAGATGTAGTGACGGGTTGCAAGGTATAAGGCCCTGGTATTGGTTGCGTAGTGATTTCATTTGTAGATTCCTCTTTTTGTCCAAAAGCTTCTTTAATTAGAGATTTTGGTGCGCAACATTTGGTAGCTGCTTTTCGACATTTGAAGATTTCTGTCATTTCGGCGTTCCCTAAAACGACAAATAGATGATGCTTTTCTTTCAAAAAATAAAGATTTTCATCTTGAGCGTGATGTTCTTGTCACTTTCTATATAACTGTTTGCTAATTTTAATTTACAACAGTTAACTCGTCAACGCTTTTATGTAAAAAAGCATTTTGATTAGCAATAAAATTTAAAAAATCAATAACTAATTCGAGAAAGAGGTTTTGCTTCGTGCTCTTTAATGTTATTTTTATTGTGCGCTGAGCTAGTGCGATCTGTCATGCTGTTACCGGCAATAAAGATTACCACGCGCACTATTTATAGCCATATTCAAATTTTACTCCAATAGCAGCAGCAGCAGCTACTGCATCTGCGCAGAATAAAAGTAACGTTAACAAAGCAGCAACCAAAAGCACAGTACCACCTTTAACAGCATGTCAGTTTGGAGTCGCACAAAAATGAAACAAAAGTACTCTAATACACCTGTAGTATATATACAGGGTGTATTCTTTAAATGGAACGGTGCTTCTAGCGACTTTACGGAAGAGGTTTTAAAAAAAGCTAGAAGCGAATCTTTAATAATTTTTTACTGACTTTACGCCCACGATGAAAAAAAAATTGGGGCCCCCAACTGTAGGCTCAGGGCCTACCAACTATTTTTTTTTAATGAGAAGGTACCACTTGTGGCACCTTTTGGGAAAGCTTGTTAAAAAATAAATTTAACGTAATAGTTTTTTTTTGACATCTGTCAACCAATGTGTCAAAAATTTAAACAAACTTAATTTTTTGTCAATTTTTTTAGCTTCAAAATAAAGTACATATTAAGAATAAAGAAAATACCACACAAAAACATTATTGGCGGCCCATTTGGGGGCCCTCACTGAAGGCTCGGGGCCTACCAACATTTTTTCAAAATTCGATTAAATACATTTTTTTTTTTAAATTTACGCCAATAATATCCTTGTGTGGTAGGTTCTTCATTCCACTTAGTAAATGAAGAAATATGTAGTTTAATTTGAAGCTAAAACAATTGACAAAAATAGATTTTTTAAAATTTGAGGGCTTCCAAATGGGCCGCCAATAACGTCCTTGTGTGGTATTTTCTTTATTCCGTTTAGTAAATAGAGAAATATGTAGCTTATTTTGAACCTAAAACAATTGACAAAAAAATTAATTAATGTGTCAGAAATTAAAAAAGTCTTATTTTTTGTCAATTGTTTAAGCTTCAAAATAAACTGCATATTTCTCTATTAACTAAGCAGAATAAAGAAAATACCACACAAGCACATTATTGGCGGCCCATTTAGGGGTCCTCACTGAAGGCCGGGGCCTACCAACATTTTTTCATAAGGATGTACCATTTATGGCACCTTTTTGAAAAGCTTGTTAAAAAAAGAAATTCGATTAAATCAATTTTTTTGACATATGCTAACCTATGTGTCAAAAATTTTAAAAAACCTATTTTGTGTGTGTGTGGAATAAAGAAACTAACACACAAGGATTTTATTGGCGTAAAACTTTTAACACATGGGTTGGCATGTCAAAGAAATTTATTTAATCAAATTTCTCTTTAACAAGCTTTCCAAAAAGGTGCCACAAATGGTACCTCTTCATGAAAAAATGTTGGTAGGCCCCGGGCCTTCAGTAAGGATCCCTAAATGGGCCGCCAATAATGTTTTTTTGTGGTATTTTCTTTATTTCGCTTAGTAAATAAAGAAATATGTAGTTTATTTTGAGGCTAAAACAATTGACAAAAAAATAAGTTTTTTTAAAATTTTTGGCACATTGGTTGACAGATGTCAAAAAAAAAAACTAATACTTTAAATTTATTTTTTAACAGTGTTTTCAAAAAGGTAATACCTTCTCATTTAAAAAAAATAGTTGGTAGGCTCTGGGCCTCCAGTTGAAGGGTCCAAAATTTTTTTTTTATCATGGGCGTAAAGTCCGTAAAAAATCATTAATCAATTTTCAGACCCCCATGGGTAGCGGTCGACTCGCGACGTTGTCCGCGAAGGAAAAAAAAATCTCATTTGACAGCTGTCATTAAGTGAAATTTCAAATAAAAAGTAGCAGGTCACACCCTATCTTCTTACCAAATTTCTTACCAAATTTCATCCAAATCGGTTCAGCCGTTTTTGCGTGATTGAAGAACAATAACATACAACAAACTTTCTCATTTATAATATTAGTAGGATTCTCCCTAAGATTTCGCCTTAGTATAACTTACGGAAGCAAGTGAAACTCAAGTAGGACACAATACAAGATCCGGGGCATTCGGGTCTAGGATCCACGGTGGTCGTTGTGGGCTCGGTGGTTTGGTATTGAGGCTTGGGTCTTTGCTTGGGCGCTTGCGTAAGTGCTTTGGTGTTATCACAACAAACTGAACCCCTCGCGCAATTGGAAGTGTGAGGGATCAAAACTGATGGACGCTCGCAGAACGCTGCCATAATGTTAAGAAGACAGAAACCTGGACAAGTTGGGCCCGGGTTTCTAGTTGCGGGGCGTTGAGTGGTGGTGGTGCGTGGCGGCGGGGGTTGAGTTACTTCGTCTTCGTTAGCCTAAATAAAAAATTGTAATTTATACTGTGGGTTTTTGGAAAATATATTCCCGAACTACGTCAATTTTATTTATAAAGGCGACAACTTTTGTCGGTAGGATACTGATTTTCGTGTTTAATTCACCCCCTAGTGCAAAGTAGATAAAGTGGTGCATCGATATTTTGTTTATTTTTTAAGGTTAAATTCCAGGCAAAAAAACGCATAGATTCTCATTAAAGTTGGTAAGTTTTTATACTGATTTATAAGAGTTTGTAACTACGTAAAAACTGGTAGAAAAAAATCGGTAGATTATGAGATTTGTCTTTGTTTTTGCAAGAAAAGTCTGATAAAACACAAAAAATCTCTAAAAACTTTTCTGACAAATTTTACGCGGTTTTTTGGCGCGGACCTTTTGTCTTTTTCTTTAACAGAAGAACAAAGAAGTTAAATTCTGGGTTATTATAGAATATTTTGTGTAATATATATAAATCAATGAGGTCAATTTTACTTCCAATTGAGAGTTCCTAATAGCACAGGACAGTTTGTCCCAGTCGTCCCAGACATTTAAGGATATACCGAGCAGTCTTGAATATATCTGAAGCTTAAGGTAGGTACTTTCATGCTCATGGGGTATTCTAGGGATGTTCTTATCGGAACTTCCTCAGAACATCTAACAGGATTTTCCAAATGTTCTATTTAAGTCCTGAGGATGCCGTTAAAAGTAAAACATAAAGTAATTTGCGCCCTGGATGTCTGTAGAGAACATTCAAAAGTAAAAATTAAAATCTTTTATAGTGTTTGTAATATACCAAATTAAGTATTCATTAGTATGTTTACTAAAAATTAAATACTTTATATACCAATAATTTCAACTCGTATATTTGCATTTTCTGGGCCAAGGACAATATCCAGAAACATAAGAAATTCTATAAAATAGGAATTTGACTAGGTACTCACCAGTGGCGTAGTAATACAACAACTTCCTTCATTGGGACAGTCAGCTTCTGCATCAATGTCATCACAAAACAGCGCATATAAACCACCAACACATTCGCCACCACATGGTTTTAAAATTTGCGGCCTGTGGGTTATAAGGGGAGGGTTCAATTTAACCATGTGAGAAGTACTGAGTGCTGTAGCAACGGTGGTACTTTTAGTCGTTGATGACGGCTTAGGAGTTGTTCTTGTTTCTATCCTTGTAAAATTTGGTTTAGTTTTCTCTGGTACTATTAGGTCCGGCGGTGGTTTGTCACCAAAATCGTCTATAGATACACAGCACTTCAAACCAGGTTTGCACAAATTGTTAGTATTTAAAATGGCTTCACAGTAATCTGCAACTTTTTCGGCCACGCATACTCCTTTCTTTTCTGTGCAAGGTTTCGCTGCAAAAGATTTAAGGGGGCTCTATAATATTATATTGATTTAAGATTTAGAGTTATGTGCCTTACCATAGTCCGTATCCTTGGTTGAATTTGACTCATGATTGGGTGCTAGCTAAAAGAATATATCATTAATTCTTTCATTAAAAATAAATAAAGATATATATATATATATATATGTATATAATATATATATATCCATAAATAGAAAAACCTTCCTCCAAAATACATATAAAAGATACTTTCCTCATATATAACGGACTTCCCTCCGAAGTCAGAGGGCATACTCATGTAATTTTTTGTTCCTTTGATTTTATGAGTTCACCCGAGTTTATGCACGAAAATTTGCCTGGAGGGTAGATTGACCACAAACCTTAAACATTAGTCCTAATGTTGGGTTTCGCCGTTGGCGCTAGTGTCGCACTCTTAAAGTTATGTAGCGCTCTTTTTTTCCCCCTTGAACAAATTTAAAAATTTTTGTCCAAATTGTGCAATTTAATTTTTACTCTAATAATCCTCTCTACGCCCACCCAATCTTAAGACTGGTCATTTTTTAAAAACTACCAAAAAGGAAAATTCACAGTCAACATGTGGGAATTGATAAAATTGGCAACATGGCCATTGTTTCAGGCGATCTTCTGTCACGATTCTGGTAAATTCTGGCTCCGATTTACTAGTCCTAAAGAGACACGAAGGGTGGAGGTCAATCGCTGTATCAGAAGGATATGTTGAGGATTCAATAAAAAATAAAAATAAAATGGACAATAAAAATTGAGTCTTCGGTAATGGGTGCATCTCTGGAAGAGGAAGTGGAAAAACAATCCAACCTTCTCATGAACATAGATTGGAGTGATCAGCAAAAAGAACGAAGTCCCGAAAATGATGTGAGGAAAGTTATTACTGTACCTAGTGTGTAAAAAAGAACATGAAAAATACATCTATTCCTGGGAGCCGATTTCATGCATAATTTCTTGAGGACCATCTCAAAGATTGCCGATAAATAGTCTCTACTTGTTAAGATGGCTTACCTTTAAATTAATGGCATTTTACTATAATTTCAAATTTTTTTCACCTACTTTTATCGCTTAGGTATCCAAATTTGTCCTCAACAGCCCCTTTTTCCACTTATTTTTTCACTTGTTTTAACATTTGGCAACATTCACATTGACAGGACGCAGTCAATCTCTTCTGGCAGTGCCGGTTTTTTTTTTTAGCTTACACTATGTATATTTTAACACTGTCCGTATTTTTTAAAACTTAAAAAAAAACTGGTTTATGTTACTTTTCAACAATAATATTAAAAGACTACTGCCTGAATCAACACTAATGCATGGCTTATTACCAATGGCATTGCACATGCACTTCCCTTATCACACCCAAAAAACAAACAGTAGGCAGAGATCTCTTATCCAACGAGATGCGACAATCAGCAAGTCGTTTTTTTTATGCGCATGATCGGGACTGCAGGTCTAAGCTTCAAAACCTCCTGGGTACCCATTCTGGAAGTCATAGGAAGTGATCGTTCGCCTGAGAGGAGGGAAGCAGGTTCAACCAATAAACGCGCTTAAAAGCAGTGATGAGACGATCGAAGAATCACCAATCTATTATGGGCACGCACAGAGCTGCCTCAAATAACAATTTTTGAGAGAAGCCGTTCTCTTGACTAGACCCAGTAGTATGAACTTGTAGGAAAGCTCGTGTGAAAAACGTCTTTCGTATGATTTCAGAGCACGCTATTGGATGAAACCATCACGTGACAGATCTAATGCGCATGCTACGACCGTCTCGTAAAGTACGTGGTCGATTTTTGTAAAAACGCGGACATTATAAAAAAACTTCCACATTGTAATTTAATCGTACAAAATATTTAGTTTTAATAAAAAAATAAATAGTTTACAATATTTACATAAGTAAGCATTTATTTTTTTTAGCTGATACACAGGATGATCGTGTGAATTTTCACATTTACGTTAAGACATTTTTAAGAAGGTAAAAGTTACATATTTATTAATTGGCTAAATTAAACTAAAAATGTTAGTGTAGAACAATCAAATTTACTTTAAAGTAATTGAGACAATATATAAGTGTTAAAAATAAAAATAAATATAACAAATAGATAAAATAAGTTTTAGGCAACCTAATGAGTACATTAAAGTAAGCAGTTGTAGATGTTGACTTTACTAAATGCAAATTAATTCAGACATGATTACTTATTTTGTGTTTTTAAGTTATATTTTTCTATCACATTAAATACCTATACTCAAGGCGCCATTATGCTATACTGACAAAAATTCAAATCCATCAATATCTATAGCTGTCCAGACGCCATTATTCTGCTGTACCCTTAAAAATATAAATCCGTAAATATTTTGGTCAGTCGAAATTTTTGACTTAATTAAACGTAAAATAATTCATCCTTGATTGTTTTTGTATTTCTTTTTAATAATTCTATACTGAATTTAAAAAATTACTTGAAATTATTTTACATATCTTTCTGTTCCCCTTCTCCAAGAAATCCGTTTGCTTTTTTATCTACGTATAGCTAATTAATTATTAACACATCAAAAAATTAAACCGATTTTTCGGCTCCGGCTCATGAACTAAATCTGACGAACCAGTCGGAGTGGGTCTAACACTCATTTACAGCGATGGATACGAAATCAAGGTCACGAAAAACAGGACCCCCAACTTCAAAGGTGCCGACGCCGACTGTCGCATCTCGTTGGACAAGAGATCTCTGCAGTAGGCAAATAATAAAGATACGCGATGAATAGATTTTAATTAACGTTGGATACTGAGCCAAGTGAAATAAAGTAAAGGGGCTAGCCATAAATTAAATTGTGGACAAATTTTGACCCCCCCCCCCTAAAAAACGTTAAAAAACAGATCTTCCCCATGAATTCTAAAATAATAGCGGTTAAAATGTTGACACATTTTTCTTTGCTGTAAGAAATAAAGGATCGAAAAAGAATTGTGCTACCACCGATCCCTCACCCTACAGACCTAGGTCTGTAGGTCTGTGGCTACAACCAAACAAGGCATAATAAGAACTTTATATAACAGAGTCGTTCAAATTTTTAACAATTCTCATGACTTGGAAATCGAAATAAGGAAAATTAGGAAGGATCTGCAGCAGAATGGTTGCAGCTTAAACCTATAACAGATACTAAACCTAAATTTCAGCAAACAGGACAGAAATTACAAGATAGATTCTATACATTAAAGGAGTATCAGAGAAAAATTTCCTTCTTAGCAAAACAAAACCGGGGAACAAACAAAATAAGGAATGCATTTACCAAGTCCTCTTATCCACTATCTGTTAAGGAACATCAGATGAATACCCAAACGAAAATTCCTCGAAGCTGCTTTCATTCGGCAGAATCAGGATATTTTCAGTAAACCAAGTGTTGAAGTTCTAAATATTTGGAAGCCCATCCTTGGGCAGAGCCAACTTCTTAAACTTTATGGTTGAGTAATTTCCCTTAGTATATAAGTACGTAGACTTAGGAATAGATTGTAGTTTGCACCTGAAGACGATCAAAGTTTGTTATGATTGAAACGTCGTGTATAAATAAAATATAGGCCATGGAAGTCCGAAACACGGAGTTAATTTCATATACTGGTACTATTGGGGGTAGTATTTTCTTTTTTAGATTATCAAGATGAACAGACCAGGAAAGGGTCTCGTCCATTATCATTCCCAGATATCTGATTTTTTTGCGTAGACAAAGAGATCAATTAAATTCAATTTATGTTAGGGTCTGATTTCCTATGACTAAATTTTGTCCATGCTTAGCTTACAATTTTTCAGGAAACCGGTGAATAAGGAACGATATAGCGAAATTTTAGGTCGCCCAATTGACAGATTAAAGCGCTCTTTTTGAAAGAAATGGTTTGGCATCAAACTGCACATGCATTGACCGGAAATACCACGACCGTCCGGCTAACCGCGAATAAAATTATAAACGGATTATATCCCTGCTCAAATCTTCCTTCCAATCAGAAAAATGTTCCAGTCGGCGAGTTTTAAAATATCTTTCTCTAAAATACTTTTCTAAATTATCTACCGCTGTCAAAATTTCTGGCAAAATAATGTCAACCAGAATCAGAACCAAGTCTAATTCGAAAATCCTTAAAGAAAAAAACATTCCCGGTGTATATAAAGAAATTGATCTAAAAAATGCTAATTATTTTGTCCCTAAAAGTACTCTGATGCGGATTTTTTTCGTAAGGTTTCGAAAATCGGACCCGGATAGTTCCGAAGTCCGGAGAACAGTGGGTGACTTTAACTTTTTTTACAAATACAATCTAAAGAAGAGTCCGCAAAATTAAGAGTTCTCATTAATTAGGTATTTTCGCATCTTAAAAAACATTGGCTAAAATAAAAAATAAAGTAATAATAAGTTTTAAAAAATCTACTCTGGATTTTGCTTAGAAGTCCTTTTTTTATTCTAGCTCTTACTCCAGTACAAAAGTTACCGGTTCAGGAGGTTAGCCCTTGTGTATCCTGAAATTTATACCCCAGTCTCAGAAAACCTTCATTCCTTTCATTCAAAAATCGAAAAGAAATAATTTTATTCCTACTTCTTCCAAAATTTTCATTACCTGTTTCATGGTGGTGGTGGTAGTTGCTATCGTTGTGCTGCTAGTTGTTGACAGCATATTAGTACTAGGTTTGAGAGTAGTTGTGCTGGTACTACTTGTGGTTGCACTTTGAAACGTTGTTATCTCATTATTTTGTACTTCAGTACTATTGGGACTTGGTGGTTCCACACAGCACTTCATGGATGACGATGGACATTGAATGTCGTCTAATACATCGTAACAAATTATTGTTGCTAGGGCGTGTACACAGACTCCTGGGCAATCTTTTGAATCTGCTGTGTTGGTGATTGTGTCTAGTAAACCTAAAACAAACAATACCGATAATGGCCTTCCTTCGGTTTATCGTAATATGTTAATAAAAAAAGAAAAAATCACATGCCATGCTTACGGTAGATAATTCGAAAAAAAAACGCCAAAATAAAACTTAAATAATTTCTGTTCTTCAACGACTGACAGAACAAAACCAGGTTTTTTTTAAGTTCCTTAATCCAATTGTCCCTAGACTTCTGTAATCGGCATTATTACCACACTGCTAACCTTAAATTACTCCGAATAACCCCTAATATGACGCTGTCATGAATGAAAAATTAAAGCGGCTACGGTAATCGTTTTTGTTTGTGTACCGAACATAAGAAAACGCTATGCCAGACCCAATATACCTTAGAGAGACAGAGAGACCAATTAAATTCAATTTAGACGTTTAAAAATGCAGGATCGGCTTTTAATTTTGCGTATTTATATTTACAGAGCTTTTGCCTCTTTTGTGGCGGATGGTTGCTTTTTCAACACTTCCCAATGAGCTAGACTTTTGAAGAAGAAATTTGGTACGTGTGTAGTGTTTCGGTAATAATACAATCTAATTTTTTTGTATGGAAAAAAAATCAAAATGACGATCCGATTTGTCTGAAAGTGGGCTTGCGGTGTTTAAGGTCTATTCAAACAATTTTGGACTCAAAGTTAAAAAAATTAAAAGGGCGGATTCAAAATGGCGGACTTTTTTTTCTAAATCAAGTTTCAGACTTGAAACTTTGAGATGTTTGAGGACACTCAATATAATTTTTGGCCAAACTTTTAAAAAAATCAAAATGACGGATTTTCTTATTTTGTCTCAAACTTGGAACTTTGCGGTGTTTAGGGTCACTCAATACCATTTTTGACTCAAACCTAAAAAAACAAAATGGCGAATACAAAATTGAATACAAATCTGTACATAGTCAAATATACCCGTAAAAAATATAAGAAAAACAGATAGGCTCAACTTTTCTCTTTCGTGAATACAGCGCATTGTTATCCTTATTAAACATAAACACTTGTTAAACCGCTACTGCGTCATCACAAAGAAAAATGATAACAGTAAACAAGATTAAAACAAAACGGTCCAAAAACCATTTATTATAATTAACACACATGATAAAATTAAAACTAAACAAAAACTATTTTCCTGAATGCGGCCCTGGCCATAGTACGGTGATCAACTTTATTGCGATATCAATAACAAGGTGGCAAAAAAGTTTAAAAAATCCGCTATTATAATCAATACATACATAATAGAATTAAAATTAGGGGCCATGCACAATTTCCGTAACGGGAGAAGGGGGTGTTACTTAACAAATTCTTGGATGAGGCATGGAAGTTTTTCTGAATTTTACTATTAGTTTCTTTATAACTATTTGATGTTTCTTAGTTAGTTACCACTTTTTTTTATAATGGAAATGTAGCTTTATTATTATATAGTTAGTTTTTGACTTTAATATGCTAATTAAAAAACAAAACTTTTTTTTTGGGAGAGAGATATTTGAAGGGGGTTGCAAACGTTACATGGGGTAGGGGGGGGGGGTCAAAATCTGTAGGATGTAAGGAGAAACAATTAGTAACGTCAGACTGAAAATTCTCGTTGACATTTTGACGCCAATCAAATGTGTAAATTACAACACATCGTGCAACTATATGAGAATGTTGAATAGAATAAAATAAAATAAAAATAATTTGTGTTGTAACATTTACAACTTGTTTTATTCTCGAGCTTGTGTGTTGCGTGTTTTTTTTTTTAAATTTTAATTTTTTTAAACCAGATTTTAACATCTTCTTAAGTAAAAGAGCTATTTATTAACAATAAACTAGGCATAAAAACTAAAATATCAAAAAAGTTTTAGCTCTGTATAATAAAATAATGTTGTTTGTTTTTCTGTTAGCCCTGATAATGGTCCAGACCTAGGACCGAAACGTTGGCTGTTGGTATAAATAATTAAATAAAACTTTGTCCAAGAAAGCCGTAGGTTTGTTTTGAATCAATTTTTATGTTAAGTAGTTTATATTTTAAGGACGCCCACAAATAAAAATTATTTACAAGAAGTGTATAATAAACATCAGTTACGCGCTCCGCAATATATAACATATACTGACCAGAGGGCCGGTGCTAGCAGTCTCGTCGCCCCGGACAAAAAGGTAAAATGCCGCACCTTTGCAACCCTCTTCCTATGCTTTGTAGTGACATAAAAACGTAAAAAACCAAATTGATAATGAAAAACATTAGCAGTGGGATTTACTAAAAATGTTTAGTCTATTTTAGAACTGTCCCAAGTTTAAGTGAAATTTTTGATTTTCTTCTTGAGTTTTGGACATAGATTGATTTTCTAAGAAGAATTTTAATAAATTTGTTTATTGAATAATCATCTTAACACAATCTTGTGTTGGATTTAAGAGAAAATTTTCAATTTAGAAGAAAAGAAAATTAAAAAAATTAAACCCACGCGTGGTTTAAATAGTAAACACTCTGTAGAATAAATTAACATTGGGGCTATATGTCACTCTAATTCAAACTCACCCTTGCTAATTAATTTTTCCAATTAATACTTGATGTCACACAACGATTTAGATGACTAATAATAATATAAGGATCAGATTCATTTTTTATTTATTTAGAAGGTGTTTTTATTTATAAAATGTATTAAAAACTTAAATGCAAGTTTTTTTAAATTTTTGTCACTGTCGAAATGTCAGTTTAAAAATATTAGCGCTGCGATCAATCACAAACAGCGAGTTCGGATCTTTTACCTCTGCTAGCACCTTGGCTTGCATCAACCGCTACTGATTAAAGCTACAGCTTTAAAATGAGTGGGCTTTGAGTAAGGAAAGTTTTTTTGACTGAGCTTTTAGATAACCTCAATTTTTTACTTTCAGTTTGTAAATAAATTAATATAGCTGTTTTGGGTTTTTTTTGTTTGGTATATTTTTGGTGCATAATCAGTGACCTTCACTTGTTTTTGTTTTGCCTCGTAGTACCCTCATAAAAAAAAAATTGTGCTAAAAACGGGTTCAAAATATGGCGTTTTTCTGGACAAAAAAAAGGAGGTGTTTTACTGGGTAATAAACAATTTGGGATATTACATAAGGTAAATTAATCCTTGTAAAAACGGTTACTTAGGGAAATTATAAACGAACTTATTACCAAAGGCCACAAAACAATCCTTTCTGGGGGCTATAAATTTCAAACACAAATAATGAAGCTATTATGTGACAAATTTTTGGCGTATTCATCATTTGCCATTTTGAAACCTGTCAAAAAAAATTAGTTTTAGGGCATTTTCTTACAAAATATGGTGTATTTTGAGAAAAAAGCAGTTTTTCAGTGGTATTTTGCAATAGCAATACAAAATAATCAATAACTTTGTGGGTTTTCTGCATGGGTAAGTGTTTTTTTGAAAATTGATTTTAAAATTTAGTACCTCCGACAGGTGTAAATATTTAGACCTGTGGGGGTACTATTTTAGATCTTAGTGAATCTCACTGTGAATTTTCAGATTTATGATTTTGGCGCTAAAAAAAAAATTTTGCGCTGAAAACAAGAAAAAACTTAAAGCAATTTTTTTTCAAAATCATTTAAAACAGGTGAGAAAATAATTTTTAATAATCAATATTCCCAAAATGGCATAGTTTTAGCTACAAGTCTAGAATTTTGATAATATCCTTCCCAATCTTTGTCAGCTAACCTTAGCGTGGGTAGGGCTAGGGTAATTTTTTTTTTGCCTTCGGTGCTATTCATTACGTTATTTATTAATTTAATTTAAATTTAAGCATTTTTTTTTCAACATCATTCAAAACGGGTAAAAACATTTTAACACTTGAGTTTGGCAACAAAAAATATTTTGATATCAGATACAACCAAGAATTCGCGCCTTGCCTTTGAAATACGTAATTTTTTTTTTATATGAACAGTAAACAGTAATCTAACACAATCCCTACTAAATACTGATCTCCTCGTCCTTTAAAAAAAGCTGCGAATGCCACTTAGTAAAAAATTTGAAAAGCAACTTTTATTAAAGTTACACCTGATAAATTTTTATTCGTTTTTTTCATAAAATATTTAATTTTACAGCCAAATCCTCGCCCCCCTTAGTTTGCCGCCCCGGGCAAGGGCTCGTCTTTCCCGGCCCTAGCGCCGGCTCTGCTGACCAATGAGTTTTTCTTGTTTTCCCAATGATTTAAAATAGTGGCAGAAAAGTTTTTATCTTACTGTGATTTATTGCAAAAAAATTGAAAATTAATTGTGGAAAGTCAAAGAAGAAAAAAATTAGAAAAGCGAAAAAGGTTGCTGGAAAGCCCAAAAACTTAATTGATTTTTTTGGAAATGTTCCTAATGTGGAAAAAACGTAAGTGTCCATATCCTATTTCTTTCTATATTTAAATCTGATTGGGATAGCGTAGATCTAGACTTTAAAATAAATATATTTTATGTGACACTGGATACCCTTATAGAGACGCTTGAAACAGGATTTCAAGATTTTTTTAACAGTGTCCCAAAAATTCGATTGTTTAATTAATATAAACGATTCAGAAAACAATTTAAAATGTTTCGCTGTCTTAATTTTATTTTATAGTTCAGATCTACAGAATAATACTATGGATGAATATAAATCGTTTTAAAAAAGGATTTAGCGAGGCTGAATAAATAAAAAAATCAGTGAATAGCGAGCTTTCCCTCAAAAAAGGTAATGGTAACCGTAGATCCGGATTTTACACTTTTGGTGCTCATCAGTACGGTGCTAATTCCTAGCACTGATTTTGATAAATCGTTTCGTTTTATGCTATCCAAATTAAAAGATGAAATCGGGAAAAACAAAGAAATTTTGCCATTTATGATAAAAAACAGATTAAGAACAAGAACATTTCTAAATTATACCATTAAGCGCACTTTTAACAAATTAAAAAAAAAATAAAAATTGTGAAAGGTCACAAATGATGGAAGACAACCTGAATGCGTTTGCTGTAATTATTATTAAAATTGAATTCGATGTTATACTGGACTACATGAAGTCAATAAAAACTCGCATACTTGATTTTAAGTTTAAAGTTACAATAAAATGTAAAAAATTGTAGCAAACATCTGTAGTAATACATTTTTTTACACTATATATTAAATATACTATTATATGTGATAGATCCCAGCGATAGATCCCATCGCACGAGATAAAGACCGGATCGTATGACTTTCAAGAATACACGTCTTGGGGAACTGGTTTTTCGCAACACTGTACACAAATCAATAAGTTTCCTCGCCTTATAAATCATAGATTGCGCTAACTGTCCAAATGGAATTATATTTTCGCAAGTATTACAAAATAAATATCTCACGCCTGAGTCGACAAGAAAATCTGCTTCGTCTTGTCAGATTATCAATTTATGAGTCATGCCGAGCAGTAGCATAATTTATAGCGGTTTTCATTGGTAAAACTGTCTGTCTGCCACCAGTGCACAACTGAGTCGGGGCTGCTGTTCCATAGAAAAAAAATTGGGTTCGGTGGTGCCTGGCAGACCAGAATGTTATCTGCTGTACTGTGCTACGGAACTAATTATGACCTTGGCGCCCGACATAGAAATAGTTCAGTGAAACACAAATAGATGGAGCACCACACATGATAACCACAAAAATTAATACTACAAAAGAATATTGATTTTTAAATAAAAAATCAATATTACTTTACAAATGTAATGTAATATTGATTTTTCTTGGCATAGCAAAAAGGACCACAATTGCTATGTTTTCATGGGTATTGAGTTCGTTTTCAAAACTCATTGTATCTTTTTCTTTTATATAGCGTGTTCTTTATCAAGACCAAGAACACGCTATATAAAAGAAAAAGATAGATTGAGTTTTGAAAACGAACTCAATACCCATGAAAACATAGCAAATATGCCCAAAAAACAAAAAAAGTTTAAAAGATAAATCAAAAGTTGATGTTTTTGTGAATTTTTTAAACTTTTTTTGTCTTTGGGTGCACTGAACTTAAAAGACAAATGTGTACTTTTGACCCAAATGAAATGTTATGAAAAAAACATTTTGCCTTTTAATTTCATAGGTGAGGTCTTTTTACAAAACCCTTTATTGTAGTTGCAATGAGAATTTAACTTATAAAAGGTTGGGTAAAAAGATAAAGACAGATGATAAATAAGTATGTATAATTTAAAAAAAAATTGAAGTACATTTCCCAAATACAGGTTTAAAAACAAAACAAGGGTTCATTATATTTTTCACTGCCTTAACTCATTATTGGAGTGTTGAATACAAGAATTCCTTTATTTTTTTACAAAGTTTAAGATTTGTTATCCCTCCAATGCTAAGGGAGTAAAAAGGAGGTGAAAAATATAATGAATCATCTGGTAAAATAAGTAAAAACATAAAATATTACCTTATAGTAAAAATCGAGGTAAAAATTATTTCAAAAGAAGATAAATGACGTAAAAATAGTTATTGTTAAAATTATTCCACAGATAATTGTGAGGATAATTGCCTTTAGTCATAATTTACTACACAAAATTCAATATAAAGCCTCAAGAAAGAAAACATCATTTTTTTCTCTCCTCTTTTTAGACTATTAGAAAATCTTACAAATCTTATTAACTTGCTTACTCCACCAGAACAAACCCCTAATAATTAACTTTATTATTGTGGTTAGTTTAGGGATTAAGAAATATAATAAAGTTTGTGTCTTGCCAAATAAAAAATTAAAGTATGTTCCTGGTTTGGTCAACTTACTGTTTTTATACTGCAAGACATCAACAAGTTCATTGTCAACATCATTATCATGACTTATAATTAAGTTTACTCCTGCAAACTTCACAAACAGTTTTTTACTTTTCTACTTGGCAAAGCGAAAATCTTAGACAATAGCCTGTACGTCTTACCAATTGATTTAAAAATACTGAGGGAGAGAATCTTTCCTTCTAAAGTAAGTCTTCTGGCTTTAGGTTTCTGCTGCTGTACTCTAATCTGGCATATAATAAGCCTTTTCTGCGAGTGCTAATTTTCTCTAAAATGGTTGCACATAACTGGTCATTTTATGCAATCGCTTACTACTATCAATAACTTTCCTATAGAAATTTCATGCTTTTGGTGTGAGATTAGCTTGTCTGGGCACATTGACTTCATTAGGAATTAAAGAGAGCCTTCTTTTAACTGTAAAAAGAAATAAAACAAACATTAGCTAATTAGTTAAAATTATAACATTTATAAATACATTAAATTTGTAAAAATGTAACTAAATCAAACAAATTGATCATTCTTAGGGTAACCACCAGTTGGGGTGTATTTTTTTTTATAAATTTGTGACCCAGTTTTCAAAATTTTATGATTTTATGACTGGTGGTCACCGTGCTTTCTCCACTGAATTTATTTTAAACCCGACATGTTTTGGAAGCTCAGGCTGCCATTATCAGGAGTCCCTACCAAAGTTTTATTAAGGGAGACTAGGCCAAATTAATGGACCAGCCTTCCATATTGGAAAAAAGAAAGAGAGGCTAAAACTCATTGTGAGAAAAACTTTAAAATTTAAAAAACAAAATAAACATATCAATATGCAATACATTACAGTTATTTAATTATGCCATGGATAGACTTTGTGGGGTACTAAGAAAACTAAGTCTGACTTCTGTTTAAGCCTCAGTTTAAGGTAGGTACTGTAAACACTTCTAAGTACTGGGATAGTCACGTTTTTTTTAGGGAGTGTCTAAAGAGCCTGCAATTGAGCTGAATAGCCGTGAGGCTAAAGAGCCAGCAATAATTATTTTTTATGTGTTTTTCATATTTTCTTTTTTTTTATTTTTTTTTTAATTTAATTAACCCAACCTAACCTAAACAGACTCAAACCAACTTATTAAAAGACAAAACAACACAAAAAAACACACTTTAAACTAAATTAACCCAACCTTAATCTAATTAAACAAGCCAAAAAAAGATGTAGGGGTTATAGTGTGTTTTTTTTGGGTTGTTTTGGCTTTGAATAAGTTGGTTTGAGTCTGTTTAGGTTAGGTTGGGTTAATTTAGTTGGTTTGAGTCTGTTTAGGTTAGGTTGGGTTAATTTACTTTAAAGTGTGTTTTTTTGGGTTGTTTTGGCTTTTAATAAGTTAATTTGAGTCTGTTTAGGTTAGGTTGGGTTAATTTAGTTTAAAAAATTAAAAAAAAACGAAAATATTAAAAACACATAATAAATAATTATTGCCGGCTCTTTAGCCTCACGTCTATTCAGCCGAATTGCCGGCTCTTTAGACACTTCCTTTTTTTTAATTTTATAAGATAAAATATGCTCACTTTATGATCAGCTTGTCATACATACAATGCTTTAATGTATAGGCAGGAGCACTAAAGATACAGAAGATTAGTCCCTCTTTACAGAGTAAAACAAAACTTCTCAATACTTTTTGACCAGGGCTATAATATTTTTGTGAACAGTTTTGGTATCTACTAAAATTAAAAAAAAACTTACCTGCCTTTCTTTCTGGGTTGCCCCATCATGGTGTCGTGTCTAATATTTTATAAAACATAGCTTAAATTTGATATATGATTGTACTACACCTCATACTACACTTTATTTTACTCATCGTACACTATAAAAGCCTGTAGCTTGTAATAATTCCTTTCTTTTCAAAAAACCAAAAATAACCTCAACAAACGCCATTGTCGTTGTTGGCTAAAAATCAATAAATCCGCCTCTACGCGCTGGCGTCAGCTAAGGGAGAGATATGACAAATTTAGAATTTTTGTACTACTATCGCCATCTATTAAAAAAAAAATTACCAGACCACGAAATAATTATACCTAGGCTTTTCCATAAGAGAAAAAGGTCTACAAACTACAAGTAGTTTGTCTATGTGCTGTTCCATTGGTGTGTACTTTTTCAGTTTTCATGTTCCATTAGAAAACTGGTTTTGAACTAAGTGCAACTTTTTCCGCACCGGCTCTGAGGGCTCGTGGCGCACCGAAAACTTTACATTTTAAGTCAAAACCCTCTAATCAACCTCAAAAAGAGTTTTTCAATAGTCCTAGGCCACTTTTATATACATTGAGTTAAGTTTTTGAATGAAACGCGCGTTCTGGTTTGGGTGCAGTTTTTTCATATTCTATTCAATCTGCACTCAGATTGCACTGACGCAATTTTTTGACAGCACCAAGCCAATGTTAGTACACTACGAGTGGCGCACCAATTTTACCAATGGAAACTCCCATTAGAAAAGGGGGTTTTGCTGTGGTTTATCTTCTTTTCGGCTTCACAACGTTATTAAGGTCATCCTATTTTTGAAGAGGGAACCTCAAAAGGTTGTTTTTTTTATTATAGCTTAATTTCATTGGTTTGAAATGCTTTTTATAAGGGTGGGTAACCCAACACTCATATTAAACTAAAAATTTTTATAAATAAGTCACAATAGTTTTAATACGAATAACAAAGCAATCTGTCTCTTTAACACAAACTTAATAATGCTATTATATAATTAACTTTTATGCATTTACAATTACTTCTATAATTTTATTGGTTAACAGCCTATAAGTTTTAGTTAGTTATTTGGAAATTCAAAATCAAACATTTAGAAGTCTAAACTTTAACCTCTTTTAATAACGTTTTTTAAGTCTATTATCTCCCATCTTGGTCACACTTATTTTACTCTTTGATTATTTTATATCAAAATATAGTTTTAAGCCTTTTAACACTATTTCTGCATTTAGTACACAGTTAGTCTAGATAGGGGTTTTAACAAAAAATATGTAATCTTTAAAACATAGATTTTTGTTTTCGATACATCGCTAACCATTTATAATAAAATTTTTTAGCAAGTCGCTTTCCAGGTTTTGGGATTATTGGTGTGTGCAACTTGAGTTCGTCTCGTAATTTTCTCTGATTCATACGATTGCATCTGTAATCGATAGATTTCTCGATGTTTTCCTTTGCTTTTTGATGGGCGATTGCAAATCTTTGAATTACTTCGCTATAGTAATTTTCATCTAAATCGCATCTTACTGTTCCACAAACGAGTTGATTACCAGTATCCGTCAAAATCTGTCTTGAAACCCCGTGTCGTATTATGATATTTTTTACGAAGCCACGTGCTATGGTCTTGGCATAAATGTCAGGTAACGAAATACATTCTGGGTGTCGAGTTAGGTGGTGAATACAGGTTAATATATTATATCGGTTACCCGAACTTGTTTGATTTAAAGGGCCTCCAATATTTAACGATATTCTTTCCCAGGCCAACAAAAGTACTGAAATTCGTTGTAATTGCGCTGGTAGTTGCGGATGAGTTTTATGCATTGTGCAAGATATACATTGTTCAACGTATTTTTGTATATCTTTATTCATATTCAGCCAATAAAATTCCCGAATGAAGTCCTCATATGCTTTTTGAATGCTCGGGTGAAAACCAAACAAAAAAATCGTGAAAAAATCTAATTAAGGTTTGTACGATCCAGTTTGGGGCTAATAGGGGATGGATTCGTTGACGTTCCGCTCGTTTCTGTAATAATTGATCTGTGCTTAAATAATAGTGGTCCTCCTCGATAAGATGTTGTCGCAAAGTTTGAATTGTTATATCTTGGTCTTGCAATAGTTTTAACTCCTCTTTTGACCATATGCATTTATGATAGATCACCCTATATATACCAATACTGATGTAATGTAACTTTTTTTAGGACGGATTGCGTGGATTGCGAAATAGCAGATATTCGTCGGGTAGAAGAACAAATAAATATTAGTCCGTGCCTGAAATTTTAACGATTTGACTACGACTTCAAACCATTTCTGAAAACGGATTTCAAATTAAAATAGGGTTTATTCATAAATTTAAAGTATGCGTTTGTATATTTTATAAAAATAAATTAAAAATTATTAATCCGGCCCTGTACCCGCCTGCTTTTGGTTGGATAGGGAGATTGTTGATCTATTTATGCTTAAATTAGTTTAAACCTAAAAATACATTTTTAGTAACTTAGAACGTGATATTATTTGTAACCCTAATATCTCAGGATCGAAATTTGGATTTTTTATCTTTTTTTTATAAAAAAAAAATATAATCTAAGGGTATTATGGCACAATCCTTTAGCTTCTATGTGGTAATACTAAAATTTGTAAATTGCAGTATACAGGGCGTTGTTTTTAACAAAAATAAATAATACAATTTTTTTAAAGTCCCAACCTTTTTTTTAATAGCGACGAGAAATCTGCATAGACACTGGTCTCTGGTGGTCTACCGAATTTGCCCGATTCATCCTCTCTTGAGGACGCCTACGGATTAAAACCCTCCGCTGTAGATTTGTTTGAAATAGCGGAACCGTTCTCAGGAATATAACGTCAATATTTCGCCGTTTACTGTTTTGATTTCTTAGAGTTGAATTAGAGTTAGAGCTTGTATCATATAGTAATCCGTTTTTTTGTGTTTGCAGTCTATCCATGTTTTAATGTCGGGAATAATTCTTTTCGTCCATCGTCCTTTTTCGGTATTTCGGTCCCATCTTGCTTGCCAGGATTCCAGTGTTTTCTCTTTTGCAGCTTCTTTGTTTTCTTCACTGTGCCCATTTTTATCTTCATATACAATTTCTTCGACAATTAGGTCTATGAGTTGATATCGTTTGGTAGCCGCAGGCTACTCTTAGTAAGGCTTTTCGTTGCATTCTTATCAGCATGTTTTTGTACTTCTTTGTGCGCAGTACTGGACAGTAACTTCCTCTTGCTAGTACTGGGCCCGTTTATGTTGGGCATAAGTCTTTGTAGTTCAGCGAGCCCTTTAGTTGCCTTTTTAGTGGTTTCTTCTATATGCTTTCCGAATTTCTGGTTTTCACCAATGTAGCTTTCCAGATATCGTACGCTCTTTTGCGGTTTCATGAGGACTCCATTTAGTCGAAAGTCAATGTTTTGCCGGTCTCTTTTTCCGCTTAGTATAACGGCTTCGGTTTTTTCTGGTGCTAATTCTAGGTGGTTGTTTGTCATCCATTCGTTAATAAGTCTTGTTGCCTCGTTTGCTCTTTGCATAAGATGTATCGCTGTGTCACTCCTGACTATTACTATTAGATCATCCGCGTATCCTACTATGCCCACGCCCCTAGGGAGTTTTAGTCTAAGTATGGGGTCATAGTATATATTCCAGAGTAGGAGCCCTAATACCGATCCTTGGGGGAAGCCTGCTGATGTTTTCACTTTATTTTGTTCATTAAGTATGTAACGTTCTTTGAAGTAGCTCAGCCATAAGGCAGAGTTAAAAGCATTTCTAACATCCAGCGCTATTAGCACTACCCACTCACTTCTATTCTTGTTAGGATTTGTTCCTTTTGCTATTTCTATTCCGGACCTGGAATTTTTTTTTATACGTTGGTAGAAGTGTCTTTTGGGGTTCCTTATATACGCCAAATTTAAAGCAAATACGTGTATTGGTTGCTGCGATATGCCCGTTTTTATTTTTACAATATTATCATACTATATATAACAAAAAGATTCAATTTTTTTTTTAGCATTGTATATAAGTTGCCCCTGGCCTGTAATACTTACCATTAAAATATTTGTATTTCGTCGTGAAGCACCGTGTATAATCCTTTAAGAAATATATTTGAATTTATAACAAATGCCAAAAATAGGATGGGATGTCTCTTGACTTCAAAAAAAAACGTGTTTTTTTCGATAAAGATTTAAAAAACTAGATTTTTTTATGTGACTTAAAAAACTGTCGAAAAAATATTAGGTTAGTTTTGCCAGAAAAACCACAAAAGTTGTAAGGGTTTTTATATAAAAAGGTTAATTTAGATTTAATTGACTCACCTCTACGAGGGTTAATTAGGGCGACGACCATCATGGCCACGCCACATGGCACCGAAAATTGAGGTCCAAATCTGCCAAGAAACAGAGAAAAGGAGCCATGAAAATATGCCACAAATATATTGGTGAAGTCAATGGGTATTGAATGCTTAAATTGGAAAACCCAATCACTGGATACGGGAAAGTTATAAACGAGAAAAATCAACGAGACAAAAAATTACTGTTAAGGCGTTAACAGCTGCTTCGAAAAAGAAAGCAAAGTTTCAAGTTTTCAGTTTAAGAAGAGCATGACTTCGATAGGATGACTCATCATGTAAAAGACCATCACATTACTTTGGATTTTTTTTTAAAGATAAGAACAACAATTTGGATGTCTTTGAAAGAAAATGAAAGATATATAATTAATTAAGAATTAAAAAGTATCCTGAAATAATAAGAATGGCGATGATTAGCCTAAGAAAACAATTATGTTGGGAATTTGGAACCTTTGGTTGCACTAAAACAATCATAACTTTGGTTTAAGAAAATAATAAAAATATTTTGACATATAGGTGTGACGTATGTATTTTATCACGTGACCTGACACTACCGTTTATCCTCACTAAAAACACCAAATAACCTTGATCTTTTCCACTTCCTCTGCGGTTGAAAATCAGCGATACCGATACTTAGCGATTATAAGTAACGGTTTAAAGTTAGTTAACTTTAAACACTACAATCCGATATTTAGCTTCCAGTCGTTTAGGGAAGGAAAATAATAACCCGGCTACGAAAGACATCATAATTTCTTTTGAAATTTGACCTTATTATTTACAAAATAATAATTAACTTTTAGTAAATTAATGATTACCCAAAAAGACAAACACTCGACTTACTCATTTTGTATCTACAATTTCTTATTCATGAAGACAAAATATTTAGTGCTTTCGCCAACTTGTAAACAAAGTCTGCATTTAGAGAAAACAAAATACGAGGCGCGTTGGCATTTTCGAATGTTGCACAGCGGTATACGTGAAATTTTCCGGCTCGGATGTTTCTGTCTTTTATATTTTATTACCATGTATTTCTATCTTGCTTTCTTTGGTTCGGCCCAAAGAAATAGAAGAAGTTGGCTCGTCTATTGATTTTTGGCTCCCGTCGGCAAAACTCGCTGCGTATTTGATTTTTTTTTCTTTATAATATAATTTACCTATGTAATTGATGACATCTTCACATTACCAACATGCCGCAAAGGCTATGCTACGTAGGTTAGCGTCATGTATGAGCGTTATACTTGCAAATGACGCGACCTTGATGAAAAAGCTTAACGATAGATCGCAGAAATTGGACTTTGATATCTGTATTCGAGCGGAAGTCTTTGCTTTTGTGCAGATAAAAGGAAGACAGAATATTGCGCTATATTCCACGTTTTCGTGTACGTCTAACCAACTAACCAAAGTGTCTAAAGGCTTATCTCTTTCCGCGATAGAAGGCGACGACTAACGTATCGGAATATTGAGATAAAACTCTTTGTTTTATGGGCCTAATATGAACTGTGGCATTAAATCCTTTTCTAATTTATCTTTTGTAAGCGTTCTATTAACTAACATTTTTAGTCGCATTAAAAAATGCTTGACTGTTTCGCCAGCGCGTTGGCGACATTCAATAAACATTTTTAAAGCATCCCCTTGTACCTTTTGTTTCGTGAATATTT
This sequence comes from Oxystoma pomonae, assembly GCA_963921995.1. NCBI lineage: Eukaryota > Metazoa > Arthropoda > Insecta > Coleoptera > Brentidae > Oxystoma > Oxystoma pomonae. Next base: position 42,936,828 of record OY998173.1, read on the forward strand.
GCCTTAAGCTGATTTTATATGCAACTCAATCTTTTGTTTGCTTTTAATTTGGTATCCGACTCTAAAAATTGTTTTGCGCGATGTTTTAATTTTAGTCTTGTTTTAAATTCTAAAAGGGTGGGCAACCAAACACTCATATTAAACTCAAAACTTTCATAAATAGGTCACAATAATTTTAATACGAATAATAAAGCCATCTGTCTCTTTAAAATAATAGAGCTCAGATCAAATCATTCCAACTTTTCATGATAACCCCAATCTTAAAGTTAATAACGCTTTTACTTTTATGCATTTACAATTATTGCTATATTTTTAATATTTAATTGCAAAGAATTTATGAGTCTTACTTACTTAACCTTTATTGTTTCTAAGAAAAAATATAATTTTTCTACAACTAAGGAATTTATGAGTCTGTTATTGGTTTCACTATCTGAAAATCTAGCATGACATTTAGTAGTGTAAACTTTAACCTCTTTTATCAAAAAAAAAAGTTATGATTGTTTTCCACAAACCAAAACTACACTTTTTTGCACTAGACGCGCGTTTCGCTAACAACGTTAGCATCTGTTTGAAAGTTTGAGACAATGATGTGTTTGCAATTAACTCTGTGTTTCAAACTTCCATTGTCTATATTTTATTTATACACGACGTTTCGATCAGTACAATCTCTGATCGTCTTCAGGTGCAAACTACAATCAATTCCTAAGGCTACGTACTTATATACTGTGAGAAATCACTCAACCTTGAAGTTTAAGAAGTTGGCTCCGCCCAAGGAAGGGCTTCCAAATATTTGGGATTTCAACACTTGGTTTACTGAAAATACCCTGATTCTGCCCAATAAAGGCAGCTTCAAGGAATTTTCGTTTCTTTCAGTGTGACTCCTTATGCAAAACCTTTGCTTCTGCCCACTTCATTCGGTGTTGTTTTGACCATGCATGTTCGGCAATTCGCCAACTTCTTAAACTTCAAGGTTGAGTGATTTCTCACAGTATATAAGTACGTAGCCTTAGGAATTGATTGTAGTTGGAACCTGAAGACGATCAGAGATTGTACTGATCGAAACGTCGTGTATAAATAAAATATAGACAATGGAAGTCCGAAACACAGAGTTAATTTCAAACGTTAGCATCATCAAGAGATGATAAAAAATAAACTAAATTAACCTACGCTCTATCTTATATACAATCTTTTCGTAGGCGGAGATAAGTCTAATAATTTGTGATTGATCACTATTTATAATCCTCTCTCCTCAACTAAACAATAAAGTGTACTAAACGGAATGGGTCCTCTATCTTTATTTAAACTATTTCTGGATTTAATGATTTCCATACTTTCATATACATTCAAAAGTCTTTTATTTGGTACACTTTTTAGAAGTTAGTTATATTTTGAAAGTCCCGGATTGCTTTTTGAAAAAGTTTTATTTTCGAAAAGCTGAGATGCTGCTCGTACAAGATCAAAAATGGGAATGAATTTTAGATACAAACAAAACAAATAAAAATAATGCCTTAAAATTAAGATCCCTGGAAAACTGCTGTTTCTGCATCTTCTTGGAACCGCACCTGCTTACATGGTCTTCTTCGTGAGATTTTTGCTTATATAACTAGTTTTAGGTTATCTAATGTGAATCTATGATTGTTTTCAAAAGCATGCTCGGCCATACTAGACTTTTCTGTTCTTCCGTATTTTAAGTGTGCTAAGTGTTCTTTAAAACGTATTTGAATAGAGCGTCTCGTTTGGCCAACATATTTTTTGTCACAATCTATGCAACTAATTTCGTAAATTCCACTTTTTTCTAGAACTGTAGTTTTATCCTTGTTTTGTGTTACCGGATTGATATACTAATTTAAGACCGGTGTTATTAAATACTTTTTGTAATCCTTTTGTATAATTAGGATTATAAGTCGCAGGTATCTTTTTGTCTGAAAAAAGTGGAATTCCGAAAGGTCTTTTGAAAAGAATGTCTATTTATCAGCTTATTTATTAAGCCTTCATCGTAACCGTTTTTACCAGCTATATTCCTAATCCTATTCTTTTCTGCTTCAAATATTTCTTTGTTTAAAGGGAAATTTACTAATCTATATGTTAAAAAGTGCAAACTTGCAAGCTTATGTTGTAATCAATGAAAAGAGTCATTTGGAATATACCTGTTGGTGGCCGTTCCTTTTCTGTATAGGTCAAAGTCCAATTTATTTTTATTTCTTATAACTAAAGTGTCTAGAAATGGCAGTGTACCGTTGTTCTCTGTTTCATAAGTAAATTTAATTGTGGGAAATTTGTTATTTATTTTTTCCATTAAATTTTCAACACTAGTTACTTTAGTGCTGAATACTGCAAACACATCGTCTACATACCTGAACCATACTCTGGGGAAATACTCAAATTCTTTACTTATATCTGATTCAAATTTGCTCATAAAAAGTTTTGCGATAAAAGGTGATAAACTATTACCCATTGTGGTTCCTTCTAATTGTTGATAGTAGTTATTTTTATATTAAAAGTAATTTTGATTCATGCAGAGTTTTGTTAAAGATAGGTATTCTAAAGTCTGTTTGTCTTCCTCCAGGCATTGTAAGGTATTGGGGATCGGCACACTAGGGAACAACGAACTAACATCAAACGAGATTAAAATTTTACCTTCTTGGAGTGAAATATCTTTAACTTTGTTGATAAATTCAAGGGAATTTTGAACAGAAATGTTGTAAGTAGGTGATCCTATAGCAGAAACTATAGGTCTAACCGATTTTCCAGGCTTGTGGATTTTCGAAAGACGATACAGTTTCGGCATAGTGGGATTGCTTACTTGTAGTTTATATTTAATATTGTCAGTAATAATATTGTTACATTTTTTAATTGTTTTTTTTTATCAAAGTTTTTCAAGTCTGTTAAATAAATTCAACAAATCCCGTAATTAACTAAAATGTTTATTTCCCATCTTGGTGGCACTTGTTTATATTCACTCGCGATTAGATTTATTTTACTCTTTGATTATTATGAATCAAAATATAGTTTTAGGCCTTTTAAAACTTATTCTGCATTTGGTACGCCTTTTTTGAAATTCGCTTGTAGAATCAAAATTTGACTAGTGATACTCGAAGGAAAATTGAATTATTTCTCTCCCGATTTAGGCATATTTCTGCCTTTTATTAGGGTGACCAGGTTTTTTTGGCTTCAAAACAGGACACTTTTAGAAAGTATTAAATAAACAAAATAAATATTTTTTAGTTGAAATAGGTATGCACCTATTTATTTTTAAACTTCTAGTTACATTTATTTACAAAAAAATCAAATTATAAATATTTTGACGAGTTGTGTACTTTTTTATTAAAATTCTATTATTTTAAATTTTTTCATAAAAATCAGTGCAGTTTCCTTTTATATTTATTTTCGTAACCCTATCTGAAAATTTTAAATTATTTACACTATATCTGCTTTGTTCGTCTGCTAAGTACTCTTTTAGTCATCATATTTGTCATGGAAGACTGCAATAGTAATCCCACAATTTTCTGCAAATGTTTAAATAAGGAACGTGCTCCCCGTAAATCTAGGGATGAATATCACATTTCAAGCTGTCTCTTTGTCGGCAAATTTTTTTTATAAAATTCACTATAAATGCATCTTTGATCAATGATGTTATTGCGTCACAGGCAAAATATGTTGCCATTTATGCAGAAAAGTCTAAGTGAAAGGTGGATATTTTGACGTGAACAGGACATTTTGACGTGAACAGGACATTTTACAAGGACATTTAATGGTGCAGGACAGAATTTGCAAATACAGGACTGTCCCTCCTAATACAGGACGAATGGTCCACCCTACCTATATAAACTTATCCAAATTGAGAGCAAAACATTAACCTCAATAAAGAAGCGCCTGTAAACCATTATTATTTTTGTTATGTCCGGGAAACAACCTAAAAAAATCTTCAATAAATACCTATTTATATTGTAGTACTCGCAAATATGATGCCATTCTGACATTTATAAGGTGAGAAAAATTATTGATTTGTGTACAGTGCTGCGAAAAACCAGTTCTTCAGATCGTAACTATGGTCTTACACACGATAACCAATCCATCTCGGCGAGGAGGTCACTTTGTTTGGTCACAATACAAATGTTTCCGTTCCTTTAACTCTCTTACGTTAAAAACTATATGGAACTCATAGGGCGATTCCGGAAAACACGACATTTTCTTAAAAAATAGATATTATTGGGGTGATATTAATATTCTATATTTGTCTTCTAGATAGTTCAATTGCAAGTAAAACATGAAATTTTCTTAATATTTATGTTTTAAAGCTGCAAAATATTGTTATTTTTTAAGTATTTTTTTTCTTGTCATCGATGGCTACTTAGAAAGGGTCTATTTGTAGCAGTGTTTTAGAAAGTCATTGAAAGTGCTTTTTATGAATGTTTTAACGAACATAAAAAAATTACTCTATAATCTATCAGCTACAATTTGCTTGTCAGAAATAAAACTTTGACTAATTGACTAATTCAAATCGGTCGTTCCAAGTTAGGTGTTAAATTCAAGCAAGCTGCTTAAAAAGCATATCTTGAGGTCGGTAGAAAAAATTATTTAGTTTTTTTGTATATTTTTTAGATGAGCAAAATTATGGTGTGATGTATGAAAATTTAAATCGCGGTAGATATCTCCTGTTCTGAATGTGAAACACTTTTCTTCCATTTATTACCGAACTACAATAAAATTTTCACGGTTTCATTGTGGCAGATGTTATTTTAAAATCGATCAGTTTTGATAAAACTATATTTGTGATATTTCTTAGAGTCCATAATTACTGAAAAATATCGTACAAATGTCCTGTACGTGACGGTGAAATGACCCCATAACAGGTTGTTTTGGTTTTGTTAGGAGTGTAGAATTTTTTAAAATAAACAGTCTTTATTATTGATTTATATTATATTTAGATTTTTAGTTACAAGGAGCAAAAATATTTTAACCTAATGTAGGCGTTTTTGCCTAACATTTTTCTGGTTTATATTTATATTCGCCAATAAACACAAGTCCTGGGCTCACTTGATTAGTATTTGGTTTTGTTATAGCGTTAGTTATAGTTTAGTCTTAAAAATTGCTCACTGTTCATATTTGTCTTTGTTATAGGCATAACAATAACTAAGCAAGTGCATTTAACCTCACGTTTTTAATGTTTTGTTTTATTTACTTTTATTTTTTGTCGTTTGTTTTTAAAGAAAATAAGGTTTAATAGACACAATTTCTTTGGAACCTACAAAACTTTGTCTGTATTTTTGAAAATGTTGATTTCATATTTGTTATAATAATAGTCGTTATTTTAGTTATAAAACTTAAAAGTTGCCAACTTTTCCTTAGGACAGTGACTAAACCTATGACAAAGCATAATCAAAAGCATTGAATGCACACTTTAATAAGAAACAGTGGTTTTAACTTTGTAATGATTAATACTGTAACAAAAATTTAACCAAAGACTAAGACTATGCCTTGTATGAACAAAACTTTGGAACATAGTGCACCGGTGATCCTTTGGAGGCTCCTCTCTAATGTTGCTTGCAGCTCAGAAATATCAGTTGAATTGGGTAATTAAAGTTTTTTGTACTCTAAGTCTAAAAATTGGGTCATTATGACCTAGAATTAAAAAAAGATAAAAGCGAATATTTAATGATTTTTACCGGACTTTCGGCCAATGATAAAAAAAAAATTGGGGCCCCCAACTGAAGGCCCAGGGCCCACCAACTATTTTTTTTTATAAGAAGTTACCACTTGTGGCACTTTTTTGGAAAGCTTGTTAAAAAATTAATTTAACGCAATATTATTTTTCACATTTGTTAACTAATGTCTAAAAAGTAAAAAAAACCTCACTAAAGGCCCAGGGCCTACCAAAATTTTTTTCATGAGAAGATACCACTTGTAGCATCTTTTTTGAAAGCTTCTTAAAAAAGAAATTTCATTAAATAAATTTTTTTGACATCTGGCAACCTCGGTGTAATGAATTCTAAAAAACCTATTTTTTGTCGTTAAGGACGGTTGAGTGAAAAAGAAAGTCGAGGTGTGCTTTGTATCTATTTCCCCTTTATCTAATATCTACTAAATTAAAAAAAAAAAGGTAATTAAGCTGCGCTCCCAAATGGGGCGCCAATAATATTTCTTTATTCCACTTAGTACATAAAGAAATATGTAGTTGTAACAATTGACAAAAAATTGAGTTTTAAAAATTTGGAATTTTGGAACACATGGGTTGAGAAATGTGAAAAAAATTTATTTAATCGAATTTCTTTTTTTTAATAAGCTTTCCAAAAAGGTGATCTAAGTGGTACATCTTCATGAAGAAAATGTTGGTAGGCCCTGGGCCTTGAGTGAGGGCCCCCAAATGGGCCGCCAATAATGTCCTTGTGTGGTATTTTTTTTATTCCGCTTAGTAAATAGAGAAATATGTAGTTTATTTTAAAGCTAAAACAATTCACGAAAAAATAAGTTTTTTAAAATTTTTGACACATTGGTTGACAAATGTCAAAAAAAACTATTGTGTTAAATTTCTTTTATAACAAGCTTTCCAAAAAGGTGCCATAAGTGGTACCTTCTTATTTAAAAAACAAATAGTTGGTGGGCCCTGGGCCTCCAGTTGGCGGCCTTCAATTCCTTTTTATAATGAGCGGAAAGTTTGTAAAAAATCATTAAAGATTCGCTTTTAGCTTTTTTTTAAAACCTCTTTCCTAAAGCCTGAAGCACCGTTTCATTTAAAGAATCCACTCTGTATATGTACCTACTATTTTTGCTATAAAAATTTATGGTCGCACTAATTAAAAATTTCACAAGTTTCTCATTTATTTGGGTACCGAATTTATCAAACAAATTTGGGTGTATTTACAGTATAATGGTATGGTCTCTGCACACATTCGAGATAATAATGAGTACTAATTCCACGTTCCTTGGGTTATTTTTTAAGCCTGTGGGTACCGCTATAGAAACGTAAATTTCACTTTTTTACGAAAGTCATAAAAAGTTCATAAAAACGTATAAAAATCGAGAAGCGATATCGCATTAAATAAAATTGGGGCAGTGGTAATACTCTATTTTGGGGATGCATTTCTCATAAAGAGAAGAATAGCGATATCTACCCTACAAAAAAATTAGATATGCTAGCTGTAATATTATTTGTAATTAATTAATATCGCCTGATGCATTTGCCTACGCAACAGTTTACTGGTGTCTCTATCCAGGTACGATGTAGGATCCTCGAGGGGTAAAATTTGGTGCCCACGCCTTGTGAAATCCGTGAAATTTGGAGAAATTTTGTGAATTCAGTAAAATTTTGTGATGTTCCGTGAAATTTTGTAAAATTTTGTGAAATTCCGTGAAACTTTTCGAAAAATTTTAACTCCAAATTTTTATATTTTCTTATATAATAGAATGACTACTAACTGTTCCAGTCACTGGATATTTTACACCTTCATGAATATCTGTAGATATTTATTTATTTTTATTTTTTGGTTTATATATAACCTCTGGTTTAAACCTATTAAATAAATGTGATAAAATCACTCAAATTTCTTTTGAATTAAATCTGGGCTGGCTGGGTGGCTTAATAAACAACACGGTAATTAATAAAAGCGTGAAGGCATAAATAAATATCTACTATTGACAATATGAGCAATAAAATCAAATTTTTATATTCATTTGAAGTATAGTCATACCGTAGAACAGTAGGATACCGATACATATCCGTACCTGAAAGCAAAAGTGTATTATTTCAAACCCAAAACATATATTTTACAGAGGACCGAAAATAAAACTTTAAAACATTGTTTTATATAAAATTAATATTGGTCAAAAAATGCTATCTTTGTCTGCTCGGAGGTATGGATATCTCTAATTTAAAACGATATAAAGCTAGGTGAACATTTTATTGTACCACTGTTTCTTTTTTAAGGTTATTTTTAAAATCTCCCCTTTTCCTGTTTCCATTTTCTGAATCGAAAAGGAGATATTTTTGGTTTGTCATTATCTTGTGACCCCAATACAACAAAAATAGCAATATCTATATTTTCTAGGCATTTCTTTATACAGTGCGGACGTAAAAAGTCCCCCCCTGCTAACTCCTAAAAGGATTGAGGTATCGAAATTTTAAATAGAAAGGGAGGTAGATTGATACCTTGTTGTAAAAAATCGGTTTATTACTTCCAGAGTTAAGAGTATTTTCGACTATAGTTGGCACACCTCCTCTTTTAAACGAATTGAGATATCGACATCAAACAAAACCATGTTTAATGATAACACTACAACAATAACCAATATGTGTCAGTATATACAGGGTGGGGACTTTAAATGGAGTATTGGCCGTAGCGGGATAAAAAATTGTTTTTAATAAAATCCAAAAACACGTGAACTAAGATTTTTAGCAGCTAAAATTTTCGGTACAATATTTTTGTGAACGGACCCTCAGAAAAAGGGTCTATTCACATAAAACTTTTTTTTCAAATGAGAAGACCCCGCTTGTAGCACTTTGTTGGAAATCTTATTGAAAAATAAAAACGCTCGTGTAATTTTTTTTTGACATAGATCAATATATGTTTCAAAATCCTCAAGTAATCGTTGTGTTGGGCTTCAAATGGAACATTGCCCTTAGCGAGTTTGAAACTAGTTTTTAGGAAAATCCAAAAACACGTCAACTAGTATTTTTAGCAATCAAAATTTTCCGCATAAAACTTTTGTGAACGGACCCTCAGAAAGGGGTCTATTTTTTTCTCAAATGAAAAGACCCCGCTTGTGGCATCCTGTTGGAAAGCTTATCAAAAAAGAAAAACGCTCGCGTATTTGCCAATACATGAGTCAAAAATTCTCAAAAAATGAATTTGAAGAGAAAAGTTGTATGTGAATAGCTTGCTAAAACTATTAGTTAACCCTTTTTTGGATTTTTCTAAAACCAAAGTTCTAATCCGCTAGGAGCAATGTTCCATTTAAAGCCTTACACCATGATTTTTTGAAGATCTTTGACACATGGATTGACAAATGTTAAAAAAAGTACACCAGCGTTTTTCTTTTTCCATAAGCTTTCCAACAAGGGCCACAAGTGGGGCCTTCTCATTTGAAAAAAAAATAATTTTATGTGAATAGACCCCTTTATGAGGGTTCGTTCACAACAATTTATGCCCAAAATTTTGATTGCTAAAGACATTAATTGACGTGTTTTTGGATTTTTCTAAAAAACAAATTTCCAACCCGCTAGGGGCAATGTTACATTTGAAGTCCGAAACAATCACACGTAGGTGTTTTTTCTGAGGGTCCGTTCACAAAAATCTTTTGCCGAAAATTTTAGCAGCTAAAAATCTTAGTTGACGTGTTTTTGGATTTTTTGACAAAACAATTTTTTTAACCCGCTACGGCCCATATTCCATTTAAAGTGTCCACCCTCTATATGCTACTTGAATAACCGCAGCTTTGCCTACGGTTTTTCCGAAAATTTTATCAAAACTAGCGTATCTCCCATAGAAATCCATTTGGATATTATAATTTTGAATCATTAAATTAAAAATCTCGTCACATATACCCAAAATTATTAATATAAAAAAAATAAAAAACACTTTTTAGATTCCAGACTCTATTTTGTTTCATTTGATACCTGGAAACCAATATTTGGGGAATTAAAATATTTATCGCATGCGGTTTCAATCAACCTGTTCAAATTTTCCGGAAATCGAAAAACACCTCTATTTATTAATCGTGGGTCCTATTTGTCACCGTTAATGAGTAATTAATTAATTAATATAAGAAACTCAAATGTTATTTTCTTACTTTTTTGAAAAGAAAAGTTAAAAAATTGATGACGATATTAGACACAAAGAGATTACATAAAACTATATTTATTTTTTTTACAAACAAAGCAGTCCAGTATTTTGAACAACTGAAATCTGGCAATACCGCCCCTTTCACCAAATGTAATAACTTCCCATAATACAATCGCTCGTATTTTCTAATAAAAATACGGAACGTCGTACAACAGCGAGTACGTTTCACCTATCTCTACGACCACCCTTGCAGTTTCGTACGCAGCTAGCGTATCCTAACCATTTTGTTATCTGTGACTTTTCATAAATGCCTGGTCCACAGTTTCACTCCTTTTATTTTGCAAACTACCTGAAGACGATCAGAGATTCTACTGATCGAAACGTCGTGTATAAATAAAATATAGACAATGGAAGTCCGAAACAAATGTGATAACTTCCCATAATACAATCGCTCGTAGTTTCTAATAAAAATACGGAACATTGTACAACAGCGAGTACGTTTCACCTATCTCTACGAACACCCTTGCAGTATTCGTACGCAGCTAGCGTATCCTAACCATTTTGTTATCTGTGAGTTTTCATAAATGCCTGGTCCACAGTTTCACTCTTTTTATTTTGCAAACTACCTGAAGACGATCAGAGATTCTACTGATCGAAACGTCGTGTATAAATAAAATATAGACAATGGAAGTCCGAAACAAATGTGATAACTTCCCATAATACAATCGCTCGTAGTTTCTAATAAAAATACGGAACGTCGTACAACAGCGAGTACGTTTCACCTATCTCTACGAACACCCTTGCAGTATTCGTACGCAGCTAGCGTATCCTAACCATTTTGTTATCTGTAACTTTTCATAAATGCCTGGTCCACAGTTTCACTCCTTTTATTTTGCAAACTACCTGAAGACAATCAGAGATTCTACTGATCGAAACGTCGTGTATAAATAAAATATAGAGAATGGAAGTCCGAAACAAATGTGATAACTTCCCATAATACAATCGCTCGTAGTTTCTAATAAAAATACGGAACGTCGTACAACAGCGAGTACGTTTCACCTATCTCTACGAACACCCTTGCAGTATTCGTACGCAGCTAGCGTATCCTAACCATTTTGTTATCTGTGACTTTTCATAAATGCCTGGTCCACAGTTTCACTCCTTTTATTTTGCAAACTACCTGAAGACGATCAGAGATTCTACTGATCGAAACGTCGTGTATAAATAAAATATAGACAATGGAAGTCCGAAACAAAGAATTAATTTCAAACACATCATTGTCTCAAACATTCGAATAAGATACAAAACATACCTTAAAACTTAGAGAAACTTAATACTAGCCATAGACACGTGTTTCGAGCTTTTTTTTTCTCATCAGTATAGCACAAGGACTGAGAAAAATATCCACTGATCCTAAGTAAGAATTCATTAGCCCCAAGTAGAAACTTCATTTAAATGTGAGACAAGTGAACTGTGTACTTACCATAAGTTTTCTCACCTGCTTAAGGTTATAAAATAACATATTAACCATAAATAAAAACTTCATTTACCGTAAGTGAAGTATCTACTAACCGTTAGTAAATCTATAGTAGCGCAAAATCAGTATAACTCGATTTGCGGCCAACACGTCGCAAAACTTTTAGCGCGATCAAGCTCCGCGTGACCAATTTCGCTGCAAAAACTTTTAGCGCAAGACACAAATAGCGCGAACATTTTCGGCGCAGTTTCAAATATCCGCAAAGATATTTCAGCGCGAATATTTTCGACGCGAAAGTTTTGCGCGGTTTTTCTTAGCGAAAACCACTTTTCTCTTTCAGGGCGAACATTTTTGGCGTAAATGTTTTGCGCGCGCAGTCATATCCAGGCGGTTTTTTTTTTAGTTTTAGCGCAAATTACGGCTGCGGGATTTACGAAGTAATGGAATAGGCAGGAATTTGTTTAATTGCAAAGGGGGCGGTGTATTAGAGAACCGTATGGGCTTAGCAGGTGGCGCCCTTTCTCCACCCACCTCCACACACTAAACCAAACCCTAGCAGCGCCCTTTTGTCGCGTCGGACTTTTGTGTTAATTGCTGAAGTTTGGTGGGGTTGGCAGGGGGGTTCACAGCCTGTTGGGGTAGACAGGGGTTCGGTTTATTGCAAAAAACGGAGAGCTCGGGAAGAAACAGGACGTGTTAATGCGCGTGTGGGCTCCCTCACCCCCATTATCCCTTCAAATTAATACCACCATCACTAAACCTCCATACCGCGCTCTTGTCAAAAATATTTATTGCGCTAAAAAAGTTTGCGTATAAAAATTCTGCGCTAAAATGCCTTCGCACCGATTATGCTTCGCGCTAAAATTTTTTGCGCTGAAAAAGTTTTCGAGTAAATAGGGATGCGCGCAAAAATGGTGCGATAAAAAGCCTTTCGCCGATTTTTTTTTGGAGTTTTTTTTAACTTATTTTCATTATGATATCCCTTTAAATAGAACAATGATCGTTGCAAATGGGACTGTCGAATTTATGATGACAACAAATTGACAAATCATTATAGGCATGCATTATTATTAGAGTGAATATATTTTTGCGCATGATTTTTCAATATTTGATGTCTTAACTTGTCCTTAGTAGAAATATTCACTAGCCGTAAGTGAAGGGAAGTTAAGTGAATTATCACATATTGCCAAGTAGATAAATCACTAACGGTTAACAAACTATTAGAAAAATTCACTAACTCCAAGTGAAGCAAAAGTTAAGTGAGTTGTCGCATATTGGTAAGTAGATAAATCACTAAGGGTTAACAAACTCGGGTCTAAGTAGGTCGTTTAACTGGCAGCTATTGAATTCATTACTTGGGGCTAATAGAAACTTCACTTATCACTAACAAAAAAGCTAAGTAGACCACAGAAATTGAAATAAACTATAACTTAAAATTGAGACCGCGGTTGCCGAGTTTCGTATAATACATTATTGTAATAAAGTAGATATAGTGCCGAAAAAGTTTAGTTTAAAGTGCATAAGGAAGTTTATTTAACATAATGTTTTGTTTTGTCTTTTAGAAACAATAATTGAAATCAGGATTAGAACATTTACTCCTAAGGCGAAAATGTTATTGATTTGTCGAGGCACGTTTTGCCATATTAGGTCCGGCCGATCAACACCGTACTCAACTAAAAATCCACTGCACTCGATTTGACGTCATCAATATGGCGTCGAAGTTTGTCTGACGTTTTCACATGATTTCTTTTGATGTATTATTGATTTTCTGTGGTTTTCTAAATATCTTAGAAAATAAAGAAAATGTATATATTGTGTTCAATATCAATTTTAAGGGTTTTTTACCAGGAAATCAAAAATTACAAAAATTGCAACAGTTTGACTTACTAATTCATATTTTTGGAATAATATTTTCAAAATCACTGAAAATCAATAAACTGTAAATAGGAATGTGCAAACGTCAATCTGTTGTCATTTGTATTTACTCTTCAAAAACCTTTAAAATCCATAATAAACTCAAAAGAGATATTTTCTCTAGTTTATAAGATACGGGCCTTTGAAAATTGAATTTTTGACTTTTTTAAAGCCAATATTTCGAAAATTAGTAAAGTAAACTTTATGATATGGGGTACCATTGGAAAGAGAATTTCAGCGAGAATTCAAATATTAAGTCAAAATAGGGAGTTGCTATTTAAGATTTTCAGAATATTTTTCAAAAATAGTTCCCCAGAAAAGCGCTACGCATAAGGGATTTTACTTTTTACGATAACTAGTAGCTGGCAATGTATCGGAAAGAAAAATCTATGTTTAAAAGATTACATATTTTTTTTCTTAAAACGCCTCTCTAGACCAACTGTGAAGGTATGTTTTCGACAACATCTGCGAAGCCCGGTTGGGTAATACCCAGTGGAGGAAGGCCTTTGAGTTTTTTTTGTAAATTTTGCGAGCTCAACTGGACTTAAAATTTGTTGTTAATACAACTTGTTGATTTTTGTTATTTAATTGTACATAACTTAAAAATATTGTATGGTCATGGAGCTGTTTTTAAAAATTTTTATATTGCAAGTATTTAGAGCAATATACCAATTCGATGCTCATCATGGGGATCTTCTAACCGGTAGAGATACGAAAAGGTTTAAATTAGGGCAAAGTTGCGCAATTTGACGCTTTGCTCAAAACTAAAAAAAAAGTTTACAAATTTTGGATAGTTCCGGAGATAGGCGGAAAAAAAACCGAAATCTTCATTTTTAGTTTTTTTTTCTGCGCCCTTATTCTTAAAGCTGACAAAAAACTTTCGACAAGCACTTTTTTAGGATCTACCTAGTGGGAAGTCCGCTTTTAAGAGTTTAAATTTCAGTGTGACAGGAGCACTGCCAAGTTCATTTTTTCTTATGGACACATCCTTTTTTTCTCCTACCGTTTGGTTCATAGAGGATGACAGATAACATTTTGAAAGCTTATTTTGACAAGTCACCTGACGATTTGGGATTATTGACAAACATCAGCCCAAATTTAATTTTTGCTTTTAACTTACTCAATATATTTTGGAAACCCCATTGCAGTACTTTTTTTAACATTTTAGAAATGACATTTTTTTGACATTTTGTTATAACAAAATAACTTTAGTTTGTTTGAAAGTTTGAGACAATGATGTATTTGAACTGAACTCTGTATTTCGGACTCTCATTGTCTATATTTTATTTATACACGACGTTTCGATCAGTACAATCTCTGATCGTCTTCAGGTGCAAATTTAGCTTAGCTAACATTTTAAAAATACGTTTTTTTCTTTGTTTTTCAATCTTTGAATTTGGGCTGATGATGGTCAATTAACTCAAAACGTCAGGTACTTGTCAAAATGAGGTTGTAAAATATCTGTCATTCTTTATGAACCAAACGGCAAGAGAAAAAAAGCATGTGGTCATAAGGAAAAATGACATTTTTTTGACATTTTGTTATAACAAAATAACTTTAGCTTGTTTGAAAGTTTGAGACAATGATGTATTTGAACTGAACTCTGTATTTCGGACTCCCATTTTCTATATTTTATTTATACACGACGTTTCGATCAGTACAATCTCTGATCGTCTTCAGGTGCAAATTTAGCTTAGCTAACATTTTAAAAATACGTTTTTTTCTTTGTTTTTCAATCTTTGAATTTGGGCTGATGATGGTCAATTAACTCAAAACGTCAGGTACTTGTCAAAATGAGGTTGTAAAATATCTGTCATTCTTTATGAACCAAACGGCAAGAGAAAAAATGCATGTGGTCATAAGAAAAAATGAACTTGACAGTGCTCCTGTAACACTGAAATGTCAAATCTCAAAAACCGACCTCTCATTAGGTAGATCTTAGAAAAGTGCCTGTAGAAAATTTTAAGCGTTTTTTGACAGCTTTAAGAATAAGGGCGCACAAAAATAAAAACTAAAAATAAAGATTTCGGTTTTTCTCGCCTATCACCGGAACTACCCGGAATTTGTAAACTTTTTTTTAGTGTTGAGCAAAACGTCAAATTGCGCAACTTTGCCCTAATTTTAACCTTTTCGTATCTCCTACCGTTTAGGAGATCTCCATGGTAAGCATCGAATTTTGAACACCCTGTATACAGGGTGTTTCACAACTTATGTATAAAAATGAAAGACGTGATTCCTAATACTGGTCGGTGTGTGAAATGACGATTCATTTCGCTTAAATTTGTTCATAAGCTTTCCTAAAAAAATAATCAAAAATGTGCTGAAACATTTTCTCCGCCTTCGACTGTACATTGAAGCTTATAAACAAAGTACCTAACAAAAAACAACTATCAAGCAAGCAGGTGCATTGCCCGCCTCTCTCTTATCTCCGTATCGTACGACAGAAAGTATAAACAAACCACGCGATATTAGCTGATTTAGTTTTAAAAGTCACGTGACGTTGTGGTGTGGAGTATTAGTTTTTTTAGTGATTTTGTTTTGTGATTTGTTGTAAAAAATGACACACAACTATTCATTTCTTGGAAAATTAAACAGTTATTGTGTTTTAATTTATAAAGAAGCACAACAACCCGCCGTAGAAGCTTACCGAATTTATTCCTGTGTCCCCTTACATTAATAGAGAAATGTCATTATTTGACCTTCTTATTTAGTTATGAGAATATTCATATTCATATTTAATGGTAAAGTCATGTCTTTGAAAAATGTTCCCTAAATGAAACATTTTTGAATAGGCTTTTTAAAACGGCGTAATCGTTTTTTTTTTATATATATATTTTTGTATTAGTTGAAGGCCACTTAATACGCTCTAAAAGTTACTGACAAAATTTTATGAAACACCCTGTAATAGTTGCTCTCTATACAAATAAAAGGTCAATACCTATGTCGCATAGGCAAACGCAAATAAGTACAAAGCGAAATTTTCGATTGGATCGACAATAATAATAATCATCGACTGATTTTTTACAGCAGCCGAGGTAGATATAACTTGTAATCTGGGTAATTTTAAATAAGAAAAAATGGCGCCAGCAGGCACGCCATCCATAAAATCTCTTAAAAAAATAAAACTTTTTTTATTTTTGACTGAAAATGCATTTATTTATCTTAATGTGAAAACCGCGTGTCGCTAGCTGCTACGGTTCGTGTGTTACAATTTTTTAAAAAGTTTAATCCCCCCTTCTACCCTCTTGCCAACCCCCCACCCCTACAAAAAACTAATCAGTTCACCGCCCGGTGCCAGAGAATTATACCAAATTTGATAAAAATCGGTTAAGCGGTTTTTGAGTAATCGTGTAACAAACAGACAGACAGACAGATACCATGAAAAAATTTTGTATTTAAGTCTTTTTTGATCCAGATAACTTATTTTTAGTGAAAATAAAAACACTTCTTTTTTTGACGATCCCAATAACATCTAATCTATAAATGACTAATAAAGAAATGACGAAATCTTCTGGAATAATTAATGATCAATAATAAATTATTCGAAATAATTATAGACTAATCGGTACATAAAGTTGGCATAGCCTGACTTTAATAAAGTCGGCACTATTTTTGACAGCTCTGCACGAATGTTAAACAACTATTACATATTTTTAGACAATTTATCCATCTGTTATGAAATGACTTTCGCCTTTTTCAATACAATACAAAACGCAGTTATTTTTATCAGGACTGATTTATTATGACCAAATTTAAGTGCGCTCTTCTTGGTTTTCGGGGGCTATCCTAAACCTACGTTCGGGCTAATAAATCTAGAGCTTTTTTGAGCGCATTGCTGTCAAAATAGTGTCGACTTTTATAATGTTTGTCCCAAGGTTTTTGCCGACCTTTAATAAAGAACGGCATTAACTTTAAATTTGTCAACGTTATAGGGGGCACGATATGAACATGTTTAGATGACAAGAATGTCAGAAATAGGAGCAGAAACGTTAGGTAACCAACTTGGGGGCCATCCATAAATTACGCAACGTAGCAAGGTGGGGGGAGAAGGTTAGTTGTAAATGTTAGTGAGTAAGGGGAAATTCACATAAAAAATGGGAGGATTTCTTCGAGTAATTTTATACTGGTGGGTAAAGTGCCTAAAAATATGTAGTAGCAGCGGTGTCAATTAGAGGGGGGAGGGCAGAAGGGGCAATTGCCTCCCCCCTGGATATTTGCTCACAAAAATCAAAATTTGGCTTTTACAAATAAAAACACATTTTAAAAACTTGAATACACGTACTACGCTTTACCGCATCGGCGTTACCCACTAAACCATTAATTTAGTGTTTAGGTCTAAGCTTTTTTTTTGTTTTTTTTTGTAATGTATGTTTAAGCAAAAAAATTGTTTTGTTTTTTATGTTTATTTGAGTTATTTTGGCGTTAATAAAGTGTTTTTTTTCATTCATATTTTTTTAAAATTAGGTATGCCCCCTCCTCCAAGAGAAATGTGAAATAACGCCTCTGTGTAGTAGTAGCATCGGACTTAACGTAACGATAAGTCCCTATTACCCAGTTCTTCTGGCTTGCAAGTTACATATTATTATTATTGTTTTTTTAAACATCTCGAAGAACTTTGACGTTATCATAGATTTTATTGGAAATATGATTCTCCATCTAAATGTGAAAACCCTGTTTCAGGATCTGTCACGGTTCGTGAGTTGAAATTTATGTAAAGTTATTTTGATATCTATTTAAATATTTTAAAAACGGATCTAACAGTCTGCAGTGATTTTCATGAAATAATTTACGGTGTTCCACAGGAGACAGTATTAGTCCCTTTGTTGTTTGTGCTTTATATTAACGAAATATTTTCTGTTAAATAAATGGAGCAGTTGTTAGTTTCTGTGGCGATACGGTAGTATTTTATGACGGGAACACGTGGGAGGAACTTAAATCTTTAGTGGAAACGGATTTTGGTAATTTTGTGAGTTTTTTAACAGAAAAAAAAATGACTATTAACGGGGACAAAACTGCATTTATGCCACTGACATCATACGAAAGTCAGCTACCAAGATTTGAAAGACTAAATATTTCAAATAGATCCTTTATTAAACTCACCAAAACTTTTAAATATCTTGGTGTAAAAATGGATTGTGATCTAAAATGAGATAAACATATAAATTATATTAATGGCAAATCACGACGTTTACTTTACAAGATTAAATTCTACAGCAAGTTACTTGATAAAAATAAATTAAAACAATTGTATTCTGCTTTAGTTGAGCCACATTTGACTTATGGGATTGTGGCGTGGGGAGGAGTTTTAAATAAACATTTAACAAACATAAATGTTACTCAGAAGTGGATCATGAAAATTATTTTGGATAAAGATCGATTGTACGATACTGATCTTTTATATCAAGAAAGTATGGATGTTGGGCAACTCTTTTTTAGATTCTTTTCCGTTGATATAACTGATTTGGAAGTTTAACTTTTTGTTTTAATTGTCTTAGGAGCAAATTCCTATTGCACGCCAGGACGAACCCGTATAGGGTGACTTATAATAAGTATCATGCGGAACGATGCCTATTTGTGAGTGATTCAGAGTTGGAAGTCAGAGTGTGCGATGGTGTTAAATGATGTCTGGATTGAGGGTGACTAGTGAATCCACTGACGAGCCCACGCTGGTCACCACGGGCGAAATATCGTTTAATTGTTTCTCCTTTCGCTTTGGTCTTTTGTGTGTTCCTTGTGGGATACTCGTCCAATTTTGAATTTTCGTTCTTTCCTCCCAAGATCTTTTGATCTTCTCATCTTTGTTGTTGTTGTCTACTTTTTTCTGGAACAAAGGTGGGGCGATCGCCCCCCGCCGCCCCACCTGGGACCGCACTGCACTAGGGTGATGGCGGCCCGATGCAATTTTTGTAGATGCCGCCCATGATAAAACGTTTTTGTTAAAATGAAAAGAAAAATCTTTATTAGTAATTTTAAACAAAAAAGTTGCACTGCTTTTAAAATTAACACAGGAGAGGTCGAAACTTTTTCTCAGATTTAGTAAATATTGGATGGAGTTATTGTGTTATGTGCAAAAAAAATATTTAAAATTGAGGCAGGATCCTTGCACGGATTTATCCTTAATTCTAGACTTTTTGTCAAAATCATTCCTTAAATGCGCCGTAGACCAAAAATTTAAGGATATTACACTAAAAACGCCATTTTTCACACGTTCTGAATGCTGTTGATAAAAACTGCTTATAATTAAACAAAAATTGTAACAATAATGTTTTGCATTTTGCGAAAAAAATATTTTATCTCTTTTATGCTTTTTTTGGAATATTTTAAACAAAGCTTGCTTGGATTGGGGTGGGATATAGTCGATCACAACTGATCAGCACCAATTTTTTTGACAACTTATATGCGTCGTAGAGGCGACAAGAAAAAATTTGGAGGAATCTATAGTGTGTTATTTTTTAACCAAACCAACTAAGTCACAAGTCAAAATTAGCAAAAAAGTAATAAATGCGTGTTTTAAATAAAAAATGCAACATGGCGCCGCGGTCGGCCTCCCCCTTTATTCGCCCCTGTCTTCTTAAAATGAAAAAAGAAACAAATGTAAAGTGTACTATTACGTAAGTGAGTGAAATTAAAAAAAATATATTTAGTAATTCATTATAATGTAGATACGGGGCAATTAATCATATTTTCCACCCCACCTTTTATCTGTCTTATTATTGAAGCTGGAAAAAAGTTTTATGTATAAAATTCATGTGTTGGACAGGTAAACAGAGTTTAGGTTTATCTTCGTTTAACACATAACTCTTATGGAAGCATATTTTTTTTTACTGGGGAATCTTTCAAGATAAATCTAAAACATATAATAAGTATAAGTAAAATAAAGTAAAATAAAGAAGTTAATGTCAAAATATGACATATGCGATGACAGGTTTTTTCCAGCTTCAATACTAAGGGGGAGGTTAAAAAATATGGTGAATCATTCTGTGCCTTCCTATATACAGTCTGTTCCAACGAAAACGAAGCAGTGGCTTTATCACGTATTTAAAGTCGGATTTTGGAAAAATTCTTTTATTCACTTCACTATTTTGCACTTTCTGCATTCGTCTATGCAACTTTAAATATCTTAAAAACTAATCGCCAATAATAATAACATTTTAACACTTTTGTAAATGCATTTGAAAGACCTTTAAAACAAGGTATCACTCGACCCACTTCGAAAGGGATGCGTTCTCGTCTCTTTCGAATTAAAAAACGACTGTTTCGTTTTAGTTGGAACATACTG
The DNA here is from genome assembly GCA_963921995.1 of Oxystoma pomonae. Lineage (NCBI taxonomy): Eukaryota > Metazoa > Arthropoda > Insecta > Coleoptera > Brentidae > Oxystoma > Oxystoma pomonae. The sequence continues at coordinate 42,957,277 of OY998173.1, forward strand.
TAAATCTACATTGTTAGGAAGGTTAAGAGAAAACATAATTTTTGTAAGGTAAATTAGCTTAGAAACAACTACAAACGTAGAAACAACTACAAATAGTATTATCGTTTGGGATACAACTCTTCTTAACCTTCTTAATTTTTTTTCTGGCAAATTTGAGGTTTTATTGTACCCATTTGACCGCACCCCTAAAACGGCCGCCTGAGACGGCTGCCTCGTTGCCTAACCCCTAGCTCTGGGCCTGCTACGCTAGCTGCTACGGCTAGTGAGTTGACTTTTTTAAAAGTTGAACCCCTCTTTCCTAAACCTCCTACCACCATCAACAACTAATTAGCTCATCGCCTGGTGCCAAAGAATTTGTGTCCCGAATTTGATAAAAATTGGTTAAGCTGCTTTCGAGTTTAAAGGATTGCCTTAAAACTACCTCGGTATACCAAAAACCTAAAAAAAATGTTTTATGAGACGCTGTATATAGGCTCGAGATGATATATCAAGTTTTAAAATAGGTAGAAGATTAAGAAAATACCTAGTGAATTTCACAACGTTTCGATTGCTTATGTATATACCCTGCGAAAAAAACCGCGTCAAATCTCTTAGAAAGGGTTGACGAGATTTTTTAATGTTTTATCAGGTTTTGTATATTTTCTATGGGGTATGTGAAACAAACTTGTAAAAACCAAGGCAAATCTCATTAAGTGCAGATTTGGTTCTATCAATCTTATAAAACCCTTTAAAACAGTATAAAAATGGTATGTTAATTGATAGAGTAGCTTGTGGTACTCCGGTGTATTTTGTAAAGTTCGTTTTTTTGCTATCGATTCGTCATAGTAAAAAGCCCGACTGGTAGACGGACTGTGTCTGAAACCAGTCAGTGGTAGAACTGCTGTAGGAGGACAAAAATCCAATAGTTTTCTGTTGGTAAAACTCTCGTTTTCATTTATTTTTATTGATATTGAAGTGTTTTAGTTAAGAACAAAAATGAATCATAACATGATATTTAAATGCCTCACACCAACGTCCCACGTCTCTGATATCAAACGGTCGGTTTTCTTGTATCGAACAGTTTTGGTATCGTATAAACCAGTCTCACGAAAACCGCAACCGGCGGGATACTGAGAAAATTAAAAAAAAAATGAATAAGCACCATTTCCTTTATTTCTGTTTTTGTTTGTCCAAAAACTATTAAACCTACTGCCACACCAACTGCATTTTTTTGTTCGAAACACTATGTAACGCCATTTTAATTCAATTCAACCTCGAATAACTCGCGAAAGCCTGATACTGATATTTGTTATTGTATTAAAGCGTTTGTGCTCAAGAATTTGCCACGCAACATGTCTCGAGACAGATCTTATAGTGTATACTTTACAGCACCGTTGTTACTCGGGAGGCTGCCAACAATTAAATAGACTATTGACTAATCCAGTACCCTCTCCATACAGGACGATCAACTCCTACCGATTTAGTGTCCTTTAATCCACCTTCGCCGCCATTTTCTTTCAAAAGTGACAGAAAATCCATTAGTTTTCTGTCAATATGGCGGCGAAGGTCGAGAAAAGAACACTAAAACGGTAGTAGTTGATTGGCCTATGTGGAGAAGGTATTGACTAATCTATTGCATTTTTTTAGATTAATAAATGATTTTAAATTCAATAAAAGTATCCTCACTATCCTGCCCTATCTCCTCGAAACGCCGGCTTTAACCATTGCAGATTCCGCTAAAAAATACGGTTTTTTAATGGCTTAACCTCAAATTATACAGAATCGACACTTATATTACTGTTCGTTCCATATTCTCTGAACCAATTTCAATATGGCGGCTGACATTTAAACACAGAAACTAAATAAAACTGTCATTGTCAAAAAAGTGGTACGATTGAATTTACCTGTATCCAGCTTTTTACTCCCTCCTACCTCAAAACTTTGACTAAAATATTCATATCCTACAAATATTTACTGCGCATCGACTCAAATAGCTGTAAACGTTTTAGAAATTCTTGTGGAAAACTTTTATTGGCTATAGTGTAGGGGCATACGTCGATAATTTCTATCCCGTGGGATTTTGAATGAAGGAGTTTTGCGACTATGTAGGATTGAAAGCTCTTTAGTCACACAATTAAGTGTTACCGGGTGTTTTGTTCGCATCCGTGTAGAAGAAGTTGGTATGACGTCATCTTTCAAGATGGCGGCCAAAAATCATAAAAGACACAACTTTCGCAACCGGGGCATGACTATACTCGATTTCATATAACTCGAGAACGGGGATTCCAAAAAAATACTTAAGGTCATTCGACCTTAAATGACCTTGAAAATCGCAAAAAACAATATTTTTGTCATTTTCTCTTCAAAAAATCTTAATAATTCGAGGTTTTGTCACTACAACTTCAAATGTACCTCAAACTGTTAGACATGTATGCCAAATTCGATCCTTAGAGTTTGATGCAGTTTGGAGCTTCATGACCTTGAAAAATACTCCAGTAAAATGAACAGTTTGCAAAAATAAAATACTAAAAGACGCTATTCATCAACTATTAAAGCGAAAAGGACCAAATTTGGTAGGACAGAACAGAAGTGCAAATTCAACAATATTGTTAAAAAAAATTTGGTTTAGCTGTGACGCGTTTCAATATGGCGGCTGATGTATCAAAATGGCGACCTTCACCAGATTTTATTGCATCCAATTTCGTAAAAAAGCAAAAATTACAAGGTGGCCATCAATTCTTGTTTAATTGTCGCCGCTTACTATGAAAAAAAAGTTTAGTTGATGCATGACTGTGATTAAATTTGAAAATATCATGTACAAGTGAAAAACCAGCTTTTTGTGATGTTTTTTCCAATTTACCACTACGCAAAAGCTATAAGCGCCGGAGATCAAATTAATATCTTAGCCATACACAAACAATTTTAAACCTCCCTGCCATTTTTTTTTTAAATAGCGTCCCAGATGCTTATGCCATACCCCGGTAAAAATGACCTATATGCCTGTCGTTTTTATTAAGTTTCGAAACTTCTACAGATTCTACACAGGAATGCGGTGGCACATGAATGTGTGACTAAATAGCTGTTAAATACTCATTCTTAAATTTTATTATGAATGTTAATAAACAAGTGTAGTCATGCCCTACTTGCATAATTAGAATTTTTTATGTTTTTCGACCGGCATTTTGGAAAATGGCATCTAAAACCACTCGTCCAGTATATGGTAATATATATCTAACTTCTGCTAGCTCTCTTACAGGTTATTTAAATTACTGTTGGCTAGACAAGTGAGTCGAACAAAAAATTCACAGTTCTGAAACTTAATAAAAACGATAGGTATATAGGTCATTTTTAACGGGGTGTAGCATAAATATCTGGGACGCCATATCAAGAAAAATGGTAGGGAGGTTTAAAATGAAGTGTTTGTTTATGGCTAAGATGTTAATTTCATCTCCGGCACTTAAAGTTTTTGCGTAGTGGTAAATTGGAGAAACATCACAAAAAGCTGGTTTTTAAGTTGTACATATTATTTTTAAGGTCAATCAAGGTCATCATGCATCAACTAAACTTTTTTTTCATAGTAGGCGGCGACAATTCAACAAGAATTTATGGCCACCTTGTCATTTTTGCTTTTTTACGAAATTGGATAAAATAAAATGTTGTTTTAGGTCGCCATTTTGATATATCAGCCGCCATATTCAAGCGCGTCATAGCTGAACCTTTTTTTTTTTAAATGTTGTTGGACTTGACCTTCTTTCTTTCTTACCAAGTTTGGTCCTCTTCGCTTTAATAGTTGATGAATAGTGCCCTTTAGTTTGTTATTTTTGCAATATGTTAATTTTACTGGAGTATTTTTCAAGATCATAAAGCTTCAAACTGCATCAAACTCTAAGGATCGAATTTGTAATACATGCCTAATAGACAAAACCTCGAATTGTTAAGAGTTTTTGAAGAGAAAATGGCAAAAATCTTGTTTTTTGCTATTTTCAAGGTCATCAATCCTTCTACACGGATGCGAACAAAACACCCGGTAACACTCGATTATGCGACTAAAAAGCTATCAATCCCACATAGTCACAAGACTCCTTCATTCAAAATCCCACGGACTTACACATGACCCTTCACTACTACGCAATGATGCGCAAACGGAATACTATTTAACACAATATTTGGTTTAAAATTTTTTTAAGCGGGAATGAATATTAAATTCCCGCTTTTTCAATAGGTAGGGGTTGCTGCTTAAAACGATTTATTAAGTAGGAGGAGAAATGGTGTTAAGTTGGCCTCACCCACAAAGAAATATCTACAGTTTCCAAAGGGTTGTTGCGCAAAGGGTATAGGTGCTTGAGCGATTCTGTGCAAATCAAGGAAATACTTTTTTTTAATTTTAAGTCAAAAATACTGACAAAGTTTTAGTTTTGACGTTACCATGCAAATTGTTTTCTTTGCAGTAATTTTTCTCTGAAATCTCAAAGAACAAACTTATTGTTAAAAATATATATATTAAAAAGATGACCTCACTTTCAACTATATTCTGGAAATGAATTAAGCCAAAAAAGTAGTAAACTTTGCACAAAAGAAAAACTACTTTCGTGGCTCGTAAAATTCGGGAATCTCGAATAAAATAGAAAAGAAACCTACTAAAGAAGAAGGGTAATATGACATACGAATGTCTGATTTGATTTTTCTTATAGAGAATGTTTTCTGGTTTATAGACAAATAAGCGAAAAAAATGAACTCCGATATGCGTTTCTTAACTTGTGCTATATCGGGATATGATAAATAAAAGAACAATAGTCACTCGTTTTGCGATTTCAAACAGAAATTATTAAATTGATCTGCAAAATTTGTAGTAAGTAGAGATAATATAACGGCCCTGGCCTTGCATTTCACGAGAAAAGTGCGTACCGATATTAACTCTCTCTATCAAGTTAGCCTGGAAATAATCCAGAGGCGACGAATTTACCGCGCAGGCGCGTCGATTGCGTCAGTAGTGAAAGCAACTGACAAACATCTCACAGCAAAAATTTAGGTTATGTCTAATATTTTTGTGTTCTTTTAAAAAATTCATTAATAGAGTGGACACTACCGTAAAAAAATGTTTTCTAGTATTTTCCGTAATTTTGTATCTATAGAAAATTGGATTTCTCTAGATTTGAACATGGAAAACACAAGATTAGAAAACAAAAATCAGGATCTTTAAGGCCTAATTGGTAAGTATAATTATAGAGTATAGGTGAATCTATGGCTTTCTCCAAAGAACCGACTGTATTATTTGACTTTATTTTTTAAATTTTTGCATAAGAATTGGGCATAAAAATGCTCTTGTAGGCATTCCGTGCCCTGGATTTTGTAAGTAAGACATTTTGTGGGTTAAGGGCCAATTAATGCGTGGTTTATTTTAGGAGGGGTGGTCTAAGATGCAAAAAAAACTAAAATAAAAAAAAACATTATAAATCTAGCCTCAATTCACTCCATCACGGAAAAAAATATGATTTGATAAACCAATTCCAGGGGGAGATTTAAATACCTAAGCGTGGGACACTTTCTACCTCGCTAGGTGTTGAGTCTACCCCACTGGATATTTTCTTTTAAAAAAACGACGTTTTACGCGTAACTTGAGGTTGGAATGTTTACAGAAATTCAAAAATAGATCAAATTAAAGGCGAAAAGATATATAAAAAAGGGAACCGTGCGACACAGGCTCGAACTACCAGCTTTTTTGACATTTGACGAATATCTTTATAAATTTTCATTTATATTATATTTATTCATATATTTAAATCATTTTTTGCGTTTTTTTATGTTTTGCCAGTTAGGATAAAACATTTAAATTGTTTTTAGTTTATAGGTAAACATTTTTTTTTTAGAAATACTTTTTATATGCCTCCAACAAACGTTTTACAGTTAATCGGATTTGAACGCTGATTTACTAACAGGAAAAATTTTTGCCATGTGTACTCCCGGCCCCAACCTTTTGGTGGGGGTTTTTCAGAGATTTTAATTCAAAAATATGTCACATAAAAGAACATTACTTTTAAAAGACTAATAAAATGTATTTTGTGTAATTCCACATGAAGACATAGGTATTTCTTTTATGTTTTTGACTCTATAGAGACCATCTGCCACGCCTGGGTGTAATCAACCATCCCAAACCATATTTATGAACATTTCTAAATATTTTGTTGTACAAACCGCATGTTCCTGCCTTCCCATTTAAGCTTTAATCTTTGTTAAATATTAGTTCGTGTTTAAAATGGACTGTTGTCAATAAAACTTTATTTGTCAAGACCCATTTAATTAATCAGATAATTTTTGTGTCGGTGGATAAGAGCCTAAATGTACGACCTACGAGTTATAAGCTCTGCATTCTTTAGGGCAGGCATGTTGTGCATAAGAGTATCTCTTACCTAAAATGAAAATCTGTCTTTCCAGTCCTAAAATCCTTAACAACAAATATTTTTTTCACCCATTCAATAAAAACATTGCAGGCTAAATGCGTCCATCTTCAAAAATCTCTTAAGTTAATGGAGTAACATAACCGTCACCCAAAGCATTTTACAAATATTAGATTGTTATTTTAAAAAATTATATTGTATTTTAATAAAAATAGCATAATAAGAAAAGTCTTTCTCAACACTATTTTATTTTTGAAAGAGCTGTGTCCATGCCAACCCATAACCTGCGTACCGAACATTCTCTAGGCAACAAGTTGGTGGTGCAGGCAGTAAAATGACACCAGACTCCCTGACTGGAAGGTAACGCGTCTCTGACGTCCAGTTTGCATAGTCCTGATATTTCTATTGCTTTTTACTGTATATCGACTTTTAATTCAGAAAGCAGGTGTTAATGATTTTTAGTAGTCACCGATACGATTCGTTTAAAAAATAGTTTTCGCTGGATTTTCAGGAGCGTTATTTTGTCATTAGATTTTTCTCAGGATGCGATTTTGCAAAATGTTTGTTTTACTCCAAAAGTTAATCGTTTTATTTTAAAGAAAAAGTTTTTTTTTCAAAATTGTCTTCTACGCTACGGCCACCAACGCCACCCTTTTTGGTTTGTATTACCATTTAATTTGTTAATAAAAACATCTTTTAAAATTTCTTACATGGTATTAATTTTTTAATCGTGATATGCAAAATATACAAATTTGTCACTTACGCTACTTTTACCAAAAACTGGAAGTCACGGTACAGATTTCAAAAAATTCCGGACGTAAAAATTTTAAAAGACCAAAATATTAATGTGTAGTAGCGTAGGTGACACTAATTTCTCAAAAAATCAGAACAAATGACCTAAAAAACAAAAAGTACGCGGCTTTTACAGTATTTTTCACGCGAAATTTATATACATTGACTAACGTCAACTGTCAACGAGAATTTTTAGTCTGACGTTTATTTTTTTGTTTCTTCCTAGATTCCTGGCCATATGGACAGGGCCTCATTCAGAAAATTTTCGATTTCGTTTAGTTTAAATTTTATCATGAATTCTAATAGGGGATTCTTAAACCATTTTTTTGACATTTTGTTATTGTTATTATAAGACAGTTGATCACAGTGTACTAGATGTGGCCAGGGCCGCAACCATTAAAACTTTTTGCTCTACTTTCGTCGAGAAACTACGGCGACTTTTATATGGGGGGGGAGGGGGCAAATGAACGCTGGCTCTTCAGTAATATTCTTGAAAAAAAAATATTGCACCAAGCTGCACTATTTATTCACTAATATGCACCATCAATAAAACTTTTTGCACCCCCTCTCAGGAGTAGTTGAACCTGTTTCTTTGCTGTGAAGTCCCGTTTTAATGATATTTTTGAAGGAACAAATATCGCACTAGACTGTCAGACTTTCTTGGTTTTTGAGTGCGTAAGTACAACTTTCCGCACGAAAAAAAAATACAAGTGTGATTGACCGCAGGCGAGTTGATAGTAATTATTTACCACATCTTCACTAAATAAGTTTGAGTAATCATAAATTTCATAATTATGTAAACAAATGACGCATAGAATAGAATACTGACATAGATTATTAAATACAATTTATAAAAAACAACAATCGTAAAGAAAAGTAACTTTTCAACGCTAGTGCGAAAAGTTATTTTCTTTTGCAGCCAAAAACAATAAACTCGATATATTTTACAGAGTACATAGAAACATCATAATTGCTGTTTTTTTTTAAGTTGAAAGTATATTATATTATAATTATACTTAATTCCAGATTCAATTAGACTAATTCCTCGACGTTTTGGTGTTAGTTTCTTTAGCACATATTGAAATTGTTGCGGAGAATTTTGAGTGAACTAATAGGAACTGCACTGCATGCGTGAGAAAAGGTACCGACTTATCACACGCAAATCAGAGTTCGAAAACACTAAAACCAATTCAACTAAAATGTCAAAATAGAAAATTACCTACGAAAAATTCTTAGCGTTGGCAACGATGTAGTCAGAAAAACCATACCGGAGAAAAGAGCAAAAAGGACCGTTCTTATGTGCAAATAGCTCATAACGTTAGAAACTTCCTTTCTTTTCATCTTCCATTAATAGAAAAAGATGTAGATCTATTGAATAGATTAGAGGTGTCTAATTAATATAGAATACCTATAATGTATGCCAAAATATATGTCGCTGAATATAAATAGGTTACAACCTAGGGTATCTATTTATATAGGCATAAAAAAGGTGTGTTTGCAAAAATAATTATGTCAAATTCAGTAACGGAGCATTTGCACCATTTAAAATTAGATTTTAATAAAATTCATAAATTTTTCATAAAATTCAGGATACACCTTAAGTGTCGACGGGATTCGCTCGGATCCTAGTAGAATCCAAGCATTAATTGATTATAAAACACCTTCAAATGCAAAAGAAATTCAACGTTTACTGGGACTGGGCATTTTGTAAAAATTTTTCCGAGATCGGGGACCCTTTGAGTGCACTTTTGAGAAAAAATGTAAAGTGGCGGTGGACTAGTATAGAGCAGGATGCTTTCGAGTAGAGAGACGTAGCTCTAAGCCGTCATTTGTTCCAAATAGTTGAGGGTGAACGTAGACCCATAGCTTGGGCTTCACGGTTACTGTTAGACAGGAAGGTGCGGTATTCTAGGAACGAAAGGGAAGTTCTATGCGTAATTAAATAGGTATGCGCTAGCTATACAACAGTATGGCTTTAGTATCTTTCATTTGACAGGTGTCAAAAATTTAATTTCTGATGCGCTGTCACGTGCAGCAACGAGGTTACCATCACTGTACGAAAAAACATTTAAAATGTTTCAGTTGGCTAAACTACCAAAAGATTTTTTGAACTAGTGAAAAAATATTGTAAACCTACAAAAAAATTATGAAAAACCAAATAACATAATTCAAAAATTACCATCAGATCAAAAAATTACAAAAGCGATTTCTAATTCATGATAATAAACTTTTTGTCAGGCAAAATAGTGAGGAATGTTATTTACTGTGCATCCCTAAAGTTATAGTTAAAAACCTAATACAAATTTTTCATGAATCCTATGGTCACTACGGGATTTATAAAACTTGGAGGGCTTTAAGATCGGAAGTATGGTGGAATCATGATACGCGATATTAAACCAATAATTAAAACGTGCGAAATTTTCCAAAAAGCAAAATGTTCATTTTTACCAAACCCAGCGCTCAATCCTATTGTACCAAGTACCAAAAATGAGCTTGTGGCAATCGATATTTTTGGTCATTTGCCTTGCAAGAGGAGCGAAGTCCAATACATCACAGTATTGTTATATGTATTTTCCAAATATGTAGTACTTTATGCAATGAAAACAACAACTACCTCGGCTATTTTAAATAGGGTTATTAAGGACTACATTCTAAAAATGGGCCAAATAAAAAATATTTTAAACGACCATGGATCCCAGTTTACTAGTTCCATGTGGAAAAATGCTCTATCAGAGTTGAATATAAAAACTATTTTTTGCTCGGTAAGACATCCCCAATCAAACCCCTCGGAACGCATGCGTGAATTAGGACGGTTGTTGAGAACATTTTGTCACGAACAAGAAACAAAATGGGCCCATGAGCTTTCTAATATAGAAAATCTGTTCAATTCCGTAATACATGAAGCTACAGGGTTTAGTGCAAAAGAATTGCATTTTGGGTCTAAACGAACTAAGATTTTGCCAAACAGTTTACAGGGTCCTAAAATTAACATTTTAACACACAAAAGAAAATTATTCTTGGCCAAAGAGAGCTTACAAGGTAAAGCTCAGCGAAGGAAAGTACGTTTTCCAAATAGACCGTTTATTCAATTTAAAGTTGGCGATAAGGTTTTGATTAAAGCAAACACCCAATCGTCTGTCACTTATATTTTAGAGTTTCCAGAGACAGGAAAAGAGCGGGGAATGTTTCACGCAAGTCATCTTAAACTTTTTCATACTCCATCGAATTAAATTTTGTTGTTGAAAACAGCCTGGGTTGGCATTGAACTTAAGTTAAGTGGTATTCAAACTGGTTACTGCTTTTACTTTGAAAATTAATATTTGGTATTCTGATGCTACTAAGCATAAGCACCAAAATGTTCAGGGGTGAAGTTGTAACAAAAACTTATTTACTCGAAAATCATTTCAGAAAAATAAATTCGATTTAAATTGGAAAGGTTAAAAATCGCGCGTTGTTTTTTGTTCTACATAAAAAAAGCGTGTCCGTTGAAACGACAAAATATTCCACGTATTAATATAATTTTATCCAGTAGGCATTTAGCGTTGCAAATAAATAGTGAATTATATTAATTCGAATTTGAGAGCCCTTTTGGTATTTGGTCGCGATTCTTCAGAGACGACAGAAAATCTCACCCGTCAGAATTCTAGAAAGTGGCGATTTTTACTTATCGCCTCATTTAAAATAAAAACACAGCAACCTTCATATTTATCCTAACGTTGTAACAGAAACTGCGTCATTTTTTTATTAACATTTTGTAAATTTAATATTTTAAAGATATTCTGCAGGACTAGTTTATGGCGGAGCTAAATTGTTACTACGCGTACCAACACACGTCAAAAATTTGTGTGACTTTTCTGAACAGTGACAGCGATATATTCCATGGCTATCTATGATCTTGTATGTAAAAGTTTTAAAGGTTTGTTTTTCTGACGGTTTTTGAAGAATCGCGACCTTTGTGCCAGATTTCCAAATGGAAATACGAGTGCTGACCTGGTCTTAGGTAAGTACGTATTTATTTGTGTTAGGCTGGGAAGTTGAGAAAGTAATTAGGGTATATTCTGTAATTAAATATCAAGGCGCGATTTTTACTATAAAAATATTTGGGTAAAATCTGAATTTGGTTTTTGTATTTTTAGATTTGAATTTCATAATAAACTACAACTTTTCCCACAAATGGTTACATTATTTGGAAGCCTTTTAGAACCCCAAAAAGTATTAGTAAAAAGCCACAAAGTTTTTTGTTATACTACTCAAAGAAAGGAATGAAAACATTATACTGGTAGTGCCTAAATACTTCAGTTAATGCAATAATTTTTATTCAAAAATATCATTGGAGGAAGGGGATAATTTACGATAAAAAGCCAGGTGAAACCACTTATGGAAGGGGGTGCACAAAGTTTTGTTGGTGGTGCATTTTGGTGCATAAATAGCGCAGTCTATTTCAATATGTTTTTCTTCAAAAATATCATTGAGGGGGGCTAACTTCACGATAAAGAAACAGCTGTAACTACTTATGGAAGGGGGTAAGATACGTTTTATGAATGGTGCATATTGGTGCATAAATAGTTCAGTCTGGTGCAAAATTATTTCTGTAAAAATATCAATGGGGGGGGGCAACTTTACGCTAAAGAAACATCTGTAACTACTCAAGGGAGGGGGTGCAAAAAGTTTTATTGGTGGTGCATATCGGTGCATCAATAGTGCTGCCTGGTGCAACATTTTTTTTTCAAAAATACTTACTGAGGAAGGTCAGCGTTCATTTGGCCCGCCCCACATAAAAGTCGCTGTAGATTCTCAGAGAAAGTGGTGCAAAAAGTTTTATTGCTGGTGCATATTGGTGCATAATTAGTGCATTTTAGTGCAATATTTTTTCTTTAAAATTATCACTTGGTGGGGCCAACTTCATTTCTGAAGAAGGGGCTGGTTGTGAAATCTCAAATAAATGGTGGCACAGGCATGGTGGACGCACGCATTGGTCATGTTTAGGGGCACATTAGGCATACAGCTGCAAGAGTGGCAAGATCGATAGAAATCTGTCACAATTTCCTGTAATATTAGGAAGTAATTTGTTATTTCAAATCTAACTGCATATTTGTAGCAGCGTTAGTTGTTAAGAATTTACAGTAACACCCTCAGCAAGCTTAAATTTATAAAACCGCATCTTTGGATAAAAAAACTTATGAATTTTCACATATATCAATCCCCTCAACTACCCCCTAATTAATTTTTTTCTCAAAATTAGAAAATTTATTATTACAAGCTGAAGTTAAATAAACTTCACCTTTATATATGTATGTTTATATGTTCGGGCCAAATCTTGCACCTCAATTTTGACTAACTTATAGACGTTCGATTGAATTCAAATTTAGTATGTGATTATAGTTCCGGTCACAATACAATAATAGTACTATTGGGCAAAGCCTGAAGGGGGGAAAACGTCTAATTTTGTCCGATTTCAACCAAAATTGGTATACGGGGTTTTTGGGGATAAGGAATTCGAATTTTTGATCAGATTTTCAAAATTTAATATGGTGGATTCAAGATAGACGATTTTTGTTCATGTTTTGCTAACAAATTTTAACTGACTTATACACATCCGATTGTCTTTAAATTTATACGAGGGAAGTGGAGGGGGGGAAACACCTTAGCTTGTCCGATGCCAACCAAAATTGGTATAAGAGGATTTTTGGGGATAAGGAATACGAATTTTTGATCAAATTTTGAAAATTCAAGATGGACGATTTTTGGTCATGTTTTGCAAATCAATTTTAACTGAGTTCTACAAATGTTACTATCTTCAAATTTGGTATGCGTTTAATATAATAGAGGAGGTTCAACCCAATCTACAATAAATTAATCATGATTAAGGGCCCCAGGGAGAGCTATAGACCCTTTACTTCGGTTTGTGACGAGTGTCTGGTGTAATATCTTAAATTTTAAAAATTTTTCCTGAGGTGCTACGACGACATTAATTGTTACAATTTAATTTATATTTAATACGTGTAATAAATGCCATTTTTAACATAATTTTTCTTAAAATTTTCCTCTGCGGCGCATTTATGATTTGGCAACAAATCTATATATATAAACCATCGCAACCCACCCCTTCTTGGCATCTAACCCAATCTAATTTTTCAAAAATATTTTACAAAAAAAACTAAGAGATCAAAAAAATTTTTTTGTTTTTTTTTGCCAAAGTTTTCGCCTGCGGCGCTATACAAATATTGTTACATTTTTTTTTTAATTTGTAGTAATTTGTTTATGTTGGGAATTTGGAACCTTTGGTTGCACTAAAACAAAATTCATAATTTTGTTTTAGTAATTTGTTTGTCAACAGCATTTGAAACCATTAAAAATAGCATTTTTGTGCAATTTTTTCAAAATTTTTGCATGCGGCGCATTTAAGGGTTAATTTTGAAAAAAAAATGAGACGGGATAAGACTTGCTTTTAAAAATAAGTATTTTTGTTTTGTATGCACTAACTCAACACCTATTAAACTGTCCCGCTTTCGGCCCTTCAGTTCAAGATCTCAAGCAATAGGCACCTACCTATTATAATTAAGATTTGCCATGCCATGCCAGTTGAGTAGTGCAATGAAACCCCCCCCCCCCAGAGTCGATTTCTGGCTACATCATTGGGTATGCGTTTATAGTTCCGGTGACAATACAATAATGTGGTATTATCAGGTACTCCTCCCCCTAACGAGAGAAGTGGAGGAGGAAAAAAATTTATTTGGTTCGATTTCAATCAAAATTGGCATACAGGGGTTCTTAGAAAAGGGGATTATGAATTTTTGATAAGATTTGAAAATTTCAATATGACGGATTTAAAATGGACAATTTAGAATATTATAGGAAGTTTGGCCATGTTGACTCGATATTCAACCCAACTCGACCCAAGCTACCCTAATATTTCTCTGATATATGGATGGACATTGTTTCTTTTTTTTTTATACTGGGAATTTCCGTCCATTGTAGGAATAATGCCCAGTTTTAGCCAAGTTTTTTGCGAAGTTAAGGACGTGCGGCAGGCCGATACGCTACCTACTGCGCTACGGAGACCGGCGATGGACATTGTTAGTTTTAATTTGCGGCCATCGTTTTATTATTATGATATCAGAATGATAAAAATTATTTTGGTTTTTAGGGAACTTCATATTTTATAAAAGATTGTATTTGAAAAGCTTTTTTAATATAAAATTATTTTTTCATTTTTAGATTTTTACCCTAAATCTTATCAAAAATTCATGAACCCTTCTCTAAAAACCCCTTTATGCCAATTTTAATTGAAATCGAACAAAGTAAATGTTTTTCCCCCTCTAATTCCCTCGTTGAAGGGAGGTGGGTACCTGATAATACCATATTATTGTATTGTCACCGGAACTATAAATGCATACCAAATTTGAATTTAATTGGACATCTAAAGGTTAGTCAAAATTGCTTGCTTGTAATAAAAAATGCTTGTAATAAAAAATACGCAAAATTTCAAGCCGGTCCTGCATTTTTAAACGTCTATATTGAATTTGAATTCATTATTTTTTTGGTGACTTCGCTCACCAGTCTGGGTCTCCGTCAAACATATTGGGTCTGCATCGCGTTTTCTTTGTTATGTTTAGTGCACAAATAAAAACATGGCCGCTTTAACAGGCACATTTATTTTTCATCCATAAAGTATCTCTTGTATCATGTTGTTTCACTCTGGTGCACTTGATTGATATGCAAGCGTAATATAAGGGGTTATTCGAAATGATTTACGGTTAGCAGTCTGGCGTTTGATTTTGGCAACTTAAAAATCTGGTTTTTGTTCTATAGAAAGTGAGGTTATGTTTTGTCTAAATAAAATGGAATGGACTGTAGTGCTACAATAGTAAAAATATGATAACTCAAAAACCAGACTACCAAAAATATTCCTCTCTATCTTTATTCATGAATTTCAATTATTACTTATTTTAATATTTTTTTTACTATTGGCTGTAGCAGATTATTACAATAATTGCTGAGAACAATAAAAGTGCTTAAAACAATATGTTCTTTACATAGCTTTGATAATAAAAGGAACGCCAAATATTATGATTAAGATCATCTTTTCACTTTCCATCTCGTGTAAAAATACCATACCTAACCGGAACTAGTATTACCTACCAATAGTGCGCTCGAAGAGTTCAAAAACGATAAAAATATTTCAACGCTGGCGCGCAAGTATAGCTTTTTACATACAGGGTGTTCCAAAAGTTCAAGTCCCTCCTACATGCTTTGATTTTTTACAAAAAACACCTTTTTGGATGCTGGTCGTGCCACCAGGCTTTTTTACCTCTTTTGGTTTTGGAGATACTTCGGGGTATCATTACTTTCCAAATACCCTGTATATATGAGCAAAGAAAAATTAAAAACTGAATTTATAAGATGTAAGCTGAATGCGTTTAATTAATTATTTCCAAGTATAATTACCGGTAATCACCAAATAACTGTTACACCTTAATGACTACCCACTTTATCGACGCCGGTGGAGGCAAAAGTATTTTGAAAAGTAGATCTAAGTTCAATTTTAAGTCATTAGCATGCAAGAATATACAAAAACAACAAATACCAACTTTTTTTTTGTTTTCTGAACCAAAATTATTTTTTTATAGTGATAAGCATGAATCCAGACGCCGACGCTCTGTCTGTCGGTCTGTCAGTCGGTCTGTTTGTAACCACTTTAACTCAAAAACCTGTGCAATAATCATAACAAAATTTTACATAGCGATTACTTGTGTTGACGCGCAGACCCCTATTATTTTTGAGCATTCCGCTATTACACATAAAAAATGCAAAAAAAAACTCTTAAAAAATTCAATTTTCTGTGCCATATCTCGAGTTATGGAACAAAATGTTAAATAAAAAATAGCTTAAGTTAAGATCCAGGTCACACTCTATTGTCTCATCAAGTTTCATGCAAATTGGTGTAGCCGTTTTCGCGTGATTAATGGACAAAAATCTTACCTTATCGGCACTAAAATTTTTGACAACATATTCATATATATATATATATATATATATGCATTTCTATCCTTTTCGCCTCCACATACGGAACAGTCGACCGCGCCTCCACCCTAACCGTTTACTCTACGCGTGTATATCCTGTATATATAGGCATCTAATTTTTTTTGAATCAGAAAACCATTAGAGGGGTAAGAATTTCTCAACAAAATTATATACAATTTTTTGGTATATTTTTAAATGGAAGACGCCTCCTCATAAGCAGCAGTCAAGTAACCTACATTTTGTATAAAAATATAGGCCGCACCTCCAGCAGTGTTGCCACTTCCTCTAAAGCTGTAGAGCTATGTAAATTTCAAATATTATTCTATTTTTTGGAAAAACCGGTTTTAGGGATGGTTTGTCGACAATTTCACATCTTACGCCTCCGTTAGGGTGGAATAATAGTAAATTACTTTTTGCGTTTTTTCCTCATTTTTTTGTTCACGTCTTAAAATTTGTTTTGTAATGCATTTATAGGTATCTAATATTCGAATTTTGAACGTTTTATTTTATATAATTTTTAAATGGTTCAATATTTTCGAATTTAATTTCAAAAACATACAAAATCAAGACTATTTTCGAGTTCAACCAAGACAATGCCATTATTAACACAAAATATACCGTAAATATAAAAGGTGTTATAGCGCCGCAATTTATACCCTAGTTTTGATTTTTTAAATATTTTCGTAAAAAATTTTCATTCAGGGTAGGGGGGTTAATTACCCCCCTGAAACATGTTTATAAATTGAAACTCTATAATAATACTGTCCCAAAATACTGTGGAGGGATTCTAGAATGACTTTAAAGGAACGTTCTGAAATTTCTCGTTTTTTCTCCAAAGACTTTAAGGTTACCACCAGCATCTTTCCTGCCTACTTTTTTCTGGATCAAAGGGGGCCCCGACCTGGGACCGCCACTGCAACATATTGGCTATAGCCTTCTTACAAGCTTATTATTCCCTGATTTGTGCAGGTTTTCCCTGACCATTTGTCATTTGGGACAATATTCCAGATCACAGCTAACAATATTTTATCAAATTTTTTGGTAAAATGCTATTTTACATAGTTTTCTTCCTGTTCCCTGCGGCGCAATTTATACACTGTTTTATGCTTTGTCTTACACGCTTCCAAAATATAAACGCGCGGTATGCATTAGCCTCCTACTTTTATTGTCAAAGAGAGATGCGACCACTGGGTAAGTAATTTGGACACGATAAGCCAACATACGAAAATAATAGAAATTTAGAACTTAATTTTTTTAACTAATTTTTGAATTTAAAACTATTTGAATTGAATTGCGATAATAACCTGTTATGCTCCAATAAAATCTTTTTATTGGGATCTTGTATTAAGACATCATTTTTTAAATTAAGAAAAGGTTTTTCTTATAAAATTTTATTTAAAGGAAAACCTGGAGAAAAACCACCATTTTTGAAAAATTGGGATATCTATTTAGAAAACTCTAATTTAATTTTACAAGCATTCACAATCAAGATAATTTTCTGCTTCAACCAAGAAAACAGATTGGTTATTATCATACTTCATTGATTTCCCTGATTCTTACAGATTTTCTCTGACCATTTGTCATTTGGGACAAAACTCCAAATCACAGCTTACATTATTTTATCAAAATTTTTTGCTCAAATGATATACTTTTGCGGCGCGGCGCAATTTATACACATAATTTTTACATGCTTCGTCTTACACGCCTCCAAAATATGAAGGCGCTGTATACATTAGCCTGCTACTTTTATTATCAAAGTGATGTCAGTGCGACCACTGTCTGGGCAATTTGGAAGCGTATAAGACAAAATGCAATGCTCATAAAAAAAATATAGAAATTTCAGTTATTTTCTCGCAAAAAATATATTCATTTAAAGGAAGTGGAATTGAATTGAGAGAGTAACCTGTTTTAATCCAATAAAATATTTTTCCTGAGGTTTACTGGGACCATTGCTGTATCTAATTGCCATATTCAATCTGTGTTTTCAAACCCGAAATCTGGCAACCCTGCATGATGTATAAATACAACGATTCGGCCGCTGATGGGATTACAGCTAAATATTAAATAAAATTAAAGTTTTCTCTGGATGCCCACAGACTATCCTTAAACATGCCCTTATACATTTCTCCATGTTTACTGTCCGAGAAGTGGAGGTAAAGGGCTTGGAAAAATAAGTTTTTTATACCTCCATCAAAAACACCATTTTAGTCTCTGTCCAGAAATAACAAAACCATGTTTTTTTTAAGTACCAATGAAAAAAACCCAAGGATACAAAACAAATGATCCATAACTTTCTTACCCAATTTTTAATTAATTAATAAAAAAAAGAATTTTAATATTCTTAAGTAAAAGCTTTTGCAAAAAAAGGCATAATAGTCCTGTATACTAAACAATCTAGGTAGAACAAGCTATATTTTTTTAAATATCTAGTACTCGTAATGACCCCTCCGAGGGCGCCATGACGTCAACCTTGAAATTATACCTAAGGGTGCATTTTTTGGATATTTTTTAATAAGTAAAAATACCCTTTAGAACAAAATACAATTTTAATCAGTGAAAAATTTCTTGCCCACAAAGGGAATATTAAATATAAAATTGTTTTTTTGATTATACTTTTTTTACAATAAGTTATGAGTGAAACATTACTTATAAATTCATTCATTGGAGTACAGTGTTTTCCCTCGACCTAGGGATTAGAAGTAAATTTAATCCCTGGAAAATTATAATTAAATTTATCGCGAATAGCGAATCCTTTCGAGGGATTAAAAGTAGCACTTTAGTCCCTAGGTTTATAATGTACTATTGTTCTAATAATGACACAAAATAAAACTAAGTATTTTTAATCGGTTAGTCTAAAATGCAAAAAAATATCGCAGTGGGAAGTTATCGAGGTTGCTGGAAATAATATATATATATAATTTTTGTGTAACCAATTGAATATGAGGTATTTTATTTTGCACTCAAAAGTGCACTGGATTGTAAAAACGAGAAAAAAAAACAAAATGTCAAAAATTGCAAAACCATTTATTTTTACCTCGCTTCTTGAACAATAAATTTTTATAGGGGCTTTGGATCTACAGCTTCCCCTCCACAAAGCTCTGAGTTTTCCTCTATAAATCATTTCACACCGGCACAAGTTTTCAAAAAATTCTTGGGTTGCCTTTCTTAATCGAATATAAATATTTCTGACCTTATTTTAGAATACCCTTACTTTAGTGGCCCATAGTTGGGCTATTACTTTTTTTTGTAAGTTATCTAGTCAATTATAATGTCTTATTGTATTAAGGCAATTTTTTTTCAGATAATGGCCATGTTTTCATATTTTTCCAAAAACTGACCAAGCCTTGAACTAATTTGTTAAAATCCTAAATATGCATAACCGCTTTTGCAGACCCGGGAACAGGTATACAAATCTCGACTTTGGTCTATATAAGTGGTGAACTATGGTGATTTGGGTCTGTATGATAAATAAAAAAAGCACCTTTTTAGTTGTTTCTTATACAATTTTATATTTTTGACCTTTTTACTTTTGAAAATTGTTTCAGAAACAAAGACTGGCAGAAAAATGGCTTTTAGTGTTTTTGTAATATAGGTATGAATAAATACGAATCTTGCGTAAAAATAAGAAATATTTAACTTGTAAATTAGGGTGTCTGGTGACGAATTTTTGACTCAAATATGATAGGAATCGGTTTAGCGGTTTTTGAATTATCGTGTGACAGACAGACAGACACCATCCCAAAATTTTGTATTAAAGTCTGTTTTGTCCCAAATAACTCATTTTCAATGAAATACTAAAAGCCTCCATGCCTATGTATGGATAGCTAAAAATGAAAAAATTTCCTGCATACATTGTAAAAAAAAAAATTCGCCTGCGCTGAAATTTACGATTTTAGTTTAATTTTGTGTGAAAAATTTATTTTTAAGTGTAATTTTTCTAGAAATTTTCACCAGCGGCGTTATCACACCATTGATATTTACGATTTTAGTTAAATTTTGGGTCAAAAACGTTATTTTAACTGTAATTTTTTTAAAAATTTTCGCCTGCGGGGCTATAAAACTATAATAATATTAATAAATTTTAGGTAAGCAAACAACTTAAAACCTGATTACCCCCTCCTGAATTTTAAGCCAGGTCCGCCAGGCGCGCCGTAAGTATATGGTTTGGATCAGTTGGTTTTTTTGTTAGGGTTTGGTTGAAATCCTGGTGTTACTATTATTATTTTGTTTTCATAATTTTTCTAAACATATTTAAAGCAAATAAAGAAAACGCCGAAACAAAGCCCTTAAATAAACTCTGGAAAAAAAACTCCAGAAAAAAACCCGGAAAGAAATATCCCATGAAAATAAAACCCCTAGATTAAATTATTATAACTAACCCAAACACAACCCAACTCAAGCTAGACCCACCCAACACAAAATAATATTTTTTGATTTTAACGTACTTTGTAACAAATTATTCCTGGAGGTTTTTTCCGGGGGTTGTTAACGAGGTTTTTTCCGGAGGTTCAAAATAAATAAATCCGTTCAGTAGTTCTTGCGTGATGCTGGAACAAACAGAAAAACAAAAATTATAAAAATTTCATTTTTGATATCTATATCGTTTGGTTTTTCAAATACCAAAAGTTAAAAAGATTATGTACAGAAATCGTCTTTCTAAAGATTTAATATACCTACGTATAGATTACCGTGTTTTCCTGGATTTTCCGAGCATTTTATAATTTATAATAGGGCAGATGCCCCATGTAAAATAAGTTTTACCGTAGGCTGGAAATGTCCCTTTCACAGGAGATCCGGGACCCTTAGCTGATTACAAAAAAAATATTTTTTATTATATATGCACGCGCGCAAGGGGGCAGGGGAAGGGGAAGTTTTAATTTCTTTTTTTACATGTAATGTATTACATTTTATAATTTATATTTCAAAAACTGCTTAACTCATTAAGTTAAAGATAATATCGGTTGGAATACTTGCCGCAAAACATGTAACAAGTCTAAAGCTTCAGCAATAGTCCCGGAGGCAGCCCCAAAATTATAAAATTTTGATTTAAAAAACCAACAAAAAATTTTAGTTTTTAAAATGTAAGTTTGATGTAGCCTAACAATTTTAATTTGTAAGTTAGAATACAACTAATGAACTTTTAATTATAATTTAAAAAATATTTTTTGTCTTCGGAACATCACATTTTCCTTATTTTTACTTAATTGAATCTCATTTAAAAATATTTTTTTCCTGGTAAAATAAAAACCTATTTTTATTTAGAAATATACTTTTTGTGCACCATTAATGATAGAGCTTTCGAATGATGTATAAAATAATATACGGTTCTATGAAAAAAATGTCAGTTTTAGAGTGTTCAAGAAAATCGAATTTATAGGGATTCTGCGTTGTTGTTGGGTGGATCCCCTATGTTAAATTGGTTTTGCGGTAGGCTGGAGAAACTTCAGGGGAATTACTACAAAGATATTTTTTATGACAAACCCGCGCAACAGGGGGGGAAAAGGGGTCGCTTTATTTTTTTTGCATGTGTACTGGTTTCTTTTGAAATTTATTGTGCACAAACTAGGTACCAAACTAATTAAAAAATATATATTATCTTATGGAAAGTGTTACCGACCAAAACTGGTTTTAGTAGTATAGTCCTGGAGGTAACAACAACAAAAAATAATTTTCTTAAATTTACAATTTCTATACACACACTGAATTTTTACATTTGAAGTAATTATATACGGCATAAAAATGTTCCAAAGAACTGTCTTGTTCCTGCCATCCTCTAGCCCCTCCTCGACTCTCTCCACCTCCCGTTGCTAGCGGGTTAACACTTGTTCTTCCGTTTTTTTCCTTTAAATAATCATAACTTTGGTTCCCGTGAACCGATTTTGATGAAATAAAGCCTATATGTGTATCTCTCAGGAGCCCAACGAATGCAGTAGTGTAGTTCAGTGGTTTTTACATGATGCTGAGACACAAACAGACAAATATTCAAAAATGGATTCTTGGTATCTATTTCACTCTGTTAGAATCCAAGACTATTTAAAAAATGTTCAATGTACATTATATGTATATAGGTGTACGGTTCAATGAAATGAATGAAAATGAAAAAAAAATTAGTTTTAGAGAGGTAGGTAAACTTTAACGAAATTCAAATAATAAGGATGTTGTGTTGTCGTTGGTTCATTTTACCGTGGATCAAAGTTTTTTTTTTATTTTTTCTGGCGCCTGTTTTTACCAAAATTCAATGTCAGATTTTGTACGTATAAATGTCAATATACAAAAAATTTTGAGACATACATAATAATATGCTATTCTGAAATCCCATGAAATCAAAATTTGCATGGTTCAAGAAATAATTTTATTTTAGTCCCCGGAACGAAAAGTGCCATTTTAGTTCCTGAAGTGCAAAAAATATTTTTTGCAGCAAGCCCATGCTCCTGGAGCTACTGTCAGAGGAAATTTGGAGTATGATGGTAAATATATATTTAATAAGGCATATCTGTTCCATAACGATATAACAGTGAGTGTATTATTTATACACACATATATACTTTATTCAAGTTTTTTTCTCAGAAAAACCTATATTTTTAATACTTCTTAAAGTTCTGTCCAACTTTTCTTCTCTTATTTGGGAGCACGCAGATAGTTCTAATAAGATCAAAATTATTGCTAGTTTTTTTTCAGTATTAAATAAATAATAAAACAGTTGTGTGATATCATATATGTTTTTGTTTTGGAACAAAAAAAGTTAAAAAATGAGAAATATAGATTAATTTTTTTGTGTTTCGATAAGTACCTACCTAATTTACAAGTGAAAGGTTTCGGACCTCTATTGTCTTTGTTTGTACTTTTTCACAACGTTTCAACTGATGTAATATCTTCAGTCGAAACGTTGTGAAAAATTACAAATAAAGATAATGGAAGTCCAAAACCTTTCACTTGTAAACCAAGCATTGTCTACAACTTCCAAGGATCTAATTGCTACTTTTAGCAACGGCATCGATAGCTGTAATTTTGGATGTTATGACATAGGTTCTTTTGAGTTACTAACTTTTTTTGGTGGCCTATTTTATTTAGAAAGTAAAATATCAAAAGTTTGCCTCCATCGTCTTTTTTTAATTTAAGGATTCAGTGTTATGTGTCGTTAAGAACGAGAAAAATAACAAAGCTTTCATAATGTTATAATTTGAAAAAATAAAATAAAACAATTTCATATAAACAAAAAACAGGTTTTATTTTTTAAAAAACAAATTTTTCAGCAGAAAGAAAACCAATTGCTCTTTTTTCTATATCTTCCTACAACCTTGTTTCGCAGTATTTTTTTTGCGCTGTATATGATGACGCGGTAGACAACCTCGCTGTAAAAAAATCGCGGTAAATGTTTTGCGGTAGCAGCCGCGTACCGTAAAATCTATTTAACATAAGGCCGCCCAAGAACAACGCAGAAACCTATAAATTCAATTTTCTTGGAATTTAACCCTGTAAAACTCTTCATAGAACGGTATATTATTTTATACATCATTTGAAAGCTCCGGCCTTAGAGGTAACGAGTCCATAGTCAAAACCAGAATCACCTATTAAAAATGCATTCATAATAAGGAGAGTTTGAAAATGCGTTTTTTAAAAAAATAATTTTTTTCTATTTTTATAGTTTGGCGACATGTAGACAACCACAAGGTCATTAAGGTCAATGTTGTAGCTACTTTTTATTTTGGCCAACTAGCGAGAAGCACAAAAAAAATATTTTTGGATAAAAATAGGTTTTTATTTCAACAGGAAAAAATTGCTTTTGAATGAGAACCAATTGCATAAAAATAAGGAAAATGTGATGGTCTCAAGACAAAAAATATATTTTTTTAAAATATGAAAAGAAATCTTTTGAAGATTTTTATACCATTTTTACGTAGTATACTTTAGTTATAATTAAAATGATATTCATTGTATTCTAACTTATTTATTAAAATTGTTAAGCTACAGTAAAGTCAGATTTTAAAAATTAAATTTTTAGTTTTTATTTTTAAATCAAAATTTTGTAATTTTGTTGTTACCTCCGGAACTAATGTCGAAAACTTAAATTTATTACATGCTTTGCGGTTAAGTATTACCTTCCAATCGACAGTATTTTCATTTAAATGAGTTAAGTAGTTTTTTGAAAAACAAATTATAAAGTGAAACATTACAAAAGACAAATTTAAAACTCCCCCCTTGCCCCCTTGCGCGCGTGTAAGCATAAAAAAAATGTTTGTAATTAGCTAATGCCCCTAGAGCTTTAGTTAAAAGGACAATTCCAGCCATTAAACTTTGACGAGAAATCCCAAAATCTGCCCTACTATTAATAGATAGTTATTTCCAGCATTATTTTTTGTATCATAAAAGTCATAAGGACAGACCTGTCCTTAAGGGGGCAGAAACATATTTTAAATGTGTGGCACTCCCAAATTTTGAAAAAATTATACGAAAAAATGACTGGGATATAGGCTTGTTTATAGGATGCAAAAAAGAGACAACTTCTTTCCCCGGGACGTTTTGTTCTTTATTACAACTTTTTCAACCTTCGGATGTCGCTATCAATAATGCCTAAATGAAGAAGGCATATTCACGCCCAAAGAATTTTTTAAAAAAATTAACAATAAGTATTTGCTAATATTCCAGTGGCGCCAGGAATTGACTTAGGGGAGGGGGCGGGTTTAAGGATAACTAATAAAAAAAACTTAATTTTAAGTATAAATGTGACCATAATTGGTACAAGGAAACAGGTGCTTACAAGCGCGGACCTGGGCTCAAATGTGGAGGGATGAGGGGACTTAACCAACTTATTTATCCAAAATTTTATGTCAAAATCATGGTTCAATGCGTTGCAGGCACCATTTTTTGAAAAAATAACAATTAAAATGGAATTTCTGATTTAAAATTAAACTAAAATCGTAAATATTGATGGGGTTTTAGGAATTTGAGTTGTTTATTTACCCTTAATTCGTTTGTACAAATGCTAAAATCTGCCGCAGGCCAAAATTTTTGCGAAAATGACACTTAAATTGCCATTTTTGACACCAAATCGCGGGCAAAATGTTTTGATAAAATACCATTAAAAAGACCATTTTGACACGAAATTGTAAAAATGAAAAGTATTACAGCGCCGTAGGCGAAAAATATGTCTCTTTTTTTCATCCTATAAACAAGTCTATATGCCATTACCCAAGAAAAAATTTCAGTAAAATTATTGAGGGATACGAAAACCAAACAAGATTACAAAAAAAAGTAGGTATCAACAGTTTTATAGCACCGCAGGCAAAAATTGTTAAAATTCAAGCAGAAAGCACTACAAAATTTGTTATTGTTGAAAAAAACGCTTGTATCTCAAGAGTAAAACTTAGTAGAAAGTAGATCCAATAGCAACTAAAATGTGTCGAAAAATCCCACGAGGCTAGGGGGAGGTATCCTCTAGGCTGGCCCTCGCTCTATAGGTAAAATAGGTATGGTACCCAGTCAAAACATAAGGGTAGGTAAACTAAAAATAAATTAGAATAGAAAAGACTGCTTAAGTACGTTTCTTTTTGGATATCTAATGATCAAATTTGCCAACAAAAATTAAATACTAGCTGAAGACCCGCTTTACCTAGTAAAACTCCCAGCAAAATCGGTTCAGTAGTTTTTTGCTAAAAATTGTGATGAACAGAAATGGTCTATATATAGAGACTTTGTTCGAGAGTCGTAAAAAAATGTATTTTTGGTATTTATATCGTTTAGGTAGAAACCAAGACCAACAAAAAAAATGTAATGCACAGAATTCGCCTATCTAGAGATTTATTATATGTATAGAAGAGATTTCGTATTAACTAAATAAAATAAATTAAATAGAAAATTTCCTATGCACTAAATAAGAATGAATTTTTGTCCTCCTGTTTTTTTGCCTTTTAATGTCAAATTGGCAATAAGCTTACTTCGGGAAGACATCCACCTGCATAGGTTCAACCACTTATACAGTTAAAACAAAACTGCCATCGATTATACGCTTTTTTACTGGACCACATGGGATCGTATCACAAATGGTTTTTTTTCCGCACATATAATCGACGTTAAGGGTTCGACTAAACTGGCACCACCGCTGGGCATGAAAAGTGATATATCCGGGATTGGTATATTTGGAAAAGTGTGGCGGGTCTGGAAACGATTGTTGAGTTTTCAGCTTTTAAAAAAAATCATTCAAGTATGTTGGATCTGGTGGGTCTTAGGTAGTCTTAAGAGTGTATCGGAACTGAATAAGTGGGCTGGATAAATTATATATTAAAATATATTTATCCAGCCCACTTATTCAGTCCTGATACACTCTTAAGACTACCTAAGACCCACCAGATATTTATCCAGCCCACTTATTCAGTCCCGATACACTCTTAAGACTACCTAAGACCCACCAGATCCAAGATACTTGGGTGTGTATATAAATTGAAAATAAGCTTTTTAAAAATATAACTTCTTGTGCATGCGCAGAGGGGAAATGATTTTTTTTAAATAAAAAAGTAGCAAACCCAACAATCGTTTCCAGACCCGCCACACTTTCCAATTTATTTAGTCCCGAATATACCAATTCCCGATATATCACCGACACTCATGCCCAGCGGTGTTGCCAGTTTAGTCGAACTCTTAACGTCGGTTATATGCGCGGAAAAAAAACCGATTGTGATACGATCCCACGTGGTCCAGTAAAAAGGCGTATAATCGATGGCAGTTTTATTTTACCTGTATAAATGGTTGAACTTATGCTGGTGGATATCTTCCCGAAGTAATCTTATTGCCAATTTGGCATTAAAAGGCAAAAAAACAGGAGGGCAAAATCTTCTATTTAATTTATTTTATTTAGTTAATATAAAATCTCTTCTATACATATAATAAATCTCTAGATAGGCGAATTCTGTGCATTACATTTTTTTTGTTGGTCATGGTTTCTATCTAAACGATCATATAAATATCGACCATTTCTGTACCTTGATGTTTTTTTAAATTGTTCCTAACCGAATAATATCGATCCCAAAATCACAATTTTTCGCAAAAAACTACTGAACCGATTTTGCTGGGAGTTTTACTAGGTGAAACGGGTCTTCAGCTAGTATTTAATTTTTGTTGTTCATTAAATATCCAAAAAGAAACGTACGTAAATAGTCTTTTCTATTTTAATTTATTTTTAGTTTACCTACCCTTATGTTTTGACTGGGTACCATACCTATTTTACCTATAGAGCGCCTATCGGATACCTCCCCCTACTCTCGTGGGATTTTCCGACACATTTTTGTTGTTATTGGATCTACTTTCTACTAAGTTTTACTTGTTTGTCAATTACGCCGTATACACTGGGACAATCCCCCCCTTCCCCCGAAGAAAAGTTCGTACAGTAAAATGGTCACTACAGAAACTAATAGAAGACCACTTTTTCTTTAAAAAAATGTCACTTATAAATATTGGTTCATTAGTTCCTGAGATCCAAGCGTTTTTTTCAACAACAACAAATTTGGGAGAGGTTTCTGCTTGAATTTTAACAATATTTGCCTTCGGTTCTATAAAACCGTTGATACCTACTTTTTTTTGTAATCTTGTTTGGTTTTCGTATCGATCAATAATTTTACTAAAATTTTTTCGTGGGTTTGGGATATAGACTTGTTTATATGATGGAAAAAGGAGACAAATTTTTCGCCTGCGTCGCTGTAACACTTTTCATTTTTGCAATATCGTGTCAAAATTGTCTTTTTACACAGGTTAAATAAACAACTCAATTTAAGTGTTATTTTCTCAAAAAATGTTGCCTGCGGCGTATTGAACCATGATTTTGACATGAAATTTTGGATAAATAAACAATTATAAATTTGGTTAACACCCCTCATCCCTCTACATTTGAACCTAGGTCCGCGCTTGTAAGCACCTGTTTCCTTGTACCAGTTATGGTCACATTTTTACTTCAAATTAAGTTTTTTTTATTACTTATACTTAACCCTTTCCCCCAAAGTCAATTCCTGGGTGCGCCACTGGAATATTAGCAAATACTTATTTTTCATTTTAAAAAAAATATCTTTAGACGTGAATATACATTCTTCATTTAGGCATTACTGACAGCGACTTCCAAAGGTTGAAAAAGTTCTAATAAAGAACAAACCGTCCCGAGGAAAGAAGTTGTCTCTCTTTTCTATGCTATAAGCAAGCACGAAAAAACCTTAGTAAATTTTTTTCTTATTTTTTCGTATAATTTTTTTCAAAATGACTGTGAAAAATTATAAAATGCTCTGAAAATCCAGAAAAAACGATAATCTATATATCTTTAGAAAGACGATTTCTGCACATATTTTTTTTTAATTGTTGGTATTTGATTACAAACAAACGATATAGATATCAAAAATGCAATTTTTAAAATTTTAGTTTTTCTGTTTGTTCCAGCATCACGAAAGAACTACTGAAGGGATTTATTATGTTGAACCCCCGGAAAAAAACCCCCGGAAAACCTCCAGGAAAAATTTATTATAAAATATGTTAAAATCAAAAAATTTTATTTTGTGTTAGGTGGGTCTAGCTTGAGTTTGGTTGTGTTTGGGTTAGTTATAATAATTTGATCTAAGTGTTTTTTTTTCATGGGTTATTTTTTTCCGAATTTTTTTTCTGTTTTTTTTTCTGGAGTTTATTTAAGGGCTATATTTCAGCCTTTTCTTTATTTGCTTTAAATATAATTAGTAAAATTATGGAAACAAAATAATAATAGTAACACCAGGATTTGTACCAAACCCTAAAAAAAAACCAACTGATAAAAACCATCTACTCACGGCGCGCCTGGCGGACCTGGCCTAAAATCCAGGAGGGGGTAATCAGATCTTAAGTTGTTTGCTTAACTTAAATTTATTGATATTAATATAATTGTAGGCGCCGAAGGCGAAAATTTTTAGGAAAATACAGTTCAAATAATATTTTTGACCTAAAATTTAACTAAAATCGTAAATATCAATGGTGTGATAACGCCGATGGTGAAAATTTCTAGGAAAATTACACTTAAAATCGAATTTTTGACACAAAATTAAACTAAAACTCTAACTATGTATGCAGGAAAATCTTTAAATTTTTCATTTTTAGCCATCCGTACATAGCATGGAGGCTATCGGGATTTTACTAAAAATGAGCTATTTGGGTCAAAACAGACCTAAATAGAAAATTTTGGTATGCAGTCTGTCACACGATAATTCAAAAACCGCTAAACCGATTCTTATCCTATCGGGCTCAAAAATTCTTTGTCACTAGACACACTAATTTACAAGTTAAATATTTCTTATTTTTATGCAAGATTTTTATTTATTTATATATTACAAAAACATCAAGAGCAATTATTCTGCCAGTCTCTCTTTTTAAAATATTTTCAAAAGCAAAAAGTTCAAAAATATAAAATTGTATAAGAAACAACTAGAAAGGTGCTTTT
This sequence comes from Oxystoma pomonae, assembly GCA_963921995.1. Lineage (NCBI taxonomy): Eukaryota > Metazoa > Arthropoda > Insecta > Coleoptera > Brentidae > Oxystoma > Oxystoma pomonae. The sequence goes on from OY998173.1 coordinate 42,986,905, forward strand.
TTATTTCTTATACAGACCCAAATCACCATAGTTCACCACTTATATACAGACCAAAATCGACGCTTTCAGACACGGTGTCGGGTCTGGTAACGTTTAGCTATAGGGTGGTAATCAGGGGGGTTGGATTTTTACAAAAAACTAAAAAAGTTAGTTTAAGGTTTGGTCAGTTTTTCGGAAAAATATGAAAACATGGCCATTATTTATAAAAAAATTGCCCTAAACACTAAATGAAGGGTATTCGAAAATAAGGTCATAAATATTTATCTTCGATTAAGAAGGGCTACCCAAAAAATTAGAATTTTTTGAAAACTTCTGCAAAAGATGATTATAGAGGAAAACTAAGAGCTTAGTGGGGGAAGCTGTAGATCCAAAGGCCCTGTCAAAAATTTATTGTCCAGGAAGAGAGGTAAAAATAAATGGTTTTGCAATCGAGTTAATTTGTTGACATTTTGTTATTTTTTCTCGTTTTTACAATCCAGTGCACTTTTGAGTGCAAAATAAACTACCTCATATTCAATTGGTCACACAAAAATTAAGGACTTTCAAAAACTTTTAAGAACTAAAAATTTATAAAAATTATTTCCAGCCACCTCGATAACTTCCCAGTGCGATATTCTTTCTTTCTTTTCTTCTTTCTTTTCTTTCTTTACTTTTAAGAGTTAAAACCGATTAAAAATACTTAGTTTTATTTTGGATCATTATTAGAAAAATAGTACATTATAAACCTCTAGCGACTAAAGTGCTACTTTTAATCCTTCGGCGAAAGGTTTGTAGCCCGACTGTAGACAGGGCTACAATTCGGTAAGGGATTAAAAGACACTCTAGTCCCGAGGTTTATATACTATTTTATGCACTTTAGGAAAAGATTATTGTTAAAATCATGTTATTTCTACGCCAAATGGTTAGTCGAATACAAGAAAGGGTGCTAAGAATGAAATCTTTTCATCCCTAGGCTGAGAGATTAAAAGTGCCACTTTGGTCCCTAAAAAGAGGGATTAAATGTACCTATTTAATCCCTAAAGTGCATAAACTATTTTATAAAACACTGTACTCCAATGAACGAATTTACAAGTAGTGTTTCACTCATAACTTATTGTAAAAAAAAATAAAAAAAACAATTTTATATTAATATTCCCTTTGTGGGAAAGAAATTTTTTACTACTTAAAATTGTATTTTGTTCTAAAGTGTATTTTCTACTTATTAAAAGATATCCAAAAAAATGCGCCCTTAGGTGTGATTTCAAGGTTGACGTCACCCTCGGATGCGTCATTACGAGTACTAGATATTAAAAAAAAATATAGCTTGTTCTACCTAGGCTGTTTTTAAAAAACTTTTAGTTATTACCATATTTTTTATTTTTTTTGGTAAGAACGTAGAGAAAGACACTAAAATCGAGTTTTTGATATAGGAATAGAAAATCTTATTTTTCCAAGCCCTTTACCTCCACTTTTAGGATGGTAAAACATGGAGAACTGTATAAGAGCATGTTTAAGGATAGTCTGTGGGCATCCAGAGAAGTAGATTTCGGGTTTGAAGACGCCGATTGAATATGGCAATTATATACAGCAAGTCGTACTCGACCGAAGCGCCCTCGCACTGGCCGAACCGTGAACTAATCTGTATATAATATGATGTATCACCGCTTTTTCAGACCCGTCTAAAAATTCATCCCTGGCACCCCCAACCCCCCTGAGTACCGCCCTATAGCTAAACGTTACCAGGCCCGACACCGGGTCTGAAAGCGTCAATTTTGGTCTGTATAAGCGGTAAAGTATAGCGATTTGGGTCTGTATAGGCGGTCAAACAAATGTCTATATATATAATTTTGGTTTTTATATTTTTGTATTTTTATTTTTGTTTTACTCTATTTTTTGTCAACACACACACACCTGTTTTGGATTTTGGTATTTGTATATTTTCTTTTATTTTATTATGTATAATTTCATTCTTATTATTCTATTTTAATCTTATTTATTATGACTAAAATTTTAAATTGTTTTGTATATTTTATTGTTTGTTTTTTATACCTATGCTGTTTGTACTTTTGCTTCTTTTTTAAATTTTTAATATTTTATTAAAATTTTAATAATTTTTGACTTATAATTATACATGGTTGGTTTACTTTTTATATAGTTTTTAGGATTATTATTATCGAGTGTCTAACTTTAGTGTACCAGGCTTTGTCTATGAAATTGTTTACTATTTTCCGACAAAAAAGCATATTTCTATTCTATTCTATTCTAAAGTGTTTCTGGCCGTGTCTAACAAAAGTTTGTCATTATGTCTATTTCATTTACCTTCCCAATTTTTGCTTAGTGCGTTGTCACACTAGTTAGCATAAGCGCAGAAAATGTTATTTTAGCTGGAAAGGCAAAGGGTAAAAAATGTAAAAAGTTGATTAGCATAGGTTCCTAGGTGGTTTGCGTAATTTAGTAGTAGATACTTACTTTGTTTAAAAGCAAAATGCAAATGCAAAAAGGATAGCGGTGTATTCCAATTTTTACGTATTTTAACATAGCCCTGGTATTTTTAAAAGCACCCTGTACAATTTTATTACCGTACTGTGAAAGTAAAATTGTTTCTGAGTTTAATATGAGATATCATTTACTAAAATCGAATAAGGAACAAAGCAGATATTGTTTTTCCAAATCTGATCGTAGCAGAAGCGGTTCTAAGGCTCCGGCCGCCTGAGGCAAGAAGCAAATTTGCCGCTCTCCGGGGTGACAAGGAATTTGTTTTCAGAAATTCTAGGTGCTACCTATTTATTTTTTTAAATCTAAAACGTTGGTAGGTACCTTTTTTGAGAAATATTAAAAAATTTATCCTAAACATTTTGACTTCAAATAGTGCCAGAAGCAAAAATTTAGCACTGCAGGCAAAAATTTGAGAAATATTAAAACCTTATCATTAAATTTGCAGAAAAATAATGTTTAATTTAAAATATAAGACGAAAACTGGCCCGTGGGCGAAAATTTGAAAATTATTGTAGGTGAAATTTTAAAAATATTGTTACCATTTTAAATTAAAATTGCGCCGCAGGCGAAGATTTGAGAAATATTGTATCTCTTATTATACATTTGAGAAATATTATAAACCTTATCTTAAAATATTCCCATCGCGTGCTTTTAATATCAATTTTTTCTCTCATGAAATAGGCAATGTAAGTAAACCCTGTTAGTTTTATGGATATTTTTTTTTATTTGGGTTGGTTTTGTAGTTTATTTTAATTATATAGTTTCATTTTTTTATGTTTATAAGCGATTATGTATATTGTTATTTACCTGTATGCGCGGTTATGCCTGGTTTTACCCTTCATTAAAGGTAAGTTATTAGGGATTTTTTTTATTTAAGCTGTTTTTTTTTTAAATGCCACGAACTTACTTAATTTACTGATTTCAATTCACAAGCTGGGTGAGACTAGCATTCTTGTATTTGGTTTAAATTAAATATTTAAGTTTAGTTTTTACACTTATTTAAGTATGTGCGATTTTAGCCAATATTCTATGCGGTTTTACCCCATGGCATGGGGTGGGGAAAATTTGCGGAGATGCTTACAAATTTAAATATCAAAAAGGAATACATATGAAAACTTAATTTAGAGCACAATGTGTTAGCAACAAAATATATGAGGTATCCAGACCAATTTTATATTTTTTGTAGTAGTCGTTACGAAACTATTTTCCAACTTTCCCCTACTATAACTAGGAAAAGGATAAAGTAATAGGGCAGTGCACAGTGGTGAAGCGCATTTTAGTAAAACACATAAGCGTTAATATATTTATATTTTAATTGTTAAATTTTTCCTGTAATATTTTCTCAATTTAGTCGCCCCTCAAAAATGGCGGCCCGAGGCGACTGCCTCACCGGCCCCACTCCTAGAGACGCCCCTAATATTACAGGTATGAGGAAACTCGGAGGGAAATTCGTATTCGTATTTCATGAATAATTTTCCTGCAAAAGGAGGCTTTTACACGGCGGTAATAAAATCTTAAAAGCTCCTCTAAAAAATACCAGAAATACCAGGGATCCTATTGTAAAATACGTAAAAATTAAAGAAAAATTATTTTAATAGTCATTTGCATGACATTTTCGCCACAAGTCCATGCTACCAGCTTTTTAATAATACTTAGCTCACTTTAAAAGTTATACTAAATGATGTAAAGCATCAAATTGAAACTTGGACATTTTTTCCCTTATGCATGCCTATCAAATAGGGTGGTAAATAGATTTACTTACGACCAACCCATAATATTAATTTAACGAGCGTCTCAACACGACGGTAATGGACCATTTACGCTCCTAGGATAATAATGAAGCTTAGACGTAAACCACAAGATGGCGTGACAATCGATGAAACTTTATTTTATAAGAGCACTAATTGACGCAAAAATGTGAATTATTTTTCTATATTTTTAAGACAATAGATATGTATTAAACGTAATAAAATCCAATATATTTTTAGTATTTAACCAAAAATAAGTCCCATTAAATTGACATATTACGCAGTTTTTTAAGAAAAAAAACCTTCTTTTTAAAAAGATATATGAAAAGTCCCTTAGTAACCTTATTTTTTTTGACGTTTTGGATAGAACGTCATTGAAACTTCAGGTTATGAAGGTTTTTGACTTAAGAGTGTTCGTGTTTGAAATTTTTAATAATTTCTGATATTTATGATGACATTTTCATTGGTCATAGGTAAAGTATAGTACACTAACTTCGCATGCTCAGATAAATTAAGACACTCGCCTGCGGCTCGCATCTCAGACATATTCTTCGCGTTTAATGACCATCATAACATGCTTGTTATGTAAACTACTATTAAACGACTGATAACTAGACAAGAATATCGTTTTCGTCCCAAGAAAAAATAGCATAAGTATGACGTGGTTCAAAAAAATGCAACGAATATTGACAAAAATGATAAACGAGGTCCAGCTTAGATTGTGTTTTGGATTTAAAACCTATAAGAAAACAAGACTGTCAGAATACCGCATAAGTTTTCCTAAAACTTCTACTTCTTTCTTACACTGGTATATAAGGTTTTATAAAATTTTACAGGCTAGGCTGTTTTCCTTTTAAAAACTGGATTTTTAGATGGGTTACAATCCCCATAGATAACGTGACCATTCGTCCCGATGTTGGCGGGACTGTCCCGAATTTTTGAAATTTGTAAACAGTCCCGCGAACGTCCCGATCTTTATAAATTAGTCGTGTTTTTTCAAGATCCTCGTTCGAAAATCAGCTGTTATCAAATATTTATAATTCATGATCATCAGTGTTACCAACCACGAATTTAAATTTTGTGCTCTTGGTCACTTGAGAATGTGCGATTTTGTAGAAAATTATGCCTTTTCATTAAAAATATTTCAAAGCTATGAATATAAATGTATAAAAAACATAATGTGTTAAACTAAATTTTGAATAAAATTACAAAGATGACAGCTCGTGTACTAGTCATGCAATTGCAAATCATTAAAAATATTCGTCTGTTTTTTTTTAAATTGGCTTTTTCTTTGATCTGAGAAGATCAGAAAATGTGCTATTATTTTTAATCTGCTCAACTTGTGCTATAGACCTTAAAATTATGCACAAATCGCACAATTATGATGATCATACCTAAACCGAAATATGAAGAAACGGGGCGAAATGATGATTTTGCGACGATTTTTTCGGAGAATCACGGAGGTAAACCTTTGTTGCTTGGTTCTTTACTGAAAACTTGATGCATAGGCACGAAGCCAGTGTGGCCAAATCCCTGGTAATTACCAGAATCTACCAGAATTTTAGAATGTCACTGGTAATTGATAATTAGTCATTACCAACACCCAAATCTACGGTAATTTAGTGGAAGTGGTAAATAATAAAAAAAAGGATAACAACCCAGTAAACACACTTGTGACTTTAACCTAATATTTATATAAATCTAAGGTTCACATATTTATGTAAAATATGTTGCATCATATTTACGTAAATCTCACATAAAAATATTTTTATAAAAAAAATTATGTAAACATTAAATCAACACTTTGACTGTATATTTAAATCATCATAAGCAATGTTAATTTTACGTAAATAATATGACTTTGTAAATAAATTCTAAAAATTTACGTAAATATTACGTAAATAGTGGGACATTAATTAAAAAAAAAATATTACATACCTATTATATAAAAAATTATATGTAATATTTAAGTAATCTAATTTACGTGATCGTTACATACAATTATTTACTTTAAATGAAATTAATAAAATGTACATAACTATTATGTAACAATTTAGACATTACGTTTACATTTAAAATTTTACATAACTATTATGTCAAACTTTTTATGTAACAAGGTAAATCTGTTTTGCAAATTTTACGTATGATTTATATAACGGTGTTTACTGGGAATTTGTTATGTTGGATATATAATTTAAGTAGTATAAGATGCAAGTGGAATATATCTAAACAATTTAAATTTGATGTCACTTTTTCACATAATTAAAATTATGCTCACATCAATTTTTTTTCTATTAAAATTCCAAAATAGAAGTCGTATTTTTTTAGAACCAAAATACCAATTGAACTTCAGCATTATTTTTAGTTATAAGAAGCAAATAAACGCATCTAGTGTACTACTAATAGCAGATAATTAGTAAAATTGCTCTGTTTCTTCACTTTTATAGCAGAAAATAGCGTTTTAAAAGAATCTGGTAATTTTTCCTACAATCTGGTAATTTTCCGGCCTTGCGGCTGGTAAAATTTTCACATGTTCCTGGCCACACTGCACGAAGCTTATTTAAATATGAATGTTTTTAATTGCCGAAACACTCTCCGTAATAGTAATATATATTTTAATGTATTTGGTTACGTCTTTTTAAAAGGTTTTTAATCACAATTACGGTAGTTGTGTAAAAATAAGGCCTTTTTACCATACGATGACGTCTATTTGCAATAGAATTTACATATGGAACCGCCGTCTTGACTTGCCCTGAAGAAGCAAATAAATTTTGCGAAATGTTGACATTTCAAAAAAAAGGACGTTTCATTAATAAGATCCCTCAACTCATAAACCTACACCTTTTTTTTGTTTTTTTTTTCACTCATGTACTCACGCCATCCCTGGAGACGTTTACAAATTCTTAGGGCTTACCTACTTCATATTCTTATAAAATAAATCATTCCGAAAAAATTATGGTCACGTTACCATAGAAAACATATAAAAAAAAATTTTTTACTAGATTTTAGGTCGTATTTTTGGTAGAAACTTGTCAAAATCAAAATTGAATTAAAAAAAGCACACAAAAAATAATCTATGGGTTTTTTAGGCGACTTTGTACATACGTTTTTTTATTAATTAATGAAAACTACTATAATTAAAATTTTAATATTATACACGTACATAAAAATTAAAAGTTCATTGCTACCAAAAAAACTGTTTATTAATTTCATCAATGGCATGATACCAAGCATTATGACTAAAAAGAATCAAGTTTTAAATTTCAGGCTAGTTAGCCACCTGGCACAGTTATAAAAAGTAGCATGTTCGGATATCGTTTAAACTAATACCTTCGCAAGTGAACAATTACAACATATTTATGGTATAACAGTACACAAAAAAGTACCGTTCGTTGTTCGAAAAATGAAGAACAGCACAGTTTTTTTAAAGAGAGAAGACGAGGAAAACATAAATTGCCATTGATAACAGCGAGCGCGAGCAATGGCAAGGACGTACCTGATAAAAAGCTGCCAGCCAAAGAGTCATCCTGTGCCCTAATCTCCAAGCAAAAAACCACAATCAATAAACAACACAATGAAGAAAAAAAATTCCCGGTCCGTAACATCGCAAACGTATCGATTACGTGACACTTCATACAGGCACTGTCAACAGAAACTAGCACTGACTTTGCATAACCTCAAATACGATTGGTCCCCTTAGGCTATTTAAATTCATTCATTTAAACATTTATGCTCGTACGAACACCAATCACTTAAATAAAATTTACCGTTCCCGATTGTACCTTTCCCAGTCCTGCCCGCTTTGGTACAGCCTGCTTGCTGGCGTTACTAATGTTGTTGTTGGTGTATTCTTTGCCGCTGGTCGCTTTAGTTCAAGGCTCTTTGGCCACTGTGAGTGGCAGGAGGACACAGTCGCTTTGTACTCAATATACAGGGCGTCTCAAAGTAAAAAGTTTTTTTAATGAGTATTGAAAAAAAATATTGAGAGTCTAAATTATTTATGCCAGAATGGATTAAAACACACTTTATTAGGTATAAAAAACTATTCGAACATTTAAAGAAAACCTAACCGCACCCAAGGGGTGTTGGGGGGGCTTAACCTCCCCCCCCCAGAAGACCGCTGAAAAATTATCTTACTATTTGTAGGCAGACTCGGCCATTTAAATTCTACAAAATAATAGGAAAGAATTATTAAAATCTAATTTATAAATTCTAGACAGATTATATAGAGGCTAAAAGGCTGGTAATAAGAGAAAGCTCTATAGCATTTTACGAGATAGAGATATTCTTGTATCAAAAATTTACCAATAACAGCCGAAACTACGAAAGGATCTTTTTCAAATCTAATATATCTTTAAAGTTAAGAAATACTATTGAAAATACCCAGCCTAATGGTTTAGCTGGTCTTTCTACCAATTAAGACATTTACTTACGTTGTTTCTGCGAGCCTTTTAAAACGCTTTTATATAAGGACAGTTTGAAAGTTTTGTCGTATAGACACAACTAAATCCGTTTTAGCAGTGGCGCACCCAGAAATTGACTACCGAGGAGGGGGGTTAAGGATAAATAATAAAAAAAGGTTAATTTGAAGTAAAAATGTGACCATAATTGATACAAGGAAACAGGCGCTTACAAGCGCGGACCTGGGCTCAAATGTAGAGGGGGGGGGGGGGGTGTTAGCCAAATTTTAATATTGTTTGTTTATCTAAAATTTGATGTAAATCATGGTTCAATGCCAGTCAAAATTTTTTGAGAAAATAACACTTAAAATGAAATTTTTGACTTAAAATTAAACTAAAATCGTAAATATTGATGAGGTTTTGGGAATTTGAGTTGTATATTTACCTTTAGTTTGCGCGCCGCAAATGCGAAAATGACACTTAAAATGCCATTTCTGACACCAAATCGCAGGCAAAATATTTTGATAAAATTACATTAAAAAGAGCATTTTAATGGTGATTCAAATTGAAAACAAATAAGAAAATTAAATATTTTTATAGCGGTCATGAACGAGCGAGATTGTAAAAACGAAAGGTACTATAGCGCCGCAGGAAAAAAAATTGGCAATTTATGATTTTGTTAAAAATTATATTTTATTCCTTATATATTTTATTTCTGCTGTTATTTGATTGTGCCATAACCAGGCTTCTCGGGAGGGGGTTTAACCCTAACCCTCCTTCTCGATGCGCCAGTGGTTTTAGCGATTATTAGCGATCTAAGAAAGCGGTTTATCGCTTTAAAACCGATTTTAGTGTCGGTATAAACATTTTAAAAACGCTTTAGCGCATTGCTTGAAGTCTAAAGCAATAATAAACCCTGGTTTTATCAAAAAATCTGTTGTTAACTTAGTTGTTTTATTATTTTCTTTTAAACGGACATTTAAAGTCATTTAATGAAGTAAAGCAATTTTATTTAAACCCGTCCTCATATAAAATCGGTTTTAGGCACATATAAACACAGTAATTTTACATATCTGTTGAAAAAGTACCCGATGAGATAGCAGAATTAAAAAGTCCAATTCTATTAGAAGAGTTTTTCAAAAATCTTTTTTAGCCTGTACTTAGATATTACATTATTATAAAAAAAGATTTTTCAAAAACTCTTCTAATTCTGAATTTAGTTTGGTATTTTAATAGACTAAATATACATATATCAAAGAGTATACAAATATGTCTTACTCAGGCTTTAGTACAGTATAGTATATTATAGTATTTTTTAATGATTTTCGTATAGTCTTAAAATTAAGTCAAGCTCCCCTCCAAAAAATTTTTCTGGATGCGCCACCGAGTATTTTGATATCATTAGGAATGATGTTAAAACCAAACACACACCACGTTTCGTTGATTTTATGTGAGATAAGGTTAAGAACGTTCCATCATTTTTTGTTGCGTCCAAGTATGAATTTATTTAGACCAGGAGAATAAGTTTTTTGGTAATAATTTAAAAATTTGCTTTACAATTTTGCAGGACAGTAATTGTTTTTTTCTAGTCTAGCAAATAGAAGAACTGGAACTTCCTACTCCAATTTAAACTTTTTGAGATTTTTAACCAACAATTCTGCAAAACATTATTAATCTCGCAAAAAAATGTAAAATCAAAGTTTCAAACGATCTAGGGGCTGATTTAAACCTCTTTTGCCAGATATAAAAAAGTTAGGTTCCTCTAGCGCGTAACCATAGCTCACTTTGCAGGTAAAGTGCCTTTTTAACGCTGCCATTTTTTTTGACGCCGTTAACTGTTCAGCTGAGGTTAAAATGTATTTGTTATGTTTATTTTTTTTCGCAAAAGTGTTCTTTTTATTTTGAAAACCTACTGAGAATACGAAAACGACCACTGAATATTACCTCTCTTTTTATAATAACCTATTTGCTCCAAAGCGAAATGAGCTTTTAGATAGGTACTCCAGATATTTAAAAATTATTTTTGGACATAACTGGACTTCTTAATTATGAAGGTTTCAAGATTCTAGATGACTGTGTGTAAAGAATTTTGTGAACCGTTGTATAGTTAACAAACTATGAGAAAATTAATAAAATCTTTCTGACGACTAAGCACCTCAATGTTTATATGTTATTATTTAACAGCTGCTTTACACTGTTTTGAAACGTTTTTAAAGATCTGTTGACACTGGTGAGAAGATTTGAACGATTTTAGTTGTTTAAAATTAGCTTTTGAATAACTTAATACCTAATACAAGTTTTTTAAAATTTGAAAATTTATTTAGGTATTTTAATTATTTTTGGTCATAAAATATGGCTTTAAATAAAATAAAAAATTCATTTTTATCTCTAAACACCATCTCCTATTACGATACACCCTAAGAAAAAAAAAATAAGCAAATAATAAAAAAAAAGTTCGGCACGCCGACAGGGTTCGAACCGACAACCTACAGGTTGATAGACCACTGCTCCATGTGGTTATAAAAAAATAATTTGAAACCGCGGAATATAAACGTTTTGCCGGATTCTTAGTGACTGCGAAAAGTGTTAATGATGATTAAAGCTTAATCAGAGAATTTTCGCGTTTGGAGGATATACAGGGTTCCTAAGCAAATCCTTAGGGGGCCAAGCAGCCGTGTATAAGACGCAGACAAACGGAAAAGCACATTAGGCAGAAAAGGATGGGCATGGGGCGATGTTGTCACTACATCTTACACGTAGTAAATCCATTCCAGGTTGTTGTTTTCTAATGTTTTCCATTTTCATACCTTTAGCACTGTTTACAGGCTGGGGTAAAGTGTTCATACACGGCCGGAGAAATCGACTGAGATATTTCCGTAGAAACTTTATCAAGCAAATAGGATGGGTTGACGCCTTCGAACGTCCAACCCGGGTTTTGCACTTTGATTCGAAATAAAAAAGGAGGAACAGTCAGATGTGGGGCCGTGCACAAATTACGTAACGGTGATTTTACCAATTTTTGACCCCCTCCCTATGTAATGTTTTGTAACGGTTTGGCAGGCCACTCCCCTAATATTACGTAACGATTTCAAGACCACTACCCCCCCCCCCAAAAAAAAAACTTTTCACTTATTTTCATTCCAAATTTTCTTAGTTTCACACAAATGCAAACGCTGTCGAAAACCCCCCTCCCCCCTACGTAACGTTTTGCAACCCCCCTCCCCCCTATGACAATTACGTAATTTTTGCACGGCCCCTGTAGTCCCAGTGGAGGAGGGCGAGAAAATTGATAGTTTTTTCTTAAAAATTATACTCTTTAGGCCTATTTCTTTGCGTTCCCGAAATTACGTAATTTTTGAAAAAAAATTGTAAGCGGCGCCATTTTTATTTCGTGCTTTGTTTTTCTAACATTTTTGCGTTCGGCTAATTTAATTGAAAAATTTTTGTCTGCGGCGCCCTTTATCTTCTCACTCGAAACCAAGATCCCCCGTTTTTTGTAAAGAAACAGAGCAAAATAAATCTTTTCACCCCTTTTTGGGTGTTACAAATATTGGCAGCCCCTTATTTTTCGCTTTTACCCTCCCGCTAGTTTTGAAGAATTGGTTCGCTACAAGTTTCGGGATCATGTCATAAAACACCTCGAAAATATCAAATGTAGTGTAGGGCCAGCTTTATTTAAAATCAATAACATCGCAAGCAAAAAGCTCTGCAAGAAAAACAGCGCCGTTTATTGATTTCTTTGGCTGCTAGTGCTAGCTGCATGGTTTGGCCGTTTCCGGATAGATGTCACTAGTAGAACAGAATGGAAAGAAATTTAATTAAAAGCGAAGATATTTCTTTCTAATGTTAACAACCTCACGAGTTTATCGCTCAGTATCGTAAATAATGGACCCTGCCGCCTCCTTTAAGCAAGAAAAAGCTGTGGTTTGGACCTGAAAACATCTAATTTTTAATTAGATTAGATGTGTGACCGCCATCTAGTGGAATTTGCAGACATCTTGTCAACGGTTATTATTGCAACTATGATTAATGCTCACAATGAAAGAGTGGCGACAATTTTTTCTCATGAAAGCAGTCCGGAGATAATAACAAACTGGCACCATTGCTCAATATACCTGTTTCTTTTGTGCGCGCAGAACTTTCTATGCCATTTCTGTTTGATTTATTGAAATCCTATCCCTAAGGAAAATCTTAGGAACCCTGTATATGGACAAGTATCTCTAAACCAAGGGTTACCGGGCTCATTTCCAGTCATCGATTTTTTTTCGAGTTTTTTTAAACTTATTTCCATCATGATCTCTTTATAAATAGAACAATGATCGTTGTAAATGAGATTATCGAATTCTTATGATGGCAATACGTTGACAAATCATTACAGGCATGCATTATTATTGGGAGGAATATATTTTTCGCTTATAATTTTTCAATATTTGATGCCTTCACTTGTCCTTGGTCGAAAAATTCACTAACCCTAAGTGAAGGGAAAGTTAAGTGAGTTGTCACATATTTCTAAGTAGATAAATCACTAAGGGTTAACAAACTAGTGGAAAAATTCACTAACCCTAAGTAAAGGGAAAGTTAAGTGACTTGTTGCATATTGGTAAGTAGATAAATCACTAAGGGTTAACAAATTCGGGTTTAAGTAAGTCGTTTTACTTGCAAATATTGAATTAAAAAAAAAAGGTAAGTAGACACTTCACTCGGGATAATTTTCTAAGTGTTGTCTGTAACTTAAAATCCTCGCGGAGAATCTACCCAGCCAACACAGTTACGTAAATATTACCTAAAAGTTACAACACATGAATACTTTGTTACATAAATGCTCAGTAAAATGGAAGTTACAACAAAGTAAAAAGTAACATAAATAATACATGGCAACAAAAAATTGGGAAACTGCAGATATCGAATAACTAGTAACTAGAAAATAAATCGAAAGGTAAAATTGGTGTAAATTTTTTTACATAATATTTATATCTCTTACAAATAACGTCAAGGTAAACTTGACGTCACGTAAATAAGGTACTCTTTATGCACCTACTATATAAATTTATAACAAAAATGTTGTAAAAATATTACGTATTGCAATGTAACATTTATATAAAATTAAAGTCATATTGTCCATATAATATTTATATACTGCTAATGTCACAACAAGGTAAAAAACTAATGTCACAACAAGGTAAAAAGTTCTGCATAACGCTTTGCACAAAGTTCCCTTCTCATCACGTAAATATAATGCAATTAAGGAAACATAAGTTATGTACATTTTATGAAAACTTTTTATATGTAAATTTTTTGACTTTAAATTTACGTAAATACTATGTTAATATAACACATGTTTTTGTTGGGTACTTAATGGGTGTTTAGCTTAAAAGAGGGTGGGGTCACCCGAATACAACCTATTCGACTCCGCCATTATTCACAAATTTGAAAAAGCTGTTTTTTTAATTTTCTGATGCATTTTTACCTTATAAACCTAATTATCAATGCAGAAAACTGTTAACAGATCTGTAGGCATTTAAAAAATAATACAAAATATTTTTCTTGAAGTAAACAAGAAGGCCCACTTGTTACTTAGAGCTATAAGAAATGTATTTAACTGTAAACTGGTATACGTTTATAGATTTAGGCACTGGTGTGATAAAAACGGTCAATTTAGAAGATTAAAATAAGTTTAATACCTCTATTATTATTTTCCGGGTTTTACCTTTGAATAACTACAAAGTTCTTTTTGTGGTCATTTCAATGTGGTAGGTATGTCCAAATAGTCCTAAAATATTTACTAATTAACTACCCAAATAAGCACCACTACCGATTATAGGTCGGGATCATGATGTCATGATGAGTAAAAAATAATTCAGCAAATTGATGCATATCAGGGTAAGCTCCTAGGCTTTACCGACTTAAGCGCCTGACGTCGCGTCGGTCGGGTCATATTTGGTGAAGTTATGCCGTTGACAAATTGCTATTTGGGTGAGAAGTAGATTTTTCTCCTTAATTTGCGCTTACCCAGGGCCAACTCCGATTTTTAAATTATTTTCTTTGTTTTTCAAAGTTTTATTATTGCGACACATTTTGCAATCCTTGGGCCCTTATAGTATTTCATAGTTATATAAAGGGGTGGCAGTCATTATTCAATAAAAGAAAGGTATGATATGTAGCGGTTCAAAATTCGTCTAGATCCGCGCATGACGTCACCTGTTGAGATTTTTGTGGCGCGAACATGGAACTACCTACGCATAGCTGATACCAGTTCACCTACAAACATGAAAATTTGGGGATAGTTTGGGTTGATAACGGAGGAGCTGACCAATAAAAGATTTTTTATTATTTTACCCCTGACGGAGTAAAAACAGAGGTTGAAATTTTAGAAGAATTTTCTGTATCTCAAAAACGAAAACCAACATAAGTTTGAAAATTGGTATGTAGACTCTACTAATAAAAAAGTAAACACGAGCTTCGGCATTTTTAAAATTCAGACAGGGGGTTGAGAAATAGGGGTAAGTCTGTTTTGAATGGGGTACAAATAACTCACAATTACTTAGAGTTCTAAATCAACTCGTGTTTAAAGTTTGGCTCATAATCATTACCACTAAAATGTTTTGAGCATTATTCACGTTAAAGTTATAATCCCGTTCACAAAAATGCTTCCATATACCTTTCATTTTCTTGTTTTTTGGAAATCTGAAAAACTTAATGTCACACGAAAAATCTCATCACCACATCCACGTACAGTGCATCTTATTTTGTTAATTTTTTCCATTGAAAAATTATTAAAACTAATTGTAAACAAACAACCACCTCGTAACTCACGTCTCTCACCAGGTGACGTCAGCTGTCCACGCCTACTCCTGCGCGATATCATATCTGTTTTACTTGTATCATGGGTGGCAGTTATTGTTCACACTGCATTGTTCGTCGCCCACCGGGCGGTTTCGCAGTGACCTTCACGTTGGTTTGGAGGTTATTGTGAGACTTCCAGTGATACTTGGATTGCAAACAAATGAAGCATCAAATGGAATAACTTGATGCCGTATTTTGACTCCTATATCATATTTTTATGACCTGCAGGAGTTTTGACCTCTAGGATGGTATGTGCTTCAATTACCATTCTAATTAACTAAGTAGATAACGTGGGCACAAAATTTCTATAGCTTAGGCCCATGAAGCAGTGCAAGGCCTGCTCCCGAAAGGGTGCAGAGCTGGATTTTTTATAATAATTTTTTATAATAACTGCGTTCGGTATTTGCCTCGTGGTCGCCACTGATTTTTGATCACTTGGCCATGATCAATCTAGATTTATTGCAATTAATCACGCTCTGGATCGACTTTCTTACTTTTTTACTTTAAGTTTTTTTTTAACATAACCGACGCCGATTTTTGAGTCAATTTTGGTGGTCATTTATGAATAACACAATACTTTTCAAGAAGATGATGTAATCTCTAGTACTGCAGAGGAGAACAGAAGAGAATATAATTTATCTTCGTCTCTACTTTAGCATCTAGCTAAATACATAAAATCTAATTTAACTCCTGTTAAAAAAACCAACCTGAGAAATTTAAAATATTATCACAGTTTAACCTTACAATCGCAAATAAATATGTTTCATTGGCCAATAACCTTCGAGCAAATCGATTTACATCTAACTGATCGAAGCTGAATTACCGAACGGTTTCCCTACATCTAGACGTAATAAACGAACTATTCAGATTAGACAGATCCATCTGACGTAAATACCGAACGCAGCTAGTGAAGTGAATATGAAGTACCTATTTTTAACTTGTTTAGTCACTGTTAAACTGATTGGGAAAATTTTCATTTAAGGTCATAGGTACGATCTAGGGAAATAGTTTTTTGCAACACTGCTCGGTAATTACTATGAAACGCCAGTCAATCCGCCAAATGACCTCGACCGAACGCCGGAACAGTACGACGATTCTTACATTACAAGCTCTACGCATCTCTTTCTAAAAAATGAAATAACAACGTTAAGAAGGCAATAAATTATGGATCCTTGCCAGGGTGCCGACAGGCTTTTAGAAAAAAAAACATGATTTTAATAACTGTGTGCAGATAACTAAAGCATGGCTTTTTTGATTACCGATGCAAATTTTTTTTTTTTTTATCACGGGTGCAAAAAAAGATTTCTGTCCGATTTTTACCCAAAATTAAACAAAAATAGTGGAAAATGGTAATATTGAAAAAATCTAATTATTCTTGCCTAAAAGTTAAGCCATTTCCGCCAGTTTTCACCAAGTATTTACGAAAAAATCATTTATAAAAACATCTTAAAATATCAAACTGTCAAAGATTAAAATGTCGCAGCAATGAATGTCACGAGTAAAAAGGCACATCGCTATGGCAACCATTGTTATTTCATATACCAGCCGCCTTGATTTATAACGTAAATATGGTATGTTTTGCGAGAAGTGCTCTTCGTTTGAGATTTTTAAAAGTATTTTCCGGTTTTTCTTGGATTTTCTGATAAAGGTATTAAAAAAATAGTGTTCACAACTCGCGGCTAAACTGTGCTTTTTTTTACTCGCGTTTTTAAATACCTCACTGCGCTCGTTAATTAAACCAACGCTTGTAAAACTACTATTTTTGATCACGGGTGCAAAAAAATATTTCTGTCCGTTTTTTACCCAAAATTAAAGAGAAATAGCGGAAAATAGTAGTAATGAAAAAAAATTAAGCCATTTCCGCCAGTTTTCACTAAGTATTTACGAAAAAAATCATTTAAAAATATCGTTAAAATATCAACCTGTCAAAGATTAAAATGTCGCAACAATGAACGTCACCGAGTAAAAAGGCACATCGCTATGGAAACCATTGTTATTTCATTTACCAGCCGCCTTGATTTATAGTGTAAAGATGGTGTGTTGCGAGAAGTTCTCTTTGTTTAAAAGTATTTTCCTGTTTGTCTTGGATTTTTTGATAAAGGTATTAAAAAAATAGTGTTAACAACTCGCGGCTAAACTGTGCTTTTTTTGACTTGCGTTTTTAATTACCTCGCTGCGCTCGTTATTTAAACCAACGCTTGTAAAAAAAGCACTATTTTAGTCACTAGTTGTGAAAAATACTATTTTTACGCTAACGTAAGGAAATATAAAAAGGAATATTGTGATCCAGAAGAAATTATTGATTTAATTATTTTTCTGTTAAACCGCACATTGTTTGAAACATTCGAGAACAATGACAGCATAAGATTGAAAGGGCAATTGAGAATTTTTAAAAATCATTGAGATAGAATTTAATCAACAACCGTTCAAAATTTTACCTAAGTGTGACGTTTAGTTTTTTCTGGGCCTTCTGGCAAAGATTTAAAAGATTATCGAAAAAGGCGTTGCCAGACCGAAAATTCGATCTGCGTGGATATTTTTCAAATTTACCATCGTGAACACTCCTCAAAATTCGAGTAAAAGTGAGATGAAGAGATATAGAAAAGTACAAAAGTGTGGAGAGCACGAACGAATTCCCTCGCTGACAACAAAAAAACCGGTTGTTCAAGCATATATCAAAAAAGGGCTTTGAATTGGTTAAAATATCGCCTTATTAATTTAAATGTATGAAAAAAGTTATGTTTCGTTTTGAGACACCTTGTATAGTTTGCGGCTTTTCGCCCGCATCATTCGATGCTTTATTAACAGTATTGTACACCTACTCTTTATCTTATTAAAAAACCTGAAGATATGCACCCTAATACCGTTAACTGTAACTCTTTAAATAAGTATAATTAAACACGAGACAATGTCTACGTGATTTCATTTTTTACCCATAAGGATTAATGAAAACATTAAAAAATAACACACAACACTTAGTGGGGTCATTCCATCAAATTTTAACCAACCCAGATCGCTGCATAATTTTTCAAACTAACCAAAAAATTATATGAGTAGTTGCCAAAAATGTAAAGTTTTTCATTTTCTCGGGTGTCGTTAGTTATTATATCACGTCAGCATATGAACTCTGGAGTATACACCTAAATCAACATTGTCTTTTTCTCCTATTCCTGCTATTTTATAAAAGGTACGTTAAAAGTGAATTTCAATCCTAAAAACAGTTCGTTTTAAACAGATAAACCGCACATCAAAAATTAACAAAATTTTGCACAAGCTTCTGGTATCCCCCTCAGACCATTCGCAGAGTTTATTAAAAAAAATATATATATATATATCCTGTTTTTATTTTGTTTTTTAAAATAATCGATAATTTTTAGCGTATATTAAACATTTTTAGGATACGTAAAATTATGTAATAACCTTAAAATTATGCAAAATCAAGTGCAATGGTTTCGGGATAATGCTTTAAACTTTCACCGTACAAAATTTGATACAAATTTGATTAACTGTTTTTTAGATTAACCAATTGGAAGATGGGCATTTTTTATTCAAATTTAACCTTAAAAATGACAAACTCGCAGCAATGTGACCTATTTTGCGAAGGGCCTATCTTCTCACACCTTTATAACATTTTCAAAACGTACCTGTTTCAGGCTAAATCTTTCTTCTATCAAACAAAATATTTTTAACTGTAAGGTACTCCTCAGGAAAATGTGCAAAATAATCTAAAATTAGGTAAAATATAAGAAATTTGACTTCTTTGATTTTGACTTGCTATATTTATTTTTTATTTAGATATATAATCTATAGTTATACTTTAACATTAATAAAATATTATGGTGAATTCGCTAACCGCTTTTGGATCGATAGGCTGTGATTAGCAAACTCTAAGAATCTCTTAACCATCAAAAAGATATTATTTGTACCTTTAACGCTAGTTGAATGTTTCTTATAACTTTTGTCGCACGTGTCTGAATGTTCAGTTTATGTCGGTGGACAGTACTTGCTCCTCATCATGACCGACAATTACAATTCTTTTAATTTTTTCAAAGACTAAATAGGTCAGTTCAACTCAACCATCAAAAACCTAAAACGTAAATAAATTTGTTATATCTAATTTTAGTGGATATAATTTTCCTATTCATTCACACCTAAACCATTGCAAACCAAAACAGTGGGTTTTAGGGAGGTGGTAAAAATATAGCGGAAAATATAAAACAGCAGACGCCTCAGGATTTCGGTTATGCAATAAAACTTGCCCCAAAAACAACACAAAAGAATAAAGGTAAAATATTTTACGAATCATGGCTACTTTAAGCGCCTTGGACCCTAATCAGAAACTTGATGAAGTACTACGTCAGAATCAGACAATGGAGTCGATAGCTATGGGCAAAGTACTGTTTTCAAAGCCCTTTAAAACGGGATAGGGTTTTTTTTAGGCAAAAGCAAATACTGTTTTAGGTATTTTTTAGAAAACCACCGATTTCATTGCCAACACATCGTGCTATTTCCAACATTGATTTGGAAAAGTATGTAAAATTACTTAAAATTAAAAACTTTGGAGGTGCTATTGTGAGGAATGAATTACCCTTAAAAATACATAAATTTGAGTTAGGTATAATTAATCTGGATGACAGCACAGGCTCCGGAGCACAAGAGAATACCTATTACAGAAGTGTGCATTATTTTGACAGTTTTGGTAACCTGAAATCACCTGTAGAAGCTCTAAAAATTTACTATAACCATAATCCCTATCAGATCTATAATTCTGTAAACTGTGGACATTTATGTGTATCATTTCTGTTTTTCTATAAAATTAAATAAATTTACAGACTAAAAGAGTTGTTGTTGTTTTATTTGTAAGCAAGCCTTCAAAGCCCTATATTGTCGGGTAAAATAACATCGTCCTCCACTTACCTTTCGGCAAGTATTTACCCCCTATAGTTTTGGATGATAAGAAGCAGTATGATTTGGGGCTTCTAAATTACGAATGTTATAACTCTATGCCTTCTACAGCCTACAAGCCTACAAAATTTTAAATTTATTCCTTTATTCGTTTGACAGTTTTTTCCTTTATAAGGAAAAGTTATATGATTTATATTTATATTTTAATTTATATATATATATATAAATATATATATATATATATATATATATATATAGTTATTTATTTTTTCTTCTTTTTAATTGACAAGTTTAACACCTATGTAAGGTAAATAATAAAAAAATAAAATTGCATTGTATTGTGTACTGAATATAGACAGCTCTAGCAATACGTTTCGTTATAATGACACAAAAATCATTGAGATTCCAGAGGGGCCCTACGAGATATAGGAGGATATTAACAGAAATTTAAAAGAAGACCGTTTTGAAATAAGCATAACTGCCAAAGACAATACCTTACAGTGTGAAATTTTCTGTAAGCAAAAGATTAATTTTGAAAAGGAAAATTCGAACACGAAGCATATATCTAAAATACCTGTTGATATGTTTGAGATGAACGCCATCTGTCTGGAATGTAACCTTATAGTAGAGCCGCATAGGGCATTTCGCGTGCCAAATGATGAAGAAAGCAAACAAGTTATAAGTTTTCAATATAAGTTGGCTACTGGTTATTCAAACCCATCTTACCACCCTCGCCCCGCGTCGTTTCCCCACTCCAAAGTGTTAAATTTTTAATTAACGTTATCTCAAGAACCGTTGGCGATAGCGTAGTGATTTTTTCACTGATCTATGTGTCATTGTCTTTGAAACGAAAAATGTAAAAACAACCATTTTGATATCTCAATAACTAAACGAGATAAATCACGAAACGTACGTTTTTTACAAAGTTTATTCAACGTTTTTTTAAATATTTTAAAAACCAGGGACTTAAGAAAAAAAAGCTTCAAATATATTATTTTGTACATTTCACCAGCTTTTTAGAAAAGTATATATGACTCAGGATTTTGTCCCCCTTGTTTCCTTTACGTTGCCTTAGGATATGCGTAGTTCACAAATATTTCTTTTACATTAAAATAAGTATTTTTAATAATTAACATTTAGGTATTAAAAATATATATTATTTTCTAACTGCTGGTCAAAAAAAACTGTCTTTTTACCCCTCCCCCACCCTCGAGGTTAACCTCTTATCATTCCATAGGGGTAACATTTTAAATTATCAATATCTCAAGAAAAGTTAGCGATAGCACGGTAATTTTTTTACTGGTGTTTCTAGAATTTTGTAGAAAACTGAACATATCCCATCAACTATTTTGATATACTAGAAATTAAACGAGCTAGATCACGAAATGGATGTTTTTTCTCCTTTAAAGGGGAATATATTTAACTAGTCACCTCAAGAACCGTTAGACTTAGCACGGTACTTTTTCAGTGTTGTATTTAAAATTATCTAAAAAAACAAAAAATAATTTTATAACTATTTCGGTATCTCATCAACTTAATGAGCTGGATCTCAAAACGGATATTTTTTAAATATTTGGTAAAAGTATTCGAAAACCAGAAAAGGCTAGTAATTTATCTCCTGTATACATAATTTAAAACGATTTCAAAATAGATTTTTTTAAGATGCACGCTGTAAATAATTGTTTTTTAAAAATAACTTATAAGCGCTTAATGTGATTGTCCAGCTCGATAATATTTATTTATGGTACTAGTGTGTTATGTTAAAAATAAGTCACACGAGAAAAATTTATAGGCGAGGCCGTCAGGCCGAGTGGTATAGTTTTTTAAGTGACTTATAAAACATAACACGCAAGTGGCATACAACATTTTATCCAACAACTGCAAAAAATATCAAAAATGGAATTTTTGTCCAATGTAAACACTAAAGCGTCAGACTGACTTTTAATAATATTTTTGTTGGTTGCTATAGACAGCGTGAGTTATAAACCATAATACACTAGTGAGTTATTTGATACTTTATTAGTCCCAAACGGCATTAATAATGATACAGTACAATTTAACTGGAAATGAACTGAAGGTGTGTCTTGTAGAATATTTTCTCCAGACAAGTTTCAATGCTAGGCTGTTAAATATTTACAAATGTTTATAACACAAAAACAAACAAAAAAACATTTTTACAAATTATCTCCTAAACTTTCGTTTCCCATATGATTTTCACAGAGTTCGTCGACGCACAAACAGGCTTCGGAAAATGCATTTGCACTGTTTTGTAGAGCTTTTTTTTTATATCAGGTTTAAAATTTCGTTTGGAGCGACACAGGGATGGAATGACACAACTGAAAAAAAACACTACTTTCTTTTCGCCAACCCATACAAATAGAAGAAGTTGAGAATGGGCAAAGACGACTACGCATCCAATTTTCGACGGACACAAAGGAGTCAGCCATTTTAAACTATATCATAGAACAAAATTGGTCGAATTGCCTATTTTTGCAGTTAGCCACGCCGAGTATAACAAACCAGTTTTTATACTTTAGTTGAAGTTTGTTATATTATTTTGACAAACACTCAAATGCTAAAATTATTTATTTATTTTCGCCAAGAAAAGACCACATTCCGGCTCTTAAAGCCTTCAAAAATAATCTAGGTAAGTCACAGATTACACCGGTGTAGCTACCGTACGGATTTTCGATAAATACCTATCTCAAAATTGATGTTTGTTTACCTCTTTAAAATTAATTTAAATTTAACCTTTTTTATTTCATATTTCTTCTGCTTTTAGGTCAGTTTCGAGTGGTAAAAAGGCAGATGATAGAAATAGAAGAAGTTCCCCCTTTTATTTTTATGCCTCACCCAAGTATATAGAGCAGGAAATATTAAACTTAAAGTGGAAAACAAGGACAAAGACGCAAGACCCTCCAAACTTAATCTGGCCCAGCTCTAAGTGAGTGGACAATGCTCCTTGGGAACTCGAGGACTGTTGACATCCAATCTAACAGGTGGGTGATTTGTCAACTGACGACAAAAATAAAGCCATTTTGTATAATTCATACCATATTAGGGATTTTTTGGTAAGTATACAAAAATAACAACTTTTGTGGCTATCGTTATTTGACAAACAGTCAAGAATAAAGTTATTATGGTTTATTTCCCAACTGTTTTTATGCTTCCCTATAGAAAATTAACAATTCTAAACAGTCGTTTTCAAAAAAATTGCCAAAGACTTTGACGTGGATTGACAGAAGTGAATATAAACAAAATAAAGTTAACAACAAAAATTACGTGATTTGGCGCTAATAAGCGCCTTTTTTATCTTTATCTACAATTTTTATGCTTATTTCCATATTCTTCTGTCAATCAATATCAAAGTCTTTGTGTTTTTGACACTTCTTTTTAAAACGAGTGTTTAGACTTGTTAGTTTTTGATTGAGGGAGACACTGAATGTATTGTTTTATAGGTAAGCGTAGAAATAGTTAGGAAAATAACCGAAATAACTTTATTCCTGATGGCTTGTCAAATAATGATAGCCACAAAAGTTGTTATATTCGTTTGTGATAAACTTGCTTCTATTATGTTTAGAAAATATAAGGAGCCCTTGAGCCTTATATGTGTAGATTTGAGACCAATCATTCCCGGAGACTATATACAAGGATCAAAAATGACTAAACCCTTCTATTTCTATGACAACAAACAACTGGACGGACACCAGTTTCTGTAAGTACCTACACAAAAAAACTAATTCTCCTTTTTTGACACGGTTTATAAAAGTCACTATGTATTATTATCTTCTTTATTTTTGGGTTTTAAGCAGTTGACATGGTTAGAATTTATCATAGTGAGTCTGAATAAAAAAATACTTTTATAACTAGTTTTGGGGTTTGAACTTTGAGCTAGGATGACCGACAGGGACTTAAGTTATATCGTTTTTCTTTGTTTCAGGATACTACGGAGGCCAGAGCAACCTTTTTGAGCTGTGAAGAAGTTGACTATTGGATAAATTTCCATTTATCTTAGACTGCATAATTAGTTAATAAATATTAGAAAAAGTTTGACTTTGTATAGTTATTTTCATATTACATTTTATTTAATATATTTGGTTATTAAAATAACTTGTTTATTAGGAAGATTTCAATGTTGTTTTATTTTAAATATTACAGTTTATTTTAAAAGTTTAGTCTAGAATAAAATGCATCCATTTAAAATAATCATGATTTTAGTATAATTTAACAGCAATAAAAGATAAATATTTTGAACCGGGCAATCCCATTCACAAACTGAACTACATACTCTAGTCAAATATAGAATCAAATATTTAAATATAGGGTTCTTTTACCTGGGTAACTGCATGGCTTTTGAAAGACTTATTATTTTCAAATTTTTTGTTTTATTCAGTTTATTTAAACGTCCACACACTTCTTTCCATTAACGCACTCCAAAATAATACACTTTGTTTAGTTTGGCAAATAAAATAGAAATATAATTTGATGAATACATCTGCTGCAAATTTAAGTTTCCCGCCTGTCAAGCAGGCCTAACATTGTTTACAAACAAAGTTCAAGTAGACTTCAACTTTTAAATTAAGTACATAAATTAAAGTAAAATTATCAAATCTAACTTTTAGTTAATGATTTAAAGATCAAATTACAAAGGTTTACCATTTTTATAATAAACACTATAAAAACTTTAGTTTAAATGAATCATTTGTTTATTCTTAATTTTATTTAAATTTCGATGTAAACAGTGTAATGCTGGAACAACACACCCAACCAACTGTTTTTCTCTGGTGTAGTTGAAGATGGTTGCCCTCTTCGTTGATTCTTTTGCGCAGGTTAAAGCCCATTCTTTAATCCCTTCTATTTCTATGCGCCAACCATAACTTAGTAGGGCTGGTTCCAATTCAGTTGAGGTTGGTGGCAGCTGGTCACTTTTCATCTGCATTTTTGAGAAACACCACCAACGCAGTTCAATCAAGGTTTTATGTTTGTTTTCTGGTTGTAAACCAAGCATATAAACTTTTCCAGCTGGCTTGATATACTTTCAAGTCTTACATCAATATCACAGAAAGAATTTAGTGCATTTAAAATTTGTTCATCAGCAGCTTTAAATGCTTTAAAAAATGTGAGGTTTCCTAAAAATTATTACACTTTTACTTTACTTAGTATTAAAATGCTTGTTTATCTTATAACTTGGTACCTAGCCATCTTACCTTTTCTAGCAAATCCTCCGGTAACATCAAATCCAGATAATGCACGAAATGCTGGTAAAACCTCTTTTTGCAACTCTGTTAGCTGTTTTCCTACTTCTCTTATATCTATGATCCTACTTTTTAAGCCAGTTCCATATTGGTTAAGAGAATTTGATGGTGATGATGGGGATCCAGAATTAAGTATTTACAATAAATAACAGTACACGGTACCATTTTATTTGATACATGGCTTTATTTTTTCTACTTTTTAAAAGGGGGCGTTGACGCAATTATAAACATATACTTATAAGCTCTTTTGCAAGAACATTAATTTAACGTGGTTGATTAAAAAAGTCTTGTTTTTTAAATAATTATAACATATATTCAAATATATATTTTTTTTGGGGGGCGTGTTAAGATTTTTGGGGCCTTGAATAACAAAATTCTCTTAGATGATCACTTTATTGTTTTTTTTTGGAAAAATTCAACCTTAAAGAGTCGATTTTTAGTGGTTCGGAGGGGGGGGAAGATGGGGGTTAAGCTCTTAAGTTCCCCTTCCTCTGTGTGCGCAGATGACTTACTTTTTATCTCTATTCATTATTGAGACACAAAAGCATTACTAATATAATGAATTACAATAAAATATGCTACACCATACCGTTTTATTCAACACAGGGGTCAACTTTTATTGGTCTCTGGGCTGGCTGGGTGGCAGCAATCATTAGGATATATACCTTATTGAAGCACCTACAAAATTTACAAGAACATTTATTTGAACTTTTTTTTCATGAAATGTCTTGTTTTAAAAATATTAACGACAGAAAAAATGCCTTAAGAGAAAAAGGAGACATTTCCCCATGTATCTTTTTTAGTTATTGAGATATGGACTTGGTTGTTATGAACTTTTTTAAACTAGACATTTTGAGAAATACAACAGTGAATCAAGTGACTTTCTATCTATAACCGCTCTTGAGATATAAAAGAATTAAATTTTGACACTTTTAAGGGGGTGGGGGTTGAAAGACGGGGGGGGGGGTGGCAAGATCACTTTTGTTAACAAAAATGCGATAGGTTTTCATAAAATATATCTTGTTTGCTTTTTTCATCGTTTGGCACGCGAGCTTATTACTATAAATTCCTATAATCATAGAAATCCAGTTCATTGTTGACCCGGGGTTTAAAATAGGAGAGAAGCTGTTAAATTTCATTTGTCTATCAATAAATATACCCTTTATTAAAATATACTTAAAATAAGAGACGATGATGGTAAACCAATCAATTTTTGTGGAGAGTTGATCACGGTTAGACTGCACCTAGTTTAGTTCTTCTTATGAAGAAAACTAATCGTTTATGGGTGAAAAAATGGGTTATACCGTGAAAATCAATTTGGTCGTATAGAGATAGTGAAAGAGCTAACACCGCAAACTTAAGCCCTTTTAACCAATTTAGGATTTAAATTAAAAACGCAGCAATCATCATAGGAAAAGGAATAACAAAATTTTGGTATAATTTAAGACTATGTGTAAGCTGCGACCTAAGAAGGTTATTTGTATCACTAAAAAAGTGGCTGAAAATGTGATTTTTTATGATTCTATAGTGAGCTATCAACTGCATATCCATCAGCTATATGCTTCCACAAATTAGGATTCCAATACAAACTCAAAACCTCTATACCTTACCTGGCTAAAGTGTTACTGCTCATTTACGCTATTTTAAACGCTGGCAGGGTAGTTAAAGGCAATCCAGCAATATTATATGGCTCTGGTAATTTAAACGCATGTTTACCACTCAAAGCTATTATGAGTGTATTTTAAGAACCCCATAAAATTATTCTAAATAATCGTCAAGAACTGGTACTAATACGATGCAACTCTGACTTGAACGCTTTTATTGATACTGAGGATAAAAATAAATTCATAGGTGCAATGCAAGCATAGCGAAACAATTTTTTTTGGGGTTTTCTTCAGGCGATGTTAACAAAGTATTTTTTTAAAATATATTTAAAACAAAATATCAAGAATTTTATAAACTTATGTCTTTTGATTGGGATGATACGATCACCGACTTTTAAAATTGAAAGAAAGAATTGTTAATGAGTCCAAGCGGGTTTTAAAAACAAATATCCCAAAAACCACGACGGTTCATGAAGACGTAACGAATAATTTACTAAAATACTATAATCAATTTGTTCAAACTTACATGTGGTAACGGTTCAACATTTCTATAACAATATTCCTTGAATTTAGAAAATAAGTCTTTAAAACTTCCTGGTAAAATCTTTAAGTCAATAATTTTTACTATTTTTCTGAGTATGGTGTTCATTCTATATTCGTATAGTTCATGGCGGGAAAACGATATTTAATGTTGAATTAAGGTTGAATTATACTAAAATTATGATTATTTTAAATGGAGACATTTTACTCTGGTCAATATTTCCAATAAAACACCATTGAACCCTTCCTAATAAACCACTAAATTTAATTACTATAGCAAATCATGTGTTTTGCAAATATAACAATACAACATCCATCTCTTTCTTATATTAACTAATTATATACAGTCTGCAGTTCAGTGAAACGTCGTATTTTTCTTGTATAATTTAACCAGTCCAAAAAGGTTGCCTTGGCTCTGCAGTAACCTAAAACAAGAAAATAATAACATAATTTTACATAACTTAACACGCAAGCGCATAATTTAAACCGCCAACTTACTAGATTAGTATGGTAAAGTCTTTGTTTTTTTTACTCATTATATCAAATTCTTCTCCCGTCAACTACGTAACATCCAAAAATAAAGTAGATAATAAGGGTTAGTTTTATAAACTGTGTCAAACAAAGAGAGACTTAGAGGTTTTGTACTTACTAGAAACTAGTTTCGGTCCATTTGTTGAGTGGTAGATTTTTGTCACTATTAATGTGTTGGTATTTGACAGCTTCTGTGACTGATCGGTCTCCAATTTGCACATGTTAGGCTTGAGGGCTCCTAATATGTCCTAAAAATAACAGGAACAAGTTTGTCACCAACCATATTATATTGGTATTACAACAACACTCACTTGTTGGTTTTATTTTGATGACAGAGATCCCAACCCAACGTCTTATAGCCGGGCCATATTAAGTGTGGACCGCCTTGCCTGCCTCTGTGCATTGGGGGTCTGTAAGTTCCATATTTCCTTTGGTTTATACGATAGGCTGTGCCGACTTCAACAGGTTAAATTTCGATAGATATTCAGTTTATTTATTCGAACGAGGCGATCATCTGTCCTCGTACGACTCGAGACTGACCTAAAATTACAAGAAATGCGAAATAAAGGGGGTTTACATTCGTTCTAAAGAGGCAAACAAACAGTAAAGTCGAGAGAGATATTTGTCAAGGATCCGTATGTTACCTACACAAAAGGAAGCTGTGACTCACCTGGATTTTCTAGGAAGGCTTTGAGGGCCGAAAAGTGGTCTTTTTTTGACGAAAATCCGCAATTTTATTTAGGCAATTTATGGCTTTTCAAAAAAAAGTGTCAACCATCAGCTGATCATGACGTTGGGGACGACGTTGCCAGATTGTCGGAGGCGAAATCCTGGGCGTATACAGTGTCTAACTTCACATAACATAACTGTGGCTTACAGTTGCCAATTACGTTACTGCGGCGTCGTTTTCGAGAAAACCAAGCGTCTACACTTGTTGTTTATTGTTTCTCCCAAAAGAGAAAGTCCACTTCTTACTCACTACTGCAACCATGCCTTTTTGTTAACTTCTGTTCCTCACGTGACCTCTCTCTCTCTCCCGCTGATAAAAAAGGAAATCTGACAACAACGTTTCGTTGTCTTTGTTTGTCTTAGATTGATGAATAGACTTCCGACTTGAACCTGTCGCATTCGAAAAGTATACTGATAAAAAGGTTTGCTTGAAACAAATAAATTGATATCTTTGGGCCCTATCACTTTGTCACAAATATGACAATTTCACCTTTATCTTACCCTCTTACTCACAAAAAACTCCAAGCAATTGTCATTAAGCTACCATAAGTTTAAAGTTGATTCATTTGTCTCCAATAAGATAAATTAACTACAAAACAAACACAGAAAGTTTTTCATGTTCAGTTTATAAAACATTACCTCAAAGCTATCTCTGCCTTATGAAAAACCTTCGATTTTTAACACAAAACTTTTCATTGCTGATACCAACTTATAAAGCGTTTGCTTAAAGGTGCTCAAAATATTCCTTACAAACTCACACGCGAATTTGATCAAATGTGTGTAGCTTTACATCAAAGCAACAATTTGCTGTAACAAGTGTCCTACAGCTTTCAGCAGGCTCAAATATTTGGTAGGTGTGACGCGAAGTTGACATGGTTCAACACAAAGCGGTGCTTGTTTGCCGACGTGAAATGCGAATGCATCGCGCCATTTTCAAAGTCATTCGTCATTCTTCATCATAAACAAACTACTTGTAGTTTGTAGACCTTTTTCTCTTATGGGAAAGCCTAGGTATAGTTATTTCGGGGTCTAGTATTTTTTTTTTTAATAGGCGATAGTAGTACAAAAATTCTAAATCTGTCATATCTCTCCCTTAGCTGACGCCAGCACGTAGAGACGGATTTATTGATTTTTAGCCAACAACGACAATGGCGTTTGTTGTTATTTTTGGTTTTTTGAAAAGAAAGGAATTATTACAAGCCACAGGCTTTTATAGTGCACGATGAGTAAAATAAAGTGTAGTATGAGGTGTAGTACAATAGTATATCAAATTTAAGCTATGTTTTCTAAAATATTAGAGATGACACCGTGATGGGGCAACCCAGAAAGAAAGGCAGGTAAGTTGTTTTTTTAATTTTAGTAGATACCAAAACTGTTCACAAAAATATTATAGCCCTGGTCAAAAACTATTAAGAAGTTTTGTTTTACTCTGTAAAGCGGGACTAATCTTCTGTGTCTTTAGTGCTCCTGCCTATACATTAAAGCGTTGTATGTATGACAAGCTGATCATAAAGTGAGCATATTTTATCTTATAAAATTAAAAAAATGTGTCGGCAATTCGGCTGAATAGACGTGAGGCTAAAGAGCCGGTAATAATTATTTATTATGTGTTTTTCATATTTTTTTTTAAACTAAATTAACCCAACCTAACCCAAACAGACTCAAACCAGCTTATTGAAAGCCAAAACAACTTAAAAAAACACAATTTAAACTAAATGAACTCAACCTAACCTAAACAGACTCAAACCAACTAAATTAACCCCACCTAACCTAAACAGACTCAAACCAACTCATTCAAAGCCAAAACAACCCAAAAAAAAATACACTACAACCCCTACATCTTTTTTTGGCTTGTTTAATTAGGTTAAGGTTGGGTTAATTTAGTTTAAAGTGTGTTTTTTTGTGTTGTTTTGTCTTTTAATAAGTTGGTTTGAGTCTGTTTAGGTTAGGTTGGGTTAATTTAATTTAAAAAAAATTAAAAAAAAGAAAATATGAAAAACACATAATAAATAATTATTGCTGCCTCTTTAGCCTCACGGCTATTCAGCTGAATGCCGGCTCTTTAGACTCTTTAGAATTAGAACTGTTTACAGTACCTACCTTAAACTGAGGCTTAAACAGAAGTCAGGCTTAGTTTTCTTAGTACCCCACAAAGTCTATCCATGGCATAATTAAATAACTATAATGTATTGCATATTTATATGTTTATTTTTTTTTTGAAATTTTAAAGTTTTTCTCACAATGGGTTGTAGCCTCTCTTTCTTTTTCCAATATGGAAGACTGGTCCCCCTAGTCTCCCTTAAT